>OX369289.1:6145304-7549714 GCA_947284805.1 Coleophora flavipennella | reverse complement strand
GTTTGTCCGATAATAATTTTTATTTTAATAATGTTTCCTCGTCCGCAGAAAAATGTTTTACGAATTCTCCTTTTAATTTGGTCGCGTTCGAGACATTTTTTAATTTGCATTTTTGCCGCGCAATACCTGTCATGTTTCTATTATTCAAATTTTTCGCTGGCACTGATTGCTTTTGTAATACGCTTTTTTGTTTCGTGATTTAAAAAAAATATTTTATTTACGCCTCAGTTGCTGGTAATCTACTTTGAACTTTACCCGGTGATGGTTTTTAACTGAATATGTAAACATTTTTGTAATTTTCACCATATATCAAGCTGTCACTAAATATACAAGATGTCATACGTTTTTGTATTTCGTGATTTTAAAAAACGTTGCAAAATATTTACGTCTCAATTGCTGGTAATTTACTCTGAACTTTACCTGTTGATGGTTTTTAACTGAACATGTAAAAATTTTTGTAATTTTTACCGTATATCAAGATACCTGTCACTAAATATACAGATGTCATACGTTTTTGTAATTAGTGATAAAAGAATGTTACAAAATATTTACGCGTTATTTGCTGGTAATCTACGCTGGACCTTACCTGTTGTTGGTTTTTAACTGAACATGTAAACATTTTTGTAATTTTTACCGTTTCAAGATACCTGTCACTAAATATACAGATGTCATACGTTTTTGTAATTAGTGATAAAATAATGTTACAAAATATTTACGCGTCAATTACTGGTAATCTGAACCTTATTGGTGTTGGTTGTTAACTGAATATGTTAACTTTTTTGTAATTTTTATCAATTATCAAGATACCTGTCACTTAATACTATAATATATAAGAGTCATACGCTTTTTTATTTCGTGATTTAAAAGAATGTTACAAACATATTTACGCCTCAATTGCTAATAAATCTACTCTGAACCTTATTGATATTGGTTATTTACTAAACATGTAAACACTAGTTTTTGCCTGCGGCTTCGCCCGCGTGGACGTGAGTTTTCTCCAGATTTCTCTAGTATTATATGGGGCTCTTCCGGTTAGCAGTTTATGTCACTTCCCGCCACCCCCTTAACCAATTCTATACAACAAATCACGGCAATCGTTTGCTTCGTTGTGACGCCGAGGCGAAGTGCGCGGGCGTGTAAATGATTTTTTCTCCAGATCCCCCGGGAACTATGTCAGGATATGCTAATTATATTAGGTAATTTGCACCTCCTGTAGCATGTCTATGCAAAAAATCACAGCAATCCATTGTTCCATTGCGATAAAGAAATTACCAAAAAAGAGTATTTTTTTAAGTTTCCTCAGGAACTGCATCGGACTATGCTATTTTCACGGGATAAAAAGTACCGTATATCCTTCCCAGTGACATAAACTACTTGCATGCCAAATTTCATTAAGATTAGTCGAGGTGTTGAAGCGTGAAAAAGTAACAAACAAACACATTTTTACATTTATAATATTATAGTAACGATTTTTGTAATTTTCAGAAAATATCAAGTTACTTGTCACTGAATATGCAGGGTGCAACTAAATTAGTTTAAGACCCATTGACTAGGGCTTTACTAGAAGCGTCGGTGGCTCAACGGGTAATGACTTAGTCCTCCTAACCAGAGCTCCCGGGTTCAAATCCGGACGGCCAATGTATCAATGAGTCTTTCGAAACTTACGTACTTACTTATACTTACCGATTGCTTTAACGGTGAAGGAAAACATCGAGAGTAAAACCTGCACATCTGATTCCAGATGTGTATGAAGGTCGCGTTGAACATGTCCGTAGGTGTAAATCTAAATGCCCTACACGTGACCGCGGGTGATGCTAAGTGCAACACCAGGCAACCGCCGTCTATCCCTTGGATAAGAGAAAGAGACTAGGGCTTATACTCATCATACTAAACCCGAATGACCCATTTTTTTTATCCACAATTGATAAGCCCTTGGCATCATCTCACCTGATGGTAAGTGACGATGATGCCAAAGATGGAAGCGGGCTTATCAAGATTCCCCAACGCAATGGGGATCTGGTCCATGGTCAATTCGCAAAAAAAATCTAGAAATCTTGATACAAATTGATCACATTCTTTACCATTTTGTATGAAGAGTTAACTTTTAATAAAAGCCTTTATTTCATGCTACCTATCCCGGTGTCTTGAATCAAAATTTGCTAATTAAATTTAAGCTACTTTCCGGTTTCCGATTGAGCTGAAATTTTGCATACACGTTTAGTATGGATGACATTTCATGGTTAGCTAAGTAACGTCATTCTAAATCCAATATAGTGGACTTCCAAAGATAGCGGACCAATTATTTTTTATGCACCCTCAAGATGTGGATATCAAATAAATGTTTGTAAGTACCTAAAAGTTTTCAAGTTCTTCGAATTTTTTTAAATATTAATTCTTGTAAGAATCCTCCAGGAAATTTGTTCAGTATAGTGAGTAAAAGACCCAGTAATCGGGTCCAATACTAATTTTGTAATATACTGAATAACATAATATGCTTATGTACAAAAATTGGGATACGCATTTAACTCGAATACTTGTTATTCTTATAAGGCCCATTAGTGAGCAACTATGTCTCAGTTCCGTACGTTATCACTGGCAACATCCACTGGTCCCATTACTATACCTTAGTCTTGAGACACAGTGCTATTTTCAACGTGCTTATACAGGGTTTTAACAAAGGTATGCACTTTTTGATGTGTAACATCTTTGCTCTCGCTTTCCTGCAATTTGTGGGAGTGATTTCGTGAAATGGGACGGAAAAGTGTCCCATAGGACGGAAATGTGTCCCAGGGAGTCGCGTTTTTTCTGGCTTTAAAAGCGCTGAAAAAGCAAAGGTATCTATGACCATACAGCCTAGTCTGCCGTATCTTTGGCGTCCTTTTTTCAGGCTTTAAAAGCGCGGAAAAGGCAAAGGTCTCTATGACCATACAGACTAGTCTGCCGTATCTTTGCCGTCCTTTTATAAAGTATTTTGTCACATGTTACACATCATATGCGAGTACTGTAGGTGTCGCTCGAATTATTTTTTTAACTGGAGCTTGTAATCATGAAACTGAACAACTTTCCCCAAGAAATCCATTGTCAATTCGCATTTGCTTTTTCTTAATAAAATTTATTGAAGGTGAAGATCGCGGGAAGCCGATGGATTCAGGCAGCGCAGGACCGGTCGTCGTGGAGATCCTTGGGGGAGGCCTTTGTCCAGCAGTGGACGATTTGTGGCTGATATGATGATGAATAAAATTTATTAAATTGCACGGAATACGCCAGAATAGGTACGGCGCGGTATAGTAAAGAGAGTGACCGCGCGGTCATTGAACCTGCGTGGCCTCAACTGGGAGTTGTATTCTGAGCAGTTTGATAATTTAATTTAAAAAAAATGCGAATTTACCATGTGTTTCTTAAGGAAAGTTGTTCAGTTTTATAAGTACAAGTTCCAGTTTAAAAAAGTACATACCTTTGTTAAGACCATATTGCGAAATGAGAAGATCAGTAGGAGAACCAAAGCCTTATATTATAAGGTCTAACAAAATTAGCTGAAACTATTTTAACAGGTACTTCTACCCATGAAACTGAACAGCTTTCCCCTTGAAACCCATATTCAAATCTCAAAAAAAAATTTAACTTCCCATACTAAGTTGCCCGATCAGCTGATCGAGTTAGTATGGGAGAACCATTTTTTTTTTGCGTTTTGACTATGGGTTCCAAGGGGAAAGTTGTTCAGTTTCATGGGTAGAAGCACCAGTTACAATAGTTTCAGCTAATTTTGTTACACCTTATATATATACTGTGACCAAAGTAACCGACATAGCGCACAGAATCGCTATACTTATGTGGCAGTAGACAGGCCTTTAGCTCGTGCAACAGATTGAACCTTTGGGGCAGTAAAATTCTCAAGTGACGACCACGCGCTGGAAGACGTAGCGTAGGCGGGCTTCCCACTTGAAGGACCAACGACCTGGTGAAGATCGCGGTAATCCGCTGGATGCGGGCAGAACAGGGCCATTCGTCGTTGAAATCTTTAACCGGCAGTGGATGTCTTTTGGCTAATAAGAAGATGATGTTCAACTCCAGTAGGTTCTTGTTATTATTTTTGTACAAAAATTCATCTGTTTTATATTTTATGCAAATTTGTTAAAATGTTAAAATTATGAAGCTACTTAACAATTAGGTACTATACAAACAAACTTAATTATCTGCTTATCTGACTTCTCAAAAAGGAGGTTATGTTTTTCGAATGATTGTATGTATGTATATATGTCTGTTTCTATAACTGAGCCGTAAACTAAACGACTTGATAGATTTTTGTGTGCGAAATGTCGTTAGCATTGTCTTGATCCCGTGAGTGACATAGGATTTATTTTTACCTGACTGTACAAAAAATAGAGGTAATATTTTACGCAGTCGGGTTGAATTAGTTAGGTTATTATTTTAGAATTGACTTCATAATGGACTAGGTAAGGAACATGCCCTCTCGTATATCTACCAGATACGCTGAACTACCAGGTTTATGATATAGCGTCCCTACTCACCGACAGCTAGGTCATACAGTAAGTAAAGTATAGTCATATAGTAGTCGCTATTCCTGCCAACGCCGGGAAGTGAGCGTGCCTACAGCTCCAGTACCACACTGGAGGTGTGGGAGCCAGCTTCTCTGGCGTCCCGAGTCCCGAGCTGGGATCGAACCGCAAGCAGCGAAAGTCGCTGGAGGTGAACGTGCCTACAGCTCCAGTACCTACCTAAAGAGTAGGGAGCGGTTCTCTTCCACGAGGCACTCGCCTTTCAGAGTACCAGGACAAGCGTCTTGGCGGCAAGACCTATCGTAGTTGGTCCTTGCCCTCACCTCACTAAATAAGAAACATGCTCTCTCGTATATCTACCAGATACGCTAAACTACTAGGTTTATAATATAGCATCCCCACTCACCGATAGCTAGGTTATATAGTAAGGGCACCATAAGGCGAAGGCAAGGACCAGTTGCGGTAGGTCTTGCCGCCAAGACGCTAGTCCTGGTACTGTGCAAGGCGAGTGCCTCGTGGAAGAGAAACACTACCTACTGTCCAGGTAGGTCCCGGAGCTGTAGGCACGATGACCTCCCGCGGTTTTTGCTGCTGGCGGTTCGATGCCTGCTCGGGACGCTAGAGAAGCTGGCACCCACATCACCGGTGTGGTACCGGAGCTGTTGGCGCGCTCACTTCCCGGCGCTTGTCGCACCTGTCCAGACTTACTTCTTCGTGGCTGGATTGGCCGGAGCAGTATTAGCTACGTAAGGAACAGTAACTTACCTTTCATTACTCCAGTGAGTGTGAAGAAAGGGGCAGGACATCCTATCTCCAGTAGTATGGGCAAAGTAACTCACCTATCATTACTCCAGTGAGTGTGAAGAAAGGGGCAGAACACCCATCTCCAGTAGTATGGGAAAAGTATCTCACCTATCATTACTCCATTGAGTCTAAAGATAGGGGCAGAATACCCCATCTCCAGTAGTATGGGGAAAGTAACTCACCTACCATTACTCCAGTTAGTGTGAAGAAAGGGGCAGAACACTCCATCTCCAGTAGTATGGGGAAAGTAACTCACCTATCATTACTCCAGTGAGTTTGAAGAAAGGGGCAGAACACCCCATCTCCAGTAGTAAATGGGGAAAATAACTCACCTATCATTACTCCAGTGAGTGTGAAAAAAGGGGCAGAACACCCCATCTCCAGTAGTATGGGGAAAGTAACTCACCTATCATTACTCCAGTGAGTGTGAAGAAAGGGGCAGAACACCCCATCTCCAGTAGTAAATGGGGAAAATAACTCACCTATCATTACTCCAGTGAGTGTGAAGAACGGGGCAGAACATCCCATCTCCAGTAGTATGGGGAAAGTAACTCACCTATCATTACTCCAGTAAGTGTGAAGAAAGGGGCAGAACACCCCATCTCCAGTAGTATGGGGAAAGTAACTCACCTATCATTACTCCAGTGAGTGTGAAGAAAGGGGCAGAACACCCCATCTCCAGTAGTATGGGGAAAGTAATGTTGCCAGCCAATGTGCCGACACGACCAAAAGTCAACGTCATTGATATAGCTAAAGCTCTGAAATCAAAAAGGATAGGTAAGTCAATAACTATACTTATGATGATGTTCAGTATAATTTTTGGTTTAGGTTTGGTAGGCAGGCCTCCCATGCGGTGGACCGACAATCTGGTGAAGATTGCGGGAAACCGCTGGATGCGGGCAGCACAGAACTGGTCGTCGTGGAAATCCTTGGGAAAGGCCTTTGGAGAGTGGATGCTTTTCGGATTGGTATAAAAACTTAAAATCTTTTTGGTACAAGCTTTGAGTGTCACCCGATATGCTGCATGGAAAATTTCAGCTCAATCGGAAACCGGGAAGTGGGTCAAATTTAACTTGCTAGATTTCATTACAGACACCGGGACAGGTGAAACTAAATAAAAGCTTGTGGCCATTCAATCATTAAAAATTGTTGTGCAGTAACTGGTATGCAGTAAAAGTAAAGTTTGTTTGCTAAATTAGCAGCATCTTCGATAAATGCCGCTCGCCGCTGCTGGCTCTCGTGAAACGCCGCCTTAAGTTCAATCGCGATGCCGCCGACGTTACATCCGCACGGGGTCGTGCGAATCTTGTTCAGTCTTTAATTATTAATGAAGCAATGACTCTGAAGATACTTCGTGATTAATATTAATAATATATTCTATTTAAAAATAATAAAAATAAATAAGTAAAATTAGTAAAATTGTTTTTTCCTTCAAAACATTTTCCGAACTCCGTTTACAGCAACTAATTCCCCGAACGTACTTTATTCATACTTAATATTCAGGGTGTTACATTAAATTGTACACTTTTTGAGGAGGACTTCTGCTTATTAAACTGACAATATTGCTGTTATCTTACAAAAAACTTACAAACAAGATATGTAATTAAAGTTAATAAAATTATTATTTAGTACCTGATGCTCTCAAAAAGACCGATCTCTGGTCTTATATTTTGATCCTATATTAAACGTTAATCTGTGAGCACGTACGTTTTTCAACCCACGCCCTTACCATATTATCTAAGACGACGTGCTACAAGTTGTTCACTATGATGAGAAGAAGCCTCAGTTAACGGGTCTCACACAAATGTTAAACCTTGTAATACTCGTACAAACAATTTTCTTCAAACGCTCGCTTGGCGAAAGAAGCTCTGCAGTCAACACCAGCCTCAAACCCACACACACCTATGATCGCAGACACATACACTGCAAACTTAGGTTGACACATGTGTGTGATGAAAACTACTTTGATACCGCCATAGCTGTTCCAAAAGTTGCTCAGTATGATGAGTAGAAGCCTCAGTTAACGGCTCTCACACAAATTTTGTTAAACCCTTTAAAACTCGTACATTCGATTTGCTTCAAACGCTCGCTTGGCGAAAGGAGCTCTGCAGTCAACACCAGCCTCAAACCCACACACACCTTTGATCGCAGACACACACACTGCAAAGTTAGGTTGACACATGTGTGTGATGAGATGAAAGCTACTTTGATACCGCCTTAGCACCTTTGTAACGCGTCAAGCATACCTTACGTACAACAGATATTTTTATTCACTAGTCTGTAGACATACTCGACTGCGACACACATTTGACCGTCGACACACTCGACCATAGATACACTCGACCATAGATACACTCGACCGTAGATACACTCGACCGTAGACACACTCAACCGTAGACACACTCAACCGTAGACACACTCAACCGTAGACACACGTGACCGTAGACACACTCGACCGTAGACACTCGACCATAGACACACTTTTAAACAAAATCCTTACCTAGTAACAGTCGGGAACACTTGTACAGTGATCAACTGCAACAGATTCATCAACGTTTGCCCCAGAGCTACGTTTGTCACCAATAACCCAATGACTTGCGTCTTGGTACTCGCCCATCTGACGGCTAGGGTAGTGGCCACGCTGACTACGCTTAGTACAATTTGTAAGTTCTTCTTCCCGACTTTCTTTACTAAAAAGCCGATAAGGAGATAGGGGAGGAAGCCGACGCTGCCCTGGATAATGCTGTTGATGTATGTCTCTGTGCCGCTTTTTGTCTGAAACGATAAACATAATATGTAAATTAATTCTAATCACTGGTAATCATGAGAGTAACAAACAAAACAAAAAGTTAAATAAAATGATAAAGTAAGTAGACATTGCTACGTTATAATATGACCGCCTATTGTATATAACATTTCTTCTATGTTGTTTCTTCTTTTGATCACGCTTTTATAAGCTACCTGTATGTATGTATGTATGTTTGTATATTTGTAACCGACTCTTTTACACTCGATTTTGACCCACTTTTAACGGACATATTTAATTCAAACTTTGTACATTTATAAAGAATCAGTGACAATACAATAATTTCATAAGTTTATCTCGTTATCCTGAACTAAAAATTTAAGAATAAATATTGTTTAAAAAAACTAAAAAACACGCTTCTAAAGCACATCAAACTAAAAAGAGAAAAATAATTCTTAATATAAGCTGAAAACAATAATGAACGAAAATACTAGTATAATTATTATAATATACTAGTAGTAAATTTAAAAAATATACTGTAACCCTGTTTTTGGCATTAATTGCAAAATTTCTCAAAAACAAACAGTTAATGTTGAATGAAACTAACACACAAAAATCAGGTACTTTAAGACCTTTAATTATAATTAAAAATAATTATGTAAAAATCGAGAATTGGGCGTTCGGTTTCAACGTAAGAGCCGCGTTGAAGCCCGCATTGATTTAAACTTAAAATGTATAGACCTACGTTCGATATTATAATAACACGTTCATCTCGCTCTTGTCACCGTGTTTGAACTTTCATACAAAATAAGAAAAAACTTTTGCCCCGACGTAATATTATACATCTTTATGCAGGGTGTAACAAAATAGGTGTAGGTCCCGTTAACTGGGGCATTTACTCATCATACTGAACGACTTTTGAAACAGCTATGGCGGCATCAAAGTAGTTTTCATCACACACAGTGTCAACCTAACTTTGCAGTGTGTGTGTCTGCGATCATAGGTGTGTGTGCGTTTAAGACTAGTGTTGACTGCAGAGCTTCTTTCGCCAAGCTAGCGTCTGAAGCAAATAGAATGTACGATTATTCAACTAATCAGCTGATCGAGTTTGTATGAAAGGCCCAATTTTGGACTAATCAGCTGATCGAATTTGTATGAAAGGCCCAATTTTGGACTATGCAGCTGATCGAGTATGTATGAAAGGCCCAATTTTAGACTAATCAGCTGATCGATTTTGTATGAAAGGCCCAATTTTGGACTAGTCAGCTGATCGAGTTTGTATGAAAGGCCCAATTTTGGACTAATCAGCTGATCGAGTTTGTATTATAGGCCCAATTTTGGACTAATCAACTGATCGAGTTTGTATGAAAGGCCCAATTTGGTTTAATAAAGTAAGTGTAGGTCTCCTTAACTCGGGGCTCTACCCATCATATTGAAAAATTTTTGTTCTATGATTTTGCTGAAATAGCAAAAAAATATTAAATTCTTTATACAAATCGATCAGTTGATAGACCAATTTTGTGTATTAAGTATGGAGGGTTCAATTTTATTTTTGAGAATTGACTATGGGTTCCTGGGAGAAAGTGGTTCAGTATGATTAGTGATGCCCCAGCTAACGGATCCTTTGCCAGTTTTGTTGGGTCCTACACCAGTTTTGTTGGGTTCTATACCAGTTTTATTGGGTCCTACATCAGTTTTATTGGGTCCTACACCAGTTTTGTTGGGTCCTACACCAGTTTTGTTACATCCTGTATTTAAACAGCTACATATTGCTAATTGTTATTGAACAAGACTTACAGGCACACAGACGTCAGAACTTGTTGCATTAGCAGTCTTGGCTCTTAAATCACTTGTGTACGTGTTCAGCATAGCACATAGATCACTTTCCGTGGCGCCATAGTGTTCCACTATTGTTGATAATTGTGGAAACCATAGCCTCATCACATTGTACCTGAAAAGTTATACAATTTTAACGTGTTTTATTGTTTTTTGCAGGTATGTTAAAAGAGTCAAAGCAGTGGAGTAAGTTGATAAAATGTAGAAAGGACATGTTCTCATGTCTACTTCTGTACTTCATCATCGTTTCAGCTCATATATGTCCCCACCGAGGGGCTTGAGCCTGCCCTGAATTAGGGCGATCGGACCTTAGTCGACCACGAGGGCCCAGTGCGGGTTGGTTGACTTCACACACAACCTCCGAGTTTCTTCGCAGACGTGTGCAGGTTTCCTCACGATGCTTTCCTCCGCCGTAAAAGCTTCGGATAAATATACATATTACAGGTTTCGAACTATGACCTTTCCGGACAGGAGGTGGCCCTAGCCGTTACGCCACCGACGACCTTTATCTAAACTAAAGAAGTACTAAATCTAAACCAAATAGACCAATATATTAAGCTCTTTCTCCTTGTAGGTGGGTTATCAAAAAGTAAATCTAGATGTGTTACAAAATCCAAGCTAATCAAATGCCATCACCGAGTAAATGAACTGCTGACAAGACAAAATCTTTGTTTTTGCGTTTAGGGGAAAAACGTCAAGTACAGTAGAGATAACATCTAACCAGTATAAATAGGCCTCGCGTAGGTCTAATCACGCTAAGCGTCGCGTGGCCTGTTTATACTGGTAGTGTCTATGGAATTCATTCAATTGGATGTTAATTAGATAAATAAAATATATGACTATTTGTAAACAATATTATCCAAGATCATCACAAAGATTGATCCTACTTTTTTCTGGATAGTTAACTTATTAGGCATGAGTGAGAATTTTCATGTATATTGGGCACGGTAGTGCTCCCGTCAAGTAGAGTAGAAAGCCAACAATGCCGTAATACCTTTTCAAGAACTTTCAGCTGTTTTCAGAGATCCTGTATCTTGGCAGGCGATTTTGGTGATCTCCCTAATTGGTGAGATGCCATGAGATTTGGCTCGACCCACTTCACTCCTTAATCTCACTACGTCAGATTTTTTTAAATCCATATTTTAAGTGTTTATCTGTTAATAACGTTAATCTGTGCTTGATTGCTTTGGATTTTAATGTGGTTAGTTACTCGTAGTTGTAATAAATTTAACCTGAACATATTTCACATATTTGACCAAGTTTTCTCGCAATTTTACACTGTTACTTGCGTAAGAAAAAATTTCGTGATATTGCAAACCCCGCTCTCATCCACGTAAGATTGGGGAGATTTGGCTAGACCCCCACCCCCCAACATGCCTCACTTCATAATGTACTTGGCACTAGGAACAAATAAAACGATTTAAAAGACTTCTAGAAAAGAATGAAGATAAGATAGCCAGTTCCCCATTGCGTTGGGGAATCTTGGTAAGCCCGCTTCCATCTTCGGCAACATCGTCACTTACCACCAGGTGAGATGTTGTCAAGGGTTTACCAATTGTGAATAAAAAAAAAAAAATTGTGTAGAAAAATGTGCCAAGTCTCGATAAAATTTTTTGGTCATTAAAAGTAATGAGAACTAGTAAAATAGTTTTGGTTAATATGAAGATCAAGGAAGGCTATCAAGGAAAAATTTTATGATTAAAAGTGTGAAAGTTCCAACTTAAACCTACTATCATACTTACATATTCATAATTAGAAAGTTCATAACACAGAATATGATCAAGTAGGGTCCAAGTGGCTTCCTGAAGATAGGTTTGATGTTATACAGACCGGTCACCAGCATATGCCGGAAACCCCCTACTGCGCCTTTTGATTCTGCCTCATCTATGTTTTTTGATTCAACGTTCTTCCATAAGTCAGGATACTGTAAAATAACATTATTTTTAATGGCTTCGTAAACAATCCAAACTGTCCCCACTTTTATGACATGGATCTCTTACCATATGTCAGGAAGGCAAGGTTATGTTAGTAGGTGGAGGTTACAGATTAATGGCAGATTATCACTACTAGAAGTTTTAAGTCCCATGGAACGCCCTTGAGGCTTAGTCACTACCAATCTTAACCTACCAACCGTCCCCAACGGCTTAACTCCAAAATACGGAAACGCTCGATATAAATGTCACTTTCAGTCAAACCCCTCGAGGTTATTATCGGGTTTGTAGTAAGCTAACCTTCCCGATCGACGCGACTGAGCTAGGATAGCCTTTAAGAAATAGCTTGTATAATAAATGTAAAATTTCATTGTATCCGATATTTATGGATGGAGGATTTGGTTGTTTTTTTACACGCTTTTGTTTAGTTTCGATTCGTTTAGATCGAGCTGAAATTTTGCATGCATATGTATATCAAATGACAATGTAATATTAAAAGCTTATTCCAAAAAGTTTTAGGTTTTAGATTTTTTTAGTTTTACCTATCCCGGTGCCTGTAATGAAATCTTGCAAGTAAAATTTATATATAAATTTATATATATAAATATATATATATATAAATTTTACTTGCAAGATCACGTGACATTGCAATATTAAAAGCTTGTACCTAAAATTTTGTAGGTTTTTGTTTTTTTTTTTACTTTTTTTAAATCCACCTAAGTCCTTGGATCTCACCTAATGGCAAGTTACGATGATTATTGACCTGATGACTCCGCCGGGATCGAACCCACGACCTTCTGATGAGGAGCTAATGGATTAACTATTGCGTCATAGCGGTGTTTAAAAACTACTCATAAAACTGATATTTTTTTTTGTTTTACGTTATTGTTAAAATTGAATTAAATTTACATTTAAATTAGGTTTATCAGTTGATTGATAGTATGAAAGTAGAAAAAAATATCATAGAACAAAATATTGTAAAATAAAAGCTTGCAGTTCAAAAGTTGTTCAGTTTTATGAGTAGCACTTATGTACAAGTCACCGTGTTTCCCTGTATTAAACTCCATAATTTTAACATTCAAAATGTTAACGTCAAAACTTTACTGTTAGAGTCAGCATTAATTCTAATGTATATTTTAATGTCCCAAGTTGTTGGCGAAATTAAGTAGACAGCATAATAGAGTCACAGACTGAATCTTGTGTCATGAGTTCCCAACATACTTGGAAACAAGTTAGCAGCTTCATTAAGAGTTAAGGTACAAACACGCGTACAGGTTTTCCTGTAGTAGGTACTTGTACTAAGAAAGATTCTTTTGTAATTTTTCACGCTGCGTCAAGACTATTATTCCCCATTTCTATTTGTAGTTTTTCACCGCGTTTCAAGACAGTTATTTCACATTTAATTTTCTATTTGTAGTTTTTCGTGGCGTGTAAAGAATGTTTTTCCCACATTTCTATTTGTAGTTTTACGCGGCGTGTAAAGACTGTTATTTCCACATTTCTATTTGTAGTTTTTCGCGTCGTGTAAAGACTGTTTTTCCCACATTTCTATTTGTAGTTTTTCGCGGCGTGTAAAGACTGTTATTTCCACATTTCTATTTGTGGTTTTTCGCGGTGTGTTAAGACTGTTATTACCACATTTCTATTTGTAGTTTTTCGCGGCGTGTAAAGACTGTTATTTCCACATTTCTATTTGTAGTTTTTCGCGGCGTGTAAAGACTGTTATTCCCACATTTCTATTTGTAGTTTTTTGCGGCGTGTAAAGACTGTTATTTCCACATTTCTATTTGTAATTTTTCGCGGCGTGTAAAGACTGTTATTTCCACATTTCTATTTGTAGTTTTTCGCGGCGTGTAAAGACTGTTATTCCCACATTTCTATTTGTAGTTTTTCGCGGCGTGTCAAGACTGTTATTCCCACATTTCTTTTTGTAGTTTTTTGCGGCGTGTAAAGACTGTTATTCCCATATTTCTACCTATTTGTAGTTTTCGCGGTGTTGGAAAATGGGCTCTGGAGTAATATACAAAAAAGCTTCTAGTGGGTTTAAATTTCAAATGTACCTACTACCTATAAACAAAAGTATGAATAAACATATATTTTATAACAGTTAACGCTTGAAAGGCACGAATGCAAAAGTGGTCGTAATGTTACCGAAAAAGGAAGGTCGAAAAGTGCTTTTAAGCGTCGTTGTCCTAATTGAATACACACGACCAACGCGAATCGCAAGTTCACGTTAATTTAGTTCGCGCGAATTCGTGAACAAAATTGTCCTAATCGAATAAACCCGACCAACGCGAATCGCAAGTTCACGCTATTTTAGTTCGCGCGAATTTGTGAACAAAATTGTGCTAATCGAATACACGCGACCAACGCGAATCGCAAGTTCACGCTATATTAGTTCGCGCGAATTTGTGAACAAAACCATCTAGGTTTAAGCCTACTGAAGTAGTAGGTTTTTTTATCCACAATCCAAATCTATATTATAACATTTTAAATAAGGGTATATGATCATCATCGTATCAGCTGAAAGACATCCACTGCTGGATATGCCTCCCCCAAAGATTTCCACGACGACCGGTTCTGCGCTACCCGCACCCAGCGGCTTCCCGCGACCCTTACCAGGTCATCGGTCCACCGAGTGGGGAGCCTGCCTACGCTACGTTTTCCGTTAAGCGATCACCACTTGAGAACTTTACTGCCCTAATGACCATCCGTTCTACGAGTTATGTGCCCCGCCCACTGCCACTTACGGTATAATATGATATAAAGAAAAAATACAAAGAAGGAGGACGGGCGAAAAGTAATTAAAAAAGGAACCAACTTAAAAAAAAAGATTTAAAAAGATTGACTTGGTCACAAATCCACCTTTGCACATATACCTGCTACTTTTATCTGTTGTACAGAGGCCAGCACATCAAGCTAGACACTCGTAGTGCGATTCTGATCCATATGCATACGGCATAAGAACGGTACAAAGTCCAAAGTGTATAGCTTGTTATGCTGGCCTCTGTACATTAAAAAGTTCCCAAACAATTATTTAACCGTCCAGGCCGACCTTGAATATTGACGTTCCCTTCCGTCAGGCGGACCCGCCATTTTCCAAAATGGCGGAAAATGACAAGAAATTGTCAAATTATGAAAATTTTATCTATGATTTTATATTAAACTGCGTATGGCACTAGAAGCGGAATTTAATAACGACGTAAGTCAATAAATCAACCCAAGGCAGTTTCAACACAGTTTTAACTATATTTGTGTACTTTAAAGCATAAGGTCGCTTGTTTTTAACGGGGCCGATGGGTCCCATTAATACTCAATCGGTTAAAAGAAACTTCACCTATACTTACGGGAAATGTGTCGGTCGATTTTCCTGTGTTCTGCTTGTACATTTTGAGGATCACGTCTCTGGCCTCATCGTATCTGTGTTGTGTAATTAGATACTTAGGGCTCTCGGGTAGAAAGTAGTACAAAATGCATGCAGTCAGTGGCCACAGAGAGAGTATGAGTAGATAGAAGTTCCATGTGTTTAGAACTGAAAATAATTATCACATCAGCTCCTATATCCCCACCGAGGGGCTCGAGCCTACCCTGAATTAGGGCGATCGGGCCTTACTCGACCACGCGGGCCCAGTGCAAGTTGGTCAACTTTACACACAACCTTCGAGTTTCTTCGCAGATGTGTGCAGGTTTCCTCATGATGTTTTCCTTCACCGTAGCGTCGGATAAACGTACATATAAGATTGAAATTCGAAAACACATTGGTACGTGGCAGGGCTAAAACCACGACCTCCCGGATAAGAGGTAGCGGCCCTTGCCGTTGCGCCACCGATGCTCTGAAAATAATTAAGTAAGTACCTGTTTATTTATTTATTTCCATTTCCTATATCGAATAATTTAACGTGCTTTGCGAAATAAAAACTGTTAAAAGGGGGTATAAATCAAATGATTCTCCTCTTCACTCTCGCACGAATCCTCACTCTCGCACTCTTTTAACCCTTCTTAACCCTTCATTCGTATTAGAAAAGACATTTTTTTATTAACAAAGACGATTTTTTATTGAATAAATTGAAAGTGAAACTCTTAAAACAAAAAAAAATGCTAATAGCATCCTTCAGTCACCATCAAAGTTATTTAATTTTTAAAGTTTTATCTTGCGACCGGAGAAGGGAATTCAGCGCGTGAAGTGCCTTAGCGAACACACGATCGCTTATAATTTCCTCGATAAAGAAGACGCGAAGTTACCTCTAAGGAGTATATTACACGCTAGCTCAAATAGTGCCTATTCACTCTCGTTTTGAGTATCCTAAATTATACAAATCGGGGAATAAAGACACCGACAGATAATTCCACTTCTTAGCCGTTCGCATAATGAACAATGAAGCAAAACCTTCTATCGACTGCCTAAGAAGAACGGACAAGGTTTTTGTGTGTTTGGCTGAGACTTAAATATACACCACTTGTTGGATTTTGTATTGTGTTTTTATAATGGATTCATCACGTAAGCCTTAGTAAATGTTATAGGTTTTTATTTTAGGCAGGTGGGCAAAACCAATTAATGCAGAGGGTTAATGAATATTTTATTAATTTCGTGTGGCGAAAGTTTATTAGAAGTATAATATAATAAAATTAATTTAAAAAACTTGATCCCCAAAGGCTTAGGCACGTCCTTTATAATTAATAAAATTGTTTTGTGCGGACACAAATGCTAGTGTTTAAATTAACCATCCATAAGATATTTATGTTTAGTTCATGGAGTTGCATAAAGGATGTTTTTACCCGTCTGTCCAAAAAAGAGGGTAATGTTTTTTGTGCTAGTATGTATCTTTGTACCTCTGTTTCTTCTGCTGAACCTGTAGCTAAAACGGCTTGATAGATTTTAGAGTGCGTGGTGTCATTAGATTTGTCTTGATACCTTGGCCTCCCACTCGGTGGACCGATGACCTGGTGAATGTCGCAGGAAGCCGCTGGATGCGGGCAGCGCAGAACCGGTCGTCATGGAAATCCTTGAGGAGGCCTATGTCCAGCAGTGGACATCCGTCGGCTGATATGATGATGATGATGATACATTGAGCGACATAGGATACATTCAAGCTTTCCAGTTTTATCGCTTAAAGTTACGCCGTTAGCCGACAGAGGGAAATAAAGAAACCTACACAGAGTTGCGCAAAAGGATCTGGACGCACTCCAAAGTGCCGACTTCATGTGCAGGACAGAAGCACACCCCGGACACTGCATAAAACGATCGTGAAATTCGCAAACAAAATCACGGCGAAATTCTATACGTTCGAGAACAAAACTATAACCAATCTGTATCAATCTGAGTGACGAGGGGTTGAGGGGTTAGATCTGATCTCTAATGCCGCTGTGATAGGACTAATGCCCTTACCAATAAACTCATTGAATAACAAATACTGCCACTCGAACGTAAGGATCTCCAAGGAGATACAGCCAGTATGAGCTATCCTATACCGTGGTGTGCCGCAACATCACCCGGTCTCAGCGCGACTGTTAGAGAGCTAATTCCCTTACCAATAAACACATTGAATAACAAATAATGTTACTCGTACTTAAGGAACCTCTAGGAGAATACAGAAAGTAAAAGCTATCCTATACCGTGGTATGCCCTAACATTACCCGGTATCAGATGCGACGGTTACAGAGCTAATTACCTTACCAATAATATCGTTGACGAACGAATACTGTCACTCGTTCATAAGGATCCCCCAGGAGAATGCAGCCAGTAAAAGCTATCCTATACTGTGGTATGCCATAACATCACCCGGTCTCAGATGCCTCTGTTACAGAGCTAGTTCCTTTACCCATAAACTCATTGAATAACATATACTGTCACTTGTACGTAAGGATCTCCTTGGAGAATACAGAGAGTATAAGCTATCCTATACCGTGGTATGCCGCAACATTACCCGGTCTCAGATGCGACGGTTACAGAGCTAATTACCTTACCAATAAACACATTAAATAACAAAAACTGACACTCGTACTAAAGGATCCCCTAGGAGAATACAGCCAGTACAAGCTATCCTTTACCATGGTATGCCGTAACATCGTCCGTTCTCAGATGCCACTGTTACAGAGCTAATTCCCTTACCAATAAACTCATTGAAGTACAGATACTGTCACTCGAACGTAAGGATCCCCTAAGAGAATACAGCCAGTATAAGCTATCCTTTACCGTGGTATGCCGTAACATCACCCGGTCTCAAATGCCACTGTTACAGAGCTAATTCTCTTACCAATAAACTCATTGAATAACTTATACTGTCACTCGTACGTAAGGGTCCCCTAGGAGAATACAGAGAGTATAAGCTATCCTATACTGTGGTATGCCATAATATCAGCGAGTCTCAGATGCTACTGTAACAGAGCTAATTACCTTACCAATAAAATCGTTGATGAACGAATACTGTCACTCGTTCATAAGGATCCCCAGGAGAATGCAGCCAGTAAAAGCTATCCTATACTGTGGTATGCCATAACATCACCCGGTCTCAGATGCCTCTGTTACAGAGCTAGTTCCTTTACCCATAAACTCATTGAATAACATATACTGTCACTTGTACGTAAGGATCCCCTTGGAGAATACAGAGAGTATAAGCTATCCTATACCGTGGTATGCCGCAACATTACCCGGTCTCAGATGCGACGGTTACAGAGCTAATTACCTTACCAATAAACACATTAAATAACAAAAACTGACACTCGTACTAAAGGATCCCCTAGGAGAATACAGCCAGTACAAGCTATCCTTTACCATGGTATGCCGTAACATCGTCCGTTCTCAGATGCCACTGTTACAAAGCTAATTCCCTTACCAATAAACTCATTGAAGTACAGATAAACTCATTGAATAACTAATACTGTCACTCGTACGTAAGGATCCCCTAGGAGAATACAGAGAGTATAAGCTATCCTATACTGTGGTATGCCATAATATCAGCGGGTCTCAGATGCTACTGTTACAGAGCTAATTTCCTTACCAATAAAATCGTTGAAGAACGAATACTGTCACTCATTCATAAGGATCCCCTAGGAGAATACAGCCACTATAAACTATCCTCTACTGTGGTATGCCGTAACATCACCGTGTCTCAAATGCCACTGTAACAAAGCTAATTTTCTTACCAATAAAATCGTTGAAGAACGAATACCGCCACTCGTTCATAAGGATCCCCCAGGAGAATGCAGCCAGTGCCAGCTGGCCTACGCAGTGGTATGACGATTGGAACAACATCACTCTGTCTCTAATGCCGCTGTGACAGAACTCCGATGTGAAGGTCACTGTAGGACTGAAGGCTACGGAAAATCTGCAACATGTTACAAATAGAGATTAAACTGATCCGGTGGTGTAGTGGTTAGTACTTCTACCTGTTAGGGTTCAATTCTCACGCAGGGTAAAGATTCGTGTAAAGAACAGGTTTGTGTGCTTTGTGTCTGGCTTTTTAATATCTATCTATATAATACCATCATCACATTAGCTCATATGTACGTCCCCATCGAGGGGCTCGAGCCTATCCTGAATTAGGGCATAATGTATATACATTACATTATTTGAAAGTATATCAGTTTGTATTCCAGTCTACGGTAACCATATTACCCATAATAGTAAGTGACGATGATGCCGAAGTTCCCCAACGCAATGAAGAACTGGCTATTTTATCTGTAGCTCGTATCTTATCTGTATCTGTAGGCCAAATGACATAAATGCTGTTAACATTGATGTTTGGCGGTAGATGAGATGATGGTCAGAAGGGCTTAGAAATGCCCTATTATTAACCAAACCAAGTATTACAAAGTTAAACTTCGCAAGGATTCGAACCCGCTAACTTCTGATGTGAAGCGAGTTGACTAGCTACTACTGCCTAGTCATAACATCAGCTCATATATACCTCCCCACCGAGGGGCTCGTGCCTACCCTGAATTAGGGCGATCGGGCCTTAGTCGACCACGCGGGCCCAGTGAGGGTTAGTCAATTTCACACACAACCTTCGTGTTTCTTCGAAGGCGTGTGCATGTTTCCTCACGATGTTTTCCTTCACCGTAAGAGCGTCGGATAAACGTAAATCATCATCATCGTCATATCAGCCGAAGGACGTCCACTGCTGGACATAGGCCACCCCAAGGACCTCCACGACGACTGGTTCTGCGCTGCCCGCATCCAGCGGCTTCCCGCGACCTTCACCAGGTCATCAGTCCACCGAGTAGGAGGGCTGCCTATACTACGTTTTCCGGTGCGTGGTCGCCACTCGAGAACTTTACTGCGTGGAGATGGAGCTTACTATGCTCGGAGTTTCTCTGCGTGATCGAATCAGAAACGAGGAGATCCGTAGTAGAACCAAAGATACAGACATAGCTCTCAGAATTGCTAAACTTAAGTGGCAGTGGGCGGAGCACATTGCTCGTAGAACAGATGGCCGTTGGGGCAGTAAAGTTCTCGAGTGGCAACCACACACCGGAAACGTACATATGAGATCGAAATTCGAAAACACATTGGTACGTGGCAGGACTCGTACCACGACTTCCCGGATAGGAGGTAGCGGCCCCTTGCCGTTGCGCCACCGACGCTCTCACTGCTAGTATAAAAGTTACTCGACTGCCTAGTATAAAAGTAAAAAATACTTATAAAAATCAAAATCAACTTACAAAATCCCCTCGAAAAACTTTGCAGCCACTAACATCAGAAACGTTTGGCTGAGAGATGAGATGAAGGAGAACACAAAAAAGCCTGCATAGCCTCCGACAAGGAATATCTTGCGGCCAAATGTGTCTGTTAGGAAACCAGCTATCGCTGACACAATGATCATTCCTGAAAATTTAAGTAATTTTGAAATTTAAATATGTATTAGTATATATTTAAAGCGTCGGTGGCTCAACCGATAACAACGGCCAATGTACCAATGAGTTTTTCAAAAACTTACGTACATACTTACCGATTGCTTTTACGGTGAAGAAAAACATCGTGAGGAAACCTGCACACGCCTGCGAAGAAACCCGAAGGTTGTGTGTGAAGTCGACCAACCCGCACTGGGCCCGCGTGGTCAGGGTAGGCTCGAGCCCCTCGGTGGGGACGTATATGAGCTGTAATGATGATATATTTATTTATAACATGTATATATACAGGGTGTCCCAAAAATGAACGATAATCCTGTAACTGCGGATAGTTAATGCTAAAATCTATTACATGCTAAAATTTAAGTTTTTTAAAATTTACCTAATATATGAAATAATATTAAGGTAATGACATATGAAAGGATGCAATATAGAACCCTCTTAATGGGAGAGTTTGGCAGCTGAACGGCCAGAATGGTGCAGAATTGTGAATAGGCAAGTGCGCGAGTTCTAGGATCAGCGTAAAGCTGACCTTGATACCAAACGCGACCAGTTAAAGGCCCGACCACCTGCGACCATTTCATACAATTACGAGGGTGGCATACTTAAATGCCCTCATTGCGCGAGGAGTTTCGCTGCGAAGATTGGCTACATAAACCATCTTCGAGCGCACGCGCGGCAAACCGACTAGGAGTCGAAGTGGTCGGATAGATCATCATCATCATTAAGGTAATACCACATACGTTTAAACCGAGGGGAATTGTAGTGGCCACGCGATATATAAATCTATTTGTGGTAGATCCGACTGACACTCTATTGATTGAACTTAGGGCGGAATCTTAGACAGAGTGTTTGTCGGGAGCCGTCAAAGATGCGGTTAAATGAGCGAACGAACTACATATAGGTCAGGTCATAATATAAAATCTCAATGGTGATGTGACCGTCAAAGAAACCAGTACTGAGATTAAAATGATCAATTAAACAAATGTCAAAATAAAGTAAAAAAACTATATTAGCACAGTGAAAACAATAACAATAATAAAAAAAAATCAACATGAAACACTTGTGAAGAATCAAATATATTTTGGAAACTCAAGTTACTTAATTTAAGAAATGTCACAATTAATATCCTACTTAATATTATAAATGTGAAAGTTTGTATGTATGGATGTGTTTAAGGATGTTTGTTACTCTTTCACGCTCCAACCAGTGAACGGATCGGGATAAAACTTGGCACACATATAGGTTAGGTCCTGGAATAGGACATAGGCTACCTTTAGCCCGGAAAAACTTTTCATACCCACAAGAAAATCAAAAACAACGCGCTCGTTGCCGCGGCTAGCTACATGTAAAGACGTCACAAGCGAGAAAAAAATGTTATTTGCAGTTTTATTAGTACAAAAGAAAGAGAAAACAGCGCAAAACCATTGTAACCTATTTTAAATGACAGATCTCCACAACGCCCTGTACGTATTACAGTATTCGTAAAATATAATTTTGTGTAAACCGCATCCTAAGACGCATCCTACTAACATTATAAACGCGAAAGTTTGTAAAAATGTATGGATGTATGCTTGTGACTCTTTCACGCAAAAACTACTCAACGGATCTGGCTGAAATTTAGTGGGTAGACAAATTAGGACCTGGATTAACACATAGGTTACTTTTTTTTACGCTCGCGAGCCGCTTGCGGCTCGCTCACTGCGCACCCTCAAAAGGTCATAGAAACGTAGTCCACGCGGGTGAAGCCAAAAAAAAATATAGCTAGTACATATATAAATTAAAAAACATTATGCGCATAACGTTATTTATGTTCATCTTTATTAGTTAAACGAAGAACACATTTCAGGAAGAGAATAAGAAGATGAAACTGAAGTACTTTTAACTATTAGCATTGTTCAGTTTTTTATAAGGCATGCTATAAAAAACCATTTGGAGATATAAAGATTTAATACTGTACTAGCCATCCGCCCGCGTCTAAGCCCGCGTTGTTTTCAATTTTCCCGTGGGAATAAGACGTTTTCCCTGTGTAAAAAGTAGCCTATGTCCTATTCCAGGACCTAACCTTAATGTGTGCTAAGTTTCATCCCATCCGTCTAGCGGTTGAAGCGTGAAAGAGCAACAAACATCCATACATACAAACTTTCACATTTATAATATTAATAGTAGTTTAATAATATTAAATTTTTAACTCATTTCATAATCGTACACTGAAATTAGAACTGGGAGAGTTTAGTTTTTTTATAGTATGAGGCATATGACATCGTCATTACAGCTCATAAACGCCCCCACCGAGGGGCTCGAGCCTAACCTGAATCAGGGCGATTAGGCCTTAGTCGACCACGCGGGCCCAGTGCGGGTTGGTCGACTTCACACACAACCTTCGAGTTTCTTCGCAGGCGTGTGCAGGTTTCCTCACGATGTTTTTCTTCACCGTTAAAGCAATCGGTAAGTACTCGTAGGTATGTACGTAAGTTTTTGAAAAACTTATTGATACATTGGCCGTCCAGATTTGAACCCGGTACCTCTGGTTAGATGGACCGTGTCGTTACCGGTTGAGCCACCGACGCTTTTTCAAGCGACTTCCAAAAAGGAGGAGGTTCTCATGATTTTTTTTTTATGTTTGTTACCTCATAACTTTGGACTGGATTAACCGATCTTTATGATTCATTTTTTATTTGAAAGCTAGTGCTTTCGTGTGGTCCCATATAAATTTTATCAAAATCGGTGTAGAACTTTATTCGAAAATTAACAAAAACCAAAAATAGTAATGCAAAAATGTACTAAGTTGTTGCGATGGAAGTCGGTTTTTTAACGTGTTTAGCTTTTTTTTTATGACATCATCAATTTTTAATATTCGATAAATCATAAAAAATAACCAGCAATTAAAAATTGAATATCCACATTTGTTTCATAAATTTATATTTATTGTGTGTCATGGGCTCCTTTGCGGCTGGTTCGACTCGGGGTTTTGATTTTTATTAATATTTTTATTGTTAGATTAGTACCTTTAATAAATTAAAAGTTAGGTATAAATTAATTTATAATACCAATTGACATGTAAACTCAAATAATATATTTTTTTTATAAAAAAAATGCCATTTTTTATGAGCAATGCCAATTCATACAAATCTTTGAGCTCAATAAACTTTGTGGCTATTTGATATCTATTTTTTTTTTCGATTTTACTATTCATTCCTTGAAGATACGAGTAGTTATTCAGTTTCATCCTTTAAATTATTGTCTTTACGGTGGTTACTTTTGTGGTTCCCAATTTAATCCTTAGTTCATCTAATCTTAGAGTGTGCCAAATAAAAAAAAAAATTATTTCTTCATCGATTTATTTTCAATAAAAAAAAATAAAGGAATTCGTGGTAAGCAAGTAACTACCATAAAGAAAAGAGATAACAAGTAACCAACATGAAAAAAAAAGCTAATACGTCTGTTTTTAAACCAGTCACTCTAAGCGCACCCTGGACACTTCATACAACGGGCCAGAAATTACATTTTTAAAAAAAGGAATGACGGAACAGACAAAATGGCGGCGAAATCCTATACCTTCGACAACCAAACTGTAACCAATCTGTATCAATCTGGGTGACGATGGGGTGAGGTCGGAATTTAGAGAGCGGCAGGAAGTGTCCATACTGTATGTTTGTACTATATATATTATTATTACTTTGCCCTAAGTACGTGTTACAAAATTTCGAAACATAATGAAACATCATCACACAGAAGAATTTTCCACAATGCAAAAACTGTCAAAATAAAATAGGTATAGATTTTGTTAGCAGTAAACTTTTGAGCTGTACTTGTGTGTACCCAAAAAAATTCACCGAAACATTGAGAGTCAACATTTTCAATTTTGTCATTTTATCATCATATTATATTCGTTCTTATATTTTATAAAGGATATATTTTATATACGTTCTTATATTTTACTAGCTTTTGCCCGCGGCTTCGCCCGCGTGGACATCGTTTTTATGACTGTCCTAAAGGGTGCGCGGTGCGTGAGCCGCAATTCATTTTCTCCAGATCCCTCGGGAACTATGTCAGGATATGCTTATTAGTAAATCATGTAATTTTCCACCCCCTCATCCATCTCTGTGCAAAAAATCACACAATTCATTGTTCTGTTGCGATGTTGAAGAAATTAACCAAAAAAAAATATATTTTTAGTTCCCTCAGGAACTGCATCGGGCCATGCTATTTTCACGGGATAAAAAGTAGCCTATGTGCGTCCTCGTGACACGCGCTACCTGCATGCCATATTTCATTAAGATAGGTTAAGGCGTTGAAGCGTGAAAAGGTAACAAACAAACACATTTTCACATGGATGTATTTTTGTCTGAATGCAATGAAGTTCCTATTTTTTCGATAGGATTTAGGACGTAGTTATGATATATGTAACGTGAATATTTACACAGCAACTCAAACATTTTATATCTGTATTTGTACAAACAGATATACGTCTGCGTCGCCTGTAATTATTATTCATAATTAAATAATATAATATTCAAGGACAAATCACACAAGGTCGTACTGCTACCACCATCTTATCTAAGTCTTGCCGCCAAACATGTGTTCCGGCTTGAAGATAAGATAGCCAGTTCTCTGTTGCATTGGGGAATCTTGGTAAGCCTGTTTCCATCTTCGGCATCATCGTCACTTACCAGGTGAGATGATGCCGAGGGCTTACCAATTGTGAATAAAAAAAAGGTCATCTGACTTCAATTTAGGCTTCCTTGTTACTACGGAAACAAGAGACTGACTTTATATAATTACTAGCTGTGCCCGCGACTTCAACTGCGTTGAGGTTTTGAATTTTCCGGGATAAAAAGTATCCTATATGTTAAAACGAGCCATAAGGAACCACCACACAAAATTTCATCAAAATCGGCCTGATATTTTTTGCGTGATGCGCAAACATACAGGCAGATAGACAGACAGACAGACAAAAATTGCAATAGTTGTTGTTTTGGCCTCCATATCATTAGTAATGTCCATCACAGTTATTATTTTCAAAAAATATTTCATTACAGGCCCCGTTACAGTTTTATTATATGTAAAGACTAGCTGTTTCCCGCGGCTTCACCCGAAAAAAGTAGCCTGAAGCGTGAAAAAAGTAGCCTATGTGTTAATCCAGGTACTAATCTGTCTACCTACCAAATTTTAGCCAGATCCGTTCAGTAGTTTTTGCGGGAAGCAGTAACAAACATACACACTCACAAACTTTCGCCTTTATAATATTAGTGTGATTAGGTTTAAATACCTACTGATAATTACACTGGTCTACAGTGGTTTTGGTGCCCTAGATATAAGATCGATTTTGGATATATTTACGAGTATGCTTACAATTCATGAAACTATCAATGATTTTGTAAGATTTGCTCTCGATTTTTTGCGCAGAACTCTAATCAAGACTGGGAAAATAAATCATAAGAGCACATTCAATACTTTTTATGAATATGTTCGTAATCTGTGCACTTGAAAACATCAAAATTTGCTGAGATAATCCAGGGCAACATTGTTTTTTGTAGAGCTGTGTTTTAGTCGAGGGGAGCGTTAGCTGACTCTCGTTTTATATTTTGTGAACGGGTGCTATTCGTGTAAACTGGCATAATGACAATTTCAATAAATTGAATGTGTAACTTCTCTTGTCATATTGTTTTCATATTCTAAAGATATTTTTTGTTTTATATCATTGGTTTTAATTTACTAATAATCATTACCTTTTTGTTAACATTCATCATCATCATATCAGCCGAAGGAAGTCCACTGCTGGACATAGGCCTCTTCCAAGGATCTCCACGACGACCGGTTCTGCGCTGCCCGCATCCAGCGGCTTCCCACGACCTTCACCAGGTCATCGGTCCACCGAGTGGGAGGCCTGCCTACACTACGCTTTCCGGTGCGTGGTCGCCACTCGAGATTTTACTGCCCCAACGGCCATCTGTTCTACGATCTGTTCTGCCATCTGTTCTGTTCTGTTGTTCTGTTAACATTATTATCTAATAATTACTGTATCATGGTTGTACTCGTGTGGATAGGTGTAATAGCGACTCGCACTTGGCCGGTTTTTAGGGTTCCTTACCCAAAGGGTAAAAACGGCACCCTATTACTAAGACTCCGCTGTCCGTCCGTCCGTCAGTCGGTCTGTTTGTCCGTCTGTCACCAGTGTGTCACCGTTTCATGAACCGTGATAGCTAGACAGTTGAAATTATCCCTTAAAAATGTATTTCTGTAACCGTTATAACAAAAAATACTAAAGAGTAGAAAAAGTTAGTCTTAATATAAAAAACGTGTTTTTGTTTGAAACGTTAAGAAACTAGCGCCATCTAGTATGATGGTAAAGAACCCTTTATGCGCGATTCTGACTACAACTTTACCGGTTTTTATTTAGGTTTGTGTTTCCAAGTCTTACTTACGAAGTAACTATTTAGTAATCTGTGGTCTTACCAACAAACGGTGCCGCGTTTAGAACGCCCTTTTGTCGGAGATCCATATGCAGGTCGCATTCAGCGTTCGGCAGTATATAAGGCGTTGTGTTGCTGACCAGTACACCACAGATGTAGCCGAACAGCGATGTGCACAGTAGACGGATGTGGAAAATACCAAAACCACATTCTTTTAAAGCGTCATCTATGTTCGGCACTGGTGTTTTCGGTTTCATTTCTTCACCCTGGATTCCTGGAAACAAACAAAGTTATTGATAGTTTTCTAGCACCCTTTTTGTCATAATTATCCCGCTTCGCCCGCGTGGACATCGTTTATATGACTGTCTTTAAGGGTGATTAGTAAATTATGTCGTTTCCCACCTACTCAACCATCTCTGTGCAAAAACTCACAGCAATTCCGTTGCAATGTTAAAGAAACTAACCAAAAAAGAGTATATTTTTAGTTCCCTCAGGAACTGCATCAGATTATGCTATTTTCCCGGGATAAAAAGTAACCTATGTCCTTCCCCGTGACACAGGCTACCTGCATGCAAATTTTTGTTAAGATTGATTGAGGTGTAAAAGCGTGAAAAGGTAACAAACAAACAAACACATTTTCACATTTATAATATTATAGTATGGATATAAGAAAATCGATGTAGGACTCATTGATGGAGGCTTCAACTCATCATTCTAAAGAACTTTCCCCAGGATCGTTAGAAACTTATAATGTCTCTATTACTGGAGCACGGGTCACTTCCAAAGCTTTGAAAGGTTAGGCCTTACTCCACACACGGGGGTCAAGTCGGGTTGGTGGAGGTGAAGGGCTAGTGAGGAACCCCATTGTCACCAGTTTTTCAAGCCGCCTATAAGACATCTAACACGGCTTAACGTCTGCCATCTAGTGATTGCAACTGACACCAACGGCTAAACGTGCCTGACGAAGCACGGAAATGGTCGAAAACGATACTAGCAGTGAAACCCATCTAGGTAATGACCTAGGAACCCATAGTCAATTCTCAAAAAATATTCCGTCGCTCCATACAAAAATGCACAAAATTCGTCAATCAGCTGTTCAATTTGTATGAAGAGTTTAAATTTTCGTGTATTAGGAAAAGTGTTCAGTTAAAGTGTTCAGCTGTTCAGTATGGTGAGCAAGAAGTCCCAGATAACGGCTCGTACCCCAAATATATTGTCGTCACCCTGTTTATTAATTACCCGACTGTTAAAAAAGGAGGGTAGTGTTTATCGGGTGTATGTATGTATGTATGTATGTCTGTTTCTTTGGCTGAGCCTGTAGCCTTAACGGCTTTATGGATTTTGAACTGTCAAAAGATTATTCTTGATCTCCTTACTAATTTTATGAATGTGAAAATGTGTTTGTTTGTTTGTTACCGTTTTACGCTTTAACACCTCAACCAATCTTGACGAAATATGGCACGCGTGTAGCCTTCGTCGTGGAGAAGGCAATGCTATTTTTTTCACATTAAAACAATATTGTTCGATACAGTCCCTGAGGGTACTGAAAAAATACTCTTTTTGGTTGATTTCTTTAACATCAAAATCGAGCAATAAATTGTTGTGTTTTTTGGACATAAATTTTTGAGAGGGTGAAAATTAAATAGACTACTAATAAGCATAGCGCGAGATAGCCCCCGAGCGATCTGGGAAAAAAACTCATTTCCCAGTTCGCGCACGTCGGCATCGCAACGGAGCAACGGATTCACGCTTTTATTCCTTAAAAATAGTTGAAGGGGTGGAAAGTGCCATAGACTGCTAATCTGAATAGCTCAATATAGTTCCCGAGGGATCTGAAAGAAACTCGTGCCTCCGCTCGCGTGCCACTTGCGGCTCGCGCACCACTCACAGACAGACAGTCACAAAAACAATGCTTACATGAGCGAAGCCGCGGGCAAAAGCTAGTATGATATATTTTCACCCTCCTGCCTAAAAAGAGGGGTAAATTTTTGTATTTGGCTAAAAGAGGGGAATGTTTTTTGCAGTCGGATTCACATTTTTTTGTTAAATTGATTCATTACAGCTCATATACGTCCCCACCGAGGGGCTCGAGCCTACCCTGAATCAGGGCGATTAGGCCTTAGTCGACCACGCGGGCCCAGTGCGGGTTGGTCGACTTCACACACAACCTTCGAGTTTCTTCGCAGGCGTGTGCAGGTTTCCTCACGATGTTTTCCTTCACCGTTAAAGCAATCGGTAAGTACGTACGTAAGTTTTTTGAAAAACTCATTGGTACATTGGCCGTCCAGATTTGAACCCGGTACCTCTGGTTAGATGGACCGAGTCGTTACCGGTTGAGCCAGCGACGCTTGTTAAATTGATTAGTTTATTTTAAACCTAAACCAAATTTTAAATCTTAAGAGAATTATGATGCTGCGACTTTTCATACAAATGGCGTTATCGATTTTCACCTCTTAAATGTTAACCGATTTGGACCAATTTTTGAGAGGTTGTCAGTCAGAACAAAAGCTAGGCTGCGTTTTTTTTTAATAATAAACAAAAAATGGCCGAAACCAGTCTTGTATGACAGCACGTGAACGACAAAAAAATTGAACTTTATCAAAAAAACAAAAATGTACAAGCCTAGCTTTTATTCTGACTGACAACTTGTCAAAAATTGGTCGAAATCAGTTCACATTCCGTCATCATCATATCAGCTCATATAAGTCCCCACCGGGGGGCTCGAGCCTACCCTGAATTAGGGCGATTGGGCCTTAGTCGACCACGCAGGCTTAGTGCGGGTTGGTCGACTTCACACACAACCTGCGAATTTCTCCACAGGCGTGTGCAGGTTTCCTCACGATGTTTTCCTTCACTGTTAAAGCAATCGGTAAGTATATGTACGTCAGTTTTTCAAAAACTCATTGGTACATTGGCCGTTCAGATTTGAACCCGGTACCTCTGGTTAGAAGGACCGAGTCGTTACCGGTTGAGCCACCGACGCTTTTAAGATTTAAAAGGTGAAAACCGTTAAAGCCGTTTGTATGAAAAGTCGCAGCTTCACAATGTTCCTAATCTTTTCGATTCTTAAATTGAAAATCGGATGGGGCTGTGTCCGGGCACAATGACACTGTTTTAACGACAAACAATTATTATTTTAATATTCCTCCATGAGTCGATAACGAAAGAGATTTGCTTGTTCCAAGAAATGAGGTTGTCTAGGTTGTCAAACAATCCAGCATTTGACTGCAGTGCTAGTCGTTCGTTTGAGTTACTTTTTAAGCGACTTCAAAAAAAGGAGGAGGTTTCTCAATTCGACCGTATACTTTTTTTTATTATGTGTGTTCGCGGATAACTTCGTCGTTTATGTACTGATTTTGATGATTCTTTTTTTATTGGAAAGGAAATATCCCAAGGGTGGTACCATGATAAGGAAACCAGGATCTGATGATGGCATCCCAGAAAAATCGAGGGGAGCCTTAGTTTCCTGTTTGAAATCGGTTTTTTAATCATCTGTCACTAACGGTATTTTGTTCTGACATTGTTCGTGTTACTAGCTTGTGACGTATAATGACGTCACAAGCTAGTAACACGAACAATGTCAGAACAAAATGCCGTTAGTTGCCGTTATTGGAAAGGAAATATCCCAAGGGTGGTACAATGATAAGGAAACCAGAATCTGATGATGTCATCCCAGAAAAATCGAGGGGAGCCTTAGTTTCCTGTTTGAAATCGGTTTTTTTAATCATCTGTCACTAACGGCATTTTGTTCTGACATTGTTCGTGTTACTAGCTTGTGACGTCATTATCCTTAAGGAACTAACTTAGCTATTTTAATAAATATAAATAAATTAAAATATCAAATGAATAAGTTTTTGTACTTTTGTAGGAGAAATGCTATATTTTATTGAATAATATTTTATAATTTTTTTTTAGTGTCATATTTTTAGGACTCAGTAATGTGTTATGTACTTTTACTATAATAAATAATTTACATTTCAGTAACTGTCTTATATTGGCCGGTTCTACCGGAGACAAACCATAATCTCTTTTGTTATATCTGTTGCATGTAGTTAATATGAATATATAACATGTATTTAATTACTATGAAACTACTGTTTTTATGTTTATTTTTATACAATACAATACAATATTCTTTATTGCATCACAACATAAAAAAGAAATTGACAATACAGAAGAAAGCCTATACAATAGGCGGCCTTATTATTTATATAATATTTAATTTATTTGAGTTCTTTTTTACATATTTACATAAGTATATATATATAATTTCGTATTTTTTTTAATTTGCAGCCTTTTTACTTACCAACTCCTAACGGATACTTTATGGTTGCCTGAAAGAAATCGCTAAAAGCGATAAGGCCGCCTTTGCACTGTACATATTTAAATTAAGTTTCCATAATTGGCGCATCGGGAGCCGGGTCGTTCCTTTCCCTCAAATATGGTTGATGGGAGCGATGGCTGACTTTCGTGTTATACTCGTGACCGGGTGCTGTCCGTGGGATCTGGCCTACTCTTGTAAAATGCTTTCAATGATTTTTATGTATATAACTTATCGTGTCATATTGTTTTCATGTTCTAATGACATAATCTGGTCTTTATCAAGTTTGGTTTTCGTATAGGATTTCGCCGCCATTTTGTTTGTTCCGTCATACGTTTTTTGAAATGTCATTTCTGGCCCGTTGTATGAAGTGTCCAGGGTGTGCCTCAGTACTACCTTATAACGTTTTAACTGTAGTATTGATGTGTGTTTGCTTGTGTGTGTGTCCGCGTGCGTGTGTGTGTGTAAGTGTGTGTGTCTGCGTACGTGTGTGTGTGTGTATGTTCTTATATCGATATTAAAACCTCCTACATTGCAAGTTTTATGCTGAGTGGTAGAAAGTGTGAAACGAAAATCTACTTAGTCAAAAATTTAAATTCAAACGCTTCGACTACTTCATATTACTTCATAACTACGCGACGTAGCTACCATTCATACATATTTTTTTGACAATCTTTATTTACATGAGAGTATTAAATGTATTGTAATGTGAGTTACACAAAATTTTATTGGCTTGTTGTTTATTCAATGATAAGACGTAAAGGTATGTTTTGTTAAGCCTTATAATTATAAGTTACTCGTTTCAATGAATGACTCTCTGTTTGCATATAACAAATTTACATAAGAATCAGATACGTCATAATATATAATATCATCATTATTTCATTTTATATTCGTATAAGAATACGTCCCCACGGAGTGATTCGAGCCTACCCTAAATTAAGGCGATCGGGCCTTAGTCGAGCACGCTGGCCCAGTGCGGGTTGGTCGACTTCACACACAACCTTCGAGTTTCTTCGCAGACGTGTGCAGGTTTCCTCACGATGTCTTCCTTCACCGTATTTAAGTCCTCACCAATGTATGTACCGCATCAGTAATCCTTACTTTACATAACGTAAAAGACAAAGTACGGATGCCTGTTTGTATGTTTGTTTGTTCCACTTTAACTCATAAACGACTCAACCGTTTTTTTTAATCCACAACTGCTAAGCCGCTACCTCCTGTCTGGGAGGTCGTGGTTCGAACCCTGCCATTCACCAATATGTTTTCGAACTTCGATTTTATATGTACGTTTAGCCGACGCTCTTACGGTGAAGGAAAACATCGTGAGGAGACCTGCAATACGCCTGCGAAGAAACTCGAATGTTGTGTGTGTAGAAGACCAACCCGCCAAAAACCTATAAAAATCTAGTAATTATAACTAAAATATTACTAAATCCAAGGACAACTAATGCCTTGTAATAATTAAAAATCGATTTTTTTAATGCAGTTAGTAAATATTACTTGTAACTATTTTGTTATTTCAAGAGTGCGACAGTTAATAAGAAACGATGACGTCATAAACAAATAATAACTGTTTTGACATTGAAGAGTGCGGTATAAAATACAAAATGATGACGTCTTAAGGAAATATTAACTGTTTTGAAATTTCAAGAGTGCTACAGTAAATACAAAACGATGACGTCATAAACAAATACTAACTGTTTTAACATTGAAGAGTGCAGTAGTAAATACAAAATGATGACGTCATAAGAAAAATACTAACTGTTTTGAAATTTCAAGAGTGCGACAGTTAATAAGAAACGATGACGTCATAAACAAATACTAACTGTTTTGACATTGAAGAGTACGGTAGTAAATACAAAATGATGACGTCATAAGGAAATACTAACTGTTTTGAAATTTCAAGAGTGCGACGGTAAATACGAAACGATGACATCATAGACAAATACTTACTGTTTTGACATTGAAGAGTGCGGTAGTAAATACAAAATGATGACGTCATAAGGAAATACTAACTGTTTTGAAATTTCAAGAGTGCGACAGTAAATACGAAACGATGACGTCATAATAATAATAATAATAACAGATGGACTCGAAATCGACTCTATGAACATCCGTACCCTCTCTGACACTGATACATACCGGTATCTGGGTATGTCGCAGAGTATTGGTGTTCACGAAGCAGGAGTGAAACAGTCGGTTTGTGACGTGTTTTGGGAGCGCCTGACAAAAGTTCTTGAGAGCTACTTGACGGGCGTTAACAAGATACGAGCATTCAACGCCTGGGTCATGCCTGTTCTTTTGTACACCTTCGGCATACTCAGATGGTCACAGACCGAACTGGACACCCTGGATCGAAAAGTCCGCACCACTATGACACTCTATAGGATGCATCACCCGAGGTCGTCAGTGATGAGGCTGTATATCCCGCGGAAGAATGGCGGTCGTGGCCTTCTAAGTGACAAACAAATGCACAACCGCGAGATATGCAGCCTCCGAAGTTACTTCCTGACGAAAGTCGATAGTGACTTGCATAGAGTTGTCATGGCTTGTGATAAAGGACTAACCCCTCTATTCATGGCCCAAGAGAACTGGCAGGCGCCGGCTATACTTAGCACTGCTGAGCGAGAGGCCATCTGGAAAGACAAAGAGCTGCACGGTAGGTTCTTTAAGGCCCTTTGTGGGTCCTTCGTAGATCAGAAGACCTCCGTGCACTGGCTGCGCTTCGGAGATCTTTTTGCAGAAACCGAGGGTTTTGTCTGTGCAATACAGGATCAGGTGGTCAAGACGAACAACTATAGGAGGTTTATAATAAAAGACGGCACCTTGGACGTCTGTCGGTTGTGTCGTCAACCAGGGGAGACCCTACGTCATATAACCTCTGGTTGTTCCATGCTTGCCAACACTGAGTATTTGCAAAGGCACAACCAAGCAGCCAGGATCCTACACCAAGAGATCGCTCTAAAGTATGGCCTCATATCTCGGCGGTTGCCGTATTACAAGTACACGCCGGAGCCGGTTCTCGAAAACGACCGCGCCAAGCTCTACTGGGACCGACCCATCATCACGGACAAGACTATTCCTTCGAATAAGCCTGATATCGTGCTGATTGATCGGACGCAGTCAAGGGTGTTTTTGGTTGATATCACTATCCCATATGATGAAAACCTCGTGCAGGCTGATGCCGATAAAAGGACCAAGTACCTGGACCTGGCGCACGAGGTTACTGATATGTGGCGAGTGGAATCCACCGAAATCATCCCCGTAGTCCTATCCGTGAACGGGTTAATTTCAGCCGACCTTGAACGTCACCTAAGGCGGCTGGATCTCCGAGGCAGACCAATAATTGCAGCAATGCAGAAAGCAATCCTCTTCGATAATGCCCGGATAGTTCGACGCTTTCTCTCCCCGTCGCACTGAACTCCAGCCGACTGTGCTTCCGCTGGAGGTGCTCCTGCCACTTTGCCTAGTGCCAAGTGAGCAGAGTAGCTTAAATTTGATATCTTGAAATAATAATAATAATATTCTGGGACAAATCACACATGGTCATCTGGCCCCCAAAGTAGGATTCCCTGTGTTATGGGAACCAGAGACTGATATACATACTCATAAACAAATACTAACTGTTTTGACATTGAAGAGTGCGGTAGTAAATACAAAATGATAACGTCATAAGGAAACTGTTTTGAAATTTCAATGGGGTCTTTAAAAGCCCGATATTAGGGTAAAGACTTTAAATATTTTTATTTTATTATTTATTTTTATATTTTTAGTAGCATAATAAATATTTCAATAAAATCCATAGTTTGGTTTTAAATCACTTTATTAATAGAAAATAATTTTGAACGAATAATATTTTATTTTTTATGCACTGCTTAATTGATAGCTAAGTATGTTTTAGGAAGCTATCCTGAGGTACAAATTTTTATCTTTAATATGCAACAAAATAAAACAGTTTTCGTAAACGTCGGGCTTTTAATGACCCCACGCGACCGATCGAGGGTTAAGGTGGGCTTTTATACGTGAAACAAAACAACGTTTGCTTTACCACTTTGCAAAAATCGCAAAAAATGGTCTTTTCGTAGAAGTTGATCAGCTGATTGGCCAAATTTCAGCAAAGTCGTGGAACAAAAGTAGATTTTTTTTTATTCACAATTTGTAAACCCTTGACAACATCTTACCTGGTGGTAAGTGACGATGTTGCCGAAGATGGAAGCGGGCTTACCAAGATTCCCCAACGCAATGGGGAACTGGCTATCTTATCTTCATGCCGGAACACACCAATGATATCAACATTGATATTTGGCGGCGAGACTTAGATAAGATGGTGGTAGCTAGCGAGCCAGGCGGGCTTAGAAAATGCCCTACCACCAACCAAACCGAGTCTTACAATTGACCCCGCCGGGAATCGAACCCGCGACCTCCTGTGTAAAGCCAGTGAACTTTGCCTCTGAGCTACGGAGGCGGATAATTTTTTATTGTGCAATAAATTATTTGATTGATTTTTTTTTTTTTTTAATTTTTATTCACAATTGGTAAACCCTTGACAACATCTTACCTGGTGGTAAGTGACGATGTTGCAAGATGGAAGCGGGCTTACTTTTTTTGATTGCCTAGTGTCATAATTAGAAGCCACCCTTAAGGTGTTTCTACACCCTTTTGTTACACCGTGTAGAATCATCCCTAAAATTGCTTTTGGCAACTCTGCACCCCGTATGCCTTTTTACTTATAATTATACATACATTGCTACACACATAACAAAAACTGAACTAACTAATAAGGTACTTAAACTCAATTAAATTAAAAAATAAAGAGTATTATTATATTTATTTACAGTTTTAAAACACTATGAACAGTTGCAATGATTTTATAATTAAACTGCATTGAAATATTTTTGAAAATAACCTGATACACGACCCGGAAATCGTCCCCAGTCATACGGTTGATTACTATGTCAAACGTGACACTTCAATGTGTGCTTGCTTCCTGGATCTGAGCCGCGCTTTTGATCTTGTGAATTATGAAATTCTATGGAACAAATTGCGCGGTTCAGGGGTCCCAGAATCGGTTGTCGGTTTGTTGGGGTACTGGTACAGTGGTCAAACGAACCAAGTCAGATGGGGCGACACGACCTCTAATGCATACAGGTTAGAGTGCGGGGTACGTCAGGGTGGGCTGACCTCTCCGGATCTCTTTAACGTTTATGTAAATGACCTGATCGGTGAGCTCAGGAGCACCGGCGTCGGTTGTCATATAGACGGTGTTTGTTTTAACAATTTAAGTTACGCGGATGACATGGTGCTCCTCAGCCCATCGATCAGTGGACTCAGAAAATTGCTTTCGGTTTGTGAGAGTTATGCTAACTCTCATGGCCTCAAGTACAATGTCTCGAAAACAGAAATGTTAGTTTTCAGAGCAGGAAGGGGTCCGGAGAGGATTCCCAAAGTATATTTAAATGGATTGGCGGTTCGGGTTGTGAAGAGTTTCAAATACCTTGGCCACATCGTTACCGAAGATCGCAAGGATGACCTCGACATGGAGCGGGAGAGGCGGGCATTGTCGGTTCGGTGCAATGTGCTTGCGCGCAGATTTGCTAAATGCAGTAAAGATGCGAAGGGCACCCTCTTTAGAGCCTTTTGCCAGTGTTTTTACACCTGCCAGTTGTGGTACCGGTACAAGAGGGTGTCCTTCAGCACGTTAAGGGTGCAGTATAACGACGCGTATCGTATCCTTATGAACCATCCTAGGTGCTGCAGCGCGTCGGGTATGTTTGCCGAGGCGGGAATGCCCGACTTCTTTGCTGTTGTCAGGGAGCGTATATCTTCCTTTTGGGATAGATTGCGGCGCTCTGATAACAGCATTTTACAGATTGTGAGTCAGGACTTGACCAGTCCCATGACAAGACATTGGGTCTTGGTTCACCGAGACCCTAATAAAAATGACGATATAATATACTGATTTAATAGTGTACTATTATTATAATTTTGTTTATTTTAATATTGTATTTTAATGGGTTTATTGCCTAAATAAAGAAATTTTTATTATTATTATTTATTATTATTATTATGATGAAAGTGAAACGTAGAAATTTATTTTAATTCAAGAAACAGGGTATCTTTGTAAGTTTTTTCTTTGCTAGCTGGACTAATAAATAAATATTCTGGGACAAATCACACATGGTCAACTGGCCCCAAAGTAGGATTCCCTGTGTTATGGGAACCAGAGACTGATATACATACTTATATACGTTTTAAATACACACAATAAAGATATTTAACACCCAGACAATAATGGCGACTTTCCAGAACTCATGAAGTTTAGTAAAGTGATACCTTTATATAAATCTGGTACAAAAACTGATCCGAGCAACTACAGACCAGTTTCTGTGCTGCCGGTTCTTAGTAAGGTGTTTGAAAAGATTATGCTTAATCAAATGCTACAACATTTTACAAATAAATACTGCATAACAATTTGGTTTCACGAAAGGCCGATTAACAACCGATGCAGGAGTAGCACATATAAGCAACATCTATGATGCCTTTGAGGAATAGCAAAATGCAATTGGAGTGTTTTGTGATTTATTTAAGGCATTCGATTGAGTTGAACATCAAACATTACTTCTAAAGTGAAAAGGGTTCCACATTAAGGACTTTTCTTTTCCTTGTTTACGTAAATGATTTGCCTTTTATGGTGCAAAATCTGTCAAATTTTGTATTATTTTCTCTTTAAAAATAAGAAGTAAACGATATAATAAATAAGAAAGAAAACGAAATTGACGAAGTAAACAACACTCTTTCAAAGACACTGAACTAGTTCACTGTGAACAACATTATAATGCTAAAAAAATAAAATGTATAAAATTTTGTTTGCCAAATGTAATAATTGAAAACGCTTAACACGTTAAAAAACCGACTTCCATCGCAACAAATTAGTACATTTTTGCATTATTATTTTTGGTTTTTGTTATTTTTTTACTAAAGTACTACACCGATTTTGATAAAATTTATATGGGACCACACGGGAAGTACTAGCTTTCAATTAAAAAAAGAATAATAAAAATCGGTTCACCCAGTCAAAAGTTCTGAGGTAACAAACATAAAAAAAACATACAGACGAATTGAGAACCTCCTCCTTTTTGGAAGTCGCTTGAAAAAAGGTCTATAATAGCGTAATATGAGACAGTAATAAATAAGGATTAGTAAATACTACGGTGTTTCTTGGTATAACTTTGGATGTATCACTTCAATTGGGACCAAACATTGAAATTTTTGCGGCAAGGCTTAGTTCAGCTGCTTATGCCGTTAAGAAATTATGACATTTAAACGGACGTAGATACTGCGGGACTACTGTATTTTAGTTACTTCCATAGTATAAAGTCTTAAGGCATCTAACTGATATAGAAAATATATACATCATAAAATATAAACATCTTACTGATATAGTAATGTATAAAAAATAGATAAATAAAGGCATGCGGCTGATATAAAAAACTATTGTTTCATCTTTGCAGAAAAGAGCTATCCGCGCAATCTATCAAGTTCAAAGAAATCAATATTCTAACTGTTGCTAGTCAATTCATATATGAAAACATGATGTACGTTCGTAAGAATTTTCATTTATTTCTAAAAAAAACAGTGACAGGCATAATTTAAATTTGAGAAATGTAAATAAAATTTATATTATAGCCTATTCGAGACTGAGTAACGTTAAAAAGTCATTTGTGGGGCACTGTATAAGATTCTTAAATAAAATTTCTGAAAATGTAACTAGTTTGTCAGAGAATAAATTCAAGATGCATGTCAAAAATTAATTGTGCTTTGGAGGATATTATAAATTAATAGAATATGTAAATGACAAAGACATATATAATGTTGATTCTATAACCAATACCATTACCTGAATCTGAATCATGACATTATTTGTAATGGACAATAAGTATTTTTTGACTATTTAAAAGTGTGTGTAAACACCTATTTAAAATAAATATTTTTGATTGATTGATTTGATGTTTGGCGGCAAAACTTAGACAAGATGGTGGTAGCCTGCCAGGCGGGCTATGAAAATGCCCTACCATCAACTAAACCGAGTCTTACAAAGTTGACCCCGCCGGGAATCGAACCCGCGACCTCCTGGTGTGAAACGAAAGGACACCATTGCGCCACGAAGGAGGTTAAAACTTTACACATGTTATTTAAATAACGGGGAAGATGGTGTTCTCAAAACAGATTTTATAAATACATTTTACATGTAAGTGAGGTATTCTTTAAAGTTTGTGTAATGTTTTTTAAATCATTCAGATTTCTAGATAATTCAGTTTAGAAATGCCAGGGGACACCTAGTTAACGACTACTGCGGGCTATTAATCAAGCAAATGGTAAACCTAATAAAAAACTGATAAAACTTGAGTTTACTTAAAATACTTACAATTTAAGTAAGGTTGTCAAAATATTTTTTTTCATCTCCCATTCACATGGGAAGTGAGGTACCTTTCCAAAATTAGTATTATAATTTCCTTAGTGTTCAAAATCTATATTGAAACTATTTTTTTGCCAAATTTCATGTAATTCAGTCTAAAAATGAAATATTTATACCTCTATGGCGCATGAGAGGATGGACGGGCAACGATCTAATTAAATTGGTAAGTCACTTTAAATAGCCTAATCAAATTATTTAAAAATTAAAAACCCGACCGACTGCATAAAAAAACATTCCTATTTTTTGAGCATTTCGGTTTAAATGTATCCTATATCGCTAATGGGATAAAGACAAATATGACGACACCTTGCATTTCAAAATTCCTCAAGCCGTTTAGGTAACAGGCTCAGTCAAAGAATCAGACATACATCCATACACCTGTAAAAAATTACTCTCTTTTCGGGCATACAGGTAAAAACTTACATAATTGAACTACGGACACAACAAAAATAATCACATACCAGTTTCAGGTATTGTGCTTAAATATATTTCCGTCATTTTTCATTCCTTTTTTTAATATAAATTAATTGAAACCTCTCGTTACGATCACTGCACTGTCACATCCACAGATAAGATAACATTACTGTTCTCCTGACACATCTGATCGCACTTCACTACGAGCACCAACTGATTAAATAAAAAAACCGCATTTATTAATTGAACTCAATGTTGGCAAAGAAATACGTAATTATTTTATTTGGCATGATGTTGAAATATTGTAGAACACGATTCAGTCATGAATTTACTCTAGCTAGACTAGAATAGCTTATGAATAAACTTATTCTTACTATCCTTAACCTTACTAATATTATAAAAGTGAAAATGTGTTTGTATGTTGTTCAGGCTTTAAAACCTTGACCGCTCTTGGTGAAATTGGTAGACTGTGTCACGGGGAAGGATATAGACTACTTTTTATCTCGTGAAAATAGCATTGTCCGATGCAGTTCCTGAGGGAAATGAAAAAATACACTTTTTTGTTTAATCTACACTAATATTATAAAGAGGATAGATTTGTATTTTTGTATTTTTGTGTGTGTATGTTTATAATGAATAAACTTAAAAACTACTAAACCGATTTTAAAAATTCTTTCACCATTGGAATGCTATGAGTAACATAAGCTATATTTATTACTAGAAAAAATAAGGGATCCTTGATAAAACTTCAGTAACGTGAACCAAGGTGTAAAAAATTTGCTTAAAAATTTCTTTCATCGCATACTCTACGGAAACTATTGATGATAGAACAACAAAATGTTCTACAATATTAGAGAACATGTCACTACCTACAAAAAACTTCGGGATACTATATGTCCAACTATTGTAGTTATTTCACAATAACCACTTTTTACATTTTAAAAGTAAAAAAAAAACTGACCAAAATCAGACAATGATAACCATACCTTAGTATTAACCCTTATCCAAATAAATCATTTTATAATAAAAAATGTTTCGATATCTATAGATAACCTTTTGAATTACTTAAATTGGACATTCCATTCAGAAGATATTAAGAATTTATGAAAATAAACACCGCCACCGCGCAATGACCAGTGTGGCCCCAAGCAATGCAGCCTTAGCGTAGTAATAATAATATTATAAAGAGGATGGTTTTGTTTGTTTGCATTGAACAGGCTCCGAAACTACTGGACCGATTTGAAAAATTATTTCACTGTTGGGAAGCTACACTATCCGCGGTTGCTACAGGCTATATTATATTTTCAAATAGGGATCTTTTCTAAAACTGTAACCCAAGGTGTGAAAAAATGACCTAAAAAATTCCTGCATTATCAACAAAAAGTAGTGTAGTGTGAAGTGTGAAAGGGGGTAGGGTGAAGGGTAAAGTGTGTAGGGTGTAGTGTATTGAAGTGTAGTGTAATGTAGTGTAGAATAGTGTAATTTAGTGTAGAATAGTGCAGTGTAGTGCAGTGCAGTGTAGTGCAGTGCAGTTTAGTGCAGTGTTGTGCAGTGTTGTGTAGTGTAGTGCAGTGTAGTGTAGTGCAGTGTAGTGCAGTGTAGTGCAGTATAGTGCAGTGTAGTGCAGTGTAGTGCAGTGTAGTGCAGTGTAGTGCAGTGTAGTGCAGTGTAGTGCAGTGGAGTGCAGTGGAGTGCAGTGTAGTGCAGTGTTGTGCAGTGTAGTGCAGTATAGTTCAGTGGAGTGCAGTGGAGTGCAGTGGAGTGCAGTGGAGTGTAGTGTAGTGCAGTGGAGTGCAGTGGAGTGCAGTGGAGTGCAGTGGAGTGCAGTGGATTGCATTGGAGTGAAGTGGAGTGCAGTGTAGTGCAGTGTTGTGCAGTGTAGTGTAGTATATTTCAGTGGAGTGCAGTGGAGTGCAGTGGAGTGCAGTGGAGTGCAGTGTAGTGTAGTGCAGTGGAGTGCAGTCGAGTGCAGTCGAGTGCAGTCGAGTGCAGTGGAGTGCAGTGGAGTGCATTGGAGTGAAGTGGAGTGCAGTGGAGTGCAGTGCAGTGTAGAGTATTGCATTGAAGTGTAGTATAAGGTGGTACGAAGTTCGCCGGGACAGCTTGTTTCTTTATGAAGAATTGGTTTAGGGGGTGGGAAGTGACATAAACTGCTAATCAGAATAGCCCTACATAGTTCCTGAGGGATCTGGAAAAAACTCATGTCCATGCTCGCGAGCCACTTGCGACTCACGCACCACTCACCCTTATTGACGGTCATATAAACGATGTCCACGCGCGCGTCCGAAGAAGCGGGAAAAAGCTAGTTCAAAGATAAAGTTGATATGAGCGTAGGTAGTTAAAATTTTATCTATTTTCAGTTTTGTTTGCGCACGTTTTCGTTAACAAACAATCTAACTAGTTTAATTATATTTTTATAATGAAATTGATGAACTTCTGAAAGCAGGTGGAACATCGGTACTTAAAGTTAATAGTTCTCCTACTCTTCTTGATCTTTTAATTACTTCTTCTTTTACAAATGTTGCCTCTCACAGTCAGCTTAGCGGTCCTATCTCCTACCACGATCTGATTTACCTCTCCCTTGAGATTCGCCCACCTAGACGCAAGGCAAAATATCTATTTCTACGCACTTTTTAAGGGCATCAAACTGGAGGACCTGCGTCACGATGTTGCAAATATTAATTGGGAATCCATTCTTATTACGAATGACGTAGATGAAATGGTCACTAGATTTAGCGCCATCGTTACTCATATAATTGACTAACACGCTCCTTATAAAAAAATCAAAATTAAATTTATGATGGCCTAGCGTAATAAGGCGAAACGACGCTTCAAAAGGCGACCCACCGAACTGAATCTTACTCGCTACAAGTTTCTCCGTAATAAATTCAGTCGTTTGTGTAGGGATACTAAAAGACGCCACTTCCATGACTCCACCTGCAACTGTTACCTGCACAAGTATGGCGATTTCTGAAATCTGTAGGCATTGGTAAATCAGTCTGTCCTGACTATGTTTCCTTCAATCTAAACTTACTAAATAAACACTTCTCTGTTCCGCCAGTTGTGTTAAGTAGTATGTACTAGAAAAGCTTAAACCATTAATAATCTTTTTTAACTTGCCCCTCTTCCCTGTTCTACTTTTTCTTTTCAAGCTCTTACCGAACTTGAAACTAAAAAAGATATTGAGTCCATTTCATCTTATGCAGTAGGCTATGACAAAATGTGCTCTAGAAAGATCAACATGATTCTCCCTGAGATCCTACCCATTATTTCCCATATTTTCAATTATTCTTTGTTCTTCTTCTTAGCGTGTCGATGGCAGACACTACACTGTAGCAGCCCAGAATTTGGCCACGTTAACAGCATTATCAGCCGCTGTCATGATGTCTTCCTGCGTGCAGATGTAGGGGCACGCAGGGCACGATGTTAAATGTGTCATCGTTTGAACTGCACCGCACAAACAGTTTAATTCTTTTTTACCCAAAAATCCCCACCTGACCATGTTTTCTTTGACGGTAACGCAGTGTTTGTTACTCCCGGCGTGAGCATCAAATCTTCCTGTTGCATGACTCAGAATGGCATTGAGGTGATAACCATAGATCTTGGTCACTGCACTGTCACCTCTATATACAAACCTCCTGGAACCCCGTTTGATTTCCATCCGCCTGAAATTATTCTTTGTTTTCCAGTACTTTTCCCTCTTCCTGGAAACAGGCCTACGTTATCGCTCTACCCAAAACCAACAATCCTTCAACACCTTCTGAATTTCGTCCTATCTCTATCCTCCCACACCTCTCCAAAGTTCTAGAGCATGTTGTCCACAAGCAGCTTACACTATTTCTATCCTCGAATTCAATTCTATCTCAATTCCAGTCTGGCTTCCGTTCGGGCCACAGTACTGTCACTGCATTGCTGAAGGTTACCGATGATATTCGCTTAGCGATGGAACACAAACAGCTTACTCTATTGAATCTTCTTGATTTCAGCAGTGCATTTAACTCTGTTGATTTTGATGTTCTTCTTGCTATACTTCGTTCCTTTAATCTTTCTCCTTTCGCAATAGCTTGGCTTAATTCTTACCTTCGTGGCCGTTCGCAATCTTACTTTGTAAGATTCGTTTAGTTGGTGATAAAGCTTTTTCTAAGCTCGCCCAGCTAGCTACCAACATCTTATCTAAGTCTTTTCGCACACACTAATGTTAACAGCATTTATAATTATGTTCTGATAAGAGCTAGTTCCCCATTACGTTAGGGAATATTGGTAAGTTCATTTTCGACATCATTGTCATTATCATCAGCTGAGATGATGTCAAGGGCTTATCGATGGTGGATAAAAAAACTAAAGTTTAAATTTATAAAACAAAAAGTAAAAGCCAAACAGGTTGGTTATTTGCTTTTTTTTAAAAACGTATCATTTACAAGCACATAAGTACAATTTTGGTTGTTATTTTCGACCCCCTGTAAAAAAGTAATTCAACCCCTTTATTTACGGATCATATTGTATAATTACTTAACAAAAAAATAAAAAAATAAATCATACACTGGTAGGTAAAACGAACTGTCGTTACTTTTACTATGAAATATGAAAGTTTTAAAAAAAAGTGTTGAAAAATTCACTTAAGCGACTGAACGACTTTCCTCAAGAAACTATAATCAATTTTCAATTAGAAATTGTATGAAGAGTCTTTTTATAAGCTTTTATTTAACTTGAAATATATGTATGTTTGTTCGGGTAGAATCTGGCAAGTTAAAGTTTACCCACTTCTTGGTTTCCGATTGAGCTGAAATTTTTCATGCTTAGTTATATCGCGTGAAAATGCAATATCAAAAGATTGTACCTAAATTTTAGGATTCCGCTTGTTGTCCGCCTGTCTTCTGTCAAGACCCTTTTTCTCAGAAACGCGTGGAGGTACATAGTTAAAATTAATATCAAACACTTAACTCTACAGTTCCTACGTTATGAGCGTCGGTGGCTTAATGGTTAGGCCCGCTACTTCCTGTCTGGGAGGTCGTGGTTCGAATGTGTTTTCGCATTTAGATTTCATATATGTTCGTTTATCCGACGCTCTTACGGCGGTAACATTAGAGATTTTTGACGTTAATTACTCCTAAACTATAGAAAACCCAAGGTTGAAAAAAAATACCCTTATTGTTGATCACGTTCTTTAAAGTCAAAAGCTATTAGAAACACGATTGAGCAGTTTTGGCTCGATAAAAAAAAATCCCAAAGATAGGTCTACACCGTAAATATCAACTCTAGTTTTTTTTAAATAGTAATAGTTTATAATTTATATTAATAGTTTTTTTTTTAATATTACCATAAATGGAATACAATAAGGCTTGGAATAATATTAATGTATGCATTAACCTCCTTGTGACCTTTTCCTTCCTGTAACCTATGCGCTTCATTAAGGCTTCATTCATATTTATTCTCCTTTCTTCACAAAGATATAACCCAAAGAGAATCTAATCAGCTAGCGTATGTACTGACCTCACGGAGTAACAAACATCTCTTTTACAATTATTTTTTTAAAAGTCTTTAAGAAGATTATGTATCTTTGCTTATTACATTTTTGAATTTGCTAAAAATGTCTTGTTTTTCAGAGCTACAAATTAAAAAAAGTGGCAAAATATAAAAAAAATAAAATCAATTTTACGCACAGTAAACAAGCATATTAAGTATCAATTTTCGAGCAACTGTATTAAGGAAATTATTAAATTTTATCTATTCAACAAGTTCACCACAGTCAAGTTGATAGAGAATGAGAATCCGGGCGGGACACCTCATAACTCATAAGGCAGTCGAGATTATGGGCTGAGCTAGCGAAGTTCATGCTTTATCAAATCAAATCAAATCAAATCAAATCAAATATATTTTATTTAAAAACGTACGATATACATACAAAATTGATACAGTGGTCCCCACACTAGGCTGAGCCTGTATCGTGGGAACCCATTACACATGAACATATAACTGATGCCGATTTAAAACGAACAAAGAGAATAATTTAGAATTTAGAGCATGCAATAAAATCTAGAGTGCAGAATAATTTATGTAGATAACAATGAATCAATAAAGAAAAAAATATATAAAATGTAGACTACAGTCACAGTATTACGATATGGCTTACAGTAGCGCAATGCCTTTGATGTCGCACGATGCGCCACCAGCGTAGGTACTAGCCCATACTAGCCTGTAGTCAGCGTGACAAACTCGCGGAGTATGCCCAGCTGTGCCCCGCTGCCCCCTGCCCCGCAAGTATCCTTCCGTTGCTCTACGTAAGTACATTCGTTGCGCTACTGTAAGCCGCTACATTACTTATTAAACAAAATTGGTCAGCCAGCTGATCTACACACATCAACTTTGCCTAGGGATATTTTTAGACTTTTCCTACAAACCTAAAAACATGGTTTTTTGAAGGTTAATTACTTAGGACACGTGTAGGGAAGAAACTTTCGAAATGAGCAAGTGCTATACTCGTATTTACCCTCTCAGTTCTTTTAAATTAAAATAGTTTTTTGTGATTTTATAAAAACACGAGGAAAATGAAAATTATGTTTTTATATTATTATCATAGAAGAATGAGACAGGTCGTCGGTCCACCGCCTGGGAGGCCTGTCTACGCTACGTTTTCCTGTGCACGGTTGCCACTCGAGAACTTTACCGCCCCAACGGCCATCTGTTCTACGACCTATGGACCGACGAACTGGTGAAGATCGCGGAAAGCCGCTGGATGCGGGCAGCGCACGACCGGTCGTCGCGGAAATCTTTGGGAGAGGCCTTTGTCAAGCAGTGGACGTTTTCCAGCTGACATGATTTTGATGCCGATTTAAAACGAACAAAGAGAATAATTTAGAATTTAGAGCATGCAATAAAATCTAGAGTGCAGAATAATTTATGTAGATAACAATGAATCAATAAAGAAAAAAATATATAAAATGTAGACTACAGTCACAGTATTACGATATGGCTTACAGTAGCGCAATGCCTTTGATGTCGCACGATGCGCCACCAGCGTAGGTACTAGCCCATACTGGCCCATCTTGAAAATTTTTATACCCTGTATACTGCACGTCTTGTCCTAAATATTTTTTAATTATTTTTCAAAAAACCACGTTTTGGATAATTATTTTTATATAAATTACATAACTGAGAGGGTAAATACGAGTATAGCACTTGCTCATTTCGAAAGTTTCTTCCCTACACGTGTCCTAAGTAATTAACCTTCAAAAAACCATGTTTTTAGGTTTGTAGGAAAAGTCTAAAAATATCCCTAGGCAAAGTTGATGTGTGTAGATCAGCTGGCTGACCAATTTTGTTTAATAAGTAATGATGTGGATGATGGCACAGATTGTATGAAATTAGTAGAACCCATGTTAACAAGAACTGAGAAGGTACTCGTAAATATAGCACTGGCCCATCTTGAAAATTTTTATACCCTGTATACTGCACGTCTTGTCCTAAATATTTTTTAATTATTTTTCAAAAAACCACGTTTTGGATAATTATTTTTAAAATATCCCTAGGCAATGTTGAGCTGTGTATTCGCATGAGAAGTCCAAATTTTGGAGAAAATCGTTTAGTATAATTAGAAGCCCCAGTGAACGGGTCTTTCACCAACTGTGTTACACCTTGTACAAGTAAGTGTTCTGTCCCTGGACGCTAGTCAATATAGATGATGTGTAACTAGATTTGGTAGAAACCTATCCTTTGGACTTTACTTTAATACTGTAATAGATTGGGGATAACAATTTCTGGATCGGATGTGGAAGTCCCTAGAGTAGGGTTCACCGCTTAAGGTCCTGGATTGATTTGTTTGGTCGAAGATAGATGTATCGAAACTAGGGTGAAAATAATTTATTAGGTGTTTGATGACAGTAATATTTTGTAAGGAGAAAAATTAAAAAGTAGAGAGGTGTCGTTGCCCATGACTCGTGGAAAACCAATAAAAAGCGTAGGTGACTCAACCGTTAACGACTCTGTCCTCGTAACCAGAGGTCCCGGGTTCAAATCCGGACTGCCAATGTACCACTGAGTTTTTCGAAACTTACGTACTTACTTATACTTATCGATTGCTTTATCGGTGAAGGAAGACATCGCGAGTTAAACCTGCACATCTGATTCCAGATGTGTATGAAGGTCAGGTTGAACACGTCCGTAGGTGTTAAATCTAAATGTCCTACACGTGACCGCGGGTGATTCTAAGTGCAACATCAGGCAACTGACGTGTATCCCTTGGATAGCACGGTTAATTGTGTCACACGATAAGAGAAAAGACTCGTGAAACAACCGGTTAGAACGCTGTTGACAATCGATCCCTATTAAAATCTAAACTTTGATTTTTTTGCCATCACAATACCTCCTGCACTCCTTTTTCGCTCGCTAACGCTCACTCCTCAGCCGCTTGAAAGTAAAAAAGAGTGATATAATGTCCCACCACAATTAAAAGTATCAATTATAGCACAGATCAGATTAGTAAAGAAATTGTTAGAAGAAGAAGGTTGTTACGATATGGCACGAGTGCGAAAAAGATACTGATATTATTTTTTGGTCTTGATCGGCATGACCACTTTTTTGCTAGCTAATTGTCAAAATCAGACAGTTTCTTAGCCAAACAATGTTTCTTTCAGTGTTGCCAAATAAATTTAAATTTTAAGTTTTAAAAATAGTAATATATTATGTTTGTCGGTTTCTATGTGACCCTTGATTTTGAAGAGGTATATTGAAAAATAAAGCTGTACAAAGCTTTCCGAAAGCATTACTTAAATTTCATCAGATCTACTACAAAGGCGCTAGGTCGCGCTAATAACATTGAAACTTACCCTGACTTAATGGAAATAATATTAAGATGGCAACACAAACGCTTAAAACGGTAAAAGCGAGAGGCACTGTAGTGGCCACGCGATACTTGAAATCTATTTGTAGTAGGTTATAGGTTATGGGTTATTTGTACGTAATAATTTAACCTAATCTGTGGTTAGAGTAAATAATTAAAAAAAAATGTAATAAAAAAGATATTTTGCCACCACTAAGATCCGAGCCTCTACCTCTGTCTAATTAAGGAGAGTGAACGGTAAGAACACTGCGTTTATGTGAACGAACATGAAATAGTCCATTCTAAGGTACCTGATGAGAGCGTCGTCGTGAAGAAAAGACGAAAGCAAAAGAGTTAGTGTGGGCAAAGTATATATATTAGTACTAACATACAGTTAGACACTCCCTGCCGCTCTCTAGATTGCGACCGTTAGAACGAGGGGGTCGTGACCCAGATTGGTTACAGTTTGGTTCTCGAACGTATGGGATTTCGCCATGACTTCGTTTGCTCCGTCATTTGTTTTTAGAAATGTCATTTTACGACCTTTTGTACGCAGTGTCCGGGGTGTGGTGTAGGTCCACACTTTTTATATTAAGGCCTTAAGATAGGTCAAATGACAATATTATTCATTTCAAATTATTGAAAGACTGTGTAAAGCTATCACTATGAAAAAAATAATTAATATACTTAAAGTAATAAAAAATAGAACAGATGGCCGATGGGGCAGTAAAGTTCTCGAGTGGCGACCGCGCACCGGAAAACGTAGCGTAGGCAGGCCTCCCATGCGGTGGACCGATGACCTGGTGAAGATCGCGGGAAGCCGATGGATGCGGGCAGCGCAGGACCGGTCGTCGTGGAAATCCTTGTGGGAGGCCTTTGTCCAGCAGTAGACGATTTGTGGCTGATATGATGATGATGATGAATAAAAAATCGATTTATTTGAATAGAATTTTATAAATATTACCACTTTTGATGTTAAAAAAATAAACTATAGACGCTGTTTTTGGCATTAATTTCAAAATTAATAGAAAACAAATAAATAGTAAATGTTGAATTAAACCAACACACAAAAATCGGTGACTTTATAACATCGTCGCAAGTTTGTTATTTTCTTTTACACTCATGTATAATACAAAAATTTTCAATACAGTTGTGAGAAAACGGGTAAAATAAAAAACGATCGTGACAGAAAAACAAAACATACATACCTATCAAGGTTTCGACAACCAAAGTTCATTTTACGCGACTTGTGGCTTATTTTAAATGTCTGGGTTTTTTTTAGATATTATCATAAACAGACTACAATAAGGCTTGGGATAATATTATTACAAGCATTTAAACCTCCTTGCAAAAGTTGACCTATTTCTTCTATGGTCCTTATGACCTAATGCGCTTCATTCGTATTTATTCTCTTTACGAACATATAACTCAAAGATAATCTAATCACCTAGCGTTATGTACTAACATCACGGAGGAACAACCTATCTCTTTTAAAATTCTCCTATCAAAAGTCTGAAAGAAGATTTTGTATCTTTGGTTTATTATATTTTTTATTTGCTAGAAATGTATTGTTATTCCGAGCTTGAAATTTTAATAAAACTAGTAAAGTAAAAGCACGAATGTGGTAAAATCAATTTTGCGCACACTTGACTAGCATATTATAAAGGACCACTTTTCAAGCAACTGTATTGAAAAATAATTTTAACGACGTACTTCAGAAACTTTGCCATCTTATCGACTAAATAAAATATACACACACTTGTAGTAGGTTACTTGATACATCGAAGACCTGACACAGACGAGGGACATTGAAATAGATGGTGCGATAACTATATCTTCCTCTATTGAGTATGTCTCGACCCGAGACAAAAGATCAATAGCACTCAACTCTATTGTCTATGTTTCAAGATCTTAAACTATTCAGTTCAAGAGGTCCCAAGATAGTATGTTGTCGTTTTAAAGTAAGGGTCGCGCGAAGGTTGACAGATGCTCTTGTGGTAAGGTACTGTCACGAGCTTTAATTTGAGATCCACCTAAGGTTGAATATCGTGTAGCAAACTGACGCTATTTAGAGCAAATATTTTAACGCAGTGTCATCACACTAATATTATAAAGGCGAAAGTTTGTGAGTGTGTATGTTGGTTACTTCTTCACGCAAAAACTACTGAACGGATCTGGCTGAAATAAAAATTTGGTAAATAGACAGAATAGGACCTGGAATAACACATGGGTTACTTTTTTTCACGCTAGCAAGCCGCTGGCGACTCGTGCACCGCGCACCCTTGAAAATTCATAAAAACGTTGTCCACGCGGGTGAAGCCGCGGGAAACAGCTAGTAAGTGGTAATGTTTACCAGCAACAACTTACGTTTATGTTTCTAGGGGCAACCGCTTAATTACGTCAACCAAGCAGAGCGAGGGCAAACGACCATTTCCGATTGTTTCCGAGTAATTATCTCTTAGGAAGATAGAAAAGTCTTTTCATCGATGAAAGTTGTAGTCGTCCAATCAAAATTTAGATTATGTCACTTCAAAAAGATCAAAATAATTTTCTTGCCTGACTCTGACACATGTTCGTAATTAGAATACCGTAGTGATAGCTTTTTTGCAAAGATGTTATCATTTCAAGGGTCGATTCGATCACATTTAAAACACTATCGAACTGAAGTTTCGACCTTATTGATTATGAGTGTTCTAACAACATTTAAATAAATGGGTCTTAAATTAAAGCTCGTGACTGTACAGTCACGGAATTTCATTGTTTATCAGATTTACGAAACTTAAATTTTGCTGGGTTATAAGTAGGTACCTACCTACATTTTAAAAAATGAAGATTTTTTAATTATTTTTTTATACTTCCCTGAATTAATTAAATGAATTGTCCCGAACGGTGACTAGGACTCTAGGGATTGTAGACAGTATGAGAATGGAGTTTGGTCATTATACTTGAGTTTGGGTCATTGCATAGATCATTTTCAAAGTGGGGGTGTGGCACCCAATTGAGTGGCGCCGAGACCTGCAAAGGCACTAGTATGGTTAAGGACCTTATTTGTGGTTAAGCCAAAATCGATAACCTCGTAAAAACATGCAAGCTCATCTATTACATTAGAAAAATATATATTTCTATAAATTTAATAAGCAATTAAAATAATTTTATGTTAAACACTTTTTTTTCTGTCTTATATTCCGATAGTAACCTAAATATATATATAGTGTGTAATAAAATTTGTGTAGGTTCCGTTAACTGGGGCTTCTACTCTTCATACTGAACAATTTTTGTTCTACGACTTTGCTAAACACGTAAAAAAAAATTTTACTCTACATATAAATCGATCGATAAAGCGTCGGTGGCTCAACCGGTAACGACTCGGTCCATCTAACCAGAGGTACCGGGTTCAAATCTGGACGGCCAATGTACCAATGAGTTTTTCAAAAACTTACGTACATATAATTACCGATTGCTTTAACGGTGAAGGAAAACATCGTGAGGAAACCTGCACACACCTGCGAAGAAACTCGAAGGTTGTGTGTGAAGTCGACCAACCCGCACTGGGCCCGCGTGGTCGACTAAGGCCTAATCGCCCTGATTCAGGGTAGGCTCGAGCCCCTCGGTGGGGACGTATATGAGCTGATATAATAATAAAAAATATAAATCGATCAGCTGATCGATCGATTTTGTGCAGTTTAGTATGGAGGGTCCATTTTTATTCAGAATTGACTATGGGTTCCTTGGGGAAAGTTGCTCTGTATGATGAGTAGAATCCCCAGTTAACGGGTCCTATACCAATTTTTTTTACCTGGGCAAAGGGGGCGCGCAATAAATAAGTTAGGGAACCCCTTCCTTAGACACAGATAATCGCAAAATTTTGTGTTTGTCAACAACTTTGTGGTCGTCGAAAACTTTGTGTTCTTCAACAACTTTGTGTTCGTAGAAACTTTGTGTTCTTCAACAACTTTGTGTTCGTCAGCAACTTTGTGTTCGTCAACAACTTTGTGTTCGTCGACAATAGGGGATCGGACTGCATCAAAAATAAAATCTGAAATATGATTTCCTAAATTGCTCTCCTCTTGAAAAAGTAACTCAAATGACTAGCAGTCCGATCCCCTATTGAGTGTTCTTCAACAACTTTGTGTTCGTCAACAACTTTGTGTTCGTCGACAACTTTGTGGTAATTAACAACTTTGTGTTCGTCGACAACTTTGTGCTCATCAACAACTTTGTGTTCATCAATACCTTTGTGTTCCTCAACAATTTTGTGTTCGTCAACAACTTTGTGTTCGTCAACAACTTTGTGGTCGTCAACAACTTTGTGTTCGTCAACAACCCAAAAACTTCCCTACTCTCTTCCAAAACTCAGAAGGTCAGGTCATACTCCACACACGGGGACCAAGTCCGCGCTGCTAGAGGTTATATGGTTAGTGGGAAACCCCACTGTCCGAATTTTGCATCACCTGAAAATTAATTATGTGATTTAACATTTTTTTTATTTTTTGCAGGTAAGAACTATAAGAATGAAAAGCAAGCTCCAATTATTGTAAGTCACTATTTGTTTCATATCAAAACACGAGTGCTACTGGTAGTGACACGGAAAGCTCGCGGATTTTTATGAATCTCATGATGACAAACAAAATGTCCTTATTCTATTCTATCCTTACTAATATTATAAATGTGAAAATGTGTTTGTTTGTTTGTTTGTTTGTTTTTTACCTTTTCACGCTTCAACGCCTTGACCAATCGTAATGAAATTTGGCATGCAGGTAGCTTGTGTACCATGGAAGGACATAGGCTACTTTTTATCCCGTGAAAATAACATAGCCCGATGGAATTCCCGAGGGAACTGAAAATGTACTCTTTTTTGGTTAATTAACATCGCAACGGAACAATAGATTGTGTGATTTTTTGCACCGAGATGGTTGAGGGGGTGGGAAATGACACGATTTACTAATAAGCATATCCTGACATAGTTCCTGAGGGATCTGGAGAAAATTTATGTCCACGCTCGCGAGCCGCTTGCGGCTCGCGCACCGCGCACCCTCTAAGTCAGTCACAAAAACGATGTCCACGCGGGCGAAGCCGCGTGCAAAAGCTAGTAATATTATAAATGTGAAAATGTGTTTGTTTGTTACCTTTTCACGCTTCAACACCTTGACCAATCTTCATGAAATTTGGCATGCAAGTAGCCTGTGTTACGTGGAAGGATCTAAGCTACTTTATGTCCCGTGAAAACAGCAAAGTCCGATGCAGTTCCTTAGGGAACTGATAATATACTCTTTTTTGGCTAGTTTCTTTAACATTGCAACGGAACAATGGATTGCTGTGATTTTTTGCACAGAGATGTCTGAGGGGGCGGGAAATGACATAATTTACTAATTAGCATATCCTGACATGGTTCCAAAGGGGTCTGGGGAAAACTCATTTCCGCGCTCGCGCACGTCAGCGTCGCAACGGAGCTACGGACTGAAGTGGTTTTTTGTATAGAATTGGTTGTGGGAGTGGGAAGTGAACGCTTATCAGAATAGCCCGATATCGTTCCTGAGGGATCTGAGGAACCGCTTGCGGCTCGCGTACCACTCACCCTAAAAGACAGTCATGAAAACAATGTCCATGCGGGCAAAGCCGCGGGCATATGCTAGTGATATTATAAATGTGAAAATGTGTTTGTTTGTTACCTTTTCACGCTTCAACACCTTGACTAATCTTCATGAAATTTGGCATGCAGGTAGCCTGTGTCACGTGGAAGGACAAAGGCTACTTTTTATCCCGTGAAAACAGCAAAGTCCGATGCAGTTCCTCAGGGAATTGAAAAATAGTCTTTTTTGGTTTATTTCTTTAACATCGCAACGGAACAATGATGTTGTGACTTGTCGCACAAAGATTGTTGAGAGAGTGGGAAATGACATAGACTGCTAATCAGAATAGCCCGATCTTGGATCTGGAGAAAACTAATGACCACGCTCGTGAGCCGCTTGCGGCTCGCGCACCACTTACCCTCAAGGACAGTCATAAAAACGATGTTCACGAGAGCGAAGCCGCAGGCAGAAGCTAGTAATGTTATAAATGTGAATTTGTGTTTGTTTGTTACTTTTTCATGCTTAAACACCTACTTATCCCGTGAAAAAAGCATAGGCCAATGCAGTTCCTGAGGGAAACGAAACAAACTTTTTTTGAGTATTATTCCTTTAACATTACAACGAAACAATGGATTGTTGTGATTTTTTGCACAGAGATGGTTAAGGAGGTGTGAAATGCCATAACTTACTAATCATCATATCCTGACATAGTTCCTGAGGGATCTGGGGAAAACTCATTTTCACGCTTGCGCACGTAGGCGTCGCAACAGAGCAACGAATTTAAATCATTTTTTTATACAAAATTGGTTGAGAGGGTGGGAAGTGACATAGGCTAATCAGAATAGCTGCTAAAGCTCCTAAGGGATTTGGAGAAATCTCGTGTTCTCGCTCGCACCACTCATCCTCAAAGACAGTCATAAAAACGATGTCCACACGGGTGAAGCCGCGGGTAAAAGCTAGTATATTTAAAAATGAACCGACTATCTGTTAAAGGTAGTCACTGGATGCGGGCAGCGTATGGTTCGTTGTGGAAAACCTTGGGAGAGGCTTTAGTACAGCAGTGGGTGTCTTCCGGCTGATATGATGATGATTGACATATTTTAAAACTGGATGGTCATCATTATCATATCAGCCGAAGGACGTCCACTGCTGGACATAGGATACCCATAGATTTTCACGACGACCGGTTCTGCGCTAACCGCATCCAGCGGCTTCCAGCGACCTTCACCAGGTCATCGGTCCACCGAGTGGAAGGCCTGTCTAAGGTACGTTTTCCGGTGCGCGGTCGCCACCCGAGAACTTTAGTGCCACGATGGCCATCCGTTCTACGAGCTATGTGCCCAGTCCACTGCCACTTAAGTTTAGCAATTTTGAGAGCTATTTCGGTAACTTTGGTTCTCTTACGGATCTCCTCGTTTCTGATTCGATCACGCAGAGAAACTTCGAAAAACAGGATGGTAATCAACATAAAATATTTTAAATAACTTGCACACAAATTTTGGATCCAGTACTGTTACTTATACTTCTGCTTCTCAAATCATTAGTGCAGGAACACCCTGGACACTTCATACAAAGGACCAGAAATGAAATTTCAAAAAAGGAATGACGGAACAAACAAAATGGCGGCGAAATCCTATACGTTCGACAACCAAACAGTCTGTATCAATCTGGGTGACGAGGGGGTGAGGTCACAATCTAGAGAGCGGCAGGGAGTGTCCATACTGTATATACTTTGGTGCAGGTGTCTAACTTGACGCAAAGATCACCTTCTATATGACTATAGTTTTCAACGATCTTCGAAAGTTGAGGTAACCAGAGCTGAATGATATTGAATCTGGAAACGAGTATATTATTATATGTGTAATACTTCTCAGTAGGTTCCTGCGGAGGGAAGCGGTGCGGGAGGGGTAACTGTGATACTGGAGACAAACTGGGATGCGGGCGCCCGATTGGCCCGACTGATCTCGCTTAATCGCGTGACGTCACCACCTATTCCCACACCACTCTACTGAAGTAAAGGGTGTTTTTTAGAGGTATACAACTTCAAAATGAAATAAAACACATTACAATAATGTTAATATCTATGATATTGGCTTTATTTATTAGGTAATTTTCTGTCTTTGTGTTTGAATATAATTTCGGACATATGAGCGCTACGGCAAGCTCGAATGAAGCGCAATCGTGAAGTCCAATCTTCGACTACTTTATCGAGCAACTGGGGCCGTATATCAGCAATAACACGGAAAATGTTGACTTCTAAATGGTCCAACGTCTGATAAAGCATAGACTAGTGACTTCACATACCTCCAAAGAAAGTAATCTAAAGGCGCGAGATCACACGATCATGGAGGCCAGGTCAAAGGTCCACTATGCGAAACTATACGCTGACCAAATGTTTTTCACAATGAATTGATGGTGGCGCCCGCTGTGTGGCATGTTGCGCCATCTTGTTGAAACCAAAGCTCTGTCACATAAATGCTATTCAAATGAGGCACAAGCTGGATCTTGTAAGCTTTTAAGCCAAGATCTTTCCGCAGAATCTTCCGCCAAGTGGATGGGCGCAGCTCCAATTACTGTGCACGATGGCGAATCGACTTATTAGAGTTCTCCTCAACACAACGCTTCTCAGCAGCAATTACTTCTTTTGTGCGTACAGTTTGTCATCTTTGTAGATGCGTACTATCCACTAGAGTTTGAGTGGTGCAAAAACGATCCATGGTGTTCGAATAATTTTCTCGGATGGACGATTATATCGACCTTAAAATGGACGTAGTGCACGATAAGCTTGGCGAACCGAACCATGATTTTGAAAATAAATTTGCACCATTTGCAAGAGTTGTTCTGACGTCAGTCGATTCATGGTAAAATGGCAAAACGTACTGACTATAAATGAACTGTCACCTGTCAAATTGATTAACGTTGGTCCCGTGGCGAAAGGGAAAGTGTTTATTGTGGGACGCTACGTGCGTCAACACTTTTGCTGCCTCTTACCTCAACCGTACGACGGCGTTGGCTGGGGCCGCCGCTGAGTTCGCAGCCGCCAAAAAACACGACAAGTTCTCAGTTCTTAAGGAAAACTATTGCTCTGTGCCGTTGGCGTGTGAAACTACAGGCTGCTGGGGATCTGAGGCTTTAGCCTTCATAAAAGAGGTGGGTCGTCGGCTTCGTGAGAGGGGTTGTGACGCTCGCTCCGGGGCCTACCTGCTGCAAAGGATATCCATTGCCATCCAACGCGGCAACGCGATGTGTGTCATGGGCTCTTTTGCGGCTGGTATGACCCGGGGGGGCATTTTTGACGAGTGACCCAGTTCACAATGGGTTTTGAGAAACTAATTATATATGACATGTACTTATATTAAAACTTTATTTGTAATAAAAAAATGATTTACTTGGATACAATTTTGAAAATTGACAGTCTGTAAAAATAATCTTGCCAGTTTAAAAACCAAACCTCTAAAAAAACACCCTTTAGAGATTATGTAAATGACAAAGATATATATGTTGATTCTATAACAAATACCCATTACCTGAGACTGTAATCTGAATTATGACATTATGTAATAGACAATAAGTATATTATTATTTTTTGACTATTTAAAAGTGTGTGTAAGCACCTATTTAAAATAAATTATTTTGATTTGATTTGATATATTAGTACTAACATACAGTATGGACACTCCCTGCCGCTCTTTAGATTGCTACCTCACCTCCTCGTCACCCAGATTGATACAGATTGGTTACAGTTTGGTTGTCGAACGTATGGGATTTTGCCACCATTTCGTTTGTTCCGTCATTCCTTTTTTGAAATGAAATTTCTAGCCCGTTGTATGAAGTGTCCAGGGTGCGACTCTACTACCGCAGGAACCTACTGAGTTAAGCGTTATACACACAAACCATATATCTGTTATACATATATGTAAATACTAGTTTTGCCCGCGGCTTCGGCCGCGTGGACATCGTTTTTATGACTGCCTGTGACAACAAGGGGAAACAAACAAACACATTTTCACATTTATGATATTGGTAAGGATAGACATTATTTATGGTTTTGTTAATTTTCTAAAAAAAGTACAGTATACTGATTTTGATAAAATTTATATAGGACCAATTTGGCAGCATATCCATTCTAAAATATTTATATTCCGTATAATTTTTTTCAAGAATCATGAAATTCAATCCACAATCTGCGAAGATATCGCGTAACAAACATAAAAAAACACAGTCGAATTCAGAACTTCCTCTTTTTTGGAAGTCGGTTAAAACACGATTTCAATCGGTACAACAAAGTACAATTTTGCTTCTTTTTTTCTAAACAAATACTCAACCAATTTTGATTAAATTAATACGTGGTATGACTTGAGGGTTGGCTTGAAAACTTCTAGATTTTTCGTCGGTAAAAAATAGAAACATGCTTAATGTCCAAACATGGAAAAAATCCCAAGAATTATTGTGGAAATTATACCCAATCCCCTCCTCTAATATTAAGCTGGAGTACTAACTATTAGACCACCAATTATTATAAGACATTTATTGATTCCTTGTCACCAAACACACATACATAATGTTGAACCAAATAAAAATAAAAAACATTCTTATTGATATATTAATAGCATTTTAGACCTATTGAGTAATATTAATAGCATATTAGACCTCTTATCTGATAGGTCTACACGTGATACTTAACAAGTATAATATACTATAAAATTACGCTTCTCAGAGACTAGCTGTTTCCCGCGGCTTCATCAGCGTGGTCAACGTTTCTATGACTTTTCGAGGGTGCGCAGTGCGCGAGCCGCAAGGCCTTCTCCGTAAGAGCTTCGGAGAAGGAAAACATTGTGTGTGAAGTCGACCAACCCGCACTGTGCCCGCGTAGCCCGTAGGCCCGATTGCCCTAATTCAGGGTAGGCTCAAGCCCCTCGGTGGGGACGTATATGAGCTGATATGATGATTCAGGTTGTTGTACAAATTGAACACTCTTACAAACTCTTCTTTTTTTCATATTTCTAAAGTACCTGCTAAGATATTACTTTTTTTAAATTTACTATTGGTAAGCCCTTGGCATCATCTCACCTGATGGTAAGTGACGATGATGCCGAAGATGGAAGCGGGCTTACCAACATTCCCCAACGCAATGGAGAACTGGTTCTCTTGTTAACACTAATGTTGTTAACACTGATATTTAGGCGGCAAGACTTAGATAAGATGGTGGTAGCTAGCCAGGCAGTCTTAGAAAATGTCTAGTACCACCAACCAAACCGAGTTTTACAAATTAACACCGGGAGTCGAACCCGCGACCTCCTGGTGTGAAGCGAATGGACTAACCATTATGCCACGGAGGCTATTTATTAAATAACAAAATTGGTGCAAGAGCCATAAACTGGGGGTGCTACTCATCATACTGAACTACTTTCCTCAAGGAACCCATAGTCAATTCCAAAAAAAATTGGATCCCCCATCCAAAAATGTACAAAATTGGCCGATCAGCTGATCAATTTGTATTAAAATTTGTAAAAATTTGCCATTTTAACAAAGTCATAGAACAAAAGTTGTTCAGTATGATGATTATAAGCCCTAGTTAACGGGACCTACACAAATTTTGTTACACCCTGTATATCTATTTAAACGAAATTAAAAATGTTATTTTCTGTGTGAAATGTATTATCTAAGGAATAAACACCTATCTAGATAGACTTAGAATGTAAAACAATACCTTAATACAAAGTTTCATCCTAATGTTAGAGCCGTTTCCGAGAAACAAATAAAAACAAGAATATAAACAGGGATTGCTCACTTAAAGCTATAAGATAAGATTCACTATTGGTGCATTATGGGTCGCCAGGAGGCTCAAGATTCCATGCCAACGTATTTCCGCTTTAAATGATATAAAAACTACATGCCCGATGGAACCCAAATTTTGAAAACATGTGACTTTTATTTAACTTGCAATGTATATAAATATGTTTGTTCGGGTGAAATCTTGCAAGTTAAATTTGACCCATTTGTTTCCGATTGAGCTGAAATTTTGCATGCACATGTATATCGCGTGACAGTGCAATATTAAAAGCTTGTAACTAAAAGATTTTTGTACAATGGTAATAAATTAAATCACAGTTAAATATAGTCTTAAAAATTTGTATTATTTAAAAAAAAAGCGGAACTACGTTTGTGTAAATAGTGAAGGTCGCGGTCGACTGCAACATCACTTACCATCAGGTGAGTTGCATTCAAACGCACTCAAATCATTAATAAATAAAAATTATAAAAAAAAAGCCGCTGGATGCGGATAGCGCAGAACCGGTCGTCGTGAAAATCCTTGGGGGAGGCCTATTTCCAGCAGTGGACGTCCTTCGGCTGATATGATGATTATGAAGATGAAATAGTAGAAACACGAACCTCTTGGAGACCCTTAAACCTCCGTTATTATTAGAATGTGTGAACGCAAATCGTGAGTTTCAGCCTTAGTAAAAGTTCTAACTTAAGTGATTTAATTTCAAGATTTGGATCACGTGTATTTTTTATAAATAAAGTAACTTATACATATAGAGTTGACAGTGAGATTGAATTGTAAGCGACATCTCGTGTCAAGAGATCGAACTATGGAGAAAACGTAAAAAAACTAATTTAAATTTTGACTGTATTTGAATCCGCACTATGAGATATGAGATTATTAAATGTATACTCGAAGTCCAACCATTAGGCTATTAAGCCCATAGCATTGAATGCGAAATTATCAATCATATTGGGCGGGCAAGTCCAGTTGGACGTGGAATCAATTTGAATTAAAATATTTGAAATCAAAAGTTAAAAATTGTATGAAAAAATAAAAGACTAATTTTTATATTTATGAAATAATGAAAATGTAATGTTTTGTAGCGTCATCTATCGAGGAATGACAAGAAAAAAGACATTTGCTAATTCTGAAATGTTGTAAGTGTTAATTTTTCATACTAAGCATACGATGAGTTCACTGCAAAACCAATACCTATTATTCAATCTAAAAATCCTTACTCCTCTGAAAAGATGTTCTTACCGACCTATCTCAGTTAGCAATTCGCTTCAATATTAACTTTATCGTCTACTTCAATCAGGTAAGGAAAGATTGAAGTGAAAATATTTCAAATTTAGTGAGAAAAATCTAGAAAAAAACCACTTAGCTCCAGACCCGTCAATTCAACCTAAATATTATTTCTATTCACGTCGTAGAAGAATCACTATACCTGAGGTTAAGTTGACCTCAAAAAGGTCGACTTATTTTAGTTGAGCTTTCGTTCTCTTGCGAAATGATTTTTGTTGAAAAAGTGACGGCTTTTATAGGCTACATTATAGCAGACCATCTTGCGATGGCATGTCGTTCGTCAGACAAAGTACTTCATAAATTTGGACCGTAGGAGCTTTGTTACCGCAGAATCCAATTCTAGTGTTGTTTGCTTCAACACCACCTATGCAGGCTTTAAATTTAGGTATTTTAGTAGTTTAATGGAGAAAGACCAGAATTTTCACACCGACTGGTCCTGCGCTGCCCACATTAATGAAGTCTCTTAAGAGACTTCCCATGACTTTCACCAGGTCATCGGTCCACTGAGTTGCAGGTCTGCCTACGCTATGTCTTCCGGTGCGCGTTCGCCACTTGAGAACTTTAAGGCGAGGTATTGCTTGGAACACTTTTTCACTTTTTCAATGGTTTTTTGTTTTAATCAAAAACTACAATGAAAGTATAAAAAATTATAATATTACTCACTTTGTATTATTATAACAAATTTTGTTTATTTTATTATCCAAATTTTGTATTTTTTTAAATTTATACTTCAAAATATTAGTCATAAGTAGAGTTGAAAGTAACGGTGTAGACCTATCTTTGGGTTTTTTTCTTCTATGTAGCCAAAACTGCTCAATCGTGTATATAATAGCTTTTACTACAAGGAACATCATCAACAATAAGGGTATATTTTATTTCAACCTTGGTTTTTCTATCGTTTAGGAGTAATTGACGTCAAAAATAACAAAATCTGTAATATTACCGCCTTAATTACCCAGATTATATACTTAAGACTTGTTCTATCTGAATCTTGTCTGGACTGTTACTACTATAGCCATAATAAAAATAATACTAGGGGTAGGATCTTTTAAGGGTACGCATGAGCATGAGGTCTGCCCACTACTATGCGCCCTGTACTTGCCACCAAACATCTTGCTGCGTTCTGGCTGGTGGAGAAAAATAGCCAACGAGATTAATACCAGCATAGGCATTCGACCTTGACAAAGCAATAATTTGACATACTTATAATAGGGATGACGACAGCATCAGAAATAAATAATTAACTAAATTTCCCTCCTACTTAAACTCAAAAAACCTTACTCGTTTTGTTTTCCATCAAGTATTAGATTTTTAAATCACCAAAATCACAAAATGAGCACATATATGACGCTGCTAAACTATGACGTCACGCCTACGTATTTCTAACATTTTTAGAACGAAATGACGTTTTTGACAGACGGTAAAAAGTAACTCATATGACTAGCATTCGTCATCCCTATGCTGTGCCACTAGTGTGAAAGATTTTTTTATGGGCTGCTGTAGTCAGTGCCAATAAGGTGGGCCTTCAGTTACAAAAGAAATAGCTCGATTTTTTTAGGATTGATTAACACTTACGCGTGGGCGAGTCATGTGACACGTAGATATACATTGCTGGATTTAGCTGTAGTACTGGACCACACTACAAGGTGACCAAGCAATGTACTTATACTTGTCACTTGTCTTGCATTGTACCTAATGCAGTGAAATCTTAGACAAATTAGAACCTTGTCTAAGAGTGAAAGCCCTATGATTTTTAGATAAATGTTGTGGTTTTTCTTTTCTTTAATTTACTAGTAAGTTTTAGTTACTTAATGGTCTAAAGGAGGCTCCAGTTTCCATTTAAACATAGTTCCGCTTTAATACAAAAACTACATGCCGGAGTGAATCCAAACTTTGCAAATATATTGAGTAGACTCATATCGATGTTTGTAATTAGTTTTCGATATATGTACTAATAAAAAAAAGGAATAAAAATAAGAGAAGTTTCAAACTTTCAGTGCAAAACTAAATTAAGCCTTCGTTTAAAATTTGTTTCAATTGACTACGTTGAAAACTAATTACAAACATCTTTAAATGTCTACTCAATTTATTTACAAAGTTTGGATTCACTCCGGCATGTAGTTTTTGTATTAACCCGGCGCCAATGACGTGTATAAAATAACGCGGACAATGACGCTGGGTCAATATGACCCGAATGTTTTTTTCTTAATTATCTGGTTATCTGCTGAATTATAAAAAAATTAATACAAAGTAAGAACTATTGCATGACCATGAAGTCATTGTAGTACTAAGATGTTTAAGTTAATTTAGATATCAAGCTATAATTTAGTTTTAATGCAACAACCTCAAAAGGGCAACTAAAAGAATTTCTCTTTTGGAACTAAAAATGTATGGAGCTGTAGCCGTTTTATACCCGTTTTATTCAAGAAAAAGGATTTTACCATTCTTCACTGGCGCTTGCTCACTACACTATGGTACAAATCATATGAATTGAGGTCTTATCTCCAGCTACTGAGAAAATCAATAACGATTATAATATGTTTTTTTCGAAATTTCCCGAATTGAAAATCGCTCGGGTCAATATGACCCAGCGTCATTGGCGCCGGGTTAAAGCGTAACTACGTTTGTATGGAAACTAGAACCTCCTGGGGACCCTTAAAGCGGTCGTAGCTCAGTGCAACTTGCGTTGAATCGATCACGCAGGTTGACTGACCTGAAGTACGGTCATTAGCTGGATGGTTTTGACTATTAATGGCATTTTCTCGACCGTTTCTCAACTTTACCGTCCCAACGGCCATCCGTTCTATGGGCTATGTGCCTCGCCTACTCTCACTTAAATTTAGCGATTCTGTGAGCTATGTCGGTTACCTTGGTTCCCCTCATTATTCTTTAATGGAATGGAATATTTATAATGAAATTCATTTTAAGTTTTACAACAATAAGTTTTGTTTTCTTACTGGAAATGTGTCTGCCGGTTTCCCTGTGTTCTGTTTGTATATGTTTATCAATATTTACCTAGCTTCCTTGTGTTTCTCTGTGTCAATAATTATTTAGGGCTCTCGGGCAGAAAACGGTATTATACGCATGCCAGTAAAGCCCATACCGACATTATGAGTAAAAAGAAACTCCATGTTTTAAAAACTGAAAATTAAAAAAGTATGTTAATCTAATGATAATGGCAAGAGGTAACTATAGTTTTAAACGACTTAAAGTTATTATAAATTACTTGGAAAGTAATAAGGGGTTAAGGAGGAGTTGCAGGGGGTTGAAGGAATGGTAACTGGTTGGCCAAGGGCTTACAAATTATAAATGAAAAAAGCAAAGTTCAGAACGAGAAGCCAGATAGACTGATGATCCTGTGAAGTTCGCAAGAGGCCACTGAATGTGTTTGGGTTAGGATGGTCCTATGTGCAGTAAAAAGAGCGTCGGTGACGTAACTGCTAGGGCCGCCGCCTCCTATCCGGGAGTTCGTGGTTCCAATCCTGCCACGTACCAATGTGATTTCGAATTTAGATTTCATATGTACGTTTATCCGACGCTCTTACGATGAAGGAAAACATCGTGGTTAAACCTGCACACGCCTGCGAAGAAACTCGCAGGTTGTGTGTGAAGTCGACCAACCCGCGCTGGACCCGCGTGGTCGACTAAGGCCCGATCGCCCTAATTCAGGGTAGACTCGAGCCCCTCGGTGGGGGGGACGTATTATTATATCAGCTCATATACGTCCCCACCGAGGGGCTCGAGCCTACCCTGAATCAGGGCGATTAGGCCTTAGTCGACCTCGCGGGCCCAGTGCGGGTTGGTCGACTTCACACACAACCTTCGAGTTTCTTCGCAGGCATGTGCAGGTTTCCTCACGATGTTTTCCTTCACCGTTAAAGCAATCGGTAAGTATATGTACGTAAGTTTTTGAAAAACTCATTGGTACATTGGCTGTCCAGGAATAATAGGAAAATAGAGAATAGGAGGGGTAGGCACGAGTAGATGTGGGGTTAGGTAGAGTAGACGGTAGACTTTTTTTAAATTAAAAATTTGAATGCGTTTGGTTGCACCTCACCTGTTGGTACGTGCCAGTGCAGCCGATGATGTAACACGCAAGCTCAAATAGTGCCTATTCACTCTCGTCTTGAAGATCTCTAAAATATACGAATCGGAGAATACAGACGCCGGCAGGGAATTCCACTTCTTGGCCGTTTGCATGACGAAGGAAGAAGCAAAACGCTTCGTGCGTAAAGGTGGAACATTAACGACAAAGGGGTGGAACCGCCCACCCACCTGGTCGTCCAATGATGAAATGAAGAGAGAGAAATGAGGTAGTGAAGCTTCAGGGCACATTCTCCGAAATGAAACTGTAAACACCGATAGACAGGCGACTTTGCAGCGACTTATTTAAGTAGATAATATTTAGCGCGAATTTAAGCTGAAACTGCGAACATTTCTTTACGTTGAAGACTATTTGGGATAGTACACACAGCGTGGCTATTCAAATCATTAATATGTACAACTTAATTTATAGTTAAAAGTATGTAAGCTGTTTCCCGCGGCTTCCCTCTCGTGGACAACGTTTCTATGACTTTTCGAGGGTTCGCAGTGCGCGAGCCGCAAGCGGCTCACAAGCGTAAAAAAAAGTAGTATATGTGTTAATTCAGGTCCTAATCTGTCTACCTACTGAATTTCAGCCAGATCCGTTCAGTAGTTTTTGCGTTAAAAACTAACAAACATACACACTCACACACTCGCAAACTTTCGCCTTTATAATGTTAGTGTGATACTAAAAGAAACCTTCAAAGAATTAAACAACAAGTAGCATCTCAAGGGTCTGACTGAGCGAAGAGATCAGATTAAATAGGAAGATGCCTCCATAACCTGACCAGGGATATCTTGCGTCCAAACGTGTCCGTCTGGAAGTCAGCCAGCACGGATGTTAATATCATACCTGTAAAAAAGTATCGGCTTTCAAAATACAGCTGACTGAGCCGTTGTTCCTGTGATTGCGCTCGTGCCTGCCGGGCCAAGGTTAGTGGGTTCGATTTTCACAAAGGACAAACATTCGTGTGACGAAAAGATTTGTGTGCGCTGTGTTTAGGTTGTTTATATCTATACAGGATGTAACAAAGTTAGTATAGGAATTATTAACTGGGACTTTCTATTCATCATAATATTAAATTACTTAATTTCCCAAGAGACTCATAACTAATTCGAAATTAATTAAACTCTTTATTCATATCGATTAGCTAATTGACCAATGCATTTTTATGGTCCCGTAGTCAAAAAGGAACCCTTATAGTTTCTCCATGTCCGTCTGTCTTCTGTCCGCGACTCAGCTCAGAGACTCTTAGTACTAGAATGCTGTAATTTGGCATGGGTATAGATTTGGCATGGTGAAGATCGCGGGAAGCCGATGGATTTTGTGGATGGTCGTCGTGGAAATCCTTGGGAAAGACCTTTGTCCAGCAGTGAACGTTTTTTGGCTGATATGATCATGATAGTTTACGAAGAAACTAGTATAAAGTGTCCAAGGTGTGTCCATACGTTCCAGAACCAAACTGTAACCAATCTGTATCAATCTGGGCGACGAGGGGGTGAGGTCGCAATCTAGAGAGCGGCAAGGAGTGTCCAAACTGTATGGTACTAAACTAATATGTATATATACTTCGGTAGTAATCATTGTCACCACCATATCAGCCGTAAGACCTCCACTGTAGGACAAAGGCCTCCCCCAAGAATTTCCACGAGGACAGGTCCTGTACTGACCCAGACCTTCACCAGATCGTCGGCACACCCCGGACACTCCATACAAACGAGCGAGAAATGATATACATAATTATAACTGACGTATCTATAGGCAAGAATGCAGGTAGGGTTGAATCACACCGGCGGTATTGGTCACAAAATGTTTGTTAGTTATTTACTGAATGCTGTGTGAATACTAAACTCTTTTTTTTTTCAAAACACCACTTTCCGAATACACCATACACATTATGAGACTAAAAACATTATAAATGGTAACTGCGATGTGGACGTACGAATTAACAATGAAACCTGCTATTATTTTGTACATCTTAAAACACTTTTTCCTTGACCGACAAATCGCTACAGCTTATTGCAAAAAAAGGTGAAGTCAATTTGATCACCAAGATTCATGATATGGGGTCCAGGGGGCCCAGCCCCCTCCACCCATTTAAGACCCCCAAATTTTATGGAAAAAGTGTTAGAAGTTGTAAAATAATAGCAGTTTTCAGTGTTAATTCATACGTCCACGTCGCAGTTACCATTTACAATGTTTGTGAATATAGTGAATAAAAGTGCTTGCGTAGCTCGTCCTTTACGTTTGGTACCCAATCTACACCCAATCTGAGTGACGGGGGGGGGGGGGGGGATGAGGTCGAATTTAGAGAGGGGCAGGGAGTGTCCATACTGTACGTTAGTACTAATATATATACTGTGTCGTCGGTCCGCCGAGTAAAAAACCTGCCTACACTACGTGTTCCAGTGCGCGATCGCCACTCGAGAACTTAACTGATCCAACGTCCATCTGTTCTACGAGCTATGTGCCCCGTCCACTGCCTAATTAACTTTTATTCTTTAGCACAACACAAATATAGTACGGTGAACTAACAATAAATAAACTAACTAACTAACTTATGTAACTAAGTGAAGTCGAAAGTGTTCGGTGAATAACTTGTGCCGTAGCAATTAAAAGGCTCCGACTCAGCATATGCTGTGGCGGACCACAGCGCTGATATTCTGTCGGCACCGTAATTACATCTTTCTTTCTAACTAATTTCTCCTTTTTTTAGAGTTCCGTAACCAAAGGGTAAAAACGAGACCCTATTACTAAGACTCCGCTGTCCGTCCGTCTGTTTATCTCTCCGTCTGTCTCCAGGCTGTATTTCATGAACAGTGATAGCTATATAGTTGAAATTTTCACAGATGATGTATTTTTGTTGCCGCTATAACAACAAATCAACTATAACTTCGGCATCATCGACACTTACCATCAGGTGAGATAATGCCAAGGGCTTACCAATTATATGAATAAAAAAAATACTCAAAATTTCAAAAAGTGGAAAAATAAGCGGGTCTCCTTACAAAAACGAGTTTATTTTAAACGTGAAGAAACTAGCGCCATCTAGTATTATGGCACAGAACCCTTTGAACTAGCGCTATCTCGTATGTTTTTTTTTTTATTCCAAGCCCTTGGAACATCTCACCTGATGGCAAGTGATCTTTCTATTAACACTTTTCAAAACAAGATAAGTAAATTTATACATACATTTAAACTAAGCAAATAAGAGAATTTCTTTACTTGGAAAGGTTTAAACAGGTAAAGGTCAGACATGAAAGTAGGTCAACCGTAAATTTTACCCTTCCAAATCAATTAAAGTTTTCGTCTGAGTAAATTCAGAATTAAAGAGATCCGTAGGCGAAGCAAAGTTAGCGACACAACTCAAGAAATGCTAAAATCACTAAAATCACTTATTGACTAAAATATTATGTTTTTTTTTAAATAAATAAATATAAATAAATAAATAAATATTCTGGGACAAATCACACATGGTCATATCTGGCCCCAAAGTAGGATTCCCTGTGTTATGGTAACCAGAGACTGATATACATACTTATATACGTTTAAATACATCTTAATATATATAAATCTCGTGTCACAATGTTTGTCCTCAATGGACTCCTAAACCACTTAACCGATTATAATAAAATTCGCACACCATGTGCAGTTCGATCCAACTTGAGAGATAGGATAGGGTAGGGTAGGGTAGTGTAGGGTAGGGTAGTGTAGGGTAGGGTAGGGTAGTGTAGTGTAGGGTAGTGTAGAGTAGTGTAGGGTAGGGTAGTGTAGAGTAGTGTAGGGTAGGGTAGTGTAGTGTAGTGTATGTAGGGTAGGGTAGGGTAGTGTAGGGTAGGGTAGTGTAGTGTAGTGTAGGGTAGTGTAGGGTAGGGCAGGGCAGTGTAATGTAATGTAAGGCGGTACGAAGTTCGCCGGGATAGCTAGTACATATATAGATATTTAACACCCAGACACAGAGCAAACAAATCTGCTCATCACACAAATGTTTGCCCTGGGTGGGGATCGAACCCACAACTCTCGGATCAGTAGTCAAGATCACTAACCACTGAGCCACCGAGTCAGTCATTAACCACTGAGCCACCGAGTCAGTCAGTTTAAATACTACGGAATTCTATTTTACGCGTGGTCCAACACGCACTTAGCCACTCTTATTTAACAAGCGTAAACTGTATACCTGCTAACGCAAACTCAAATAAAACAAGTGAATTTAAGTCTAATAAATAAACAACTAGTGCTTAGCTAGATATTATTTGCAAAATCCAGTATTATATTTTAAACATCAGTGTTAACAACACTGATGTGTTCCGGCTTGAAGATAAGATAGCCAGTTCTCCATTGCATTGGGGAATCTTGGTAAGCCCGCTTCCATCTTCGGCATCATCGTCACTTTACCATCAGGTGAGATGATGCCAAGGGCTTACCAATTGTAAATAATAAAAAAAAACACATTATTTAAATTCATTTAATAACACTTTGAGGAGGGTACTGCGATACTTTATTGTATTATTATTACACTAGCTGTTTCCCACGGCTTCACCCGCTTGGACAACTTTTCTATGACTTGAAGCGTGGAAAAAAATAGCCTATGTGTTAATCCAGAACCTAATCTGTCTAGCTACCAAATTTCACCCAGATCCGTTCAGTAGTTTTTTCCTGAAAGAGTAACAAACATACATCCATACATTCTTACCAACTTTCGCGTTTTATTAGTAGCATTCCAAGTGGCTGCAGTCTAGCTTTTGATTATTTTCCGCATGTTTGTGCACATTGTATGACTAAAAGTAAAATTTTAATTAATTAAAATTACGACGGAACTGTTCCTATATACAAATAGCTGCTGATTAGTTTTTTGATATTATTTTATTAATAATGCCTGGAACTTGCCTTCAAACACAACAATTTCAAAAAAAAAATAGATGAGACTGATTTTGGGGCACTTACGTTCGAATAACTGAAATAGGCAACAATAATAAAAAAACCGGTAAAGTAACATCATACTAGATGGCGCTAGTTACTTCACGTTTAAAAAAAACTGATTTTGTATGGCTACTTTTACTTTTTCTAATTTTAAGTATTTATTGTTATAGCGGCATCATCACCATCTGTAAAAAATTCAACTGTCTAGCTATCACGGCTCACGAAATACAGCCTGGTGACAGATGGACAGACAGACAGACAGACGGACGGACAGCGTAGTCCCGTAATAGAGTCCCGTATACCCTTTGTCCATCTGTCAGCGAGCTGTATTTTTTTTTTTTTTTTTTTTTTTTTTTATTATTAAAAATTTGAGTGCGTTTGGCTGCACCTCACCTGATGGTAAGTGCTGATGCAGCCGAGGATGTAACACGCAAGCTCAAATAGTAATATTTCATGGACTGTAATAGGTAGACAGTTACATTTTTTACAGAATATGTATTTCTGTAGAGTGATGGATATGAGGGTGGAAGGATACAGAAGCAGAGGAAGACCGAAGAAACGATGGTTGGATGGAGTGAAGAAAAATATGGAGGAGTGTGGAGTGACGCAGGAGTTGACCAGTATGAGGCCGGAATGGCGACAAAAAACATTTAAAGCCGACCCCAAATAGTTGGGATTAATAAGGCTCGGAAGATGATGATGATGATGTATTTTTGTTGCCGATTTAACAACAATTAATACTAAAAATAATAAAAAACCTAACTCGCCCGCCGAGGGTTCTGTACAAACATATTATAAATCATATCAGTGCAAACTGTTAGGTACTACATACGCTAAAATGATTAGGTACCTACCTACACATATAAAAGGAAAAATATTTTTTTTTCATTCTTCGTGATAAATCGAAAAGAATACATAAATGTTGTTTAAGCCGAGGTATTGATTGGAACAGTTGTCTGTGTTTATTTTTCTACGTGTAAAAGTAAATAAAAAAACCACACTTTTGCACTTTTTCAATGTTTTTTTCGTTTAGTTTCAATTTTATGAATGAAAGTATAAAAAATAATAGCATTTCTCACTTTGCATTATTATAACAAATATTGTTGTATATTTTTAAAATTAATACTTCAAAATGTTAGTCATAAATAGATTTGAAAGTAACTGTGTAGACGTATCTTTAGTTTTTTTTTTCTATCGAAATAAAACTGCTCAATCGTGTTTCTAATAGCTTTTGACTTTAAAAAACATCATTAACAATAAGGGTTTTATTTTTCAACCTTGGAATTTCTATCGTTTAGGAATAATAGACGTCAAAAATAATAAAAATCTGTAATATTACCGCCTAAACAACTGACATCCAGTGATATCAACGAGCACCGACGCCTTAGATATTCTTGAAAAGCATCGAAACGGTTGAAATAGGTGCTGCTAACAATCAAACCCATCCCACGACTATGCTTCTGGTGAATGAGCACTGAGTTACACTGAGTTAAGACCGCTGGGATGGTATGAGATAAAGAGATGCTTTCAAAACCATCGACCTGGAATATCTTGCATATTTTTGATTTTCGATAGTTTTCTTGAGAGTGCCGAAATATACGTTTTTTGCGGCATAAATGGCCGTATCTTTTTTTAAGTTAACATAGAAGTTTGAGTTTTTCACAGCTTCAAGGGACGGACTGTAGATCGAAATATATGGTCTTAATTTCAACTCAATACCTCCACGCGTTCCCGAGATATATGGTCTTGACACACAGACGGTTCGACAACAAAGTGATCCTTTAAGGGTTCCGTTTTTTTCTTTTGAGGTACGGAACCCTAAAAAAATGTATGGGGGGCTCCATATAAAAAAATAGTTTTTATAGTTTTTTGAAGTATTTTTGATTTAGCTCTATCTTAAAAACAGTTAAATATACAAGCATGAAACTTGGTGTGATTAACTTATTAGTCTTAACATTGCAGTAAAACAACAAATACAAAAAATCGGCCAAGTGTGAGTCGTCGCGCTAAGGAGTACGAACTGAAAGACAAAAAAAGGAAATTTTTGTAGCTCTCGTTGATGTCTTTTGTTCGTAATGTGAATAGGTAACATTGTCATTATTATTATGTAGTTGTTGGGGGAGGTGTGGAGGTACGGAACCCTCGGAGTGCTAGTCCGTTTCGCACTTGGCCGGTTTTTTTGATTAACATAGATGCAACTTTACGTTCAATCAAGAAGTTTATAGGTAAAACTGGAGGCCACACTCTAAATACCTAATTGAAACAAAGAAATATGGCCTTGAAATACCTCGTCTATTTTCCGAAAAAAAATATTTAAAAAAATAATAAGATCTTTTTTTTGCTTTGCTAATAGTAGCGGGTGTGAGCAAAAGCTTTACCTATAGTCGTCTTGTTCACACCTCCTAATTAAAAAGAGACGGAGCGGTAACGAGAAACTTCGAGGCCATATTCCTTTGCTTCAATTAGGTATTTAGAGTGTGGCCTCCAGATTTATCTATATACTTCTTGCGTTCAATCTGTTTTGAAATGAGCAAAAAGTCTAAAATCGAAAATACCTACAAAAACCTAAAAAGTATTTATTTTTAAAGGAGTGTGTCTTAATTATTTTTTAAATCGAAAAACCAAACGTCACTTTGGCGTATAAGAGTCACTGACTCAGAGTCAGACCAATCAATAATACAATTTGTGCTGAATGACGAAGTAAACATACAAGTATAGACAGAAAATACAAAAAAAAATGGCACTAAAATACACGGAATGGGATATAAATGAAGAGACACCGGCCCAATTCCAAGAAACACTGAACGCGTTCATAGGGACGTTAATCAAATCCGAACTTCTGAAGCGCGACCTGTTCTTCGCCTTGTTACTCGTTCTGATGGAAGAAAACAATTTTCATCTCGTAAACGAGGACGATAGAGGTCACATTAGCGTGGCAGACTACATTTCTTTCGAGAGACACCTCAAAAATGATTTTTGTGAATCGCTTTTGACTTTGAGAGGTTTCGACGAAGTGCCCCTAAAATTAATAATGACTCCTATAGATGATGCTGTGCTCATCAACTGTACAATTCCAAGCAAGTGCGCGGAAACGTATACAGTAGTTTTTCAGATCAACAGGTATATCCTCAGTACCAGGCTAGGTGTACCTTCTCATTTTAGCAACACGGACGAGCTATGTCTCATTTTCAAGAATGGCATAATAATTCCGATTAAAAAGGCCATTCTTTGCCATCATAGCATCACCAGCGGCGCGCTAACAGGTCTACCTACAGATGTCTTACACCAGATTTTATTTAACCTTCCTATTACATCCATCCTCCATCTTTCTGAAACATGTAAAAGGTTTAATGATGTCGTAAACGAAAGCAGTGTATGGGCTTGTCTTTGCGTGCGAGATTTCGCTGGCAAGCATAAAACTGACGAGAAAGACTACCGTGGTGTGTACCGAGAGTTGTATGTAAAGAAGCAAGAGGATAAAATAAAATGTTCAAAAACAGTATGCGCTGGGATTTTCGAGGAATCTCCTGAGCTGCCGGATTACATGAGATACGTTCCAGACTCGAGACGGGAGATAATTCTGTGAGGTCAGGTTTTTAAGAGTATTAAATTTCAAGTAGGTATTGTTCGATTGTTTTTTGGCTCGCGTTGCTTTTAGAGGAGGTTCTGTTTCCAATAATGTCTCAAGGGGAAACCCCCTTATCTCGGGAACCTCAATTCCCGTCTCAAATAAAATTACTTTTACGATCACGACAGACCCAAATATTTTCGAATTTCTAATCGAATTTTATGGTAATTCAGTTAAGTTATTATTGTAACTTAATAAAATTATTTAATTTCCTACTGTAGTTTCCTGTTGTAGAAACATTAAATCCATTAGTTTTCTGTTGAATTCTTACTAATATTAAAAATGTGAAAATGTGTTTGTTTGTTTGTTACCTCTTTACGCTGTAACAACTCAACTAATCTTGGTGAAATTTGGTATGCACGTAGCCTGTGTGTAAAAGGACAAAGGTTACGTTTTATCCCATCAAAATAGCAAAGTCCGATACAGTTTCTGAGGAAATTAAAAAAAGTATGTGTGTGGTTTAATGAAACCACGGTAAAAGTGAAACTTTACAGATGAAGAAACGATCATGACTGCTCTCGCTACGGTACAGAGGACGAAACCATCATAGCGTCAGACGAAAGCGACCGTCACGCGACATGCAACATACAGACGAAAAACTGAGACGATGTAATACAATTTTCACTTTAAAAACTCATTTTTGGTTGATTTCTTTAACGTCACAACTGATCAACGCATTCTTGTGATTTTTGCACAGAGATGGTTGTGAGGCGTGGAAAATTACATAACTCAGTATAGTTCCCGAACTCATTTCCACGCTTGCGCACCTCCACCTCGCAACGAAGCAACGGTTTGACGTACCTTTTTACATACAAATAGTTGAGAGGGTCGGAAGTGACATATAGACTCCTAATCAAAATAGCCCGATATAGTTTCCGAGGGATCTGGAAAAACTCATGTCTGCTCGCGTACCACTCACCCTCAAAGGCACTTATATAACAGACAGTATAGGGATATTAATCTTCATTACTTAACCTTACCTAATATTATAAATGTGTTTGTTTGTTACTTACGTCTTCATGCTTCAATGCCTCCACTAAATCATGATGATATTTTGCATGCAGGAAGCCTGTCACTGGGAAGGACACAGGCTACTTTTTATCCCGTGAAAATAGCATAGTTCGATGCAATTCCTGAGGTAACTGAAACAATACTCTCTTTTTTGTTTAATTTCTTTAACATCGCAACGGAACAATGGATTGAGTTTTGCGTAATGATATAAACAAGTAATTCACATACCCCGGCATAGTTCCCGAGAGGTCTGAGGAAAATTCTGAAAATCTGGGGTCATTTCTACTGTGGGTGACCCACCCTCAAAGACAGTCATCAAAATGATGTCCACGCGGGCGAAGCCGCGGCCAACAGCTATAAATGAGATTATGACGCAGGGTTATGATCAAAAACATTGCTACCTACGTTTTACTATCACAATATCAAGGATCGCCTAACCGCTTAACCGCCTCCATAGCTCAGAGGCAAAGTTCACTGACTTTACACAGGAGGTCGCGGGTTCGATCCCCGGCGGGGTCAATTGTAAGACTCGGTTTGGTTGGTGGTAGGGCATTTTCTAAGCCCGCCTGGCTAGCTACCACTATCTTATCTAAGTCTTGCCGCCAAATATCAATGTTGATATCATTGGTGTGTTCCGGCATGAAGATAAGGTAGCCAGTTCCCCATTGCGTTGGGGAATCTTGGTAAACCCGCTTCCATCTTCGGCAACATCGTTACTTACCACCAGATGAGATGTTGTCAAGGGTTTACCAATTGTGAATAAAAAAAAAAAGGATCACTGAAGTTTATGGAATCAATATTCAAAACTTGAGATTAATGTAATAAATAGAAATCACAATAGTTGAAGCCATAAGCCACTCCTGAGATACAGTTTTCTTCCTTTCCTGGGAGGTAAGAGGAGGCTTAGGCTTGCGTTGGGAGGAGGTATTTTTGCAGCGTTTTTCTATCGAGCGAAGTTATTCTAAATGTGTTTTGGGCTCGACATTGTCATCTGGTACGATCAAGATTACGCGTAGGTATTTTACTTTTATATATATATTTTTATTTGTACGAATAACTATTGTTACGAAAAATGTTAAACAAAATACCGTAATAAGCTCCTCTTAATACCTAAACATCTTAACATGTTCAACGACAGCAAGTAACCCTTGTTTGACACAAATGCTTTGTATGGAAATTTGGAAATGTTAATGCATTTTTCGTCATCTATCTATATATAGCAGGCCTCCCACGCGGTGGACCGACGACCCAATGAAGGTCGCGGGAAGTCGCTAGATGGGGGCAGCGCAGGACCAGTCGTCGTGGAAATCCTTACGGGGGGCCTTTGTCCTGTAGTGGACTTCTTTTGGCTGATATGATGATGATGATGAAATAATCTAATTTTAGGAGTGACATTTCAGTGTCAGTTAACGATATAGATAAAGTAATGATACGAATGTCAATTACAGGTATGCAAAGTCCCAAACAAATATCTTTTTAGATATTTTTATCTAATTGGTATTTGATTAACATTTAAAACCAAGATAAGACGATGACAATATAATACAATACACAATTTATCATTTAAATTAAAGCAAATAATATTCGGTGAGTGAATCAGGCTACTGTCACAGATGAAATAGTAGTTACATGCTACTGTATAGTTCCTTCGCTCATTTAACTGATTCTTTGACGGCTTCAGACAAACACTCTTCAAAGGTGCCGCGGGCGGCATGATTGAACTTAGGGCGGCACCTTTGACAGAGTGTTTGTCGGTGTAGGCAACCTACTTTATTTATAATAATTTTGTGGTGCTCTAATGGAACACGTGTTGTCTCTCTTGAATTTATTTGTGAATGAAAAAAAACCGAGTCACTATCATTGAGCCACTGATGCTTGTTTCTTTGTTTCGCACCCCCCTGCCCCCCACGTATACCCCGCACGTCCCCACAGTTGGGGTACGGGTATCTTTCCAAACTCGGGAAGGTTAGGCCACACCCTGGACACTTCATACAACTGGCCAGAAATGACATTTCAAAAAAGGAATGACGGAACAAACAAAATGGCGGCGAAATCCTATACGTTCGACAATCAAACTGTAACCAATCTGTATCAATCTGGGTGACGAGGGGTGACGAGGGGTGAGAACGCAGTCTAGAGAGCGGCAGGGAGTGTCCATACTGTATGTTAGTACTAATATATTATATACTTTGGTTAGGCCTTACTCCACACGGCTTAACGAGCGCCATCTTGTGATAGCAACCGGCACCAACGGATCAACATGTCTTGCGAAACACAGAATTGCTTGAAGAAAATTCTACTGTCAAACCCATCCAGGTAATGACCGTGATTTAGGTTAGTTAACCTGCGTGATCGACCCTAACACGCAAGTCACACTGAGCTATGATCTCCTTAAAATCAACCTCCATAGCAACCGGCACCAACGGATCAACTTGACTTGCGAAACACGGAAACGCTCGAAGAAAATGCCACTGTCAAACCCATCCAGGTAATGACCGTGCTTTAGGTTAGTTAAACTGCGTGATCGACCCTAACACACAAGTCGCACTGAGCTATGATCTCCTTAATATCAACCTCCATAGCAACCGGCACCAACGGATCAACGTGACTTGCGAAATACGGAAACGCTCGAAGAAAATGCGACTGTCAATCCCATCCAGGTAATGACCGTGCTTTAGGTTAGTTAACCTTAGTGATCGATTCTAACATGCAAGTCGCACTGAGCTATGATCTCATTTTTTATCGACTCGAAAATAAGAACCATTAGGTAGCTATGTACTGTGCACGAGCATCTCACTGAGGCCCTCAATATACTTCAGAGTTCAGAAGTCAACATTTCCTGAACAGTGTCTAGAGCCCTCGAAACTTCAGGGTTGTCCCCTTAAGCGAAGTTCAACGTATCGAGCATGACGTAAGCTGAGGCTCAAGTTGCGACAAGCAGCAAAAAATGCAAAGAATTATTTAATAGTTCGTTCGCTGAACTAACTGCACCTTTGATGAATGCCGCTCGCCGCTCAGCGGGGTGGGCGCCGCGATTGCACTCAGGGCGGCTCCTTCGACGGGGTGTTTGACGGCATTTATCATAATTGCAGCTAATTCAGCGAACGTACTATATACGAGGCTCGGTTTGGTTCGGTTGTTATGTGCGAATATTACTGACTAGCTGTTGCGCTCGGCTTCGCCCGCGTGTTTATCATTTCAATGCGAATTCGTTCCAGTTTTATTCCCATCACGTCGGAATTTGGAAATAGTTATTTATGCCACTGCCAAGTAATGAGAGCTAAAACAATTATCATCCCTAAACCGACTTTACAAACAAACAATTTTTTTAATTTTTGTTTTTTTTTTAATAGATTGAGTATTTTAATATAGGCAAAAGTGCAAATTTCATCAAATACTTTCATCATATCACTGAAAAAATCAATGAATGAAAAATCAACAGAAAAAACGACGCATTATATAATAATGAACCACCTCTGTGGCGTAATGGTTAAGGCCATTAGCTTCACATCAGGAGGTCGCGGGTTCGATTCCTGGCGGAGTCTAACTATGACTCGGTTTGGTTGGTGGAAGGGCATTTTCTAAACCCACCTGGCTAGCAACCACCATCTTATCTAAGTCCTGCCGCCAAATATTGTGTTAACAACATGATGTGTTCCGGCTTGAAGATAAGATAGCCAGTTCCCCATTGCGTTGGAGAATCTTGATAAGCCCGCTTCCATCTTCGGCAACATCGTCACTTACCATTAGGTGAGATGATGCCAAGGGCTTACCAATTGTGAATAAAAAAATATGAAGTCGGTTGTTCGTGACGTTTTTAGCGTTGTCATTTATTCATTATAATGGCTTTCATGGTGGGACCAAGATTAATTGAGATAATATTAGGGTGACAAACATTGAAGATTTTCCGTGGATTTTTATTTTTAAGTCAGTAAGTTTTAAAATAAGTAAGAGCGTCGGTGGTGTAATGGCAAGGGCCGCTACCTCCTGTCCGGAAGGTCGTGGTTTGAATTCTGCCACGTACCAATGTGTTTTCGAATTTTGATTTCATAACGTTTATCCGACGCTCTTACGGTTAAGGAAAACATCGTGAGGAAACCTGCACACGCCTGCGAAGAAACTTGAAGGTTGTGTGTAAAGTCGACCAAGCCGCACTGGGCCCGCGTGATCGACTAAGGCCGGATCGCCCTAATTCAGGGTAGGCTCGAGCCCCTCGGTGGGGAAATATATAGCTGATATGATGAAGTCAATTAGTGTGATTGCTACTCACCTGATGGGTAGTGTAAAAAATAAATAGTCGAAAACTTCGATAACTCCCTGGCTGCCCGTGCTGTCTAATATAGCCCCCTCCCCCTGAGGCGCAAGCAGGCAGCAGCAGCTAAACGGGCAAAAGTGGAAAGTGTTAAGCTACCACACCGGATTCCGATAACTAAAACTCTAGACAGGGACATTCCGGGACGCCTTAAGTCACGCAGGCCCATCTGGAAGGATCCCGAAACCAAGCAACCGCTAGACCTACGGTCATCTTGGCAAACGGACTGGGAAGATGAAAGCAGCGTAGTTCGAGATCTGACTGCCTGGCTTCAAGGCGGGCCGTAAGATTTGGTCTACGTTGAGCCGCAGCCGGACAGGGATCGCCCGCTGTTACTATTATCTTTACAAATGGGGCCTCAAGGATTCGCCGTCGTTCGAATGTGGCGCCCCTCAACAAACAGTTGCTCATATCGTGGAGGAGTATCCGGCCAGGCGCTTCGCGGGCGGACTTAGTGAGCTAAACGACCTTACCCCGGCGGCTGTAGACTGGCTACAGAATTTAGATATAGATATTTAACTTTAAAACGCAGGTGTCCCTTAGCAAGGCCGTACGATAGTAATAAAATTATAACTACTTTAAATCATTCAAATCGGCAATTCAACTTCAAGATCACCAAATTAAAATAATCGGTATAGCAAAAAATTAGTCAACAAATTATGAGACTATGGTAAAAGAGGTGGATGGGAACAAATACACAACACACAAACACCCACACTCACACTCTCTCACACACACATACACAACACACGCACGTACGTACATACAGTCACCCATTCACCCATAGTCACAAAACAGACGTAAACATTTTTTCTAGGTAATTTTCTCTCTAACCTCTAATTTATATGTTACTTACCTTTTGTTAAATGTATAAAGAAGGAATCTGATCTCCAAGATCCTGTATCTAGTTTGAAGATCAGTACACCTAATTAATTATGTTTCCTGTTATCGACTACCACTAAAAATTTGTTGTTCCTCATTTAATATAACTTATTATCATTATAAGGAATAGCACTGTACTTTTAGGTGGTTTTTGTCAATAAAAATTATCTTATTTTATCTAAAATCATACTTGCATCCACAGATAAGCAAATTCTGTAATTATCATGGTGGTTTACTATTGTTACGAGTATATCATAACAATGTAGCTGAACGCTTACATTTTGCAAGAACATAACAATTAAAAGCGGTAGCCAAGTTATCAGCTCAGTCCACAACTGAATCGCTAGGCTAGGTACCCAGAGCTAAGTAAGTTGCAGACCTAGTTAAAAAGTTATTTTAACTGTAGCGGAACAGCGAAACGGGAACGAACGAACTTGAACGGACTAGACGGGCATAGGCAAAGGAAAAAATTGGAGCAATTATATTTCAGAAGTGGAACAGTTATTCTTTATAGCAAAAAAGAATAGAGAAAAATTCGAAGAATAGCTACGCTGCTCTGTCAATATTTTGTTTTGTGAACTTTATTAGATTTTTCGATAAACCCGATTAGTAAATTTTGTACGAAAAGTAATTCTACATTTGAAACTACACACATCAACAAAGTCTAAGCCGCGTTTTGTTAATTATTTGTATGTTATGTTGTTTAAATATTTACAATTTGTTAAAATAATGATTAAATATGTCAAAACTTTAAATGATACCTATCGATTAAAAAAAAACCGAGACCTCCGGGCCGGCTACGTATTAAAAACCTGCCACGTACCAATGTGTTTTAGAATTTCGTTTTTCATATGTACGACGCTCTTACGGTGAAGGAAAACATCGTGAGGAAACCTGCACACGCTTGCGGAGAAACTCGCAGGTTGTGTGTGAAGTCGACCAACCCGCATTGGGCCCGCGTGGTCGACTAAGGTCCTATCGCCCTAATTCAGGATATGCTCGAGCCCCACAGTGGGGACGTATATGAGCCGATATGATGATGTACGTTTATCCGTTTCAACGGTAATACGGCCATTTTCAACTGAATCGGATTTCGGAAGTCGCGCTAAAACCGTTTGCACAATTTGACCATAATTCGACCTATAACAAACATACGTACGTACATAATACCTACATACAAAAAATGCACGTAAAATAAAAACTGAATAAACTGAATTTTTGGTTTTTATGAATAAGGCACACACGGCGCAAATAATGTATCTGTGCTGTATCTGACGACATCAGCATACAAATTGAAAATATATAATACTAGATTTTGCCAGCGGCTTCGCTCGCATGAACACAGTTTCTATAACTGTCTTCGAGGGTGCGCAGTGCGCGAGCCGCAAGTGACTTGAGAGCGTGGAAAAAGTAGCCTGTATGTTAATCCAGGTCCTAATCTTTCTACCTACCAAATTTCAGCCAGATACGTGCAGTAGTTTTTGCGTGAAAGAGTAACAGACATCCATACATACAAACTTTCACATTTATAATATTAGTAGGATCTGCGCCGTGTGTGGCAAGCATAAAAGAAAATTTAATGGAAAGTAAATCTACACAAAGTGACTTTTTATGAATAAATTAAATTTCTGTAACATTATTAATTGGACTTCAAAACTAATTATTTCAAAAGCACTCGAAGCAGAAAATATAACAAATAAAACCTTTGAAAACCCACAAAAAAACACGCAAGGCTTCCATTTTCCGCTACAATTGCCTTATAACAAATCTAAGTATTAATATAAAATAAACGTTCAATTTTCTCATCAAACAGAAATTTCCCTTTTAGATCGGGTCCCAAGTCTTTAAGTAAACAGAGCATACAATAGCTCCATCATTGCCAGGGTTCGGTTGAAAAAATATTTTTCTTTCCAACACAAAAAATACGTGAAGAGAGCTTGGAACTCATCTAACTTGTGATTTGTTTGCCAAAAGTCCTGATAAGTTTAATGGGGCGAAAATTGTTATCCAATGACAGAAGCAAATTGAGAATGAGTGTGACTGTGTTGTGTGAATTTTCAACCTTTCTATCGTTAATCCCCAGTGGTACTTAAAAATCTGTCTTTGTCTTTTTCTTTACGTGTAAAGAGGGAAGAAAATAACCACACTTTTGCATTTTTTCGATGTTTTCGTTTTTATTTTCATCATATTTATCTTAAATAAAAATCCATTCGATGTTTTCCCTTCAGTCACCTATGAACTTTATTTTAGTAAATAAATCATATTATCCAATTACTTATTTTAAGAAAAAAAACGAAAATCAACGATAAAATGGCTCGAAAAGAAGTACCTTTGCGAAATTATTCTATCGAGCCAAGTTTATTAAAACTTGTTTCCTTTCGATATAATCCCTCGTAACTATTCTCAATAATACCAATATGATTACCTAGATTTTAATTTACTTTTAACTACTTCAAAAATGAATTCTAAAAAACTGTTTAAGTGGATTTTTAGGTACCACTGCACCTTAAGCCGTGTAAAAGGCCTGAAGTTTGGGAACTTCATCACCGGACTTGGACTCTGTATACGGAGATTGGCATAACCTTCCCGAGATATGGAAAGACCCGTGCCATTTCATACAACGGGCGAGAAACGACATTTCTAAAAATAAATGACGGAACAAACAAGACTTACTGCGAAATATTAGGTCTTTACCTATGAAATTTCCGATGGTATAAAAAAGTTTAAAGATGAAAATTAATATTAAGAACAATTAGTTATTAAAACAAAATTTATTCTCGAAAAAGCATTTTTTAATTTTTTTTATTCACCATTGGTAAGCCCTTGGCATCATCTCACCTGATGGTAAGTGACGATGATGCTGAAGATGGAAGCGGGCTTACTAAGATTCTCCCACGCAATGGAGAACTGGCTATCATATCTTCAAGCCGGAACACATCAATGTAGGTAACACTGATGTTTGGCGGCAAGACTTAGATAAGATGGTGGTAGCTAGCCAGGCGGGCTTAGAAAATGCCCTACCACCAACCAAACCGAGTCTTACAAGTTGACCCCGCCGGGGTCGAACCCGCGACCTCCTGGTGTAAAGCGAATGGACTAACCATTACGCCACGGAGGCGGTTTCTCCATTAGATTAGTGGTAAACATATGCCTATTGTTTAGATATTTTGAGAGCACGGTGGCTTTAACCCCATGAAGTCAGGTTTTTTCACCAGAAAAAATCGCCTTTATTGAGGCAAAAAATACACATTTTTAATTTTAAAGCTCTAGAGTTATTGCAGCAACGATTGACAGGGGGTAGTCATATAAATGGAGCACGAGACACGAAAAGTTAAGTTCATGGGTCATTTTTATATATGTATATATATACATAGAGACAGAGAGAGAGAGAGAGAGAGAGAAAGAAAGAAAAATAGAAAGAGAGAGAGAGAGAGAGCAAGACGAAAGTGGAGTGACGCAGAAACTAACAAGAATGGAGACAAAAACATTTAAAGCCGATCCCAAATGATTGGCAATAAGGAAAAGAAGACGATGATGACTCAAAGAGGAACATACGAAAAGCCTTTCAGTCGTAAGAAAGTCAACGTTATTATTCAAATTTTTATTCAAGATTTGTCCGCTTCAGTCCACCCAAGTCGCACCGGTTACTGAATTACAAATTACCCAAAATTTATTGTAGAGCCTCATTACATACGACGTTATCATGCCGACTTAAAAATCGTAGTATAAAGTAGACTAATCGTATAAAGTGAAATATATGATAGCAATTGAATTAGTTCTGCAGAACTGTTGAACCGGTGTAAACACGGCTCGCACCGCTTCAGCGTTGTCGCAGAGCTGGCGGTCCAGGAATCGATCAGGAAGCCGGGCGAAATGCAAGTCTCTTTCATTCCTTTACAATCTGACACAGATAGCGTTTTAGATGTTGACAACAGTGAAAACTCCATTTTTGACAGATTTCAGGGACTTGCTTTGTTTCTTAGCGGTCTTACCGGTTAAGGCTTTTACCGCCGACAACGAACAACTTTGTAACCACTTTTTAATTCAATTAATGATTTTTTATAGTAAAAAAATGTTATGTAATTTACAGGATATAAGGAGTGATTATGATTTTATCGAATTCTATTTTTATACACAGAACTAAACTAGAAATCCTAATGCACCCTTTTTTTTAGTTGTAACCTCTTGTTGATGTTGACTGCTAGTCATTAGAATTTACTGTTAAAGTCTGTCAAAAACGAAGTTCTATAAATTTATAAGATAGAAACGTGTGACGTCATAGTTTTCACTTCATGATTTTTATTAAAAATTGAAGAATTGATGGAAAACAAAACGAAGATTTTTTTTTAAATTTCAGGAGCAGAGCAATTTAGGAATAGTAGTTTATGAAACTGTGGCATAATGAGGGGTACTTAATACCTACATATATTTTATGTGCAGTTTCATACACTATATTTTTATCTAATCTCATATATTATTCCATTCCTTGGCCGTTCGCATGATGAAGGAAGAAGCAAAACGCCTCGGGTTGGTAAGCCCGCTTCCATCTTTGCCATCATCGTCACTTACCATCAGGTGAGTTGATGCTAAGGGCTCCCCAATTGTGAATAAAAAAAATGAAAAAAAGTATGTCAGTTTTATATATCAGTTGTAATGTCACGTAAAAACTCTTCTTCTTGTCCTATTTTATAATTTTATAACACAACAAGTGACTTTTGTCGTGTCGTATCGTGTAAAAGTGTCACATAGACAATAATATCGCGTTATCGATTGTAAAAAGCCCGAAAGATCCGTTGTAATAACCGTAATTCCGTTCCGCCCAACAAAATTAATGGATCATTTGCTTTTGCGGACAGAATTATATGTTTATGTCACAGGCCGTTTGGGAAATATGCTATTCGATAAATGGATAGGTAGATGCGACAGATATTTTTAGAGTTCCGTCCTTCGCAAACAAAACCCTTATTTATCAGGCGTTTATCTGTTCGTCCGTGTGTCACTGTCGTTTTTACCCAAATGCCCAGAAAGGGAGGTATTGTTTTTCGATTGTATGTATGTGTATACCTATATTTGTTTCTTTGGCTTAGCTGTGTTCTAAACGTCGGGAGCCGGGTCGTTCCTTTCCCTCAATATATGGTTGATGGGGGCGATGGCTGACTCTCGCGTTTGTTAGAACTTTTAATAAATATTTTATTTTTGCTAGTCATGAGTACGGTTGTTCGATTTTATGAATAAAGTAATTTAACGGTTTACGCAGTTGTATGAATACGGTACTTAGTACATTGGTTTTTGAAGGAAGGGGTAAGAATTCTGGAAAGGAAATGGCCGAGTCCGATCGGACAGTCTGTTCATAGCAGTTCACGAGTGTAGACGTCTTTTAAGTATTGTTACGCTAGAGTAAAAAGTGAATATATTGTCATCCAAATCTAGATTATCATCAGGACGGTTAAAAGTAGAAAGCAAAAAATTTGGCATAGATTTATATGTATGTGGGCAGGGCACATAGCGCGTAGAACAGATGGCCGATGGGGCAGTAAAGTTCTCGAGTGGCGACCGCGCACCGGAAAACGTAGCGTAGGCAGACCCCCCACGCGGTGGACCGATGACCTGGTGAAGGTGGCGGGAAGCCGATGGATGCGGGCAGCGCAGGACCGGTCGTCGTGGAAATCCTTGGGGGAGGCCTTTGTCCAGCAGTGGACGATTTGTGGCTGATATGATGATATGTATATCGCAGCCATATTGTGGAATTAGCCAATTTATAAAATGGCGTGCCGCTTTGTAAAACTACTGAGTAATATAATTTTAAACAAAGAAAACCGACTTCAAACCCACTAGTCGCCGCTACGATTTTCGATGCCATAATCAGATCCTGGTTACCTTATCGTGGTACCACTCTTGGGATATCTTTTTTCGAACAAAAAAAAATCATCAAAATCGGTTCATAAACGACTAAGTTATCCGCGAACACACATAAAAAAAATATAATTATATACGGTCGAATTAAGAAACCTGAAGGAGGTTTCTTAATTCGACCGTATATAATTATATTTTTTTTATGTGTGTTCGCGGATAACTTAGTCGTTTATGAACCGATTTTGATGATTTTTCTTTGAAGTCGGTTAAAAAACTCAGAATAAAACCAAGTCGGACGGAGCTCCGCTTACGGTAGAACAAGACATGCTAACCTAACCGTCTGTCCGTCCGTCCGAATCGATTTCATTTGAAATTTTATACCATTATAAAACAGCTTATTCTATTGTATTACTGTGACATGTATTTTTTTTAAATGGTAACATGTTGAAGGTAGTTATGCATTATTAAAATATGTATTTTTATATATTTTTACCCAATAATTTTGCACATATTATCGGTCAAAATACGAACTCAAAAACCTATTCCTCCTTTTCACACTCGAAACCGCTGTATTTTTTTTAATAGTATATTTCGGATCATCAGAAGGGTTTTGGCCGTATCTAAGAAATAAACTCGTCTTCGAGAAGTTTTGGAGTGTATAATCAATATTCACACACGTTTGCAACACGAGGCTTCACGATGATTCGGATGAAAACCGATTATTTTATAGACTGCGATGAGTTCGGCACGGGGCTGACTTCCCAAGTTGACAGTTCAGCTGCTCGATCAAAAGTGCTCGTAAAATAATTGGCGCCTCTGTCGTAGCCTCTGTAGGTAGACTGCATTGTCTTTAATGGTTCGATAATCACATCGATTCTGATTGGCTAACAAACAAGTACCAACACTACCAACTTCCGGGTTCCGGTCTCGCACAGACCACGCCTTGGCCAAAGATGACTATTATTACTACCCTAGCTAACCGCTTGACGTTTCAAGATAAAACACACGGTGCTTCGACGCATGCATAGATGGCGCCACGTCCTTGCGCTCCGACATATATGTCACCAAAATATTGTGAAAACCGCGATATTACAATCTCACTAGTTAGCACGGCCTATTCTTGTACCTTCGAATAAAACCGATGATTTCTTCTGAGCTCATATTATTAGTGTTTTTCACTTCGCTTAGTGTTATTGTTATGTCACTAGTGAGTTTACAATGTCGCTAGTGTAATTGTAAACAATGTGTTACAGGCAAATTGAAAACGGGGCTTGACTTGATTTTATGTTATTGATGTTGTTTATCGTGAAGGTTTAAAGTGTTACAATATGTTACAGTTCACAATCTTTCGACAGTTCACAATCTCGCGAAATAAATCCCGTTAGATTATAATCTAACGAAATTTACAATCTTAAGGTGACATGTGACATATACAATAACATACTCAGAGGTCCTATTATGTTGGAAGTAGACATTTTGCTAGGTACAGAACCCTATTCGTGTTAACACGAATCGCTCTTGACCAATTTTCATTTATTTTCTCACAAAAGTTTTACTGCGAACTTCAAAAGAAAAACGAGAAAATTAGAACTTTGAACGGTGAAATTTATCTAAACTTGATCATTATTAACGAGGGAAATCAGAAATGAGGAGATCCGTAAGAGAACCAACGTAACCGGCATAGCTTTTAGAATTGCTAAACTGAAGTGGCAGTAGGCGGGGCACATAGCTCGTAGAACATATAGTCGTTGGGGCAGTAAAGGGGCGGTCGCGCACCGGAAGACGTAGCGTGGGCACACCTCCCACTCGGTGGACTAACGACCTGGTGAATTTCGCGGGAAGCCGCTGGATGAGCGCAGCGCAGGACTGGCCGTTGTAGAAATCTTTGTTGGAGGCCTTTGTCCAGCAGTGGACGTCTTTCGGCTGAAATTATGATGATGATTATCACTATAATAAAACATTATAATTATCTTGTCTATATCTATCTAATATAGCAGCCTTGCATATATACCTAGTTAACCCGGCGCCAATGACGCTGGGTCATAATATTGACCCGAGCGATTTTCAATTGGGGAAATTTCGAAAAAACATATTATAATCGTCATTGGTTTTCTCAGTAGCTGGAGATAAGACCTCAATTCATATTATGATTCGTACCATAGTGTGGTGAGCAAGCGCCAGTGAAGAATGGTAAAATCCCTTTTTTGAATTAAACGGCTACAGCTCCATACATTATTAGTTCCAAAAGACAAATTATTTTAGCTGCCCTTTTGAGGTTATTGCATTAAAACTAAATTATAGTTTGATATCTAAATTAACTTAAACATCTTGGTAGTACAATGATTTCATGGTCATGCAATATTTCTTACTTTGTATTAAATTTGTTATAATTCTGCAGCTAACCAGATAATTAAGAAAAAAAACATTCGGGTCATATTGACCCAGCGTCATCGTCCGCGTTACTTTTTACACGTCATTGGCGCCGGGTTAACAAAAATAAACGTACCCACTGCTGGGACAAGGGTCATACCCCCGCACACGGGGGCCAACTTCGGGAAGTTGTAGGGCTAGTGGCGAACCCTGCTGTCAAGTTTTTCAAGCCGCCTATAAGGCATCTGACACGGCTTGGTGATTGCCAACTAGTGATAGCAACCGGCATTAACGAGCCTTGCGAAGAAACCGCCTTATGGCGTAATGGTTAAGTCCATTAGCTTTACATCACGAGGTCGCGGGTTCGATTCTCGGTGGAGTCCTTGTTTAACTCGGTTGGGTTAATGGAAGGGCATTTTCTAAGCCCACCTGGCTAGTCACCACCATCTTGACTAAGTCTTGCCGCCAAGCATCAATTTCATTGTAGTGTTGCGACTTAAAGATAAGATGTCAGTTTATCCAATGCGTTAGGGAATCTTGGTAAGCCCGCGTCCATCTAAGGCATCATCCTAAGTTGAAATAAGGTCAACGGCTTTAAAAGTGGATTCTAATATTTTTTGAAGAACCTAAAACCTTTAAAGTACAAGCTTTTAATATTGCATTGTCACGCGATATACATATGCATGCAAAATTTCAGCTCAATCGGAAACCGGGAAGTGGATCATATTTAACTTGCAAGATTCCACGCGAACAAACATACTCGTACATACATTGCATGTAAAATAAAAGCTTGTAAAAATAAAAAAAAATAAAAATGTGATAAAAAATCCCACTTACATTGTTATCCGCTCTGTCGGCAAATACCAGTAGCTGGTCTTCTCAGGTTCTGGCAAAACAAAATGGCGAAATACCAGTAGCTGGTCTTCTCAGGTTCTGGCAAAACAAAATGGCGACCGTACCGCGCAATTTTCACCTCGAATAGTGTTTGCCGCGGGTTCGACTAGCCTACATTCTTACGGCTTCTATTAGATAATAAATATATTATGACGTTTATGAGAAACTAGCATCGGTGGCTCAACCGGTAACGACTCGGTCCATCTAACCAGAGGTACCGAGTTCAAATCTGGACGACCAATGTACCAATGAGTTTTTAAAAAACTTACGTACATATCATTACCGATTGCTTTAACGGTGAAGGAAAACATCGTGAGGAAACCTGCACAGGCCTGCGAAGAAACTCGAAGTTTGTGTGTGAAGTCGACCAACCCGCACTGGGCTCACGTGGTCGACTAAGGCCTAATCGCCCTGATTCAGGGTAGGCTCGAGCCCCTCGGTGGGGACGTATATGAGCTGATATAATAATGAGAAACTAGCCGTCCGCCTGCGGATTGGATATACCCGCGTTGTTTTTAATTTTCCCGTGGGAACAATACGTTTTACCGGGGCAAAAGTAGCCTATGCCCTATTCCAGGACCTAACCTATATGTGTGCCAAGTTTCACCCCGATCCGTCCAGTAGTTGAAGCGTGAAAGAGTTACAAACATCCATACATAATTTTCACATTTATAATATTCATATTAATAATTAAGTAGGATGAAAATAATGTATATACAGGGTATAACGAAATTGGTGTAAGTCCGGTTAACTAGGGCCTCTACTCATCAAATTGAACAACTTTTGTTTTACAAGTTTGCTGACATCTAAACATTTGTTTAACTATTCATACAAAACAATCAGCTGATTGACCGATTTTGTGCATTTTTGTATGGAGCGTCGAATTTTTTTTTCTTTCTACTTGATTATAGGTTCCTTGGGGAAAGTTGTTCAGTATAATTATTAGAAGCCCCAGTTAACGGGTCCTACAACAGTTTTTAACACCCTGTATATTTAGAAATTGAATGATATAAATGTTAATATTATGAACATTTATTACATTTCATTTCTATATCACTAAACAATGATTGTTAGCCTGATTAAAGGTATAACAATTTAATTTAACAATTATAGTATAGGTACTAATAACAGTTAGATACAAGTAGTGGAATCGTGACTGAATTTTATGTAACATAATTATTATTGTATTGTCCGCCATGTTACGTGTTTGTTTCTAGATAACATTTTCAACCGACTTCAAAAAGGACAGGCAGGCCTTCTACAGTGTAGACGAGTTTTTTAAACTAAACACTAAAATTTATAGGTGACATTATGATTGAATTTATTAATTATTCTGTTTTTTGACTATAGTTAATTTGATTATTTTGTTTTTATTCTTTAGTTTTTTTTCCTATACTTAATTAGTATAAAATTTAACTGTATTTTTAATATTTATCTTTAATGTGTAAAATAACTTCCTTTTTTTTGACTCGTAATAATATTTAATTACCAATAAACGAGTTATGAGATAAGTATGAAATAATATTTTTTTGTATGTTTGTTACGCGATATCTCGGCCGATTGTAAAACGATTTGTTTTTTAATTATTAGAAGGAGTATACACCCGAGGGGGTCCCATTGTCGCCAAGTCAGGATCTGACTATAGGATCTCAGAGAAATCGAGGGCAACCCTCAAATTTTATATGCATGTTTTACGTGTTTCATGTATTTTCTAAAATTATTAAAGTATTTGCGTCTGGTACTCATCATCTAATGTTGATGAGCTAATGAAGGAAGGTATATCTATTTTACGTATAGACCGATAGTTGTATTCTTTCAGATTACTCAGATGAGCTGATGATGGAAGATTTAACTCCTTAACTTTCATGCTGTTGAGATGATGATGGACGCCACAGGAAACTGTATCTGTTAATAAAACACATGCATTATGATTTGGTGGTTCCTATTGCCGAGTGGGTGATTGGGTTTAACGTTGTTAGCTAAATAGTAATATCAATAAAATAAAAAAAATAAAAGTTTAAAAAACTAAAAACCGACTTCAAAATGAAATTCACTCAAAAGTATGAAATAATATTATTATACTTAGATACACGACATTAACCAAAAACAACGGAATCAAAGGTGAGTACGAATTAAATTAGGGGCCTAAAGTTTTTTTTTGAGGTCGGTGTCAGCAATGCCATGTGTAAAATGTGAGTAGCTGTGTGCTGTCTGCCTGAAGATGGTGTTCGAAATCGGTCGCTGACAAATTGTAACGTGTAGTTTTATTCACTTTCTGTGGAATCAGTGTAAATATATACCAAAATGAAAGATTAATAAATAATTAAATATTCTGGTACAGATCACACATGGTCATATGGCCCTAAAGTACGATTCCCTGTGCTATGAGAACCAGTACAATACTTATATACGTTTAAATACATATTTAAATAGATATTTAACACCCAGACACAGAGCAAACAAATCTGCTCATCACACAAATGCTTGCCATGGGTGGGGATCGAACCCACAACCCTTGGATCAGTATTCAAGAGTACTAACCACTGAGCCACCGAGTCAGTCAAACACACAATAAAAACACAATTATCATTTTCCGCACGTTTATACAAAAACCACTTTAAACTAAACTCATCATCATCATCATCATATCAGCCGAAGGACGTCCACTGCTGGACATAGGCCTCCTAATAAATTAAACTAAATTAATTTATAAGAACTGAGAGAGTAAATATGGCTCATCTCGAAATTATCTACCCTACACATGTCTTATGTAATTTTTATAGTTCTTCAAAAAACCATATTTTGTAAGTAAAGTCTAACAATTTTCATAGACAAAGTTGATGTGTGTACATACATACATACATACATGTAAGCATACATACATACACTAGAAAAACATAACCTTCCTTCTGGCGCAGTCGGGTAAAATTATACTTTATTTTACCTTACATTAATAGCTGTATTCCAATACGAAAACAGCTATTATTTATGCCTTGTTCGGCAAAAAACAAACTCACTTATAAACCTGATATAAACCTGAGAAGCAAGAAAAGTCAAAGGATCACTAGATAAAGTCGATTTAGGCACCTTTTTGAACCTTTTACAAATCGAGTGTACGATTTACAAAGGGTCAAAGTAAAAAAAAAAAGAAAATATAGAAAAAGGGAACCGTTCCAAATGTAATTTTGTCGTCAGTCTCTGATTGGTTGTAGGTAGTAGGAGAAAGTTAGATAGGGATGGGATATTGAACAGTATAGAACGTTTCAACAAATCATTCCTATGTCGTCATGTTGGCTAACCTGTCTGATATTCATTCATTCATTAGAGACAAGTGAGCCAACATTAAATGTGAGCTGTTCAAATGGTTGATAGAAAGATTTTTATACACTTTAGGTGATTTTTATAATTTCAATAACTAAATCTGATTTATGTTATGACATGTTTTTTAAGCTATTGCATAGCTTATATCGCGGGCTGTGAGGGGACGGAATCAAGAAATTTCGTAACGAAAATAAAAAATAACACCCCAAAAAAATATGATGATGATGATGCTGATGATGATGATGATTAACTTTCTTAGTGTTAATTTATTATATAAACATCCCGCGCCCCAAGGACTATATGGTACTGGTAAATACTGCATAAATAAAAAATAAATAAATAATTATAATTGCAAAAGTTGATAAAAAATGCTATGCAATAGCTTTACCGCGGCAGTCCCCGAGTGCCACACGTCTTTTTTTAAATCTTTATATTTCATAGACTAGCTAGAGATTTTTAAATAATGCAATAAGTATATTAATTTTATTTATACGAGTTTGTTCCTGACATTTAATTTATGACATTATTGTATGTTGTGGTATAATATTGACCCTGTTGAATATTTGAATGCTAACTGTATAATGGCTAAATATGAGATTCTTTCTACATTGTACCATATTTACTGCAAATAAACATTCATGAAATTGGAGGAACTATTTTATAAGGTCGTAGAAACATTATCAACCAAAGAGTTTCTATAATAACTACAGATGGAAATTCTTTGTCACGTAAGATTTGTCACATTTAACATCGTTTGCTTTAGTAAGAGTGAGATAGATACAGTTAATTTTTCGTACAGTTGATTTTCTAAGCTGCGTGTTTGAACTTGACTCCATTTCTCCGTCCAGCCGTGAAAATACATTAAGACAATATAGAGGGATTATGAAAACTCAATGGTGTCAGCTATTAAAAAGTGTCTATTCAAATAACGGTTAGGCTGCTGTTTTAAGTGAACTTGCATTCCCCATTGCATTGGGGAATCTTGGTAAGCCCGCTTCTATCTTCGGCATCATCGTCACTTACTATCAGGTAAGATGATGCAAGGGATTACCAATTGTGAATTTAAAAAAAACTTGTTCTAAAATATTAACATCAAAATCATTATAAAGCTGACAGTTTCTGTCATTTTTTTCGTATGGGATCCGTTATCATAATGGTGAGAACTATAATAATGTATCAATTTAGCTAACTTCCGTTGTTTTATGGATATTTCGGATCTTCTAAGTTACGGATATTTACCATATCAAAGAGGATCGTTGCTTCGTGTACCAAATGAGGATGACGGTCAGGTTGTTCCATTCGTTTATTCTGAAATATATATAATAATACTGTAACGGGCCACGTCTGCACATGAAATATTTTTAAAAAATAATAACTGTGGTGGACATAACTAACGCCAAAAAACCACTTTCGGAATTTTCGTCTGTCTGATGTTCGCGCATGGCGCAAAAACTACCAAGTTGATTTTGATGAAATTTTGTATGGTGGTTCCTTATAGCCCTGGATAACATATATGATACTTTTATCCAGGAAAATTCAAAAGTTGTCATGGGAAAATTCAAAACCTCCACGCGGACAAAGTCGTGGGCACAGCTATCCTTACTAATATTAGAAATGTGAAAATGTGTTTGTTTGTTTGTTACCTTTTCACGCTTCAACACCTTAACCAATCTTGATGAAATTTGGCAAACAGGTAGCATGTGTCACTGGACATAGGCTACTTTTTATCCCGTGAAAATAGCATAGTCCGATGCAGTTCCTGAGGGAACTAAACTTTTTTTTTTGGTTTATTTCTCTAACATTGCAACGGACCAATGGCTTGCTGTGATTTTTTGCACAAATATGATTGAGGGGGTGGGATATGACATAATCTACTTATTAGCATAATATCCCGATATAGTTCCCTAGGGATCTGGGGAAAACTCATTTCCACGCTCGCGCACGTCAGCGTCTTTAAAACGGAGCGACGGATTGAAGTGATTTTTGTATAGAATTGGTTGAGAGGGTGGGAAGTGACAAAGACTGCTAATAAGAATAGCCCGATATAGTTCTTGAGGGATCTGGACAAAACTCATGTCTACGCTCGCGAGCCGCTTACGGCTCGCGTACCACTCACCCTCGAAGACAGTCACAAAAACCATGTCCACGCGGGCAAAGCCGCGGGCAAAAGCTAGTTGTAAATAAAAGTTATCTGGTCTAAGTACGCCACAGATAAGCTAATTCGTTATGTGAGGTAGATCTTTTTCGTTAAACAGGTGTATGCAGGTAGGTGTTCACACACCATGCCCGCAAAGTCAATAATACCTACTATTAATTTTTGTTTTTTTATGTGATGGATGTTACTGCAGATAATAAATGTCATCATATCAGCCGAAAAACGTCTACTGCTGGAAGAACGCCTCCCCCAAGGGTTTCCACGACGACCGGTCCTTCGCTGCCTTGTATTCTTCTTTATTTCGTTCATAATTAGATAAGATAAATATCCTTTATTGCACACCATAATATATACAGAAATTTAAATAATATTAACAAGTACAAAATATACAATGATATGTAAAGGTAGACTTATCGCTTTAAGCGATTTCTTCCACCCAACCTTTCATGTGCATGTAGAAGTACTTAATATCCGTAGGTGCAAAATCTCATATTATGTTTTCGGATAGGCCTTTCGGATATCCGCGCCATAGAATGTAACGGTTTCAGACAATTTCACATCACTACTACTGATTGGACGGTCGGAAACCGTTGGTTTAATCGAGCGAGATTCGTTAGGACTCTTTCAAATTAACCACAAAGCTGCCGTGCCCTACCAATCCGAGTTAATTCAGACTCAATTTGTATAAGAAAAGGTGACAAATTATTTGAATAGCCGTATATAATATTATATTCTTATTATTACTAGCTTTTGCCCGCGGCTTCGCCCACGTGGACATAGCTTTTATGACTCTTTTTGAGGGTGAGTGGTGCGCGAGCCGCAATCAGCTCGCAAGCGTGGACATGAGTTTTCTCCAGGTACCTCAGGAACTGTATCGGGCTATTCGGATTAGCAGTCTTTGTCACTTCCCACCCCCTCAAAAAATTCTATACAAAAAATCACTTTAATCAGTTGCTCCGTTGCGACGCCACCGACGTGCGCGAGCGTAGAAAACACAGTTGTCCCCAGATCCCTCGGGAACTATGTCAGGATATACTTATTAGTAAATTATATCATTTTCCACCTCATCTCTGTCTAAAAATCACACCAATCCATTTTTTCGTTACGATTTTAAATAAAACAAACAAAGAGTATTGTTTTAGTTTCCTCAGGAACTGCATCGGGTTATGATAATTTCCACAGATAAAAGGTTGACTATTTCATTCCCAGTGATACAGGCTACCTTAAGATTGGTAGAGGTGTTGAAGTGTGAATAGGTAACAAACAAACAAACACATTTTTACATTTATAATATCGCTCATTTGGTACTACAATGACGAAAATGCACTTTTTGTAACTTTACAGGAGAGCGATTTAAAAAAAAATCAACTTTCATCATCCAGTTAATGACCTTTAAATATATCACTATTCTATGATTTTAGACTTAAAACATGGCATAAGTATTATAGTTTTATGAGTAGTCTATGTCAACTGTTTATCTACATAAATATCTCTTTTATTAAAACAAAACTAAAGCGACACCCCCAATTTCGTCATTGTTCCGCCAGGATTCTTTTAATTATATGTAATGCTTTCATACAAAACTCAATATAAGGTTACAGTAGGAAACAGTTTTTTTTTAATCATTTTTAATTATTCATTTGGTAACTTCTACAATACTTAGTTAATCAGAAAATCACATTTTGAAAAATGCAGTCGCTTGAATTTATTCAACTATCAGTCGTATAAATAACAACTTCTCAATAGGGACTAATTATTAAGCCTAATACTAAATCTTTACTCATTATAAATATCATCATCATATCAGCCACAAATCGTCCACTGCTGGACAAAGGCCTCCCCCAAGGATTTCCACGACGACCGGTCCTGCGCTGCCCGCATCCAAAATATAAGTAATTCAATTCTGCCAACTAAAAAACAGATTCAATTACAACTAAAATTCTTAACACACGTTGACAAAAGCTAACCATTATTTTTAATCATCCGTCACTGTTAATATTTTTTGGTACCTCGTATAAAACTTATATAAAATTTGCCGTCACTTTCACTTAATCAACTTGCAGTCGTATTACTAAGATTAATTTCACTTAAGCTTAAACAATCTCAACTTCTCGATTAGAAGCAATTTTCAAGAGTTTGACTTACATACATTATCAACCGACTTCAAAAAGGAGGAGGTTCTCAATTCGACTGTATGTTTTTTTTTGTATGTTTGTTACGCGATATCTCCGCCGATTGTGAACCGATTTTCAAAATATTTTTTTTATTCGAAAGAGTATACTCTCGAGGGGGTCCCATTGTCACCAAGTCAGGATCTGAGGATTGGATCTCAGGGAAATCGAGAACAACCCTCAAATTTTATAGGCACATATTACGTGTTGCATGTATTTCCTAAAACTGTTCAAGTTTTGGTGTCTATTAGTCATCATCTCATGTTGATGAGCTGATGAAGGAAGGTAGATGGAGGATAATTCTTCAAATATTTTGCGTAGATACGGTAAGTATAGACCGATAGTTGTATTCTTTCAGATTATTCAGATGAGCTGATGATGGAAGATTTAACTCCTTAACTTTCATTCTGTTAAGATGATGATGGAAGCTACAGGAATCTGTATCTTTTAATGAAACACATGCTTTATGATTTAATGGTTTCTATGGGCGAGTGGGTGATTGGGTATAACGTTTTTAGATAGATAGAATTATCACTAAAAATAAATAAAAGTTTAAAAAACTTTAAAACCGACTTCAAAATGAAATTCACTCAAAAGTATGAAATTATATTATTATTTACTTAGATACACGACATTAACCAACAATAACGAAATCAAAGGTAGGTACGAATGAAATTAGGGGCCTAAATTTTTTTTCTGAGGTCGGTGTCAGCAATGCCATCGAATCTAAAACATTTGATACGAAAGTAGCTGTGTGCTGGTACCGACCTCAAAAATAAATTCCCCAAAAAAATGGAGAAAAAATTAAGAGATTGTATATTCCATAATTAATAATTTACATTATCGTCGTTTTCCCGCAAAATAAATATAATATCTGGGGAAATATCAACGTAACTACGCTTTTTTGTTGCTGTTCCGCCGAGTGGAGATTAAAAAATGTCACATTTATCTTTTGGTCAGTGCTGCACACAAAATAACTTTATGGAAACAACGACGAAACTAAGCATTGTCGTCGCTGTTCCGCCAAGTGCAGATAAACAAATGTCACATTTATATTCTCGTCATTGTTGCACACAAAATAAGTCCTCACTTTACGGAAACAACGACAAAATTAAGCATTGTCGTCGTTGTTCCGCCAGGAGGGGATAAATGTGATGTCATATTTACCTTGCCGTCGTTGTTGCACCAAACTGACACCTCACTTCAAGGAACTCCCCGGCACAACTGACTAAATCGTCGTTGTAGCTGTAGAATGCTTGCGTTTTGGTATAAAAGTAACAATGACGTCAACGCCATCTAGCCGCAGTTTATGAAAATACATTAGCGTCGATTTTACCCCGAAAGTAACCAACCAAAATATATCGTTTGACATACTTAACTCATTTTTGATAAAAACCTTAATTACGTCATTGTAGTACCAAATGAGCGATATAAAGTAAGGATTTCTAAATCTTAAATAAAATATAGAGCGTCGGTGGCAAAACGGTTAGGGCCACTACCTCCTGCCGTGGTTCGAATCCTGCCACTTACCAATATCTATACGAATATCGATTTCATACTGGTATGTACGTTTATCCGACGCTCTTACGGTGAGAAAAACATCGTGAGGAAACCTGCACACGCCTGCGAAGAAATTCGAAGCTTATGTGTGAAGTCAATCAACCCGCAATGGGCCCGCGTGATCGTCTAAGGCCAGATCGCCCTAACTCAGGGCAGGGCGAGCCCCTTGGTGGGGACGTATATAAACTGATATGATGAAATATTATCAAAAAACTAATTCAAATTATAGGTATCAATCTAGTAATAAAATTTCCTAACAATATTAATATGGGTCAAATCCTCGAGTCGTATCAGCTCCAAAGGAGCCCAAGACGCACTTCTCGTTGCCGCGCTGGATGGCAATAGACAACCTTAGCAGCAGGTAGGACCTCACGTCACATCTCCTCTCTCGAAGGCGAAGGCCAATCTTCTTTGTGAAGGCAAAGGCCTCTGAGGGTTTAGCAGCCGGTTGTTTCACAGACCAGCGGCACAAAGCAGTAATTTGCCTCCAAGACCGAGTACTTATTATGCTTCTTACTCACCGCAAATTGAGCAGCAGTACCGTACGGGTGAGGAGTGAGGCAGAAAAAGTGGCTTCCCAAAGCAGACACGTTCCTCTCTGCCATAGCACCTGTTTAAACCCTCCGGCCTTTTGCCATCAGATCGCCTAAAGCCCGGTCGGCGGCTGCATAAAAGATGGAATATTCTATCTGGCCGAGACCAGTACCCTTCAAGTGAGGTCTTTAAGGAATTGGTGACGTGGTAATCTTCACAAACACGACTGCAACTCAGTGAGTGATGGCCAATTGCCTCCACCGAGGACCCGCAAATACATTGATGAGGTTCACAGATATTGATATTGCAAGCGGAGAGCAACTGCCACACGTAAATAGTCGCCGTCAGAAGAGTTCCCATATCTATGCCTCCTGATAAAAGATGTAAAACTCGATTTACGTGTTTTTATTTTTTCCACGATTGGAGTCTGTAAAAAAATACCTCTCTGTTCGTCTATGAAACACATCGCTACGTACCATAGTTCCAGAGTTTAAAGTAGCGTATGCTGAACTATACATAAAAGAAATCCATTCAAAAGTATGCAATAATATTTTAATGTTTTAATACAACTTAAGGGCGTTTTATTATCCCTGCAGTGCCATCTATTGACATTCTGCTACTATGATTATAAAATATACAGAAAAAAGTTCTCTATTGTTATTATTGAAAGTATCGATAGATAATTTCCCACGGGACCTCTTTAGTTTTCTTGGATAAAGAATACCCGACTATACAATGATGGTCAAAACACCCCATTCCAATGTAAAGGTTTCATATTGTTACGTTGAGTCATTCTAAAGATACATTTTTTTGCATTCCTGTAGGAACCCTAATTTTTTTGGGATTCACAATGTCCCAGTTTTAGTCCGCGATAAGGGTATCAACGTGTAAAATTTGATTGTAATAGGTCAAGCCACATTTGCGTGGTGAGCCATTCTATAAATGAATACTTTTGATTTTCCCACGGGAACTCTTGAATTTTCTGGGATAAAAAGTATCCTATATGTTAACCCGGGTTATAAGGTACCACCATACAAAATTTCATCAAAATCGGCCTGGTAGTTTTTGCGTGATGCGCGAACATACAGACAGACAGACAGACAGACAGACAGACAAAAATTCCAAAAGTTGTTGTTTTGGCCTCTGTACCGTTAGTAATATCCACCACAGTTATTATTTTCCAAAAATATTTCATGTACAGACACGGCCCCGTTACAGTTTTATTATATTATAGAAGATAGACTAGCTTTTGCCCGCGGCTTCGCCCGCGTGGACATAGCTTCTATGACTCTTTTTGAGGGTGAGTGGTGCGAGAACCGCAATCAGCTCTCAAGCGTGGACATGAGTTTTCTCCAGGTACCTCAGGAACTGTATCGGGCTATTCGGATTAGCAGTCTTTGTCACTTCCCACCCCCTCAACAAATTCTATACAAAAAATAACTTTAATCCGTTGCTTCGTTGCGACGGCACCGACGTGCGCGAGCGTAGAAAACAGTTGTCCCCAGATCCCTCGGGAACTATGTCAGGATATACTTATTAGTAAATTATATCATTTTCCACCTCATCTCTGTGCGAAAAATCACACCAATCCATTTTTTCGTTACGATTTTAAATAAAACGAACAAAGAGTATTGTTTTAGTTTCCTCAGGAACTGCATCGGACTATGATAATTTCCACAGATAAAAGGTTGAATATTTCATTCCCAGTGATACAGGCTACCTGCATGCCAAATTTCATTAACATTGGTAGAGGTGTTGAAGTGTGAATAGGTAACAAACAAACAAACACATTTTCACATTTATAATATAAAAAGTAAGTATTTCTAAATCTTAAATAAAATATAGAGCGTCGGTGGCAAAACGGTTAGGGCCACTACCTCCTGTCCGGAAGGCCGTGGCTCGAATCCTGCCACTTACCAATATCTATACGAATATCGATTTCATACTGGTATGTACGTTTATCCGACGCTCTTACGGTGAGAGAAATCCCTTAGAAACATCGTGAGGAAACCTGCACACGCCTGCGAAGAAATTCGAAGCTTATGTGTGAAGTCAATCAACCCGCAATGGGCCCGCGTGATCGTCTAAGGCCAGATCGCCCTAACTCAGGGCAGGTCGAGCCCCTTGGTGGGGACGTATATAAACTGATATGATGAAATATTATCAAAAAACTAATTCAAATCATTATAGGTATCAATCTAGTAATAAAATTTCCTAACAATATTAATATGGGTCAAATCCTCGAGTCGTATCAGCTCCAAAGGAGCCCAAAACGCACTTCTCGTTGCCGCGCTGGATGGCAATAGACAACCTTAGCAGCAGGTAGGACCTCACGTCACATCTCCTCTCTCAAAGGCGAAGGCCAATCTTCTTTGTGAAGGCAAAGGCCTCTGAGGGTTCAGCAGCCGGTTGTCTCACAGACCAGCGGCACAAAGCAGTAATTTGCCTCCAAGACCGAGTACTTATTATGCTTCTTTCTCACCGCAAATTGAGCAGCAGTACCGTACGGGTGAGGAGTGGGGCAGAAAAAGTGGCTTTCCAAAGCAGGCACGTTCCTCTCTGCCATAGCACCTGTTTTAACCCTCCGGCCTTTTGCCATCAGATCGACTAAAGCCTGGCCGGCGGCTGCATCAAAGATGGAATATTCCATCTGGCCGAGACCAGTGCCTCCGAGTGAGGTCATTAAGGAATTGGTGACGTGGTAATCTTCACAAACACGACTGCAACTCAGTGAGTGATGGCCAATTGCCTCCACCGAGGACCCGCAAATACATTGATGAGGTTCACAGATATTGATATTGCAGGCGGAGAGCAACTGCCACACGCAAATAGTCGCCGTCAGAAGAGTTCCCATATCTGTGCCTCCTGTTAAAGATGTTAAACTCGATTTATGTGTTTTTATTTTTTTACACGATTGGATTCTGTAAAAAAATACCTCTCTGTTCGTCTATGAAACACATCGCTACGTACCATAGTTCCAGAGTTTAAAGTAGCGTATGCTGAAAAATACATAAAAGAAATCCACTCAAAAGTATGAAATAATATTTTAATGTTTTAATACAACTTAAGCGCGTTTTATTATCCCTGCAGTGCCATCTATTGACATTCTGCTACTATGATTATAATGTTTGGTATGTGTAGCTAATATATAGAAAAAAGTACTCTTTTGTTATTATTGTATGTATCGATAGATAATTTCCCACAGGACCTCTTTAGTTTTCTGGGATAAAGAATCTTCTTTGGCACGCTCTGTATCCTAAACAGCTTATAGATTTTGAAGTGCGAGGTGACGTTATATTCATCTTGATCGACTGAGTGACATAGGATACATTTTGACCCGACTGGCCAAAAAATAGGGGTTAGGTTTTTATGCAGTCGGGTTTTAATTTGATTTATTAGTTTTTTTGTATTACTGTTTTTACGATAGAGAAAAAAACAAAAAAAACTCGTTTCTTATTTAGGAATCCCACATCATTTTTCTTTTTTTTTGTAAATCCACCATCATCATATCAGCTCATAGACGTCCCCACCGAGGGGCTCAAGCCTACCCTGAATTAGGGCGGTTGGGCCTTAGTCGACCACGCGGGCTCAGTGTGTGTTGGTCGACTTCACACACAAACTGCGAGTTTCTTTGCAGGCGTGTGCAGGTTTCCTCACGATGTTTTCCTTCACCGTAAGAGCGTCGGATAAACGTACATATGAAATCTGAATTCGAAATCACATTACGCGGCAGGATTGGAACCATGACATCCCGTACAGGAGGCGGTGTCCCTTGCTGTTAAGCCACCGACGCTCATCCACCATAATAACCCATAACCGTCCCAACTGCTGGAGCACAGGTCTCTTTAAACTGAGGAAAGTTAGGCTCTACCAAAGTATATATATTAGTACTAACATACTGTATGGACACTCCATGCCGCTCTCTAGATTGCGACCTCACCCCCTCGTCACCCAGATTGATACAGATTGGTTACAATTTGGTTCTCGAACGTATGGGATTTCGACGTGATTTTTTTGCTCCGTCATTTGTGTTTAGAAATTTCATTTCATGACCGTTTGTATGCAGTGTCAGGGGTGTGGCTATACTCCACCCACGGGGGCCAATTCCGGGTTGGTGGAGGTTTTAGGGCTACTGGCGATGTCAGAAGTTTTTCAAGCCGCCTATAACACATTTGACACGGCTTAACGACTGCCATCTAGTGATAACAACTGGCACCAATGGCTTAACATGCCTTGCAAAACACGGAAAGGGTAAAAAAAAATGTCATTAACAGTAAAACCCATCCAGGTAGTTACCGTGTTACAGGTCAGTTAACCTGCGTGATCGACCCAACCACGAAACCCAGTGTTTTATGGGACCCTAAAATCGGACGTACCTTTTTTTTATTATTGTATAGAACTTCATTTCACAAATGCAGTTGTAAAAGTTTCACGCGCCGATCTTATTTAGTTTAGAAGAAAAAAAAAAGAAAATTGGCAATCTTTTTGCACCAGAAAACTAAAAAAATATATATTAAAATAAAACCGTACGCATTTTAAATGCACGGATATTACACCTAAAAATATCTCATAAATGAGCTTTATCAGAAACCATTCAGATTTTTTCATAAGTGCACCGTTGCAAAGATATCTTTTTTTTTCTGGTTTTACTTCAAAATTTTTTCTCGCCATTTTTGGAATCCAGATCCAATTTTTAGTTTAATTCATAGCGTAGGATACTTATGCGCTAAAAAAAACTGCGTCCGTATCTCGTGGAAGTTCGGAGATAATCATTGGTTTTAATTTTTTTGTCAGGGCTGTCACCTTTTTCCGGTATTTAAAACAATCAATAATTATTCGCGCTGAGTGTTCGCCGAAGCTTTCGCGAAAGCTGCACTGAGCTACGACTGCTTTGCTTCAAATTAGCGGCCGTACGCTTCAATAAAGTAATAAATAACACATAATCTATATAGAAAAACCAGCTAGCTACATTTTTCGGTCCCACGATACCTACAACCTCTTAAAACTCAGATCGATAAACAGACAGACAGTAGCGTAACGTAGCGTAGGCTTAGCAAAAGTGTCCCATTACCTAGTTACGAAACCCTAGAAAAGAAACATACAGTCGAACCGTCAATCTCCTTTTGTGGTCGGTTAAAATTCAACCTGTGTAAAAGCACCTTAATTTTATTACACACAACAGTTAACAAATCAAAAATCATTCCCAAAACCAAGGGGCAATGAGCATTGAAGCTAATTGACCGTATTTATCGTTGGTTTTATGGGCCATAGTGAGTTTACGAAGAGGCCTCTGGGGCCCTGAGCCCTTATCGTAAATACAGTTGGCTGGAGTAAGCGGTGAGATTTGCGAGTTCCTGTAATTTCAAGTCTGTAATAAAGTGATCTACTTGTTGAGAACCATTATAAAAAGACATGAGACATTCATTGGAATAAATCAAACAGTCATGTGGAAAAGGAAAAACAACAGTTACATAACATAACTATCAAAGTGTGGTGGGATGTATCTATGTGTGTATATATGATTGTGTGTGTGTGTGTGAGAGAGAGTGTGTATGTGCATGAGTATAAGTGTATGTGTATATATATATGATTGTGTGTGTGAGAGAGAGTATGTGTGCATGAGTATATGTGTATATATGTGATTGTGTGTATGTGTGTGTGTGTATGTGTATGTGTGTGAGTTTGTGTGTGGGTGCGTGCATGTGTGTGGATGTTTATGTGTGTAATAACGGACCACGCTCAGCATATACTGCGTGCGGCTCATACTGCAACACAGCGGTGGTTTTCAGCGTGGCCCATAATGCATATATTAATGGATATGTATCATACAAAAGTACTTAATTTCAGCTGCTCAAACTTTTTCAATCACAGGATGACTGTGCTCTTCTCTCATAAAAACTCTACCTCTATAATACACCTATCTAAACCTGCGGCATCAAAAGAGGCTTCTACGTCGATTCTACCCGCCCAAACGTTTTCAGCCATCAATCATGTATGAAAAGTTTAGTCGTATAAAAGCTTCGGGATTATTTAAAATACTGCGGGCTGCTCCACGGTGATACAGGGTGGGATTTGGGAATAAATAACTGGGGGTCCTATGGGTGTCAGTTCTATCAGTTTCAGAGGGGTACAAAGGAAAATTCAGATTCCAAGTCTAGAGGTATATTAAAAAAAACGTTAGATAACAATTACACTATCTGGCTGATGGCTGACCCTACCTAGCAATCGTATTTATGATTGCTCATAATTATGAAATTTTCTTTATAAAAATAAATAGCGATGTTGATGTATATATGTGTGTGTGTGTGTGTGTGTGTGTGTTTATTTATGTAGGTATTTGTAATTTATGTTTATTAATAAGTATTAGTTTTTAGTTTCACACCACCCGCTATCGTTCTACTTTATCGTCTCCTCCATTTACCAAAGGTTGGTGGAAGAAATCGCTTTAATCGATAAGTCCGCCTTTGCATATCATTGTATATTTTGCTACTTAATAAGTTTATTCATTTTTGTTTATATGGTGTGCAATAAAGGATATTTATCTTATCTTTATCTTATGTATGCGTGCGTTTTGTTTAAGTCCGTTAATTTCACATCAGGAGGTCGCGGATTCGATTCTCGTCAGAATATAACTTTGTAAGACTCGGTTTGGTTGGTGGAAGGGCATTTTCTAAGCCCACCTGGCCAGCTACCACCAATTACAACTATGGGAGCCCCAGTTAACAGATCAGACACCAATTTTGCAACATCTTTAGCGATTGAGGATGTGGTTATGGGTACATTACAATTACGGAGCCCCAGTTAACGGATTGTACACCTTTACCGTATTAGGATGTGTGTATGGGTAGATATCAAATAATGAATACTCTCAGATCGATAGTAAAATAAGCCTTCACACACATAGCAATAAATCCATACAAAAAAAGAAATGAACACACTTAACACATTTGCGTGAACTGCGTAGGTAGACGGCCAAAACACTGAAAAAACGTATGAATACGTCGCTCAACATACTCGATTTACTACTCGATCTACTTCAAGAATATATAGAGACGCCAGTTAGTAATGCTAAATCCTATCTGTGACGTAATTGCGCCACAACATATCGAAATCACAATCCCGTTCTCTCTCACGCACGTCTTTATACGGCTTTTCGTGCATGGGATGCGACGTGCATTAACGTCAATGCCATTACTCGTCGCATGAAATAAATAAGATAAAGCAAAACCTGTTGATACTGTAGCACACCCCGAACGCTGCATACAACGGTCGTAAAATGACATTTATAAAAAACAAATGACGGAGCAAACAAAATCACGGCGACATCCTATACATTCGAGAACTAAACTGTAACCAATGTGTATCAAAATGGGGTGAGGTCGGAATATAGAGAGCAGCAGGGTGTGTCCATCCTGTATGTTAGTACTAATATATATACATTGACTGTCAGCATTTTTGTATGGGTGATTCCCCCCCCCCCTCCCTACTTTCCGTTGCGACTTCAGTCGCCTCCAAGTTACTTTACTAAGCAGCCACACCTTTTGTAATAAATAAAGTTGAATATAAAATATCATATTATAAAAATATCATAACATAAAATAAGAGCGTCGATGGCGTAGCGGCTAAGGCCGCCGCCTGCTGTCCGGGAGGTCGTGGTTCGAATCCCGCCACGCACGCACCAATGTGATTTCGAATATAGATTTCATATGTACGTTTATCCGACGCTCTTACGGTGAAGGAAAACATCGTGAAGTAACCTGCACACAACCTGCGAAGAAACTCGCAGGTTGTGTGTGAATTCGACCAACCCGCACTAGGCCTGCGTGGTCGACTAAGTTCCGATCGCCCTAAATCAGGGTAGGCTCGATCCCCTCGGTGGGGACGTATACGAGCTGATATGATGATAAAATATAAATTTTATCCTGAAATAACTTTGGTGTTTTGTTCATATACATTTAATTAACAATCTTCTGATCTGGACAAGTAAATAATGATAAAAAACAAGATAATTAAATCACGTTTTCATATTTGTATGGGGAGAACATGCGGCACGACGTGTGGTTTAATAAAAGTACCATGCTTACGCTAATGTGTTAATAAATATAGCAGTAGAAAGATACAGAAGGATGGCGCGGATGGTGGCGCATCGGGAGCCGGGTCGTTCCTTCCCTCTAATATGGTTGATGGGAGCGATGGCTGTTTCCCGCGTTATACTCGTGACCGGGTGCTGTCCGTGTAAACTGGCCTACTCTTGTTAAATGCATTCATGATTTTTATGTATAACTTTTCGTGTCATATTGTTTTCATGTTCTAATGACACAATCTGGTTTATATCAAGGTTTGAATTTTGACGTTATTAACTAATTATTGTTTATTTCTTGATTCTTCACAAATGATATTGTTATTATTATTTTATGACTACCAGAAAGAGTGTTATTTGCACCTATTTTGAATAAATATATTGGATTGAATTGAATTGAAAAAGGTCTACATCACAGCCAATAAAGAAGTATGACTAAAAACATGAAGAAATATGTAAATTGGTAAAGATCACTAAAACCGAGTCTTATAAAGTTGACCTTGCTGGGAATCGAACCCGCGACCTCCTGATGTGAAGCGAATGGACTAACCATTACGCCACGCAGGCGTTTAAAAACTTTTTTTAGTTATGCTATATTGTTCTTACAATAAATATCTGCGAGCTTTGCGATTTCGCGCGAGCGCGCGCGGTAGCGCGAGGTATCGCTCGGTATCGCTCAGTATCTGCTGATAGACGAGGATGAAATTTTAATACAGATATATATTATCTGCACCGTGTGTGTACTCTCATCTGGTATGTTAAAGATATCTTATAGTATAGCTCCCGTGTGGGATAACTTAATGAAATCGCGAGTGATATGCGACTGGCGTTCTAAGAAGCTGTCAACTGCTGAGACATGTAGTTGTGTGGGTTGCCTACCACACCTAATAATATTTGTTATTAATTTTCAAAAAACCCACAAGCATTTTGTTACAAGCTTTTATTTGAAAATAGTTTTTATGCTCAAAAAGTCAAATACTCAAATGAATATAAAAAATACACGGGTCAAATTTCAAAAAAAGTGAGCAGAATATTGTATTTCCTACGATTCTATTGAAAAATAAAATATGATTTTGGGACCATAATTCCGCCTCCAAAGTTCATCATCAGATCTACTTCTAAATGACAAAAGGATCTATTGTCACCGGGAATACAGCTTCATTCCAAATTTCATCTCAATCGAATATCTGGAAGTCACTTTAAAATCGATCGCAAGATTTTAGCTAAACAAACATGCGGAGTTCGCACTCACACTACTACAATAATAGAAGTGTGTCGTTCGTGTTTACGAAGTAACTAGTATCTCACTGAGCCTGTGTATGTTTATATGTTTATATATATGTGTATATTTTTTCTTTTGTTTTTATAATTAAATAGCTCGTAGACGACTGTTGAGCACCTAGACAAACCATTCAGGTTTAATGGTGCTAGATGATATTTTTTTTTGTATTTTGTTTTGAAATTGGTAAATAAAAAAAAATAAAAATAAAATAAAACATACATACATACGAACATGGTGAGTTAAATAAAACCTTTCGGAACTAAATAAGGCCTAAATTACTTATCATCAACTAAAATATTCAACTGTTCTATTTGAACCATTTTATTTTAGAACATCTACGTTGCTATGAAAACTCGAGTGTCCTAGAGACTCTAAGATGAAGAATATTTTTTTAGAAGTATTGACAAAAGCAATAATCATTTTCAAGCAAATTTCTCATTTTTAGGGTTCTGCACCTCAAAAGGAAAAAATGGAACCCTTTTAGGATCACTTATTTGTTGTCCGTCCGTCAGTCTGTCAAGACACTTTATCTCGGGGATGCGTTGAGGTATCGAGTTGAAATTAAAACCATATACTTCGGTTTATGGTCCCTTGAAGCTGTAAAAAAATCGAACTTCAAATCGAAGTTAACGTAAAAAGATGATACGGCCGTTTATGCCGCAAAAAACGTGTATATGGACACTCTCAAGATTATCTTCTTCTCTTCTTCTCAACTTAAAGGGTATTTTCCGATAACCTAGAACTATGAAATTTGGCAAGTAATACCGTCTTACATAACAAATATTGCGAAAAATCTGAGAACTATACATTTGTAATAAAATCGTAAAAAATATAGTCTTTATTTAAAGTACGTAATCAATTATGTTTAATTAAATGTTTAATTAGTGGCGACCGCGCACCGGAAAACGTAGCGTAGGCAGGCCTCCCACGCGGTGGACCGATGACCTGGTGAAGGTCGCGGGAAGCCGATGGATGCGGGCAGCGCAGGACCGGTCGTCGTGGAAATCCTTGGGGGAGGCCTTTGTTCAGCAGTGGACGATTTGTGGCTGATATGATGATGATGAATCAATTATGTAAAGAACGACGGTCCAAATTTTGAATTGAGTTAACCGTGTCATGTCGTATGAAAGGGTTTCATTGGTATAAGCTTTAAAAAGATTTTCAATTATTTTTATGATTATAAAGTTTTCGAATTATTATTTTTAAGGTTCCTTATCCATAAATGTGGTGGTACGGAACCCTCGGTGAGCGAGTCCGACTCGCACTTGGCCGGTTTTTCATTGTTTCCTTTTGTTTGGGCAAAACACGGAAACTAATTATGTATCTTCCCTTTTAAGATACTTTTATTGAGTGAACTATCTTTAATATTATTATACGAAAACATCAATCCAATCAATCAATGTTTTATCTATTCAATCTGTACATTATTTTTGTTTTTTTCTCATCACAGCTGTACGAATAGTACCTGTTATAATATAAGTTAAAAGTTACTATGGACAATACATACTATGGACTTTCAAATTTCTGAAAATAAATATGTTTCATTTTCATTTATTTAATTTTAATTTATACAAGTTTATGTATCCTCACTGATATTGTTAATGGTAAAGTGTGTTTGTTTGTTCCGTCCTGATGGTTGGCACACATACTAAATCTGAAAGGGTTGGAAAGAGAAAAAGTCATTTTTTTATACCGTGAACATCGCATAGTCCGACACAGTTCCTGGGAGAACTAAAAAAATATCTCGTTTTTTGTTTGTTGATTTCTTTCAAGTCACAACGTAGAGATGGATTAGAACAATTAGTGACATAGATAGACTACTAATTAGAATAGCCTGACATAGATCCCGAGAAATCGGGAGAAAACTTGACGTGAGTTGATGCCAAAGGCTTATTAAGTGGATTAAAAAAAACATAACGCTCGCGAGCCACTTGCGAAGACAGTCATGAAAACCTTCGACGAGGCATAAAAAAAAATCTGTGCGGGCGAATCCGCACGCAAAAACTAGTCCCTTTTTCAATGAAAGCAAAAACAGGAAAATAATTAGGTACCTATTTTTTATTAAAAAACCCGTCCAACTTTTTTAAAATATTATCCGTAATAATGGATTTACTTTTCTAATTAGATCAGTAAAATAACATCGAAAATAAGGCGCTCGAAAGGGGCTCAAGCTTAAGCCGTGCGACACGTTTCGGAAGCAACTTTAAACTGGCAGCTTAAGCTTTTAATGATCCTATTTGCAGCGCATTTTGCGATGGAGCCGATGTCTTTTTGGGGCCAGGAAATTGGCTAACAGCGTCAGAGGAGTTGAACACTTATATCCAATAACAAAAAATATGGCCAGTAGATTATATAAAAAAATGAACATTTTCTGGGACTTACCTGAGACTAGAAGTCTAGTTAGCTAGGTCTAATTCGAGAAAGAAATCAATCGTCGAATTCAACTCGGCTGGGCACAGCGTTTGGGAAGCTTCGCAATATCCTCACGTCCTAAATACCACAGTGTGTCAAGACAAACGTATTTGACCAGTCTGTTTTGCCAGTGATGACATACGGAACTGGAACTTCACTAGTAGGGGCCTCAAGGTCAAGGTCAAATCTCAAGGTCACCTAAAAGGCAATACAGAGAGCTATTCTTGGAGTTTTCTTACGTTTGGAAATCAGAAATGAGGCGATTTGTAGGAGAACTAAGGTAACAGACATAGCTCACAAAATATAAACTTAAGTGGCACTAAGTGGAGCACATAGAGCTCCTAGAAAAGATGGCCGTTGATGCAGTAAAGTTCTCGAGTGGCGACCGGGCACCGGAAGACATAGCATAAGCAAGCCTCCCACTCAGTGGATTGATGACCTTGTGAAAGTCACGATAAGCCTCTTGACAAGTGCAGCCATGAACCGGTCGTTGTGGAAATCCTTAGGGGAGGCCTTTGTTCAACAGTGGACGTCCTTTGGTCTATATGGTGATGATGATAAAAACTTTCAAGTTTCAACCGCCTTTTTCTATGGTTTAAAATAACAATCCAATCAAGTACCTTAGTTTTGGTTTAACGCGAAAATTATATTCTATTATTTAACTTGCATGTTTGTATGTTTGTTTAGTTCAAATCTTGCGATCGATTCTAGAGCGACTTCCAGGAGTCCGATTGAACTGCAATTTGAAATGAATGATCTATTGTCACCGGGAATACGTAGAAACCTTTGGTATTTTTAAGTTGATCTGATGATGAAACATAGAATCGTCTTTTATTTTTCAATAGATTTGTAACAAAATACAATACTGTGTTTACCTTTTTGAATTTGGAACCCTGTATTTTTTATATTCTTTTGAGCGTTTGGCTTTTTAACCCGGCGAGCATGAGGTGGAAAAAAATTACATCAAGCGTGTGGCAGGGTATGACATACCCAAAATTTAATGTACCATAATATAGTTGATTTAAATTTTATTTTATTTTGTCGATTTTATGTTGTTAAATAATGAATTATTTAATAGAATTAAATGAAAGAGAAGTTTTATTTATGAAATTATTTTTATTTATTCATGTTTTTCTTATACTATGAAATAATAGGAACAAAAGTTTAGAGGTTTACAAAAATCAACAATTATAACAAAAAAGTAATTATTTGTACTATAAATCAAATTTAAACTGAAAGATAATGAGATCCTCTTCTTAAAAACTTAATTATATTTTTTTAATTGAATATATGATTAATCACTGCCATCGAGATCAGTACAATTTTGGCACCTAAATTTTGCGTGCTCCAAACTGATGAAAAACTGAAAAGAATAACACAATGTCAACCAAAATAAATTATAAATAAGAATAAACAATAATAACAACTTGATAAAACAATTTAAAAAATAATACATAAAAAAATACATCAAAAATGAGGCAGGGTGTGACATACCCGAAACAGGTTCGTACACGAATATTCCGGCCGGCTCCTCACGCCACACTGCGATCACGCCACTATCCCCTCCCGCACACCACTGGCTCCAGCTACTGAGCGAGCTAGAGTTGCCAGACAAAAAATAAAAAAAATTGATACTTTTTAATACTAACCAGGGTTTCAGATACCCTGGCTCATGCTCGCCGGGTTAAGCATAAAACTCTTTTCAAATAAAAGCTTGTACCTAAAAGCTTTAAGGTTTTTAGAAAATAATTACGTACTTTTTGCGCTACTCTCACAATGTTACTACACACAACCTTTTTTAAAAATAGTTTCAAAAATGTTGTGTGTAGTTGTATGAAGATTTAGTAGGTCACAGATTGACTACAGTTCAGATAGGCTTGTAACAGTTTTCATTTTCTTAATAATCCGGTATTTGACTGCTAGTCATTTGAGTTACTTTTTATCAATTATCAAAAACGAAATATTGTTCTGAAATTGTTCGTGTTATAAACTTGTGACGTCATTGTCTGTGACGAACTAATTTAGTGATTTTGATAAATATAAAATTGAAATTAGAATAAAATGTAAATTGAGAACATGTTTTTATACTTTTGTAGGAGAATGCTATTTAGCGAATAATATTTTTTAATTTATTTTAAACACTGTCAAATACCCTATTGATGGAGGTAGATTTTTTAAGCACAGATGATAATTGTTGTACAAGTACAGATGACTTACTCGCAATGACGCTTTAAATAAATAGCAACTCTCATTACGCGGTAATAAATAACAGTCTAGTTCACAACCGCGCTTAGTGCCTCCAGTTTTACTTCAACATACCTATACATACACACATAAAAATCGCGCTTTTACTGAAGAATGAACCGAATCAATGCGCTTGAGAGATTATTTTGCGCTGGCCGGTCTAGTGTTATCGTAACTGATCAACCGGCAGGGTTGCGAGACCGCGCGACGAATATGTTTCATCTTGCGCACTTGCTTGCTCTCGATAATCGCTCCGCTTTCTGCACGAGTTGACAACCGACTGACGAGCGCGGCCTGTAGGCCGCGCCGTTGTGTAGGTACTTATATCGCGCTCTCGGCCGAGTGACAGGGGCCTGGTTTAAGTCGCTCGCAACAGATTCAGACAATTTTAGGGCCACACCCATTGGATTACAGAAACGTCGTCGTTTCATCTACGGGAAATTTCGCTTATTGTACATTATTATTTCTTTTCCAAACTTAATCCAGATAATAGCTGTTACTTCACAGCTAAACTCTCTTCCAAGGCGCAGAAATAATTAAAATAGTACCTAACATTGTTGGTACAGAGAAAAGTATTTGTTAAGATATTGTAATGTCGGTTAGGCTAGGGCCGCTACCTCCTATCTGGGAGGTCGTGGTTCGAGTCCTGCCACGTACCAATGTGTTTTCGAATTTAGATTTCATATGTACGTTTATCCGACGCTCTTACGGTGAAGGACAACATCGTGAGGAAACCTGCACACTCCTGCGAAGAAACTCGAAGGTTGTGTGTGAAGGTGACCGACCCGCACAGGGTCTACTAAGGCCCGATTGCCCTAATTCAGGGTAGGCTTGAGCCCCTCGGCGGGGATGTATGTATATATGAGATGATATGATGATGATGATTTTAACGTGGTGCTCTAAAATATTTTTTATTTTCATCATACCTATACGATTGGTTCCTCAATAAATGCGAACAAAATTTAACTTTGCTCCCTGAAGGGAGATTTGTTTCTCTAATTTTTTTTTTCGTTAAAATTAAATGAAAAAAAAAGTAAATATCACAAACTAACATTAAATTCTCTATGGTGATAAACTCACTTTTGTGATCGCCCCCGCCGGGGCTAGAGAGGCTGCCAAGGGCCCTGCATTTTTAATTAATGCGGTAATATTACAGATTTTTGTTATTTTTGACGTCAATTACTCCTAAACGATAGAAAACCCAAAAGTGAAAAAAAAACCCTTATTGTTGATAATGTTCCTTAAAGTCAAAAGCTATTAGAAACACTATTGAGCAGTTTTGGCTTGATATAAAAATTCCCAAAGATAGGTCTATACCGTTACTTTCAACTCTAGTTACGACAAATATTTTGAAGTATTTTTTTTTTTAAATATACAAAAATATTTGTAATAATAATACAAAGTGAGAAATGTTATTATTTTAATCTAAATATAACTACATTACTACACATAACCCGGGGGTAACGGGACCTTAAAGCCTACGCTCTCCGACTTTTAAAGGCTGTATCTTTTGAACCGCTGCCTGTTTTTTTTAAAGAATTTATGTTAATTTATGTTATGTTACTATAGAACGTCTTTTTGTTTGGTGTGCTTTAAATGCGTTTTTTTTAGTTTTTTTAAACTATCATCATCATCATCATCATATCAGCCACAAATCGTCCACTGCTGGACAAAGGCCTCCCCCAAGGATTTCCACGACGACCGGTCCTGCGCTGCCCGCATCCATCGGCTTCCCGCGACCTTCACCAGGTCATCGGTCCACCGCGTGGGAGGCCTGCCTACGCTACGTTTTCCGGTGCGCGGTCGCCACTCGAGAACTTTACTGCCCCATCGGCCATCTGTTCTACGAGCTATGTGCCCTGCCCACTGCCACTTCAGTTTAGCGATTCTGTGAGCTATGTCGGTTACTTTAGTTCTCCTGCGGATCTCCTCGTTTCTGATTCGATCACGCAGAGAAACTCCGAGCATAGCACGCTCCATTGCCCTTTGGGTGACCTTGAGCCTTCTTATGAGGCCCATAGTAAGCGACCATGTCTCAGTTCCGTAAGTCATCACTGGCAACACACACTGGTCAAAGACCTTAGTCTTGAGACACTGCGGTATTTGGGACGTGAAGATATTGCGAAGCTTCCCGAACGCTGCCCAGCCGAGTTGGATTCGTCGATTGATCTCTTTCTTGAAGTTGGACCTACCTAACTGGATTGTTTGTCCCAGGTATACATATTCGTCAACAACTTCCAGTGTAGAGTCTCCAACCTTTAGAGGAGTGGGTGCGACACGGACATTTAACATTATTTTCGTCTTGTCCATGTTCATTTTAAGACCCACTTGTTGAGAGACCTTACTGAGGCCATCGAGCATTGTGCTTAGGTCTTCCATAGTCTCAGCCATGACCACGATATCGTCAGCGAATCGGAGGTGGGATATGTACTCGCCGTTGATATTGATGCCGAGTCCACCCCAGTCCAGAAGCTTAAAAACATCTTCCAGGGCGGCGGTGAACAGTTTCGGAGATATAACGTCTCCCTGTCTCACCCCTCGCTGCAACTGGATAGGTTTCGAGTTCTGGTCTTGGAGGCGAACCGACATGGTGGCGTTTTCATACAGACACTTCAACACCTCGATGTATCGATGGTCAATTTGGCACCGCTGGAGAGACTGTAGCACAGCCCAGGTTTCGACTGAATCAAAGGCCTTCTCATAGTCCACAAACGCCAAGCATAGTGGCTGATTGTACTCTTCGGTCTTCTGTATAATCTGCCGCAGCGTATGTATGTGGTCTATGGTACTAAAGCCTTTTCGGAAACCGGCTTGTTCGGGAGGCTGGAGGCTTTTTTAAACTATATTTATTTTTAAATTTTTAGAAATAAACTAATGAAATTATTGTACTGTCACTGATTCTTGATAAACGTACAAAGTTTGAATTAAATCTGTCCGTTTAAAGTGGGTCAAAATCGAGTGCAAAGGAGTCGGTTACAATCATACATACATACATATAGGTGAAGCTAATATATAAGCGTTTTAAAAAGCTTTCTGTCGCTCATGTTGATTTTTTTTGTTTGAAATGAATAGGTATTATTGTTGTACTTGTTTGACGGTGTGGTTATATGGAACCCTCGGTGTGCAAGTATCACTCGGACTTGGCTATTTTTAGGTGCTTCTAACAATGGATATACTACAACCATTTTCCAGTCCGTATTCTGTTACAAGTTTATTAGGGTTTGTAAGGGTTTGTATGGCTTTGTATGAAGAATGGAGGTCTCGCAAAAATGTTTACCCACGGCTATTTTATTACCTACATTTATATGTTTTGTTTCAGTTTTATGGTTATGTTTTTTTGTTCTTGTGGTATTTGTAAAGGTACGAGGTTACTACCTCCGCGGCGTTACGGTAAATCCAGTCTCTTCACATCAAGAGGTCGTGGGTTCGATTCTCGTCGGGGTCTAACTTTGTAGGATTCGGTGAAACATCAGCGTTAATAGCTTGATGTGCTCCGGCATGAGGATCAGATAGCCAGTTGCCTATTGCGTTGGGGAATCTTGGTAAACCTGCTTCCATCTTCTGTATCATTGTCACTTACTATTAGGTGAGACAATGCCAATATAAGGGCACACTAATTAAATGTGAACAATAAAAAAGTAAGCACCTTCGCCATCTTATTTTTCCTTAAACTTATGTTTTTTTAATTACGCTAAAGAGTTTAAAAACAAACCAACCAAAGATCGTAGATATATCATATATAGAGTATAGACATAATGAAATATCGAATTGTTTTTAGGTTTATGTTGATTCTAATCAAGTATTTCCATTTTAATTAATAATTTGTTGAAAATAAACATCGCTATAATACCGGTCGCTGTGAAAACCCTGGGGCAGGACTTTGCTCAACATCAAAAGTGGACATACATTTTGGCTGACATTAATACACTTACTTATATTATTAACTAGATTTTGCCAGCGGATTCGCTCGCGCGAACATATTTTCTATGATGTCTTCGAGGGCTACCATTGCGCCAAGCGGCTTACGATCATTGAAATTAAGTTTTCTCTACATCCCTTAGGAACTTTGTCGAGCTACGGTAATAAGTAGTTAATGAGCAAGTCAATCCTTCGCTTCATTGCGAAGTGACAAAATATAGTAGTTAATTACAAAGTCAATCTTTTGCTTCATTGCGAAGTGGAAAACATTACTATTTAATTAGCAAGTCAATCCTTCGCTTCATTGCGTAGTGACAAAAATTAGTAGTTGATTAGCAAGTCAATCCTTCGCTTCATTGCGAAGTGACAAAAATTAGTAGTTAATTAGCAAGTTAACCCTTCGCTTCATTGCGAAGTGACAAAAGTAAGTTGTTGATTAGCAAGTCAATCCTTCGCTTCGTTGCGATTTGACAAAAATTAGTAGTTAATTAGCAAGTTAATCCTTCGCTTCATTGCGAAGTGATAAAAATTAGTAGTTGATTAGCAAGTCAATCCTTTGCTTCGTTGCGATTTGACAAAAATTAGTAGTTAATAAGCAAGTTAATCCTTTGCTTCATTGCGAAGTGACAAACATTAGTAAATAATAATTAGCAAGTCAATCCTTCACTTCATTGCGAAGTGACAAAAATTACTAGTTAATTAGCAAGTCAATATTTCGCTTCATTTTGAAGTGACAAAAATTTGTAAATAATAATTAGCAAGTCAATCCTTCGCTTCATTGCGAAGTGATAAAAATTAGTAGTTAATTAGCAAGTCAATCCTTCGCTTCATTGCGAAGTGACAAAAATTTGTAAATAATAATTATCAAGGCAATACTTTGCTTCATTGCGAAGTGACAAAAATTTGTAAATAATAATTATCAAGGCAATACTTGGCTTCATTGCGAAGTGACAAAAATTAGTAGTAAATTAGCGAGTCAATCCTTCGCTTCATTGCAAATTGACAAAAAATTGTGGTTAATAAATAATCAGTATTAATTAACAAGTCTATCTTTTGCTTCATTGTGACCTTCACATTTATAATATTACTATTTTACCCGCGGTTTCGCTCGCATTTAAATAGTTTTTATGACTGTCTTTGAGGATAAGTGGTGCGCGAGCCGCAAGCGATGAAACATAATGAAAATCAGTTCACAGTAGGTGAAGTAATCACGGAACTACATTAAATAAAACTTAACCATTCTTTATGAAGTGGGTTGAATATGTCTAGGCATTTCTAGTACTTACTATGCACTATGTTGTTGTTGTTTTTAAGGGTCGGCCTGGTTTCCGCAACCAGGCGACCACTGCTCCCATTTTGCATGATTGGCCGGCATCACTACCAGCCCAGCTCCTCCAAGAAGTCCAGTAGCCCCTGAAGGTTGTCGTAGACTTCCTGGAGCGACCTCGGATCATCGAGGTGCACGACCCTGTACTGTGCTAGCTCCTTGCAATCCAGTAGGATTTGGGCAGCGGTTTCTTCAGCCTCCATACACGCTCCGAATTAGGGGCTATCGGTGATATCTAGAGCGAATAAATAGGTGTTTAATAAAATTGTTACAAAATAAGTTCAAAGAAATCGATATTAATACGGTGACTAGTCTTTTTTTTTTAATTTTATTTTTTTTATTCACAATTGGTAAACCCTTGACAACATCTCACCTGGTGTTAAGTGACGATGTTGCCGAAGATGGAAGCGGGCTTACCAAGATGAAATGATATATATAATATGAAAACACCATGTACGTTCTTAAGAATTTGGATTTGTTTTCTAAAAAGAGTGACAGGCATAATTTGAATTTAAGAAATGTAAATAAAATAGATATAGCCTTTTCAACACTGAGTAAGGTTAAAAAGTCATTTGTGGGGCAGTGTATAAGATTCTACAATAAAATTCCAGAAAATATAACTAGTTTGTCAGAGAATAAATTCAAGACTCATGTCAAAAATGCTTGTGCTCAAGATGATATTATAAAATAATTGATTATGTAAATGACAAAGATATATATGTTGATTCTATAACAAATATCATTACCTGAGACTCTGAGACCATAATCTGAATCATGACATTATTTCTAATATACAGTAAGTTTTTTTTTGACTATTTAAAAGTGTGTATAAACACATATTTAAATTAAATTATTTTGATTTTGGCCATGTCCAGTAAAAGCGGCTGTTAACTTGCGGAGCTGAGCTCTCCCAAGTCTCAGGAGCTTCCTGGATAGGCCAGGGTTAGTTGCCAGCAGGGCCAACTTCGCTTACCAGCAGTACAAATTGTGTTCGTTTCCTCACTAAAACGTAAACAAGAAGTAAATCAATATCACACCCTGGCCACTTCATACAACGGGCCAGAAATGACATTTCAAAAAAGGAATGACGGAACAAACAAAATGGCGACGAAATCCCATACGTTCGATAACCAAACTGTAACCAATCTGTATCAATCTGGGTGACGAGGGGTTGAGGTCGCTATCTAGAGAGTGGCAGGGAGTGTCCATACTGTATGTTAGTACTAATATACTTTGTCAATATTGTCAGTGAAGCTACTTACTATATTTCCTTGACCTGACACGCTACTACCTAATCACAACAAGAACATAATACTTATTACTTATTTTGCTCAACAACGATCCATCAACCCCCTGTCGTTGTAGCAATCAATCGCGAACGCCTTTGTACTGTGAGACATAGAGTTAAGGGAGTGACAACACAGAAATGCACAAAATAATTGGTGAAATTAAAAACCCGGACCAATTTTTTGGAATAAGTCTGTGTCAGTACATGTTACTCCTATTTTGTACCTGTATATGTTATTTTACAATAAATAGTTCACACACAAGTTTAAGCCAAATCGGAGAACCTTCACTTTCAGCGGCCATCTTGTTGCTATTTTGATTTATTATAGCCAAATACACCACTTCTCACTTACCGTTTCTGCGGGCAGTTGACGATCTCCATGAACGACTGACTGAATTTCTATCAAACATGGCTAAGAACCACTTCGGTTACTCTCACTTTAAAATAAAAAACTGCATTAAAATCGGTTCTCCGGTTTAGGAACTGCGATAACATTTACAGACAGCCATAGGCTTGAAAATTATAAAACCCCTCTTTTTATGTCGAGGGTTAAAAAGCGAAAATTTTATTAAGTAAAATCAGGTCATTGCCTGGCCGTAAACTATGTTTGCATTTCTTCCTAACGAACATCAGCAGGTTTGACAGACTACTCCGATATGTTAACAATCAGATCAGAAACTTGTTATAACTTTGAATCAATGTTGCATAATTTGTGACTGCCTAAAATACTAACACACTTTTCAATTCGAAAATGAAGAGGTCCAATATTTTTTTTATGTTGGTCACCTTAGAACTCCGTCATTTATAAAACGATTTAAAAAAAAAAAAATAATTGAAAGATTGTGATCATAGACATTTCATCAAAATTGATTTAGAAAATTAACTTTTCTAGAAAATTAACAAAAATCAAAGAATGTACTAAAATTTTACTGATTTTTTGTAACTGAAGTCAGTTTATTTTACATGTTTATCGTTTCCAATTATTTAATAAGTTTTCATGATTTTTCTTGCGCTATTCCACCTTCCATATTGTGTTTCATATATATTAATTGTTATTTAATTTATTTAATTGTTATGTTAATTGTTAAAAACCATGACATTATTTATTTCGGTCTTTCATCAAAAATCTACAATATCTATTATTTTGTACACCTATCTGTGCGGTTTACTGTACTACGCTACGTCACGTCACGTCAAACGACAGGCTCTGATTACTGTTCGCTTCGTTCATAGAATGCGTTTTGCGTTGTTGAGCTCGGAATTGATTGTTTGAGTTCAGTGCGGTGTGCGTGGTCGTATCAATCACACAGGTTAACCGACTATGAGCACGGTTAGTGCACTATCGCCTGGGTATTTGCATATTTTTCACCGACTTCCAAAAAGGAGGAGGTTCTCAATTCGACTGTATGTTTTTTTTACGTGTTACCTCAGAACTTTTGACTGGGTGAACCGATTTTTATGATTTTTTTTTTATTTAAAAGCTAGTGCTTCTCGTCTGGTCTCATATAAATTTTATCAAAATCGGTGTCATTCTTTATTAGAAAATTAACAAAAACCAAAAGTTATAATGCAAAATAGTACTAAGTTGTTGTGATGGAAGTCGGTTTTTAACGTGTTTAGCGTTTTTGTTCGCTAAAGTTGTGAAACCGCACGGTAGCGGCTTAGATAAATCTGACAGTACCAAAGTTTTTTTTTAACATATACGATTCCAGCTCTATATTACACGACTGCCCACAACAAAGGAATGTATTGTTTTCAGGTCTCATGTATGTATGTATGTTTCTTTATTCCATGATATCTTCTAAACGGGTTGACGGATTTTATAGTGCGAGGTATTGTTAGGTTCGTCTTGATCCCGTGAGTCATTCTACTAATTTCAAACCGCCTCCGTAGCTCAGAGGCAAAGTTCACTGGCTTTACACTGGAGGTCGCGGGTTCGATTCCCGGCGGGGTCAATTGTAAGACTCGGTTTGGTTGGTGGTAGGGCATTTTCTAAGCCCGCCTGGCTAGCTACCACCATCTTATCTAAGTCTTGCCGCCAAATATCAATGTTGATATCATTGGTGTGTTCCGGCAATAAGATAAGATAGCCAGTTCCCCATTGCGTTGGGGAATCTTGGTAAGCTCGCTTCCATCTTCGGCAGCATCGTCACTTACCACCAGGTAAGATGCTGTCAAGGGTTTACCAATTGTGAATAAAAAATAATAATATTATAAACGCGAAAGTTTGTAAGAATGTATAGATGAATGTATGCATGTTTGTAACCGTACGAGCGATTATGCAAGCATAGCGCCGTACATCCGCGAGGCCGTTGTTAAAAAGCCTGGGCATACTTACACTATCATCCTTAGTAATCCTTCAGCTGGCTACCTATGTATATATCCATCGTGGAGAGTACCAGACGCCTAAAGATGTACATAATCGCAACCACCACACTATGGACAGACTCCTGCCTGTGCGATGCAGACTCGCCAAGTCAAGCAAGCCGACGCATGTGCTTGGACCGGCAATTTTTACAAACTCCCGGTAGAAATTACTGAAGCTCCCTCATCAACAAGTTTTAAGACAAAACTCAAACGCTGGCTCATTGAGCACACGTTTTATTCATTACAAGACTTTTTAAATTTACACAATGTGTAAACTATTTTTTAGTTGTTAGTTCTTTGAAGTACCTAAATATAAATATTTTTTATTAAGTATAATATTATTTAAATATGTGTGTTATTGACAATTTAATTGTTTATATTATTTCGAAACAATTTATAAAATGACCTGTAAAATATTTTTTACCAATACATTATTATGATTATTATAACTCTTTCACGCAAAAACTTCTAAACGGATCTGGCTGAAATTTGGTAGGTAGATAGATTAGGACCTGGATTAACACTAAGGCTACTTTTTCTACGCTCGCAAGCCACTTGCGGCTCGCCTACTGCGCACCCTCGAAAAGTCATAGAAACCTTGTCCACGCAGGTGAAGCCGCGGGAAAAAGCTAGTGTAATATATTTTATTTTTCTCCCCAAAAAAGAGGTGAATCTTTTATGCACCTGTGTTTATATTAAATATTTAATTTAAAGTTATTGAAGAACCCTGTTTTACTAATCCGGTAGTATGGACGAAACTTTCAGGTGGCGAGCGACTCAAAATTTGCTGATATCGCGTTCGAGCTTCCTATTTAGTCGTTTAATCTGAGAGTAGTGCTACTTGTGTATATGTATGTAAATTATATGATGAGTAATTTTACATACGGTCAGGCAAATTGTATAATTCGTCCGTATGCAAACGGTCAGGCAAAATGTAAAATGCTGTACGCCGATTCATGCAATTTGTAATAATTCGACCGTATGTAAACGGTCAGGCAAAATGTAAAATTCTGTAGGCAGATTGCAAAATGCTGAGTCAGGCAAATTGTAATAATTCGTCCGTATATAAACGGTCAATGCTGAGTCAGGCAAATTGTCAAAATTCCGTACGGCAGATTGTAAATGAGCTTGCGAAGCGAGCGATGTTAGGTCGGTCAGGTTAAGCGAGGCTCCCCGCCCTCGCCATTATATAATTTGCCTGACCGTAGGTATAATGACGAATTATACAGTATGCCTGCGACATATACAGGGTGTAACATGAAGGTGTGGTGATACTTTAAGGTGGGCTTGTACTCATCAAACTCAGCAACTTTTGTTTAGCAATTTTACTGAAATCGCGAAATTTTTATTGAAGAAAGAAAATGAATTTATTTTGACAAGCAAATAAGTATGTAGGGTGAACTCATCTAATTCTGTGACTCACCTAATTCTGTGATATTTGGTTTGAGCGCTACCATTAGGCTGTACGAGTAAAATCAATGACTTGTAATGCAACCTTATGCATCGGTAGTACAGTTAAAATTGGTCTGTAAAGTTTGGGGACGCTCGAGTAAACGAGATCGCAACAAATAACGGTTTTGTCAGTTCGCGCGCAAATCTCGACGGTTTTGGCAGTGTTTGTGAATTGGTGACGAACTTTGCTGTATTTATGTAAGTATTTAACAAATTTCTTAGCTTCTTTCTGATAAAGTGAATTGTAATTGATATTCCTTTGAATTGGCAGTAAAAAATTCGTCATAGTTATGCGTTGTTTTAGTGTTAGAGCTTATTTTGTTCGTCAAAAATATTAGCGTTTTAGTGGTTGAGTGGTTTCTGTGCTATCACAGAATTATAGTAGTTATGTACAATTATTTGTGATTTCAACTGAAAGTATTGACTTGTTTTGAGTTTAGTAGACAAGATTGGTGTTATTTTATTAGTTTTATCTTGTCTTAATTAAAATGACGACTTTGAGCCACTATTATATATTTTGCCATCACGGAATTGAGTGACACTTTTTTTAGACTTATCACGTAATTGAGTAGTTTTATTACCAAATTTTCCAGCATTTGTTTTGATAATACGAGCTGTAATATTAAACAGACGCTTAAATTTAAGCAGGTATGTATTTATAATCCCTTCCAACGACCATTTAAACTGTACCGGCGCCGCTGACACGCCCATACATCCGATCTGGTTTAGCGGGGATCGGCCGCCGCTTCAGATTTCCGAGGTTTTCTCAGTATTTTTGTATAAACCCTATAAAAACTAATTACTGATCTAGTAAGCTGATTAATTTCCTTGTTGATTATATTTTTTTTAGATTCCTTCTATTACGAAAAAAATCAATAGAACACGATTAATTTGAGTTTTGTTTTTTTTGTTTTATTTTACTATTTATTTTTATATACTACATATAAACAGTTTAAAATGATGTTTTTCTAATGGTCAGGTAATGTATCTATATAATACAAAACAAAAAAGAGATAGCCTAGTGCAAAAAACAATTAAAAAATATATTGCTTAATTGTGTTGTTCATTTATTTTTGCCACTCCATACAATGTTTTTACTAATACTGCACCTGCGAAGAAACAATTTAAGAAGACAAATACAACTGAAGACGACGATTGGCTATGTGAAATATGTAAGAGATGCAGACTCAGAAGATGCAGCTTCTAAAAATGGAGCAGACTGGATTTCTTGTTCCTTCTGCTTCAAAACGTACCACGTACATTGCCAAAGTCAAGATTTTGAGGCTAATCTGACAATTTTTAAGTGTGATATGTGTTACACCGAAGAATGATTCTAAAAGATATTACTAAAATGTTTATATTGTTTTTTTATGTTTATGTTAATTATATGATATTAATTTTGTACTACTTAAATAAAGTTAACTTGCCTAATTCCGTTATATCAGAATTAAAGAAGTAGCTATCACGGACTTAAAGAGGTCACCACGGAATTAGGCAAGTTGACTTGATTTAGTAATTTTGGTATAACTCTTAAGTTTCTAGACAAAAATGTGATTAATTCTGCCTATATTCCTCATAAAAGACTGATTAAAACTCATGCTAAGTCTGAATTAAAGTAATTAATAATTTATTGGTATTTTATTACTCAAATGCCTTTGTCACGAAGTTAGATGAGTTCACCCTACAATATTTTTACATAAATATACTTATATAATAGATTTGAATACTCTGCCAAAAAGGATATTGGATTTTTCATACAAAACCGTTTTATCAGTAAAGTTGCTAAAACAAAAGTGGGTCAATATTCAATATTTTATTCTAAACTAGCTTTTGCCCGCGGCTTCGCCCACGTGGACATAGCTTTGTGGTGAGGGTGAGTGGTGCGCGAGCCGCAATCAGCTCGCAAGCGTGGACATGAGTTTTCTCCAGGTACCTCAGGAACTGTATCGAGCTATTCGGATTAGCAGTCTTTGTCACTTCCCACCCCCTCAACAAATTCTATACAAAAAAAAACACTTTAATCCGTTGCTCCGTTGCGCCGCCACCGACGTGGGCGAGCTTAGAAAACAGTTGTCCCCAGATCCCTCGGGAACTATGTCAGGATATACTTATTAGTAAATTATATCATTTTTCACCTAATCTCTGTGCTAAAAATCACACCAATCAATTGTTTCGTTGCGATTTTAAATAACTTAACGAACAAAGAGTATGGTTTTAGTTTCCTCAGGACTGCATCGGGATATGATAATTTTCATAGATAAAAAGTAGCATATTTCATTCCCAGTGATACAGGCTACCTGCATACCAAATTTAATTAAGATTGGTAGAGGTGTTAAAGTGTTAATATGTAACAAACAAACAAACACATTTTCAATTTATAATATTAAGTAAGGATTTCTAAATCTTAAATAACATATAGAGCGTCGGTAGCGTAACGGTTAGGGCCACTACCTCCTGTCCAGTAGGTCATGGTTCGAATCCTGCCACTTACCAATATCTATACGAATATCGATTTCATACTCGTATGTACGTTTATCCGACGCTGTTACGGTGAGGGAAAACATCGTGAGGAAACTTGCACACGCCTGCGAAGAAACCCGCGTGATCGTCTAAGGCCTGATCTCCCTAACTCAGGGCAGATCGAGCCCCTTGGTGGGGATGTATATAAACTGATATGATGAAATAACAAATATACCTATATTATCAAACAACTAATTCAAATCATTATATCAATCTAGTAATAAAATTTCCTAAAAATATTAATATGGGTCAAATCTTCGAGTCGTATGAGCTCCAAAGGAGCCCATGACCCACTTGTCGTTGCCGCGCTGGATGGCAATAGACAACCTTAGCACCAGGTAGGACCCGGAGCGGGCGTCACATCTCCTCTCTCGAAGGCGACGGCCAATCTCCTTAATGAAAGCAAAGGCCTCTGAGGGTTCAGCAGCCGGTTGTCTCACAGACCAGCGGCACAAAGAAGTAATTTGCCTCCAAGACCAAGTACTTATTATGCTTCTTTCTCGCCGCAAATTGAGCAGCAGTACCGTATGGGTGAGGTGTGTGGCAGAAAAAGTGGCATCCCAAAGCAGGCACGTTCCTCTCTGCCATGGCACCCGTTTAAACCCTCCAGCCTTTTGCCATCAGATGGACTAAAGCCCCGTAGCTGCATCAAAGTTGGAATATTTTATCTGGCCGAGACCAGTGCCCTCTGAGTGAGGTCATTAAGGAATTGGTGACGTGGAAATCTTCACAAACAACGACCGCAACTCAGTGCGTGATGGCCAATTGCCTCCACAGTGGACCCGCAAATACATTGATGAGGTTCACAGATATTGATATTGCAGGCGGAGAGCAACTGCCACACGCAAATAGTCGCCGTCAGAAGAGTTCCTTATCTGTGCCTCCTGTTAAAAGATGCTAAACTCGATTTATGTATTTTTATTTTTTTTACACGATTGGAATCTGTAAAAATACCTATCTGTTCGTCTATGAAACACATCGCTACGTGCGATAGTTCCAGAGTTAGAGTTGTGTAAAGTAGCATAAGCTGAAAAATACATAAAAGAAATCCACTCAAAAGTATGAAATAATATTTTAATGTTTTAATACAACTTAAGCGCGTTTTATTATCCCTTCAGTGCCATCTATTGACAGTCTGCTGCTATAATTATAATGTGTGGTATGTGCAGCAAATATGGGGAAAAAAGTACTCTATTTTTATTATTGTAAGTATCAATAGATTTACTTTCCCACGGGACCTCTTTAGTTTTCCGGGATAAAGAATACCCGACTATACAATGATGGTCAAAACACCCCATCCCAATGTAAAGGTTTCATATTCTTACGTCGAGCCATTCTAAAGATTTTTTTTTGCAATCCTGCAGGAACCCTTCTTTTTTTTGGGAATCAAAATGTCCCAGTAAAACTAAAGTTCGCGATATAGGGTATCAACGTGTAAAAGTTGATTGTAATAGGTCAATCCACATTTGCGTCGTGAGCCATTCTATGAATGAATACTTTTGATTTTCCCACGGGAACTCTTGAATTTTCCGGGATAAAAAGTATCCTATATATTAACCCGGGCTATAAGGAACCACCACACAAAATTTCATCAAAATCGGCCTGGTAGTTTTTGAGTGATGCGCGAACATACAGACAGACAGACAGACAGACAGACAGACAAAAATTCCAAAAGTTGTTGTTTTGGCCTCTGTATCGTTAGTAATGTCCACCACAGTTATTATTTTCCAAAAATATTTCATGTACAGACACGGCCCCGTTACAGTTTTATTATATTATAGATTATAGATAGGTGCAAATTACACTCTTTCTGATAGTCATAAAATAATAATAACAATGTCATTTGTGAAGAATCAAGAAATAAACAATAATTAGTTAATAACGTCAAAATTCAATCCTTGATATAAACAAGATTATGTCATTAGAACATGAAAACAATATGACACGAAAAGTTATACATAAAAATCATTGAATGCATTTAACAAGAGTAGGCCAGTTCACACGGACAGCACCCGGTCACGAGTATAACGCGAGAGTCAGCCATCGCTACGTCAGTCAGTTTGATGAGTACAAGCCCACCTTAAAGTATCACCACACCTTTATGTTTATATAGGGAGAAGAATCCTGCGCAGTCACGATAACAATGAAAAACATAATAGAGTTCCCTGTATTTGATTCTGAGGCACGATCTAAGTTGTGCTTTGTGTTTTTTAGGTTTTTAACTTGATAAATACAGTGTAAACTCTATATAGCGACACTCAACTGACCGGGCATTTTGTGACATTATTGAGAGTTTTCGTTAAACAGAGAGAAATTAACGTCAAAGTAAACCAACTGGAGTCAGAAAATTTTGACGCTTCAAAGAGTGAATCGTTATATCGAGTGACGTTTTACAGAGTTTACACTGTATAATATAATATTTTTTAGGTCAAATCTTGCAAAAGATTTGAGAGTGACTTCCAGAAATCCGATTGAGCTGAATTTTTTGGAATTTGGTTGGTGGTAGGGCATTTCCATAGCCCGCCTGGCTAGCTACCACCACCTTATCTAAGACGTCGTGCTGCGAAACATCAATGTAAACAGCATTCATGTATTACGGCTTGAAGATTTTAACCGCCACCGTGGCGTAATGGTTAGTCCATTCGCTTCACACTAGGAGGTTGCGGGTGGGGCCAACTTGTAAGACTCGGTTTGGTTGGTGGAAGGGCATTTTCTAAGCCCGCCTGGCTAGCTATCACCATAGTATCTTATCTAAGTCTTGCTGCCAAACATCAGTGTAAACAGCATTGATGTATTCCGGCTTGAAGATAAGATAGCTTGAAGATCTTAACCGCCTCCGTGGCGTAATGCTTAGTCCATCGCTTCACACTAGGAGGTCGCGGTTTCGATTCCCGGTGGGGCCAACTTGTAAGACTCGGTTTGGTTGGTGGTAGGGCATTTTCTAAGCCCGCCTGGCTAGCTACCACCATCTTATCTAAGTCTTGTTGCCAAACATCAGTGTAAACAGCATTGATGTATTCCGCCTCCGTGGAGTAATGGTTAGTCCATTCGCTTCGCACTAGGAGGTCGCGGTTCGATTCCCGGTGGGGCCAACTTGTAAGACTTGGTTTGGTTAGTGGTAGGGCATTTTCTAAGCCCGCCTGGCTAGCTACCACCATCTTATCTAAGTCTTGCTGCCAAACATCAGTGTAAACAGCATTGCCGTATTCCGGCTTGAAGATAAGATAGCCAGATCCCCATTGCCTTGGGTAATCTTGGTAACCCCGCTTCCATCTTTGGCATCGTCGTCACAGCCTATCAGGAGAGATGACGCCAAGGGCTTCTCAATTGTGGATTCAAAAAAATTGGTATGAATTCGCATTCCCGGTGACTTGGATGAAAGACATCGAACCCGATCTAAAAGGGCAATTTCTGTTTGATGAGAAAATTGAACGTTTATTTTATATTAATACTTAGATTTTTTATAAAGCAATTGTAGCGGAAAATGAAAGCCTTGCGTGTTTTTTGTGGGGTTTTAAAAGGTTTTATTTTGTTACATTTTCTGCTTCGAGTGCTTTTCGAAATAATGAGTTTAGAAGTACAATAAGTAAGGTTGAATTTATTCGTAAAAAAGCCACTATAAGTAGATTAACTTTCCATTGTGTTTTCACTTATTGGTTGTCACACACGGCGCAGATACTAATATGACGAAGTCGTCAGATACAGTACAGATACATTATCTGCGCCGCCGCCGTGTGAGTAAGCTTTAGACATAAAAACCTAAAATTGTTTTTTTTAAAAGCTTTCAGTTTACCTAATGTTTGTGTGTAGGTATTAATAAGAATAACAACCAATTTCAAGACGTGATAAGGATATGAGATGTCTCCCCTCCTATTTTTCAACCGACTTCCTAAAAGGAAGAGGTTCTCAATTCGACTGTATGTTTTTTTATGTGTGTTACCTCAGAACTTTTGACTGGGTAAACCGATTTTAATAAATCTTTTTTTTATTTAAAAGCTAGTGCTTTCCGTGTGGTTCCACATAAATTTTATCAAAATCGGTGTTGCACTTTTTTAGAAAATTAACAAAAACCAAAAATAATAATGCAAAAATGTACTAAGTTGTTGCGATAGAAGTAGGTTTTATCAAGCGACTTCCAAAAAGGAGGAGGTTCTCAATTCGACTGTATGTTTTTTTATGTGTGTTACCTCAGAACTTTTGACTGGGTGAACCGATTTTGATGATTCTTTTTTATTTGAAATCTAGTGCTTCCCGTGTAGTCCCATATAAATTTGATAAAAATCGGTGTAGTACTTTATTAGAAAATTTAAATAACCAAAAATAAAATTGCAAAATTGTACGAAGTTGTTGCGATGGAAGTCGGTTTTTTAAAGTGTTTAGCGTTTTTAACCTGTTTAGCGTTTTTGTGGGAGTGATCAGTTCGAGTTCGCGGCGTGTACGCGCACTGCTATTGTAAAATTATTATAATTTATTTTATTAAAATACAGTGCCAAGTAATAGATTAGTACAGGACTATTATTTTCTATCGAAAAGTATGTATGTACGTACGTATGTAAGTGAGTTTTTTTAGGTAGGTCAAATTTTGGAAACTATTTTAAAGCGACTCGACTTCCACAAATCCGATTGAGCTGAAATTAGTTAAGGCCCCATGGTACTTAAAAATCTGTCGTTGTCTTTTTCTTTACGTGTAAAGAGGAAAGAAAATAACCACACTTTTGCACTTTTTCGATGTTTTCGTTTTTATTTTCATCATATTTATCTTAAGTAAAAATCCAATCGATGTTTTCTCTTCAGTCACCTATGAATTTTATTATAGTAAATAAATCATATTATCAAATTACTTATTTTAGGAATAAATCGAAAATAGACGATAAAATGGCTCGAAAAGAGGTACTTTGGGAAATTATTCTATCGAGACAACTTTATTAAATCGTGTTTCCATTCGATATAATCCCTCTTAACTATTCTCAATAATACCAATATGTTTTCCTAGATTTTAAATTTACTGTTAACTACTTCAAAAATTAATTCTAAAAACCTGTTTAAGTGGATTTTAGGTACCACTGGCGCCTTAAGAAGCCGTAATCTCGATGACAATAGAACCTTTTGGTCTTTTGAAGTTGATCTGATTTCACATCTTGTGTAATTAGCATTTAGCTTTTGAGCATAAAAACTGTTTTCACATAACAGTTTGTACTTAAAAGTTTCAGGTTTTCGAATTTGTTTTTGTCATATTTACCAAAAAAAGCGAGCGTGTGAAGCGAATGGACTAAGCATTACGCCACGGAGGCGATTGGATCTGCGATAGACTTAATTCCTCTTAGATCTGAACTTCCAATGGATGACGCTGCAGGGATAATGAAACGCGCTTACGTTTGCGGCGCACCAACTGCCTTACTTAATTGATCGAAAGAATGAACTTAATTCCTTTAATTGTCTTTTTCTTTACGTGTAAAGAGGACAGAAAATAACCACACTTTTGCACTTTTTCGATGTTTTCGTTTTTATTTTCATCATATTTATCTTAAGTAAAAATCCAATCGATGTTTTCCCTTCAGTCACCTATGAACTTTATTTTAGTAAATAAATCATATTATCAAATTACTTATTTTAAGAATAAAACTGAAAATAGACGATAAAATGGCTCGAAAAGAGGTACCTTGGGAAATTATTCTATCGAGACAACTTTATTAAATCGTGTTTCCATTCGATATAATCCCTCTTAACTACTCTCAATAATACCAATATGTTTTCCTAGATTTTAAATTTACTGTTAACTACTTCAAAAATTAATTCTAAAAACCTGTTTAAGTGGATTTTAGGTACCACTGGCGCCTTAAGAAGCCGTAATCTCGGTGACAATAGAACCTTTTGGTCTTTTGAAGTTGATCTGATTTCACATCTTGTGTAATTAGGATTTAGCTTTTGAGCATAAAAACTGTTTTCACATAACAGTTTGTACTTAAAAGTTTCAGGTTTTCGAATTTGTTTTTGTCATATTTACCAAAAAAAAGCGAGCGTGTGAAGCGAATAGACTAAGCATTACGCCACGGAGGCGATTGGATCTGCGATAGACTTAATTCCTCTTTAAGTCCTCTGAACTTCCAATGAATGGCGCTGCAGGGATAATGAAACGCGCTTACGTTTGCGGCGCACCAACTGCCTTACTTAATTGATCGAAAGAATGGACTTAATTCCTTTTAGATCTGAATCACTATTATTTCCATTGAAGAACAACTGGCTTGATTCTTTAAAACCTCTAACAACAACGTTTAGATAGGTATCTATTCATTTATGCTAGCGAAGCGAGCCCAAATTTTTTTACAAGGTCCTTCAAATCAAAAGAATCAAAATGCCCAGGAAGACCGTATCTTCTTGAAACCTCTAACTTTTCTAAATAAACAACTCTTGGTATGTCCAAATAGTTTCGGTTCCCGACAGACGTTAAGGAGTTGAGGCTCCATTAAATCCTATTTTTACCATAATTGGTAAACCTTTGGCATCATCTCGCCTGAAGGTAAGTGACGGTGATGCCGAAGATGGAAACTGGCTTACCAAGATTCTTCAATGCAATAGAGTAATTACTGTTTCATCTTTACGCCCGGAACACATCAATGTTTGGTGGCAATATTTAAACAGATGGTAGTAGCTAGCCAGGCGAGCTTAGAAAATGCCCTTTCACCAACCAAACGAGTCTCACAAAGTAAGACTACGCCGGGAATCGAACCCGCGATGTGAAACTAATGTACTTAACCGTTACGCCATAGACACGGTTGAAATACGAACGAAGGAATACTGTTATCAGAGTTGGAGAATGACATTAAACCGGGCAAAACCGACTGTTTGAGATTTAACTCCTTTTCCATTTTGCCCCAACTTACTCTTTCTCCTTTGGCAATGCTCTCGAACCCTATTCTTGTAAATTTTTTAAGGCTTCTGATACAGTTTAACGCCTGCCAATTAATGATAGGTAGTCATGGGTACAGCGCAGGAGTGGAACTCCTTGCCTGCGTCAGTGTTTCCCGATTCCTGTAGTTTGGTGATCTTCAAGGAAAGAGTGAATAGGCATTATTTGATTTTGCGTGTACCATCCTCGACTGCATCATCACTTACCATCAGGTGAGTTGCAGTCAAACTCACTCAAATTTTTAATAAAAAAAAAGCAAGCGGCACCCAACGGCTTAGCTTGCCTTGCGAATCACGAAAACGTTCGAGAAGAATGCCACTAACATTTTAAACCCATCCTGGTAATGTCCGTGCTTCAGGTCAGTTTACCTGCATGATCGACCCAACTACGCAAATCGCACTGAATTACGATCGCTTCAAGTGGGTCAAGTAATGTGCACACAATAAGTAGGCATGTATTTTATAATAAAACTAGCTGATGCTCACGGCTACGCCCACGTGAATATGTAGATATCCACGTGGGCGAAGCCGTGAGCATCAGCACTCTAGGGTGTGCGGTGCATGAGCCGCAAGCTGCTTTTAGTTTTTTAATTTTATTATAAACCTTCCTCGGTTTGCGCAAAACAACTCGCCAAAGTTTCATCGTAATCGATCCACTACTTTCGAGTTTTGCGGACACAAACATACGGAAGTTAATTTATTATGTAAAAATATTGCATTGTAACTGACTCATCATATCAGCTCATAAACGTCCCCACCGAGGGGCTCGGGCCTACCCTGAATTAAGGAAATCAGTGTCGGTTGGTCGACTTCACACACAACCTTCCATTTTTATACCTTTTTTCTTCGCAGGCGTGTGCAGGTTTCCTCACGATCTTTTCCTTCACCGTAAAAGCGTCGGATAAACGAAATTTTAAAAAAACATTGGTACGTACGCAGGATTTAAACCATGACCTCCTGGACAGGAGGCAACGGACCTAGTCGTTACACCACCAACGCTCTTTCAAACTAACTGAAAACCTACAATATCAAAACAGCCTACGGTTCAAAAGTCTCTTCCATATTTAATTAAACAATTAAATTATGTTTTTACCTTTCGTTTCCAAGATCTAAGAGATTTTTGTTTTTACTTGAGTATCATTCAAAATTACGAAATTATGTACGTCCCTTTACAATAAAAGAGAGACTATAATTAGGCCCTTTGTCTCGGTGAAAGGGCCAATAATAAAACGCCTTTAGAACATCAAAGGCCGCAATCAATCAAGGTAAAAAGGTAAAGATATTTGGAACAATTTTTATACTTTTTTTTATCCAAGAATAATTAATTACCTTTGGACAGGTCTGTTAGTTCCCGTTTCTATGGGAATACTAGGAATCTTATAAAAAATCCCCTCAACAACAATATCGCGACACGACTTTTTCCCAGAAAATTTGTTGCAAATGTATTTTTCGTTGACCCGGTGGTCCAGTAATCAGTGCTCCAGCTTGTAGGGCGAGGGTTGTAGGTTTGATCTCCACCCAGGGAAAACATTCATGTAACCAACATGTGTGTATGTTCTGTGTCTGGAATCTGGATGCTAGTTATGTTATGTAGCTGTATATTATCCACCTCCTGAAAAGCTTTCTCCTGGACCAACGGACGATGAAACTAACATCTGTGAATGTGGCGCATCCCCCCCCCTCTCCCTCCCAAAAATGTATGACGCACTTACTATCGTGCCCAGCATATACCTACACCAGCATACGCGAGGACCTGCTTGCAACAACTCAAAGTCATAGTAAAAGTAAAGAATAGTAGGTTGTCTTCATACAATGGTATTTTTATGTGTGCGCGCCCCAGTAGGCACGCACGCACCATGGTCTTTTGTCATTCCTATTTATTGTAGTGTGCGTACGTATGTTGTGTGCCAACTGGCGTGCACGTATGAACAGCGCGATGTACCATTGTATGAATACAACCTACTATTCTTTCCTATTACTATGTCAAAGTGCTCTTTGCGTCGCAAGGTACTGGTTTGTCAAAATTTAAAATAAATTAACATGATTATCATCGTATAGATAGAAGAAGTTGTAGCTTTAAAAAAAATTACAAAATAACCTGCCCAGTCTAGTAGTTAAAAAAATACGTAAACATCAAATTTTTTCTATCACGCTACACCTGTATGTTTGTGTGTTTGTAACCGACTCCTTTGCACTCGATTTTGGTCCACTTTAAACGGACAGATTTTATTAAAACTTTGTGCATTTATCAAGAATCAGTGACAATACAATAATTTCATAAGTTTATCTTTTTATCCTGATCTGGATCGCCAGGATTAAATGCACAATCAAACTAAAAATTGTAAAATAAATATAACTTAAAATACTTTAAAAAACACGCTTTTTAAAAGCGTGTTTTTTTAAGTATTTTAATCACATCAAACTAACAATTAAAAAATAATTCTTAATAAAAGCTGAAAACAATAATTAACGAAAAATACAAGTATTATTGTGAAAAAAAGCGTGGGGCGCTTTGTGCCATTTTTTTCGTATATCGAGCAACCCACGCTTTTTCACAAAACATTCCAACATTCCAACTTTACATACCTATTTAATTTAAGATATGCCTCGTCAACATTTTTAATGTTTACCAAGCCTTTATTAATGACACTCTTCAAGGAATTATGTATGAGAAAACATTAAAGGAATTTCTTAATTTCATTACGTTGTGGAGTTATTATGTCGGTCAGCTCTGTTATTGGGTTATTGTTAAAGGATTCTTTTTTGGGAAAAAAGCAATATGTGTACTCAAGTAAATTAGTGTAACGCCGTTAAGGCGGTAATATTACAGATTTTCGTTATTTTTGACGACAATTACTCCTAAACGATAGAAAACCCAAGGTTGAAAAAAAAAACCCTTATTATTGATGATGTTCCTGAAACACGATAGATCTACACCGTTACATTCAACTCTAGTTATGACTAATATTTTGAAGTATAAATTTTTAAAAATATATAACAATATTTGTTATGATAATACAAAGTGAGTAATGTTGTTATTTTTTATACTTTGATTGTAGCTTTTGATTAAATCGAAAAACCATTGAAAAAGTGAAAAAGTGTGGTTATTTTCTTTACTCTTTACGCGTAAAGAAAAAGACAGAGACAACTGTTCCAAACAATACATCGCCTTAAATTGAAATTTTGAGGATATTTTTTTATTTTTTGGTCGTGACTTTATTCGCTTTTGATAATGCTCGTTGATATTTTTTTCTACAAATGGTGTTTTAAAAAACCACGAGTTAAATTTTGAACAGGTTACCTGCTAATTATTAGAAAAAACATACTGAAAAAAATATTAAAAAAAAATATATTTCCCACACAAACCGAAATCTATATATATAATAAAATCGATATTGAAAAAAAAATACATTAAAGATATTCGAAAAAAAAATAACTAGGGCGACTTCTAATGAGTAACTGCACATTTTAGAATATTTTTTAAATTTTTCATCTATTTTTGGGTTTATTTGGCCGCGCATCACGCAGAAAGCACTGAATGGATTTGTAAAGTGAAAGAGTATATTTAAGAATTGAAAAAAATATAAAAAAATCTAGGAAATCGACTGAGAAAGAGAAAACCAGAAAAAAAAATTGTGTGCACCCTCTCGTATGTGATATCATTGATATTGAAATTGATATTTTAAATGAAGAAGTGCTTTATAACAACAGAAATATCTTCTCATGCAAGATATAACTAGTCAAAATCGTTATGTGTCCTTGGATGGTTTCTCTAACTTACTAGTGCATTGTCGGCGCACCCTCCAACTAGGCCGATGCATGCACAAAAAGAAGTTTGTGATAGAGGGAGGGGCACGGTTCTTTATAAAATATACAAGACCACCAAAACGGAAAATGTATTAAATTAGTTGTAAAAATATTCATAAATATGGAAATAGACAATATCGATGAACAGGATGGAATGACAATTTCAAACAAAAAAACAAAAAGTTGAGGAAGGCTCAACCGGTAACGACTCGGTCCTCCTAACCAAAGGTGCCGGGTTCAAATCCGGACGGCCAATGTACCAATGAGTTTTTCGAAACTTAAGTGCCAGTCTGCGCACTTGTTATCTCATATATTTGTTTTCAGGAGGTCATACTGTCCACATTGATACCACATAACCCTACTTCCGCAACGATTTGTGCCAAAATCGTACTTTAAGCGACTTTTTGGTTATTTCGCTGGACTACTATTTTGGTATAAATCACTTCTGTATTTATACTTACACTCGTAAGAAGCATCGCGGTGGCTCAACCGGTAACGACTTGGTCCTCCTAACCAGAGGTGCCGGGTTCAAATCCGGACGGCCAATGTACCAATGATTTGTGGAAACTTACGTACATATACTCACCGATTGCTTTAATGGTGAAGGAAAAACATCGTGAGGAAACCTGCACACACCTGCGAAGAAACTCGAAGGTTGTGTGTGAAATCGACCAACCCGCGCTGGGCCCGCGTGGTCTACTAAGGCCCAATCGCCCTAATTCAGGGTAGGCTCGAGCCTCTCGGTGGGGACTTATATGAGCGAATATGAAATGAACAAAAAGTAAAAATAGACAAAAAAAGAGTGTGTGGTTTTATAAAACCACGGTAAAAGTGAAACTTTTTTCACATTATAGACATTTACAGAGCACGAAATGATCATGGCTGCTCTCTTCTTGAAGCTACGGTACAGAGGACCTAACGATCATACCGACCGTCACGCGACACACAGACGAAAAAATTTGAGACGCTGTAATAAAAGTTTCACTTTAAAAATTATCCGAGTACACACGGCATTTTTAAGAACCTACGCCCTGCTATCTACCTACCTAACTGTCGTGCGATATCCTGCGACAAATAGATTTCTACCTAGCCCTGTTGAATTTAGTATCTTGTCTCTAAACCATCACGAAAGTTCAGCAACCTTTATTTTATTTGCTAATACAATGCAGCATAATTCAGATCATTTAATTTCCTTGCAACTTCCGATTAGATAAAGTACTGTCAGCATAAAAGTCGTTAGTGTATATTCGTCGGACTATCCAGGCTCCATCTTCCGGCCGAGCACGATAAGATCCAACAAGGGTTGCTAGTTTCTGAATTATTTTAAAGCGATAAAGCGAAATTTTTGATTTATTCTTTTTTAGCTCGCAGCTATGTATAAATCATCAACATATCAGCTCATATACGAGCCCACTGAGGGGCTCGAGTCTACCCTGAATTAGGGCGATCGGGCCTTAGTCGACCACGCGGGCCCAGTGCGGGTTGGTGGACTTCACACACAACCTTTCGAGTTTCTTCGCAGGTGTGTGCAGGTTTCCTCACGATGTTTTCCTTCACCGTTAAAGCAATCGGTGAGTATATGTACGTTAGTTTCGAAAAACTCATTGGTACATTGGTCGTCCGGATTTGAACCTCTGGTTAGGAGGACCAAGTCGTTACCGGTTGAGCCACCGACGCTTCTTACGAGTGTAAGTGTAAATACAGAAGTGATTTATACCAAAATAGTAGGTCAGCGACATTACCAAAAAGTCGCTTAAAGTACGATTTTGGCACAAATCGTTGCGGAAGTAGGGTTATGTGGTATCAATGTGGACAGTATGACCTCCTGAAAACAAATATATGAGATAACAAGTGCGCAGACTGTGGAGGTAGAAACTATGACATCAGAAAGATAGTCATATAAATAAATAAAAAATCATTAAAATATATCATGTGGGGTATCAAATGAAAGGGCTTTGTAAGTAGATTACATTTTTTATCTTTATGACCAACTTTATGACTTTATGATTTTTATTATATTTTTATTGTTTTATCAACAACTGCAGTTATTGCAGTTAACTGCACTTATCAACAAAAAATGCAGTGTATGTAATTTTACAGCCTCTTACAGATAAACACAGCATGCTTATGACGTGTACCTTGTAAGCATGAATAAAAGTATTGTTCACTGTAATTAAATTTAAAATTAAACAGAGAGTAAACAAAGTAAAAAGAGAGGAAAAGTGCGAACATACGAAACCTTTTGAATTTTTGACCGGCTTGACCGATTTTAATGAAATTTTCTTTTTGTACTCATGGGGTCACCTTGATGTTTCTTAACTATTGTTTTACCTCCTAGGTAGCGCTGACACCGAGATCTATATTTTTTTTAAAGCGGGAACGAAATCACGGGAATCCACATTTATGAATAATTTTAATTCAACTCTGTGGTCAGCTTTGAAAAACATGATTTTTAGTACTCATTTTGACAACAAAAGGAGATTCAGCTAGCAGATTTCTTGACTGAGTGGGCCGATCGGGAAAGTAGACTGTTTGTACTAGTGGACCGACGGGAAAGTAGACCCATGGTTCCAGAGGGGTTTTATCTTACGTGGTGTTTAGTTCAAGTATAATGACTCAAATGCAAAATAAATATCTACTTACTATACTTTACTTAACAAATTGGACATTTTGTGAAATTTAATATCGCGTGAAATTAAAAAAAAAACATATACAGTTTACACGAAAACCTATACGATAATGATTTAGTTTTTTTTTGTAAAGAGCAAAACCTTCTATACCCTATATAAATTTAAAAAAAAAGCAAAAGGTAAACAAAAGTACTATGGAACTGACATTTGAAACTGTCTTATCCCTACTAAAATGTTTAATTTTTTTTATTAATATAAGGTAGTCTAAAAGTATTATCAGAGCGCTGTTTGTAGTTCGTTATTTAGGTACAAAAATACTATCCTTAAGATGATGTGATTGGAACAGTTGTCTCTGTCTTTTTCTTTACGTGCAAAGAGTAAAGAAAATAACCACACTTTTTCAGTTGTTATTCGTTTTAATCAAAAACTACAATGAAAGTATAAAAATAATAACATTACTCACTTTTTATTATCATAACAAATATTGTTGTATACTTTTGTCATTGAAAATGACTTTTAGATCGCTGGGTACTAGTGTCCCATTTGGGAGTTTAGTGCGACACGGCGATTGTACGGAAGCTATTGGTAGTTCATAAATAAATAGGGTGTCAAAGGACGCTGATTGACGAGATCTATCAGATGGTGAAGGAATTTAAAAAAAAAATTGAAATCCAAAAAAGTTATGGTCGAAAAACCGGTTGTTTTGGTCGAAAATTTATGATTTTTGACTTTGGGCCCAGATGTCTCGAGAACTAAGTCAAAATTAAAAAAAATTAAAAAAACTGTCTTAGGGTATTTAGTTGGTTGTCGAATGAGATCTAAATTTTGAAAATAAAAAAAAATTAGGGGCTGTAGGTGCGCCCTCAAAAAAGTACCTCGGCGAGTGATACAACTCATCATGGTTATACATTACTGTGGTATGGAAGTTGGGTGTGTATGAGAGGTTTATATTGTTGTATGTGGTGAATGGAGGAGTTTTGGAATTATTTGAAATTTTTCAATTTTTTTTAAAAATTATTGTATTTTGTAAAATATTTAAATTTTTAATCAATGAGTACGGGGTATGGGGAGTTTGTAAAAAAACGAATTGTTGGTGGATAGTGTCATACATAAATTACTTATTGTTTGTCCCATTAGGATTTAGGATTGGGATTAGGATTTTTATGCCTGAATTTCATTTTCAATGTCCTAGTAGTTCGTGCTATGCGGGGAATCTGTGCATTTTTTTAAAATTTATACTTCAAAATATAAGTCATAACTAGAGTTGAAAGTAACGGTGTAGATCTATCTTTGAGATTTTTTCTTCTATCGATCCAAAACTGCTCAATCGTGTTTCTAATAGCTTTTGACTTTCAGGAACATCATCAACAATATATTTTTTTCAACCCAGGGTTTTCTATCGTTTAGGAGTAATTGACGTTAGAAATAACGAAAATATGTAATATTACCGCCATAAGAGGCAACCCTAAAGTGGTCCGGAACGGTCGAAACGTGCCCAATCCAGCGTTTGTGTTAATTAGATCGCGCTAGATAGCCGGCGACGTTATCTTCGTCTTGGCCCATTCCGTTTAACTGCACCGGCTTGGCAGTGAACTGAGGGAGCTAATAGGTTAAGTGCAAACTCGAAAATAAAATTATTTCGGATTGAAGATATATATTGAAATCATATTTTGATTTTGAACTGTTTTGAACAAAATTTTGCCGAAGTACATTAAAAATTGTCTTGTGGGGCATACGAACGCACGATTTAAGTATGTTTTATTAACTTCTTATCAGCATCCTTACTAATATACTAATATTAAAAATGTGAAAATGTGTTTGTTTGTTACCTTTTCACGCTTAATCACTTTGACCAATTTTAATGAAATTTGGTATACAGGTAGCCTGTGTGACGAAGAAGGACATATACTACTTTTTATCCAGTGAAAATAGCATAGACCCATGCAGTTCCTGAGGGAACTAAAAAAATACTCTTTTTTTGGTTAATTTCTTTAAAATCGCAACGGTACAATGGATTTTTGTGATTTTTTTCACAGATAGTTGAGGAGTGTCATAGATTGCTAATCACAATTAGCAATCTGGGATAGGAATCTGGAGAAAACTCAGTATCACGCTCGCGAGCCGCTTGCGGCTCGCGCACCACTCACCCTCAAAGGCAGTCATAAAAACGATGTCCACGCGGGCGAAACCACGGGAAAAAGCTATTAATTAATAAAAAAAAGTCCAACAGAACACTAAGTTGCTTACTTACTTCGCTGGCTCAGCCATCCGAATAGGATCTTGTCTTGTGACATGAAATCAAGCCATTTTCTTCTCTTCTGCACCACTTCGCGCCAATCGCCTCTTTAGAGGGCGTTCAGGTCCTTCGGCACGTCGTCATTCCAGCGGTACCTGGGGCGTTCAACAGGGGGTTTCCCGGTTGGTTAAGAGGAAACGCGGGCGCCATTTTTTTCATACAATGGTCAGCCTCTGTTTCCTTCCTGGATAATGACACAAGAGCAAATATGTTATGTCTGTCAAACCTATATCTACTATGGCCATGCCCTCTATGGTTTGTTTTTTCCCATATTCTAATTATAATAGGAAGTAGGAGCCTTCAAAAACTGAGAAAATTTCCCAATTGAAACGTTGTTGTTAGACACCCACCAAAAAATTATACGCATATCCTACTAATATTATAAATGTGAGAGTTTGTGTGTATGGATGTATGTATGGTTGTTGTTACTCTTTCACGCTTCCACTGGACGGATCGGGGTGAAACCTGGCACACATATAGGTTAGGACCTGGAGTAGGACATAGGCTACTTTTTACCCCAGGAAAAAGTCTGATTTCCACGGGAAAATTGAAAGCAACTAACCATCAGGTGAGGTGCAGCCAAACGTACTCAAATTTATTAATAAAAAATAAAAAAGGGCGGACGATTAGGTAACAATAAAATGAAAACTTATAAGGCTTAGATAGGTAAATCGTTTTTTTATTTCTTAATAAATATATATTATTATTGCTCAAGTTTTGGAGCAGGAAACAAGGGACTACGAAATGCTGTTATGGTAAATTTTAGTGCCTATTATCGGTCTGCGCTGCAGTTCTTCCTTTCTTGCTGTATACGGAGAGTTTTGGGGGAGGGAGACAGCAACATTTTATTCAAATACCTATTCTTTAGACCGCGTTTCCTCATCAGTCGCTAACTTACCTAGCTAATTTACTTTTCTATAATATAATAAAACTGTAACGGGGACGTGTCTGTACATGAAATATTTTTGGAAAATAATAACTGTGGTGGACATTACTAACGATACAGAGGCCAAAACAACAACTTTTGGAATTTTTGTCTGTCTGTCTGTCTGTCTGTCTGTATGTTCGCGCATCACGCAAAAACTACCAGGCCGATTTTGATGAAATTTTGTATGGTGGTTCCTTATAGCCCGGGTTAACATATAGGATACTTTTTATCCCGGAAAATTCAAGAGTTCCCGTGGGAAAATCAAAAGTATTCATTTATATCATGGATCACTATGCAAATGTGGCTTGACCTATTACAATCAAATTTTACACGTTGATACCCTTATCGCGAACTAAAACTGGGACATTGTGAATCCCAAAAAAATTAAGGGTTCCTGCAGGAATGCAAAAAATTGTATCTTTAGAATGGCTCAACGTAACAATATGCAACCTTTACATTAGGATGGGTTGTTTTGACCATCATTGTATAGTAGGGTATTCTTTATCCCGAAAAACTAAAGAGGTCCCGTGGGAAATTATCTATCGATACTTACAATAATAAAAATAGAGTACTTTTTTCCACATATTATTAGCTACACATACCACACATTATAATCATAGCAGCAGAATGTCAATAGATGGCACTGCAGGAATAATAAAACGCGCATAATTAAACATTTGAGTGGATTTCTTTTGTGTATTTTTCAGCATACGCTACTTTACACAAATTTAACTCTGGAACTATGGCACGTAGCGATGTGTTTCATAGACGAACAGATAAGTATTTTTTTACAGATTCCAATCGTGTAAAAAAATTAAAAACACATAAATCGTGTTTAGCATCTTTTAACAGGAGGCACAGATATGGGAACTCTTCTGACGGCGACTATTTGCGTGTGGCAGTTGCTCTCCGCCTGCAATATCAATATCTGTGAACCTCATCAATGTATTTGTGGGTCCACGGTGGAGGCAATTGGCCATCACTCACTGAGTTGCGGTCGTTGTTTGTGAAGATTCCCACCTCACCAATTCCTTATTGACCTCACTCGGAGGGCACTGGTCTCGGCCAGATGGAATATTCCATCTTTGATGCAGACGCCGGGCTTTAGTCGATCTGATGGCAAAAGGCCGGAGGGTTTAAACAGATGGTATGGCAGAGAGGAACGTGCCTGCTCTGGGACGCCACTTTTTCTGCCTCACACCTCACCCGTACGGTACTGATGCTCAATTTGCGGCGAGAAAGAAGCATAATAAGTACTCGGTCTTGGAGGCAAATTACTGCTTTGTGCCGCTGATCTGTGAGACAACCGGCTGCTGAACCCTCAGAGGCATTTGCCTTCATTAAGAAGATTGGCCGTCGCCTTCGACAGAGGAGATATGACGCCCGCTTCGGGTCCTACCTGCTGCTAAGATTGTCTATTGCCATCCAGCGCAGCAACGAGAAGTGCGTCATGGGCACTTTGACTCCTTTGACTACGACTCGAGGATTTGACCCATAATAATATTTTTAGGAAATTTTATCACTAGATTGATATAATGATTTGAATAAGTTTTTTAATAATATAGGTATATGTGTTATTTCATCATATCAGTTTATATACGTTCCCACCAAGGGGCTCGACCTGCCCTGAGTTAGGGCGATCAGGCCTTAGACGATCACGCGGGCCCATTGCGGGTTGAATGACTTCACACATAAGCTTCGAGTTTCGTCGCAGGCGTGTGCAGGTTTCCTCACGATGTTTTTCTCACTGTAAGAGAGTCGGATAAACGTACATACCAGTATGAAACTTACAGAGTTAAGCATACCAATTGTAAATCTTATGTTTTTCTACTTATGTATCTCTCATTTACTGTGTACAATAAACAATAAATAAATGAAATCGATATTCGTATAGATATTGTCAAGTGGCAGGATTCGAACCACGGGCTTCCGGACAGGAGGTAGTGGCCCTCACCGTTCTGCCACCGACGCTCTATATGTTATTTATAAGATTTTAGGAACCTTACTTCATATTATAAATGTGAAAATGTGTTTGTTTGTTTGTTACATATTCACACTTCAACACCTATACCAATCTTGATGAAATTTGGCATGCAGGTAGCCTGTATCACTGGGAATGAAATAGTCTACTTTTTATCTGTGGAAATTATCATAGCCCGATGCAGTTTCTGAGGAAACTAAAACAATATTTTTTGTTCGTTAAGTTATTTAAAATCGTACCGAAAAAATGATTTTTAGCACAGAGATAAGGTGGAAAATGATATTATTTACTATTAAGTATACCCTGAAATAGTTCCCAAAGGGATCTGGGGACAACTGTTTTCTACACTCGCGCACGTCGGTGGCGTCGCAACGGAGCAACGGATTAAAGTGATTTTTTGTATAGAATTTGTTGAGGAGGTGGGAAGTAACAAAGACTGCTAATCCGAATAGCCTGATACAGTTCCTGAGGTACCTGGAGAAAACTCATGTCCACGCTTGCGAGCTGATTGCGGCTCGCGCACCACTCACCCTCAAAAAGAGTCATAAAAGCTATGTCCACGCGGGCGAAGCCGCGGGCAAAAGCTAGTATCAAATAAGAACATTACCATTATTAAATTCCATCGACCTTTAAATACATATGTGCCCGCGACTTCGTCCGCGTGGAGGTTTTGAATTTTCCCACAGGAGCTTTGAATTTGAATTGCTGGGGCATCAACATAGCCTACTATTTTCCATACCAACTGTTGTGACAGTACAATCATTCAGCTTAGCTAGAACTTTTCGTAATGACTCTTTTCATCCTCGTCGGTACACTCTTGATAGAGCGGTTGTGCCCGTGAATCCGCGTTGGTGGCACGCTTCACAATCCGTCGCCATTCATCTCGGGTGGTTGCTTTCCTGGTGCACTCAGTCACGGAACCTTCTAGTGCGGCTTTAACCTAGTCCGTCCATCGTATCGGTGACCTTCCCCGAGGTCGCGTACCTTCAACTTTCCCTTGAACCATGAGTTGCTCGATAGATACTAGTCATGACGTAAAACGTTTTATGCTGTAAATTTAATTATTTAACATACTTTTTAACTATTTCTTACAATTATTGTACTATTATTAAACACATATCACAATTTTAAACTTATTAATTATTTTATATTTATTACACCAACAGTCGAACCCATCTAGGTAATGACCGTACTTCAGGTTAGCACTGAGCACGACCACTTTCTTTAGTGACTAAGCAGTTAGTACCTAAGTTAACAACCCATAATGTCCCCACTGGTGGGGCACGAGTCTCTTCTCAAGCTCGGGCACGTTGGGCCATACTCCACACACAAGGGCCAAGTCCGGGTTGGAGGAGATTGAAGGATTAGTGGTGAACCCCACCGTCAGAACTTTTTCAAGCCGCCTATAAGGCATCTGACACGGCTTGATGACTGCCATCTACTGATAGCAAACGGAACCAACGACTTAACGTGCCTTGCGGAGCACAGAAACGGTCGAGAAAAACCCTATAACACGTTCCACCGCGATGTCCGGATCGGAGAAATTCACTTAGAGTCACTAGTTTTTCCATACAAATATTTACCGTGGTCATAACCGCACTGTCGTGTTTTGTCTGCAATAAACGTCCTTATATACATATGCAGCGGCGCCAAACCGGCAACAGCCGTCCATCCGTCGTTGAGCGCAGCTAGCGGAGCACTGAGCCTCCCATCCCAATGGTTCACGCAGTGTGACGTTGTACTGTCGTTATGTGAACCCCATTTGTATGTGTGTGTGACCTCCATATACACACTTGTTTGACTGTATAATATTGACGGTAGAATAAAGACAGTGCTACTAAGGATGGCAGTAAACAAGCGTTACTATGGAGCTTTAAAGCATTTTACACGGCGATCACAGTTGTTGCTTTTATAGAGATCGAAGTATACAAAAGGTAGACCGTACTGATATAATTCAAAGTCCACCCATACTGCGTGCACCGTTACCGCGTCCGATCGTGTTAACAGGCAAACTCATCTAATTATGACCGTCTTTTTGGTCAGTTAGACGGAACCACGCAAATCACAATAAGCTGCGACCGCTTCAAGCTATACCATAACATAACTTAACCTAGCCTAAGCTACGATCTTTAGACGACGCTTCTTATCTGTTATTTTAAAATTAATCAATTTCATTTTAAAATGATGACTATGACTTTGCCCTTTGTTATTTGCGAGATTATATCAAAGGTCAATCTATCCTTTGAATTTGTGCTGAAACGAAATCAATTTACCAACACAAAACATAAGGGTATGCTCACATAGATAGGTCCGAATTTAAGGAGCTTTAAAAAAAAATTAGTTTCTTGTTTTAGTTTTCCTTTTGTGAGTTTTTTTGCAATTGAGAGTTCATTGGATTTGGATAGACAAAAATTATTATGTTTTTATTCACGATTGATACGCTCTTGGTATCAACTCACCTGATGGTAAAGTGACGATGTTGCCGAAGATGGAAGCAGGCTAACCAAGATTTCCCAATTCAATGGGGAACTGGCATCTTATCTTCAAACCGGAACCCATTAATGCTGTGAACTTTGATGTTTGGCGGCAAGACTTAGATAAGATGGTGGTAGCTAGCCAGGCATATATAAAATGCCCTTTCACCAACCGAACCGTGTCTTACAAATTTAGAATCCGCCGGAAATCGAACACGCGACCTCCTAGTGTAAAGCTAATGAACTTAACCATAACGCCACAGATACGGTTAAGTTAGTTAAGTTTAGTTGTATTAAATATCATTGTGATTTCGAACTTAGTTTAAAAACTTAGATCAAAAAAAAGTTCAGATAGAATGCTGCGAACTGTCTAGTTGAAATTACTTCTTGAAACATGTGTGCGGTATCGGTGTGTTATATGTGTGTGTGCGTGTCTTTGATGACGTCTTAAGAGCCCGCTGGGGTTCATAAATCCCATACAAACATAGTCTTTGATTCATATTATGTTAACCAAACAACCAATTTTGAAATAATTTTAAATCGGTAATTGGGTGACGTATATCTGTGTCGGTATCGCATTACTTTGTAAACGTTTCACGAAAACCAGTTTATTGGTTAATATTGGATTCCTGTTTCGTACAATTTTCAGCCCTACGATTTTCAAGGAAAACCAGTTTATTGGTTAATAATGGATTCCTGTTTCGTTTTTAACAAAGTAATGCAATACCGACACAGATATACGTCATCCGATTATCGATATAAAAATTATTTCAAAATCGGTTGTTTGGTTGACAAATGAAGCAATGACTACGTTTGAATGGGATTTTTGAACTCCAGCGGGCTCTGAGCACTCGCTATCGAGTATTTTGAAGTGGTTTTGATGTATTTTATGTGCGTGTACAGTGTACAGTGTACGTACAGGTTTGAAGTGGGTTTGATTGGCTTTACTTTGAATTTACGCGAGGTTCTATCTGAGAGTTTTAAAATGCAATAGTAGTTAGCAGTGAATCTTATAGCCTGTAAAATAGGAATGACGAATGCTAGTCATCTGATTTACTTTTTATCATCTGTCAAAAACGACATTTTGTTCTAAAAACGTTTGAAATACCTAGGCCTGACGTCATAGTTTTGCAGCGTCATTTATGTACTCATTTTGTGATTTTGGTGAATTAAAAATTGAAGACTTGATAGTAAACAAAACGAGTAAGGTTTTCCGAAGTTTTAGTAGGAGGGAAATTTAGTGATCATAATTTATTTCTGATGCTGTCGTCATCCCTATTGTATAACCACAGTATCAGGCGTATAAAATATAGTAAAAAAATTAAAACGGGACTTGACGTGATTTTGTAGAATTGATGTTGTTTTTACCTCAACGTTTAACATCAATTATAAAAAATCACGTCAAGTCCCGTTTTCAATTTGTCAGTATCAATAATCGTGAAAGTTTAAAGTGTTATATAAAATATAGTATTTTATGTAAGAATTTTAACCGCCTCCGTGGCCATTAAAATTGGCCCATTCGCTTCACACCAGGAGGTCGCGGGTTCGATTCCCGGTGGGGTCAATTTGTAAGACTCGGTTTGGTTGGTGGTAGGGCATTTTCTAAGCCCGCCTGGCTAGCTACCACCATCTTATCTAAGTCTTGCCGCCAAACATCAGTGTTAACAACATTGATGTGTTCCGGCTTGAAGATAAGATAGCCAGTTCTCCATTGCGTTGGAGATTCTTGGTAAGCCCGCTTCCATCTTCGGCATCATCGTCACTTACCATCAGGTGAGATGATGCCAAGGACTTACCAATTGTCAATAATAAAAAAATTTAAATATACAAATTACACACTATATACGTAGGTATCTTCAGCAGATGTTTTTTGTTCCTTCTACTTTCATGTAACTTGTCACTTCTGATGTGAATTTTCCATTAATGACGGCACTGTAGACCAGCCCTTACAACGACATCAATATACCAACATAAATCATTTATCGTCCGGTCCAGTGGGAAAATTATGCAAATACACTTACACTGAAGGCTTTTATTGAAAGAACAAGGCTGTAATTATCGGGAATCGCTTTAGGGAGCTCGCACACTGGGCATTTACGACCACGACCACTGGGAACGACCATTCATAATATCAATCTTTAAAGCAAAGATACAAGACCATTTACCCGACTATCAAAAAAGGAGAAGTTATGTTTTTATGGAGTCAGGTTTTTTTAAATTAAATTAGTTAGATTCTTAATCTATTCACTTTTAGGTACAAGTTTTTGAATTAAAACTTTTTTACGCACGCTTGACTTGGGGAGTAAGCTGGTGGAAGTAAGATCGGGTGAGGCGAACGGTAGTTGAGAGGAATATATAAATTCGTAAAAATAGAAAAAGAGATACTATTTATTTTGGTTTACCAGCAATATCGGTTGTCAAAACAATCAAAACAAAACAAACATATGAGATAAAAAAGATTAGATCATTTTCAGAGGATAATAAAACTCTTTACATAAACTGTACCTCCATATGACAAAAAAGATTTGATTATTTTCTGATGACTAAGTATTTACTTTCATACATATAGATGGAACTAAAGAAGTTTTACTTCTGTCGTGTTGTCTAAAAAGCACACTCGTATCTTTTTATTTAACTTGCAATGTTCGTATGTATGTTAAGGCTTGATGTGATGATGAAGTATCACATCGGTGTCACCAGTTTAGGAACGGTGCGTTTCTATTTGACGAGAGCAAAGGGAGATATCTCCGCCAGGCGAGGTGGTATGCCTGATATCTGTATATATACTCAGCGCTAAATAAATTCTAATAGCGCGTTCTAGATTTCGTATTTCCTTTGTTTCTTGAAATTTTGCATACACGTTTAGTTTGGATGACAATGCATGGTAAGCTAAGTCACGTCATTCTTAAGATGGCGGGCTAATTATTTTCTTATGTATCCCATGATATGGGTATCATAGCTGAGCACAGTACAAAATATTTTTTTAAAGTAAAAACTTGACCTACATTTTTTAGGGTTCCATACACTGACTCCGCTGTCTGTCCGTCTGTCCGTCTGTCAGCGGGCTGTATTTCATGAACCGCAATAGGTAGACAGTTGAAATTGTCACATAACGGGTCTCCAAACGTGCTTTTTATAGGTCTTTAGAAGTATCTTTGATTTAGCTCTATTGTAAAAACGGTAATACATACAAGCCTAAAACTGATTATTGTACTAATACTAAAGTAAAACATCATCATATCAGCCGAAGGACGTCCACTGCTGGACATAGGCCTCACCCAAGGATTTCCACGATGACCAGTTCTGCGCTGCCCGCATCCAGCGGCTTCCCGAGACCTTCACCAGGTCATCGGTCCACCAAGTGGGAGGCCTGCCTAGTTGCCTACGCTACGTTTTCTGGTGCGCGGTCGCCAACAAATAACAAAAATTGGCCAAATGTGAGTCGCACTCGTGCTAACGAGACCGAATTGAATGACAAATTAATTCATATTTAGTCGCTCGCGTTGATGTATTTTCTTTGTAACGTGAATAGGTATCATTGTTATTATACTATGTAGTTGTGTGGAGAGGTGTGGTGGTACGGAACCCTCGGAGTGCTAGTCCGACTCGCACTTGGCCGTTTTTTTTAATCCACAATTTGTAAGACCTTCGCATCATCCTACCTGATGGTTAGAGATTGTATGAGATGATGATAATGGAAGCAAGCTTTCCAAGAAGTTTTTTAATTTTTCGAAATGAGCTTATTTTTCTAGTCTCGGTTTAAATAGGTAATCAGTTTTATGTTTTCTTTGTTTGAAGATGCCGATTTATAGGATTCAGTTCCTTATAAGGAAAAAAAACGAAACCATTATAGGATTAGTCACACAGTCAATTTGCTCCGATACTACTCGACCGAATGAGTTAAAATTTGGTACACATTGACCTTAGTCGGATATCAACCAAAAAACGACGACTACCACCCACGACCACGTTTAGTGTGCGCGCAGCCTTATTGACTAGCGTACGCCCACGGTTTCGTTCGTTAAATTACCGTCCCGGCTCAAACTTTCAAGTTTCTCTATTCAAATTTTAATTGCGATATTGAGGTCGCTCGACTAATTTTCGCACAGGCATTCAAACTAAGTTGATTAAGGGAAGTTTTCAGAGCAACTGTAAAATTTCAATTATCTGCCTACTTAATGTTTAGTTAGTTGATATAGGTACTTAACATTTAACGAGTGAAAAAGAAAACTATTTCTCAAACATGCTTGGAAATTTGAGCATTATTTTTGACGACCTTCTTCGAGATAAATCGAAATTGCTGTACTGGCCAAATACATGCGAGCAGAGGCCGGCCAAAGTTGTATGAAAATCCATATCTGTCGTGTTTAGCGGCCAAATAAATTACTATGTAAACTCATATCTGTCGTGTAATTTGAAAATAGAACTATATTTTACTACGAAACATGGCAACCAAGGAGGTTACTTATCAAAGGTTTTGATCAAATTTCGAACTGACTTGTAATTATAACGCTGTTTAATGAAAAAAAAACAAATGAACACTTTGGCGCTCGAAAAATTATTCTTGTTCGTTGTTTGTCATTGATTTTGAAAAGTAATTATTGAAGTTTTAATTTCCGCGCATTATTTGAGAAAAGTACTACACAATCCTTGGCCACAACTAGGCATTGATAGACTTACGTATGTGTGCCTCAGCTTCGCCTCGGCCCACATTTACACGTTCGTCCGTCCATACCTCTTTTGCTGGCCGCTGCAGTAATGCACTATTACTAACTACATACTAGATATCGTAGGTTCGATTTCTACCCCAGGAGAACATTCTAGTGACAATAATATTTGTTTGCATATAATATGCTAGGACAAAATCTTTATATCTAATCTTCTCAATCTCTAATCTCTCATAATCATATTAGCTCAATACGTCCCCAATGAAGGGGCTCGAGCCTACCCTTAATTAGGGCGATCAGGCCTTAACCAGGCCTGACGCACTCCGCGCTGAAGGCATGAAATTGTAACTCATCACATCAGCTCATATATACATAAATACCCACCGAGGGGCTCGAGCCTACCCTGAATTAGGGCGATCGGGCCTTAGTCGACCACGCGGGCCTAGTGCGGGTTGGTCAACTTCACACACAACCTTCGAGTTTCTACGCAGATGTGTGCAGGTTTCCTCACGATGTTTTCCTTCACCGTAAGAGCGTCGGATAAACGTACATATGAGATCGAAATTCGAAAACACATTGGTACGTGGCAGGACTCAAACCACGACCTCGCGGCTTTTAGGTAGCGGCCCTTACCCTTGCGCCACCAACTCTCTTGCCTACCTGTACTTACGCCAAAGTATATATATTAGTACTAACGCCTAAGCCACGCGGCCCCCTGAATGGGGCAAATTCAGTAGTCAAAAGAGATAAAACTTACTCGATAGAAAAAGAGGCAACTTGTAGGTGAATGTAACTGTAGGTAATTAGCGCTGTGCGACCTGAATTTGCACTTTATTGTGTCGTAGCAAGAGTCGCCATTCGTTCAAATGTTTTGCGGAGTTAACCTTCTTTTACGTAGTAAATAGTCTTTATTATTTGCCTTAGTCGACCATGCAGGCCCAGTGCGGGTTGGTTGACTTCACACACAACCTGCGAGTATGCATGTTTTCCTTCACCGTAAGAGCGTCGGATATTGAAATCTAAATTTGAATACACATTGGTACGTGGCAGGATTCGAACCACAACCTCCCGGACAGGAGGGAGCTTACCGTCACCGACGTTCTTGTCTAATCTCTAAATCGTATAAAACAAAGTCACTGTCTGCCTCTGTCTGTTTCTCCGCTTACTTCTTAAAAACCACGCAACAGATTTTGAATACTGTTTTCATTAAAAGAAGGAGCGATAAACGAAGAAGTTTTAGGTGTATAAATCTACCCCGCGAGATTCAAAGACGTAGCTGAGAAAATCTAGCTGTGTAAATATTATACTGTATTTGTCTCACTCTGACTACTAAAAAATGGGGTCGTTTACGTGACATAGAATTTCTCTCTGGGCATATTAAAGAAAATCTTTGACATAGTCTACCCTATTGTGTCTTCAAAAATAGTTCTGAGATTTAACAAAAGACCATTTTATTAGTTCACCATTTTGCTAGAAACAATGGTGGTCTTAATTACTTACAGAAGTTCTTATACAGGGTCTTAGGGGGGGAACGATGTAGGTATTAAGGCTTTAAGACGACTCAAGCCGAGTAGGTCGATTCGTGATAAAATAATATCGAACGGAAGTCTATTCATTTTAACCCAGCGAGGATGTGGAGGGGTCATTTTGACCCTGTCAATTTTTAATCCAGTGTATTTTTTTTTCCGCGGTCATAGGATGTTGGACGTCATAGCTTTTGCTAAGAGACTCGCCCACACCACAGATTACTAAATAGTTACTTCGCCCACACGTTCAACATCGCTTCTCAGTAAAATTCTCAAGTCAATTCTCAATAAAAAAATGGACCCTCCATACTAAAATGCACAAAATTTGTATAAAGAGTAAAAAAAAATTTACGTTTTCAGCAAAGTCGTAGAACAAAAATGTACACCCTGTGTTTTTGATACTGATATCTTTAAGCAGTCTTTCAATAATCTGAATTGAATATTGTGTCTGAAGAAAGAACTCATTTAGAATTTTTCAAACCTTAAAATTATGAACTATTATAAAGTTTGTTAGATTATGAGTTAAAGCTAGTTTACTTTGCATATGTATGAAAAACGCATTTTCTTTAATTCAACGTAATTTTGTAAAACTAAAAGTTACACTACATTTGTCAAAAAGTTGTAAAGTTATAAAGTAACTAGCTGTTTTCCGCGGTTTCACCCGCGTGGACAACATTTCTATGACTTTTCGAGGGTGCGCAGTGCGTGAATAAACGTAGCCTGTATGTTAATCCAGGTCCAAATATGTCTACCTACCAAATTTCAGCCAGATCTGTTCAGCAGTTTTTGCGTGAAGAAGTAACTAACATACCCTCTTACAAACTTTCGCCGTTATAATATAAGTGTGATGTGATACTATACAAGCTTATGCCAGCAGCTTTGCTCGTGTGAACATAGTGTCTATGACTGTGAAAAAAAAATAGCTTATATGTTAAGGTGAGGTATTGATAGGAACAGTTGCCTCTGTCCTTTCCTTTACGTGTAAAGAGTAAAGAAAATAACCACACTTTATCACTTTTCCAATGGTTTTTCGTTTCAATCAAAAAGTACAATGAAAGTATAAAACATAATAACATTACTTACTTTGTATATCATAAAAAATATGTTTGTTTATTTTTTTAAATTTATACTTCAAAGTGTTAGTAATAACTAGAGTTAAATGTAACGTTGTAGACCTATCTTTTGGATTTTTTTTTCTATCGAGCCAAAACTGCTCAATCGTGTTTCTTATAGCTTTCGACTAAAAGGAACATCATCAACAATAAAAGTATTTTTATCAACCTCGGGTTTTCTATCGTTTACGAGTAATTGGTTGGTGGTAGGGCATTTTCTAAGCCCGCCTGGCTAGCTACCACCATCTTATCTAAGTCTTGCCGCCAAATATCAATGTTGATATCATTGGTGTGTTCCGGCATGAAGATAAGATAGCCAGTTCCCAATTGCGTTGGGGAATCTTGGTAAGCCCGCTTCCATCTTCGGCAACATCGTCACTTACCACCAGGTGAGATGTTGTCAAGGGTTTACCAATGGTGAATAAAAAATAAAAAAAAATTGACGTCAAAAATCCAGGTCCTAATCTGTCTACCTACTAAATTTCATCCAGATCCGTTTACCTGTTATGGCGTGAAAGAGTGACAAACATCCATACACACAGACTTTAGCGGTTACAATATTAGTAAGGACGGTCATTTAACTTTTCATAATCACTATTCAGTCAAGCTAATACGTTTTCCATGCAAGTTTTGGAAAATAATAAATTGGGTAGAACTCAAAATCAAATACAAAAACCGGCCAAGTGCGAGTCGGGCTAGCACTCCAAGGGTTCCATATATCCACATATCTCCACACAACTACAAAGCTCTAGGACAATATTACCTATTCACATTACAAATAATATAAGATAATATAAGAGCGTCGGTGGCGTAATGGCTAGGGCCGCCGCCTCCTGTCCGGGAGGTCGTGGTTCGTACCTGCCACGTACCAATGTGATTTCGAATTTAGATTTCATATGTACGTTTATCCGACGCTCTTACGGTGAAGGAAAACATCGTGAGGAAACCTGCACACGCCTGCAAAGAAACTCGCAGTTTGTGTGTGAAGTCGACCAACCCGCACTGGGCCCGCGTGGTCGACTAAGGGCTGATCGCCCTAATTCAGGGTAGGCTCGAGCCCCTCGGTGGGGACGTATATGAGCTGATATGAATGAAAAAATGAATTACAAATAAAAGACATCAACGCGAGCATTTTTTTTTCCCCAGAGCGGTGGAAGGGCGGAGGAGAATGCGTTTATGCATACCAATACAGCCGTCTGTACTGGTTATGTGGGACTCACAGCCCTGCGCCTATATGCATACATACCCATATATACATAAGGTATATATAAATAAATATGCACCAGGCCCAAGACCACACTACCCACTAAACTCCCCCGGTGGATTTAGGTCATCAAGACCTATGAATCCTTCATCGGAGCGACCCACACCCTTAGGGAAGAATGGGGTGCGTAGGTCAGGAAGGGTTGCACCAAACGCACCGTGGAGATAGCCAGCGCGCCCAGTGCAGGGGCCCCTCCTGGGGAATGTACCATACGGGGATGGCACAAGAACTAAGAGGTGGGTGAAGACAATGCGATTGTACTAAGCTGCCTTGAAAAAGGCGGCTCGAAACTAGTATGTGCCGCAGACCTTCGATGGCTTCCCCGACGATGGATGACGCGTGCAATGTCGAGTTACGTCCGTTTCCACAGCTTTAGTTTCCACGATCGGCAGCGTTTGCTCACGAAGATCCATCGCCGGGGGCGCCACCGAAGCACGCGACACGACGGTATCGATCGTCCGAAGCAGGCCGGGTCACGACGTGTATGGCTATGTTGGCTTCCCGACGATGGCGGCAGTAAGGTTCCGTCCTAATACCACTGAGATGCGCTTCGTTCTAACTTCCCCGTGAATCGGTATAGTATCGTGATGCACTAGGTGAGCCCCACATAACTACCCCACGTTCGGACGCTGGCATGCGCAATGCATTTTCTATCCTCCCACCCTCCCTGAATTCTCCCACCCTCCGAAGCGCAAACTCAACGGTGCGATCTTGCGTGCCTCCCCATCGCCGCGATACACCTCCGAAGCACACGACGACCCTAAAGCGCGCGAGTCCACCGCGGGTGGCGAACTCAACGCGAATCAATGCACCTACTTCGTTCAGTACCTCTGAACACACTGTGCTACCCGCAACTAGTGGCTTGCCAGGTTATACCAGGCTTTACCAGGTTATGGATTTACTTAAGTCTGCCTACCCTACGTTCCTTCTTCTGGTACGCGTCATCCCTCAAATACACCACCCACTGCCACTAAAGCCTAGAGTATCCTACATTTAAAAATACATTTCTTTAAATTTTGGAACGCCTCCGTGGCGTATTAGTTAATTCCATTAGCTTTACATCAGGATGTCGCGAGTTCAAATCCCGGCGAAATATTACTTTGTAAGGCTCGGTTTGGTTGGTGGTAGGGTATTTTTAAAGCCTGCCTGGCTAGCTACCACCGTCTTGCTGCCAAACATCAATCCCTGCCAACACTCAAAATGATGTCCACGCGGGCGAAGCCGCGGGCAAAAGCTAGTTCCTTAAAATTATCGAACCTGCTCACAAAATTTCAAGAGAATCGGTTGAGAAATATGACCTGTAGAGGAGAACAGCCGGACATCCGCAGATCATACGAAAGCATTTTTCCCAGGGCGCCCTTAGGTAGTTGTGCACCTTTTTGATTTGCGTTAGGTTGAGTACCCTCCGCACTCGCCTTCCCTGTCCGGTGAAGTTGTAAAGGCTCCTACGGCCAGCAACAAGCTTGTCCTTTCGAAAAAAGGCATTTTGCCCAAGCTGAAACGGACACGCATTGCTCGCGCTTCTCTCTCGTTCTTTCAAAAAAAATATTTAAACACGTTAAAAAACCAACTTCCATCGCAACCACTTAGTACATTTTTTGCATTATTATTTTTGGTTTTTGTTCATTTTCTAATAAAGTGCTGCACCGATTTTGATAAAATTTATATGGGACCACACGGAAAGCACTAGATTTCAAATAAAAAAGAATCATAAAAATCGGTTCACCCAGTCAAAAGTTCTGAGTACACATAAAAAAAAACACATACAGTCGAATTGAGAAGTCGGCTGAAAAAGAGATTTGTAAGCTCTCGGCTTGCTAATCCGTTGTAGGCACCTAAAGCGAATTGGACATTTTACGAATCACATTTTGCATCACTCATTTACAGAATAGCCTAGATGCGACTATTATTTCGATGGTGATAATAAACGTTTGTCTGCATGTATAAGTTGTCAGGTGTCACAAATAATTTTCTGGATGATGACGGCTATGCTGGTGAGATACAAAGAGAGCCAGTACCTAACTTGTAACAAGGGTATATTACTCGTAAACACAAAAGAGGCACTTCAAAGAAGGATTCCTTGTCATTGTCATTTGAAAGGATTTCAAAAAGACAGACTTTACAGCTTGTTTGAAAACTGCGACTGTAAGAAAATTGTGTGATTATGATATGAGATAATATGTTGTTAACTAGCCCTAATATCCTCACTACTGTGGCATGGTTCTCTTCCGAAGTTCGGGAAGGTTAAGCCATACTCCACACACTGGGGTCAAGTCTGGGTTTGTGGAGGTTGTAGGGCTGGTGGCACATCCCACTGTCAGAAGTGTTTCAAGCCACCTATAAAGCATCCAACAAGGCTTGATGACTGCTATCTAGTAATAGCACCAACGGCTTAGCGTGCCTTGTAAAGCACGGAAACGGTCGACATACCTAAATGCCACAAACAGCCAAAACCATCTAGGTAATAACCGTGCTTCAGGTCTGTTTACCTTCGTGATCAACCCAACCACGCAAATTACAACTTTGTGATGGGTCCGTCAAATCGGTTTTTCCTTTTTGTGGTAAAAAAACACCCTATAGTAACCTAAAGCTAACTGAATTTTCTGTTAAGTAGATTGTAAGTTAAATAAAAGTTTGGCATAAGCCCGCTTTGGCATCAAACCTACGCTCTTCTAGATTAACTAAGAGTCTTTATTTTGATCTCAGATTATAAAATGTTTCATACAACAATCATTACAAAAAGTGGAGTAACGCGTGTTCTAATAAATATATATATGTATGCATCTATACCTTAAGTAGTTTCCTCGAATAATGTGGTCCTAATCTTCACTGTAATTGACCTTCATTTAAAATATGTCACAGCACATTTCGGCATGTTGACGGTAAGTCTGCGTGACTGTAACTCTGCTCCGTCGAGAGTGGAACAGTTTTTTTTATCCCATTTTCAAAGCGCTAATATTAAATACATATTTTATTTCAGATCTGTGATTCTGATAAACTAAAATACTAAAGTACATCGAAAAGCAGCAGCAAAAATTTTAATAAAGAAGTGATATAAATTTTCTAACTAACCCGACACTATACCGAAGATATCCCGGACGTCAGCCTGTACGAGATTAGAATGGCTCTCAAACAGCTCAAGAACAACAAGGCACCGGGTGATGATGGAATTACGGCTGAACTTCTGAAAGCAGTTGGATCATCGGTACTAAAAGCTCTTCAGAAGTTATTTAATTCCGTTATACTTGAGGGACAAACGCCTAAGGCATGGCACAGAAGTGTGGTCGTGCTATTCTTCAAAAAAGGTGACAACACCCTGCTGAAGAACTACAGACCCAACTCACTTTTGAGCCATGTCTACAAGCTGTTTTCGAGAGTCATTACGAATCGTCTCGCACGCAGGTTTGACGATTTCAAGCCTCCCGAACAAGCCGGTTTCCGAAAAGGCTTTAGTACCATATACCACATACATACGCTGCGGCAGATTATACAGAAGACCGAAGTATACAGTCAGCCACTATATGCTTGACGTTTGTGGACTATGAGAAGGCCTTTGATTCAGTCGAAAACTGGGCTGTGCTACAGTCTCTCCAGCGGTGCCAAATTGACCATCGATATGTCGAGGTGTTGAAGTGTCTGTATGAAAACGCCACCATGTCGGTCCGCCTCCAGGATCAGAACTTGAAACCGATCCAGTTGCAGCGAGGAGTGAGACAGGGAGACGTTATATCTCCAAAACTGTTCACCGCCGCCCTGGAAGATGTTTTTAAGCTTCTGGACTGGGTGGACTCGGCATCAATATCAACGGCGAGTACATATCCCACCTCCGATTCGCTGACGATATCGTGGTCATGGCTGAGACTATGGAAGACCTAAGCACAATGCTCGATGGCCTCAGTAAAGTCTCTCAACAAGTGGGCCTTAAAATGAACATGGACAAGACGAAAGTAATGTTAAATGTCCGTGTCGCACCCACCCCTCTAAAGGTTGGAGACTCTACACTGGAAGTTGTTGACTAATATGTATCATCATCATCATCATATCAGCCGAAGGAAGTCCACTGCTGGACATAGGCCTCCCCCAAGGATCTCCACGACGACCGGTTCTGCGCTGCCCGCATCCAGCGGCTTCCCGCGACCTTCACCAGGTCATCGGTCCACCGAGTGGGAGGCCTGCCTACACTACGCTTTCCGGTGCGTGGTCGCCACTCGAGAACTTTACTGCCCCAACGGCCATCTGTTCTACGAGCAATGTGCCCCGCCCACTGCCACTTAAGTTTAGCAATTCTGAGAGCTATGTCGGTTACTTTGGTTCTCTTACGGATCTCCTCGTTTCTGATTCGATCACGCAGAGAAACTCCGAGCATAGCACGCTCCATTGCCCTTTGGGTGACCTTGAGCCTTCTTATGAGGCCCATAGTAAGCGACCATGTCTCAGTTCCGTACGTCATCACTGGCAACACACATTGGTCGAAGACCTTGGTCTTAAGACACTGCGGTATCTGGGACGTAAAGATATTGCGACTAATATGTATACCTGGGACAAATAGTCCAGCTAGGCAGGTCCAACTTCAAGAAAGAGATCAATCGACGAATCCAACTCGGCTGGGCAGCGTTCGGGAAGCTTCGCAATATCTTCACGTCACAAATACCGCAGTGTCTCAAGACTAAGGGCTTTGACCAGTGTGTGTTGCCAGTGATGACTTACGGAACTGAGACATGGTCGCTTAATGGGCCTCATAAGAAGGCTCAAGGTCACCCAAAGGGCATTGGAGCGTGCTATGCTCGGAGTTTCTCTGCGTGATCTAATCAGAAACGAGGAGATCGGCAGGAGAACTAAAGTAACCGACTTAGCTCACAGAATCGCTAAACTGAAGTGGCAGTGGGCAGGGCGCATAGCTCGTAGAACAGATGACTGATGGGGCAGTAAAGTTCTCGAATGGCGACCACGCACCGGAAAACGTAGCGTAGGAAGGCCTCCAACGCGGTGGACAGCAGCGCAGGACCGGTCGTCGTGGAAATCATTGGGGGAGGACTTTGTCTAGCAGTGGACGATTTTTGGCTGATATGATGATAAATTTTCAGAACGATACGCAAATAATAAAATTAAGCCCGCTTTAAATCTTGTGATCGTTTTAGAATGACTTTCATGGGTCCGATTGAGCTGAAATATGGTATGAAGCCGTATTCCCGGTGAAAGTAGACCCTCATGATATTTAGTAATTGATCTGATTATGAACTGCGAAGATGAAATCAAGGTCCCAGGATTGTCTATATTTTCAGTCAAATCATAGCAATACTTTACCTCTCAGCCCAGCCTTTTTTTTTGTAATCAAGCTTCTAATTTATTTCATTTTTACTTGGCACACTGAACTTAAAAACTCTTTCAAATTATACCTAAAAGTTGTTGAGTTTTTGGAAATGACCTTTATTTTTATTTTTTTCAAGAAAGACTTTTTGGCCTGGGGGCAACGCAGGACTTAGGCGCAGTAATAACTGGTAGCTTTATTATACAGTAAGTCCTACAATAGATAGGATAAGTACAAATGGGAATTAGCATGATTTTCTAATTAGCAAAAATCTTTGATTTATTTGCATTTGTGTGTTCTAATTTTATATGAAATATGAAAATGTTTTAATATGTTGTGATTTCTCAAAATAAAATTATAAAAGGTACAGTTGGCGTGCAAAATACAACGCAGTTTCTTTTTATCAGCTTTAAATAAAGTAAAAAAATACAAATTAGTTGCAACAAACAGTAATGATTAATATTAAAATGTGCCTCAAGCCCCATACAAATTATCCATCAATTTCTAATGGAAAAATCGGGTTAATTTTTTTTTGATGAGATTGTGAATCAAAGTCAATCAATGATGCTAGGTTACGAATATCTGATAATTCGAAAAATATGATAAATCTTGGAATTAAAAACACAAGAAAATCACATTGACTGTATTTTACGGGATTTGTATTATCTTTATCGTATATTATTTCTGTGAAATAGAAAAACGTGGCTCGGATTAATTTTATTGAACAACACCGTCATTTTGTGTTTGAAAGGATTTAGCGAGACGAATTCGACGAATCATTCTCTGAGCTAAAATTTCATAAAACATTCATTTGTTGTTTAACGAGCTTATTCTGTCTGCTCGCTCTTTTCGTAATCTGAGCCCCATTGTGAAGCTATCTCCTTTTTCGTAGTCTCCGGGGAATATTGTGACGTCACAGATTGACATGTTGTCAGTAACTCACTGCGTCATCCCGTATCGACCGTCGTGAATGAATGGACCACAAATGAGGACAGCTACCCTACTTCTGTTTCCTGTTCTCTTGTATGTAGTTTCTCCCGTAAATGTAGGTTATGTTAAGTGTGTGGAATAAGTATGTACCTATTAATAGTTTGGCGCATTGTATGTCACATCATCATCATCATATCAGCCAAAGGACATCCACTGCTGGACAGAGGCCTCCCCCAAGGATTTCCATGACGACCGGTTCTGCGCTGCCACATGTCACATAATATGGTATAAAACAAATATATATATAGGCTCCTCCGTCCCTAAAAATAGCAACTCGATTTCAAATATTGAACGAAATAGCTTGGAAATAAAGTTTTTATCAGGTCGTACTGCAACCTGGCTGTTACATCAATCGCTACGGACGAATCGTGCAAAAAATTGTGGTTTTTAATTCATTGTAAATAAGATGAGAAGAATTTCTAAAAACTAAGAAAATTAAATCATTTTATATTGTTTTGTTAAGAAGTTCATAAATTATCATAATGTTTTGATTAAAATTGTAGCAGTTCTATGGTTACAACTAGAAAAAAGGGTGCATTAGGATTTTTTTCTTTAGTTCTTATATACGTCCCCACCGAGGGGCTCGAGCCTACCCTGAGTTAGGGAGATCGGGCCTTAGTCGACCACGCGGGTCCATTACGGGTTAGTCGACTTCACACACAACCCTCGAGTTTTTTTCGCAGTCGTGTGCAGGTTTCCTCACAATGTTTTCCTTCACCATATGAGCGCGTCGGATAAACGTACATATAAAATCGAAATTCGAAAACACATTGGTACGTGGCAGGATTCGAACCACGTCCTCCCGGACAGTAGGTAGCCCTTGCCAATGCGCCACCGTCGCTCATAGTTCTGTGTATTTAAATAAAATTCCAGAAAATCAAAAATACTCCTCATATGCTGTAAATTACAAAACATTTTTTTTAGATAAAAAACCCTTAATGGAAAAACTTATAAAGTTGGTCGTTGGCGGCGGTATAAGCCTTAATTTCCGAACGGGGTGGCAGATGACCTACTATTCTGTTTGTACTATGACTATGGCCCAGGTGAACCAACAGCTGGGCCAAGGGTGCCCAAGGGCAAGGCGCGTGGACATGGATATTAATATTCGATTGTATTCGGAAATGCGATCATTGCCGAGAGACATTTAAAAAATAAAAGTACTTTGTACATAAATATTCCTAATAGATTTTATGGTTCCGAACAACCAAAAGTTGACCAACCGAACCCTATTACTAAGTCTCAGCTGTCCGTCCGTCCGTCTGTCAGCGAGCTGTATCTCATGAACTGTAAAAGGTAGACAGTTCAAATTTTCACAGATTGTGTATTTATTGCCGCTATAACGACAAATAATAAAAACTAAAGAGGGCTCACATATAATTTTTATTATTTATTATTATATCAGCTCATATACGTCCCCACCGAGGGGCTCGAGCCTACCCTGAATCAGGGCGATTAGGCCTTAGTCGACCACGCGGGCCCAGTGCGGGTTGGTCGACTTCACACACAACCTTCGAGTTTCTTCGCAGGCCTGTGCAGGTTTCCTCACGATGTTTTCCTTCACCGTTAAAGCAATCGGTAATGATATGTACGTAAGTTTTGGAAAAACTCATTGGTACATTGGCCGTCCAGATTTGAACCCGGTACCTCTGGTTAGATGGACCGAGTCGTTACCGGTTGAGCCACCGACGCTTTTTTTACATACAATAAACATGTTTTAAAGGCTTTTTTGTTTTGCTCTATCGTAAAATTATTTACACATACAAGCATGAAACTTAGTGTAGATTTAGTGCTTATCCTAAAGTATAACTACAAATAATAAAAACTGGTTTATTATCAGCCTTTCTTTGAGTGAGTCTGAACAATACGTTGGTCCGTTGAATTTTAAAGAAATTAAACCAAAAAAAAAGAGTATTTTTTTTAGTTCCCTCAGAAACTGCATCGAACTATGCTATTTTCAGGAGATAAAAAGTAGCCTATGTTCTTTCCAGTGACACAGGCTACCTGCATGCCAAGTTTGGATTGGTTGAGATGTTGAAGCGTGAAAAAGTAACAAAGCAACAAACAAACAAACTCATTTTTACATTTATAATATTATTAAGAATTGTAAATTAGTGTGTTTCGAGGTTACATACAAATCAAAAAGATTTAATAGTTACTTATTATACAAGGCTATAAAGTTGTTATTTGGCGCTAGATACCTCTAGAAAAGCCTGAGCAATGAGGATTCTAGGATTGAATCACGGGTTTAAAGATAGAATCCTGAGCCTAGCGAGGCGAGGGTTTAAAAGGCATGAGACGCAAAATCACTTTGTTGCCGAGCAAAACACATAATTTTTCACCTCCGCTACACCGAGGAATATTTTAGGTGCAAAAAAATCCAGTTTAATTGTTATTTGGTTTTTTATTTTAAAATCTCTTTCCACGCTGGCGGATAAAACGCAATGTTTTGCGCGAAAATGGAGCGACATACAAAATCTTTCCGCGAGTGTTAGGTGAAAAATTATTTTTATTTTAGAGCTCTGGCAATAAAATCATTTGGATTTGTACATCTATGCTATGCTGTCACGTAGGAAGAACACGGATTCTGACTTATTGTCACGTGACTGAGCAAATATAATAACTCAAAAGTTAAAAATACCTATTAAGCGTTCTTCGTGTGCGAGTCCGACCTGAACTTGGCCTGTTTCCTTTCTTAATTTTAGGTACTAGCGATACAAGATGATGTCGTCAGTACCATAAATGGTACTAGCGATACAAGATGATGTCGTCAGTACCATAAATGGTACTAGCGATACAAGATGATGTCGTCAGTACCATAAAAGGTACTAGCGATACAAGATGATGTCGACAGTACCATAAATGGTACTATCGATACAAGATGATGTCGTCAGTACCATAAATGGTACTAGCGATACAAGATGATGTCGTCAGTACCATAAATGGTACTAGCGATACAAGATGATGTCGTCAGTACCATAAATGGTACTAGCGATACAAGATGATGTCGTCAGTATCAAAAATGGTACAAGCGATTCAATGTTGTGTTAATAGTAACAGTGTCAATGGTACTAGAGATTTAATGGCAAATTTTATATTTTTAGGGTAACGTAGTTCCAACGAGGAACCCTCATAAGATCTCTCCGTCCCGTCACTTTTATATTACATTTCATTTTAAGTATTGTAGGTGTTTTATTTTAGGTATTGTAATATTCAATCATTTTCTATCGTAAATGAAGTAGATTTAATATAATTTTTAAAAAATTGTTAATTATCTAAACATTATCGTGGATAAACTTTTTCTTTCACTAAGATAAAGGTAACCCCACTTAAGCAGTTTTTTTTTTGTTCACAATTGGTAAGCTCTTACCTGATGGTTAATGACGATAATGCTGAAGATGGAAACACGCTTACCAATATTCCCCAACGCAATGATGAACTGATTAACACTGATGTTTGGCGGCAAGACTTAGATAAGATGGTGGTAGCTAGCCAGGCGGGCTTTAAAAATACCCTACCACCAACTAAACCGAGTCTTACAAAGTTAGGTTCCGCCAGTAAACGAACCCATGACCTTCTCATGTAAAGCTAATGGAATTAACCATTACGCCACGGAGGCGGTCCAAAATTAAAAGACATGTATTTTTATAAGTAGGATACGCTATGCTTAAGTGGCAGTGGGCGGTGTATTTGACGAACGACGCGTACCAGTTGACCTCACCGGGAATCGAACCCGCGACCTCTTGATGTGAAGCGAATGGACTAACCATTACGCCACCTAGGCGGTAAAACACTTCAACTTTAGCGAGAATATCCCACGCCTAAACCAATAACTATACCAATAATGAAGGAGCATCCATTAACTTCAATGAAAATGGCGTGCGCCTTCAGCTACAGGCAGTTCTTATACCCTCAAAATGTGGACTTTACGATCATGAACCCACGGAAAAGTCGGTGTGTGGTGACCGTAAAACGGAAATCTTTCGCTTTTCCAACATAAGCATGGCTATTATCGTGAAACTAAAACGCATTAAAGCGATGTTATGAATAGGGCACGTGTTTCGGTTGTGCCAGTATATTTCCATTTGTGATGATATTGTAGGAAAAGTGTTATGGGATATATCAGAATGATTTGTAAGAAAATCGGCCAAGTGCGAGTTTCCAACTCCCACACAAAGGGTTCCGTACCATCGTACAGACAAAAAAAAATACTTTTCTTGTATGGGGTCCCCTTTAATATTTTCATTGTTATCATATCAGCCGAAAGACGTCCACTGCTGGACATAGGCCTTTCCCAAGGATTTCTAAATCTTAAAAAATCTAGGTATATGACGTTGAATGCCTCGATTACAGGAAAATCTGTGAAAAATCTAAAGTCCTTCCGTTCCCACAGGAAAAATAAAATTATATGTATTTTGTATTTTTGTTAAGGTCTGATGTTAAGGTCTGATGGGGTTTCAATTTACTCTGATCGAGATGTTCAAGTGAGCGTTATTGTAGAACTGTGTTTGTTAAACTTACTAAAGTTTATTCTATGTGTGACAGTTCGTTTTTCTTTATTACCAGTCTATGTCTGATTATCCGAATTTTCGATTGTCCGAATCGACTTCGGTCCCAATTAATTCGGATAATCGGCGTTCTACTGTATGTTTGAGTATAATATTACGATAAAAACAAATAACGGACATGGATATATGTTTTTTTTGTGATTTGAGCCTCCTGATAGCCCTTAAGCAAAGTATACATATTAGTACTAAAATACAGTATGGACACTCCCTGCCGCTCTCTAGTTTGGGACTTCACCCTCTCGTCACCCAGATTGATACCGATTGGTTACAGTTTGGTTGTCAAACGTATAGGATTTCGCCGCCATTTTGTTTGTTCCGTCATTCGTTTTTTGAAATGTTATTTCTGGCTCGTTGTATGAAGTGTCCAGGGTGTGCCTTAAGTGTGAAATTTATTTAAACGACCTTTTGCCTGCAGCTTTGCTCAAACCTTAATATTTTGGAAACGGATCGCTTAATCGAAAAATGGTTTTAAGGAACCCTAAGTAGAACAGTCTTATGATATGGCTTACAGTAGCGCAACAACTTTGATGTCCCACGATGCCGCCACGGCGTAGGTACTAGTAGTACTAGCCTATAGCCAGCCTGGCAAACCCGCAAAGAGAGGTCCCGCCACCCGCTACCCCGCAAGACCCTTTCGTTGCTCTGCGTAAGTACATTCGTTGCACTACTGTAAGCCGCTATATTGTAATACTGTGTCAGTAGTTGTGAAAGACGATATCTCACACGATAGGATGGCAACACAACCTAAACCCGCACACACCTCCGGCCTCTCCCAGCTGGGGCTTTCCCTCGCATTGTGCGAATTCATTGCACTTATCTAAACCAAGCCTCGCTACTTAGAGACCCTTATCCGCAAGATTCCCCGCGAAACTGTGGTAGCTTGCTTGCAACCCACCCCGGCCCAGGTGCCCGACTAACCCCTCTCGCCCACGCCCTCGTCGATCGCGTCTGCCATTGAGCAAACGTCCGAGACCGACAACGGTAATGGCATAAATGCCCACGACCATAGTACGCCCCAGGACAAGACCGTCTTTAAAATGGCCACTGACGCCGTCTCGGAAACCTCCCTTAAAAGGCATCGTTCAAACGTCAGTTATTATTTCCCAAAAATATTTCATGTACAGACACGGCCCGCTGCGGTTTTATTATATGTACTTATATAGATATATACATATAGAACTGTAAGTTATCTTATAGTTGAGCAGTACTAAAGATTTCTATTTCAACGTTTCAGACTGAATTCCTTATCAAACAGCGTGTGTACGCGTTTAATCTAAGCAACTGCCCTAAATACACGGTACAGTTGAGCGCAAATAAACATCTATTATTGACATCTAAAAGGTGTTAGATAGATAGATAGATAAATGTTTTTATTGAAAATACAGCAATACGAATGGATAAAAAATAAATAATAAAAAACAATGACAAACTGACAGTTGTTGCTGTGCATTGGAAAGGTACCGTTTAAGCTTTATTGCTACAAGTGCAAACTTGCAACGCTGATAATCTACTTCCTTCCCTTTGTAACTCTGTTACACAGTGTTACAAAGGGAAGGAAACGCATATCCATGTACAGAGGCCAGCACATCAAGCTAGACACTTTGGACTTTGTACCGTTCTTATGCCGTATGCATATGGATCAGAATCGCACTACGAGTGTCTAGCTTGATGTGCTGGCCTCTGTACCTTACGAACAAATTATTTATTGAAACGCTAACATACTCATTGAACACGAGTTTTGTTTGTCACTATACCGTCTTAGTTTGATATTGATTAGCTGGTTTATGTAACGTTAGTAATTAGATATTTAGAAAGCTAATTATTGTGACAAAGGCATAGTTTGTATTGACGAAGTTTTATTGTTATTTTAATTACAGAATTTGATAGATAAATTTAAATAAGACAGAATTATTTAGTAAAAACTAGTTCCCAAAGTTTTATTTAAATAATTTATACCTGTTTTTATTGTTTTCAGGTATGTAATTAAACATAGGCGTTATTGTTGATTCAATTGTTTAAGGTAAGTATTTTATTATTAAGAATTAAAATAAATATGCAATATAATAAAAAGTGATCTTATAACATTAAAAATGGTATATTGACTACAAAAAAAAAATACGAGTGTGACCACACGACTGAAGTAAAACTTCTTTGACTCACTTAAGTTTGAAAGTAAATACTGAGTCTTCAGAAAATAATCTAATCTTTTTGGCATATAGAGGTATAGAAAGTTTATGAAAATAGTTTTATTAACCTCTGAAAATGGTCAAATCTTTTTTATCTTATATGTTTGTTTTGATTGTTTTGACAACCGATATTATTGCCTTGGCAACCAATATTGTTGTTAAACAAAAATAAATAGTATCTCTCTTTCTATCTTCACTAATTTATATAGCCCTCTCAACTTCCGTTCGCCTTGCCCGACCACACTTCTGTAGCGCTCTCGTCACGCATCCACCAGCTTACTCCTCTAGTCAAGCGTGTGTAAAGAAGTTTTACTTCAAAAATATAAATTTTTGCTACTTTGAACCACTAAAGGTGAGTGAATATTAAAGAAACTAGAAATATGATAATGGTACCAAATGGCATAAATCCTTCCAATTATGAAGCGAGTGTGCTCCCATTGGTGCCTCGCGTACTCTGTAAAATAACATAGCAAACTAACCTTGTAGAAACATCCTTGCTGTTGCTAACAGAATAAACTCGCTCAACTTACAAACAAAGTCAGACAACTAACCGCTTTTGTTTGCGACTGTACTGGGTAGTTTTATACTATCCGACTTTTGAGAGTGAGGATGACGACGATTCTTACGTTAACGCTTGACTGTTGATGGACGACGATCCGATAAGGAATAATTTCGTAAACCTAAAAACTTTTAGGTGAAAGCTTTTAATATTGCATTGTCACGCGATATAGGTACGTATGCATGTAAAATTTTAGCTCAATCGGAAAGCAGGAAGTAGGTCAAATTTAACTTGTAAGATTCCACCCGATCATACATACATTACAAGTTAATTAAAAGCTTGTAAAAAAAGGTTTTTTTTTATTAAAAATTTGAGGTGCTAGATTTGAATAGCCCAAGATCCACACATCAAAAGCGTGTAAATATCAAGTACATTTTAGAGTAGGTATTGCTGCAATTGATATTTAATAAACTTTTTTTGGATAGCTATTGATTCTACTTAGTGAATTTCACTATTTAAATAAAGAATTTTGATTAATTTCCTTTATAAAGAGAAAATCAACTGTCAACTAAGATTTCTATAAAACTGTGTAATCGAAATAATTACAAATAGGAATCATAGGAATTAAATTATAAGCCGATCTGAAAAATAAATACATAAATTAGGGAAAAATAAAGTAGATATTTTTTAATGCTAAAAATTTACTTGATCCTTAGACACTTTTGAGCAGTGTAGATTTGAATGGCGTACATTCCAAAGCCGCCAGCATTCGGTGACCATATACTTTAAAGAAAAGGTCAAATGTTCAAAAAGGGCTACTAACAGAGCCAGGTCATGGCACCACACACTCAGAGACACATCGCGAGAACTGCCGTAGCCAGCGTGGACTTTACGATGACATCTCGCCCTTACCCCTCACCATCTTTGTGGACATGACCAATCTGTTCAGAGATCACGACTGATGGGAGAAAGGTCACGTATGTTTAAGGTTTAACCGTGCCCCAGGACTGAATCTTTTCGAGTCAAGATTTATCAAGGATGTAAAGTTCGTTTGCTGAATTAGATGCACCTTTGACGGCTCGCGTCAAACACTCTGTCAAAGGGGCCACCCTGAGTTCAATCGCGCTTCCTGCCGCGCCGCCGACGTTGTCGGCACCGAGATTGAACTTAGGACGGGTCCCTTTGACGGAGTGTTTGACGCGAGCCGGAAGCGGCGAGCGACATTTATCAAAGGTGCAACTAATTCAGCGAACAAAATTTAGCAACCGTGACGTAATGGTTAGTCCATTCGCTTCACTCTTGGAGGTCGCGGATTCGATTCCCGGCGGGGTCCAACTTTGTATGACTCGGTTTGGTTGGTGGTAGGTCATTTTCTAAGCCCGCCTGGCTAGCTATCACCATCTTATCTGAGTCTTGCCGCCAAACATAAATGTTGACAGCATCGATGTGTTCCGGCATGAACATAAGATAGCCAGTTCCCTATTGCGTTGTGGAATGTTCATAAGCCCGCTTCCATTTTCTACATCATCGTTACTTACCATCAGGTGAGATTATGTCAAGGGCTTATTAATTGAGGATTAAAAAAAATTAACTATAAAATCTTTTCATTTATGTCACCATTGGTAAAGTGTTAATTTAAGTACTACCGTGGCCCAACTTAGATGGTTACTTCAAAGCCGACATCACTAGTAAACTTGTCTTGCGCCACCGCTCCTCAAGGAATTGAATATTCTTACGCGTCCCAAGTTGTGATTATGCTCAACCTCCCCCGTCTTGCCCCTCGGCACAGATGAGATACTAGTTACTTCTTAACAGATATTGCACTTCTTTATAAAACGAAAATACCTACGCATTTTTTCACCTACTCCTTTCCCATACACGGAGACATGGATATTGAGGCGCTCGACTTAGCGGTTATAACTGCGTACACTGGCGGCGCGCGAATAGCGGCGGCGATAGTACGGCGTTCTAGCGCTGACGAGTCACCACAAGACTGCCCTGTCTAGACCAAGTAGTAGTTGTAGTTGTCCCAAGTTATAAAATAACCTTAGCTTTACTTGTTCTTTATAACTTTTGATGAACTTATAAAAAAAAAAAACATGTCCCCAAAACATGCAGCGCTAGTGTAAAACTTGCAAGTGGTTTCACGATATTCAAATTACTACTTTACGATGTCAATTGATGTAAGATTTTTATCGGATAGTGTAAATGTCTCAAAGGATTACGTACAGACAAACTTGCCACATGTCTCTGGGTATACGACTAACGAGATTTATTGTTGAGTTGTGTATGTAAAAAAAATATTTTAAGAAAATTATTTCGATGTGATGCAACCTGCATTTTTGATGAAACATAATTATTAGTTTCAATGATAGTTTAACCTTTAAACACAAACGAAATGAAAGTAAATCAATTTTAGTCAACCACAACATTATATTATATCCCCTTAGTGATTTGTTCTTGATTATTTAAAAATAACTTTTTTTAGGAAGCAAGTAAAATTTTAAAACTCAACTGCATAAAAATTATATTTGCCAGTCGGGTAAAATCCTATGTCACTCAAGGGATTATGACAAATCTAACGATACTTCGCACTCCAAAATCCATCAAGCCGTTTAGGCTACAGGGCGTGCCAAAGAAATAAATATACATACATCATCATCATCATCATATCAGCTGACAGACGTCCACTGCTGGACAAAGGCCTCCCCCAAGGATTTCCATGACGACCGGTTCTGCGCTGCCCGCATCCATACATACAGACAGACACGCGAGTCAGGATGATTTCGGTGGTTCCGTTTTAACCTTTTGAAGTTAGGAACCCTAAAAATCAAAGTTTGTTTGTTTGTTTTTTTTTGGGTGTGAACATAAACTTAAGATTGCGTTGGGGAATCTTGGTAAGCCCTCTTCCATCTTCGGCAACATCGTCACTTACCACCAGGTGAGATGTTGTCAAGGGTTTACCAATTGTAAATTAAAAAAAAACAATCAAACCTTACCGAACCTAATGTCGCACGCTTCGCTCGCTCACCACCCAAAATCATTACTCAGCCAGTGTTGGGTAGAAGAAATTCTTATAATAGTAACCAATAATCGGACTTTACCAAAACAACTTTAACTGGCTAATATTAAGTTTATGTTCACACCCACCTTTAGCCGTGACACGTATATTGTGAGGGTATCTACATTTTATTACTACGAGCATTAAACCAGTGTGCAATGGCCGCCAGTTGTTTTAGACCGGGCTCTCAAGGAAGTTCAGTTTGCAAGCAAAAATAGCGCACCTCATTCTGACTTCTGATATTGTATAGATCCCAGACATCCAAAAAACGGATGGTCCCTCTCTCAAAAATTGAGTTTAGTCTTAGATTCATTCCAAAATTCCTAGCTATTTAAAAAAAATCAGAATTGGTAAGCCCTTGGCATCATCTCAACTGATGGTAAGTGACGATGATGCCGAAGATGGAAGTGGCCTTACCAATATTCCCCAACGCAATAGGGATCTGGCTATCTTATCTTCAAGCCGGAACACATCAATCCTGTAACACTGATGTTTGGCAGCAAGACTTAAATAAGATGGTGGTTCCTAGCCAGGCGGGCTATGAAAATGCCTGAAAATTTCTAATTGGGTTAAGGCAGTATTATTACAGAATTTCGTTATTTTTGACGTCAATTACTCCTAAACGATAAAAAACCCAATGTTGAAAAAAAACCCCTTATAGTTGATAATGTTTCCTGAAGTCAAAAGTTATTAGAAACACGACTGATCAGTTTTGGCTCGATAAAAAAAAAATCCCAAAGATAGTTCTACACTTTTACTTACAACTCTAATTAAGACTAATACTTTGAAGTATAAATTTTAAAAAATATACAATACTTTGAAGTATAAATTTTAAAAAATATACAAAAATATTTGTTATGATAATACAAAGTGAGTAATGTTATTATTTTCTATACCTAATTTCATTGCAGTTTTGATTGAAACGAAAAAACTATTGAAAAAGTAAAAAAGTGTGGTTATATTTGCTCAAAACACGTATAAAGAAAAAGACAATATCAATCAATACCTTGCCTTAATACCTGATTTTTGAGTTAAAACTGGGTTTTTTTTGCGGGTAAGTAGTTATGGTTTTTACCCACATAAAAGGTCGGGTGTGTTTGCCAGTGCCGCTGAAAAGGGATTAGACAAAGTCAAAATGATTTGATAACGAGAACACTTCATGAATACCTAATTTTATTTTGTGTGCAAATAGGGTTCTTACAAAACTTTCTTGTTCCACGACGCCCTAAAAACGCCGTATCTAAACCAAAATTATTTAAGGAAGAAAGACATTTCACGAATACATAATTTTGTCTTGTAAACATTTTTTTTTTAAACCGGAGCAAAAGATCGTCGTATGCTACGCATTATGGTGCACGGTCGCAACTAAAGAGCTTTTTTTACCCGACTGCGCCTGAAGGAGGGTTATGTTTTTCGAGTGTATGGTCATCTGGCCCCAAGAGGTATTGTTCTGTTGGTAATTAAAGTTTTTGTGCGAAATCCTGTTTGTGTGACCTCGAATCGCACTTGGCCAGTTTTTTTATACATTAAATTATTATTTTTAAGCCATTGACTGACTCGGTGGCTCAGTGGTTAGTGCCTTTGACTACTGATCCGAGAGTCGTGGGTTCGATCCCCACCCAGGGCAAGCATTTGTGTGATGAGCAGATTTGTTTGCTCTGTGTCTGGGTGTTAAATTATATCAATATATGTATGTATTTAAAACGTACATAAGTATTTATATCAGTCTCTGGTAACCCATAAAACAGGGAATCCTACTTTGGGGCCAGATGACCATGTGTGATTTGTCCCAGAATATTTATTTTATTTATTTATTTATTTTATCGTCACTATAACCATATAGACCAACCTTAACTTGCACTTTCTATTGTTACGCAGTAAACCTAATCCAGTTTTTAGGTACACAGGCCAGCACATCAAGCTACACACATTGTACTTTGTTTCTTATGCCGAATAGGTATGGATCAGAATCGCACTACGAGTATATAGCTTGATATGCTGGCCTCTGTAGCTTTATTATTCTTTGGCAAGGTCCTTGCAGGCGCAGAAGGTCAAAGTTATTTAAGCCAAAATCGTCTTACTGTATTCAAAGTATTACCTATGAATATGCAGATTTAATCTGAGACCTTTGTAACAGGTGCGGTTGTGACCTTAGACAGACTAAACCCTGTGAGATTTGAATACATTTTTCGTTATCATAACAGTTATTTTCTTATCTCGTTTAATCCCACGTAAACAGTAATAGGTAATATTTACAGATTAAAGCTTCTTGGAATAAAATAAGGTACGTATTATATCCTACTAATATTATAAATGTGAAAGTTTGTATGTATAGATGTTTTTTACTTTTTCACGCTTTAACCTCTGGACGGATCGGGATGAAACTTGGCACACATATAGATTAGGTCCTGGAATAGGACATAATCTACTTTTTTTTCCCGGGAAAACGTCATATTCCCACAGGAAAATCGAAATGATTAAATAATATGATTATATTAGTATTAATTATATGATTTCTCTATACAAATTTTGAACACCCCGTTACACCTTTTTAACTGTAGAATTTTCAAAAATCCGTTCTTATAGCGGTTGTCTACGTCATGATTGCTATCTGTATGCCAAATTTCAGCTCGATCCATCTAGTGGTTCGAGTTGTGCGTATATAGATCAGTCAGTTACGATTTCCTTTTATAATTATATAAAAAAACACATTCATAAAAAAATAAAAATGTTACAGTAATGCCTTAATTTAGCACTGATCTCAAGAAAAAAAAACTCTAACAATGCTTTTAAGTCATACGCGGTACTTGAGCAACATGTTAGTACTAGGTGATTATCGTTCGTTACATGAAACATACATGCCGTTTCAACCTAATGATGGCCCAGTGTGCGGCGTATGATTGATGAACTCAACAGCGGACGCAAAAAGTTCAAGTAACAAAATGTCTGGAAAACGCAAAAATTTAAGCGAAAACTGTAAATAATTGACAACCCTAAACACGTTAGTAAAAGGCAAATTTAAAAATTTCGATAAAACCCACGAGGATTAAAATCTAATTGAAAAAGGATAAAATAATTTACAAAAACTCGACAAAGAATTTATGTAACTTGAGATAATAAAAGTAAACTTATTTTTATTTATTTTATTTTATTATAACAATTACTTGCCACACTTTCAAAGCGTGCAGCAAGACAATTAACTTAAAAAAACGCTAAATACGTTAAAAAACCGAATTCCATCGCAACAACTTCGTACAATTTTGCAATATTATTTTTGGTTTCTGTTAATTTTATAATAAAGTACTACACCGATTTTGATAAAATTTATATGATACCACACCGAAAGTACTAGCTTTTAAATAAAAAAATAATCATCAAAATCGGTTCACCCAGTCAAAAGTTCTGAGGTACTTAACACACATAAAAAAACATACAGTCGAATTGAGAACCTCCTCCTTTTTGGAAGTCGCTTGAAAATGTCAGACAACATTCTACAAAATTTTTAAAACTAGTTAAAAACACATCTACGTTTGGCTGTTGAGAAAGCAAAGCATTCAGCCGTGGTCGCGTGCTGAGCAGTGGCGGTGCGCACGCCCGGCCCCTCCAGCAGCCGTATGGAGCGGAGGCGACACGCATTTTGCGGTGCAAATAGCCTACACCGGGACAGTGTATTGCAATCATCTACGTTACCATTCAGAAGTCGATAATACTGAATCATAAGGGCAGTTTTACGTCGCAACTCAAGAGTGTTAAGGCCTACCATTTCTGTCACGAACAGAGATGGAAACAAAAAGGCATAGAAACCATGTAACTTCTTATATAACTAACGTGCAAACTCACGTTGAATTCGTTTTAGCATTATGGAATATTTAGTCTCGTGGGGATCCCATAGATGGAATTATACTCTAACGTGCTTCTTACAAAGGCGTCATAAAGAATCGTAATTGCGTTGCGATTTTGAAACAGTGCTGTGTGCCTAATTACAATACCCAGTGATTTAGACGCACGTTTACAAAGTTGTTCAATGTGAGGATTGAAAGTGATTTCTGCATCTTGGTATTCCATTAAGTCCCGCTTATGTGTGGGGCGCTAGATAAGAGGCACCTTTCTTCTAGTGAAAGTCATCACTTTACATTTAGAAACGTTAAACCCGAACTGGTTTTTACACTCCATTCAGTTACAGCATCGATACCGCGCTGAAGCGCCTCACACTCTGTTACATCACCGACACTGAAGAAAAGCTTTATATCATCAGCATACATTGGGCATCTGGAAGTTTGGACCACAGGTGGCAGGTCATTGATCATCAATAAGAACAATGTTGGGCCTAAGTATTCCATTGGCTAACACCAGAACTTGTTTTGTAGGAGTCAGATTTATCGTCTAACAAGCAGACATATAGACAGCTGGAGAATAGTCTTAGCAATTGTGGAGTAAACCCTGAGTCTGAGATTTTTGCCAGTAAAACATCATTGTGAACGCGGTCAAAAGCCTTTTTAAAGTCTAGGTATACCATGTCCACCTATCAATGGTTATCCATTTCAGTAGCGGCGTAGTCCACAAAGTAATGAGGTTAGTGAACGTAGACTTCCCAGCCCGGAATCCATGCTGACAGTCGCTAAGTAGGGATTGTATTTGTCTAGAAATATGGCGATTCAAAATCGACTCAAAGATTTTCGCAAAGACACTTAATACTGCAATGGGTCTGTAGCTCCAGATCTGTGAAATATCGCCATCTTTATGGATGGGTGTGACATTATAGAGGTCCGCAAAAATCGCTCATACTCTAAAAATATTAAAATTAATGTTTTTAGTTTTCATAAATTTGTAGGTGATAAATCAAAGTACCGGTCAGTTCTAAAAATAAAGTATTTTTCTTTTTGTACTGAAAGATATAGAGTGATTTCAAAAAGTGTGGCATCTATACCGCTTCAACTACCCATAGAGTTTTTTTATACATAAATTGCACAAATGATTTCTGAACCCACTCCACCATATCCACATAGACGTTATTGTGGTTTTCCATTCTGAATTCTCCTGGACCGATCTAGCAGAAAAGTATGTATATTCGCACTTGAGCGCTCATAGTTGTATCTTTCAGAAATTCGGATTTTTCCATTCCGTACAACTTATTTTTACTAGGCAATACTGAGTAAAACTTTTTAAATGCTTTGATTTGAAAAATGACGAATAAAACTAAAGTATTCCTTGTGAAAGTAGTCAGGTTTACAGAAAGTAGTTTAATGCGAACGCTGTCCCCACATAGCGCTATTTAAAAAAAAATTAAGTTTTTGCTATTTGTTATAACAACAACGTCTTTTAAATGACTTTAATGTTTGTATGTTTAAATCGGAAGCTTTGTTTAATATTTTCAGTTTTTTGGATACAATTACTTCGTTACGGTGTTACAAAGCAAACTTTCTGTACCATCCAAACGCAACTTTCCGATCTTGATTTTTCATTTATGCATTTTTTGACCGCCCGGAAAATTCATAGATTCGCTTCGTGTAGTGCGTGCAAAAGCGTACTAAAAATTAGAAAAACAAAGCACGTAAATCACAAATAGCTTGCGCTTACATCGCATTGTATCAAATTTGTAATTATTCTGAGAAGAAATAAAGAAGAAACCAAAATCAGTAATGTGTAAATCTGTAGTATGCTAACCGAATAACTTTTATTACTACGCATCATTAATGTATTTTTTGGAGTTTATCCCATAAGAATCGATTTTCATATAGCCCCGGTGCTTCCAAAGTAGATATCTCGATAGTCCCTTATAACGAATCCGTTGTCAGAATTTAAAAAGTGGCCGCCATTTTGAACTTTTTAGTTACAGGACCGAATGCTTCCAAAATCGATATCTGGGGATCCCTGAGGTCCCTGATCACGAATCCATTGTCAGAATTGAAACATTGCAAATGTTTCAATTCTGACAATATTCGTTAGTAAATTAAACTTCAGAGGTGCGTTGGAACTAACACACACACTTTTTTGTTTTTCTCAGCTCTAGGCTCTATTGCTACATCTGATATGGACTAAGATAGTTTTTTTTTAAAGAAAGTCACAGTATTAGAGTAAGAGAAAGTGTGAAGTTTAGAGACAGTAAGAATTTTGGGAATTAGTCAATTCGCGTCTGAACCTTTACGACATTGTTACGATGTCATTTGGGACTTACGACATTTAAGCCTGTTGTGTGTATAACGCCTTAATCGAAAACCGAAGGACTTTGTTGGCTTTTAAAGTGTGTATAGCGAGTTAAATGATCAATGGTGGTACGATGAAGGGATCATTTCAAATTAAGATGATTCATTTTGAAAGCTGGGTATATTTAGCTACAACCTTTTCCCCTCTTGTTTCTTTCCTTTACTGCATGGAAGAAAAAAAAATTATACTTTTTTTCCTTCATTCTTTAAGGTATTTGTTAAATAGCTGTAATCGACTTCATCGTCACTTAACATCAGGTGAGATATAGTCAAACGCACTCAAATTTTTAATAACATAACATGATCTAATTTTAATATTCAAAATGCATCATCTCCTTTAATAGAACATTTTTTTTTCATGATCATACTTTAATTATTTTAATTATAATTACTATTTTAGTAAGATATTTAAAATTAAATTATTTTTTTTGTAAATTTATTAATCGATTTCTTTTAGAAGGTCAAATAATTGAACTTATTTGAACTATTTTAACTGCTATTACTTTAAACTTTATTGCATTAGGTACCTTCTTTACGTTCATTATAACTTTTAGAAGAACTCAATAATTCACATCACTTTAAAATCAATTAGTTAAAAAAACTAGATTCTCGGTTTCATACAAAACAAACTTCAAAACACGCCCGTACAGTTGTTTGCGAGGAGCTATAATAGACAGCGAGGGAGAAACTTTAAAGTCCTCCGTGAACAAAAAGAGCGACTTCATGTTCGAACACTTTTGACCTCGTGACTGTGAATCTCGTTTTTCAGGCGAGGTATTGATTGGAACAGGTGTCTCTGTCTTTCTCTAAACGTTTAGTAAAGAAAATAACCACACTTTTTCACTTTTTTAATGGTTTTTCGTTTCAATCAAAAACTACAATGAAAATATAAAAAATAATAACATTACTCACTTTGTATAATTATAACAAATACTGTTGTATTTTTTTTTTAATTTATACTTCAAAATATTAGTCATAACTAGAGTTGAAAGCAACGGTGTAGATCTATCTTTGTGATTTTTTTCTATCCATGCAAAACTGCTCAATAGTGTTTCTAATAGCTTTTGACTTTGAGGAACATCATCAACAATAAGGTTATTTTTTCATCTTTAAGTTTTCTATCGTTAAGGAGTAGTCAAAAATAACTAAAATCTGTAATACATATTATCGCCTAAATAGCTTTTGATTAATTTGCAATATTTATATTTATGTAGGTACGTATGTGTCGTAGCGATTTCAATTAATGAAGATTTAATTAAAGACAATTTCATGATCTGGTCAACCACTTCATGATTTGGTCAACCATTTCATGATCTGGTTAACCATGTCATGAAATTCAGTCTGAATCAAAACCGAGACGATTGAGAATTAAAACAAATCCGCAAATAAATGTCCTCTGGACTAGTCAGAAATGTTTTCATGTCGTTCATTATACAAGACGGACTACAATAGAAATAATCAAAAAGGACTTAGCAGAATTTCCCTGCATCCTCACACATAAAACAGACACTACCTAACCGTCTAAGTACCTATCTTAGGAGTTATAGGGAGAGTTATTGGGACGAATTGATTCAAAATATAGAAAATAAATTTACACTGCACCTACATAAACTTAACTTGAGACGAGAACGGTGCAAAAAATAAGAAATGCGACTATTCAAAGCTTTAAATAACGAATTACATATCGGGTGCGTCATGTGTTTTTTAATCAAGGTTGAAAAAAGTGTATGTGTTGCTAGCGCAGAAAGCACAAAAATAATTAATAAAAATTAACATTAATGCCACTTTTTGACTTAAGAATGAAAGTTTTTTAATTAGCTATCTGGTTTGTCTAGAACATTATTGCCACTTTTTGACTAAAAGAAGGCCAGTTTTTTTTTAAGTAGCTGTCCGATTAGTCCAGCTAACCTATAAGTTGGTTAAAATAAAATAGTTTAAGAGATCGTAGATGATTTGTATATATTTACAACTCTCTACGGAAATTAACGGAATTCTGTAATTTTAACGAAAATCCGTTTCTAGAACGTGTGTACAAAGGGGTTTAAAAGTTATTGGCATACTGAATATCCGCCACTTTGTTTTTTTTTTTTGCAAAATGGCGTCGCACAATTTCACCTGTGTTTTTGGACCTATAGATGAACAAAAAATTATTATGGAATATATATATATATATATACAATTATCTCCGTAACGTGACATTTTAGTACACTATGTTACATGACATTTTTTGTTTGTCTGTATGTTCCGTTCCCTATCCAAATATATAGGTCTCAATGTGCGACGTCATTTTGAAAAAAAAAAAAATATGGCGGACTCCAGTATGCCAGTCTCCATACAAAAATTTTCAAACCCCTTTCGATTACTTTGAATAATTAATATTCAAATAAGAACCCAACTACCTTTGTGTGGTGCTCGCTAAGGATACACTCGTCTTAATAACAGTTTTCTTAACAGAAAAGTTTCAAACGCATGGGTAACCTTAATAAAGTTCCTAAGTAAAATAAAAGCAGGCGTTAAATGCCTAACTCAACTCAACGATTGTCCTGGGGTAGTTCTTAACCTTAACTTAACCTTATTTTGGCCACTTCCTTCACTTTTATAGGCCTATTGTGACCAAATCTGGATTGGTACAATTCATAAGCTTACGGGAATAATGTCCTTTTAGACTAGTATATAGATGGACCGAGTCGTTACCGGTTGAGCTACCGACGCTTTTTTTCAAATCCGGGTTCAAATCTGGACGGCCAATGTACCAATGAGTTTTTCAAAAACTTACGTACATACTTACCGATTGCTTTAACGGTGAAGGAAAACATCGTGAGGAAACCTGCACACGCCTGCGAAGAAACTCGAAGGTTGTGTGTGAAGTCGACCAACCCGCACTGGGCCCGCGTGGTCGACTAAGGCCTAATCGCCCTGATTCAGGGTAGGCTCGAGCCCCTCGGTGGGGACGTATATGAGCTGTAATGATGATGAGACTAGTATATAACAGGGCTGTTGGTTATATAATAGTAGTTTATGAAACTGTTGCATAATGAGGGGTATTTACTAGTATGAGTTAAAAAACTGAGCCTATGCGAGTCAGTTTCATACACTACTTTATCTAATCTCATACACTGATATTAAATCAACTAAACAACAAAGATAAAAGTTAAAAGAGTAATAAAAAAATCCTACAAAATTCAGTACTACAACAAAACGTGTCATAGCGCCAAATCTCAGCACAGCGCTTGCGCTGAAGCGTACGCTGTCACAGACCGGTAAAAACAATGCTTTCACTGATCTCAGACATTTTTAAGCAAGAATGAAAATTATCAACGAAATTCAGTAACTACAACAAAACGTTTTCAATTAATGGCGCCAAAACCTAGCACATCACCGCGCATGTGTTAAAGCGGGCGCTGCGCTGTCACAGACAAGTAAAAATTGGAATAAAAATTTTTGTAATGCTGTAAAAATGGCGCGAACTTCATTGCATTCCAATAAATAAAAATATGGAACCTCTTTTTCTATTTTATTTACTATTGGTAAGCCCTTGGCACTTCGTTGGTGATATTAACTTTTTGGATTAACTTGTATCGTAATAAAAAAAAATACTTTAAAACGTTATTTTGTTGGAGAAATAATGTTATAAAGTGTTTTTTTAAAATTTCGGTATTGTATATATAAAGTATGCCAATATTAATTCGTTTTGAAGTTTATAATTCGAACTTACCGATATGAGAGTAGATAAATTAACATATTACAATCCAATAGTTGCCTACTACCCATCTAACCTATTTTTTATGAACTGTCAAAAACGATATTATAATATTTTCTTTTTAAAAATGTTTGAAATATTGAACTATGAAGTTTTCACTGTCGTTAACGTAGTAATTATGTGATTTTGAAAAATTAAAAATAGAAAATTTAACGGAAATCTAACTCGGCTGGACAGCGTTTGGGAAGCTTCGCAACATGGACCGATGACCTGGTGAAGGCCGCGGGAGATTGTTGGATGCGGGTAGCGCAGAACAGGTCGTCGTGGAAATCCTTTGGAGAGGCATTTGTGTAGCAGTGGACGTCCTTCGGCTGATATGATGGAAAACCAAATGAGTAAGTTTTTCTTTTTTAATTGCGAAAAAAGGGATATTTAGTGAATTATCTTCATTTTTTATTATTATGCAGTTAACTACCCAATTGTATAACATTTGTGTTACAATAAACTAATACTTTATGTTTTTAGGGTTATGTTTTTCTAGTGTATGTATGTGTGAAGATTTGTATGTTCCCTGCTACAGCGTGAACGGCTTGAAGCATTTTCAAGCGACTTCCAAAAAGGAGGAGGTTCTCAATTCGTCTGTATGTTTTTTTTTTTTTTTTTCAGTTTGTTACCTCAGAACTTTTGACTGGGTGAACCGATTTTTATGATTCTTTTTTTATTTGAATGCTAGTGCTTGCTTACCGTGTGGTCCCATATAAATTATCAAAATCGGTGTAGTACTTTAGTAGAAAATTAACAAAAATAATAATGCAAAAATGTACTAATTTGTTGCGATGGAATTCGGTTTTTTTTTAACGTGTTTAGCGTTTTACAAACTGTTAGCTAACATCGATAGCTCATTCTGTTAACGTTCGATCTTGAAGTTGGTAGAAGGTGCAGGTTCGAATCTGTGAAAAGTTTTTTTTTTTTTTTTTTTTAAGTCGATTTTTGCCATTTGTGCTCCCGCAACGTTTGTTACTACCGTATCGCTCCGATTACATAATTAATATCATACTGACTTTATAAGCATGGCGGATTGCTGTAAAAAATGCGAAGAAGATATTGTTGACCGTGAGTACTTGGTTTGCACCATTTGCAAGGATGTTTATCACCTGAGGTGCACTAATATATTGTCAACGATATTTTACCTAAGAGACACGAAGAATAGAAGACAATTTACGTGTCAGCCTTGTAAAGGGAGTTCTATCCAAAATGAACATGTTACAGAAACGCCAATAAATAATGTCACTATACGAAACAAATATAAATGTAATATTCCCGTAGAAAACTCTTTTGAGTCATTATCTACAGAAAATGACGAAGATAAAGACTACTCGTCTTTCTGTTCTAATACACAATTGAATAGAAGTTGCCCAGAGATAGTTAACACCAAAGAAATAATATCAGAATTAAAGAATGTTATCAAAAATCTACAGACAAAATTGGAAATAGCAGATAATGCAATAGATGAGTTGGTACTGGAAAACGGTACTTTACAGAAAAAAATGGAAGTATATGAAGGTAATATAGATAAACTAAAAACGATCTGTAGAACACCAATGTCCAAAACAGTACGTCGTCACAAAAAGTCCATGAAAATCAGAAAATGTAGCGGCACCAAATTAAACTTCACTCAAGATGATTCAATTAGTCAAGATGATTTGTTTACTCGAAAGGAATCTAAAGATAGTAGGGATTTAGGAGTCATAGCCGATGTACAGAAGAATGATGTATCTACTCAAACATCTGCAGAACGGAATGAGTCTCGTCGTGTAATAAAGTCACAAAGACAGGTATCTCTGATTAGTGCAAACAAGAATAACAAAATTCTGGAAATATCAGAAAGCGTTTTGGAATCCATGAAGATTTGCCACTATAAAACTCCTGGAGCGGGAATTGAACAACTCTTGAAAAATATTGATAAGAAACTGGAAGGCTTCGACAAAGGAGATTTCTGCATAATATTTGTGGGAGAGGAGGATTTCAAAGCTTCGTGTGATTACTATAAATTAATTAGTTGCATAAGAAATCAACTGAATACGGTGCAGCATACCAACATCATTATATGTTTACCTACATTTAGTTGCTCACCTAATTCAGTTTTGTTTAATGCGCGAGTAAAACACTTTAACAATTTATTGTATAATGATAACTTATTCTACGAATATGCGTTTGTGTTAGATTCGAATGAAAACCTTCTAGACTCAATGTTTGGAAAGAGCTATGGAACGGTTAATAATTACGGCATAAAAACTGTTTTCTATTATTTGGTTGAGTGGATGAGCTTTATAGACAATTACAATGGAAACCAGTTTTTTCGTGTCTGATGTAAACAAAAAACAATTGTCAGCTGTTAATTGTGAAACTCTTTATTTATGTGACACTAATGAAATAAAAAATACAACCATTATTGATAAAGAACCGATAGTAACTTCACAACCGTCTGAGGATCAAAAAGAATTTATTGGACTTTTTGTTTATTCTCAAAACGTTTGCGGCTTAAACACAAAAAAAGAGGAGTTAGAGTTGTTTTTGCAAGACCTGGCCGATAGACAACCAAAGTACGTCTGCATTTCAGAACATTTTCTACATCAAGGAAACATAGACTTATTTACTCTTGAAAACTATAAAATAATTTCATATAACACAAGACCATCTATGAAAAGAGGAGGTAGTATTATTTTAGGTACATTAGATTGTAATTATGAATCCTTAGATATTTGCAAAAGACTCTACAAGCAAGAATATTTTGAAGTATGTGGCATTAGGGACACTGACCTTGATCTGAATATTATAAGTTTGTATCGCAACCCAAACAAGAAACATTTTGATGATTTCTTACAACAATTAGAATTGGTTTTGGATATTTTTTTCAGCAAGAAATGCCTGATATGTGGAGACTTTAACGTCGATTTGTTAACTGATAATGAAAGTAAACTTAAGTTCATGAACTTGCTTAAATGTTATAATTTTAGACCGCTGACTGCTGAACCGACATACATTTGTGGTGACTCGCATTCTTGCCTAGACAATTTTTTAACTAATATATCTGACGAAAATGTAACTAACTTTGAGGTTATTCATAATGGAATATCTGATGGACATGCGGGCCTACTCGGAGAACTATCACTCCTGGTAAAGGATATTAATAGAAGGAATGATGAAACTATTATTATAGAAAGAAGACTTTTCACTGAGCGCTCTAAACAAAATTTCAGAAAATGTATTGTTAGTATAAATTTGCTAAATTTGGGCATAAATACCTTTCTAAATACGCTCACAAATACATTTAAAACAAGCTTTGTGGTTAAAAAGATAAGACGCAGAAAAAGATTAATGAGTTCATTAAAATGGGTTACAGCAGGAATTCGAAAGTCAAGCAAAATGAAGCGCTTGCTTATGCCGATAAAAAAAGCAACACATCATGACAGTCTGGTGAAATACAAAAACAAGTATTTAAATATATATCGAAAAGTTATTAAGACAGCTAAAAGATTAGCAACGCAAACTGCTCTACGTGAGTCAAAAAGTATACCTAAAGCCATATGGAAATTAGTTAACAAACATAGAAACAGAGAAGGTAATGGTGTAAAAGATGGTAAAATTATTCTAAAAGTAAACGATGAAATGACTGACAATGCGACTCAGGTAGTTAAAATATTTGCAAAACAATTTGAAAATAGAAGCACAGATGTGCAGAAAAATATTCAGTTAGCTTTGGATTATGTTAATATTACTACTAGTGCCCTACCCTATGATATGGATTGGCAAAGAGTCACACAACAAGAAGTGAGAAATGTAGTGAAGAGGATGGCCAACAAAAGATCATGTGGTTTTGATGAAATGCCAATATCGGTAATCAAAGATAATTTAGATATATTGGCATCACCATTGGCTTTATTCTTTAATCAATGTTACGAAGAAGGTATTTTTCCAGAACAACTAAAAGTTGCCAAAGTACTTCCTGTGTTTAAAAAAGGTTTGAAGAGTGACGCGAGGAATTATAGGCCAATATCTTTATTGCCAGTTATTTCAAAAGTATTAGAAAAGATCATAAAGATGAGGATCACCAAGCATCTTGAAAGGTATGACATAATAAATAAAAGTCAATACGGTTATCAAACTAATAAAGGAACTAGTGAGGCAGTTGATGCAATGATAGATCGAGTAGTATTAAATCTTAATGATAAATTGAAAACGGCAGGATTGTTCCTGGATCTTTCAACTGCGTTCGATATGGTGAACCACAAAATACTTTTAAGAAAACTTTATCATTATGGAGTAAGAGGAAAGGCATTCAAATTAATAGAGTCCTACTTGAACAATAGATATCAGTTCCTAGAGCTAAAATTTACTGAAAACAACAAAGAAAAGACATGTAGATCTAAATTGCACAAAATAACTCAAGGCGTACCCCAGGGCTCCATCCTGGGCCCGATATTCTTTATTATCTACATAAATGATCTCATAGATTATGTAAAAATAGCTGTACCTAATGTGGAGTTAGTCGTATTTGCCGATGACACTAACGCTATTGTATCAGCCAAAGATAATCAGACCCTGAATCTAAGTATAAATGAGACGCTACTAACTTGCCACAAGTGGTTTGAATCTAACAACTTGAAAATTAATAAGGAGAAAACCTGTGTGTTGTTATTTAGAACGGTGACATCACAGAGAGATAAAAGTTTTTTGGATGTAAACATTGATGGAGAAAAGATCTCACTTGTAGATTCAACTAAGTTTCTGGGTGTAGTGATTGACAGTGTCTTGAATTGGCAAAAGGAATTAATTGGAATTGAAAATAAGATTAGCTCAGCATGTTATGCAATTAGAAGTTTACGTGATGAGGTTACGACGAAACAATTAAAAATGGTATATTATGCCCTGGTGGAATCTCGATTACGATATAGCATAAAACTTTGGGGAAACAGCTATGATTATAACGTAAAAAAAGCATTTGCTGTACAAAAAAGATCGATAAGGACGATAGTACGCATTCCACCGTGGGAATCATGTCGAGAACATTTCAGAAATCTAAAAATCTTAACAGTCCCCTGTCTGTATATTTTAGAACTGTTGTCTACCTTTATCAAACATCCTGAGCGCTTTGTTCATCCGTGTGAACAAGTGGTCCGCCTTGCAACGAGGAGAAATGATTTAAATTTTTCTATAATGCCACATCTAAAAGTTGTCAGTCATAGTGTGCGTCACCAAACTGTCAGAATCTTCAATCAGTTACCAAATGAGCTGAAAATAATTACGCAAATTAATGAATTTAAAAGAAAATTAAAGGCTTTCTTGCTGGAAAAGTGTTTTTATTCTATTGACGAGTTAACGTGTGCATAATTTAACGTGATCTATTTTGATATATTTTGACATCTACATAAGAATTATTATTTGACGTTTTTAATTTATTGTTGACTAATTTTTAATGTTAATTATTCCTGATGTAGACTAGTACTCTTTTGCATTATTTTACCTTAAATTAACTCATCTATCATATAACTTATTATTCTGTAATTGTAGATTTAAGATATTCAGATACAATGTTATATTGTTTAATGAATAAATGAAATGGAATGAAATGGAAATGGAAATGGTTTTCAATAATAACGTATGAGGTATCGTTAGATTCGTCTTTATCTCGCGAGTGACATAGGATACATTTTTACCCAACTGCCTCAAAGGGAGGGTTATATTTTTCGAGTGTATGTATGTATGTAGATTTGTATGTTCCATGCTACAGCCTGAACGGCTTCAAGGATTTTAACGTTTGAGGTAGCGTTAGATTCTTCTTGGTCCCGTGAGTGACATAGGATACATTTTTACCCAACTGCCTCAAAGGGAGGGTTATATTTTTCGAGTGTATGTATGTATGTAGATTTGTATGTTCCATGCTACAGCCTGAAGGGCTTGAAGGATTTTAACGTTTGAGGTATCGTTAGATTCTTCTTGATCCCGTGAGTGACATAGGATACATTTTTACCCAACTGCCTCAAAGGGAGGGTTATATTTTTCGAGTGTATGTATGTATGTAGATTTGTATGTTCCCTGCTACAGCCTGAAGGGCTTGAAGGATTTTAACGTTTGAGGTATCGTTAGATTCTTCTTGATCCCGTGAGTGACATAGGATACATTTTTACCCAACTGCCTCAAAGGGAGGGTTATATTTTTCGAGTGTATGTATGTATGTAGATTTGTATGTTCCCTGCTACAGCCTGAAGGGCTTGAAGGATTTTAACGTTTGAGGTATCGTTAGATTCTTCTTGATCCCGTGAGTGACATAGGATACATTTTTACCCAACTGCCTCAAAGGGAGGGTTATATTTTTCGAGTGTATGTATGTATGTAGATTTGTATGTTCCATGCTACAGCCTGAACGGCTTCAAGGATTTTAACGTTTGAGGTAGCGTTAGATTCTTCTTGGTCCCGTGAGTGACATAGGATACATTTTTACCCAACTGCCTCAAAGGGAGGGTTATATTTTTCGAGTGTATGTATGTATGTAGATTTGTATGTTCCATGCTACAGCCTGAAGGGCTTGAAGGATTTTAACGTTTGAGGTATCGTTAGATTCTTCTTGATCCCGTGAGTGACATAGGATACATTTTTACCCAACTGCCTCAAAGGGAGGGTTATATTTTTCGAGTGTATGTATGTATGTAGATTTGTATGTTCCCTGCTACAGCCTGAAGGGCTTGAAGGATTTTAACGTTTGAGGTATCGTTAGATTCTTCTTGATCCCGTGAGTGACATAGGATACATTTTTACCCAACTGCCTCAAAGGGAGGGTTATATTTTTCGAGTGTATGTATGTATGTAGATTTGTATGTTCCCTGCTACAGCCTGAAGGGCTTGAAGGATTTTAACGTTTGAGGTAGCGTTAGATTCTTCTTGATCCCGTGAGTGACATAGGATACATTTTTACCCAACTGCCTCAAAGGGAGGGTTATATTTTTCGAGTGTATGTATGTATGTAGATTTGTATGTTCCCTGCTACAGCGTGAACGGCTTGAAGGATTTTAACGTTTGAGGTAGCGTTAGATTCTTCTTGATCCCGTGAGTGACATAGGATACATTTTTACCTGACTGGCCAAAAAGAGGGGTTAAGTTTTTATGCAGTTGTGTTTTTAATTTTTAATTATTTCTTAAAGTTATTATCTTGACTGACTCGGTGGCTCAGTGGTTAGTGCCCTTGACTACTGATCCGAGGGTTGTGGGTTCGATCCCCACCCAGGGCAAGCATCTGTGTGATGAGCAGATTTGTTTGCTCTGTGTCTGGATGTTAAATATCTATATATGTATGTATTTAAACGTATATAAGTATGTATATCAGTCTCTGGTTCCCATAACACAGGGAATCCTACTTTGGGGCCAGATGACCATGTGTGATTTGTCCCAGAATATTTTTTTTTATTTTTAAACAATTATTTATTTGACTGATACAGAAATCATTTTTCGGCAAATGAGCAATGCGCAAAAAAATATCTGTTGAATTATTTGTGAGTGGTTTTTAGAAAGTTTTAAATTTTTCAGTTAAAAGGTGTTTTTCCTGAGATTTTTTTGTATGCTAAAAGTCAAGGATTTTAAAGGTCCCTTTGTTTTTGAAGTTCTCATAATTAGAACTTTGGGATCCATAACTTGTAGCCTGGGTATGGAACAAGGAAGAGGTCCAACTACCTACCTTACTTTGAAATAGCCTATTTGAACAGAATTCTTGGCAGTTTCAGAATTCCAAGAACTCTCCACAGACCAACCATCCTTTTTTCTACAGGGTGTTTAATAAAAAGTGACACTTTTTTTTAGGGTTCTTCTCATAAAACTTTTTGCTGAAATCCCAAAAAAAAATTCAACTTTCCATACATATGGGTGGGATTATTTGTAGTTAGTTCAACATCATCATCATATCAGCTCATATAGGTCCCCACCGAGGGGCTCGAGCCTACCCTGCATTAAGGCGATCGGGCCTCAGTCGACCACGCGGGCCCTGTGCGGGTTGGTCGACTTCACACACAACCTTAGAGTTTCTTCGCAGGTGTGTGCAGGTTTCCTCATGATGTTTTTTTTCACCGTTGAAGCAATCGGTAAGTATATGTACGTAAGTTTCGAAAGACTCATTGGTACATTGGACGTCCGGATTTGAACCCGGCACCTCTGGTTAGGAGGACCGAGTCGTTACAGGTTGAGCCACCGACGCTTATAGCCACCGACTCATGAAACAATACGGTTCTACTCATGAAACTAAACAGTTTCTGTCTACAACTTTGCTGAAATCGCAAAAAAAAAACATTTGACTTCCCATACATGTAGGTGGGATTATATGTAGTTACAAAAAGTTAAAACCACAAAAGTTTAAAACTAAAATTAAATTAATGGAGATGTAAGATGTAAAATGAGTATTATTGTAAGATTAAAAATAGTGAAATTAGAACAGATGGCCATTGGGGTTGTAAAGTTCTCGAGTGGAGATCACGCACTTGAAAACGTAGCGTAGGCAGGCCTCTCACTCGGTGAACCGATGAACTGGTGAAGGTCGCGAGAAGCCGCTGGATGCGGGCAGCGCAGGACCGGTCGTCGTGTAATTCCTTGGGGGGAAGCCTATGTCCAGGTTTTGAAATGAACTTTTTAATTTATTGTTAACACCAAATTTTGTACTCAAAACTAAGCAAATAAATTATATTTTTTTTTATTTCATTTCATAGCAGTGGACGTCCTTCGGCTGATATGATGATGATGAAGATGTAAAATTAAAACAATTGAGGTTTAGTCTAATGCGATAGAGATATCGCATTAGGCTAAGCCCTTTTGGAACTTGATGTATGTAAGTTAAATAAAATAAAAAAATGAAAAATTGACCAAATTCAATCAGAATAAGAACACAAAAAAATGTGCGATTCCAGCAAAGCTGTGGAACGGAAGTCGTTCAGTTTCGTGAGTGGAAACCCTCCTTAAAAATATTCTATTTAATCTAGCACACTGTATACTTTTCGGCACAGTTGTTCGCTCAGTTTTATCTTATGCCGCCTGTACTTAACAGCTTTGTTCCCTGTTTATCTCGAGGCTTCCTTCCAGATCCCACTTCTTAATAGGTGTTTTAAAGAGAGTTCCTTTTGTTCCATAAGTAATTTGGGATGCACACCAGAGACCAGAGCGGAGATATTAACTGGAAGGGGATTGTTTTAAAATGTGCGATTTGTTACAAATTGCTGGATTTTCGGTGGATTTAGCTGTAATATTTTTTTGTATTGTATATAATGAGCAAAAAGCGTCGGTGGCTCAACCGGTAACGACTCGGTCCTTCTAACCAGAGGTACCGGGTTCAAATCTGGACGGCCAATGTACCAATGAGTTTTTCAAAAACTTACGTACATATACTTACCGATTGCTTTAGCGGTGAAGGAAAACATCGTGAGGAAACCTGCACACGCCTGCGAAGTAACTTGAAGGATGTGTGTGAAGTCGACCATCCCGCACTGGGCCCGCTTGGTCGACTATGGCCTGATTGCCCTAATTCAGGGTAGGCTCGAGCCCCTCGGTGGGGACGTATATGAGCTGATGTGACTATAATGAGCGCTTTTTTGAAGTATGTTGATGGAAATATTTTGACAGCATTGTTAATATCTGATGGGAATTGTATCATAATGTATGGATTTGTTACAAGTTTTCAGTTGTATTTTTTTACCCGACTGCGCCGGATTATGTTTTTAATAAAGAGGGGTTAAGTTTTTATGCAGTCGAGTTTTTAATTTTTAATTAATTCGCGTATTTTCATCGTAGTAAATATAAACATAACTAAACGAAGGCTTAAATGAGTTTTGAACTGAAATTTTGAAACTGCTCTTTCTTTACATCGAAAATGAATTACAAACATAGCATAGTTTGGATTCAATCCGGCATGTAGTTTTTGTATCAAAGCGGAACTACGTTAGTATAAAAACTCGAGCCTCCTGGGGACCCTTAAAAAGGTAAAACAGCTATCACCTAGATCGAGTTGCCAGAGATGTATGTTGCTAAAAATATATTATTTAAGTATGTGTGTATGTGTGTGAGTGATGTGTATAAGCGTGTGCGTGGTCTAATGTGACATGATTTGTAATTTTGTCTACTCAAAATATTTGCATAGTTTGGATTCAATCCGGCATGTAGTTTTTGTATTAAAGCGGAACTACGTTTGTATAAAAACTCGAGCCTCCTGGGGACCCTTAAAAAGGTAAAACAGCTATCACCTAGCTAGATCGAGTTGCCAGAGATGTATGTTGCTAAAAATATATTTAAGTATGTGTGCATGTGTGTGAGTGATGTGTGTAAGCGTGTGTGTGGTCTAATGTGACACGATTTGTAATTGTGTCTACTCAATATATTTGCATAGTTTGGATTCAATCCGGCATGTAGTTTTTACATTAAAGCGGAACTACGTTTGTATAAAAACTCGAGCCTCCTGGGGACCCTTAAAAAGGTAAAACAGCTATCACCTAGCTAGATCGAGTTGCCAGAGATGTATGTTGCTAAAAATATATTTAAGTATGTGTGCGTGTGTGAGTGATGTGTTTAAGCGTGTGCGTGGTCTAATGTGACACGATTTGTAATAAAGAAGATAAAAAGATGCATAAAGAAAAAAGATTTCGTTACGCAACAAGTTTACACTGTGTTTTCAATAGCCACTCTTTTATATTTCTTTTCAAGCGACTTCCAAAAAGGAGGAGGTTCTCAATTCGTCTGTATGTTTTTTTTTAATGTTTGTTACCTCAGAACTTTTGACTGGGTGAACCGATTTTTATGATTCTTTTTTTATTTGAAAGCTAGTGCGTCCCGTGTGGTCCCATATAAATTTTATCAAAATCGGTGTAGTACTTTAGTAGAAAATTAACAAAAACCAAAAATAATAATGCAAAAATGTACTAATTTGTTGCGATGGAAGTCGGTTTTTTAACGTGTTTAGCGTTTTCAATTATTATTTTAAATGCAAACTTTGATGGTATTGTCCGGTTCAAACGCTGTTAGGATACGACCTTTTTGAATGGAGCGGCGTACTTACATTGTATTCGTCACTCACGTGTCACGCGCTTTCCCGACAGCGTTGCTTATGGTCAGTTGACGTCATATCCCGCTCCCTTCCAAAATGGTCGTATCTTAACAGCATTTGAACCGGATAATAAATCACGAATAAGCGGAGGAACATTGTTGAACAAAATGCTTGTTACTGCGTAACGGAAACTACCCTCAAATGTAACAGTTTTATTTTTTAAAGGGGGCAGCGCGTGAATCTGGTGTCATATTTATTGTGAAAGAAAGAAAAAGATAATTCTGAAAACAAGTATTCAAGACTCTTGAATTTGAAGACATCAAACATCAGTGAGGCCAAATGAAGCCACCTACCAGATTTCGTCTGTCCTCACTCATGTTTGATGTAGTGTGAAAAATGACTCCGAAGGTATCATCATAACAGCTCATACACGTCCCACCGAGGGGCTCTAGCCTACCCTGAATTAAGGCGATCGGGCCTAAGTCGACCACGTGGGCCCATAGCGGGTTGGTCGACTTCACACACAACCTGCGAGTTTCACCGCAAGCGTGTGCAGGTTACCTCACGATGTTTTCCTTCACCGTAAGAGCGTCGGATAAACATTCATATGAAATCTAAATTTGAAATCGCATTGGTACGTGGCAGGATTCGAACCACGACCTCCCGGTGAAGAGGCGGTGGCCCTAGCCGTTACGCCACTGACGCTCTTAGGCCACCGACGCTCGACGACCGAAGGTATATTGAAACAAAATCTTCAACGGGATTCTTTTGATGTAAATATCTTAACAGCATTGTGAATATGTGAAGTTTTATAGATACTTTTTTGTATTTTTTTCTGGAACTAATCTTGATTTGGTTTTTAATTCACAATTGGTAAGTCTTCGACATCGTCTTACCTAAGTGACAATATAATATAGAAGCAGGCTTACCAAGATTCCCCAACGCAACGGCGAACTGGCTATCTTTATCTTTAAAATGGAACACATCAATGGTGTTCACATTGATGCTTGGTAGCATAACTTAGATACAATAGTGGTAGCTAGCAAGGCGGACTCAGATAATTCCCTTACACCAACCAAACCGAGTCATATAAAGTAAGGCTCCGCCGGGAATCGAATTCGTGACCTTCTGATGTGAAGCTAATGAACTTAACCGTAACGCCACAAAGGCGGTTGATAAAGACATATATCGATGGCCTCTCTTTAAATCAATGATTGGTGCTTACCTTACTTTATGAATTTCAGAAAGTTAATTTTTTTTTGAGAGCCGCTCTCTAGATTGCGAACTCACCCCCTCGTCACCCAGATTGATACAGATTGTTTATAGTTTGGTTCTCGAGCGTATAGGATTTCGGCGTGATTTGTTTGCTCCGTCATTTGTTTTTAGAAATTTCATTTCTATCCCGTTGTATGAAGTGTCCGAGTTGTGCAGGATCCTGAACTGAATAAAAAACCGACCAAGTGCAATTCTGATTTGCGCACTGAGGGTTCCGCACTAAAACCCTACACTTATCAATATGCACAACAATCGCTTTAAAATACAAAGTTAGCTTTGAAGGTGAAAAAGTGTTCTCCCATATACTCGTAACCGTACTCGAACATTCTGTAACTGCAAAAGTAAGTTGGTAATCGCAAAAAAAAAATATAATATTCACAATTGATAAACCCTTGACAACATCTTACCTGGTGGTAAGTGACGATGTTGCCGAAGATGAAAGCGGGCTTACCAAGATTCCCTAACGCAATGGGGAACTGGCTATCTTATCTTCATGCCGGAACACACCAATGATATCAACATTGATATTTGGCGGCAAGACTTAGATAAGATGGTGGTAGCTAGCCAGGCGGGCTTAGAAAATGCCCTACCACCAACCAAACCGAGTCATACAATTGACCCCGCCGGGAATCGAACCCGTGAATAAAAAAATAAAATAAATGTAATAATACTACAAGTTTTAACGACTTTTAACGGTCGTTACCATTACTTTACTCATGTGACGTAATGGTAACGACCATTAGCTTCACATCAGGAGGTCTCGGGTTCGATTCCCGGCGGAATCTAACTTTGTATGACTTGGTTTGGTTGGTGGAAGGGCTTTTTCTAAGCCCGCCTTGCTAGCTTTCGCCATCTTATCTAAGTCTTGCCGACAAGCATCAACTTTAACAGCATTGATTTGTTCCGGCTTGTAAATAAGATAACCAGTTCCCCATTGCATTGGGGAATCTTGGTAAAGCCTGATTCCATCTTTGGCATCATCATCACTTAAAAAATTACAGTTTTCGGATTTTTTCCTTCACAACTAGTTTCTTGCCAAATCTCTAGGTTTACTAGAAGTCTCCTATAGGTTTTTATTTGCTTGCGAATATCAAAATATGTGAAACCAGCAGTCTGACCGCGGCTAAGCCCGCGTTGTTTTCTATTTTCCCTTGGCAATAAGACTTTTTCCCGGGGTACAAAGTAGCCTATGTCCTATTCAAGGACCTAAGATATATGTGTGCCAAGTTTCATATCGATCCGTCCAGTTGTTGAAGCGTGAAATAGTAACAAACATCCATACATACGATTTTCACATTTATTATACTAGTACGATAAATGGCCGAAAAATGGACCTATCTGTTTTTTTTTAAACTTTTTAATTTGAAGTTTTTAAACAAGTAGGTATTTGAAATTCTACATAATTATTTATATCGGAAATCCATCATCACATCCAAAATCGTCCACTGCTGGACAAAGGCTTCCCAAAGGATTTCCACGACGACCATGGATGCAGCGCTGCCTGCATCCATCGGCTTCCCGCGATCTTCACCAGGTTTTCCGGTGCGCGGTCGCCACTCGAGAAGTTTACGAGCCATGTGCCCTGCCCATGGAAATCCTTACTAATATTGTAAATGTGAAAATGTGTTTGTTTGGTTTTTTGTTACCTTTTCACACTTCAACACCTGGAACAATGATGAAATTTGGCATGCATGTAGCCTTTGTCACGGGGAAGGACATAGGTTACTTTTTATCCCGTGAAAATAAGTCTGATGCAGTTCCCAGAGGGAACTGAAAAATCATTTTTTTGGTCAATTTCTTTAACATCGCAACGGAATAATGGATTGTTGTAAATCTTTGCACAGAGATAGTTGAGCGAGTGGAAAATGACAAAATAGCCCTATCTGGGATAGGGATCTGAGGAGAAAACTGATGTCCACTCACCTTTAAAGACATACCTAAAAACAATGTTCACGCGGACGAAGCCGCGGACAAAAGCCAGTTCTACATAATTGTTTAATTGATGATATATTTATGTTTTTCTGTGTTATATACTAGTATATAATATTATATGAGGGGACTTTTAATTACTTCTTGATAGCAAAGGATATGATTTTACTTACGTCAAATTTCTGCCGATTTCATAGCTTATTATGTATCGAGGACCAAAAATTTTTTTTGTGATTTGACATACAGTTTCTTTGGGAAAGTTGTTTGTAATCACGAATACGTTCATACCCTTTGCTATCAAGAACTAATTAAAAGTCACCCTGTATATAACTGTACAACTATCACTATCAACATATTTACGTAAATGGTGCTTTCGCTAGTCGTTACCCTTAATAAGAGAAGTGAAACCTATTTCCATTGAGTGCCAATCAGAGACATCAATAAAACATTATCCTCTTATCCCAAGGTTCTATTATTCCTGGGGCACGCTACATTCGTCCTAATGGCACAAGAAATAGAGCTCTTTATCTCGCAAGTAACTAAGTATATGGTACTAACACGATTGTTTGTATCAATCAGATACGGACTAAACGACCGACATAGCAATATTGCTATTGACATACTTAATTACGTATATTTATTTCCATAAAATAATTTTCCTTTCCAAAATCATTATACTAGCTATACAGGCTGTAACAAAATTGGTGTGGGTCCCGTTGACTAAGAGCTTCTACTCATTATACTGAACAACTTTTATTCTACGACTTTACTGATATCACAAAAAAAGTATCTTCATACAAATCGATCAGCTGATCGACCAATTTTGTGCATTTTTGTATGGGGGATCCATATTTTTTTTTTGGGAAATGACTGATCCCTTGGGGAAATTTGTTGAGTATGGCGAGTAGAACCCCCAGTTAACGGGTTCTACACCAATTTTGTTACACCCTGTATATTTTGAGCACGAGACACATCGCACGTGTAAATGAGACATTTTCTCTGGGTGAAAGTAGTCAATATTACTTTATTTCCTTTCAAGTACGTTCGTGCACAAAAATAGTATCACATTTAGTCAAGACGTGAAAATCGAAAATACACAATCGAATTTGAAATATAATATCAACAGCAAATGACAAAGAAATGATAACAAAAGTAATATTTGGTACGTATAAAATTTTTAATCAACTTTTTCATAATATTTCACTTACAGAGTTTGCTACAGTTACGTAAGTAGCTTAACTATCTTTCATTGTTTTATTCTTTGAAAACAAAGAGATATTCTTATCAAGGCAACCAAGAAAGTTAGCCCATCAGATCAGAGCGGTAGTCAGAACCACTTATATCTAAAGAACTACTTAATTGCATTCTAGACTCCCTATTTAGTGACGCAGCTTGTTTTCTCTTGTAATAGTATGCTGCAATAACTACAAATATAATCAACACTGTAAGTATTGAACACCAAATGACAAGAACAGATGAGGCGCTTTCACTTCTTTTAGATACACTAATATCATCTGTCAAATGTTTAGTTACATTAACATCACCACATCTAATACCATGTACATTGTCTTCGTGGTAAATCTTATCAACAGACGTCACTTCTACTTGCCTAATCATATTATTACTTAGTTTTTTAATATTTCTAACAATTTCTTTGCATGAGAGTGGATTTCCCCCCAAACTTAAAGAGGTTAATTTTGGAAGTGTAACAATCAATCTTTCGACATCCAAACTCTTTAGAAGGTTGTTGTCTATTATCAATCTTTTTAATTCGTTACATTCATGAAAAACATCAACATCTATATCAATTATTGTATTAAATGAAAGATCCAGCACTTCAGTTCTATTCAAACCTCTAAACGTTCCGTATCGAAAAGTTGATAACTGATTTCGTGACAAATTTAGTAATTTTAAAATTTTAACAGTCTGAAATGTACCTGGCGTGAGCTTTTTTAATTTATTGGCGCTTACATCTAAAGATTGTAAGGAATCAATATTATCAAAAAATGTCTTATTTATATTATATACAAAATTATTACTTAAATTCACAGCTACTAATTCTTTAAAGTGACTTAGGTTTATTTGTGTAATTTGATTTGAAGACAAACTTAAATCTGTTAATTTAGTTAGCGAGTTTATCTCCTCATTGTTAAAGTTTTTGATTTGATTGTTTGAGAGGTGAAGGACTTTTAAATTAGGTAAAAGTGAAAACTCTTTATCTGCTAGGTTCGTTATTTTATTAAATGAGAGATCCAGATACAACAAATTTGACATATATAAAAACGTTTTGGTAATATTTGTAAGTTTGTTATTATTCAAGTATAAAGCTTTTAGATTAGTCAAATTACTATAGTTGAGACAAAAATGTGAGAGCTGATTAAAAGAGATATCCAAACTGTACATATTCGTCATGTTTCTGAAATTATTTGGGTCAATTGACTTTACTAAATTATGAGATATGTTTAATCTCGCGACATTTGGTAAATCTACAAAAGCTTCCTCATCTATCTGACTTATATTAAAATTACTTAAATCGAGGTACCTTAAAAGCTTAGCAGGACTAAAAATATTTCTTTTCACTTCTCCAACAAAATTATTTCCAATGTAATTAAAAACTTGCAACTTTTGAAGCGGTAAAGAATTTGTTTCAATGTTTAAAATATTGTTAAAAGAGATATCTAAAACTTTAATTTGCGTTTGACTTTCAAAAGATTTTGAATGTATTGCGGAAATTTTATTGTTGTTTAAATATAATTCAGTTAAATTAAGCAAACAATTTCTTAGAAATGAAATAGTTGTAATATAATTAAATGAAATGTCCAAGTTTGTCAAACAATTAACGTCAGCAAAGCTAGAATCTTCTACAACTTTGATTCTATTATAACTTAGATTTAAATAAGTCAAGCTCTCAAAACTAGAGAATCCCTTTGCTTTGATACATGTAAGGTTTTGATTAGATAAGTCTAAACTTGCGATATTTTGTAATCCAGCAAATGTTTTATCAGTAACATTCATAGATAATTTATTGTCTTTAACATCAAAATATTTGATGATATTATTTTTAAATGCATTATCCTGTATTTCAGTAATTTCGTTGTGAAATAAGTTTAAATAATTAAGTACTTTGTTGTATTTAAATATATTATTATCAATCGGTGACTTTATTTTGTTACAACTCAAATCTATAGATTTCAGACCTACAGCTTGAATAAAACAGTTGGACTCAATGTATTCTATTGCATTATGTGAAATATTAACAATTTCTAAAGAAGTTAATCTATTAATTTCATATCCAGATATTTTATTAAGTAAATTGTATGAAAGATCCAGTTCTGTTAAAGATTTTAAATTGAACATTGTCAGATTCAATGATCTTAAATGATTATTTTGTAAATAAAGAGACAACAAGTTCTTTAAATCTGCAAAGCAGTCTTCTGACATTTCTTCAAGTTTGTTGTTGTTTAAAAATAGAGTCTTTAATGTAGGCACGTAAGTAAATGCATCATAAGATAGTATTTTGAGTAAATTGTTTGACAGATCTAAAACTTGCATGTCTATATTTTTGTTTTCCGTCACCAACAAAGATAAAGGGCTAATTGCTTCAATCGCATTGTTAGACAAGTTCAAAGATTGCAGCGAAGATAACGTTTTGAAAGCTTCGTTTCTTAGAGTCTTAATGCCAGACCTCGAAATATCTAGGATAAGACATTTAGTGTAGTATCTGAAAGCTAAAGCCTCAATGTGAGTCCAGGAGTTGTTGATGGATTTGATGGCACGAACACGACTGTCGAAGTTGGTAGAGGCAAAAAAGCCAGGTGTTATATTCTCGGTAACGGAGTTAGTCACTATGAAGGTGACGTAAGGATCATGTTCGCAGGTTCCGATCTGACCTGCAGAGCCGGGGTGACCATCGCATAGGACGGTAAAGTTACAGTCTTTGCGGTCCTTGATTGTACAAATTGTAGTTGACACTCTTGCAATAACAGCCACGAAAACGATGAACCCTAAAATGAAGAAACAGATATACGGTAAACATCGGTACTATTATTATAAATCTTGTTTTTTGTCGTTCCCGTGGGAATTTCCAAAAATTTTTACTTAGCGTAAGCTTATGTGATAATTTCTATCTGTATGCCAAATTTTAACCTGATCCATCCAGTGGTTTGTACTGTGCGTTGATAGATCATTCCGTCAGTCTCGGTTTCTTTTTATATATACTAGCTGTTTCCCGCGGCTTCGCCCGCTCATATCCCGGTGAAAAATTTTCTATACCTATTTTCAGACCTACCGAATATTCACAGAAAATTTCATGGAAATCCGTCTAGCCGTTTCGGAGGAGTACGGCAACTAACACTGTGACACGAGAATTTTATATAATAATTAAACAGAGAAGATAGGTACAGATTTAAAACAGATGGAGGAATTTTGAAGTATGTTATATGTAAGTATGTATGTACGCTACCTCCTGTCCGGGAGGTAGTGGTTCGAATCCTGCCACGTACCAATGTGTTTTCGAATTTCGATTTCATATGTACGTTTCTCGTTTTTAAAGCGTCGGTGGCTCAACCGGTAACGACTCGGTCGATCTAACCAGAGGTACCGGGTTCAAATCTGGATGGCCAATGTTCCAATGAGTTTTTCAAAAAACTTACGTACATACTTACCGATTGCTTTAACGGTGAAGGAAAACATCTTGAGGAAACCTGCACGCGCCTGCGAAGAAACTCGAAGGTTGTGTGTGAAGTCGACCAACCCGCACTGGGCCCGCGTGGTCGACTAAGGCCTAATCGCCCTGATTCAGGGTAAGCTCGAGCCCCTCGGTGGGGACGTATATGAGCTGTAATGATGATGATGATATACGTTTATCCTACGCTCTTACGGTGAAGGAAAACTGTTAAAAACTAAGTAATAAAAGATAAGCAAATGTAAAAATTGGAAAAAAAGGTAATTTACTACTTCATCATCAGCATTATCATCCTTATATTAAATAAAATATTTTTAATAACCTAACCAATTTAAATAAAAATTAAAAACCGTATAAAACATTAACTTTTGTTTTAGGGCAGTCGGTTTAAAATGTTAAAGTAAAAGTGGTAAAGTAAAAGCACGTGTGCGGTAAAATCAATTTTGCGCACACTTGACTGGCATATAAAGGACCACTTTTCGAGTAACTGTATTGAAAAAGTAGTTACACATCTGCTTCATCGATCCTTGAATTTTTTCTATGTCACTAACGGGATCAAAACTAATCTAAAGACGCCTCGCACACCAAAATCCAACAAGTCGTTTAGGCTACAGGCTTAGCCAAATAAACAGACATACATCCTTACTATCATCCTTACTAATATTATAAATGTGAAAATGTGTTTGTTTTTTTTTTTGTTAGTTTGTTTGTTACCTTTTCACGCTTCAACGCCTTGACCAATTTTAATGAAATTTGGCATGCAGGTAACCTGTGTCACAAGGAAGGACATAGGCTACTTTTTATCCCGTGAAAATAGCATAGCCCGATGCAACTCCCGAGGTAACTGAAAAAATACTCTTTTCTGCTAGTAAGTATACCTACCCATGTATTTTGTTTTTCTGTCACGGTCGTTTTTTTATTTTATCTATTTTCTCACAACTGTATTGAAAAACTTCGTATCATACATGGGTGTAAAAGGAAATAACAAACTCGTGACGATGGTAAACCCTCGCCTGCGGCTCGGGCTCACAAATGTCACTCGTTTGTTATTGACCTTTTTACAACCCTTGTATCATAAATAACTATTGTGATACAGATGCTTAAATAACTATTGTGATACAGATGCTTAAATAACTATTGTGATACAGATGCTTAAAAGAGTAAACGCTTAGAGCAAGTATTTACACACCAGGACGTGTTCTAAGAACACCTTTAAATAGAATCAACAGATAATTATTGTAACTTACGCAAAATGTAATGTGAATCCATCTTTTAAAATAGTTTTCTTTCGTTAACTTGAATATTTCAACATATTTGTTCAGATCACTGTCGGGTCTCACAAAGAAACTACTAATAAACAAACTTATCTTCATACAAAAATAGTATGTCATTAATGTTATTATTACGCTTAACGTTCACAGCAGTACAATTGATAATGGACTGGACAGTGGACAGCATTTGTTTTCTGTGTAGTACTTACTGGACAGATAAAATCCAATGGAGACGACTTATTACAAAATATTTTAAATTGTTGTTCTTTTTACATAACATGCCCGGAAACATTCGCGACTGCCCCTATCACTTTCAAAACTAAACTTATAGAGCATCTTCTTTCCCTACAGATTATGTAAGTTTAGTTACATAGTATTTATTTTAGTGAGAACAATAATTTATTTAATTTTAGTTATGTATAATATATGCTATTATTTATTTATATATTATAAGTAGGTGTTATTTATGTACGTAGATTGTATTTTATTGAGAGATTGTATTTATATGATTATTAGGTACACACCGGTTTGCCTCTTATAATTTAAAGTCTCCTTACACCCGGTAAGGTTGGATGAAAGAAATCTCTTATAGAGATAAGTCCACCTTTGTACACGTCCTCTCTAAGTTCTTGTCATTTAAATGTTTGTGTACAATAAAGGATATAAATATATAAAAATGATCTATAAAAACCTCAAAACGATATAAATAATTGAAATTCAATTAGAGAGGAAGTGTAGAGACAGTAACGTAAGCTGTAAATAAAAAAAAATTCGAGTGAGACCTACAGTACTCGCATATGATGTGTAACATGTGACAAAATACTTTATAAAAGGACGGCAAAGATACGGCAGACTAGGCTGTATAGTCATAGATACCTTTGCCTTTTCCGCGCTTTTAAAGCCTGAAAAAAGGACGGCAAAGATACGGCAGACTAGGCTGTATGGTCATAGATACCTTTGCCTTTTCCCCGCTTTTAAAGCCTGAAAAAAGGACGGCAAAGATACGGCAGACTAGACTGTATAGTCATAGATACCTTTGCCTTTTCCGCGCTTTTAAAGCCTGAAAAAACGCGACTCCCTGGGACACATTTCCGTCCCATGGGACACTTTTCAGTCCCATTTCACGAAATCACTCACACAAATTGCAGGAAAGCGAGAGCAAAGATGTTACACATCAAAAAATAAAAATTAGAATTATGAGAAATCTGTAAGATATCAATGTATGTCAAGGTATATATATTAGTACTAACATACAGTATGAACACTCTCTTCCGCTCACTAGATTGTGACCTCAGCCCTTCGTTACCCAGATTGATACAGATTGGTTACAGTTTGGTTGACGAACGTATAGGATTTCACCGCCATTTTGTTTGTTCCGTCATTCGTTTTTGAAATGTCATTTCTTTCCCGTAGTATGAAGTGTCCACGGTGTGGTAATGTCCTCAAACACTGATTAACTTCTAATCATTTTCTGTCACTATACAAAATAAAAAAAGCTACTCTTTTTAACCGACTTTAAAAAAGGAGGAGGTTCTCAAGTTCACCCGTATGTTATTTATGTTTTGTTATTTTTTAATTCAAAATTGGTCCCATGTAAACCTTATATAAATCGGTTTAATACATTTTTATAAAATTAACAAGTACAAAAAATAGTAACAAAATAATAGTTGCTGCGATTGAAGTCGGTTGTTTTTAACGTTTTTATAAACCATTGAACTTGCGACACGTTACCGTCACCGTTACCGCCACCTTACCAGGAAAACTCGCAGGGTCAAAACTTATAAAACCAATTGTAAAAAGGTTTTTTTATTTCTGAAGTAACAGACTTTAGGCAAAGTATTTATATTAGTACTAATGTATTTTAGCGTAACCTCACAGTCACAGTAGGCATCCCGTCATATTGACCACATAACCTAAAAAACTAGCCAAGAGTTAGTTCAAGTAGTCGAACGCGCGCAATGAGGGTTCCATAATATAGCAAGTGCTATTTGTGAATTATAAAAAATAAAAAAGCGGCCAATTCCGAGTTGGACTAGCACTCCGAGAGTTCCATACCACCACACCTCTCCACACAACTACATAGTATAATGACAATGATACCGATTCACATTACAAACAAAAGACATCAACGCGAGCGACAAAATATTCTTTTTTTGTCATTCAGTTCGGACTAATGAGCGCGAGTACGATTTTTATTATTTGCTGTTTTACTACAATATTAATATCAGTTTTAGTATACAGTTTCACGCTTGTATGTATTACCGTTTTAAAATACCGATAGAGCTTAATCAAAACTTCTAGCTAGACCTATAAAATAAAATGTTTTTGTATGGAGACCCACCTTATTTTTCACTTTTTCCAATTTTTTGTATTATTTGTTATAGCGGCAATAGAAATAGATCATCTGTAAAAAATTCAACTGTCTTGCGAAAATTTTAAGTGTGTTATCAATTACGGTTCATGAAATGCAGCACGCTGACGGACGGATAGAAGGACGGACAGACAAAGGAGGCTTAGTAATAGGGTCCCGTTGGTCACTGTTGAATAAATAACCCCACAGGCCTCAACGAAAACATTAACGATACCTATTTGTTTAATAAATGTTCATGTATAAGGGAGCAAAGAGCGCGATAATATTTTTTTTTTGTTTTTTTCAGTTCGCTGTCCTTAGCGCGAGTCCGACTCACACTTGGCCATTTTTTTTATATACTTAAGAGTTTTAACTTTAATCTTACCAAGTTTGTAGGTACGTATTCCTGTTTTTAGAATAGAGAACAAACAAAAAAATAAAATATATATATAAAAAGAACAATAAATATATATATAAAAAGAACACGTTTATTTTATTTTATTTTTATTCACAATTGGTAAGCCCTTGGCACCATCTTACCTGATGGTAAGTGACGATGATGCCGCAGATGGAAGCGGGCTTACCAAGATTCCCCAATGCAATAGAGAACTGGCTATCAAATCTTCAAGCCGGAACACATCAATGTTGTTAACACTGGTGTTTGGCGGCAAGACTTCGATGAGATGGTGGTAGCTGGCCAGGCGGGCTTAGAAAATACCCTACCACCAACCAAACCAAGTCCTACAATTGACCCCGCCGGGAATCGAACCCGCGACCTCCTGTGTAAAGTCAGTGAACTTTGCCTCTGAGCTACGTTTCTTGTCTTGGGACACCCTTTAATTTTTTTCTTTCTTTATTCGCTATGAAATCTACCATATTAACACGTATTCTCTAAAAATGTCATTGCCTACCTATTACTGTTAAAAAATACTGAGCCCTTTAAACGGACGGCATAGACTCAGTAAATAGGGTTGACACCCTTCGGTTACGGAACCCTGAAAAGAAGAATTGTAACATGTGACCTCAGCGTATGAAAATCATTTTTTAAAATTTAAAAAATAAAGGAGTCTCCATTCATTTCGTTGGCAGTGGCAGCGGATATCGCTATCGGCACTTATTTCCGATCCGTACGCGAATCATCTCATCTCGTACTTTATTTTGCACTTTCAACTACACATAATGAGGTATTTACTCGTATAGTTATAAGTAGGTACTTTACTCGGTTATTCCTGATAATATGTACCTACGTACCAAAAAAAAACGTAATTAATTTCCGTTACAGAAACTTCGCTCTTTTAACTCGTGTGCCGTTTCGTTTTGAAGACTCTAGTTTCTTTTGTACAAAAAAATTTAGTGCTTTTGGCTGCACCTCATCTGAAGGTAAGTACCGATGCAGCCGAGGATGTAACACGCAAACTCTAATAGTGCCTATCCACTCTCGTCTTGAAGATTCCTAAATTATACAAATCGGGGAATACAGACTGTAGCGGGGAATTCCACTCCTTGACCGTTCGCACGATGAACGATGAAGAAAAAAGCTTTGTGAAAACGCCGTGGTCGTCCGATGACAAAACGCAGAAGGTGGTATGAGGTCGTAAAGCTCCAGGACACACTCTCCGAAATGAACCCTGTAGAATATCGAAAGACAGGCAACTTTGCGGCGATGCTCGAGGCTTCGGAGCTTGTTTGTTATAAGTTCCTCGTCGCCAGTTGATAGAATCCAAGACATCTAGAAGGTAACGAGCCGATCCATCTCTTCAGTGAGAGCTGTACTCCATACATGACTATACTTGAGCATGGTATGACATAAGATGTATTATAATATTAAATGTACTATACCACTTTCAGATATATCAGATAGCGGCAGGGAGTGTCCATACTATATGTTAGTACTAATGTATATACTTTGGTCTTAGTCAAAAATTTAAAACTATGTCCAGGAGATCCTCCAAGAAATCTAAAGCAACAATGTTTTGTTAAATTTTCTTTGTTTTTGTTGAAAAAAACAGCTATGATTTTATTATAATTTCCATGGGACTACCTAGAGCGTTATAAAAAAGAAGTTTTAAGCAAAATTTCGGTTCGCAATCTGTGAAGATATCGCGGAACATACATACGATAAAAAGCATATATATATATATATAGTTAGTTGAATTGAAAACCTCCTCCTTAAAGTCAATTAAAAGTAGTATGTCATATAGTGGTCATATATTATAGACGTAATGAGCATGAGCATGACGCATGAGCGTCGGTGGCGTAATGGCAAGGACCACTACCTCCTGTCCGGGAGGTCGTGGTTCGATCCTGCCACGTACCAATGTGTTTTCGAATTTCGATTTCATATGTACGTTTATCCGATGCTCTTATACGGTGAAGGAAAACATCGTGAGGAAACCTGCACACGCCTGCGAAGAAACTCGAAGGTTGCGTGTGAAAGTCAAAGAACCCGCACTGGGCCCGCGTGGTCGGCTAAGGCCCTATCGCCCTAGTTCAGGGTGGGCTCGAGCCCCTTGGTGGGGACGTGAGCTGCCATGAGCTGATATGATGACACAATAGACGTGTTGTTGACTGTACGGATATCTGTGGGAGCAATGACCTAGGTTATTGTAATTTTATCATTCAAAGTCAAAAGGGACATTGGATGCAAAATAATACTTATTTGTTAAACAATCTCGCGATTTTTTTATTATTCACAAGTGGTAATTTGTTTAATTAAAAATTTGAGTGCGTTTGACTATATCTCACCTGATGGTAAGTGATGATGTAGTCGAGCATGTTACACGCAAACACAAATAATGTATATTCACTCTCGCCTTGAACACAGACGCAGGCAAGGAGTTCCACTCCATCGCTGTCCGCATAGTAAATGAGGAAGCGTAACGCTTCGTGCGTATACGCTGAATATCTAAAACCAAGGGGTGGAACCTCCCCCTGCTTCTCGTTGAGTCATGGGTCAGGGAATAAAGCGGAAACGAAGTCGCGAGCAAGCGGCTAAGCTGCAGACAATAGCTAGTTAAGTATAAAAATTAAAGTTAAAAAAATCGGTTGTCTGTAAAGTCGGTTTACTGACGATAGTTGAACGTGACAACGTCATAAGAAAATACGGCTCCATCGAAAACGGAACGCCTCACGGAACGCCTCAGAGCGAGGTAACGACGGAACGCCTCAGAGCGAGGTAACGACGCATTTTTTCGTGCGTGCAGCCGGCTCCATCGAATTATAAGACGTTATCACGTCAAAAACCTAAACCCCGACTACGGCAAAGTGTGAAAACAAGAATTTCCCGCCTGAAATCATAGCCTTCATTTTTCCCTTCATCTGAGGTAATAGCTGTGGTCGCAAGCCATTGATAGGTACTTTTTGATAAAATTTTTGATTACGATAGAGCTTGCGACTATGGCTATTATTCCAGATGAAGGGGAAATAAATGCTGTGATTTCATAGGGAAACTCCTGTTGTCATACTTTTCCGTATTCGGGTTTTAGTTTTTTTAACTTCTTTTAAATAGGTGTTTACACACACTTTTAAATAGTAAAAAAAACTTACGAGTATAGTATATTACAAATAATGTCATGATTCAGATTACAGTCTCAGGTAATGGTATTTGTTACAGGATCAACATATCTTTATATATATAAATCTTCTGTCCGTGTGTTAGTCATTGAACTCCTCCTAAACGGCTGGACCGATTTTGATGAAATGTTTGTGTGTATTCCAGGGGGTTTGAGGATGGTTTAGATTAGGGTAGTGTAGGGTAGGGTAGGGTAGGGTAGTGTAGTGTAGGGTAGGGTAGTGTAGGGTAGGGTAGGGTAGTGTAGGGTAGTGTAGTGTAGTGTATGTAGAGTAGGGTAGGGTAGTGTAGGGTAGGGTAGTGTAGGGTAGGGTAGGGTAGTGTAGTGTAGGGTAGTGTAGAGTAGTGTAGTGTAGGGTAGAGTAGTGTAGTGTAGGGTAAAGTAGTGTAGGGTAGGGTAGTGTAGGGAAGGGTAGTGTAGTGTAGGGTAGTGTAGTGTAGGGTAGGGTAGGGTAGTGTAATGTAAGGCGGTACGTAGTTCGCCGGGACAGCTAGTACATATATGAAAGTCAATTCTTAAGGAGTAAACTCTTGAAATTCAGTCAGCTACCTTTGAAAGATTCAGTCTTTTAAAGGCCGGACAGACAATCAGACTTCGTAGGCTTAGTCATAGGGTCCCGTTACCATGTACCTGTTACGGAATCCTTAAACATACAATAAAAAAAAATTACGGCAAGCGAAATCCAAGCTAAGTGCCTATCCGTATCAATGTGGGAGAGGTCGCTCAATCTTAAGAGTTAACGTTCGTACTAATATATCCGCCTCCGTGGCATAATGGTTAGTCCATTCGCTTCACACCAGGAAGTCGCGGGTTCGATTCCGGCGGGGTCAACTTGTAAGACTCGGTTTGGTTGGTGGTAGGGCATTTTCTAAGCCCGCCTGGCTAGCTACCACCATCTTATCTAAGTCTTGCCGCCAAACATCAGTGTTAACATCATTAATGTGTTCCGGCTTGAAGATAAGATAGCCTCCATTGCATTGGGGAATCTTGGTAATCCCGCTTTCATCTTCGGCATCATCGTCACTTACCATCAGGTGAGATGATGCCAAGGGCTTATCAATTTGTGTTCCGGCTTGAAGATAAGATAGCCTCCATTGCATTGGGGAATCTTGGTAATCCCGCTTTCATCTTCGGCATCATCGTCACTTACCATCAGGTGAGATGATGCCAAGGGCTTATCAATTTGTGTTCCGGCTTGAAGATAAGATAGCCTCCATTGCATTGGGGAATCTTGGTAATCCCGCTTTCATCTTCGGCATCATCGTCACTTACCATCAGGTGAGATGATGCCAAGGGCTTATCAATTGTGGATAAAAAAAAATATAAGGTAACTTTTAATTAGTTCTTTATAGCAATGGATATGAATGTACTCGCGATTATAAACAACTTTTCCAAAGAAACAACATGTAAAATCAGAAAAAAAAATTGCCAAAAATGTATGAAAGACCAAATTTTTTTTTATATTTGACATAATTATAGTTTCTTTGGGAAAGTTGTTTGTAATCACGAGTACATTCGTATCCTATGCTATCAAGAACTAATTAAAAGTCACTCCATATAGAGATAATCATATCAGCTCATATACGTCATTACCGAGGATCTCGCTGAATTAATAGAGCGATCGGGCTTTAGTCGACCACGCGGGCCCAGTGCGGGTTGGTCAATTTCATGCACAACTTTCGAGTTTTTTCGCAGGCGTGTGCAGGTTTCCTCACGATGTTTTTCTTCACCGTACGAGCGTCGGATAAACGTACATATGAAATTTGAAAACACATCGGTACGTGGCAGGGTTCGAACCACGAACTACCGGAGATGAGGTAGCGGCCCTAGCCGTTACGCCACCGACGCTGTAATGGAAACGCGATCTAAAGAATAGGTAATTGAATAAAATGTTGCTGTCTCCCTCCCCCAAACCTCTCCGTATACAGCAAGAAAGGGAGAACTGCAGCGCAGACCGATAATAGACACTAAAATAGACCAAAACAGCACTTCGTAGTCCCCTATTTCGTTCTCCAAAACTTGAGCAATAATATTTTTTTTTTTAAAAAACGCTTTACCTATGCCTCTATGTTTTAATTTTATTGTTAACTAGCTGTCCCGGCGAACTTCGTTCCACCTTACACTACACTACACTACCCTAACCTACACTACATTACCCTACCCTACCCTACCCTACACTACACTACACTACACTACCTTACCCTACACTACCCTACATACACTACACTACCCTACCCTACACTACACTACCTAACCCTACCCTACCCTACATACACTACACTACACTACCCTACCCTACACTACACTATCCAACCCTACCCTACCCAACACTACCCTACCCTATCCTTACACAAATTATTTTTTGACTGATATTTTATTTTTCACCTTTTAAACCTTCTCTGGACTTCCACAAATAATTCAATACCAAAATTAGCTAAATCGGTCCAGCCGTTCTCGAGTTTTAGCGAGACTAACGAACAGCATTTCATTTTTATATATATATTTCATTTTTATATATTATTTGTTTGGTGGGGGGTGTCTGAAAGTGACGTTTCAATTGGGCAATTTTCTCAGTTTTTGAAGGCTCGTACTTCCTATTATATTTAGATTAGGGGAAAAACCTAAACATAAGAGGCATGACCATGTTACTCGTAGATATAAGTTTTATGGAAAAAACATTTTTGCTCTATTGTTATTATCTAGGGAGGAATTTTCAGTTTCCATCTTCGGCATCATCGTCACTTACCAATAGGTGAGACAATGCCAAGGGCTTACCAATTGTGTTACCAAAAATAAAATAAAATAAACGGGGGATTACGCTTGTACCGAAAAAATGGTGCCCGCGTTTCCTCTTAAGGGACGCTAACAGTCAAAGATGGGAATCTAATCATCAAACTGGAACAACACTTGTTCCACGAATTTGTTGAAATCGCAAATAAAAGGATTTTTTAAAAGTTTTTTTACTAAACATCACTTGTATGTATGTCCTGAAATTTAGCAATTAATATTACACTCACTTCCACTGTAGCTATCGGGCTGAAATTTGACACACACGTTTGTATCTCGTGACAATGCAGCACGAATATATTTTTTTTTACCTAAAAGTCCGCTGTCCGATCAGCTGATCGACTAATTTGTATGGAGAGGCCATTTTTTTGAAAACTACCTAATCATAATATGTTCCTTGGAGAAAACTGTTCAGTTTGATGAGTAGATGCCCATCTTAAAGTATTAGTACTACATTTTTTTCAGACTTTGTTCAACTTTGACTTAAAATTTAAATGCTGTGCCTTATCTACTACAAGGAACGAATGTTTGCATATACACTAACACCCCTGCAAGAACGTATACCAACAACTTTGCAGACCATTCAATTGACTATACAAACAAAAACTAATTATTCTGATAGAATATCGGGCTAATTCGATTCGTCACTGTCATAAAAGGCGCCTCGTAAAACAGTGCTAAAACTGTGTTTGCCGAAACTAATAAAATGGGATGGGCGGTCGATATAGCTAGGGGTAATTACGTCATAATATAGTTCGTAAGGCTTAAGTGAAATATAAATTTAGTACCATTGGGAATAATTGTATTATTAAACTATAGGTAATGTAATTCAAATTCAAACTAATTAAAAGTCACTCCATATAGAGATAATCATATCAGCTCATATACGTCATTACCGAGGATCTCGCTGAATTAGAGCGATCGGGCCTTTGTATCTCGTGACAATGCAGCACGATTATACATTTTTTTACCTAAAAGTTCTTAGCTTTTTCGTAAATTATCATACAAATCGATCAGCTGATCGACTAATTTGTATGGAGAAGCCATTTTTTTGAAAACTGCCCAATCATAATAATGCTCCTTGGAGAAAACTGTTCAGTTTAATGAGTAGATATAGGTAATGCTTTGAAACAAATATTACGTAAGTACAGTAGAGCGCCGATTATCCGAATTACAATTAATGGACCGGTTTTTAATTAATTAATTTAACTGCCTCCGTAGCCCAGAGGCAAAGTTCACTGGCTTTACACAGGAGGTCGCGGGTTCGATTCCCGGCGGGGTCATTTGTAAGACTCGGTTTGGTTGGTGGTAGGGCATTTTCTAAGCCCGCCTGGCTAGCTACCACCATCTTATCTAAGTCTTGCCGCCAAATATCAATGTTGATATCATTGGTGTGTTCCGGCATGAAGATAAGATAGCCAGTTCCCCATTGCGTTTGCGAAGCCCGCTTCTATCTTCGGCAACATCGTCACTTACCACCAGGTGAGATGTTGTCAAGGGTTTACCAATTGTTAATTAAGAAAAATAAAAAAAAAAACCGGGGTCGATTCGGATAAGTGAAAATTTGGATAATCGGACATAGACTGGTAATAAAGAAAAACGAACTGTCACACATAGAATAAACTTTATTAAGTTTAATAAACATAGTTATACAATAACGCTCACTTTAACATCTCGATCAGAGTAAATTGCAACCCCATCAGGTCTTTACAAAAATACAAAATACATATAAAAATTCATAACAATAATAGAGGTATTACGCTTAGGACCGATTTGGATAATTGGCGATTCTACTGTATTTTAAGCGAATTCGCGCGAATCAGCGAAGTCGCGTGGTCGAGTAGGATGAATACTGAATTCTAAGACAGGGCACAGAAGTGTGCTCGTGTTGTTCTTCAAAAAGGGTGACAACACCCTGCTGAAGAACTAAATACCTATCTCACTTCTGAGCCATGTCTACAAGCTGTTTTCGAGAGTCATTACGAATCGTCTCGCACGCAGGTTTGACGATTACCAGCCTCCCGAACAAGACGGTTTCCAAAAAGGCTTTAGTACCATAAATCACATACATACGCTGCGGCAGAATATACAGAATACTGAAGAGTACAATCAGCCATTATGCTTGGCGTTTGTGAACTATGAGAAAGCCTTTTGATTCAGTCGAAACTTGGGCTGTGCTACAGTCTCTCTAGCGGTGCCAAATTGACTATCGATATATCGAGGTGCTGGAGTGTTTGTTATGATGTTTTCCCTCACCGTTAAAGCAATCGGTAAGTATATGTACCTAAGTAAGTTTCGAAAAACTCATTGGTACATTGGCCGCCCGGATGTGAACCCGGGACATCTGGTTAGGGGGACTGAATCGTTACCGGTTGAGCCACTGACGCTAAATGCTTATGTTAGTACTAATATATTATATTGTACTTTAATAATGCACGCTCATTTCATATATTTTTAACTTAATATATAATAGCTAGAGTTTTTCACATCTCTTAAGGACCGTATTAGATATTAATTTCAATTTGACACCTTAACCCAATTTCCGTTTTAGGGTTCCTAAGTCAACAAGGAACCCTTATAGTTTCGCCATGTCCCTCTGTCCGTCTGTCCGCGGATGAGATCAGAGACTATTAGTACTATAGTCTCTGATCTCATCCGCGTTATATGGCATGGTTATACATATTAATCACGCCGACAAAGTTGTACAATAAAATCTTGAAAAAAAACATTTTATGGTACCTCCCCTACATTTAAAGAAGGGGTTTTTTTTTACTAACCTACCCTATCGTGTAGATTATCATTGAATAGGTCTTTCAAAATAACTGAGGGTTTGCTAAAACCATTTTTTGATTCAGAGAATCGGTTTGCGAAATATTAACCCCCTACAAGCTAAACCGTTATTTCAAGACATCTGAAAATTGAAAATAATAGAACGTGTAATAAATTCAAAAGTAAAACTATCACGGCTAAGTAGGCTGCCTTAGTTTAGGCACACCATGGATACTTCTTCATAGAACGGGACAGAAATGCCATTTCAAAAAAGGAATTAAACAAAATGGCGCCGATGTCCTATACGTTCGCGAACCAAACTGTGACCAATCTGTATCAATCTGGGTGACGAGGGGGTGAGGTCGCAATCTAGAGAGCGGCAAGGAGTGTCCATACTGTATGTTAGTACTAATATATATACTTACTTTTTTTTAGGAGTAACAGTCGACTAACTTAAGATGTGCAGTTAGATTTGTCAAAAGTTCATAGATTTTTTATAAAAAATGTTTCATTTACTTACTACTTTAAATATAATTTTGTTTTCAAAATAAACATTTAATTTTGGAAATACTTCGGAACCTTACTTTTCGCGAGTCCGACTCGCACGGTTTTTCCTATGATTTGCGAGACCCTACAATCGAGTAAAATGTAAACTATCTTAAAAACGTTCAATGTAATAGAAAACATACTTATGTTATTTCAGAGCTCATTTTACTAAAACAGCAATTTTTACATTGGACATCTCACACAAAAGCAATAAAGAAACTTCTGAACTTCGCCGCGAAAAAATTCATCTCAAACACGAAATTGGCTTTACGACTCTCACAAAAACATCGTCGGAGATGAGATAATAAAATCATTTTTAAGGAGTGAGAGAAAAAAGCAGATGGAATGCCGCGATATAAAGTTATCTGTGGGAAAAAATTGGTACAGTCAACGAAAGTAGTGTCATCAATCATACGAACAAACGACGGAGCCGTAATACGCTGAGTGTACACCCTCGAAATGTGATATTGGGAACTGAGAAAAAATTTTTGATAGCACGTAAGAGTTACAAAAAAACCGGCCAAGTGTGAGTCGAACCCGTGTTCCATGGGTTCTGTACTACCATACTTAAATAAAAAAAAAACCGGCTTAGTGCGAGTCAGAACCGCTTACATACGGTTCCGTACCATCATACTAGATTGCGCTAGCTTCTTCAGTTCCGTACTCTCATACTAGATGGCGCTAGTTTCTTCACGTTTAGAGAGAAACACGTTTTTTTGTATGGATGCTTTCACTTTTTCTATTTTTTAAGTATTTGTTGTTATAGCAGCAACAGAAATACACCATCTATGAAAATTTCAACTGTGTAGCTTTTGCGGTTTATGATATACAGCTTGGTAATAGACGGACAGAAGGACGGACAGCGAAGTCTTAGTAATAGGGTCCCATTTTTACCCTTTGCGTATGGAACCCTTAAAACAAGTCGACCTAATAAAATCGATACGATGAACCATCATGAAGTTCCAGTTCATATCTTCCGGCTCCATCATCAGATCAGTTCGACAGTACCATATGATTGTATTGTCATCCGAACTACATACAACTGCCAATTTTCATGACGCTACGATCCTTGAAAGATTACCTTAGATTCCATTAAATAGTTAGTTACATACAAGTCGGACTTATGAAAGCGCTAATTACATAGTTAGTTACATACAAGTCGAACTTATAAAAGCGCTTATTGCATAGTTAGTTACATAAAAGTCGAACTTATAAAAACGCTTATTGCATTGTTAGTTACATACAAGTCGGACTTATAAAAGTGCTTATTGCATAGTTAGTTACATACAAGTTGAACTTATAAAAGCGCTATTTACATAGTTAGTTACATACAAGTCGGACTTATAAAAGCCCTAATTACATAGTTAGTTACATACAAGTCGAACTTATAAAAGTGCTTATTGCATAGTTAGTTACATACAAGTTGAACTTATAAAAGCGCTATTTACATAGTTAGTTACATACAAGTCGGACTTATAAAAGTGCTTATTGCATAGTTAGTTACATACAAGTTGAACTTATAAAAGCGCTATTTACATAGTTAGTTACATACAAGTCGGACTTATAAAAGTGCTTATTGCATAGTTAGTTACATACAAGTTGAACTTATAAAAGCGCTATTTACATAGTTAGTTACATACAAGTCGGACTTATAAAAGTGCTTATTGCATAGTTAGTTACATAAAAGTCGAATTTATAAAAGTGCTAATTACATAGTTACATACAAGTCGACCTAATAAAAGCGCTAATTACATAGTTAGTTAGATACAAGTCGACCTAATAAAAGCGCTAATTACATAGTTAGTTACATAGAAGTCGACCTAATAAAATCTTGTTAACGATACTTATACTCATTTCAAACAAAAGACAGCACGAGGGACAGTATAATATGCTTTTTTTCTTTCACTCAGTTGAACTCTTTAACGCGAGTACAAGTCACACTTAGCCAATATTCATTATTTATTGTTTTACTTTAGGATTAGTCCTAATAATCACATTAAGTGTCACGCTTATTATATGTTATACCGTTTTTACGATAGGACAAAAACAAAAAACCTTATAAAAAGACACGTTTTTTATTGTAATTTATTTATTCGACCTACAAGGATCACAATAGTGTTAGTAACTTGTAATAAATGACAACATATACTGCTCTAAATGTAAAACCAAAAAAAAATACTATTGTCAAGGATATGTCAAAAATTGTCTCATTATCTGTATTGCACTGATTATAAACACGTGAATCATATGTGAACATGGACGCTGTAATTAAAATTTTATCCACCCACGTCCAATGAATCAAATGTGATATGATTCATGGGACGTAAGTAGTAAGAAATTGAAACATCACGCTCGTGTGTCATGATTGATTCATATTTTTTACTCTGCATCACAGTTCAGATATGCAAAGGGTATTTCAAAAAAAATTAAAAATACCCTCTAAAGACACTTAAAGGAAGCTAACTGTGAAAAAAAACTCAAGACTTATGACGGTCCAAAGTAGCTGTTGTATGTGGACAGGAAACCTGAAGAAGTACTATATTTGTCATATCTTGTCGCTTCCACGTGAATTCTTAGATTGTTCTTTTTTTTATTATTAAAAATTTGAGTGCGTTTGACTATAACGTTCATATGTGATAACACTGCTGTATTGTATTCGATGCTTACGTTACGCTAGCGTAGGTGGATTTACTTAAATATTTTTCAAAAATCTTTTGACGTTGTTTGTTAAGTGCCCGCTGGAGTTGATAAATCCCATGCAAACGTAGTATTTGATTCATTTGTTAACCAAACAACCGATTTTCAAATAATTTTATATCGATACTCGGATGAAGTATATCTGTGTCGGTATCGTATTACTTTTTTGAAAAACGAAACAGGAATCCATTTTATTAACCAATAAACTTCTTTTCAACGGAAAACTCATTTTATCAACGGAAAATAAGTTTTATTGGTTAATAATGGATTTCTGTATCGTTTTTCAAAAAAGTAACACGATACCGACACAGATGTACGTCATCCGATTATCGATATAAAATTATTTGAAAATCGGTTGTTTAGTTAACAAATGAATCAAATACTACGTTTGTATGGGATTTATGAACTCCAGCGGGCTCATAAGTACGTGATAAGAAAAACGCGAAGTTTCACAAACCCTCGACTCCCACTGCTGACGTCACAGATCCATCCATCATGCCGTCACTGAAACAAAAGTGTTGCGTTTCAACCGAGACAATAGCGTAAGTAAAACAACAGACGACCACGCCACACACAAAGTTTATCGATCAAGTTTCCTTCCTTAACTCTAAGCTTTTAACCGACTTCCAAAAAGGAGGAGGTTCACAATTCGACTGTATGTTTTTTTTTGTATATTTGTTACGCGATATCTTCGCAGATTGTACACCGATTTTCATGATTCTTTTTAAAGTGAAACTTTTATTACATCGTCTCATGCTTTTTTTTCGTCTGTTTTTTGCGTGACGGCAGAGAGATTATTACATCGTCTCAAACTTTTTCGTCAGAGCCGCCATGATCGTTTCGTCATCTGTACCGTAACTCCAAGACGAGAGCAGCCATGATCGTTTCGTTCTCTGTACCGTAGCTCCAAGAGGAGAGCAACCATGATCGTTTCGAGCTCTGTAAATGTCAATAATGTGAAAAAAAGTTTCACTTTTACCATGGTTTCATAAAACCACACACTCTTTTTTATTCTAATAGGGTATGCTCCCGAATTGGTCCCATAAATTTGTTATCAAAATCGGTGTTATAAAGTTGCATAATTGTACTAAGTTGTTCAATGGAAGTTGGTTTTTCGAGTTCCGTAGTACAAAAAGCGACCCTTATAGTTTCGTCATGTCTGTCTGTCCGTCTGCCTGTCCGTGGCCTAGCTCCTAGACTATAAGTAGTGAAGAGCTGAAATTTGGCAAAGATATATACGAGTATAATAATAACGCGGAGATAAATGTTAAAAAAATGATGCCCGGTATTAACAAGATTCCCCAACGTAATTGGGAGCTGGTTATATTATCTTCAGGCCGAATCATATAAATGCTGTTAACTTTGATGTTTGGCAGCCACATTTAGATAAGACGGTGATAGCTAGCCAGGCGAGCTTATAAAATGCCAACCAACAAAACCAATCCTTATAAAGTTGGACTTCACGGTGAATCGAACCCGCGATCTCTTGGTGAGAAACGAATGGACCAAACTTTACGCCACACAGGCAGTGAATTGAAGAAAATGAAATATAACTTTCAAGATTTTTATGGAGTGTACCGTTTTCTCATTACTAAATCTGTTTCTGATCTACGAGCTATGTGCCCCGCCCACTGCCACTTAAGTTTAGCAATTCTGAGAGCTATGTCGGTTACTTTTGTTCTCCTACGGTTCTCCTCGTTTCTGATTCGATCACGCAGAGAAACTCCGAGCATAGCACGCTCGTAGATGAGATGGCCGTTGGGGTAGTAACGTTCTCGAGTGGTGACCACGCATCGGAAAACGTAGTGTAGGCAGGCTTCCCACTCGGTGGACCGATGACTTGGTAAAGGTCGCGGGAAGCCGTTGGATGCGGGCAGCGCAGTGGAAATCCTTGGGGGAGGCCTACAACATCGTGAGATGTTGTCAAGGGTTTACCAATTGTGCATAAAAAAAAAATTCCAGCAGTGGACGTACTTCGGCTAATATGATGAAGTCTGTTTATATTCTCCGTGCAATTAATGTTGGTCGCTTTAAATCACAATACTTAGTCTGTGCGTGCCTTAAACTTACCCGGGTATATAAGTTACCCCAGAACTCAAGCGATGAAAAGGAAAACGGTTAAACTTGAAACAAACTTCCGTCAAAGCGAACTCGTCCGAAGAGCCTAAGTTAGTTATAACAGTTGCCTAATTTCGGCGTATCTTGCGCATCTAAAACACTGTTGGATGTGGGTTGTGGCCGTACCCAGGAAATTTTCGTAGGGGGGTCAAATTAATTTGAGCACAGCATAAGACTTCACAGTGCTACTGAAGTGAGATTTTACATTTTAGGACATTCCATCTCGTTTATCTACCAGATACGCTAAAACTACCAGGTTATATAGCGTCCCCACTTTCCTACCCTTGGGCATACAGTGAGGGCCGCTATTCCTGCCAACACCATAAGGTGAAGACAAGGACCAGTTACGGTAGGTCTTGCCGCCAAGACGCTTGTCCTGGTACTCTGCAAGGCGAGTGCCTCGTGGAAGAGAACCACTACCTTACTGTCCAGGTAGATTTTAGGACAGTAGAGTAGTAAGTATTTTGTAACAAAATTTGAAGTAAATTTTAAGTGGTGAATGGTAACAGCGTCTTTGGCATAAAGGCAAGGGCTGCTACCTCCTGTCCGGCAGGTCGTGGTTCAATCTTGCAATGTACCAATGTGTTTATGAATTTCGATTTCATATGTACGTTTATCCGACGCTCTTACGGTGAAGGAAAACATCGTGAGGAAACCTGCACGTGTCTGCAAAGAAACTCGAAGGTGGTGTGTGAAGTCGAACAACCCGCACTGGGCCCACGTGGTCGACTGAGGCCCGATCGCCCTAATTCAGGGTAGGCTCAAGCCCCTCGGTGGGGACGTATATGAGCTGATGTGTTGAATGGTGAAACCGTTGGAAGCGGGCAGCACAGTACTGGCCATTGTGAAAATTTTTGGTGCTGGCCTTTGTCCAGTAGTGGACGTCTTAGGATCTAGCGGCTTCCCGCGACCTTGGTCCACAATGTGAGAGGCCTGTCTACGCTTCATCTTCCATTGTGCGGTCGCCACTCGAGATATTTTCTGTCGAACGGCAAAAGGAAAGTGTATAAGCAGCTCAAACTAAAAACAATTCAAGTTCATTGTACCCATTGACAACAATTTGCAAAATGTTTTTAAATTTATCTCAAATAATATAATATGGGGGGGGGGGTCATATCCTCGATAACCGCTGAATCCGCCCAAAAATGTGGTCTGGTTTAGGGAGCTTGCCGATTTGGAGCGTGACTAAGATATTTTTATGTCGATTTAATATACCAGGGTTTGCGAAAAGGCATTAAGTAATAAATTAAATTTACGTCAAACTTTAACATTCCAATACGTTTCTGTACGAATTTTATAGGAATAATTATCAATACGTTGTGGTTGTTTTAATTCGAAGTTCTGCTCGTATTAAACGAAGGTTAATGATGCGTTGCCTAAGAGCTATAATTAGTAACTGAAGAACAAATTCTTGCTAATATTATCTTCACTGATATAATAAACGTGAAAATGTGTTTGTGTTTGTTTCTTTGTTACCTCTTCACGCTTCAACACCTCAACCAATCTTAACGAAATTTGGCATCCAGGTAGCCTGTGTCATGGGAATGGATATAGGCTACTTTTTATCTCGTGAGAATAGCTAAGTCCGGTACGGTTCCTGAGAGAATTGAAAAAAAACCTTTGTTGGTTGATTTCCTTACATAACAATGGAGCATCGGATTGTCAGAGAGATGGTTGCGGCAGTGAGAAAGGACATAGACTACTAATTAGCATAGCATGAGATAGTTCCCGATGAATCCGGGGACAAAATTTACATATCCTACATATCCATAGCATTATTAGCATAATATCCTGACATAGTTCCCGAGGGATCTGGGGAAAACTCATTTCCAGTCTCGCGCAATTCGGCGTCGCAACCCCTTTTTTGTTGATATTCAGCCTTAACGCACGAAGCATTACGCTTCGTCATTTATTACGCGGACAGCGATGGAGTGGAACTCCTTGCCTGCGTCTGTGTTTCCCGACTCCTACAATTTAGGGATCGTCAAGGCGAGAGTGAATAGGCATTATTTGAGTTTGCGTGTACCTACCTCACTTACCATCAGGTGAGATATTCTCAAATTTTTAATAAAATAAATTAAAAAGTACACGTGTGGCAAACGCCTATTTTCTCCATCGTAACGCAAATATTATTTCATCAATATTTGGCTCGCACAATTTGGGCAACTAATAAATTTGCAGTGTACCTAGCAACTGGTACAAAGCAACGGCAAGACGTGACTGACACGGAAAATTTAGATCCATTTATATATTTGTAAATATTTGTATTATATACAAAGAAACTTTCAAACCGTAATCTGATATTAATTTGTAGATTGTAGATCTAAAGGCTTGGTTTTGGAGTTGGTAACACTGATAAGTTGATGAATTTACACTACCTACTAGGTATTAATCATAATACATGATGTAACATAAGTGGAAACGCTTAAAACGTTAAAAAACCGACTGCCATCGAATTACTATTTTTGGTTTAGGTATTTTTGATGTGTAACATCTTTGCTCTCGCTTTCCTGCAATTTGTGGGAGTGATTTCGTGAAATGGGACGAAAATGTGTAACATGGGACGGAAATGTGTAACAGGAAGTCGCGAAAGCGCGGAATTCTACTTCACGAGAGTCCGACTCGCACTTGGTCGGTTTTTTTCGTTATTGTCAGATCCGCCACCCAGGTACAATCACAGATTACTAATTAGTTACTAGTACAATATCGTCATCAAATCTAACTAACCTAAAGTATTTTGTCACATGTTACACATCATATACGAGTACTGTAGGTCTCGCTCGAATTTTTTTTTTTAAAGTACTACACCGATTTTGATAAAATTTATATGGAACCAATAGGGAAGCATGCCCTATCGAATAAAAAATCATCATGAAAATATGTTGAGAATCTACGAAGATATCGCTTAACAAGCACAAAAAACATACAGTCGAATTGAGAACCTCCTCCTTTTTGGAAGTCTCTTGAAAAAAGGTGTATAGGCACACCCTGGACACTTCATACTACAGGTTAGAAATGACATTTCAAAAAGGAATGACGGAACAAACAAAATGTTCTCGAAATCCTATACGTTCGACAAACAAACTGTAACCAATCTGTATCAATCTGGATGACGAGCGGGTGAGGTCGCAATCTAGAGAGCGGCAGGGAGTGTCCATCAGAGATATGCTATAATATAAGGGGAGGTAGATAGGTTACATGCGCCCAAAAAGTGAAGCAAATAGAAGATGCCAATTGGCATCTCTTTTCTTAGTAGTATTCGGTGCAACGGAGGCGAACTCCCTATAATATTGTGTGTGTAAATGGGTTCGATTTGCAACTGTGGTTTGTTAGTGCATAACCCATCTATGGTAACAAATCTCTGGTGTTCATACTGTATGTTAGTACTAATTTATATACTATAGTATAGGGTTCGTTATATGTATTATTATACGGCTTCTACTCATCATACCGAACCTTTTTTAAGGACTTTATAGGCCACACTATACATTTTAATATTAGTAGCGGCAATAGAAATACACACTGTGAAAATATTAACTACTTACTACAAACTGGCCAAGTGAGAGTCGGACTAGCACTCCGAGGGTTCCGTACATCCACACCTCTCCACACAACTGCATAGTATAATTACAATGATACCTATTCACATTACAAACAAAAGACATCAACGCAAATTCCAAAAATTTTACTTTTTTTTTTGTCATTTAGTTCATTATTTTATTATTTGTTGTTTAACTTCAGTATTAGTTATATAATCAGATTAAGTAACTCGCTTGTATGTATTACTGTTTTTACGATAGAGCTAAATCAAAAATACTTCTAAAGATCTTTAAAAAAAACACGTTTGTTGCATAGAGACTCATCTTATTTTTTTCATTTTTTCAATTTTTTGTATTTTCTGTTATAGCGGCAACAGATATACATATTGTGGGAAAATTTCAGCTGTCTACCTATTACGGTTTATAAAATACAACCCGGTGACGGACAGACAGACGGAAAGACAGCGGAGGCTTAGTAATAGGGTCCCGTTGGTCATCCGTTGGGTGTACTAAACCTAAAAAGAGTCAGCTGATAGACAGGTAAAGATCGAATAATTTGCGAAGAATTAAAATATAAAGCGGCGTAAAATACATAGTAGGGCGTCGCGGCGAGAGGCGTGCCGCCGCCGTCTCGCTCTGCGCCGGTAATGTATTCACGTTTCCCGCGCCACTCATTTTGTATATCTTATCTAATAAATAGTTAACTGTGACCCCACACTAGGCTAGTCCTGTCTCGTGGCGGTCAATAGAACAAAAACATAAAACAAATTTAACACAGGTGGCGGTTAAGCAACTTAACAGAAACTAATTAATTATTACAAGAAGTGGAAAACAACAAAAGGATAAAAGAAAAAGAATATATAAAAAAAGAACAGATAACAGAACACTGTGTGTGTGAGTGTGTATGTGTGTGTGACAGGAGGCTACTACGTATTTTACTAAACAATTCTCAGAATCCTCCACAAAATAGGGTTTTTACTAACAGGGTCCCGTTGGTAACCCTTTGGGTTAACGGAACCCTAAAAAGGCTTATCAAAGTCACATTGTGATTCGTGACCGAGTACATGAGCTTACTTACTCAAATAACAATATGAGCCCAAACAATATCGTGGTTGCGAGGCCACCGCACTGCATCGAGACTGCATTCACTGCAATGCAGTTTATCAGAAACATTTCGATTAACTTTGCCTTTACTTTGATATCATCTATATTTTTTTTTATTCTCAATTGGTAAGCCCTTAAGATCACCTGATGGTAAGTGACGATGATACCGAAGATGGAATGCAATGGAGAACTGGCTATCTTATCTTCAAGCCGGAACACATCAATGTTGTTAACACTGATGTTTTGCGGCAAGACTTAGATTAGATGGTGGTAGCTATCCAGGCGGGCTTAGAAAATGCCCTACCACCAACCAAAGCGAGTCTTACAAGATGACCCCACCAGGAATCGAACCTCTGACCTCCTGGTGTGAAGTAGATGGACTAACCATTACGCCACGGAGGCGGTTAGTTAAACTATACATATAATAAAACTGTAACGGGGCTGTGTCTGTACATTAAATAATTTTGGAAAATAATAACTGTGGCAGACGTTACTAATAACGATATAAAAGCCAAAACAACAACTTTTGGAATTTCTGTCTGTCTGTATGTTCGCGCATAACGCAAAAACTACTGTGCTGATTTTGATGAAGTTTTATATGATGGTTCCTTATAGCCCGGGTTAACATATAGGATACTTTTCATCCCGGAAAATTTTGAAAAATCTAAAACTGTAGGCGTCGGTGGCTCAACCGGTAACGACTCGGTCCTTCTAGCCAGAGGTACCGGGTTCAAATCTGGACGGTCAATGTACCAATGAGTTTTTCAAAAACTTACGTACATACTTACCGATTGCTTTAACGGTGAAGGAAAACATCGTGAGGAAACCTGCACACGCCTGCGAAGAAACTCGAAGGTTGTGTGTGAAGTCGACCAACCCGCACTGGGCCCGCGTGGTCGACTAAGGCCTAATCGCCCTGATTCAGGGTAGGCTCGAGCCCCTCGGTGGGGACGTATATGAGCTGTAATGATGAAAACTGTGAAACATAAGTTTTTTAATGACAAGTTGAAAGCGAGACTTGAAGTGATTTAATAGAACATATGAGCAGGTATTGATGTTATTTTTACCTCAACGTTTCGACTATGCTTCGATAGCCGTAGTCGCGAGCTGACTGAAGCCGCGGTGTCATCGCCGCCGGTGCGTAGCAGGAACACCTAATCACGTAAAGTCCCGCTTTCAACTTGTCATTATGAATAATCGTGAAAGTTTAAAGTGTTATATAAGTTTTTAGTTAAAAATAATTTCAATTATCTCTTATTCTTCTTAGAAAACCCTTTCATTTCATACCCTTCATTTCAATATTCATTCATTTCATTATCATCAGGGTTGCATAATAATTAACTATACCGCCTACTTTGGGGATACGCCATATTGAATTAAGAATGACGTCACTTAGCTAACCATGCATTGTTATCGAAACTAAACGTGTATGGAAAATTTCAGCTCTATCGGAAATCGGGATATGAGTCAAATTTAACTTGCAAATTTAGAAGCGGACAACTTTCATCATCATTGCAAATTCAATAAAACTTTGAAAAATGCATATTATGTACAATAAATTAAACCCCTTTTGGACGACAAAGTCATCACTTTTACAATTACAAAATAAGTTAAACACTTTTTGGACGACAAAGTTATCACTTTTTATACAAGGATAATTTAACATCTATACATACAGGATGGGGCAGTAAAGTTCTCGAGTGGCGACCACGCACCGGAAAGCGTAGTGTAGGCAGGCCTCCCACTCGGTGGACCGATGACCTGGTGAAGGTCGCGGGACGCCGCTGGATGCGGGCAGCGCAGAACCGGTCGTCGTGGAGATCCTTGGGGGAGGCCTGTTCAGCAGTGGACTTCCTTCGGCTGATATGATGATGATGATGACATACAGGATAATTTAACAACTATACATACAGGATAACATCTAAACATACAGGATAATTTAACATCTAAACATACAGGCAGGATAATTTAACATCTATACATACAGGATTATTTAAAAGTAATTAACAATTATCACTTACATATTAATACCTAGTAGTAAAACTTAATATTGATATTAATATTGATGGATTATCAATTCAATGCAACTAATACGAATAATGAATTCTATGTGATTGACAATAGGATATGACTTAACTTCAAGAATAGAATAGCTTATCATTTAAAAAAATGTAAAGTGGCCAGTCATAAATATTGATATAACAACCACTGTAAGTCGATTGTAAATCGAAAGTAGCAAAAATGGGTAAGAAGCCGCAAGCATACAGTAATGACGTCACACTCAAAATGAAAGAGACAAATGTATCATTTGACAGTATGGTACTCTTTTCGGTGATTGACATTTTTAAAATACGAAGTATTGTGTTTGTTCAGATATTTATGAACTTCTACTTGTTCACATAAAATTGGAATTCGTTAGAACAGATATTTTTGTGCCACTACATGTTTACTAATATTTGAAAAAACCCTATCGTAGATATTTACGTACTCTCATTTGCTTAAATAATTTTGAAAAATATTAGTACAGATAATTATCAGTTTTCAGTTATTTAGATATTACTGAAAGGCTGGCTCGGTTAATGACAGGTGATATGTGTATGTATATTTGATTGATGGATCTGCTCAGATATACAAGTACCCTGCAATGTACATTTATATTTTTAAGCCTTGGTAATGCTCATATATTAATGAACTCGACTGTACAACAAAATATACAATTATTGATACATAATAGCAGTAGCATGCACAAAGGCGGACTTATCCCAAACAGGGATCTCTTCCAGCCAACCCTAAATTACTGAAAGGATTTACACTTTAAGCAAAGAAACAAAATAATAAATACAGAAAAAAAAGTGAAAACAATATTCTAAAGTTATAAACAGATGATATATTACAATAAGATACATGTAATAAACATACTTACTTACTTACGTTTTTGTTGGTCATCAATAAAACCTTGATGCATCCTCAAAACACCATCCACTTATAAATATAAACTTATCAAGTAAAACTTATAAATATGCAATACTGATATAAATATGATGAATACAATAAACATTATATAAATAAATATACTTAAATAATTACATATAATATATACGTTATTGTTGCTCATCAGTATAACCTTGAAACACCTTAAGCACCCTCAAAACACCATCCACTATTTCTTTTCCATTTGTTATCATATTTTGTTTCAAAACGTATTTTATAACTTTTAATATCTAAACGATTCGATATCAACGCTATGTAACACTACTCGGTCATCTACAGAAAATGTTAACGACAGCAGTAATTATCCTTCCCTCTCGCACCACAGATTACTAACTCGCACGAAGAGCTAAAGGAACCATTGCGCTCGTTGTCTCAATCCTTCCGCACGAATGTCTCCGAACGGAACAATGAGAGCTCTCCACCGCCACCGCCAGCGCATACGAGAACGCCCGAACAAGCGACCGAGCCTGCGATCGCACCCGAACCGACTGAGCCTTTGGAACCTGCGAGTGCGACCGCGCCGCAACTGCTGAGTGCGTCTGTTAGTGTGAGCGGGACAACAAACGATCCCGCTATGTCTTCCGCGACTATTGAGCATAAGCTGGTTCAAATGACCTTGTCCGTGAATCAAACAGCTGAGAATGACGGTATCTCCGATAAAACGTATAATAACATACAAACAGCTGCTAAGCCAAAACAAACCTACGCTGAGCAAGTTTGTAGTGACAAGGAGTGGAAGATGCCAGAAAAAAGTCTAGAGTGGAAGGAGACACAAAGAAAACGTCACAGAAATATGTTTATTAGTAAAATAGGTAATGCAATAGTTGAATCTAGAGAAAATACGAAATTTAAAGCAGCTGATATTAAGGTACCACTTTTTATCTCTAATGTGCACATAGATGTATCTGAAAAAGATATAATCGAATATATTTATGAAAAGACAAGAGAAAAGGTTTCCCTGGTTAAAATAAAAATGAAAAACCCTAGAGAATACAATGCATTCAAAGTCTTTGTTTCGGAGTTGAAAATGAATACATTTTTGAATGACAGCTTATGGCCTACCGGCATATCCTTTAGGCGGTTTGTAAACTTTAGAGAGAGGCAAGATATGAAATCTGATGTAGTGGCCATTAACCCCTAACTCATTTATTAATTGTTTGAAATAAATATTCAATTAAATTTAATGGATAGATTTATTAGTTTTAATTGCAAATCTCTGAAGAGATCCATAGAAGGAGTCAGGTCGTTATGCCGGCAAGCGGACATAGTAGCCCTACAAGAGACCTGGCTGCTGCCGCACGATCTACCGCTACTCAACACGATTGACGGAGAGTTCGGGTGTACGGGAACCTCAGCTGTGGATACCTCGGCCGGTCTGCTTAAGGGCAGACCCTATGGTGGTGTAGCGCTATTGTGGAGAAAGAGTGCATTTGAATCGGTTACTGTATTAAATTGTGATAACGTTCGGATTGCGGCCATCAAAATAACTGTAAGTGATAGATCAATAGTTGTTTTTACTGTTTACATGCCTGTTGACTTATATGAAAATCTTCCCGTGTTTACCGAGTGTTTAAGTGCATTGCAATCAATCACAGAAGTAGAGGTGAACAATGGGGGTAGAGGCTTTTTATGTCTTGGGGGACTTTAACGCCCATCCTGGTGAATTGTTTCATAATGAAATGATAGGCTTTTGTAACGAGCAAAATTGGTCCTGCGTCGACATTGATATGTTGGGTGTACAATCGGGAACTTACACGTTTATAAGTGACGCACACGGCTGTAAGAGATGGTTGGATCACTGCATTGTCACTGAATCGGCTCGCGCTACAATAAAAAATGTGTGGGTACAGTATGACGTGTATTGGTCCGACCATTTTCCACTAGTAATCGAATGTGATATGTTCAAACTGAAACCTAAAATAGTATTACCTCTGGATGGGAATGGACCGAATCGGGTTCTGTGGGGGGTTCGTAAACCACAACAAATTAATGAGTACCATAAGATCTGCCAAACGAAACTTAGAGATATTAATTTTCCCTCTGAACTTAGTGAATGCTGTGATGGGTTATGTCATAATTGTAAGCATCATTATATTTTAGATGAAATGTATAGTAAAATTGTTAATATTTTGTCGGAGGCTGCTATACAGACATCCGTTACAAGGTGTAATAGGAAGGGAGGTTACGTGACAGGGTGGAACGAGCACGTTGCGGACGCGCACAGAGAGGCGAGGGTTAAATATCAAATGTGGGCTGTGGCAGGTAAACCAAGTAACGGTAGAACTTTTGAAGAAATGACGGAATCGCGAAAAGTTTTTAAATCAAAGTTAAAATGGTGCATTGATCGACAGGAACAATTAAAAATGAATATTTTGGCTTCAAATCATTCCGAAAAAAAATTCAAAAACTTTTGGCAGAATACAAATAAGTTAAATGTAAAGCCTAGCCTTCCTGTGAGTGTCGGGGGCGTGCAGGGCCCCAAACAAATAGCTGATCTGTTCAGAGTACACTTTACAGTGCAGTCGCCCTTGGGTCCCGCGTCGCGTGAGGTGTGCGGTGCTGGGACTGCTGTGACTGAAAGACGTGTAAAGTTTACCGCGAAAAGCATTCAGAAAGTAATAAAAAACATGCAAAAGGGAAAATCACCAGGTCACGACGGTCTCAGCATTGAGCATCTTAAATGCGCTGGAGTACACTTACCACGGGTACTCTCAATGTTATTCAACCTGTGTCTGTGTCACTCGTACTTACCTAAAGCTTTGATGCATACCGTTGTGGTACCTATAGTAAAAAATAAGACAGGTGACACGTCCGACAGAGATAACTACCGTCCTATTTCTCTTGCTACAACTATAGGTAAAGTGCTCGACAGTTTGCTGAACGGTGAACTTCAAAAGAAGGTGAGCCTGCACGATGCCCAGTTTGGGTTCAGATCAGGATTGTCCACAGAAAGCGCCATTCTAAGCTTAAAGCACACTGTCGAGTATTATACAGCGAGGAGGACGCCGGTATACGCGTGTTTCCTCGACCTTTCCAAAGCTTTTGATTTAGTTTCATACGATGTCCTATGGGGAAAGCTGGGGGACGCGGGTGTGCCGGCGGAGTGCTCTTCCCTCCTAAAATATTGGTATATAAACCAGACAAACCAGGTGAGATGGGCTGGTGCTCTGTCGGATGAGTACCTGATGGAGTGTGGCGTGAGACAGGGTGGATTAAGCTCCCCCCTGCTGTTTAACCTGTATGTCAACCAGCTTCTTGAGCGGCTCAGCAGCACACATGTAGGATGCTTCATTGACGAAACCTGTGTCAACAATATTAGCTATGCTGACGACATGGTGCTGCTGAGTCCCTCGATCAATGCGTTGAGGAGGCTACTGTCTATTTGCAGCGAGTACGCAGAATCGCATGGACTGAAGTATAATTCGAAGAAGAGCGAAATACTAGTATTTAAATCAGGTAAAAGACAACCAAATCATGTACCTCCAGTCCTCCTCGATGGCGTTGCATTGAAGCTGGTGGACAGATTCAAATACCTTGGGCATGTTGTGACGAGCGATCTCAGGGACGACGAGGATATTGAGCGTGAGCGTAGGGCGTTGTCGGTGAGGAGCAATATGCTCGCTCGCAGATTCACTCGATGTACAAAAGAAGTAAAAATAACACTCTTCAAAGCGTATTGTCAATCATTTTACTCGAGTGGTCTGTGGGTGAGATATTCGCGCCGAGCCTACAGCGTCCTACGAGTCCAATATAATAATGCCTTCAGGATGCTGTTGGGACTGCCGTGGCGCTGCAGCGCATCAGGAATGTTCGCGGAAGCACATACAGATGGCTTCCATGCTATTATGCGCAAGAAAGCTGCATCCTTGCTGCGACGCCTACGCAGCGGTCACAACAGTATCCTGGAGACTATCGCTGCTAGGTTTGACTGCCCTATTCAAAAACATTGGGTGGGGTTAGTCACAGGAAAAATAAAATAAATATGTACTGCAAATAAAATCTCTGTCGTTCTACTAACAATAAAATAGGAACTAACATAGATAATAAGTCAATATTGTTACTAATACACTAATATACTATGGATATTGTTTTTCCGAAATAAAGCTTATTTATTTTATTTATTTAAAATATATTTTTATACATATTGAAAGATAAAAATAATCAAAAACAAAATAAACTTAATTACCTGTTCCAATTTTGATTTTTGTCAGAGAATCTCCAACGCTAATTCCTCTTAATTGTCACCAAACCTTTATAGCTTTGGGCCGATTTTCTAGAGTTACGAGCGTCGTTGTTACCCTCCTAAAATTTAATTAAAGGTCAAGACACAATGAGTAAGGCAAGAGGTTATAAAAGCTGCAAAGGCAATAGTGCGCTTTCGTTCAACACTATAAGGCGTTAGTGTGTATGGACGTACAGCTCTTTTCTGTGGAATAGGGGATCGGACTGCTAGTCATTTGAGTTACTTTTTATGATCTGTCAAAAACGAAATTTTGTACTAAAAATGTTTGAAATACCCACAAGTGACGTCATAGATCTTAAGCTTCCTTGACGAACTTATTTTGTGAATTTGATCAATTAAAAATTGAAGATGTGATGGAAAAACAAAACAAGTAAGGTTTTTTGGAATTTCAAGAGGATAGCAATTTAAGAAATCATATTTCAGATTTTATTTTTGATGCAGTCCGATCCCCTATTCCACGCCGGCGTCTGTGTTCCCCAATTCGTATAATTTAGGAATCTTCAAGACGAGAGTGAATAGGCACTGTTTGATCTTACTTGTTACATCCTCGGCTACATTGGCACTTACCTTCAGGTGAGGTGCAGCTAAACCTACTTAAATTTTTAATATTATAAAAAACCTTTTGCTAAAGTAAACAAGATTAAATGAAAACATTTTTTTAAAAGAAACCTTAAAGCTTTCAAAGGTACAATTTTCCAATTTTTTTTTTTTTTAAAAAAGAGTTTTTATGTTAAAAAATGCTCGAATGAATAAATATATGGTTCTAAGCTAAAAAAAGGCGAGCACAGTAAAATATTTTCTACGCTTCTATTGAAAACAAAAGAAGTTTCTGGGACCTTGATTCCACCTACAAATTTCATCATCAGATCAACTTCAAAACACCAAAAGGATCTATTGTCACCGGAAATACGGCTTCATTCCAAGTTTCAGCTTAATGGGACCGCTGAAAAATTGATCGCAAGATTTAAACTAAACAAACATACATACATACATACATATATACATACGTACGTACATACATACATACAAACATTCCAAGTAATCAAAAGCTTTTAAAATTGTTTACAAGATGAAATTTAGTGAGTGTTTTGTATGAAAAAACAAAACAGAACCTGGTTAAATACTTGTAGATGAGGTTTATCTGTCAAAGTTAATGTCAAAAACGACATTCTTCATTGTTACGAAGTTGTTACTGATAATAATAATGTGCGTATATGTCACCGGGATATTGTTAAAACCGCGATATTACAATCTCACTAGTTAGATGGTAAATTGTGAATCGGATCACAACATCACGGCCTATTCTTGTACCTCCGAATAAAACCGATGATTTCTTCTGCTGCGAAGCATTCTGCTATAAATCTGTTATAAATCGAAAACTATACATAAAAATAAATTAACATCTGTTTAAGTTTATGCCAATGAAGCCCTTTCATACGATACCCCACATGACACGGTTAACTCAATACAAAATTTGGACCGCCGTTCCTTGCATAATTGATTACGTACTTTAAATAAAGACTATATTTTTTATGATTTAATTACAAATTTATAGTTTTCAGATTTTTCCCTATACTTGTAGAATAAAACGGTATTTCTTACGAAATTTCATAGTTCTAGATCAACGGAAAATACCCTATGAATTTTGATTCCCTTGTAGGTTTTTGCGGCATAAACGGCCGTATCTGTTTTTTTACGTTTACTTAGAAGTTAATTTTTTTCACAGCTTCTAAGGACTGTAAACCGAAATAAATGGTTTTAATTTCAACTCGATAACTCAACGCGTTCCCGAGATAAAGTGTCTTGACAGACAGACGGACGGACAACAAAGTGATCCTATGAGGGTTCCGTTTTTTCTTTTTGAGGTACGGAACCCTTATGAAAATATTTCCACTTGTGATAACAATTAGATGACTTTGCGTCGTTCGCCAGTAACCTAATTTATACTTTACCTATTATGATATATTATTATAGAAGCTCTATTTTGTGCTCTGGAGCTACACTTAAAAACACTTTAAAAAAATCTAAAAAAAATGCACTTTTCAAGTTTTCACATATATAAGGTCTAACAAAATTAGCTGAAACTATTTTAACTGGTTCTTCTACCCACGAAACTGAACAACTTTCCCCATGAAACCCATAGTCAAATCGCAAAAAAAAAATTGGCTCTCCCATACTAACTCGATCAGCTAATCAGCCAACTTAGTATGGGAAGTTCCTATTTTTTTTTAGATTTGACTATGGGTTTCATGGGGAAAGTTGTTCGATTTCATGGGTAGAAGCACCAGTTAAAATAGTTTCAGCTAATTTTGTTAGACCTTACATAAGACTGGCTGTTTCCCGCGGATTCACCGGCGTGGACAACGTTTCTATGACTTTTCGAGAGTGTGCAGTGCGCGAGCCACAAGCGGCTCGCGAACGTGGAAAAAGTGTGTTAATCCAGGTCTTAATCTATCTACCTACCAAATTTCAGCTAGATCCGTTCAGTAGTTTTTGCGTGAAAGTGTAACAAACATACATCCATACATTCTTAAAAACTTTCGCGTTTATAATATTAGTAGGATGAAGCCCAGAAACACAGAAGAGAGGTTAAAACTGTATAAGGGAAATAGCTTTAAATTAACTTACAGGCGAATGATACAAATATATAGTGATAAAAATATACAGGGTGTTAGAAAATTGGTGTAGGACCCGTAACTTGGGGTTCTACTCTTTATTCTGAACAACCTTCCCCAAGGAACCCATAGACAATTCTCAAAAAAAAATGGTCCATCCATACTAAAATGCACAAAATCGGTCGATCAGCTGATCAATTTGTATGAAGAGTAAAAATATTTTTTTTCGATTTCAGCAGTCAATCAATAAAAGTTGTTCAGTATGATGAGTAAAAGCCCCCGTAAACGGGAACCAATTTTGTTACAATCTGTATAGGAGTATTTTCGATTGGTCCGATGAATGTGGCTCGACCCTTATGGTTTCCAAAATCGGCATCCCTGAATTATGGATTCTACCGTTTAGAAACTTGGACAAAATTAATTTGTTACGATGTAATTTTGATTTGATGGAGAGGTAAGAAAATATCTGAGTTTGTATCTTAATTGAGTTTGATGCCGTCGGGAACAGCCGGCTCTTGTCACGAATTTTGCAAAGGAAGTCAAGTTGAGAGCCATTGTCGTCATTTGAAAACAGGATTTAATTACGGCGTTATAAATAGGTTAGGTTGTAGCTCAGTTTATTTCGTTAACAAACCATGAACGTTCCCACTGCTGGGCACGGTTCTCTTCCCAATCATCATCATTATATCAGCTTATACGGAACAGTGACTGGCAAAGTTCTGGAAAGACTGCTGCAACCCGAGCTGATGAAAAATGTTGTGATAGATGATGCCCGGTCTCACGACAGACTCGGCTATTATCAGCCTCAAGCATACGGTAAATTATTACCTGAATCGTGACACTTCAGTGAACGCTTGTTTTCTGGACTTGAGTATCGCGTTTGACCTAGTTAATTATGAAATTCTCTGGAGCAAACTGTGTGCCTCAAACGTCCACAGAAGTGTAGTGGGTCTGTTGAGATATTGGTACAGCGGCCAAACTAATGGCGTGAGATGGGACAACACGTCTTCTAGGGAGTAAAGTCTAGATTGCGGTGTTCGTCAGGGTGGGCTTACATCTCCGGATCTTTTTTACGACCTTATCGTTGGCCAACGTTGGGTGTTTACTCGGTGGCATTTTGTCAATAATTTAAGTTATGCCGATGACATGGTGCTTCTTAGCCCATCGATAAGCGGCCTCAGGCAACTTCTCTCAGTCTGTTAAAACTATGCAAATGTTCACGGGCTGAAGTATAATGTAACCAAGACTGAAATGATGGTTCACAAGGCAGGGAAAGGTCCGGAGATTGTACTTCAAGTTTTTCATAATGGATCATCAGTTCGGGTTGTAAAGCAGTTTAAATACCTTGGACATGTACTCACAGAAGATCTGAAGGACGACCAAGATATCGATCGCGAGAGAAGAGCACTCTCCGTTCGGTGTAACATGCTCGCGCGCAGGTTCTCAAAATGCAGTAGGGACGTGAGTACTACACTGTTCAGAACTTTCTGTGAGTGTTTCTACACGTCCCAGCTTTAGATAAAGTTTAAAAGATCGACACTCAGCGCCATAAGAATGCAGTACAACTATGCCTACCGCATCCTCATGAAGTTACCCAGATACTGCAGTGCGTCGGGCTGTTTGCCGAGGGGGGAATGCCGGATTTATTTGCTGTTGTTAAGGCCCGTATAGTTTCCTTTTGGAGTCGATTGCAGGGAACTGACAACAACATTCTGAAAGTAGTGGGTGAGGACTTCTCTGGGTACATGTTTAAATACTGGATTAGTGTCCACCTTGACGCGAATCGTAAATGATTTCAGTCAGTAGTATACATTAAAATTTGTCTTTCTTTAGTTTATTTTGTATTATTTTGTGTCTTTTCTGTAATTTACCGTGGGTCTATTGCCTGAATAAATAATTTATTAATTTTTTATAAATTTTTTATACTAGATTTTTCCCGCGGCTCCGCCCGCGTGGATATCGTTTTTATGACTGTCTTTAAGGGTAATTAGTAAATTATGTCGTTTCCCACCTACTCAACCATCTCTGTGCAAAAAATTACAACAATCAAGTATTTTTTTAGTTCCCTCAGGAATTGCACCAGATTATGTTATTTTTCAGGGATATAAAGTAGCCTATGTCCTTTCTCGTGACACAGGCTACCTGCATGCCAAATTTCATAAAGATTGGTCAAGGCGTTAAAGCGTGAAAAGGTAACAAACAAACTAACAAACAAACACATTTTCACATTTATAATATTAGTAAGAATAGTAAGGATACGTCTCCACTGAGGAGCCCAAACCTGCCCTAAATTAGGGCGATCAGGCCTTAGCCACGCGGGCCCAGTGCGGGTTAGTCGACTTCACACATAATCTTTGTCTTTCTTCGCAGGCATGTGCAGGTTTCCTCACGATGTTTTCCTTCACCGTGAGAGCGTCAGATAAACTTACTTAATATCGTTCATATTATGAAATCGAAATTCGAAATCCTCATTGGTACGTGGCAGGACTCGAACCACGAACTCCCGGACTGAACGTAGCGGGCCTAGCCATTACGCCACCGATGCTCTTCCCAAACTCGTGAATTTTGGGCCATACTCCAAACACGGAGGCCAAGTCCGGGCTGGTTGAGGCAAGAGGTTGTAGGGCTGGTGGCGAAACTGGTGGTCAGAAGTTTTTCAATCCTTCTTTAAGACATCTGACACGGTTTTACGACTGCCATATAGTGTTATCAACTGGCACCAACGGCTTAACGTGGCTGGTTTAATGGTAACGTTTTAACCGCCTCCGTGGCGTAATGGTTGGTCCATTCGCTTCACACCAGGAGGTCGCGGGTTCGATTCACCTTTGGTTGGTGGTAGGGCACTTTCTAAGCCCGCCTGGCTAGCTACCACCATCTTATCCAAGTCTTGCCGCCAAACATCAGTGTTAACAACATTAGATAAGATAAGATAGCCAGTTCTCCATTGAGTTGGGAAATCTTGGTAAGCCCACTTCCATCTTCCGCATCATCGTCACTTAGCATCAGGTGAGATGATGCCAAGGGCTTACCAATTATGAATAAGAAAGAAAAAGCTGGCGAAACATGAAAAAGGTCGATAAAAATGCCACTTATAGTCAAACCCATCCAGATAATGACCGTGCTGCGGGTCAATTACCTGCGTGATCGACGCAACACGCAACTCGATCTGAGCAACGAACGTTTCCCCTTCCCCCTCCACCTATATAAGGTCTAACAAAATTAGGTGAAACTATTTTAACTGGTGTTTCTACCCATTAAACAGAACAACTTTCCCCATGAAACCCATAGTCAAATCTCAAAAAAAAATGAACTTCCCATACCAAGTTGGCTGATCAGCTGATCGAGTTGGTATGGGAGAGCCAAATTTTTTTTGCGATTTGACTATGGGTTCCATGGGGAAAGTTGTTCAGTTTCATGGGTAGAAGCACCAGTTAAAATAGTATCAGCTAATTTTGTTAGACCTTATATACAAAATACCTCCTACACTTCCTACTTTTATTTATATGCGCCAAACTACCTACCAAGAAGTCCTTAAATTCCGTGGCAATAAATCGCGAATAAATTTTATGTGCGTTAAGTGAAGCGAAAGGGATATAAAAGTCGCATTCCATGGGCCGAAGTTATCTTGCAAAGTTTGTTTGTAAGTAGGACTCGGCGGAGATCACTAATTTGGACGACGGCCCAGTTTTGTTGGATTATAGGAGCTGGGAATGTTTTGGGCGTATTCGTGCCTTTTCACACGTTCCGGTTGCCGGGTAGATGGCGACGAAGTGAATGTGAAGGCATGTGGGGAAGTTTTTACACGTACCGGCGCAGAGCATTCGGCAGATCTGTACATTTCTCTGTCGGCTACCGAGGAACCGGAACGTGTGAAGAGGGTCTTAAAAGACCCTATCAATAATCGTCTTCGATACAAACTAATAATTTAAATTTCTCAAAGGGGTTTGAAAGTTATTGGCATACTGGGGATTCGCCATTTAGATTTTTTCTCAAAATGGCGTCGCACAATTTTACCTATGTTTTTGGTTATAGGACCTATAGAAGAACAAAAAATGTCACATAACATTTTGGCCTAAAGTGTCACGTTTTTGAGATAACATAGAAGTTAAAAATAATCAAAATTATTATGGAATATATATATTCAATTATCTCCGTAACGTGACGTTTTAGGACACTATGTTACATGACATTTTTTGTTTGTCTGTATGTCCCCTATCCAAATATATAGGTCTCAATGTGCGACGTCATTTTGAAGAAAAAAAAAAATATGGCGGACTACAGTATGCCAGTCTCCGTACAAAAATTTTCAAACCCCTTTATAAAATCAATTTTAGTGTAACTTTGTACACAAAACACGTTGAAATGCCGACTTCAATCTAAATAATATTGCTAAATTTTGCTAGATTTTCTTTATTTGTGTTATTTGTTTTAAAAGTACTTAACAGATTTTGATACAATTTATATGGGGCCACCCAGGAGACAAAAAGAATTTAATTAAATATTTAAAACCCGACTGCATAAAAATTAACCCTCTCTTTTTTGGCCAGTTGGGTAAAAATTTATCCTTAATCACGCACGGGATCAAGATAAATATAACGACACCTCGCACTAAAAAATCCATCAAGACGTTTAGGCTACAGAGCGTGCCCAAAAATATACATATACATCATCATCATCATCATATCAGCTCATATTCGTCCCCACCGAGGGGCTCGAGCCTACCCTGAATTAGGGTGATCGGGCCTTAGTCGACCACGCGGGCCCAGTGCGGGTTGGTCGACTTCACACACAACCTGCGAGTTTCTCCGCAGGCGTGTGCAGGTTTCCTCACTATGTTTTCCTTCACCGTTAAAGCAATCGGTAAGTATGCACGTAAGTTTTGAAAAACTCATCGGTACATTGGCCGTCCAGATTTGAACCCGGTACCTCTGGTTAGAAGGACCGAGTCGTTACCAGTTGAGTCACCGACGCTTTTACATATACATATTTTAGTAATAATTTAATCGCAACGAGAAAAATTACGTTGTAATACATGCATACACTCGAAAAACATAATCCTACTTTTGGTGCAGTCTAGTAAAAATAAAAAACCGGTTCACTGAGCTGTTCAATGAGCTGGAAGCGTTTTCGCGGCCTAAGTTTCATTGTAAGGGTTTCGTTCACCCAAAGGAAAGTATATATATTAGTACTAACATATCCAAAGGATAAGCAACAGGACCCATCTTGTTACTCCGCTGTATGTCTATCAGTCTATCCATATGTAAGCGGGCAGTATTTCATGAACCGTAATAGATAGACAGTTGAAATTTCTACAGAATTTATATTTTTACTGCCACTATAAATACAAAAAATACAAAAAAAAAAGTGAAAAAGTAAGGGTGACCTCCGATACAATAAACGTGTTTTTATAGGTATTTTAGAAGTATGTATTTTTGATTAAGCTCTATCGTAAGTATTGATAACCTTGAAGTAAAACAGCAAACAATAATAATTGAAAACGCTAAACACGTTAAAAAACCGACTTCCAACGCAATAACATCGTACATTTTTGCATTATTATTTTTGGATTTGGTAAATTTCATAATAAAGTACTGCACCGATTTTGATAAAATTTATATGGGACTAGACGGGAAGCACTAGCTTTCAAATAAAAAAAAGAATCATTAAAATCGGTTCACCCAGTCAAGAGTTCTGAGGAAACACACATAAAAAAACATACAAACGAATTGAGAACCTCCTTCTTAGTAAGACTAAGTGACAGTCTTACTGGCGCTAAAGAATCCTAACTGGATGACAAAGAAACATATTTTGTCTCTCGTGTTGATGTCTATTGTTCCCTCCGTCCTTGTTTAAATAAAATGAAATGATAATTTATTTGCATCAAACATGGTAGTAGGATGTTTTATATAATTTTAGTGCAATCATGTTTCGCCTGTGCAATGCATGCAAATGTTTAACATAGATTATAATTATTTTGTCACGTAAACTTTAAAAATTCAAATGTCAACAAGTTTATTTTTGTCACAGAGGTATTCATTACTGCTATAATAATTTTTGTCAACTAAGCCATTTCAACAATTTTGTCTTAAAGGTTTTCGATTCAAGCTTTCGTAGTTCATGCCATGCCAACAGCTCATGTACGTCCCCACCGAGGGGCTCGAGCCTACCCTGAATTAGGGCGATCGGGCCTTAGTCGACCACGCGGGCCCAGTGCGGGTTGGTCGACTTCACACACAACCTTCGAGTTTCTTCGCGGGCGTATGCAGGTTTCCTCACGATGTTTTCCTTCACCGTTAAAGCAATCGGTAAATATGTAATTGGCCGTCCAGATTTGAACCCGGTACCTCTGGTTAGATAGACCGAGTCGTTACCGGTTGAGCCACCGACGCTTTCTTATTTCAATCGGTAAGTTATTATAGATTCTAACGCTCATACACACACAATTTCGGCTATACATTTCAGTCAATGGGATTTCGTTAAAAAGTAGCCTGTGTGGATCTCTAAGGGTTCTTGTGGTTTTGTCACTGGGTTTTTTAAATAATTGCAGATGTTGCTTCACAAACAATGTTATGTGAATAAGTATCATTGTTATAGTTGTGCAGAGAGGTCTGGTGGTACGGAACCTTCGGAGTGCGGGTCCGACTCGCACTTGGCCGATTGTTTAATAGAGAACCCTGTTTTACAACTCCATTACGGACGGTACGTAAGCAAAGTATATAATACTAGCTGTCCCGGCGAACTACGTACCGCCTTACATTACATTACACTGCCTTACCCTACCCTAACCTACACTACACTACACTACCCTACCCTACACTACCCTACCCTACCCTACACTACCCTACCCTACACTACTCTACCCTACACTACACTACCCTACCCTACACTACCCTACCCTACACTACACTACACTACCCTACCCTACACTACACTACCCTACCCTACACTACACTACCCTACCCTACCCTACACTACCCTACACTACCCTACCCTACACTACACTACACTACCCTACCCTACCCTACCCTACATAAGAACCTTCTCCTGACAATAACGAACTCGACAAAAAAAGAATTAGCGAAATCGGTCCAGCCGTTTAGGAGGAGTTCAATGACTAACACACGGACAGAAGATTTATATATATAAAGAAGATTAGTACTAACATACAGTTTGTACACTCCCTGCCGCTCTCTAGATTGCGACCTCACCCCTCGTCACCAAGATTGATACAGATTGGTTACAGTTTGGTTGTCGAACGTATAGAATTACGCCGCCATTTTGTTAGTTCCATCATTCCTTTTTTGAAATGTCATATCTGGCCCGTTGTATGAAGTTTCCAGGGTGTGACTTTAGGCAACAAGCGACTCAAAATTTACTAATACGATGCCGACGTTCAAGTTATTAATCCGAGAGTGTTTTACTTGTGTGTATCGCGAGAAGAGCGTCGGTGGCGTACATCGTGGTTCGTCGATGGTGGCGTAACTGCTAGGGAAGGCCGCTACAGATGAGATACTAGTTACTTCGTCTCCTGTCCTGTTCGAATCCTGACAAGCACCAATACGGTGAATTAAAACATCGTGAGGAAACCTACACACGCCTGCGAAGAAACTTAAAGGTTGTGTGTGAAGTCGACCACCCCGCACTGGGCGCGCGTGGTCGACTAAGGCCCAATCGCCCTTATTCAGGGTACGCTTGAGCCCCTCGGTGGGGGAGTATATGAGCTGATATGATGATTACATAGGTAAGGTTTTTATATAAAAGTTTCTGAGTAAGTGCTTTAGGACAAATGGGAGTCAAACCAGTACCGGTAGGCAGAAATTTTCAATTTACAAAGGTCTATGCCGGGTTTTGTATAAGAGGTGGTGTCTTTTTTTCTTGGTGCGGACATCAACCAAACTTTGTTATATGGATACATGTTAACGTTACAAACAAAACTTTGTACGGGATATATATCGCTAAAATTAGTCCGAGCTGAGTTATGAAAGTTAAAAGTAAAAATATTTTTTTCGCGCGTTCACTAACCAAACCTTGTTATTTATAATCTTTACAACTCAACTCAGATTGAGTTTACTGATATAGATGCCATAATATGTTTTCTTTGTCACGCCTGTATCCAAATAACAAGTTTTGGTTAAACATTGTGATAAAAAAGTGTTTACTTCTAACTTTTATAGCTCAGCTCGGTCTGTGTTATATAGATGCCATATTAAGTTTTGTTTGATACGTTATCCTGTATCCAATTAAGAAGTTTTAATCAATGGCCGCTCCAACAAAAAATTTTAATGTGTGCTGGGACACATTTAGTAGAAGTGAAACTTCAACGGACAAGTGGAAAAACTAATCGCAACGGACAAGTGGAAAAACGAATCGCAATGGAAATGTGGAAAAATTAAAGGCAACGGAAAAGTGTAAAAACGAATCGCAACGGACAAGTGGTAAAACGAATATCAAAAAAATGTTTACTTTAAGTTTTACGGGCAGATTGTTAATGTACTTCTCCAATTTGATAACCCGCCCGTAATACTTTAAGTTAAATTTTTTTGCGATTGGTTTAGCCACTTGTCCGTTGCGATTCGTTTTCCACTTGTCGGTATTCGTTTTCATAAAAATATATTTCAATATTCAAAAATTTCAAACTATGTTAAAATATTTTAAACAAATAAAAAAAAGTAAGAAAACTGATTTAAAAAAATAAAAAAATGTTTTAAAAAATTACTTTTTCTTTAATATTCTTCTAAAAAAATTTATAAATATTTTTTTTTAAATATATTTCATTGAAATTTAAAAAAAAAACATTTTAAAAAATATTTCAAAAAGTTTCAAATTGGCCTTGGCCTTTAAAGATCATACAAATGTAGTGTCTAGTAATAGACACATCATAATACGTTTATGATGACTAAGGCACTTTATAATACGTTTGTGATGGTGCTCGGTAACATTATGTAAGCAACCACATAGTTCTCCAAGATTAACCTCCTCGTACGCTAACCCTCTTGACCTCGTTTACTAAACTTGGAGGTTAGATGGATGTATGTGGTTAGGTCATATTACGTGAGGACCTCTGGTTGGGTATATACCTATACTGTTATTAGGGTGTGGTTTTATTCGCTCAGTCATAACCGCTGCTAAGTGAAACTTGTGAAACTGGCACAAAAAACCCATGAACAATTCACATAAACATACTGCCTGAAGATGATCACTAAACCGGTTGTAGTATAAAGAAATTTGTGTTAGTATAATAATAATACTCTATAATATAGAATAGTGAAATAGTGGAAGAAAAAAGCATAAAAATGTTCAATTCTGTATTCCATCAAGAACAAGCAAGCATACAAAAATCACATAAACTCTATTACCACATCCCGAACACTGCATACAAATGGACGTGAAATGACATTTCTAAAAACAAATGACGGAGCAAACTAACTATTTAGTAATCTGTGATCACGGCCCAATCCCATACGTTCGAGAACCAAACTGTAAGCAATCTGTATCAGTCTGGGTGACGAGGGGGTGAGGTCGCAATCTAGAGAGCGGAAGGGAGTGTGTGAAGTCGACCAACCCGCACTGGGCCCGCGTGGTCGACTAAGGCCTAATCGCCCTGATTCAGGGTAGGCTCGAGCCCCTCGGTGGGGACGTTTATGAGCTGTAATGATGATGATGATGGTACGAAACCCTATGTGTATTTTTCTGACTCGCACTTGGTCGGTTTTAGGAATACATTTGAATTGTTAGTAGGTACTAGAAGCTGTTGATTACACACAGTTTTACTAAATCAGAGGATGAGAAAGACCAATCACAGTGCAGTATAAGTAGGACGTCAATAACGGTGACAGCTGTCAAACAAACATCAAAGTGTCAACTAACAGTATCAAGATAGAGGGTGTGTAGCTCGAGACCGATGTACAAATACTATGTAAATTTATGTTTTAAAAAAATAAATTAATGTATTTGTAATAATTTTAAACGTCACAACTGTTACTATATTAGTCAACTGGCAACTGTCAACGTCACAACTGTCTAAGTGACAAGTGCTGATAGATGTGTAGTAGGGGACTAGGGGTACTTTAGATGGCGCCAATGTGAAACAGGATTCCTTTTTTTTTCACAATAGGGGATCGGGCTGCATCAAAAATAAATTCTGAAATATGATTTTCTAAATTTCTCTGCTCTTGAAGTTTCAAAAAACCTTACTTGTTTCTTTTTTCATCACGTCTTCAATTTTTAATTGATCAAATTCACAAAATAAGTTCGTCAATGACCAAAAAAATCTATGACGTCACTTGTGGGTATTTCTCAAATTTTTAGAACAAAATTTCGTTTTTGACAGATCATAAAAAGTAACTCAAATGACTAGCAGTCCGATCCCCTATTGGTAAGCCCTTGGCAACATCAATTGGCAGAGGTCAATGAAAAAGGGTTATTTTTAACAGTGTGCAGATTTTCGCTAGGAAATCTCTCATCTCGTTTTGTTTTGATTGTTACATCCACAATTGAAAGGCCTTGGACTCGTCTCACCTGATGGTAAGTGACGATGATGCCGAAAGTGGAAGCGGTATAATCAAGACTCCCTAACGCAATGGGGAACTGACCATCTTATCTTCAAGTCGAAACACATCAATGTTGTTAACATTTTTGTTTGGCGGCAAAACTTAGAGACGATACCGGCAGTGGAATAGGTAAATTATAGGAATCATTTCGGGTCACTTGTCATCATGTCATACTTTTAACCGCCTCCGTAGCTCGGGTCACTTGTCATCATGTCATACTTTTAACCGCCTCCGTAGGTAAAGTTCACTGGCTTAACACAGGAGGCCGCGGGTTCAATTCCTGGCGGGGTCAATTGTAAGACTCAGTTTGGTTGGTGGTAGGGCATTTTCTAAGCCCGCCTGGCTAGCTACCACCATCTTATCTAAGTCTTGCCGCCAAATATCAATGTTGATATCATTGGTGTGTTCCGGCATGAAGATAAGATAGCCAGATCCCCATTGCGTTGGGGAATCTTGGTAAGCCCGCTTCCATCTTCGGCAACATCGTCACTTACCATCAGGTGAGATGTTGTCAAGGGTTTACCAATTGTGAATAAAAAAAAATAAAAAAAATCATATCAGCCGAAAAACGTCCACTGCTGGACAAAGGCCTCTCCCAAGGATTTCCACGACGACCGGTCCTGCACTGCTCGCATCCAGCGGCTTCCCGCAATCTTCGCCAGGTCGTCGGTCCACCGCGTGAGAGGCCTGCCTACGCTACGTTTTCCGGTGCGCGATCGCCACTTGCGTACTTTCCTGCCCCAACAGCCATCTGTTCTAAGAGCTATGTGCCTTGCCCACTGCCACTTCAGTTTAGCGATTCTGTGAGCTATGTCAGTAACTTTGGTTCTCTTGCAGATCACCTCATTTCTGATTCGATCGCGTAGGGAATTCCGAGCATAGCTCGCTCCATTGCCCTTTGGGTGACCTTGAGCCTTCTTATGAGGCCCATAATAGTAAGTGACCATGTCTCAGTTCCTTACGTCACACTTGTAACCTATCTGTAACTTGAAATCTGTTTGACCTCGATTTCTTATGTCTAGTAAAATGCCCCTATTAATCTAGAATCCTAATTTCTATAAATAGTTTTTCACACTTCTTAAGACTTTGATTTCCTTACATCACTCACTATTTGGATCAATGACTGACTTACTCACTCACTCATCCAAAATCATAGACCACTTCCACGTAACCTAGAAACTTGAAACTTAAATCTTGGTACTCAGAGTCATTGGGCGTATTCAAAGGAAAAAAAATAAGAAATCGACCAAGTACATAGTCTGAAATAAAAATTACAGTTTGGGTTCCCGTAGCTATGATTTAAGAAAATAATTTAGAAATCTGCACATTTTTTGTATCGAACTTGGCTTCTTTTCATATTTATGTTTTGGGGGAATAGTTATTTATGCCACTGCCAAGTAATGAGAGCCATTGTAACATGATTCGCTTCATGGTGGCACAATAGACAGCACGAGTGTTACAATGGCTGATTGCGTGTAGTGGCATACAATACTTTTTCAATACAGTTGTTAAACATGGTTTACTTTCAGAGGTTATAATTATGATTCAAAAATTAAATATTTTGCACAGACATCTTTCTTTTACGCGGTCGAGACTTTCTTTTACGAGCTCGATTATTACTTTTGCAGTTTAGTTTTATATTTATAGGTCAATTTAAAAAGTTTAGTAGCAAGGAGTTTTCATACATAGAATAAAATCGGATAGATTTTATACGAGGAAAAATTAATGACTCCGTACATCTTAGCATTGAATTCTCAAAATTCTTTAAAATGGTTGTTTATTTTATTTAATTACTAGTATTATTTTAATTATTTCGAGATCAACATTTATATGTATATTACTAACACTAGTCTAAGTCCTAGAATAAGTTACTAACACTATTGTGATCCTTTGTTGTTCGATAAATAATTTTTATTATTATTATTAATATTATTTGTCAAAATAGGCTGTTTACGCGTACGAGCCCATTGCCTAGTTTCGTTTGAAAAAAATTACCTTTTGCAAAACGCACCATTTTCTGAAAATGTTCATTTGTATGTCTGTTGAAATAAACATATTTGTTTGATTTGTAATTTTGCTATTTTCCACAACTGTATTTAAAAACGTCGTATGATAAACGGGTGTGTAGGTTATTGCAAACTCGTAACATTTAAAATACTTACCCCTTGTTAATGAAAGCTCGTTTACATCAACCTACTTTCCACCCTTGTATCACAATGTACTATTTCTAAGACCATGAAATAAATAAAATACATTGAGATTTTGTCATAATCATATACTTATTGAATTTATGAAGCCAAAGCTACAAAAATATTTAAAAAGTTTCATTGTCTCGTTGAAACGACTAGTTGAAATGATTTTTTTTGTGATATGATTTGAGGTTATGTATCTTTATATATATAAATCTTCTGTCCGTGTGTTAGTCATTGAACTCCTCCTAAACGGCTGGATCGATTTCGCTAATTCTTTTTTTGTCGAGTTCGTTATTGTCAGAAGAAGGTTCTTATGTAGGGTAGGGTAGTGTAGTGTAGTGTAGGGTAGGGTAGTGTAGGGTAGGGTAGGGTAGTGTAGTGTAGGGTAGGGTAGGGTAGTGTAGGGTAGGGTAGTGTAGTGTAGGGTAGTGTAGTGTAGGGTAGTGTAGGGTAGTGTAGGGTAGTGTAGTGTAGGGTAGAGTAGTGTAGGGTAGAGTAGTGTAGTGTAGGGTAGGGTAGTGTAGTGTAGTGTAGGTTAGGGTAGGGTAAGGCAGTACGTAGTTCGCCGGGACAGCTAGTTATGTATAAATTACCAAATGGAAGTAGAAAAAAGTATTTCCCTAACCAAAGCAACACAAAACATTCTCCCTAGTATTTGTTGAACGCAAATAACCAACGATATCGTCGGATAAACCGAGCGTGTTGATAAAATAAATAATAAATCACAAGTTTGACCTTAAACTTCCGCATCCGGGCGGCAGGTTGCCAAAAACTTAATCTCCTTCGATGTCTCCTATCGATTTGCGTTAGTATACTTACAGTATTTTTCCTATATCGATGCCTCCGGAGAACGATGAGTAAAATAAACTGACTGGCTAGGTGCTGTAGTGGATTAGTGCTTCTGCCTGATATGCTCAAGCTGGGGTTTAATCCCATCCGAGAGCATCGGTGGCGTAACGGCTAAAGCCGCCGCCTCCTGTCCGGAAGGTCGTGGTTCGAATCCGGCCACGTACCGATGTGATGTCGAATTTCGATTTCATATGTACGTATATCTGACGCTCTTACGGTGAAAGAAAACATCGTAAGGAACTCTGCACACGCCTGCAAAGAAACTCACCAGTTGTGTGTAAAGTCGACTAACCCGCACTGGGCCCGCGTGGTCGACTAAGGAACGATCGTCCTAATTCAGGGTAGGCTCGAGCCCCTCGGTGGGGACGTATATGAGCTGATATGAAGGGGTTTTATCCCATCCATCCAAATGTGAAGTTAAATTTTTAATCATATTTAACCGCCTCCGTGGTGTAATGGTTAAGTCCATTAGCTTCAATCAGGAGGTAGCGGGTTCGATTCCTAGAGGATTCAAACTTTGTAAGATTTGGTTTGGTTGGTGGAAGGGCAGTATTGATTTGTTAAATGATAAGATAGCCAGTTCCCCATTGCGTTCGGGAATTTTGGTAAGTCCGTTTCATCTTCGGCATTATCGTTACTCACCATCAGGTGAGATGATGCCAAGGGCTTAACAATTATGAATAAATATGTCTTGGTGCTCGGTTTCATGAGAAACATCTGTCATTTAGGCATTACAATATCAATAATAAATAAAACACCCGGTATAAAAGTAACTATGACAATAGTAATTTATGCCACTGCCAAGTAATGAGAGCTAAGCAACATGAGTGCTAGTTTGTGCCACGAAGCGAAGCCGAGTGCCACAATAGACAACACTAGTGTTACAATAGCTAATTGCGTGCATTGGCATACAATACATTTTCTACGACAACGATATAAATAAAATACATTGAACTTTTTTCATAATCATACAATGAATTTTTAAGCCAAAGCCATAAAAATATTTAAAAAGTTTCATTGTAGTACAGTTATCTCGTTTGGAAATGATCATTGTATAACTACTTGTAGGAATGAATACTTTTGTGATATGATTTGAGGTTATGTAATAAGCAAATTGCCAAATGGGAGTAGAAAAAGTAATATTCCTTACTCTTTGCTATGACTTCATCATCATCATATTAGCCGAAGGACGTTCACTGTTGGACATAGGCCTCCCCCAAAGATTTCCTCGACGACGATCCGTTCTACGCTGCCTGCATCCAGCGGCTTCTCGCGACCTTCACCAGGTCATCGGTCCACCGAGTCGGAGGACTTTTCGTAGAAATCGATCATTCCGATTAGCCAACTTTGTATGGAGAGACAATATTTCTTTTTGCTATTTCAGTATGGGTTTTTTTGGGAAAGTTGTTCAGTTTCATTAGTAGAGCCCACCTTTAACAGCTTGCTCGGTGTTAAAAAACATACTGTATAAATTCTATACGTGATAACTTTTTATTTGTTGAAAAGCAAAAACATTTTATTTACAACTGGTAAACCCTTGGCATCATCTTTGCTTTGCTGATGGTAAGTAACGAGATGCGGGAGAAGGAAGCGGGCTTACTAAAATTCTCCAACACATTAGAAAACTGCCTATCGTATATATCATGCCAAAACACATCAATGTAGTTTATGTTTGGCGGTAGCTACCCAAGACGGGCTAAAAAAAGGCCCTACCACCAACCAAACTGAGTTTTTCAATTCAATATCTTTATTTCAGACTAAAAGACAGTCCATATGATTTTGTTAGTAACAATGTCCTTATAAATTATGTTAGTAACAGAAATATTAAAAAATTAAAAATAAAACATTAAGGCGAGGCGCCGGTGGACAAGCGGAGACCCTTCTGCTAGATCATTTTTTTTGGGTAATTACTACCAAATATCGGGCTTGCAAAAAATATTGGACATACTCAAGGATATTGTCTGAGGAATGTGCTAATATTTTACACGATAGTGTGTACTTTGCTCGATCACAAAAAATCCCAAAAACAGGTCTAAACGTCATCTAGAACGAATTGTTTATCAATTAAATTTCTAAATTTGCACATATTTTTTGTACGGAGATATTTCATTTTAAATTCTACAGAGAATCTGCTAAATTTTAGTTTTTAAATAGAAGTCTTAAGAGAAATAACAACGTAAAACATTGAAAAAGTACAAAAGTGTGGTTATTGTCTTGACTCTTTACACATAAAGGAAAAACAGAGACAACTGTTTAACAAATGCCTCGCCTTAAATTATAAATAGCACTCAAGGACAAACAGTCACGTGTGCCCTTGTCAGGCATATTATGCCATGATGCGACTATCAGCGTCCATGCGACTAGCTATTTTTAAGCTGGCTGTACTTTGTACGATACGTGCGGACGAAACAGCGACAAGAAAAGTAGGTAAAATTGGATGGTGCTGTTACGTCCATTCGGACGAAACTTTTTGGACGTAGCGATGAACGACTCTTATCTTCAGGTAGCTGTTGGTGCTACTGCGGACCCTGCGCATCAAGGATACAGTTCGTTTCCGCATGATAGTTTGAAAACTATCCACATTGGCGCTTGCGAACATCCCCGGTACACTACAGTAGCGCCGCAACCCCAACAGCATCCTGAAGGCATTATTATAAACATGGATTGGCAATAGTCACACTTTTGTTTGAAAACCAGCGTCGCCGACTTTCTCCCACCCACCAACTCCACTACACAAGCAATAATAATACATACACGAATTGCGCGCACTAATAAACAAAACACACTTAGAACACAGGCCTGCAATTGTGTCTCACACCACCGAGAGACTGTACGTTACACACAACCACACGCAAATAAAAAGTATGAACGCGTGCTTCGGTTAAGTATGATTATCTAATCATAATTGTGGCGCGCCTGCCCAGCGCACATTTCCAATCCAATTAAAGGACGCGCAAGGCACTGTAAGCAGCACTCCCATACCTGACCCAAAAGCTGCACGTGTAAAAACACTGGCAATAGGCCCTAAAACCTTTGGGGAATCTGGGGAATCATGTTGGACCTGCCAGCCAATGCCCTGCGCTCCCTTTCTATGTCTATGTCGTCAGTCAAAGTTTCAGTGACCCAGTGACCCAGGTACATGAAATGCGAAACTCTTTTAAGAGCGGTTCCATTTAAAGTGACGCGTGGAACAGTTTCAGGGCCCTTCTTGCCAGCCTTGAACACAAGGACCTCGCTCTTAGTTGCATTGTACCTAAGTCCCTGTGTCACAGCATAGTCCTCGCATATTTTCACCAATTTCCTGAGAGCACTGATCGGTGGGGTCAGCAGCACCATATCAAAGTATATATTATATATTAGTACTAACATACAGTATGGACACTCCCTGCCGCTCTCTAGATTCCGACTTCACCACCTCGTCTTTCAGATTGGTTACAGTTTGGTTGTTAAACGTATTTATAGGATTTCGCCGCCATTTTATTTGTCACATCATCCGCATAGCTGATGTCATTTTTTTTAGTTGAAAGGTTATATCTTCAAGCTAGTCTCATATAAATTGTATAAAAATCAGTTAAGTTCATTTTAAATAACCGGACTAATTTTTTATATTCTTCGTCGTAAATTAAAAACTATACATCATAAAAATAATTATAAATCTATTTAAGCTTGTGCCAACGAAGCCCTTTTCTTACGATACCCCACGCGACACGGTGAAATCAAATCAAAATTCGGGCTGATGTTTTTTGCATAATTATTGATTACGTACTTTATATAAAGACCTTATTTTTTATGATTTGATATATATGTAGTAAAAGACGGTATTACTTGTCAAATTTCATAGTTCTAGGTCAAGCGGCCGTATCTTTTTGTGACGTTAACTTAGAAGTTTGATTTTTTTCGAGCTTCAAGTGACTGTAGACCGGAGTATATGGTTTTAATTTTAATTGGATACCTCTACGCGTTCCCGAGATTAAGGGTCGTGACAGACAGACAAACGGACGGACAACAAAGTGATCCTAAAAGGGTTCCGTGTTTTCCTTTTGAGGTACGAAATCCTAAAACTTAACTAAAACAAAGAAAATGTAGCAAAATTGTAATTAGCTGTTGCGATTTTAGTTGGTTTTTAACGAGTTTTGCGTCGTTAGCTGTCCTTATCACTGACTTAACTCATATTTTTTTTCAGTTATTTGAGAAGGACTTTGAAACACCCCTTGTTAAGCTTTCTCATTTTTGACGCTCAGAAATCCACATAACGAAGGTCATTCCCTCAAAGCCGTATGTGCTCATTACCTCACTTATCGCGCAGTCCTTTTGTGGGGTTAAAAACCCGTCGTTAACCCTTGTTGATCCAATCTGGTACTGGCTGCTTTTGAAAGAATAGGGTTGGGATACAGAACAGGGTTTATACATATATTTTTTTACCATACTTATTATACTTCAAATAAGTTTATTGCTCTGATATTCTCCAAAGATATAATTCTTTTAACCCATTTATCTAGAATCGCTTATTTGGTTCAATAAGATTTTTCAATTAAAGGCTAAGTATATAGGGTAAGTGACCTATTGTTATCAACTTATCAATTCCCCTTCTATGTTTATCTCTCCTACCCTTTAAAACCACTCATTTGTGGTCAAAAGTATAGGCAGATACATCAACCAAGCGACAGAACAATGTTGTTTTTTGTTCAGTTCAGACTTCTTAGCACAAGTACGACTCACACTAACACAGCCCATGTTTCGACCAAATCAACGGCTTTCTCATAGTCCATGAACGCCAAGCATAGTGGCTGATTGTACTCTTCGGTCTTCTGTATAATCTGCCTCGGCGTATGTATGTGGTCTATGGTACTAAAGCCTTTTCGGATACAGGCTTTTTCGGGAGGCTGGAAGTCGTCAAACCTGCGCGCTAGACGATTCGTAATGACTCTCGTAAAGAGCTTGTAGACTTGGCTCAGAAGTGAGATGGGTCTGTAGTTCTTCAGCAGAGTATTGTCGCCATTTTTGAAGAAAAGCACGACCACACTTCTGTGGCATGCCTTAGGCGTTTTTTCCTCAAGTATAACGGAATTAAATAACTTCTGAAGAGCTTTAAGTACCGGTGTTTCACCTGCTTTCAGAAGTTTATCCGTAATTCCATCATCACCCGGTGCCTTATTGTTTTTAAGCTGTTTGAGAGCCATTCTAATCTCGTACAGGCCGACGTCCGGGATATCTTCGGTATAGTGTCGGGTTAGTCTGGCTCTTGGGTCCTTAGACAGATCGCTGACAGGCAGACGTGTGGTCGTGTACAATTGTCCGTTGAACTTCTCAACTTCTTTCAGCAACTCAGTCTTAGACGATATGATCCTGCCATCCTAAGTCTTTGGCTTGGTCAGTTGGCTTTGTCCAACAGACAGATCTTTCGCAAACACTTTTGAGCTTTTGTTGTTCTCAATCGCCTCTTTAATACAATTTGTATTATAGTAGCGCAAATCACGAGTTAGAGACTTAGAGATCTGCTTGTTTAGTTGCCGATACTGAGTAGCGTCTTAGCGAGGAGTGCAAAACCAATCTGCGTCTTTTTTTCCCATGAGGTTGCTGGTGAAGTTCGAGATTTTTTTGGTTCTGTTTGAACGGCGAGTTTCAAAAATCTTAGACCCCGACCGTTTGGACAATATCAACGAACCTGTTATTATAATCGTCCACATTCTCACAGTCTCTTAAGCATTTGAAGCGATTGTGTAACTTCAGCTGAAAGCTCTCGGTGTCTTGGATCTGGATGGGCGCTGGTTGGAGCGTAGACTTCATTAGTTGACATCTTTCCAGCTTGGTCTTTAGATTCAATGTGCCTCTTACCATTCGGTGATCGCTTCCTGTTTTTACTGAGTTGATCACAAAGACATCATTGAATATTCGCCTTCTCGTCGACAAGATGAAGTTTTTCTCGTTCTTCGGTACGTCGTTGGGATACAACCATGTCTACTTCCGCTGTTTAGACTTTTTGAAGAAGGAGTTCATCTTAAAGAGGCCCTCCCTCTCCATAAAGATGAACACTCGTATGTATAGGAAAAACAAAGTTAGGTTACTCCCCCGGACATTTAAAATTAGCCACAAGTCGCCTTAAACGAACTTTGGTTGCCGAAACCTTGATAGGTATGTAAACATGTGTTTTGTTTTTTCTGTTACGGTTCTTTTTTGTTTTACCTGTTTTCGCACAATTGTATTGAAAAACGTTGTATGATACATAGGTGTAAAAGGTAAATAACAAACGAGTGACATTTGTAAGCCCGAGCCGCATGCGAGGGTTAACAACGTCACTCGTTTGTTGTTAACCTTTTTACTACCCTTGTATCATAAATAACTATTTCAATTTTTGTTTTTTTGTAGTTGCTAACTTTCTTTCATTCTGTAAACGCCTCTTACGTTAGCTAAATGAGATGGAAGTTTGGTCCGCTACCTAAGGCAGGTATTTAAATTTATTATTATTTTTCTAAGGCGAGGTATTGAATGGAATTCTGTCTTTTTTTTAACGTGTAGAAAGTAAAGAAAATAACCTCACTTCTTCAATTTTTAAATGGTTCTTCGTTTCAATAAAAAACTAAATCGAGAGTATAAAAAATAATAACATTACTCACTTTGTTTTATCATAACAAATATTGTTGATTATTTTTAAAATTTATACTTGAAAATATTAGTCATAAATAGAGTTGTAAGTAACGGTGTGGACCTGTCTTTGGGATTTTTTCTATCGAGCCAAAACTGCTCAATCGTGTTTCTAATAGCTTTTGACTTTAAGGAACCTCATCAAAAAAAGTGTATTTTTTTTCAACCTTAGATTTTGTATCGTTTAGGAGTAATTGACGTCAAAAATAACGAAAATCTGTAATAGTACCGCCTTAAGTTTAAAATATTCAATAAGTACGAGTATCGATAAGAATGAGTATCGATATCTTATGTAATAATCATAAGCACATCCCTAATACGAAGGTTGCTGAATTGGCTCAACCTTAACCACGGAGGGAAACAATCTGACAATTGTTTGGTTAGGACGTTTTGCCACTGGAATGGTGAGGTATAATAATAATATGGTAATTTAGGACATAGGTGTATTATACCTCCGTGAATAATGAAATCATTGTGTTTGTTTGTCTGCAATTTCACTTGGGTGTAGCCGTAAGCGAAGTTGTAGTTTTAAAAGGGGAGTATGAAGTTAAATGATAATTTTAAAACCGGCTAAGTCCGAGTCGGACTCGCGGAAAGTTGAGTTCCGAAGTCTTCTCAAAAAATAAATGTATATTTTAAAAACAAAATTAAGTTTACAATTGGTAATAGAACATGTTGTATGGAAAATCTATAAACATTTGACAAATCCAACTGCACATTAAAATGGTCGACTATTAATTCTGAACTAAGGAAGCCTACTTTGCCTTAATGATAGTTTTCTTTTCAAATTGATAATTATGTTCAGTTATTTAGTATTTTTATTTCAGATGTCCTAAAATAGCGATTAAGCTTGTAGGGGAGGGACACTTGACTCGAAATAGTACTTTAAAGCTTAATATTTCGCAAAACGATCGCTGAAAAATGGTTTTAGCAAACCCTCAGTTGTATTGAAAGAACATACACCCCCTTAGAAAAAAAATACACCCCCCATTTTACTATACTTGTATACCCATGCCAAATTACATACCCATGCCAAATTACATACCCATGCCAAATTACATACCCATGCCAAATTACAGCTTTCTAGTATAAATAGTCTCTGAGCTAAGCCGCGGACAGACGGATAGACGGATATGGCGAAACTATAAGGGTTCCTTGTTGACTTCGAAACCCTAAAAAATGATTTATCTGAATCATGCTTAGTTTATTAATTTCATAAAAAATATAAGAAGGCTATCCGATTAAGGAGTGTCACTAGCAAAATATTTTTTTTTTTATTTTAATAATTAACCGCCTCCGTGGTCAATAAGCTTCATATCAGGAAGTTGCGGGTTCGATTCCCGGCGGAGTCAAACGTTGAACTCGGTAAGACTCGGTTTGGTTGGTGGGAGGATATTTTCTAAGCCATCCTGGCTAGCTATTATAACTATTATCATCTAATCTAAGTCATGCTGCCAGCATTGATGTGTTCCTGCTTGAAGATAAGAGCCAGTTTCCCATTGCGTTGGGGAATCTTGGAAACCCACTTCCATCTTGAGCATTTTTGTCATTTACCATCAGGTGAGATGATGCCAAGGGCTTACCAATTGTGAATTAAAAAAACTGTGTGTTTGACTGCAATTCACCTGATGGAAAAGACGGTACAGTCGAGGATGGTACACGCAAACTCAAATAACGTATGTTTCTCATAATTTTTTCAATAAATAAGTTTAAATTAAAAATTTAATAAAACACAACTACATAAAAGCATTAGATTTTGCCAGCGGCTTCGCTCGCGTGAACTTAGTTTCTATGACTGTCTTCGAGGGTGCGCAGTGCGCTCGAGAGTTTGTAAAATTAGTTTAATCCAGGTCCTAATCTGTCTACATATCAAATTTTTGCCAGATACGTTCAGTAGTTTTTTGCGTGAAAGAGTAACAAACATCCATACATACAAACTTTCGCTTTTATATTATTAGTAAGATTATTCCTCTTTTTGGGAAGTCGGCTAAAATGTATCCTATTTCACTCACGGGATCAAGACGAATCTAACGATATCCCTCACTCTAAAATCCATCAAGCAGTTTAGAAGATATCGTAACATGAAGAAACATGCAAACACACATTAGACCTGAAAGCAATACACTCCTTTTTTGTAGGCAGTCGTGTAAAAACTTGAAAAATTTGCGAGTAGATTCCTCATTGTCGATGTAGACACCCGCTTAAATAAGATTTTTGGGAGTCCAGTCAGTAAGGGATCGAGCTTTTTTTTTATCCACAATTGGTAAGCCCTTGTCATCATCTCACCTGATGGTAAGTGACGATGATGCCGAAGATGGAAGTGGGCTTACCAAGATTACCCAATGCAATGGAAACGTGTACGGAGTTACGTAGGTCAGCTTGTAACTTATATTACACTATCCATCCGCCCTCGGATACGCCCGCGTTGTTTTAAATTTTCCCGTGGAAATTAGACGTTTTCCTGGGCTAAAAAGTAGCTTATGTCTTATTCCAGGACCTAATCTATCTGTGTGCCAAGTTTCATCCTGATCCGTCCAGTAGATTCCTCATTGTCGATGCAGTTTTAGCCAGTAAGGGATCGAGCTTTGGAAACGTGTAAGGAGTTACGTAGATAAGCTAGCAACTTTTATTACACTAGCCGTCCGCCCGGGGCTACGCCCACGTTGTTTTTGATTTTCCCGTGGGAATTAGACGTTTTCCCGTGTTAAAAAGTAGCCTGTGTTTTATTCCAGGACCTAACCTATATGTGTCCCAAGTTTCATCCCGATCCGTCCAGTTGTTGAACCGTGAAAGAGTCACAAACATCCATACATACCTGTTCGGTCCAAAACTTTCTGGCTGGAAAAATTTGGCGGCTTAAAAAAAAATAAAAAAGATGTCATCGCGATTTTCATTTAGTCTGCTTTTTCGAGTCTGGTTTTGGCGTTTCTGTCGGTTGTAGTTTTGATTTTACGGCGTTTTAACGATACGAATCCGGAAAACTTTCGAAATGATCAAATTGGAATATCGTTCCGTGATCAAATTCCTGACTAAGGAAGGGGTCAGCCCGACCGATATAAAAAAAAGGTTGGATGCCGTGTACGGGGATTCTTCTCCATCATTTTCCACGGTAAAAGAATGGAGTAAACAGTTTCGATTGGGGCGGGAATCCATTGACGACGAACCTCGCTCCGGCCGGCCTATAGAAGTACTCACCGAGCAATGTATTAAATTAGTGGAAGAGGAAGTTCTGAGTGATCGAAGACTAAAGACTAAAGAAATAGCGGCAAGAACCGGACTTTCCAAAACTTCAGTACTTAGGATACTACATGATCATCTTCACATGAATAAAGTTAGTGCTAGGTGGGTACCCAAACTTCTTTCGAGCTTGCAGCGTACTGAGAGAAAAGCGTGTTCTCAAGAAGTTTTAGACGCGTATAGGCGTTACGGAAAAAGTTATTTGGAGTCGATTGTTACAGGAGACGAAACCATGGTTTTGTACTATGATCCCCTGTCTAAAAAGGAATCGATGGAGTGGCGTCGTCTTGGTGAAAAGCCACCTAGAAAGGCCAAGGTAACGCAATCCACCAAAAAGATTATGGCAACGGTATTCTGGGATTGTCACGGAATACTAATGATTGACATAAAAGAAAGGAATACCACGGTAAATGGCAGCTACTACGCCACCCTTATTGAGCAGTTGCGAGAGGCGATCAAGCAGAAACGACGTGGAAAACTTAGTAGAGGTGTTCGGCTTCTCCACGATAATGCTCCCGTTCACACTGCTGCAATTGCCAAAGCTGCTGTAGCTAAATGTGGCTTCGAGGAAATTCGCCACCCCCCTTACAGCCCAGACCTGGCCCCAAGCGACTACTACTTGTTCTCGAGACTTAAGACAGACTTAAGGGGAAGACGATTTTCTTCGGATGATGAAGTGGCCCAAGCAGTTTTTACCCATTTCGAGGACAAAACTCCAGAATATTTTTATAAGGGGATAGAAATGCTTATCACGAGATCTGCAAAGTGCGTTGAAATAAAGGGGGACTATATCGAAAAATAAAAATAAAATTGTAAATATATCTACTTGTTTTCTTTGTTAGGCCGGACACTTTTGGACTCGTACATCCGTACATAAAAACTTTCACATTTATAATATTAGTAGGATTATCTTTTTCCCGCAGCTTTGTCCACTTGTATAAATTTTACAAGTATGATCAAGAGTTCACTGTGCGCGAGTCGCAAGCGGCTCGCGATCGTGACCTTAAGTTTTTCCCAAATTCCTCAGGAACTACGCATTTTCAGAGGAATAAAATGTATTTATTCACAACATCTAATATTCCGCTCTTTATTTAAGCCTATGCATAATTTTAGCGGAATCGATAAAGTTGGTTAGGCGTGAAAGTGGAACAAACAAAGAAACATCAATACTTTTGCATTTATAACGTTTTTATGGTAGATCTGAAAAATATCTAACATATTTTTTTTATTTTTAAGTATTTAATATTTGTAAGGGCGAGGCCCTTGCCCAGTAGTGGACGTTTTCAGCTGATATGATGATGATTATGATGCGATTTGAAGTAACGTTGTGACTTTTTAGTTATCTGTACCTGATAGCATTATAACTCATTCACTCATACAATATGGCTTACAGTAGCGCAACGTCTTTGATGTCGCACGATGCCGCCACAGCGTAGATACTAGCAGTACTAGCCTGTAGCCAGCCTGGCAAACTCGCGGAGTTTGGCAGGCTGTGCCCCGCCGCCCGCTGCCCTGCAAGTACTCTTCCGCTGCTCTGCGTCAGTACATTCGTTGCACTACATACATACATACATTTTTAACCTTTGATATCTGGGACCACGCAGGCGTTAAACTAAATAGATGCCAAAGACAAAGGCATTAGTATTCCATCCTACGTCCATACAGTCCTCGAGACAGAATAACAAAAGGATTCATTAAGAAAATAAATAATTACATTTTCCTTAAAGATTCCTATAGGAGCGCAAGTAGGCCTCTACAGCTTTTACTTGTGACGAAGTCGATCTTTTTAGTTTTTATTTTCAATCTGTTTTAATATCATCTTTTTTGTCTATTGTTACTTTTTTTGTCATTGAATTCCATTCCCATCCTGATCGTTACGACTGTCAGTTTTCTATATTTTACCTATATACAGCTTTTGGTGCATTTTCCTATTTTTTAAAAGAAACCTTCCCTCCACAATACTTTTTACATTGTGCGTGTGACGGCGCTGACGGAGGGTGCGCCGTCGCCGCATTCTGTTTCGTTCGGGTGCAACAACGATGATTTCCAGCCAGCAATTTTCGAGTGAATTATCTTTAAACATTATCATTATTAATTATTTTTTTCTAGAATAGAAAGCCAATTGAGGAATCCTTGAAAGTCCGCTTCCTTCTTGGGTATCATCATTACTTACAATCACCAGGTAATGTGTTGACAAGGGCATTTAGAGGCGTTTGTTTTCACGTCACAAGCCACTTTTTTAATACTCCTATGAGCGCAAGGCCTGTACAGCTTTCATTGTATCGTTCGGGTGCAACAACGATGATCGCCTTTCAGCAATTTCTGAGTGAATTGGCTTTGAAAATAAATTTAAAAATCTAATGAACTTACTCTAGATTTAGAATGCCAATTGAAGAATGCTTGAAAACCTGGTTTACATTTTATTTATTTTATTTTTTACTAGCTGTTTCTCGCGGCTTCACCCGCGTGGACAACGTTTCTATGACTTTTTACGGGTGCGCAGAGCGCGAGCCGCAAGCGGCTCGCAAGCGTAAACAAAGTAGCGTATGTGTTAATTCAGGTCTCAATCTGTCTACCTACCAAATTTCAGCCAGATCCGTTCTGTAGTTTTTGCGTAAAGAAGTAACAAACATACACACTCACAAACTTTCTCCTTTATATATTAGAGTGATTAGTGACTAGAACTCACCTCATGTGAAGTGACGATCGAGGATGGTATACACGGAAACTCGAATAATGCTTATTCACTCTCGCCTTGAAAGTTGAAATGGCTATTCACTCTCGCCTTGAAAATTATAAGAATCGGGAAACATTGATGTCAAAAGCCACTGTCTTATAGCAAGGTCATTTTGACCGCTGTGTGTTCACCTTTAAAATAATTGGTTTTCTTTACATAGTTAATGAAACATAATATGCCCCACCCGATGTTCTTTGTAATAAAACGGGCGTTCCGTTATTTGCATATTAATGAGTGATAAGTGGTTCTTACCGAATAATTATGTATGTAAACTGTAGGGTGTTATTTTTGTAATAACACGACTGCCCACAAAAATTTATTGTATTGATTCAGGCCTAACTGTATGTATGTATGTTTTTATTCTATGTTATCTTCTAAACGGCTTAATGGATTTTAGAAAGCGTGGTACCGTTAGATTTGTGTTGATCCCATAATGTGACATAAGATACATTTTACCCAACTTCCAAAAAAAGACGGGTAAGTCGTGTTTTTATTACATTTTAAGTTAAATTTATAAGTAGATGTTGTTTTTAAGATGTTTTAGATGTTGTCTCAATACAAAAACGTGTTTTTTTTAAACGTGAAGAAACTAGCGCCATCTAGTATGATGGTACGGAACCCTTTGTGCGCGATTCTGACTCGCACTTTACCGGTTTTTATGGCTGTATAGCTGGTGCCAGCGACTTCGGGTGATGGTTCTCTCGGTAACCCCTTTATTTGTAATAGTGTATAAGTTATCTCAGGAAGTTGTTAGAGCCTCGGTAGCGTAACGGATAGAGCCGCTACCCCCTGTCCGGGAGGTAGTGGTTCGAGTCCTGCCACGAACCAATGTGTTTTCGGATTTTGATTTCATATGTACGTTTATCCGACGCTCTTACGGTGAAGGAAAAACATCGTGACGAAACCTGCACACGCCTGCGAAGAAACTCGAAGGTTATGTGTGAAGTCGACCAACTCGCGTTGGCCCGCGTGGTCGAAAAAGGCCCGATCGCCCTTATTCAGGGTAGGCTCGAGCCCCCCGGTGGGGACGCATATGAGATGTTGTGATGATCTCGAGAAGAAGATGTATGTTGGGCATTTAAAAAAAAACGTTCACAGTTTTAACATGCCTAATATACATGCCTAGATAGTTTACCAATAGTGAATAAAAAAAAAAAAAAAGATACCTTCGATATTCGACACGTATAATTGAAGGAAAACAATGAATTTTCGATTTACTTGGAGATCCCCCAACTTTCCGGTAGCTTAAATATATTTTCGTACCAACAATCAAGTGTTAACATATTGGAACACCTAATCTAACAATTAAAGTTTCATCTTAATATATTAAGCCATCCCAGAGACACAATGTCCTTTTTCTGCGAGAACATTTTCACTATCCAGGATGAAAATATTATGATGTTATGTAAAGCAAATATTGTATTTGCCCTCCACAATTATTTTTAGAGATATCGTTCGGGAACTATGTCAGACTATGCTATTTCACTTACCCCAAATTATTAATGCGCAAAATATCGCAAAGCGTGACATTTAATTTTATCCAGATCCCTCGGGAAATCTAAAGGGCTTTCCTGATAAGCAACCTATATCACTCCCCACTCCCTTAACTATTTCTATGCCCAAAATCACGTCAATTCGTTGCTCCATTGCGACGGCGATGAGCGCGAGTGTGTATTTCATTTTCAGAGATCCTTCGAGAACTATGTTGAGCTAGTTACTTCACTTCCCACCGCCTCAACTCTGTACAAAATATCAAAAAGCGTGAAAATTTGTTTTATCTAGATCCCTCAGAAACTATATCAGGCTATCGTGATTAGCAGTCTACGCCACTTCCCACCCCCTCAATTAATTTTATGCAAAAAATCACGTTAATCAGTTGCTATTTTGCGACGCCGACGTGCGCGAGCGTTAAAAATATTTTTTTCCAGATCGCTCGGGAAACATATCGGGCTATGCTAATTAATAGTGTAAGTATATCACTTCCCAACCCTCTCAATTATCTCAGTGCTGAAACTCATAACACTCCAAACCAACCAACCAAAAAAAGTCTTCTTTTTTTCAGTTTACCTCGGGAACTTTAACAGACTATGCTATTTTCACAAGAAAAAAGTAGCCAATCTTCTTTTCCATAACACAGGCTACGTGTATGCTAAATTTAGTCTGCGTTGGTAGAGTTGTTGAAATGTGAAGTGGTAATAAACATCTGATTTATATGATTTCTCTATTTTTTTTTTATTTTTTTTATTAACAATTGGTAAGCCCTTGGCATCATCTCACCTGATGGTAAGTGACGATGATGCCGAAGATGGAAGCGGACTTACCAAGATTCTCCAACGCAATGGAGAACTGGCTATCTTATCTTCAAGCCGGAACACATCAATGTTGTTAACACTGATGTTTGGCGGCAAGACTTAGATAAGATGGTGGTAGCTAGCCAGGCGGGCTTAGAAAATGCCCTACCACCAACCAAACCGAGTCTTACAAATTGACCCCACCGGGAATCGAACCCGCGACCTCCTGGTGTGAAGCGAATGGGCAAACCATTACGCCACGGAGGCGGTTAAAAATTTTACAAATTTACTATACAAATTTTAAACTCCCGTTACTTAGCTTTGAGGGTTTAATTTTAAAAACCGTTCTTATCGGAAGTCTACGTCATAATTGCTATCTGTGTGCCAAATTTCATCCCGATCCGTCCAGTGGTTTGAGCTGTGCGTTGATAGATCAGTCAGTCAGTCAGTCACGGTATCCTTTTATACTCAATACTTTTTTGGCGTTCCCGTTGGAATTTCCCGAAACCCTTTTTTATCGGTTACTTCATCATTACAGCTCATATACGTCCCCACCGAGGGGCTCGAGCCTACCCTGAATCAGGGCGATTAGGCCTTAGTCGACCACGCGGGCCCAGTGCGGGTTGTCGACTTCACACACAACCTTCGAGTTTATTTGCAGGCGTGTGCAGGTTTCCTCACGATGTTTTCCTTCACCGTTAAAGCAATCGGTAAGTATGTACGTAAGTTTTTGAAAAACAAACTCATTGGTACATTGGCCGTCCAGATTTGAACCCGGTACGTCTGGTTAGATGGACCGAGTCGTTACCGGTTGAGCCACCGACGCTTTTTTTATCGGTTACTTACGTCCCCATAACTGTTTGTATTTCAAATTTCAGCGAAAACCGTTCAGTGGTTTCGACTGTGCGTTGATAGATGAGTCACTCAGGTTTGCCTTTTATATATTTATAAGAAATAGATTAAGATTAAGAAGATTATATGTAGATAGTTCTGCGATTATATTTTTTTTTTCTGGTAAGAAATACACTTTAATATTAATGTTATGCGACTTTTCACATAGGATTCCTGCCTTTATCAACAGCGAGTAAGTAGAGTTCATTTCATAAATTTCATAAGAATACTGCCATTACAGAAAATAATACCCAAATCGTCAATATCACACAAAAAAAAGCAAAAGTAAGTACATAAATGTAAGTCTTAGTTATAAAAAAACATCATCATTACAGCTCATATACGTCCCCACCGAGGGGCTCGAGCCTACCCTGAATCAGGGCGATTAGGCCTTAGTCGACCACGCGGGCCCAGTGCGGGTTGTCGACTTCACACACAACCTTCGAGTTTATTTGCAGGCGTGTGCAGGTTTCCTCACGATGTTTTCCTTCACCGTTAAAGCAATCGGTAAGTATGTACGTAAGTTTTTGAAAAACAAACTCATTGGTACATTGGCCGTCCAGATTTGAACCCGGTACGTCTGGTTAGATGGACCGAGTCGTTACCGGTTGAGCCACCGACGCTTTTTTTATCGGTTACTTACGTCCCCATAACTGTTTGTATTTCAAATTTCAGCGAAAACCGTTCAGTGGTTTCGACTGTGCGTTGATAGATGAGTCACTCAAGTTTGCCTTTTATATATTTATAAGAAATACATTAAGATTAAGAAGATTATATGTAGATAGTTCTGTGATTATATTTTTTTTTTCTGGTAAGAAATACACTTTAAAATTAATGTTATGCGACTTTTCACATAGGATTCCTGCCTTTATCAACAGCGAGTAAGTAGAGTTCATTTCATAAATTTCATAAGAATACTGCCATTACAGAAAATAATACCCAAATCGTCAATATCACACAAAAAAAAGCAAAAGTAAGTACATAAATGTAAGTCTTAGTTATAAAAAAAACAATTCCTTGTTAATTAAATTCTAAATGTCGTAATTATTGGTAATACGTCATATTATCACATTGAATGTCATGGTCAAAATTACACAATTTTAAATTATTAAAAACATATAACATTATGGAAGATCGTCTACTATATAATTGAAAAATTCTCTTACACTCTTTCATCAAGCATGCCAAGTTGGATTGGAAGAGATTACAGTGCGGTGCCTCGGCGCATATGGATCTACGACTAGATTATTGAAGCCAGTGGTGCCAGATGCAACGTTGCAAAATACAGTAGCTTAATTTAAAAATAACAGTGTCACCATACAAAATTGCCAGATATTTCCAAAAACGGTATTTGTATGCAAGGCCTGATGCCAAAATCACAGTGTTTTTATGAAAATTCATAAAAACACAGTAAATCCACTGTAATTACAGTGCATCTGGCAACACTGATTGAAACGTACTACTCTTTATTCATAAGACACTATAAGACAGTTATGTTGCAGTGATAACTTTATTACAATTTACAGTATATGCCAAGTATACACGCGTACACCGAATGTATAATATGCCGGATATACACGTAATATAAGCCTTGTACAGCTAGAATCTGGCACGCTCCCGATCCCGCGTCGGACGCAGACTCAAAATATAGTGGATATGGTAGAGTAGGAACATTTTACTTTGCCAAGTTAACTGGCAAATAAAATTTTACGTCCATTGAGTTAGCGACGCCATATTGGAATTCGGCATACAAAGTACGAAGTTTGCAGTATGACACAAAAACTTTATGGGGTTGCTCGCATTAAAACTTTTGTGAAATTTGCAAACTGGTTTGTTTGTTGTAGACGTGTTAATAAGAGTGTTATTTGCTACTACTAAGTATTCTGTAGTATTGTTAATCATCATATCAGCCGAAAATCGTCCACTGCTGGACAAAGGCCTCCCCTAAGGATTTCCACTTCGACCAGTCCTGTATAGCTGGGACAAACAGTCCAGCTAGGTAGGTCTAACTTCAAGAAAGAGATCAATCGACGAATCCAACTCGGCTGGGCAGCGTTCGGGAAGCTTCGAAATATCTTTACGTCCCAAATACCGCAGTGTCTCAAGACTAAGCTCTTTGACCAGTGTGTGTTGCTAGTGATGACTTACGAAACTGAGATATGGTCGCTTACTATGGGCCTTATGAGAAGGCTCAAGGTCACCTAAAGGGCAATGGAGCGTGTTATGCTCGGAGTTTCTCTGCGTAATCGAATCAGAAACGAGGTGATCCGCAGGAGAACCAAAGTAACCGACATAGCTCACAGAATCGCTAAACTGAAGTGGCAGTGGGCAGGACACATAGCTCGTAGAACAGATGACCGATGGGACAGTAAAGTTGTCAAGTGGCTTCCGCGCACCGGAAAACGTAGCATAGGCAGGCCTCCCACGCGGTGGACTGTAACAACCTGGTGAAGATCGCGGAAAGCCGATGGATGCGGGCAGCGCAGGACTGGTCGTCGTGTAGTATTGTTAGCAAATAACAATCATTCAAATGGTATGTCTATCATTTGAATAATTGTTGGTGTTCAAATCGGATCACATTTTGGCACTTCTGGCCTCGTGGTATTTCCAATGGCCTCAAGAAGAGGCGAACATACTAAGGTTTCTGTTGATGTAAAAATCTGAACACATTTTTTACCCTCTTTGCCTCGTAGTATTTCTAATGCTTCTTGAGGCCAACATAATAAGATCACAGTGTTGTTCAATTTGGATCAAATTTTTGGTCATGTTGTCCTCGTGGTATTTCCAATGGTCTCAACAAGAGGCTAACATACTAAGGTTTCTGTGGTGTACAAATCGGATCACATTATTGGAATTCTTTGCCTTGTGGTATTTCCAATGCTTCTTGAGGCCAACATAACAAGATCACAGTGGTGTTCAATTTGGATCAAATTTTTGGTCCTGTTGTCCTCGTGGTATTTCCAATGGTCTCAACAAGAGGCTAACATACTAAGGTTTCTGTGGTGTACAAATCGGATCACATTATTGGAATTCTTTGCCTTGTGGTATTTCCAATGCTTCTTGAGGCCAACATAACAAGATCACAGTGGTGTTCAATTTGGATCAAATTTTGAGCCCACTTGTCCTCGTGGTATTTCCAATGGCCTCAATAAGAGGCTTACATACTAAGGTTTCTGTGGTGTAAAATCGGATCACATTTTTAGCCCTCTTTGCCTCGTGGTATTTCTAATGCTTCTTGATGCCAACAAAATAAGGCCACAGTGGTGTTCAATTTGGATCAAACTTTTGGTCCTCTTGTCCTCGTGTTACTTCCAATGGCCTCAATAAGAGGCCAACGTACTAAGGTTTCTGTGGTGTACAAATCGGATCACATTTTTGGAATTCTTGTCCTCGTGGTATTTCCAATGCTTCTTGAAACCATCATAGTAAGGTCATCTGTAACATAAATTAAACGATGAATGGCAGCGACGATGACACAATCCGTGCTGTGAGCGGGTTGGTGTGCAGACGTAACTTGAAACCACTTTTGCCGTGGGACAGCAAGTGTGTAGACGAGAGAATAAACATTATTTGCCAAGGGCGGCAAAAGGCTCATAGCGCGAGCATTCTAGGGTTAATAATTTTGAACAAAAAAAACCCGACTTCAGACAGGAAACTAAGGTTCCCCTCGATTATCTAAGTCTTGCCGCCAAATATCAATGTTGATAACATTGGTGTGTTCCGGCATGAAGATAAGATAGCCAGTTCCCCATTGCGTTGGGGAATCTTGGTAAGCCCGCTTCCATCTTCGGCAACATCGTCACTTACCACCAGGTGAGATGTTGTCAAGGGTTTACCAATTGTGATAAAAAAATATAAAAAAAATCTCTGGGATGCCATCATCAGATCCTGGTTTCCTTATCATGGTACTACCCTTGGGATATCTCCTTTCCAACAAAAAAAGAACCATTAAAACGGTTCATAAACGACGAAGTTATCCGCGAACACACGTAAAAAAAATATACGGTCGAATTGAGAAACCTCCTCCTTTTTTAAAGTCGGTTAAAAACACAGTTTTTATGCACTAAAAATTACAGTTAAGGTTTGGCATAAAGGGTTGCCTTCCCAATGTAAAAAAGACCTTTATGAAAATAGTTATGAATATGTGCTTCAATCATCAAGTAATTCAATAAATACTAAATATATACTTTTTTGAAGCATGGAAAAGGAAATTTCCAAATTCCACTCAACCTTGGAAGAAAGTAAAGGTAAAAAAATAATAAAACGCAATCCAATAAGGTGCTCCGAATCTTTCTCAGTGGAACTTCCACTTCAGACAGCAAATAAAAGCTTTCTTCGCATCTCTAGATCAATGGAGAATAAGATATACCTTTTTATATACCTATCGATATATCAATCAGAGAATAAGATATACCTTTTTATATACCTATCGATATATCAATCAGTCTCATAATTTTAATGACTTTATTCTAGGTATCAATCTGAACTTGAGTAAGACTTTCAAATAAATAAATATTTCTCCGTCACTCACTATTAACTCTACAACATCCACTGATCAGAGTCAAGTCAAAGTATATCTGTCGCAGTCATCTGGTTGAATCTGCTATTTGATTGAATGACTAGCGCGTTCATTGAACGACGAGATTCAATTGAATCACTAGGCCGAACGTTGATTGAACAAGCGTCACTCAGTTAGCTGATTGTAACATAGCTCTTTGAACAGAGCGGACGTAAAATCAGTCAGGTGATTGAAATTTAGTTTATAGTTATTGTTTAGTTTATTTGTGAGAATTAGGGCTTTGTAACTTAGTGTTCTTGTTCACATTGTGAACGTAAAATTCCATACAACGAAAAGGAAGTTGACAAAAATTAGATTTTTCTAAAAAAACTGTAAATGAGCGAGCGAAGCAAGCGATATAACGTGCGGTCAAGTTTGATTGATTATACAGTCAAAGGCTCCCCCCCATGGGTAGCAGAATGCTTCGCAGAAGAAGAAATTATCGGTTTTTATTCGAAATATCCCACTTAACAACTTCGCTAAATGACGTTCAGTCAAGACGTTGGACGTTACATTCAACAACTTGACGAGTTGTCCTTTAGTGATTCAATTGAATCTCGTCATTCAATGAACGCGCTAGTCATTCAATGAAATAGCAGATTCAACCAGATGACGGCGACATATATATTAGTACTAACATACAGTATGGACACTCCCTGCCGCTCTCTAGATTGCGACCTTACCCCCTCGTCACCCAGATTGATGCAGATTGTTTACCGTTTGGTTCTCGAACGTATAGGATTTCGCCATAATTTTGTTTGCTCCGTTATTAGATTTTTGAAATGTAATTTCTCGCCCGTTGTATGAAGTGTCCGGAGTGTAGTTATGACCTCGCGTGTAGAGTATTCCCGAGTTTAGTAAAAAACCCATACCCCGGATACAGTATTACGATATGGTTTCATCATATCAGCTCACATACTTCCCCACCGAGGGGCTCGAGTCTACCCTGAATTAGAGCGATCGGGCCTTAGTCGACCACGCGGGCCCAGTGCGGGTTGGTCGACTTCACACACAATCTGCGAGTTTCTCAGCAGACGTGTGCAGGTTTCCTCACGATGTTTTCCTTCACCGTAAGAGCGTCGGATAAACGTACATCGTATCAGCTCATATACGTCCCCACCGAGGGGCTCGAGCCTACCCTGAATTAGAGCGATCGGGCCTTAGTCGACTACGCGGGCCCAGTGCGGGTTGGTCGACTTCACACACAACCTGCGAGTTTCTCCTTAGGCGTGTACAGTAAAAGCGAGAAGGAAAAGTTAGTTTAAAGCATCGTGAGAAACCTGCCTGCGCCTGCAAAGAAACTCGTAGTTGTGTATGAAGTCGACCAACCCGCCTTGGACCCGCGTGGTCGACTAAGGCCCGATCAAACGATGACCCTAAGACAGGGTAGGCTCCAGTCCCTCAGTGCGGACGTATACAGACTACTGATATGATAAAAAAGGTATTCTCAGTAAATTTAAACTTTATAAGCATCACGCAAAAATTTATCATGTTACTAGAAAGTACAGTCACCAACAACTGTTATTGCTTTATTCCCCTTCAAGTTGAAACCCAATTTGTCTGAGCATCGACTGCGGTATAACTTTTATCCTTTCGCCCTACGCAAGTTTTCACGATTGGACAGTTCCCTTGATCTCCTAAACGGAGCCACGATAAGTAGATTTACGGAGTTTTTTTACTCGCTTTTGTGGACGATTGTACTTTGTACTGCGCTTTTTGATGGGAAAGGAGTTTGTTTTATAGTTTTTCCGTAACCAAGGTTTAAATAATAAGAGGTTTAATTAAATTACCTATTCTGTTTTTTTACTGATAAGTACATACTTACCGATTGCTTTAACGGTGAAGGAAAACATCGTAAGGAAACCTGCACACGCCTGCGAAGAAACTCGAAGGTTTTGTGTGAAGTCGACCAACCCGCACTGGGCCCGCGTGGTCGACTAAGGCCTAATCGCCCTGATTCAGGGTAGGCTCGAGCCCCTCGGTGGGGACGTATATGAGCTGTAATGATAATAATGATGACTGATAAGTATTTATTTATTATTGACCATTCGGTCAATGGAGTCTTAGAAGCGAATTTCTTGAAAAAAGTTTTTCTATATTTTTTTCTTTAGGATTAGTACCTATCTTCTTATTTACCAAATAACTAGCGCGACATTTTGCTACGCTGGACTTTCTGGGACTAGACAATTTGAAACACTGGACGATCTGACACACTGCACATTGACTTTTTCTTTACCTACCTTCATAATTACCAAATAACTAGCAGGACATTTTGCTACGCTGGACTTTCTGGAACTAGACAATTTTAAATACTGGGTGATCTGACTTACTGGACATTTCCTTTTTTCTATAATATAAGTACCTGCCTTGTGATTTACCAAATAACTAGCGGAACAATTTGCTACATTGAAATTTCTGGGATTAGACAATTTGAAACACTGCACTGGCCGATCTGACACACTGGATATTTCCTTTTTCTTTAAGACAAGTACCTACCTTCTTATTAACCAAATAATTAGCGGGACATTTTGCTTCACTGGTCTGAGACTAGACAATTTGAAACGCTGGAAGATCAGACACACTGGTCATTTGCAGACAGTTGAATAATATGAACCAGAGCGGTATTTAATATTATTGCCTATATGACGATAGTAACCGCACTAGGCTATTTTAGCGTAAAAAAAAAATAAACAAACACTATTCAATAAATAGAATTTCTTCTAGATTAGAAAACGCTTGCTCCTTTGAAATATTAAACATATTTTAATTTTATCTTTATTAAAACAGCAATTAAGTTCGATAAAAATATGTCACTTATGACGTCACTATGTCAGTAACGCGAATAATTGTAGATCAAACATTCGTTTTTGACAGCTAATAAAAAGTTACTCAAATGACTAGTGTAAAATACCGTATTTAAACGTTACGTGAAACGTTCAACTTATAAAGATCAACGTTAAACCTCGTACCTATTGAACATTAATTAGTCAAATCACAAAAAATGTAGGTACCTACTCTGATTGAGTTCGATTGCCCACTTTTGTAAAGAACTAGAGGATGCGCGGTGCGCGAGCTGCTAGGAATCATATACCTAAACGTACGCTAGTACTCTTTATTATACTATGCCTAAACCTTGCATGAATAGTGGCATAATCATCATCATATCAGCCAAAAGAAGTCCTTTGTTGAACAAAGGCCTCCCCCAATGATTTCCACAACGACCAGACCTGCAATACCCACATCCAAAACTTCCTGCGTCTTTCACCACGTCGTTGGTTCACCGTGTGAGGGCCTGCCTACGCTATGTCATCTGTTGCGATTCGCCACTCGAGAACTTTATTTTCCTAACGCCCTTCTGTTCTACGAGCTTGTGCCCCGCCTAATAAATTGTACACTATTTAAACTGGTGGCGATCAGATCCGCACCACGACAATCCAATTTCCATGATGCCACTCAGGCCTCCGAGGATAGAAATATCTATAATAGGCTATTATTAAACTGTACTCCCCACGTAGAACGATTGGCATATTTTTTTAATTATGCCAATTAATATTATTTTTTTATTTAGAATATTACATATTAATTTTTAGGGTTCCATACCTAAGGGTAAAATCGGGACCCTATTATGCTAAGACGTTGCTATCCGTCTGCTGTCTGTCCGTCTGTCACCAGGCTGTATTTCATTAACCGTGATAGCTAGACAGTTGAAATTTTCACAGATGATGTATTTCTTTTGTCGCTATAACAACAAATACTAAAAATTAGAAAAAGTAAAAAAAAGGGAGGTCTCCATACAAAAAAACCTGTTTTTTTTTAAACGTGAAGAAAGTAGTGATATACCGTGATAGCTAGACAGTTGAAATTTTCACAGACGATGTATTTCTGTTGCCGCTATAATAAAAAAATACCAAAAATTACAAAAAGTAAAATAATAAGGGGGTCTCCATACAAAAAACGTGTTTTTTTTTAATAGTGAAGAAACTAGCGCTATCTAGTAAGTTGACACGGAACCCTTTGTCACCCTGACTGGCACATGGCCGGTTATTTAATTTCATAAAATTTATGTGGGGAAAACTTTTTTTCAATATACTCCCCACGGAGAACGATTGGTATAATTAGAAAACATCATTAGATTTTAATTTTTTTTCAATTTCTACTTAACCTTAACCTTAGTTGGTCCCACAGACGCTTTTGATCCTTATAAGAAACAATATCAATTAGCAACATAAAAAGCCCTCGTGTAAAATGCTTAATTTCTTAGTAACTTTACATTTTTACTTTACTTAAGTCTGATAAAACCATTTTGTGATTATTCCTTGTGTGCAATAAAGAAATTTAATTTAATATTAATTTTTTTACAAAACCTGTGAATGCTTCGTCTTCAATTTAAGAGTTCAGCTTTTGTCTGTGGAGCAATCGCCATTTTGCACGGTTCTGTGCCAGTTCCTTGAACTCCTGGTACGATACGACACCAATCTGCTCCACCAAGTGATCCGCGTCCTCTCTTTCCCTCTATTTTGCCCTTGATTCTGTGAATGCAAAAGTCAAATATTGCAAAAGTTAGCGTTAGTCTCTTGAGTCTCTTTCTTGTAGCAATAATGCTTCTGGCAGGCCCCCGTCACTCGGTCGAGCAGGCGAGATAAGTAACTACACATTGGTGCGGCCTACAGGCCGCGTTTCGCTCGTCATCGCTAGAACGCCGTACTATCGCCGCCGCAATTCGCGCGCCGCCCGCGTACAAGTACTGAACAGGACCCACCTTCCCCTCTTAAGACCATAGGCCTGTGTCTTAGTGAAAATTTGTGATCGTCTAATTTATTCTGAAGTGAATCCTGCATTAAGTTCCCTACTGATGGAAAGTTATACCTATGGAATAGAAAGTTTCCACGAGATACATTGCATCTATCGTCTACTATCATATCAGCTCATACACGTCCCCACTGAGGGGCTCAATTTCCATCTAGTTTCCGTCTCTGGAAGTCTTAACAGTTGCATGCAATGGGACTAAAATAAAATGACTTGATTGAGTCTAAAAATTAATTATGAATTTATTTGACTCAAATTGTGGAGAAACCTTTTTTTTTATATAGGCGTAAAACTCCACGTTACATTGCTTAATTTGCGCTATTGTTTAGTTAATACAAAACTTTCAATGCAGAAGTTACATTGATTTCAGCCCTATATTTTATAGAGCTATTTATTCTAGCATTTAACAGTACAAATTTGATATTATAATAGATTTATACAAGTCCTGTGTGATATCGCTCATTAAATTATGGATGTATATAAATTTGTATTTAATTTGTCTACCTGAAGTAAGGTTAAGCTTACTTTAGATAAAGTAGACTTATGGCAGCAACGAAAAGGTAATATAAATATTTTAGATTATACATTTCCGTCATACTACAACCACTGTACACTTCTGTAACTTACGGGGAGCCTTGGACTTTAATTTGACTACTCAAATTTGACAACCAAAGAGTACACAACTTTACAGCCGTAAGTGCGTCTGGCAAGTCTTTATTACTTAAGTTACATTTTTATAAAGGCTCACATATTATCATTTTTATTCTGAACAAGGTTTTAGGTTATAGCGAGCCCTGACTTCTCGCTAGTTCCGGTTTTTCAAGAGTACAATTTGTAAGTATAACACCACAGGGGTATTGAACACTACAGTTAGCAATAACCATATCTGCTAGTGTTAGATACGACTTGTGAATAGTCAGGCTCAACCAAACTAAAATCATACGTATTCTGTCTTATGAATATTGTTTAAGATGATAGTTAGATTCATTAGCACAAAACAAGATTATTTAGTTAATCACACAGAATCTATCTTCACAATACTTCTCAAATATTATAGAGGTTGTGAGCATTTTAACTGAGGGAGAATTAAACTAAAATGACATACGGAACAAGTCCTTAATGTGACGATTCTGTGAGATTATTTTGCAATCAAGCAAGAAGCAAATGCAAAACATACCAAATTCCAGTCTCGCCCATACACATCGCGCTTTTATTTTCAATCACTTCACTCAGAACCAAACTCAGGGCTCTTTCCCCGTCAGGAAACGACCGACGACCTCTAGCCTCTGCCCACGTGTCCCCCTGCCTCTCGCTGACGCTCCGGCGCAGGCCTCAAAGCCCCATTACTTCCGTCGCATTCTCACACGTGTACGCCCAATCGTTCTTTCTCTTTCTGTCTCGTACAAATCTTCTTTTGTTAAATCCTCTGAATCATTCTTCACGCAGTCTAACGCATAAAATTGGCAACATCGCAGCGTCGTGCACATGTTAGAATAGATAAGAATGGCAACCTCGCCGTTTCTCCAGGAATAATAATTCATCCGTCTTAACAACTAATTATACTAGGGTTCCGTGCGGTTCTGAAATAAAGATGGCGTTTCTGGCCATCACAGTACAGTTATAACCGCTAAATCGAGCGCCTTAATACCCATGTCTCCGTGTATGGGAAGGATAAGGTAAATAAATGGGTATAGGTATTTTCGTTTTATAAGGAAGTGCAATATCTCATTTGTGCTTCTGGTAGCTGGCTCTGTGTGCCCCATCAAACCAAACAACCACTCGCTAGGCTAATTTGAAGATTCCCTCAAAACTTCATCAGAATCACTTCAGCCGTTTTGGAGTCCATGGGAACATACGTTTTTTTCACAGGATCACCCGTTGGGCTAATCTGAAGATAGTCGCTCCAGCCCAGCCGTTTTAAATTAATTAGGGAACGTACATACTCACATCGACATTTATTTCTACATATTTATAGGAAAACTAGCTGTTTCCCGCGGCTTCGCCCACTCAGATCCAGGTGAAAAGTTTTCTGTACCGATTCTTAGACCTACCGAGTATACACAGAAAATTTTATGGAAATCCGTCCAGCCTTTTCGGAAGAGTATGGCAACTAACACTGTGACACGAAAATTTTATATATATAGTTAATATACTCGTAGATAGATTTTGGGGCGTTCGAAATTTGAAATTCAACAAAAAAGAATGGTTTGCGATTTTGTTTACGATAACGATAGACCTCAAAAAGGCCTGTGTATGCCAGATGTACCGCTAATAATCAGAACCTTTTTTACACAGAAAATTTGTTGGTGTCTAGTAGCAACGTAAAAATATTTTTGCTAAATGGTGAATGTCGTTAAAATGCATTTTAAGGTAAAAATATGAGCGGGAAGGAGGCAAGCGGCAAAGAGTAATTTGTGAAGAATTTATGTTATGGCTTACGTTACGCCGGCAGACACTCTCAAAAGAGAATGACCACAACTTCGTTTTTTTTTACAAGTTTACCACACAAATGGAGCTCCGTAATGACTTTTCTGTGGATATTTCCTGCATGTCTCATTTTTGTTGATAACAAGGAAGAATTAAATACTTTGTGTTTGAAATAAATGGCTCCAAAGCACTGATTAGCATCACTTTAGTAATAAAAAAAAATATATATCTTATCCTACTTATCTTTTGAACGAGAAAGTTTGTAAGAATCTAAGGATGTATGGATGTATGTTTGTTACTTTTTTACGCAAAAACTACTGAATGGATCTGGCTGGAATTTGGTAGGTAGACATAATAGGACCTGGATTAACTAACACATAGGCTACTTTTTTATACGCTCCATCGAAAAGTCATAGAAACGTTGTCCACGGGAAATAGCTTGTATATATACAAATTTATACATTAAATCTGTGTGATAGATAGATAGATAACACGTTTATTTGTCACTGCAATCACACACATATTATGAATGACTGACTGATCACTGTACGAATCGGGTTGAAATTTGACATACAGATATCTTTTATGTATGACGCAGACATCCGCTATAAAACTTTTTTAAAAAAACCCACAGGAACCGAACCACAACCTCCCGAACAGGAGGCAGCAGTCCTTGCCATTACGCCACCGACGTCTTTGTCTAACATAACTTTGTCTTATTTTTTTTCTCGGTGATTTTATATTTGTTATTGTATTTCCCGTTACTTCTTTGCTAAATTTAGAGGCAATAAGGGAAGTTGGTTCTGGTTGGTTGTCAGTCATGTCAAATTTAGAGGCAACAAAGGAAGTTGGTTCTGGTTGGTTGTCAGTAGAGAATGCAATCCCGGGATCCCGAAAACCGTGATCCCGGGATCCCGGCCTTATTCCAGTCCCGAATAATTCGGGATTAGTTTGGTCTAATACCGGAATTTTCGGGATTAACGAAAATGCTAAAAGTTTATAACTTAAACATTCTTTTAGAAATTACTCATCGTAGCTTTCTTTGTAAACGCATTTTTTTTATTCACAATTGGTAAGCCCTTGGCATCATCTCATCTGATGGTAAGTGATGATGATGCCGAAGATGGAAGCGGGCTTACCAAGATTCCCCAACGCAATGGAGAACTGGCTATCTTATCTTCAAGCCGGAACACATCAATGTTGTTAACACTGATGTTTGGCGGCAAGACTTAGATAAGATGGTGGTAGCTAGCCAGGCGGGCTTAGAAAATGCCCTACCACCAACCAAACCGAGTCTTACAAGTTGACCCCACCGGGAATCGAACCCGCGACCTCCTGGTGTAAAGCGAATGGACTATCCATTACGCCACGGAAGCGGTTAAAATTACTTTTTACTTTATTTCAATGTTACATTCAATGTCACAATGTCGGCCATCTTAAATTGACAGCTGATTATTATTTGTCGTACGTATTGACCGACACAGAGGATCGTACAACTTGGACGCGTGTGCACTTATTTTTGAGTAAGTCCTGTATATTTCTTGCTTATTAGGTTGTTTATATTACATAATTTATATTACGCCCCAGACTTCCGTAGAGCCTGAAATAGCATTTTCAGCTGCAGCATTTATTTGTAATAAATTAAGACCACAGCTTGGCGACTAAACTTTAGATGCATTGATGTTTTTAAGATCTTATTTTCGTAATAAATAGATCTCGAAGTTGATTTACAAAGTCTTGTTTATAGTAACTTAAAGTTCCTAATTGTTTTCTTAGTAAACTTTTATGTTTAAGTTAATTTCAAGTCAGTTATTTTGCTAAATGTTTTAGAAGATTATTTTGTTTTTGATTTTGTGCACATTGAAACGAACAAAAGACTGCTTAAGTTTAAATAAAAATGTTAATGATTGTGTTTTATAGTAACTTCAAATTCCTAATTGTTTTTCTAAGTTTCAAGTTGAAGTTTTTTTCGTTAATGTTTTAGATTATTTTTGTTTTGATTTTGTTCACATTGAAACGAAAGACTGCTGAGTTTAAATAAAAATGATAACCAATGATTTTTTGTCGTTTTACTACAAATTTTCAATCCCGAAGCTCTCCCGGGATCCCGGGCTTGTCTTTGTTCAGTCCCGTAAGCCCGGGATTGGAAATAGGGGCCGGGATTGCATTCCCTAGTTGTCAGTCATGTCAAATTTAGAAGCAACAAAGGAAGTTGGTTCTGGTTGGTTGTCAGTCATGTCAAATTTAGAGGCAACAAGGGAAGTTGGTATCTGGTTGGTTGTCAGTCATGTCAAATTTAGAGGCAACAAGGGAAGTTGGTCCTGGTTAGTTGTCAGTCATGTCAAATTTAGAGGCAATAAGGAAAGTTGGTTCTGGTTGGTTGTCAGTCATGTCAAATTTAAAGGCAACAAGGGAAGTTGGTATTTGGCTGGTTTTCAGTCATGTCAAATTTAGAGGCAACAAGGGAAGTTGGTCCTGGTTGGTTGTCAGTCATGTCAAATTTAGAGGCAAAAAGGGAAGTTGGTTCTGGTTGGTTGTTAGTCATGTCAAATTTAGAGGCAACAAGGGAAGTTGGTTCTGGTTGGTTGTTAGTCATGTCAAATTTAGAGGCAACAAGGTAAGTTGGTTCTGGTTGGTTGTCAGTCATGTCAAACCTAAAAGCTCGTCGTCACTTCGCTCTTCGCTTCCTAACCACCTTGCTGTACCTTTTTATTTAACGGGGAGCTTGTCCCCTTATCCCCGTTGCACCCCTGTATCGACTAGACAAAATAAGATGGGAATTATTTAAAAAAGCGACGATTAAAACTGTGCGCTGTAGACAAAATGGGACAAGAAGAAATGCATATGTGTCAAATTGATACACGACTAAGATAAAACCCAGCCAAGTGCGAGTCGGACTAGCACTCTGAGAGGTCCGTACCACCATACCTCTCCACACAACTATTTATAGTATAACGACAATGATACCTATTCACATTGCAAACAAAAAACATAAACGCGAGCGACAAAATTATGCTTCTTTATCATTCAGCTGTAATTTCACACACAATTGTTTGTATATTTAGTAACTAACAATATGAATGAAAAATGATAAATTTAAGGGGGGTGCAATTCAAGCAAAAACAAAGTGTTTTTCTGAAGGTTTTTTTGTTCTTGATCTATAGTAAAAAAAAAATACAATATTCAATCATCAAAACTCGGTTTAATTTTTAGTACCTACCTAAATCAAAACAACAGTTAAGTAATATAAAGTGTCAGTTTGATTTCCTGCTTTAAGGAGTCCTTTGTCCAGCAATGGACGTCTTTCGGCTAATGTGATGATGATGATGCCACCAATTTTTCACATCCTGTATATAGATAGGTACTGATAACTAACCTTTCGGAAACCTAAAAAGTTTACCTTGTGTAGGTACCTACAGACCAAAATTATTCAAAAGTTTTGACCCTCCGAGTGTTCCTGGCGAACGACTACTTTGACAAAGTTATCACCACGCGAGTGTTCCCGGTACGGTGTCGGTTATGTTACGTTATAGCGTCGCGATGCAATGTTTTTTTCTTATCTCAAAAACGCCCAACGCGGCCTTTTCACTTCAAAAAAACTGAAATTAATATGCACCATTGCTTGTACTCGTGTTAAGAGGTGTGGTGGCACAGAGGCCACGGTATGCGAGGCTACTTTTTTTTGAACCGGTTTTATGAAGGCGTGACAAAAAATTCGTAATTATAGAATAATCCGGCGGAATATCAGCGCTGTAGGTACATAATTACCTGCAGCATATGCTGAGTCGGAGCCATTTAAGCTACGGCACAATTTTAGGTATCTGCCCTCTTTATACATTTAAGCTTAGTTATAAGAAGTTTTTATTATTTTTTGTGTATCAATTGAAATGTAGCTTTGATTATAGCTCTTCTGACGAATACATACCTAATTCTTTCAATTTATCCAGGTTTGCGGAATACTTTTTTTTTTTTTATTAACGTTTACTTGTTTTCTTTTTTCAGGTAATTTTCAGTAAATCCTTTATACAACAACATGGCTATGAAGAACTCTAAAAGGCTGAAGAAATCAAGGTAGGGCTATTCTACAGTTAAACGATTCACAAACACTGTTTGTTTGTTTGTAAACACTTTATTGACATGTTTGAATACAGATCACAAAACAGATATGTCTGGTATAAAGGCGGACTTATTCCTTACGGGATCTCTTCCAGTCAACCTAATAATGACATTTGGATTTAAAACAAAGAAAAAAGGTAAGAGCAAAATGTTACAAACACAACTTTAAAGTAAAATGAAAATTAAAAAAAAAAAGTGTAATTTTAAAATTAATAATAGTTAAAAAAAACTCATGGAACATAATGTTACTCACATACTAATACTTATAAATATAATTATTATAATACTAATATTAATAGTAATATATACAATTAATATAATATACTAAAAATAAAGGTATGTATGCTGTACGGCATCCCTCGAGGATGCCGTACAGCATACATACCGGGGCTATCTTCAGAGTCTGCAAAACTTCTAGAAGAATACGAATTGCTGTATAGTGAGGACCCGTTCTCCGAGGATACAATAAATACCGGAGAACATCTTCTATCGGCGATAAGTGAAAGCAGACGCGAGAAATGGATAGACACCGTCACCTCTGTAGATATGACCCACAATAGTAAAAAAGCGTGGTCCACCTTACGAAAACTCACTGACGATCCGCCTCCACCTACGTCCCCAGGCCAAGTGACTGCGAACCAAATAGCTCACCAGTTGCTGATAAACGGCAAACCAACCCACCGCCGGCCCATAAAAGTCCCCAAAGGTGACTTTCCAGCGTCACAGAAATCCGTCTGTGAAGCTTTCACAATTAGTGATATTACGACAGCAATAAAGTCACTCAAACTTGGAAAGGCCTCAGGCGTTGATAATATATCAGTTGAGCAAATCAAACACCTTGGCCCTGCAGCTATCTCGTGGTTACTTCAACTTTTCAACGAGTGCCTGGAGTCCGCTAAAATACCTAAGCTCTGGAGAAAGTCGAAGGTGATTGCCATCCTGAAACCCGGAAAGCTCGCAAATGATCCAAAAAGCTTTCGGCCTATTTCCCTCCTCTGCCACACCTACAAGCTGTTTGAGAGGCTGCTACTTAATCGGCTCTCTGGTGTTGTTGACCCCAAACTTATTACTGATCAGGCGGGCTTCAGACCTGGAAAGTCCTGTACCAGCCAGACGCTGAGGCTCACGCAGTTCATAGAGGATGGGTTTGAGGTGAACAGGGTCACGGGTGTCGTTTTTATCGACCTTTCTGCAGCATATGACACAGTCAATCTTAAACGGCTTCTCTGGAAGGTGGGGGAACTAACCGGAGACAGAAAGTTCGTCAAGATCCTAAGCGAGCTGCTCCATAACAGACGCTTTCAGGTTCATCTACTTTCCGGAAAAAGCAGATGGCGCTCACTGAAAAACGGTCTTCCACAGGGCAGCGTGTTAGCCCCTACCTTGTTTAACATATATACCAATGACCAACCCTCCACCGCTAACACGTCACGCTTCATATATGCTGACGATCTTGCGTTGGCTTCACAAACGAACCGCTTTGAAGAGGCAGAGTACAACCTAACGATGGCACTGGAAACTCTCAGCACCTACTACGAGAGAAACTCGTTGAGACCCAATCCAGCAAAAACCCAGTCGTGCGTTTTCCACCTCCGCAATCGACAAGTGCAACGTGTACTCAACATCAGCTGGCAAGGAGTACCAATTAATCACTGCAATCACCCTAAGTATCTTGGTGTCGTGCTGGACCGGGCCTTAACGTATAAGGCAAATTGTGAAAACGTTGCGAAGAAGGTGTCCTCTAGAAATAACCTCCTTGCAAAGCTGACCTCGACAAAGTGGGGAGCTTCACCGGGAACTTTACGGACTACAGGGTTGGCGCTCTGCTTCTCCACCGGTGAATATGCTTGTCCGGTATGGAACCGCTCTGCCCATACGAAACTAGTGGATACAGCTCTAAATCAAACTTGCCGGACAATAACGGGCTGTTTAAAACCGACTCCGATAAGCAAGCTGTATCCACTGGCAGGGATCGCCCCACCTGGCGTTCGGAGAGAGGTAGCGTGCTCAGTCGAGAAAGCCAAACAAGAACTAGACCCCAGACACCCCATGTTCGGATGCAGCCCAGCCCGCCCCAGGCTAAAAAGCCGCAAGAGCTTCCTAGCCACTGTAGCAAAGCCACAAGATGACCCGCTAATGGCTAAATCCAGTTTATGGAAAAAGACCTTCCCTGTCACGGAAAGCTTTATCCCACAACGAGAAGCCCTCCCCCCAGGCAGCGACTTGCCATGGTCTATTTGGAAATCTCTGAATAGACTGCGGACTGAGGTTGGCCGATGTAGGGAGAAAATGTGTCGTTGGGGTTTCTGTGACGGAGAAGAGTGCCCATGTGGAGTCACCCCACAAACTATGACGCACTTATTGGCTTGCCCCGAGTGCCCGGACACCTGCACAATGGTAGACCTCTGGGGGGCCACTGATAATGGCATACGCGTGGCTACCTATTGGGCCAATAAGATATAAAATAACAAGAGTCAATATTCAAACCATCGATTCGAAAAGAAGAAGAAGACTAAAAATAAATAAATAATGGATACTCGGTGGACCGATGACCTGGTGAAGGTTGCGGGAAGCCGCTGGATGCGGGCAGCGCAGAACCGGTCGTCGTGGAAATCCTTGGGGGGGGCCTATGTCCAGCAGTGGACGTTCTTCGGCTGATATGATGATGATGATAAAATAAATACATAAGAAAAAAAATAGCAGACAGATTTCACTCTAAACAAGTCCTGCCTTGCTGCACTCGTAACAAAAGGCCAACATTTTGTATTATTATCTGTTTCGCACGTGTTATTTACACAAAAGATGGTTTCAACCTGAATATTGAATATCAGTCTGATTTTGACCGATGCACAAATTTTGCGAGCTAGTGAAGTTCTTTTATTGCATGTGGCATACCGTTGGAAAGAGAATAGACTAGAGAACTTTGAGGGAGTTGGGAGATCCCGATCGCTTTTAACTATCTATCACGGCTAAGTAGGTTTTCTCAGTTAAGGAGAAATAGTCGACAAACTTAAGATGCGCAGTTCGATTCGTAAAAAGATCATAGATTTTTCATACAATAATATGTTTTATTACCAACTGAAAATATAATTTTGTTTTTTAAAATAAAAAAATATTTTATGAAAAGACTACGGAGCCGTACTTTGCGCGTGTCCGACTCGCACTTGGCCAGTTTTGATGCTAATTAGTTGCCTAAATGAGAATTTTGTTGCTCGAGTAATTTCGTAGCAACAAATTGCGGTGTCAATGCTTGCTTTTACGTCTGTAAAGCTAGCATTGTAATTTGTTGCTCAGTTGTTATTCAAGCAACAAAATTTATTTTTAGTTATAAATTTAGTGCTTTTTTGATGCTAATTAGTTAATGAGAATTTTGTTGCTCGAGTAATTTCTGGGCAACAAATTACAATGCTAGATGGTGTCATTGGTTGCTTTGACGTCTGTAAAGCTAGCATTGACACCGTCTAGCATTTTTATTTGTTGTTCGGTTGTGATTCAAGCAACAAAATTTATTTGTAGTGATAAATTTATTGTTTTTTTGATCCTAATTAGTTGCCCTAATGACAATTTTGTTGCTCGGTTGTGATTCAAGCAACAAAATTTATTTGTTGTGATAAATTTAGTGCTTTTTTGATCCTAATTATTTGCCCTAATGACAATTTTGTTGCTCGGTTGTTATTCAAGCAACAAAATTTATTTGTAGTGATAAATTTATTGTTTTTTTTATGCTAATTAGTTGCCCTAATGATAATTTTGTTGCTCGGTTGTTATTCAAGCAACAAAATTTATTTGTAGTGATAAATTTATTGTTTTTTTTATGCTAATTAGTTGCCCTAATGATAATTTTGTTGCTCGGTTGTTATTCAAGCAACAAAAATTATTTATAGTGATAAATTTATTGCTAATATGTTGCCCTAATGAGAATTTTGAAGCTCGAGTAACTTTTGAGCAACAAATTACAATGCTAGACGGTATCACCGCTAGCTTTACAGACCTTGCGGAACGTACGTTGCAGCTCTTCCTCCGGTTCGTTGATACCTTAATCATCTCTTACAACACCCCCGGGAAGAGATAGGGTGATGCTATTCTAGGGCACTACAGGCCATGCATATATGCATATACAGGATGTTCAAAAATTGAAGGATAATTTTGTTACTACGGATAGGTAATACGATAGCCTTACCCTATTGGGCACACCAACACTATTATAACTTTTTTCTAGAAAATCACAAATCATTTAAACACATGCGTTTTTTACACAAAATTAGAAAATCAAATGTTTATATCTCGAAAATTGTGAGACTTTTACATAACTTTAATTTTAGCATTTAGGATATGGTATTTAGGCTATGGTGTTTAGGCTATGGTATTTATTACCTATCCGCAGTTACATGATTATCCTAAATTTTTTGAACAACATGTATGAGTGTACTTATTATACTGCTCCAAGTAACCCATGATAAACTCTCAAATTAATTTAAAACTGTACATAAAAATTCGTTCAATCGGCTGAATGATTTGTATGGAGTCTTTTTTTTTTGCGAACTGACTTTTTGCCTCTTCGGGAAAGTTGTTCAGTATGATGAAAAGTCCCCATTAACGGTTGCCTTACAATTTTTTAGCTCGTTGAACAAATGTCAGTAGTTGGGGAAGTAAAGTTCTCGATTGTTGCCCGAGCGCTAGAAGATGTAGCGTAGACATGCCTCGGTGGACCAACGACCTGTTCGGAAGCCGCTAGATGCGGGCAGCGCAGGACCGGTCGTTGTGAAAATCCTTGGGGAGGCCTTTAACCAGCAGTTGACGTCTCTCAGCTGATATGATGATGATGATGAGGTTTTACACCCTGATTTTGATAATTGATGCTTTGGGAACCTATTCTTGTGCACCTAAAGATGGCCTCAAGGTTTTTAGCGAACTACGAATTACGAACTTTTCACTTAAATAAGTTTTGTAAGTACCGTTCACCTACGTAATCTATACATATAATAAAACTGTAACAGGGCCGTGTCTGTACATGAAATATTTCTGAAAATTAATAACTTAATTTAGATTTTTAAATTAAACAATTAAATTAAATTATTGTTATTTTTAAGTTATGTTTAAATGTAATTTAACTTTTTTTTGCATTGGGGCTTTGCCCTGTAATGAAATTGTATGAAATTGATTAAATAAAATAAAATAAACTATGGTTGACATTACTAACGATATACTCGTAGAGGCCAAAACAACAACTATTGGAATTTTTGTCTGTCTGTCTGTTTGTGTGTTCGCGCATCACGCAAAAACTACCAGGCCGATTTTGATGAAAATTTGTATGGTGGGTCCTTATAGCCCGGGTTACTTTTTATGCCGGAAAATTTATAAGTTTCCGTGGGAAAATTCAAAACCTCCAGGCGGACAAAGTCGCGAGCACATCTAGTAGTTTCTAAACCTACTTTTGAAACTACGAAATAAATTTAATGTAGCCTAGCAAAATGCCCCGATTTCCGTGTGAAATGGGTCATGGGTTTCACGTGGCGTAACGCGTTGATACGAACTAATTTATTGCCCTTCGAATTAAAAGGTTTTTTTGTTTTATCGTATAAAAATGCGGGTAGGTGGGTTGAGATAAAAATCTCACGCGTGCGGACGGTATATGATTATTTTTAACTGTTTTACCTACACAAAAACGGTGTGTATGTCGCAGGCATACCGTATAATTCGTCATTCGTCATTATAAATGTTGGGCAAATTATACATATAATGGCGACGGCGGGGATCTTTGACGGTTAATTCAATCAAACATGACCGAACCTAACATCGCCCATTTACAATCTGCCGTACGGCATTTTGACAATTTGTCTGACTCAGCATTGACCGTTTTTATATATGGACAAATTATTGCTGGGTCGGAATTTTACAATCTGCGTACATAATTTTACATTTTGCCTGACCGTTTAGATACGGACGAATTATACAATTTGTCTGACCACATGTAAAATGACTAATCATACAATTTACCTGCTACATGTGCATTATAAGATTCTGAAAAAAAGTGATTTAAAAACATTGTTACTTCCAGCACAGATTACTAATTAGTTACTACGTAACAGATACTTCACTCAGTAGTAAATTTCCAATACCTACTGCTATAATAGCCTACTCCATCGCGTCAGCTTGCTTCACACCACGCGATCCCACAGCAATCGCAGGGCTGCCTCTTCGATAAAATTAAATTAACATAACTTTTTGTGTCTATGTTATTGAGAACTGTGAATATGTTTTGACTTATAGGTGGTAGTTTAAAATTGTATAATTTATCTATCTATATATCTAATATATAAAAATGAATCGCAAAATGTGTTGGTAAGCGCATAACTCGAGAACAGCTGGACCGATTTGGCTAATTCTTATTTTGTCGAGTTCGTTATTGTCAGGAGAAGGTTCTTATGTAGGGTAGGGTAGGGTAGGGTAGGGTAGTGTAGTGTAGTGTAGGGTAGGGCGGGGTAGGGTAGGGTAGGGTAGGGTAGTGTAGGGTAGGGTAGTGTAGTGTAATGTAAGGCGGTACGTAGTTCGCCGGGACAGCTAGTATATATATCAAATGTCAAAAGAAAACAGTATCCAGTTAAAATATATAAGGTCTAACAAAATCAGCTGAAACTATTTTAAGGGCAAGTTCAGTAAACGAAACTGAACAACTTTTTCTTCAGCGACCATACTGAAATCTTAGAAAAAAAATCTACAATAAAAAAAAAAGAAATCTTTATAAATCCGGCACTGGCCATCGTACCGTAGCAGTCCACGCGCTGACGCGCCTCCGCCGGGCTCCGCCACAGATGATAGTACAAGCCGTGTCTTCCGTCGCGTCGGACACATAATTGGGTAGGTATCTAAACCCTATTTGTTTGGAAATAGCCAGACATGTAAACAAAACATGAACTTCAAAATAAACTAGTTTCAATTGGTTTTCAAGTCTTAAATGAACTAAAACACAGTATTTATGTCAATAAAATCCTTGATGTCCAAATGTAAGTGATTAAGCTAAAATGATAAAATGATTTGTTTACATGTTTGGCCATTTCCAAACAAATAGATTTTTCTTTAATGTGACTTGTCCGCAAACAGGCTAAGGCGAACTACCTACCTACTTGCTTCTTATGTCTCCGGTGATTTTCTTGGTTGACCGGCATCTACAGGTCGTGGCATACTCGTAAAAGTACCGTAATCCCGGAATCGCTGCAAAGCACCTATAGTATTGTGTGTAGATGGCATGTAGATGGGGTCTACGGCTATGAAAATCTTGAAACATGTTCCTGGTGTCTATTAGGTTGTGGTTACAAACTTTATATCACACCGCCATGTCCAAATATTGTTGTACATGGCATTTTCACAATAAAACACTTAACTTAGGCACTTAGGTCACAATCTGTAGGTTAGGCTTTGAGAACGTAACTCAATGAGTGCGCGAGAGTAACTGAGATATTTTTTTCGCGCACGCATCGCACTTGTTTGTAGGCGAAATGTACCTACGAGCGAGCAGCAAAATAGTTTAATGGCCTCAACGCTTCAACGAAGCCGCTCAATTTCTTATTTTTCGAAAAGTGTAAATACCTGTTGGGTTGTATTTTACTACCTACATCTAAAAGGGGAACTATAAGGTTTTAAATAGGTAATATTCGTTTTTAAATAAGAATTGATTGAGAGAACTACCAAAGGTCAACGGCCAGGCACAGCGCAGTTTCGTTGCGGCAAGGCACGAATCCAGCGAAAAGAAAGGACCGTACTACAACACGAGAATATTATAGTGGGCAATAATGGAATGTGGCAATTTTTTTTTAGAATTCGGTATGGTCACTGAAGAAAAAGTTGTTCAGTTTCGTTTACTGAACTTGCCCTTAAAATAGTTTCAGCTAATTTTGTTAGACCTTATATATTTTAACTGGATACTGTTTTCTTTTGACATTTGATATATATACTAGCTGTCCCGGCGAACTACGTACCGCCTTACATTACACTACACTACCCTACCCTACACTACCCTACCCTACCCTACCCTACCCCGCCCTACCCTACACTACACTACACTACCCTACCCTACCCTACCCGAAAACAAAAGAAATACGACATCTAGAACGCGCTATTAACATTTCTTTAATACTGAGTATATATACAAGTACCAATAATTAACGATTGGTCCACGGCCGGACTCAAGCGTACCACATCGCCTGGCGGAAATATCTCCCTCTGCTCTCGTCATGTAGGAAGAGAACGTTCCTACAACTTCTTTAATCAGACAGATTATCATATCAGCTCATATACCCACCGAGCGGCTCGAGCGTACCCTGAATGAGGGCGATCGGGCCTTACTCGACCACGCGGGCCCAGTGCAGGTTGGTCAACTTCAAACATTACCTTCGAGTTCCTTCGCAGGCGTCGGCAGGTTTACTAACGATGCTTTCCTTTAACTTAAGGCGTCGGATAAACTTTCTTATGAAATCTAAATTCAATGAAATTCATGAAAACACATTAGTACGTGGTAGGATTCGAACCACGACCTTTCCGGACAGGAGATAGCAGCCCTATCCGTTACGCCACCGTCGCCGACGATCAATATATATATATATAGAATTCTCGTGTCATAGTCTTAGTTGCCATACTCCTCCGAAACGGCTGGACGGATTTGCATTAAATTTTCTGTGTAATTCGGCGGTAGGTCTGAGAATAGGTATAGAAAATTTTTCACCGGTATCTGAGCGGGCGAACCCACGGGAAACAGCTAGTACAAATATAAAATAAAATACAGAATAGATCAGATGGTAATAACTGGAGCATACCACAGATAAATATATTCACAGAACCATGGAAAAAATGTTTTTTCTATAGTCTGGTTGACCGGACAACCCAACCGTACCACGAGTGAGGAGCGATCCGAACACTAAGATTATATAAACTCTTTGTTGGCTTTTAAGTAACAAAACAAAAAATAATGAATTACGAACACAGGCAATAAAATATTAAGGCAATAAGATATCCTAAAGTTTAGGAAACATTTGCCTTTAAAAACTTATTTTCATAAATGTGTATCTAATGACTCTGACTTTTGCTTTTCAATCTACAAACTTTTTTTTGTAATGATAAGTGAACACCTTATTTCTATATTATTTTACCACTTAGGCCATTCTCACACGAGGTGATCAAAATAAAACCATTTTTCAACGCCGACGCCAAAATCGCGTTAGCACATACCTTTCTATGGCGGTTCACACACTACGCAACGCCGCCGGACCACTTGTGTCATGGGACAGTACCATTGATGGTATATCTGGCACCAAATTGTCCCAAGTGTACCATTGATGGTACAACTGGTACTTACTTGTACTATTAGTTACCATTACTCCAACATAAGATATGAGCTCTTTTAATAATACCACACGCTGTCCATTTTATAAATTTTCTTATTGTGCGACATTGATGAAGTCAACTCTGATTTTGTTTGAGGTATGAACAGAAAGTAAAATATTTATGTATTATTATATTGCTATTATTTATGTTTATTATTTACAATTTATGTTTTTTTTATTGATTTTTTATTGGGGTAATTTGGTGCTAAATGTACCATCAATGGTACTGTCCCATGGCAAGTAAACCCAAGCGGCATTCTAGTTTTATTTATCATGGCACAATTGGGACCAACACGGTACAAGTGGTCTGGAAGCGACGCAACTCGTTGAAAACTGGCGACGCAACCACAGTCTCGTTCGACTGGCAGTGCAGGTCGGTTGCGCTTTGCCAACGCAATTTTTATAAAATTGGCGCACGGTGTGTCATGTCTTCGTGGTGTCTGAGTGAAATTGACACAACTTAAGTTGCGCCATGTGAGAGTACAAGTTGCATCGTAGTTGGCGACGCGTTGCCAATCAGTTTAGGTTGCATTGCCGTCACCCCGTGTGATAATGGTCTTAGGGTGAGTTGCACCATGTAACTATAACGATAACCAAACCATAACCGGCCGACAAATGGTCGGTTATATATGTGTTGCGTCATTTTAACAACAGTTAAAACAGTAGTTTAAATGACGTCATAACTTAACGCTAACGTTAACCGCTCGGTTTTGACCGATTATTGTTATGGTCAAATAACGGCGATTTGACGGCTGGTTACGGTTTGGTTTTCGTTGTAGTTACATATTGCAACTCACCCTTAGCTACATATAACTTTTTGAAAGTGGTTCTTTTTCAATTTATCAAATTATTATTAAAGTTTTATCTTATAGAAACTAAGTAATTCAACATGTTTAGCAAAGTGGCTGTGGGCAGGGCACTAGCTCGTAGAACAGATGGCGGTGGACCGACGACCTGGTGAAGATCGCGGGAAGCCGATGGATGCGGGCAGCGCAGGACCGGTCGTCGTGGAAATCCTTGGGGGAGGCCTTTGTCCAGCGGTGGAAGTTTTTCGGCTGATATGATGATGAATTCAACATGACATAATTAATTACAATCGTAGTAAGTAAAGTTCAGCTATCATCCATTATCATCATTTCAAGTTAACCACCTTCATGAGTCCTTTAGGAGTGCGCAGGTTCAATTCCCGACGGAGTCTAACTTTGAGAGACTCGGTTTGGTTGTAAGTACAGTTTGGCATTTAAGCCCGCCTGGCTGAACACCATCATATCTTAACAACATTAAAGTGCTCCAACTTGTAGATAAGATAGACAGTTCCCCATTGCGTTGGGGAATTTCGGCAAGCCCATCTTCCCATCTTAGGTATCATCGTCACTTACCATCAGGAGAGATGATACCAAGGGCTTACATATTGTGTACTAAAAAACTAAAAGATTTCTATTGTTAAATATAAGGCTGGCTGTCCACCAGCGATGTGCTATGTAGCTAAGCTTTGCAAGGTTGAGTAGCAAAGCTATGAAACTATGTACATACCAACTACATCACACAGACACACACATCCACACCACACATCCCTAGCTAATATTGTCAAAATAATATAATATTCTTAGCGCACATCGTAAACGCACATCCTTAGCAAACATCGCACGCATGTCTCTCTCGAGTTGTATATACAACGAACTCACTTAAAAAAAGATGTATTTCCAAGAGCTACAAGAAATGTTGACCGACTAGCATTAGACCATTGTCCCAGAACTAAATTATATTTTAAAAACAGTGCATTCATGTGCACAAAAATTTATAATGCAACACCAGACTCATTTAAGAACCTACAAATAACACTATTTATAAAAAACATTGTATAACTGGCTAATTAAAAAAATATTCTATAATGTCAATGAATTATTTGACCAACAAATAATGTGACCATGAAAATAATAAATGTTTTATTTTATTTTAAATTTTGCATGTTTTTTTTTAATATTAGCTATAAAGAGACGTATTTAAATATCATCATCTGTTTAATGTGTACCTGTATAAATGCAAAATAAAAAAAAACGGGCGGGGCTGTGTCGGGGCACACGGCCGTTGGTTTTAACGTGAATACGTCTCGTAACGGGTAATATGTAGTTTCTATATAAAATATTATTATTATTAATATTATTATCTGCGTAATTTCAACCGTCCCAGCTGCAGATGTACTGGCACCGTCGTTGATCCGCTCGGCCGCATTCATTACTTTACGTTGCCGGCACTGCTTGACTCGATCATATGGTGTTTTATTGGTACCATTCGATTGCTGTTGAGATGTCCTTTCCAACCGTATACAATCTCTGTATTTCGATTTGGCTTTTCGACGCGTATAGGCCGACATTATATATTTTTTGATATTATTATTTTATTTAAACACCTTATTATAATCACAGTTACAATTTTACACTAATGTTTTATATATAATCGATAGATTTTGACGAGAGCTGACGATTGAAACTTGAATGAACGTCGTAGCTTCACCGAGTCGAAAGTTATACTAAATGGAAATCTCGATACGCAGCAAAATGACCTTCAAAATGGCGGGGCTGCCCCCTCCCCCGCGCGCGATGTGTTACAGTCCTTACGTAGCGTAATAAATTCTTTGATTCTTTAGCTATCAAGTGGTGTAAACGAAATTTGGATGGAGATGATAGATATGTAGATACAACACTAAACTGTATCCCCCGATTTTGTTATCATTCGTTTTTTTGGATTGCATCCCTATGGAGGTAATTTTAAAGACGTATTCACGTCAAAATCTTATCTTAGCTAAACCCTCGTGCAACAGAAGTGCGCTGAGCTGAGAAATTAGCTAAATCGCACTTCTCTGGTGGACCACCAGCCTCAGCCTACCACCATTGCCTACTTACCGCGATCATCAGCACTAGACACCGCTTAGCTTTTATGGGTTTTCGCCCTAGGGGCATAGGTTGTCCCCGTAGTCCCACTAGTAAAACAAAATAGTGGAACCACGGGGAAACAGTGGAAGATTGATGTATCAATCGCGTACCGTTTGGTGCTTTGATCAGACATTTTTGGGTCAAAATCGATTTACTTTTCTGGAATGGTAAAAGATAAAAAGACCAGTTTATTATTAAGTCAAAGGCCCAGGCCAGTCACTCACGTATACTTTTGTGTCCACCTTTTATTTTGGCTTTTTAGGGTTCTGTATCCAAAGGTAAAATATGGTTGAAGGTAAATTACTATGCCGCGTCGTTTCTTTTCTCTCTAATATGGTTGATGGGAGCGATGGCTGACTCTCGCGTTTTACTCGTAACCGGGTGCTGTCCGTGTGAACTGGCCTACTCTTGTTAAAAGCATTCAATGATTTTTATGTATAACTTTTCGTGTCATATTGTTTTCATGTTCTAATGACATAATCTGGTTTATATCAAGGATTTAATTTTGACGTTATTAACTAATTATTGTTTATTTCTTGATTCTTCACAAATGACATTGTTATTATTATTTTATGACTATCAGAAAGAGTGTAATTTGCACCTACGAGTATTTTGAATAAATATATTGAATTGAATTCTGGGTGTGGTATGCTTAGAGGGGTTTTGCCGTAATCGCCACGCTTGGGATGTGGTTGCAGGTGTGTTGTAATGCACGGAAAGGACGCTGCTGCCCTTCCTCCGATTTTAAGTCCCTTAGTCGACTCTTACGACCCCCATTGGAAGAGATGGGATGGTCCTATTCTTAGCCGGGAGCAATACGGCCCCTGGAGTCATACGGCCATAAGTCTCGAGTGGCGACCTCGCACCGGAAAACGCAGCGTAGGCAGGCCTTCCACGCGGTGTACAGACGACCTGGTGAAGATCGCGGGAAGCCACTGGATGCGGACAGCGCAGGACCGGTCGTCGTGGAATTACTTTTCGGCTGATATGATAAAATTACTATTACTAACTCTACGCTGCCCATTTGTCCGTCTTACCTTTAAGGCCTGTACCGTCGCCAACGACCAACTTTGTAACCACTTTTTACTTCAATTATGGATTTTTTTTGTGTGTTGCCAGTGATGACTTACGGAACTGAGATATGGTCGCTTACTATGGGCCTCATAAGAAGGCTCAAGGTCACCCAAAGGGCAATGGAGCGTGCTATGCTCGGAGTTTCTCTGCGTGATCGAATCAGAAACGAGGAGATCCGCAGGAGAACTAAAGTAACCGACATAGCTCACAGAATCGCTAAACTGAAGTGGCAGTGGGCAGGGCACATAGCTCGTAGAACAGATAGCCGATGGGGCAGTAAAGTTCTCGAGTGGCGACCGTGCACTGGAAAACGTAGCGCAGGGAGGCCTCCCACGCGGTGGACCGATGACCTGGTGAAGATCGCGGGAAGCCGATGGATGCGGGCAGCGCAGGACCGGTCGTCGTGGAAATCCTTGGGGGAGGCCTTTGTCCAGCAGTGAACGATTTGTGGCTGATATGATGATGGATTTTTTATCTAAAAAAAGAATTGTTTTGTAATTGTTTTTTTTTTTAAGTTTATTGTACACAAGATGCATTTAATACAGACTTTAAACATTAAGGTGATACAAAGGGTACATACAGCTTATTTCTAGTTTTTTACTTTATTGATTTGATTTCCTCGAATTCTATTATAATACACAGAACTCTCTCTTTTCTTTAATACGATGCACCCTTTTTTATCTAGTTGTTATAACCTTAGAACTGCTGCAATTTTAATTGAAACATTATGATAATTTATGAATTTCCGGACAAAACAATATAAAATAATTTTGTTTTTTTAGCTTTTGGATAACTCTTTTGTTTTATTTGTAATGAATTTGTGCATGTAGGTTTTTAAGTGTTTTATTCATCATCATATCAGCTCATATACGTCCCCACCGAGGGGCTCGATCCTACCCTGAATAAGGGCGATTGGGGCTTAGTCGACCACGCCGGCCCAGTGCAGGTTGGTCGACTTCACACACAACATGCGAGTTTCTTCGCAGGCGTGTGCAGGTTTCCTCACGATGTTTTCTTTCACCGTAAGAGCGTCGGATAAACGTACAAATGAAATTTAAATTCGAAATCACATTGGTACGTGGCAGGATTCGACAGAAGGTGGCGGCCCTAAGTATTTTATTAAATTGTTTAAAATATTTTTTTCAAATTCTTATATAATAAATAACCATCGTTAAATTTTCACAAAATGCCGAATCATTTAGTTCAAGCTGTCACTTTCTTTTCAAATTCGAAAACGTGGTTTAGTAATCCAAAAAAAGTGTATGTACAGTATCTATAACAGACAGTATGGAGAACACGTAGATAATTATACTAAAGTTCTCATTATTAATCCAAGGGACAACTGTATAATGGAAGAAGTACATGGTATAAAACTGAAAGGGAAGATTCACTATTCTTTGAGCAACATTTACTTCAGGGTGTGGCAATCGCGGTGTAAGATATACCACAAGGATGTACCACAACTGGACTATTATAGCCACGGATTCTTGTAGACTTGTGTTTCGAGTAGCAGATTGGTTCAGAGCAGTCATCAGGCTATGGAAATTGTAGAGGAAGAATATCAATCGCCATAACTCGTACAGAAAACACAGTTCCATAAGCACAGGAAGAAACACAGTGACGTGCCAGGTTCTATGATATAAGCACAGGAATTTCTGGTCTTGATATCTTGACGATTTACGTGTTAATGTTATAAGGGGGTTTTTAGAGTTACATTTTCGAAGTTATTTCTTTGAAATTTAAATTTATCAACTAATACATATTATTCACTGTTTTATAAACGTCGTCATTGTTGTAGTGTGTTTTATAGATATTATTTAAAACCTCCATAACAGACAAGTTCAATTTTTTTTTTTTTATTGTATTTATTTTGACATTGACATTATTATTTTGTTGACAACTAACAATACCATAAATTTCTGTGATAACTTTTTCATTGTTTATACTTATCTTTATTTTTACATAAGGGGTTACACCTAGCTTGCAAGCGCCGCTATCAGTTAAAACAAAATTTCTCGCTGAGTACATCATCATCATCATCATATCAACCGACGGACATCCACTGCTGGACATAGGCCTCCCCCAAAGATTTCCATGACGACCATTTCTGCGCTGCCCGCATCCAGCGGCTTCCACTCCGGCTACGGTAAGCCTCCCACTCGGTGGACCGATGACCTGGTGAAGTTCGCTGAGTACATAATTTAACGAAAATTTTCAACGGTAAAAAGAAGAATTTTCATCATATTAGCCGATGGACGTCCACTGCTAAACACAGGCCTCCCCCAAGGATTTCCACGACGACCAGTTCTGCGCTGCCCGCATCCAACGGCTTCCCGCGACCTTCACCAGGTCATCGTTCCACCGAGTGGGAGGCCTGCTTACTTTACGTTTTCCTATGCGCGGTTGCCACTCGAGAACTTTAGTAACCAAACAGATAAATCAATTATGCGTAAAGTTTTATGCTTATCCATAATTATACATTACTAGCTTATTCTTTGGAACCTTGATTTATTTTATTTATTATGGTTTTGTGTTATTTATTTATAATTTATTATTTTAATGTAATTGGAAGACTAACGACTAATATAACAATTACATAAAACACAGAAAGCTACATATAAGTCTTCATTAATAGAAACATAATTATAAGATGATCAAAACAGGAAATTGGAAAATTATAAAAAAACATAATTAACAATATTAATTATAATTATATTAATTGTTCGTTCAAAAATCCCATATAAAAATCGTTTAATCGGGCAACTTTTCCAATCTAGGTGCACGGTAGTGTCCGCCGCCAGCTCCTACCTTTTCTCTAAGCGTTTCGTCGTTTTTTTGATCCCTCATAACTTGGGTTTGGATTATGCCAGATAAACAAAGTTCACGGAATATGATGTCAATATAAGAATCATTAAATTTATAAAGTTTCAATTGCATACTCATAGCTCTTATACTTAAGATTTTATTGATATCAAAAAAAAACGATTTCGTCAATGACTAACTGATGATCATCAAAATTCTTATAGTGCTTCCTAAAGTTCTATAAAGCTGACATTTGGTATGTAATCTATTGTTAGTACACAAACAACGAAAATTCTAAAACTTGGAACTTTTATCCTTTCAACCCCTCAAACTAGGTGATTGAAGTTTGTATGAGACTTTCGCAAATTTTGATGCTAGAGGTCTGAAATTGATATAGGTACTCCTTGTTGTAAATAATAAAATACATATTTTACGTTTATAGTAAATCACCCTCCAACCTTTAAATTAGAGGATGGAATTAGGTGCGCTTAAAACGTCTTATGTGTACCCGCTGTGATTGATGATGAATCAAATAAAGCGCGGCCTGAGCTTGCAGTCCGAACAGAAACGATTGTGTCGTGGGAAAAATGCATCACTTTAAAGAGCAGAGCGATTTGAATTTTCTACGTGGAAGGAGTTGAAGAAAGGCTATGAAAAAAGGCACCCCTAATGTGCAAGAAATACACCCCGAAAAATTAAATAAAAAATGTGTTAAACAGCTTACAAAAAGATAAAACATTCATGTAAAATGTTGCCAAGACGAGACCATATGGCTCGCACTGTCAAAAAGTTATCAGATCTCGTTTAGAGCAAAGCTTTTAACTCAACACGCCTCAATTCTACAGCCCCTAACTTTACAAACTGTGTAGAGTTAAATATGTTACTACTAAGGTGAAAATTTTACTCACTGTCCAATACTTTTCTGTTTGACTAAGGTGTAGAGTTTGTGAAGTTGAGACTTGTAGAATTAGGGCGTGTAAAGTTAGAAGCTTTGCTCTACATGAAATCTGATAACTTTTTGACAGTGCGAGCCCTATGATCTCATCTTGGCAACATTTTACATAAAAATATTTTGGTGGGATTGTTTTTTTTAAAAAAAAAACCTTACTCGGACTGTTACGAACATTTAAAAGAAATAAGTATCCAAATCCATCCAGCCGTTCTCAAGTGATGCATTTACCCACGAATAACATTAAATGTCTATTTTCAAGCGACTTCCAAAAAGGAAGAGGTTCTCAATTCGACTGTATTTTTTTATGTATGTATTACCTTATATTTTTTGACTGGGTAAACCGATTCTTATGGTTCTTTTTTTATTTGAAAGCTAGTGCTTTCCATGTGGTCCCATATAAAATTTATCAAAATCAGTGTAGTACTTTATTAGGAAATTAACAAAAACCAAAAATAATAATGCAAAAATGTACTAAGTTGTTGCGATGGAAGGCGGTTTTTTAACGTTTTTGTTAGAGAGATTGTTTGTGTAAGCACATGAAAATAATTTTAAGCAGCAACCTGAACTGTGGCCCTTAGCCCCTTAAACTCACATGAATGCGAAAAGCACGTCTCAGCGATTTCAACAGCTCATTGAAGCTTCTCTTACCTCTCACTCATATATAGCAGCACAGATCGTTAAGCCAGGGAAATACAAAAAATATTAAAGAGATTGACTTCTGAAAACACAAAAGCGGCGTCATAAAGACATCCTTCCTTAACGCAGGACGTATAAAGACGCGTTTAAACACCGAGCAATCAATCACGCGCCTGACATCTCTGTCAGTTGTCAGTGTGCACGAGGCGTCATGTTCAACGTGGAATTTATCGTGTGCGTGTCTTTAGGAGTCATTTAGACTATCCGATAACTTTGGGTATGTCTGTGTCTAGCAGAAGACCGTCTTTTGGCTGATAAGCATGTGACGAAGTCATTCTTTTTTGCTTATATTCGATCTGTTTTGTGTTTACTTCTTTGTGATAATTAGTTTTAAAGTGAAACTTTTATTACATCGTCTCGAAATTTTTCGTCTGTGTATAGCATGTCGCGTGACGGTCGGCCGCGGAGTACAGATAAGTGAAAGGTGCTCGTCAGAGCAGCCATGATCGTTTCGTCCTTTGTACCGTAGCTCCAAGAGGTGTGAAAAAAAGTTTCACTTTTACCGAACATAAAACCACACATTTTTTTTATTGTTTTTCTAATTATTGACTTTTGCTCATGCCTTTATCACTGTCACTACCCTTTTATCTGTTCGTCTTGTTTTATTTCTATTTTTCGGATTATTAATTTTTTTCGGTAATAAGACATATTTTATTTAATTAATCGGATCCTGAGCCCCCCTCCAACTAATTGGAAATTACTTGTGCGAGATGAGACGCGAATGGACAGCGCGTTGAGGTCGCATGCAAGAAATTTCAATAAGGCAGAAACAATGTCTGGTAGTCTGGGCGATAGAGCGTGCCATGCTCGGGGTTTCCCCACGCGTGGACTAGATCGCAGGAAGCCACTGGATGCGGACGGTGTAGGATCGGTCTGACAGCGGACGTCTTTTGGCTGATACAATGAAGAAACATGTTCGTTAATAAAAATAAAATAACGATTACATTTTCTCGTCAAATACTAGAACGACATGTCGTAGAAATTGTTTATTCCGACATATTTTGTAATATCATTCCGATGATCATCGGTAAGTGTAAAATGGCCCTAAGGCTGAGATTAGATTTTGGAGCGCCTCTTTATCTTGCCGTAACAATATTACGTTCTTAATTCAAATTGCTTGTGTTGGAATTTAATTTTCTGCGGTGGGTAGGTATGAGAATTGAGTTGGTACTTTATTAGAAATAAAATGCGTGTCGTTAAATAAAATTTAAGATCTAGTAGCTATTGTTACAGTTATTTGTGATTCACTCGTGGTGAACAGGTTTTTTTTAAACTGGCGTTTCAAACAGAACCAAAAAATCTTGGACGTCACCAGCAGCCTCATGGAAGAAAGACACAGATTAGTATGAACATATTTAGGTTTTTTCTTGCACTATTCAGTTCAGTGTTCCACCAAGAACCTACTATCGCAAGCATACAATACACAGATTAGTTTTCCAGTCCTCTGAAGACGCTACTCAGTATCGGCAACTTAACAGACAGATGTCTAAGTCCCTGACTCACGATTTACGCCAGTATTATAGAAATTGTAAAAAAGAGGCGATTAAGAACAACAGAGGCTTTAAAGTGTTAGCGAGAGATCTCTCTGATGGACAAATCCAACTGATCAAGCTGAAGACTGAGGATGGTAGAATCATATCGTCTAAGACTGAGTTGCTGGAAGAAGTTGAGAAGTTCTACAGACAATTGTACACGACCATGCCTGTCAGCGATCTGGCTAAAGACCCAAGAGCCAGGCTAACGCGACACTATACCGAAGATATCCCGGACGTCCGCCTGTATTAGATTAGGATGGCTCTCAAACAAATCACGAACAATGGCACCGGCTGATGATGGAATTACGGCTAAACTTCTGGAAGAAGGTGGAACACCGGTACTTAAAGCTCTTCAGAAGTTACTTGATTCCGTCGATTCCGCTTTACGCCTTAGGCATTGCAAAGAAGTGTGGTCGTGCTTTTCTTCAAAAAGGGCGACAATACCCTGCTGAAGAACTACAGACCTATCTCACTTCTGTGCCATGTATACAAGCTGTTTTCGAGAGTCATTACGAATCGTCTCTCACACAGTTTGACGGCTGCCAGCCTCCCAAACAAACCGGTTTCCGAAAAAGCTTCAGTACCATAGACCACATACATACGCTGCATCAGATTATACAGAAGACCGAAGAGTATAATCAGCCACTACGCTTAGCCTTCGTGGACTATGAAAAAGCCTTTGATTCGGTCGAAACTTGGGCTGTGGTAGTCTCTCCAGCGGTGTCAAATTGACTATCGATATATCGAGGTGCTGATGTGTTTGTATGAAAACGTCACCATATCGGTTAGCCTCCAGAATCAAATCTCGAGACCTATCCAGTTGCAGCGAGAGGTGAGACAGGGAGACGTCATATCTCCGAAACTTCACCGCCGCCGCCCTGGAAGATGTTAATTTGTTAGAGTTCGTCAATATCAGTACATGTTCATGAATCAATAATATATATGCAATGATAAGTTTAAAAAAAAACTCTAAACAGCTTTGCCTTACAATAAAATGTAAAAAATCTGTGGTATCATAAATATGTGACTACACTTAATATCAAGAAGTCGGATATCAGTCAGTTAGTTAACAGTTTTATCTAGTAGTCAGATATGTTTGTCTACACTACCGTAACATATTCATTTTATTGATATCTAAGTTTGCATAGAACTATATCATTTTCAAGCTTACAATGTTTTGAACCATTGACCCTGCCAATATATTAATAAGTTCGACTGTACCTACATCCGTTAACTATCTTATTTTCTACACGGCATAAGCAGCTGAACTAAGCATTCCTGCTAAGGTATAGTTGTGGTCCCCGTTGAAGTGAAACATAAAAGACAGACATTCGTCTTATTCTTATCGTGTGGCACAATTAACCGTGCTATCCATAGGATAGACGGTGGTTGCCTGTTTTTGCACTTAGTATCACCCGCGGTGACGTGTAGGGTATTTAGATTAACACCTACGGACGTGTGCAACGCGACCTTCGTACACATCTGGAATCAGAAGTGTAGGTTTCTTCACGATGTTTTCCTTCACCGTTAAAGCAATGGGTAAAAAATATGTACGTAAGTTTAGAAAAACTCATTGGTACATTGGCCGTCCGGATTTGAACCCGGGACCTCTGGTTAAGAGGACTGCGTCGTTACCGGTTGAGCCACCGACGCTTATCATCGACAGACATTTAGATCGCGTAAAAGTTAAGCGCTGCATTTCGTTAATATGTAGAAAATGTGTTAATGGTTTTTATATTAAATAATTTATTTGCCTGAGTTCATTTTCAATGTATAAGACGGTCATAAGATAAATATCCTTTATTGCACACCAAATATATAAAAAAAAATCTTATTAACTAGTTAAATACACAATGATATGCAAAAGTGTACTTATCGCTTTAAGCTTTTTCTTCCAGCCAATCTTTGGTGAATGGAGGAGACGAGAAAGTGGAACGATAGCGGGTGGGTGCATGTGCAACTAAAAATTAATACTTAATAAAAAAGATAAATTACAAATATATAAATAATTATACATATAGATAAATATATAAATTACAAATACATAAATACATATACATATAGATAAATACATAAATTACAAATACATAAATAAATTTAATATATACTATAACAATATAAGTAAGTATGCAACCTCCTTGTCGAATAATATGACTTGAACTATTACTTGAACTATTACTTGTGGCTCTTGATGAGTCATCAATCTATCTCTTTCTGACACAGGCCACCTTGGTTAATATTTTAACCTCCTTTTTTCACAAGGATATAAACTACTTCTGACTGAACCGAAGGAGTTTCTATAATTTTGGTGAAAATCATTTTTATTAATTGCTATCTAGAAATTTAAAAAGTGGCAAAGTTATAGGTAGACCGCTTAAATCAATCTTCGCCCGCGCGTTACAGGGGTAACATTTTTGTGGCAACAATGCGCTTTAATTGTCTGCCACCCGCGCATTGTTGCAACAACAATGCGCCTGCCGCCCGCTCCTCTCTCGATCTCCTTTGTCGCTTTACCCCCGCGCCCCTGTACCGCGCGGGCGAAGACTAATTCTTTTTTTTTTTTTTTTTTTTTTCCCCGAAAGATGGTTGGTGGGGAGAGAGGTGAATACGTTTACGTATACCTGTGCAGCGATAAAGCTGCACCGGTTATGTGGGACTCACAGCTGTCGAGCCGCACTACCCACTAACACCCCCCGAAGAACTTTGGCAGCAGAGCCACCCTAAAAGTACATCGGAGCGACGCCCCCCCCTAGGGAGGGGGGGGTGCGAAAAATACACGCTAACCTAAGAACAGCGCGGCGAGCTCCTGAAGGGAGGGCCGTTTGGTTTATCACATTAAGTGTGCAAGTGAGGGGACGGTGTTATTCAAATAATAACACTAGCAGTCTCCCTGAGCTGCCAGGAGGCAGTTCAGGTCGGCTGATATTTTATTGGGAGGATCGGTGAGGACATTTCTTGGTCTGCGGACCATACTACTAGTTAGAACGGGACGTGGTGAGTAGTTCGCTGCCTCGCGAATCAGTGGGTTGGGATGCGACTCCGAGGACTTGAAGAAGTTCTCGGAGAGGCCTTTGATGAATTGTTGGGTTGTGGGTATGCCTAAGTCCCTATGCAAGTCTGGGTTCCTGACGCACCATTGGGCGTCCAGAGCCCTACGGCAGAAAATGCTCTGGACTATTTGGATCTTATCCATCATATTTGGGTTCGCGTGTGCAAATACGGGGGCCGCGTATGTCATTACCGGTCGGATGCAAACCTTAAAGAGTGTTCGCTTATTCGTGGGGGACATTTTACTGTGCCTACCTAACATGCTGTTTAGCCTGCCCAGGTAGAAGCGGGCATTTCGGGTCACCTTTGTAATGTGAGGTTCGAAAGAGAGACATGAGTCGAGAGTGACTCCTAAATATTTGGCTTTACGTTGCCAGGGAACGCGGGTTCCTAGCATGCGGATTGAGTCTGCGGGCTGGTTGATCCTACGATGGTAGTCGAAGCGGACCGCGGAGCTTTTGCTCGGGTTCACTTCGATTCTCCATTTCCTAAACCAGTTGCCTAGCTCGTTGACTGCGGTTTGCAGTTTGGCTATTTGTGGTGTTAGCTCAACGGAAGGCCCTCTTACGTAGAGGGCAGTGTCGTCAGCAAATAGGGAGAGCTGTACTGTTAGCCCTGATTTGCATGGTTTTGGGATGGGGATGTCATTTGTGTACAGAGTGTACAATGTTGGGGAGAGTATGGATCCTTGGGGGACCCCGGCTCTAATGGGACGCGGAGAGGAAAGTACCCCTTCGTGTCTAAAACGGAAGTTACGGTCTCGGAGGTAGCACTCCACTATTCTAACAAGTCTGTCTGGTAGGTCCATGTGGTAGAGTTTGTATACAAGTCCCGCATGCCAGACCTTATCGAAGGCCTTTGCGACGTCGAAGAAGACTGCTACTGTCCTTTCGCGTCTGGGGTAAAATCCGTCCAGTATGTATTCGACAATGCGGTGGACTTGTTGAGGGCACGAGTGTTTGGCGCGGAACCCAAACTGGTGGTTAATTATAAGGGGAGGTTTGTCCGGCGGGAAGATATGACTTTTAATTCGATTGAGTATGACTCTTTCGAAAAGTTTCCCCATAGTCTTGAGTAGACTTATGGGGCGGTGGTTTGCGGGGATGTTAAGGGGCTTGCCTGGCTTTGGGATGCCTATTACTATTGCTTCCTTCCATGCTGTCGGGAAGTAACAGTGTTCAAAGCAGGCGTTGATGATAATAGCTAGCAGTGCAAGTAACTGTTCCGGGTAGTACCTAAGCGCTTGGTTTGAGATGCCGTCAGCTCCGGGGGCTTTTTTAGGTTTAAGACCTCTAATAATGGAGCGTAGTTCGTCAGTTGATACTGAGATGGGGTCCGCAGTTAGGGGGAGCGAATTCCTACTACGTACCTCATCCTCCACTGTTTTTATATGATCGGGATCACACTCTTGTGTGCTAGGGGTGCATTGGGAGGCAATGCTGTCCGCGAAGCATTCCGCTTTCTCTGTGTCCTCGAAGGCTATCGTATTGTCTGGCCGCGTAAGGGGAGGGGTGTGCGTGATTGCGTCTACGCGGAGAGCCTTGGCTACTCTGTAGTAGGCAGTATGGGAGGGGGTGATATCCTCCATGAGTTTACTCCAGTTGGAGTTTCTCAGTTCGGAAAGATGCTTCCTAAGCTTACGCTGTAGGGAGTTGGCTTCCCTCCTATTGTCGGGTGTGGGATAGTCTGCGGCTCTACGGAGAGCTGCTCTTTTCTCTGCGATTAAGAGTTTTGTCTCACGCGGGAGTTTGCGGTCTTTGGTGGTAACGACCTTTTCGTTCTCCTTAATCGCAGCCTGAACTAAGTGGGTGATACTACTCACTGTGCTATCTATCTTGTCAGTACTGTCAAGGTAGTCGGGCGAGAAAGCGTATGCGGAGTCGGGGGCGTCAATGGCTGAGGTCAGTGAGTCTGTGATACCGTCCCAGTTGGTGAATTTTGTTGTCGTGGGGGCGGGTGTGCTAATTTGGGGGCCTAGTTTTAGGGACACTGGGCGGTGGTCCGAACCTAGCTCGTCAAGTGTGTCAATTGCGCATACGTTAAGGGAAACGCCCTTAACTATGGCAAAGTCGAGTACGTCCGGGTCGTGGTCCGGATTGTCCGGGTAGTGGGTTGGGGCGTATGGGGAGTATACTGTTAGATCTAGATCTTGAGTGATTTTGAGGAGCTTTACGCCATTGTTGTTGGTTTTGAGGCAAGTCCAGTCAGTATGTTTGGAGTTGAAGTCTCCAATCATAATGGTGGACCCGCCCAGGGCTAGGATGGCCTCGAAATCACTTTGCAAGGGAATTTTTTTGGGACGGATGTAGACTGAAGCTATGACTATTGACTGATGTCCTGTCATAGCTAGTTTGACTATAGTGGCTTCCATGTTGGTGAGCTGGGGGGTGGGGATCTGTGAGCAGTGGATTGCTCTCCTATAGTAGATGGCTGTTCCGCCTCCTCTACCTCTAAGCCTATCGTTATGGATAAGATTGAATAGGGGAATTTTTAGATCTCTGATGAATGGTTTGAGGAGCGTTTCCTGCACTGCTAGTATGTCTATATGCATACTTTTAACGAATTGTTTTAGCTCGGGGACATTGCTCTTTATGCCGCGCGAGTTGTAGGTGATGAGCGATAGCCCTTTGGGTTTTACCCGACCGGTATTGACGCCTATCTTTGGGGTGTTGTTTTGCCCTAAGGGCATTATTAGAACAAGCTAAGGAGGTGGTGGTGTTCCACAAGAGCGAGTAAGCGCTCTTGGGGAGTGCGTGAGGCGCGTATTTTACCAGCTAAAACCGAAATTTCGCTGATGTCGATGTTTGCAATGGTGGCGGCCACCGTTTGCATATCGTCCTTAAGGGACGGCTGAGAGCCGCCCGGTTGGGGACGCGGTTGAGGGGGGGGAGGGGTGGCTTTAGGAGCCGGTTTAGAGGGGGCTGTTGGGATAGCCCTACCCCAGGCATTGTTGGGGGCCGTGTTGGGTTGGACCCTAGGGGTCCTTAACGCGGGGAAATTTGCCGCTGTTGGGGCCGGTGCCCACTTCGAACCCTGTTTGGGTTGCGGGGTGGGTTTACCTCTTAGAGGTGTGGGCGGTTTGGGTTTAGGTGCGCGCGGGCAACCACGGTAGTTGGCCGGGTGGCCTTCCTGGCCGCATAGGACGCAGGCTGGGGGAGATGTGTCAGACGCGCGGTCACGCGTGCACTCTTTAGTGCCGTGGGGCCCAAGGCACTTGACGCACCTCGGGGTGGTAGTGCAATTGGCTGCCGCGTGACCGTATAACTGGCAACGGTGACATTGCCCGGGGTAACCGCGTTTGTGCGGAGGCTCCACTTTTACATTGGATAGCCCACAGATGGTGAGCTTACCCATTTTAAAAATGTCTTTCGCCTCCGGCTTGTTTGACAAGACTACGAGGGCGAGTGGGAAGTTTTTGCCGGAGCGGCTGTGCATTTTGTGCACACCCTCCACTGGCAATCCTAACTGAGTGAGGTCTGTGAATACCTCCTCGTTGGATAATTCGTGTGGGACACCGCGAAGGACCGCACGAATCTTACGCTCTTCAGGGAGAGCGTATGTATGATAAGGTATCTTATGTGTGAGTAGGAGCCTGGTAAGGTTCCTAAAATCGTCGGTCGTAGGGACCTCGATTTTTATCGTCTCACCTAAGTTAGACGCTTTGGTATACCTGATGTTGTGCTCCTTACAGAGATTGCTAGTGGTCTGCCACTTGCTCTTATCTCTGAGGAACACGTTAGGCGGGGGCTTGGCTCTCGGTAGGACCGGGGCGCACCGATTCGGCTTAATCGCCGTGGTATTTTTGCCTGACTGGCTCGATTCCGCGGGCGGCGGGGCGGCGCGGGTGGAGGGGGTGGTAGCTGCGGCCGGCGGCGGCGCGGAACTAGCGGGAGGGCTGGGCAGGGTAGAGCGAGACAGCGCTAGCGACTCTAGCTTTGCTCTCTCGCGTTGGGCTAGCTGTCGCTTTGCAAGCTTTCTAGCCTTTTTTGCGGCCTTTTTGTCGTTTGCGGATACGAACTCGGAATTACCCGTAACGGTGTCTTCTGATGTATCGGACATGTCTGAGTCGACGGGGCGGCCTCGTTTGTGAGGGCGGGAGGAGGACACTGACGAGTTGTCAGCGTCCATAAAGTCATCGTCCTTGCCGTTGTCGACCTCGGACGCCTGCTCAGGGACAGACGCGGGCGACGGCGGCTCGGGAGACGCGGGCGAGTCGGGGATAGTGTCTTGTAGGTTAGCTAAAACCGAACCTAACAGCCCTAGGTGTCCCTAACCGTCACCCCTGGGCAAGCCCTAGTGCAATGGGATCGGGTAGCCTAACGGCCCTAGCTGCCTGAAGTGTCGAGGGTAGCCTGTGCGAACTGGAACCAGCGCAGACGCCCAAACAACACAACAAGAATAGGTAAGAGGATGGGTAGGGTGGGAGGGAGATATCTGGCGTCGGCGAGGGAAGCCCCCAAAGCCGGTGGTTCCAGACCCAACCAAGAATTTCCGTTTCCCAGTAGGGAACCGTGAGGGCTTGGGTCACACTCTGTCCGACTTTGACGCGCAGCGCCGTGAGGCAGCCTTCCTCTTAAAGAGGTGCACCGGACAACCACGTAAAACGGTGGTTTTAGCAAACGCGCGAGGAGACTTGTATCGATCGTCAGAAACTGGCCGTAGTCGCGTCGTGTAAACACCACGTGGCTGGGCTGGGATGGCCGACTGGCAGCGTTGCGCGCGGCGCAGGCAGATGTCGGCAGTGTGCGGGGGCGTGGCCGGCGGACGGGCACGACGACGCACGGAGATACTCGAGAGTAGCGCGGATAGCGGGCGGCGGCGGGGCGCCGAGAGCAGACTGTCTAGCACACGTCCACCGCAAGCGATAGACGGTGTCAGACCCCAAGACTAATTCAAGCGGTCAACCTATAAAAGCTCAAGTGAGGTAACTTGTGCGCTTAAGTGGCTCTTGATGAGTCATCAATCTATCTCTTTCTGACACAGGCCACCTTGGTTAATATTTTAACCTCCTTTTTTCACAAGGATATAAACTACTTCTGACTGAACCGAAGGAGTTTCTATAATTTTGGTGAAAATAATTTTTATTAATTGCTATCTAGAAATTTAAAAAGTGGCAAAGTTATAGGTAGACCGCTTAAATCAATCTTCGCCCGCGCGTTACAGGGGTAACATTTTTGTGGCAACAATGCGCTTTAATTGTCTGCCACCCGCGCATTGTTGCAACAACAATGCGCCTGCTGTCCGCTCCTCTCTCGATCTCCTTTGTCGCCTTACCCCCGCGCCCCTGTACCGCGCGGGCGAAGACTCATTTAAGCGGTCTACCTGTAAAAGCTCAAGTTAGGTAACTTAAGTGGCTCTTGATGAGTCATCAATCTATCTCTTTCTGACACAGGCCAACTTGGGTATTATTTTAATCTCCTTTTTTCACAAGGATATAAACTACTTCTATTTAATTTGTTTCTCAAAAGTCTGACTGAACCGAACGTGTTTCTATAATTTTGGTAAAAATCATTTTTAATTGCTATCTAGAAATTTAAAAAGTAGCAAAGTTAAAAGCTCAAGAGAGGTAACTAGATAAGTCATCAATCTATCTCTTTCTGACACAGGCCGCCTTGGGTAATATTTTAACCTCCTTTTTTTCTAGTATATAAACTATTTCTGTTAAAATTAGTTTTTCAAAAGTCAGATTGAACCGAAGAAGTTTATATAATTTTGGTGAAATTCATTTTTATTAACAGCTAAAAAGTGGCAAAGTGGAAAGCTCAAGTGTGGTAACTTTCGCACAGAATAGACTGGCATGTAAAGTACCAATTTTCTAATAATTGTACTACGATTTTACTACGAGAAGCTATGCCTCATACCTCGTAGCCATAGTACCACGAATCTATAATGTTACTGGGATAAGTTACTTGTGATGAAAGCAAGAACCTTAAATACCTCTAAAGTCCAGATTTAGTACACAAAGAAATTTATAGGATCCTTGCTAAGCTTACACTGATTGTCAGTCAGTCTGTCTGTCTTTACCACCTTTAAACGTCTGCATCTTATAAACCGAAATAGATATTCAGTTGAAATTTTGACCGAATGTGTGGTATTGTGGTAGATTTCTAAACAAATAGTATTAAAAAATTGGAAATTAGGAAGGGTAACATACAAGTTAAGTTTTTTTAACGTGACACCTTCTCGCATTCTCTTAATTTTTTTTCATAGTCGTACTAATGTTAATTTAAAAAATATAGTTCAAAGGAACCCCGCTGCCAGCCCAGTGGGCACCTAATCAGCTGGCCGGCTGGAAACAGGTCAACTGTACAATTTTAATAAAAGCCTCTCTTTTGTTCAGGAAATTGGTAGTTTCACACCAAAATGTGGTCGAACTATTCGTTTGTGGTTTTCTGCATCATGATTTTAATTAAGTGGGAATTGACCACCTCCGTGGTGTAATAGTTAAGTCCGTTAGCTTCACATCAGGAGGTAGTGGTTTCGATTCCCGACGGAGTCTGACTTTGCATGACTTGATTTAGTTTGTGGTAGGGCATTTTCTAAGCTCGCTTGGCTAGCAACTACCATCTTATCTAAGTCTCGCCACCAAATTATCATAAATGTCAACAACATTGATGTGTTCCGGCTCCGTTCCGGTTCCGTGTTCCCATTGCGTTGGGGAATCTTGGCAAGTCCGCTTCCATCTTTGGCATCATCGACACTTACCATCAGGTGAGGTGATAGCATGGCCTTACCAACTGTGAATAAAAAAAAAACTAAATAGTGCTTTGTCGTCATTTTATGAAAAATTGTAATAAATTTAGATTATTCAAAAGTGACATCTTTAATAATATTATATCTATTTTTGTGCCAAATTTCATGCGATTCCGTTAATAAAAATAGAATCATTCATTGTCCGCCTGCCTGTGATTAAAACCCGTAACAGAACACTATACAAATTTGCAAAAAAAATCAGTCAAAAACTGATTTAAAACAGTCAAAAAAGAGTCCATCCATAATCATCATCATCATTAAAGCTCATATACGTCCCCACCGTATACACATATACACGCCACTGAATCAGGGCGATTAGGCCTTAGTCGACCACGCGTGCCCAGTGCGGGTTGGTCGACCTCACACACAACCTTCGAGTTTCTTCGCGGGCGTGTGCAGGTTTCCTCACGATGTTTTTCCTTCACCGTTAAAGCAATCGGTAAGTATGTACGTAAGTTTCTGAAAAACTCATTGGTACATTGGCCGTCCAGATTTGAACCCGGTACCTCTGGTTAGATGGACCGAGTCGTTACCGGTTGAGCCACCGACGCTTTTTGTATATATGTTTATATATGTTTTCTGTTAATTGGAGAAAGTTGCTACGTTTGATTAATCGATGATTAAAATCCGCAGACAACGTGTCCTATAGAGTACAGCAGACAGAAGATCAATAGGAATGTTCCAAGGATTAACTAAAGTCAGACTCGACTTTGTAAAGACGTACCTATAAATACAGTCTCTTTGTTTATGTGGCTTAAACCTCGATGGTTAAACCTAAATGTCAGTATGTTCTTTGATCCGTAGAAATCTTCATCGCAATCAAGTTGTGTTACAAGGAGTTTGTGGAGAATTTAAGATTTAAGGCTTAAATCATGTCAAATTAGCAAATCAAGCTTTGGTTTTTACGAATGTTGAATCAAATTACATCAAAATAAAACTCATACATAAAAAGCGTCGGTGGCTCAACCGGTAACGACTCGGTCCATCTAACCAGAGGTACCGGGTTCAAATCCGGACGGCCAATGTACCAATGAGTTTTTCAAAACTTACGTACATACTTACCGATTGCTTTAACGGTGAAGGAAAACATCGTGAGGAAACCTGCACACGCCTGCGAAGAAACTCGAAGGTTGTGTGTGAAGTCGACCAACCCGCACTGGGCCCGCGTGGTCGACTAAGGCCTAATCGCCCTGATTCAGGGTAGGCTCGAGCCCCTCGGTGGGGACGTATATGAGCTGTAATGATGATGATGAAAACTCATACGAGCGCGCGTTGCAATGTGACTTTATGACCACCGCAGCCACTTCGTCCACCATAAAAGCTCATATACGTCCCCTTCGAAGGGCTCGACCCTACCCTGAATAAGAGCGATCAGGCCTTAGTCAACCACTCGGGTCCAGTGCGAGTTGAGCTTCACACACAACCTTTGAGTTTCTTCGCAGGCGTGTACAGGTTTTCTCACGATGTTTTCCTTCTTTTTTTTTAGTCTTCTATTGATAAGTCCTTGGCATCATCTCACGGGCTTACCAAGATTCCCCAACGCAATGGGGATCTGGCTATCCTATCTGTACGCCGGAACACATCAACGCTGTTAACACTGATGTTTGCCCGACAAGACTTAGATAAGATGGTGGTAGCTAGCCTGGCGGGCTATGAAAATGCCCTACCACCAAACAAACGGAGTCTTACAAAGTTGACCCCGCCGGAAATCGAACCCGCGGCCTTCTGGTGTGAAGCGAATGGGCTAACCATTACGCCACGGAGGCGGTTAAAAATTTCCTTCACCCTAAGAACGTAGGATAAACGTACGTATGAAATCGAAACACGAAAACACATTGGTACGTGGCAGGATTCGAACCACGACCTCCCAGACAACCTAACCTTTACGCCACCGACACTCCGTCCAAGTAGTCCGAAAATAATATTAATAATTAATTGAATTCCCCAACGGAGAATATCACTTCCTCGCGGGGAGCTTCTTACAAAAAAAAATTCAACCGAAAAAAATATTGGAAGGTACCTACATTTTTAGTCTTTTTAACACTTCACTCACAACTTAAGATACAAATGAATATGTGTTCTTGATGGTGAAAACTAAACAGATGTCTTGCACCACTTTGGAGAAAAAAAAAATTGTGTGTGTCAGCTCCGACGCACGACTGGAGTTTACTCGCGCTTGAAAAAAAACTATAACTCACTTCATTTCTACTATTGAACACGACCTTTTTGGTATCGAAACTTTTTCGTAACGCTGTCATTCATCGATAGATTTTACTCCTCACATTTTTCTCATACCGGGCCCCTTATATATGCAAATCGATTCTTAAGGAGTAAACTCCAAAAAAGTATTGTTATGTACAGAGGCCAGCACATCAAGCTAGACACTTTGAACTGTGTACCGTTCTTGTGCCGTACGCGGACGGATCAAAATCGCACTACGAGTGTCTAACTTGATGTGCTGGCCTGTGTACGACTAGTATATTTTCTAAAGTTTTCCCAAAATTTTTAGGTGTTAATATATATTAACTTAGGACAAAAATTCAAAAAATATATTTTTAGGTGTTAATATGTATGTATATTTAACCTAGGACACAAATTCGCTGATTCGATTCCCGTATATGGTAAGAGTGACGATGATGTCGAAGATCGAAGCGGGCTTATCAAGATTCTCCAACGCAATGGGGATTATTTTTATTCACAAAAACTTTACTGTACTCTTGCTGAAATATCATAAACTGTTTTACTTTCCATCACGTCTTCAATTCATAATATACAATCAAAATGATTATCATTACTTTTATTCAATATAATAGGCATATAAAATGGCGCTGGAAAAATACGCGACCTCACGTTTTGCTTAAGAATTTCGTTTTGGTAATAGTTGGTAACGCTAAACACGTTTAAAATAAACGGCCAAATGCGATGCAGAACCGCACGCAAAGGGTTCCGCACCATCATAATAGATGGCGCTAGTTTCTTCATGTTTAAAAATAAACACGTTTTTGGTATGGAGACTTTCACTTTTTCCTAATTTTTAGTATCTGTTGTTATAACAAAAATACATCATCTGTGAAAATTTCAACTGTCTAGCTATCACGGTTCATGAAATACAGCCTGGTGACAGACGCCCGGACAGCGGAGTCTTAGTAATAGGGTCCCGTTTTTACCCTTTGGGTACAGAACCCTAAAAATAACCCTTTCAAATAAAAAAATAAAAAAATCGGTTCACAATCTGCTAAGATATCGAACATCGAATATCGAACCACCTCCTTTTTGGAAGTTGGTTCTAAAGTAACTCAAATATGACTGTTAGTTTACTACCTACCCCTTTGTGGATTTTTTAAAAAATCACTTTAAAAAAACAACTATTTTTTTTATTTATTTTTTTATTCACAATTGGTAAGCCCTTGGCATCATATCGCCTAATGGTAAGTGACGATAATGCCAAAGATGAAAGCGGGCTTACCAAGATTTCCCAACGCAATGGGGAAATGGCTATCTTATCTTCAAGCCGGAACACATCAATGTTGATAACACTGATGTTTTGCGGCAAGACTTAAATAATATGGTGGTAGCTAGCCAGGCGGGCTTACAAAATGCCCTACCACCAACCTAACCGAGTCTTGTAAGTTGACCTCACCGGGAATCGAACCCGCGACCTCCTGGTGTGAAGCAAATGGACGGAGGCGGTTAATAAAGCAGTTTTATAAAGCAGATAAATACTGTATATTATTGATTAAAGACTTCTCACACTCGGTGAACTGACGACCTGGTGAGGGTCGTGGGAAGCCGCTGGATGTGGGCAGTGTGGGACTGGTCGTCTTGGAAATCCTTGAGGGAGGCCTATGTCTAGCAGTGGACGTCCTTCGGCTGATATGATATGATATGATGATAAGACTTCTTACACTATGAGAGCCGACGACCTGGTGAAGGTCGCGGGAAGCCGCTGGATGTGGGCAGCGCAGGACTAGTCGTCGTAGCAATCCTTAGGGGAGGCCTTTGTTCAGCAGTGGACGTCTAACAGCTGACATGATAAAGACTTCTTACAAATACTTCATCCACATTAAAACAACAATATTCACACATGATCGGTTCAACACTTATGAAGCTTACCTAATGATCCATAACATATACATTATACAGCCGACAAGATATATAACAATGAATTATCCAACTTGTTCGGGCATGGGCGAGATATAATGTAATATATGAGCCGCCCTTGCTATCGGGTGGCCTGATAAATTATTTTGGCCGATATAATGCATTGCCGGGTTCTGATATATTTTTTGTTAGGTTAGGTTAGAAGTTGAAGAGTTTTCTAGAAATATATATACCTAATATCTCTTCTATAAATATAAAATAGCTTCTATATAAAACGGCTGTACGGATTTCCATGAAATTTTCTGTGTATATTCGTTAGGTCTAAGAATAGGTATACAGCTAATATATTATGAATGTATAGAAAACATTGACCTATATATAGAAAAAGACAAATAATCTTGGCGACCGAGCATTGTTGGGATTCTCCTAGTAGGTATGTTGGTATAATAAAATAAAAATATATTTTTTCGGGTGAAAATGGATTCTTCAGGTATGACACCTATCAAGATAGACTTTAAATGTAAAACATTGTCTAAATACAGAATTTCATCCAAATCTTTGGAGCCGTTACCGAGAAACCAATTTAAATTAGGGTGTAAGAAATGCATGGTATAGGACCAGTTGACTGGGGGCTTATTCATCACGTGAACTACTTTCCCCAAGGACCCATATTGAATTCCAAAAAAAAATAGGACTGACAAAAATGCACAAAATTGGTCGATCAGCTGATCGATTAGTATCAAAAATGTCCCTCCTGAAAAGGGCAGTGTCGGAACACACAAACACACAACACACAGAACACAAAAAATGGCGGCGAAATCCCATACGTACGACAACCAAACTGTAACCAATCTGTATCAATCTGGGTGACAAGGGGGTGAGGTCACAATCTAGAGAGCGGCAGGCAGTGTCCATACTGTATGTAAGTACCAATATATATATTTTTTCTAGGAGGTCGCGGGTTTGATTCCTGGTGGGGTCAACTTATGAGACTCGGTTTGTTGGTTGTAGGGCGTTTTCTAAGTCCGCCTGGCTAGTAACCACTATCTTATCTAAGTCTTGCCGCCAAACATCAGTGTTAACAACATATTATATCATAACAATAAGCCCGCTTCCATCTTCCGCATCGTCATCGTCACTTACCATCAGGTGAGATGATGCCAAGGGCTTACCAATTGTGAATGAAAAACATATCAAAATATTACTGACGAATTGAAAACCTCGTTTTGCTTTTGGAAGTTGGCTAATAATAAAACGCTAAACACGTCAAAAAACCGCTTTCCATCGCTACATCATTATTATATTTGTTTATTGATAATTTTCTTTATGATCATGTCAATTCTCAATCATGAAAATCGGTTGATAATCTGCGAAGATATCGCGTAAAAACATACAAAAAAAATCATACAATCGAATTGACAACCTCGTCCTTTTTGGAAGTCGGTTGAAAATATTACTTTTCACCTACATCTCATGTATCTATTTTGGTAAAAAATAATAATTAAAAATCTGTATTTTTCTTCTGTTTAAACAAAAAGAAAAGGTGACTGACTGGTATATCAACACACAACCGAAACCACTGAACGGATTTCGCTGAAATTTGGAATACGGATAGCAATTAGGACGTGGCCATCGCTAAGAGAGGATTTTGGGAAATTCCCACGGGAACGGCAAAAAATGGGATCGTCGCGACATAGCTGCGGGCATCCACTAGTGATATATATTTACTTAGTAAACGTTGTGGCTCAACCGGTAACGACTCGGTCCCCCTAACCAGATGTCCCGGGTTCTAATCCAGACGGCCAATGTACCAATGAGTTTTTCGAAGCTTACGTACATAATACTTACCGATTGCTTTAACGGTGAAGGAAAATATAATGAGGAAACCAGTATATCTCGTAAAAATATTTATATTGCACACTACTACCCTACAATAATGATTTCTCATTTTTCCTTCACCTAAAGGTTGTCTGGAAGAGATCGCTTGTTAGCGATAAGACCGCCTATATGTACAACTTCCTTAATCATTGTATTTTTTTTCTCTTATGTTGTGCAATAAAGGGCTTTCAATCAATCAATCAATCAATAAATTTACTTTAATTGAACGCATTTATTTTTAAGTCATTTTCAAATAATTTACGGGTGTAACAGCGTCACCATTTTCTTCAGTTGAATGTTCATTCATGATTAAAATTAAATAAACAGGTCACACATACAACAATGTGTGATTAAACCTTCTCTCCGTCCTTTATTCCTTCTCCCCCCTCCCTTAAAATACCCTTTGCGGCAAAGGCATATAATGATATAGGTAGGTAAGAAGGCCTCGGGAATTCTTCGTTCATTAAGGAGTGGCATTCCCTGCCGGCGTCTGTATTCCCCGATTCGTATAATTTAGTAATCTTCAAGTCGAGAGTGAATTGGCACTATTTGAGTTTGCGTGTTAGATCCTCGGCTGCATCAGCACTTACCATCAGGTGAGTTGCAGCCAAACGCATTAAAATTTTTAATAATAATAAAAAAGAATTAAAGACTATATAATGCGTTAACAGGAGGTAACATAAAGAAGTGGTGAAACTTCAAGGTGGGCTTGTACTCATTAAACTGAACAACTTTTGTTCTTACTTTGCTGAAGTCAAGATTTTTTTATATACAAATCGGTCAGATAATTGGCCGGTTTTGTATAGGAAGTAAAAAAAAAGCGAATTGATCATAGGTTTCTTGGAGAAAGTTGTTCAATCTGACTAGTGGAAACCCGACTTTAATTATTATCACACATTTATCACAGTATTACGATGTGGCTTACAGTGGCGCAACGCCTTTGATGTCGCACGATGCCGCCACCGGCGTAGGTACTAACCCATATTAGCCCACTGCCCCGCAAGTACCCTTCCGTTGCTCTGCGTAAGTACATTCGTTGCGCTACTGTAAGCTGCTATATTGTAATACTGTGCCTCTACGTTACAACTGTATAACTTTCATACTCTAGGTACTAACTTCGAGTGACTAAGTTAACGATTGTTTATTTTTATTGAATTTCACTAATTTAATTATGTATTGTAATATTTAATTACTATTTTATAACGAACAGAATGTAATATGCACGTATTTTGTATTAATAATTTTATTTTAAATCTCCAAATCTTGTTAGCGAGAGGCCAAGGAATTAAAAACGGTATTGTGATGGCAAAAAACCGGCCAAGTGTGATTCAGAACCGCACACAAAGGGTTCCGTACCATCATACTAGATGGCGTTAGTTTCTTCACGTTTCAAAAAGAACACGTTTTTTGTATGGAGACCCCCTTATTTATTCACTCTTTCTAATTTTTAGTATTTGTCGTTATAGCAGCAACAGAAATACATCATCTGTGAAAATTTCAACTGTATAGCTATCATGGTTCATGAAATACAGTCTGGTGACAGACGGACGGACAGTGAAGTGTTAATAATAGGGTCCCGTTTTTACCCTTAAGTTGAGATTTTTATTGACATCGATTGTGTAATGAGTATAAAAAAAATGTATTGGTTTTATTGACATCCCTCCGGTGTTCTAGCGCCTATACTGCTGATGCTGGACGGATTTGGACAAAATTTAGTTAAGGGATATAATATCTCAAGCCTTACAATTTTGAATCAAACTTGTTTTTCTGGGTTGCCATCATAGTATAAAAAAAAACTTTATTTTTCTCAAAAATGTTTTCAAAGATTTAATAAAACTTTGTAGGTACGTTACTAAATCGCAAAAAAAACACTATTCGTACAAATCTATCAGCTGATTTACCATTTTTGTGATTTATTGTTTGGAGGGTCTATTTTTTTTTCCTTGGGGAAAGTTGTTTAGTATGATGAGTAGAACCCCTAATTACTGGGACCTACACCAATTTTGATGCACCCTGTTACTGTTACTTTTTAAACACAAAATCTCGAATACTGCTTCACCTGTGAACCTGAAATTTGGCAGGTACAGGCTCATACAAGGAAACATACAAACATACATACTCGAAAACATTAAATCGTACTCGAGCTGGGGTTAAAAAAAAAAGAATTTTTTTTCGGTCTTGTTGGTGTAATTTATTTGAATTGAATATTAGGTTTGAATATTAGGTTTCTGCTTTATACAAATACGTCATAAAAAGTTTCTCATCAAAGAGATCGCAACGTGAGCGACACGCTGCAATCCGTACTTAAACAGGGTGTAACAAAATTGGTGTAGTTCCCGTTAACTGGGGCTTCTCTCATCATACTGAACACCTTTTGTTCTACGACTTTGCTAAAAACGTAAACGTTTTTTTTTTACTCTTTATACAAATCGATCAGCTAATCGACCGATTTTATAAATTTTAGTATGGGGAGGCCAAATTTTTTTTTTGAGAATGGACTATGTGTTCTTTGGAGAAACTTGTTCAGTACAAAGAGTAGAACCCCCAGTTAATGGGACCTACACTATTTTTGTTACACCCTGTATACACACACTCGAAGAACATAACCCTCCTTCTGACGCATTAAAAATTAAAAAAATACAAAATATTAGCTAAATCGGAGTACCATTTTGTTTTCCGCGGAGATATTTTTAATTGCATGTGCACCCCCTCCAAGGTGCACCTTACTTTAGTTATCACACCACCCCTCTCTCTATCTCTTACCGTTTAGATTTTCTTAAATCAAGTAAAAAAACTTAATAAAAATAGGTTCATTCGTTTAGGGGCTACAATACTACAGACAGATTCACAGATACACACGTTAAACAGTATATCACCACTTTGTTTGGTCGGGTGTTTAAAACAGTTAGGTACTTTAATATGATTCACAAAATATCAAAAAAAACGTGCGCCACTCGGGGACTGCCGCGGTAAAGCTATTGTATAGCATTTTTTATCAACTTATGCTATTATAATTATTTATTTATTGTTTATTTATGCAGTATTTACCAGTACCATATAGTCCTTGGGGAGCGGGATGTATACGTAATAAATTAACACTAAGAAAGTTACACCAGTAAAATTGATTGTCCTTTTAGTACCGCAAATCGCTAATAGATGGCACTGTAAGTTTTTTTAGAACTCGGCCGAGCGTGGGGTTTAAGGTTTTATTTTCGTTACGGAATTTCTTGATTCGGTCGCCGCGCTCAAAGCCCATGATAAAAGCTATGCAATAGCTTTAAAAAAATCTTGATACCAATTTTAATAGTGATTATTCCAGTTATTTATTACACCACTGTCGAAAAAGAAGAGTTATGTTTTTAGGATGTATATTGTAACACGACGGGTCGGGTAGGAGTAAATATGGTAAGTAGGATGTGGGTTTAAAATTTCGTTCGTGCACCCGTCATAATAATATTATTATAATGATGAAAAATAAGACCCAGAAAGAAATATATAAAAATTATAAAAGGATTACACGAGTTCATTTATATCACAAATCATAGAAAAACACAATTATAACTTACCCTTTTTCGTCTTTTAAGAGAGAATAAGTTTTAAGAATTTAATTCATTTTATTTTGAAATATGATGGTGAATATTGAAGGATCGAATGGAATTTTTGAATCCCATGTGTCACAGTTTATTCAAATTGTGACACATGGATTGATTTGTGCCAGCGCATGCGTAATAGAACAAATAGATGAAATGAAATAGGTCGAATGAAAGAAGAACTAATATCAGCAACACGTTGCCGCGTTACAATATATTATGTTTGTTTCTTTGACTGACCCTCTAGCCTCAGCGGCTTGATTAATCTATGTGTGTGAGGTATCGTTAGATTCAACTTGAACTAGTGAGTGACAAAGGTATCATTTTTACCCGACTTTTAAAAAGAGGAGTTACGTTTTATTGCAGTCGGTTAATGATTAATTAAATTGGTTATTACTTACATATTACTAACTAGCTGTTGCCCGCGGCTTCACCCGCGTGGACAACGTTTCTATGACTTTGCGAGGGTGCACAATGCGCGAGCCGCAAGCGGCTTACGAGCGTGGGAAAAAGTAGCCTATGTGTTAGTCCAGGGTCTAATCTGTCTACCTACCCAATTACAGCCAGATCCATTGAGTAGTTTTTGCGTGAAAGAGTAACAAACATACATCATTTATAATATAACTTACTTTTTCCCGCGGCTCCGCCCGCGTGGACATCGTTTTTATGACTGCTCTAAGGGTGATTAGTAAATTATGTAGTTCCCACCTACTCAACCATCTTTGTGCAAAAAATCACAACAATCGAGTATTTTTTTAGTTCGCTCAAGAACTGCATCAGATTATGCTATTTTCCCGGGATAAAAAGTAGCCCATGTCCTTCCCGTGACACAGGCTACCTGCGTGCCAAATTTTATAAAGATTGGTCAAGGCGTTGAAGCGTGAAAAGGTAACAAACAAACAAACACATTTTCGCTTTTATAATATTAGTAGGAAGTAGGATATTGCCCAATTTATCTAACTCTTTACCTACACTGCTTACAACACTTATTATTATGTCCAAAAGTCGTAAGATGATTCAATTGAGAATAATATTTTCTGAAACGATAAAAGTAACGACCAAAAATTGGCAGTGGTCTTACTTTTAAGCTACAAATATACGTTCGCGGCAGAAAAGATTTTTGGCCGAACGGTTGAATTTTCTGTTATTTATACGGCATTACATCAAAATTAGTGCAGTTATTTTTGAGATTGAACATTTGAAGTTACAGTGAAAATTTTGGTGTATGAGAAAGAATTTCTATCATGCTCTATACATGTGTTGCACTACGTGTGAGTAAGTATACATGTAAATATCTCCGGTTTTTTTTTCGGAGGTTTATTGTCCAAAGAGACTTTAATTTTAATTTTAACTTTTTTGCTCGACACCGTCCGCGTTGGAAACTATTATATTACGCTTCAGTTATGGAAATATCAAGACATGGCGAAACTATAAAGCATCCTTGTTTACTTTAGAACCCTAAAAATGGAAGCAAAAAAAAGCTTTCGAAGTGAAAGTAGATCGAAATTTCCTTTTATTAAAAATACAACGCCAAAAACCGTGAATAAATTAGTCACAAATATTGAAGAAGAAAAGTGTACAACACATGAACAACAAAAAGTTCAGTATAAATATTCATTTTATTAACTTTATAAAATATTTTGTATTATTTTTTCCGATTTTGAATTTCTTTTTTTACCAGTAAATGTTGTGTTGATTGATTCGTTTTAATAGGTAAAATTTATGTATATGAAAATGAATTTAATTTTTTTTACAGTTGAAGTTGTTAAAAGTGTTCCTAGTTGGTCCGCTGTGGTAACATTTCATATTTGAGATAAAAGTTACTTAAATATATTAAAATGTTTTGTAATCTGCACTGCACTTTTACTACGACCAGTTTTTGCCTGAAATAAATTTGAAGATAATTATTTTTTGTGAACATAGACATATTAAAAAAGGGTTTTTATTTTTGTAAGGAACCTTAATAGCTAGCTGTAATGGCGTATTGCATGGTCTTCAAATAACCTTAAAATGATTTTATGTCCTTATAACGTCATAAAGAGATAAGTGTGCTACAAAAGCAACAGTCTTACATTTTTAGAAATAAACATATTTTATTAATAAAATATAATGTTTTAGACACAAAACTACGAAAGGCCATGAAAATATGAATAGTATTTACATAGGTAAATTATCATAAAACTTTAATTCCTAGTCAAACTTAACGGTATGTGAGACCGACACAGTTAGCAAGATATGTAAAATTAAGTAATAATCAACTTCTATTTCCTTGTAATTATTTATGTTGCACTCAAATCTTGAATCAAAACCACAAACACAAACGAGTCACTAACAAGAAAATAAATCAGTCTTACAGGTATTGTTACTTGACTCAAACAAAACTTTTTAGTCATTCAAAACATGTATGACCTCAATATATCGAAACGAGTCGTTGTAAAGTTCTGTTGCGACTACTGCGCGACTTAAGTTGTAATTCTTTAACGTTCACACGACTTTTGAATGATGTTAACGAATTCGTCGAATTTTCGCGTTTAGCAAACGTTATTATAACGTTAGTGTGACCTTGTTTTACGAACAGTGGTAATTAGATAACGTTTACTAAACTATTGAACGACGTTAAATTGTTAGTTGGGGGGTCTTTCGGGTAATATTATGATGATAAATATTTTCAAGTATAGTAAAAAAAATTGAAATATTTATAAAGTTGTTTTTTTAGTTGTAAAAAAGGTATTTTTGCTTTTAAATTACGTTGTTCATCCTGATTTTGATTTTTAGAGTTCAAATCAAATGGAAGATCAAATCGAATACTGCGAACTGTCACGTTGAAACCAGTTTTTGAAACATGTGTGCGGTATCGTCTGTTATGTGTGCGTGCATGTCTTCGACGACGTCTTAGTAAATACTATCGAATATTTTGGAGTGGTTTTAATGTTTATGTGTGCGTGTACAGTGCACGTACAGGTTTACATTAGCTTCACATTGAATTTACGTGACGTTTTGTCTGAATTTTTATTTGACCTGAAATTTGAAGTAGCTTTCTTCGATATACCACGTATACCTACTTCAAACTCTACCCGATGTAAAGGGTACTCTCTGGAACGAACCTGGAACGCATTTCCACTTCACTCTGCCCGTGGTTCGTGATCCGTGGTAATATATATGGATGAATTGCAAATTTTGAGTCGTAATTTGAAGTCGAAATTGCTATGCTTCGATTTTCTTCTATCTATGTTGAATCCTTACTATTACATCACACTAATATTATAAAGGCGAAAGTTTGTGAGTTTGTGAGTGTGTATGTCTGTTACTTCTTCACGCAAAAACTACTGGATTTATCTGGCTGAAATTTGGTAGGTAGACAGATTAGGACCTGGATTAACACATATGCTACTTTTTTCCACGCTAACACCGGTCGTAGGCTTTTTCAAAATTTTTAATTTTGCTTTTTTCGTTTACTATAGTTCTTTATGGAATAAACTCGTCTTGAATTCTACTTTGCAGAGAAACCAGCTTGACGTAACTTTGATAATTCTTGTAAATCAAGCCAGTCCAGTGAATTATCTGTAGCTTTCCATCAACGGTTGCAGGGCTGCATCTAGTGGTATGTCATTGTAACATAATTGGTGTAAGTCCCGTTAACTGGGACTTCTACTCGACCACTGGTCCTGCGCTGCCCGCATCCAGCATCACCAGATCGTCGGTCCACCGTTTGAAGGAGGCCTGCCTACGCTACGTATTCCAGTGAATTATCTGTAGCTTTCCATCAACGGTTGCAGGGCTGCATCTCAATTAACAAGAGAAGTATCGGTTTCGAGAGTGTTATTTGTATGTGTCGTTTGATAAATTGCGTTGCGAGAGTGATGATCATAATGTTAGTTCTCGACTGCTTGTTATGTGACCGGGTGCCTTATTAACAAGATAACAAAATACGGGGTGATATTTTATTCCTGCGGCGTAGGTTCCAGTTAAGGTACAACTGTTATTTGTATATATCTACAGGGTGTAACATAATTGGTGTAGGTCCCGTTAACTGGGGCTTCTACTCGACCACTGGTCATGCGCTGCCCGCGTCCAGCATCACCAGATCGTCGGTCCACCGTGTGAAGGAGGCCTGCCTACGCTACGTATTCCGGTGCGCGGTCGCCACTTGAGAACTTTACTGCCCCAACGGCCATCTGTTCTACGAGCTATGTGCCCTGCCCCCTGCCACTTTAGTATGTCGGTTACTTTGGTTCTCTTACGGATCTCCTCATTTCTGATTCGATCGGGCAGGGAAATTCCGAGAATAGATACTTAGTTACAAAAAAAAATAGTGATATGACGGCTGGACATTTTATTGGAGCATTTATTAAACTCAGTGCCAAAGAAAAACCGGCCAAGTGCGACTCGGGGTCACACAAACAGGGTTCCGCACCAAAAGTTTAAATACCAACAGAAGAAGACCTCTCAGTACATACTTTACTCAAGGTAAATAAGACTCTTCAGGACTTTAGATTTTTATGTAGGTTTTTCTGTAATTTATGCATTCAAACTTTTACTGTGATTTTTTCAAGATTTTAGGCTCAGTAGTTTCGGAGATAAGGGGACGGAATGGTCAATTTTCGGCTATTTTCTTAAATAACTTTAAAAACTATGTATCCTAATATTATAATAAAATATATTTGAGATTCATACAAGAAGTTCTCATATTTCATATGTCACACAATACATTTTATAAAATTTGTTTTTATAATTTTCTAATTTACCTCTCAAAAGCGGCTTCCATCTTAAAATTAATTTGTTTCTATCACATGTCCATCTTTTGGTCACTAACTTACATAATATATGTATCAAATTTCAACTCAATCGGTCCAGAAGTTTCAAAGAAAATTAGCTGTGACAGACGGAAGGAAAGACAGACACACGAGTGATCCTATAATAAATTCGTTTTTACCTTTTGAGGTGTGGAACCTTAAAAATGAAGTCATTCCTTCAGTTTGAACTCTACGAAAAATTCACTTTATCTTTTTATAAATTATAGCCCCAGGGATTGGGGACTGTGACCAGCATGAATCAAGTTGAGTCAGTTAAGAGGGGGATAGGGGTCGAGATAGTTACTTCTATCTTTCCCTATCCCGCCGGGTGTGGATAGCATCGTTTTTTAATTCACGATTGGTAAGCCCTTTATCTGATAGTAATGTGACGATGATGCCAAAAATGGAAAAGGGCTTATCAAGATTCCCCAACGCAATGGGGAACTGGCTATTTTATCTTCAGGCTGGAACACATCAGTGTTGATAGCATTGATGTTTGGCGGCAAGACTTAGCTACGATGGTGGCAGCTAGCCAGGTGGGCTTAGAACACACGACCTTCTGATGTGATTTGAAGGCTTTAAGATGACTTAATCCGAGCAGGTTTATACGTGTTAAAATAATATCGAACGTATGTCTATTCATTTTAAGTTCAAATCAATGCGGTTTTCAGTGCGGCTGTTAAGTTAAACCGAATGCCCAATTCTCGATTTATGTTTTTATTACTTTTCTATACTTTCAAATAAGTTTTAAAAAATTGAGTGCAATTAAATTGAAAATCTTAAAGTCACCGATTTGTTTGTGTTGGTTTCATTCAACATTAACTATTTGTTTTCGAGAAATTTTGCAATTAATGCCAAAAACAGTGTCTACAGTATATTTTTTAACATCAAAAGTGTATTACCACTTTTTAAAATTGTGTTTGATTAAATTTATTTTTTATTACTTTAAGTATATAATGTATTTTTCCATAGTGGTAGCTTTACACAATCTTTCAATAATTTAAATTAAATAGTATCCTTTGACCTATCTTAAGGCCATAAAAGAACTAAATAACTTTCTAAAGTCCCCCGACTACAGGGAAAGAAAAAACGAAAGATAAATTTTAAAAAATCTAATAAAATCCGTCGGGGAGTGCCATTCTCTGCCAAGAAATAATTTCAGTTTAATTAATTCAATAACTATGTAAACTAATGTAGTTTCTGATCAATGTAAATTGCTATATTTATACGAAAATTTGGAACACAGAGAACGAAGGCATAAAGTAGTTTAACTCAAACTCAAATAACTCTTTATTGTACATCAAAATAAACAAATAAAAATACAAAATAAAATTAATAACTTCTTTTAAGATTAAGGCCATTAGGCCTTACAGCCACATACACAATACTTATACCAGTACAGTTTTTATGAGATTTTTTTCTATGTATTATTATCTAAATACAAATTTAAGATTCATACGTAAAAACTTAGACTTAACGCAAATATTTATATCTTGGCATTAAGGATCTGGCCATAATCAAACGTCACAAATTGAAAATAAAATAAAAAATTGTGTGGCGGGAAACTAACTATTTGTAAAAACTAGCCAAATTAGTTGTATTGCTGTTAAAAATTCATTAAATTATTAGCAACTAAACAATTTCTACGAGTGATGACGCTCTAGAAATGAATCATTTCATTACAATCGGCTATATGAACGTCTCGGGTAAAATGACTCGTTTTAAGCTTTTATTGTACAATCTACTATTCATTCAAAGTTGATAGATCTAACCGCCTCCGCAGCGTAATGGTTATGTCCACAGAATAGAAGAATTCTATAGAACGCTGGAGATGGCCTCGAAGTACCAGCACCGAGGGAGTCACGAGCGAGCGATTACACATACAGCACACTACAAACAGGCTGATTCTATTGGGTATTTTTATAAAATAACCTCCCCGTAAAACAAAAAATCAAACCTATAAAATCAATAAATAAAAATAGACTTAAAACTGTATTACATTAGATTGATTTTATTAAAATTTACAGAATGACAATGGTAAAGTGATACCAGGATAGTAAAACTGCCCAGTTTAACTGTCGAGCATTAAAAGTTTAAAAAAATATGTGATTATTTAAACTAAATAAATAATATGTAATGTTGTGCAATTCATTAAAAAACATTTATTTCCAATTAAATTTCAGATTTTCAGATTAGAAGTAAAGTTATTCAATTTTGATTTTTTCTTATCTGTGGTTATGTCCATAAGCTTCATATCAGGAGGCGGCAGATTCAATTCTCGAAGGAGTGTAACTTGGTAAAACTTTGTTCGGTTGGTGGAAAGGAAGCAGCATGACTAACTACCACCATATCATCTAAGTCTAGCCGCCAAACATCAATGTTAACAACATTAACATTAAAGGTAAGATAGCCAGTTTATCATTGCGTTGCGGAATCTTGGTAAGCCCGCTTACATCTTTTGCATCATCGTCACTTACCATCAGGTTAGATGATGTCAAGGGTTACCAATTGTGTATTAAAGAAAAGATCGAGCTGATCGATATATATTTACCTATGAAAAGTCCAACATTTTTTTTGTTAATTTAGTATGGGTGCCTTGGGAAAAGTTCTTCAGATTAATGAGTACAGCCTAGTAAATGTTGGTGACAACGTTTACGGCTTGCATGCTGTTAAAAAAACATCTTGTATTTATGTAGGATGACTTTTAATTAAATCTTGATAACAAAAGATATGTATGTACTCGTGATAACAAACAACTTTCCCAAAGAAACTATATGTCATATTAGAAAAATAATTGTTGGTTCTCGATACAATAATGTTATCAAATCGGCAAAAAATGTATGAAGGACCAATTTTTTTTTTTCATGTTTGACATATAGTTTCTTTGGGAAAGTTGTTTGTAAACACAAGTACATTCATATCCTTTGCTATCAAGAACTAATTATAAGTCACCCTATATACCTTCTAGCTCTTTCCCGCGAATTCACCCGCGTGGACAGACATCGCGGGCAAAAGCTATTGTTTAGTAAATAAATTGTGATGCCACGATCATACCGAATGACTAGATCATCTGAGTAATTCATTATCGCAACACGACTAACCACTCCGTTAAGTCATGATAGTCCACAGTCCGTGTAATGGTAAGTTACACGGTAATTTAGATAGATAGATAGATAAAACATTTATTCAAAGCTACATAAATTACAATTTATACACAAAAAAATATATATATAAAAAAAAAAAACTTCTTATATCTAAGCTAAATAATATTTACTTAATGGGCTAAAGCTCTTGATGAAGAACATTACCAAAAAAGGGTACAAGGGGTAAGTAATCCTCCGTGGCGTAATGGTCAGTCCATTCGCTTCACACCAGGAGGTCGCGGTTTCGATTCCTGATGGGGTCAACTTGTAAGACTCGGTTTGGTTGGTGGCAGGGCATTTTCTAAGCCCGCCTGGCTAGCTACCACCATCTTATATAATTCTTGCCGCCAAACATCAATATTAACAACATTGATGTGTTCCGGCTTGAAGATAAGATAGCCAGTTCTCCATTGCGTTGAGGAATATTGGTAAGCCCGCTTCCATCTTCGGCATCATCGTCACATACCATCAGGTGAGATGATGCCAATGGCTTACTAATTATGAATAAAAAAAAGTTTTTAAAACTGTTGGAAAAATTTTCCTAGGAATCCAGAAAATTTAATTCAGCAGTGGAAAGAAAGTTTAAATGTCACAAAGAAGCTTTCCAAATAATAAAGTTCCAAAGCCTTTAAAATTACCGCAAAGTCGCCTGCCTAACGGTGTTCTAAAGGATTCATTTCGGAGAGTGTGCCCTGGAGCTTTACGACCTTATACCCCCTATATCATTCCATCATCGGACGACCAGCCGCGGGGGAGGGGGGGATTCCACCCCTTTGTCATTCATATTCCACCAATACGCACGAAGCGTTATGCTTCATTGTTCATCACGCAAACGGTCAGTACTTATATAATATATACTTTGGCCAGGAAGTGGAGTTTTCTGCCGGCATTTGTGTTTCCCTATATACGTATATATTCACCCGTCTCCGCTTGGGCAAAAATTATTTCGTATGTCCGGCGGATGTACCTTCGGCTGCTTTACTCTACTAGTCGCATTTTTCAATCGGTTCTGGTGAAATTTTTTGAGCAGGTTCGATAATAATATGTTTTTTTTTGTCGATTCAGTTTTTGTAAATTATTCATGTATCATGTAGCATCTTATTGTATTATTTAACCCCTTTTAATTAAATTATGCTACAAAACTCACTAACTCACCACAAACTCACCACAAACTCACCACAAACTCACCAACTCACCACAAACTAACCACAAACTCACCAACTCAATACAAACTCACTAACTCACCAGAAACTAACTACAAACTCACAAACTCACCTCAAACTCACCAACTTACCACAAACTCACCAACTCACTACAAACTCACTAACTCACCAGAAACTCACTAACTCACCAGAAACTCACTAACTCACCAACTTACCACAAACTCACCACAAACGCACCAACTCACCACAAAATCACCACAAACTCGCCACAAACTCACCAACTCACTCCAAACTCACTAACTCACCAGAAACTCACTACAAACTCACTAACTCACCACAAACTCAGCAACTCACCACAATCTCACCACAAACTCACCAACTCACCACAATCTCACCACAAACTCACCAACTCACCACAATCTCACCACAAACTCGCCACAAACTCACCAACTAACTACTAACACACCAGAAACTCACTACAAACTCACCAACTCACCACAATCTCACCAACTCACCACAAACTCACCAACTCACCACAAACTCACTAACTCACCAGAAAATCACCACAAACTCACCAACTTACCACAAACTCACTACAAACTCACCACAAACTCACCAACTCACCACAAACTCACCAACTCACATCAAACTGACCAACTCACTACAAACTCACCAACTCAATACAAACTCACCACAAACTCGCCAACTCACCACAAACTCACCAACTCACTACAAACTCACAACAATTTCACCAACTCACCACAAACTCACCACAAACTCGCCACAAACTCACCAACTCACCACAATCTCACCACAAACTCACCAACTCACTACTAACTCACCAGAAACTCACTACTAACTGACCAGAAACACACTACAAACTCACTAACTCACCACAATCTCACCAACTCACCACAATCATACCAACTCACCAGAAACTCACCAACTCACCACAAATTCACCAACTTACCAACTCACAACAAACTCAAACCTTACCACAAACTTACCAACTCACTACAAACTCACCAACTCGTCACAAACTCACAAACTCACTACAAATTCACCAACTCAAAACAAACTCACCACAATCTCACCATGAACTCACCACAAACTCACCTACTCACTACAAACTCGCCAACTTACCACAAACTTACCAACTCACTACAAATTCACCAACTCAAAACAAACTCACCACAATCTCACCACAAACTCACCAACTCACCACAATCTCACCACAAACTCACCACAATCTCACCACAAACTCGCCACAAACTCACCAACTCACTACTAACTCACCAGAAACTCACTACAAACACACCAGAAACTCACTACAAACTCACCAACTCACCACAATCCAACCTCAAACTCGCCACAAACTCGCCAACTCACTATAAACTCACTACAAACTCACTAACTAACCAGAAAATCACAACAAACTCACTAACTCACCACAAACTCACTAACTTACCACAAACTCACCACAAACTCGCCACAAACTCACCAACTCACCACAATCTCACCACAAACTCACCAACTCACTACTAACTCACCAGAAACTCACTACAAACTCACTAACTCACCACAAACTCACCACAATCCCACCAACTCACCACAATCTTACCAACTCACCATAACCTCACCACAAACTCGCCACAAACTCACCACATACTCACCAACTCACCACAAATTCACCAACTCACCACAATCTCACCACAAACTCGCCACAAACTCACCAACTCACTACTAAATCACTAGAAACTCACTACAAACTCACCAACTCACCACAAACTCACCAACTCACCACAATCTCACCACAAACTCGCCACAAACTCACCAACTCACTACAAACTCACTAACTCACCAGAAACTCACCAACTCACCACATTCTCACCACAAACTCGCCACAAACTCACCAACTCACTACTAACTCAACAGAAACTCACTACAAACTCACCAACTCACCACAATCTCACCACAAACTCACCAACTCACTACTAACTTACCAGAAACTCACTACTAACTGACCAGAAACTCACTACAAACTCACTAACTCACCACAAACTAACCACAATCTCACCAACTCACCAAAATCATACTAACTCACCACAAACTCACCAACTCACCACAAATTCACCAACTTACCAACTCACAACAAACTCAAACCTTACCACAAACTTACCAACTCGTCACAAACTCACCACAAACTCACAAAATCACTACAAATTCACCAACTCAAAACAAACTCACCACAATCTCACCATAAACTCACCACAAACTCACCTACTCACTACAAACTCGCCAACTTACCACAAACTTACCAACTCACTACAAATTCACCAACTCAAAACAAACTCACCACAATCTCACCACAAACTCACCAACTCACCACAATCGCACCACAAACTCACCAACTTACCACAATCTCACCACAAACTCGCCACAAACTCACCAACTCACTACTAACACACCAGAAACTCACTACAAACTCACCAACTCACCACAATCCAACCACAAACTCGCCACAAACTCGCCAACTCACTATAAACTCACTACAAACTCACTAACTCACCAGAAAATCACAACAAACTCACTAACTCACCACAAACTCACCAACTTACCACAAACTCACCACAAACTCGCCACAAACTCACCAACTCACCACAAACTCACCAACTCACTACTAACTCACCAGAAACTCACTACAAACTCACTAACTCACCACAAACTCACCACAATCCCACCAACTCACCACAATCTTACCAACTCACCATAAACTCACCACAAACTCGCCACAAACTCACCACATACTCACCAACTCACCACAAATTCACCAACTCACCACAATCTCACCACAAACTCACCAGAAACTCACTACAAACTCACCAACTCACCACAAACTCACCAACTCACCACAATCTCACCACAAACTCGCCACAAACTCACCAACTCACTACAAACTCACTACAAACTCACTAACTCACCAGAAACTCACCAACTCACCACATTTGCACCACAAACTCGCCACAAACTCACCAACTCACTACTAATTCACCAGAAACTCACTACAAACTCACCAACTCACCGCAATCTCACCACAAACTGGCCAAAAACTCACCAACTCACTACAAACTTACCAACTCACCACAATCTCACCACAAACTAGCCACAAACTCACCAACTCACAACAATCTCACCACAAACTCACCATTTCACTACAAACTTACCAGAAACTCACTACAAACTCACGAACTCACCACAAACTCACCAACTCACTATAAACTCACTACAAATTCACAAACTCACCACAAACTAGCCACAAACTCACCAACTCACCACAATCTCACCACAAACTCACCAACTCACTACTAACTCACCAGAAACTCACTACAAACTCACTAACTCACCACAAACTCACCACAATCCCACCAACTCACCACAATCTTACCAACTCACCATAAACTCACCACAAACTCGCCACAAACTCACCACATACTCACCAACTCACCACAAATTCACCAACTCACCACAATCTCACCTCAAACTCGCCACAAACTCACCAACTCACTACTAAATCACCAGAAACTCACTACAAACTCACCAACTCACCACAAACTCACCAACTCACCACAATCTCACCACAAACTCGCCACAAACTCACCAACTCACTACAAACTCACTAACTCACCAGAAACTCACCAACTCACCACATTCTCACCACAAACTCGCCACAAACTCACCAACTCACTACTAACTCAACAGAAACTCACTACAAACTCACCAACTCACCACAATCTCACCACAAACTCACCAACTCACTACTAACTTACCAGAAACTCACTACTAACTGACCAGAAACTCACTACAAACTCACTAACTCACCACAAACTAACCACAATCTCACCAACTCACCACAATCATACCAACTCACCACAAACTCACCAACTCACCACAAATTCACCAACTTACCAACTCACAACAAACTCAAACCTTACCACAAACTTACCAACTCGTCACAAACTCACCACAAACTCACAAAATCACTACAAATTCACCAACTCAAAACAAACTCACCACAATCTCACCATAAACTCACCACAAACTCACCTACTCACTACAAACTCGCCAACTTACCACAAACTTACCAACTCACTACAAATTCACCAACTCAAAACAAACTCACCACAATCTCACCACAAACTCACCAACTCACCACAATCGCACCACAAACTCACCAACTTACCACAATCTCACCACAAACTCGCCACAAACTCACCAACTCACTACTAACACACCAGAAACTCACTACAAACTCACCAACTCACCACAATCCAACCACAAACTCGCCACAAACTCGCCAACTCACTATAAACTCACTACAAACTCACTAACTCACCAGAAAATCACAACAAACTCACTAACTCACCACAAACTCACCAACTTACCACAAACTCACCACAAACTCGCCACAAACTCACCAACTCACCACAAACTCACCAACTCACTACTAACTCACCAGAAACTCACTACAAACTCACTAACTCACCACAAACTCACCACAATCCCACCAACTCACCACAATCTTACCAACTCACCATAAACTCACCACAAACTCGCCACAAACTCACCACATACTCACCAACTCACCACAAATTCACCAACTCACCACAATCTCACCACAAACTCGCCAAAAACTCACCAACTCACTACTAACTCACCAGAAACTCACTACAAACTCACCAACTCACCACGAACTCACCAACTCACCACAATCTCACCACAAACTCGCCACAAACTCACCATTTCACTACAAACTTACCAGAAACTCACTACAAACTCACGAACTCACCACAAACTCACCAACTCACTATAAACTCACTACAAATTCACTAACTCACCAGAAAATCACTACAAACTCACTAACTCACCACAAACTCACTACAAACTCACCAACTTACCACAAACTCACTACAAACTCACCACAAACTCACCAACTCACCACAAACTCACCAACTCACCTCAAACTCACCAACTCACCACAAACTCACCAACTCAATACAAACTCACCACAAACTCGCCAACTCACCACAAACTCACCAACTCACCACAAACTCACTACAAACTCACCACAAACTCACCAACTCACCACAATCTCACCAACTCACCACAATCTCACCACAAACTCACCAACTCACCACATACTCACCAACTTACCACAAACTCACCAACTCACCACAAACTCACCAACTCACCTCAAACTCACCAACTCACTACAATCTCACCACAAACTCACCAACTCAATACAAACTCACCACAAACTCGCCAACTCACCACAAACTCACCAACTCACCACAAACTCACCAACTCACCACAAACTCACTACAAACTCACCACAAACTCACTAACTCACCACAAACTCACCAACTCAGCACCAACTCACCACAATCTCACCAACTCACCACAATCTCACCACAAACTCACCAACTCACCACAAACTCACCAACTCACCACATACTCACCAACTTACCACAAACTCACCAACTCACCACAAACTCACCAACTCACCTCAAACTCACCAACTCACTACAAACTCACCACTAACTCACCAACTCAATACAAACTCACCAGAAACTCGCCAACTCACCACAAACTCACCAACTCACCACAAACTCACCAACTCACCACAAACTCACCAACTCACCACAAACTCACTACAAACTCACCACAAACTCACTAACTCACCACAAACTCACCAACTCACCACAAACTCACCACAAACTCACCAACTCACTACATACTCACCACAAACTCACCATTTTACCACAAACTCACCAACTCACCACAATCTTACCACAAACTCACCAACTCACCACATACTCACCAACTTACGACAAACTCACCAACTCACCACAAACTCACCAACTCACCACGTACTCACCAACTCAACACAAATTCACCAACTCACCACAATCTCACCACAAACTCGCCACAAACTCACCAACTCACTACAAACTCACCAACTCACCACAAACTCACCAACTCACCACAAACTCACCAACTCACCACAATCTCACCACAAACTCGCTACAATCTCACCAACTCACTACTAACTCACCAGAAACTCACTACAAACTCACCAACTCACCACAAACTCACCAACTCACTACAAACTCACCAGAAACTCACTACAAACTCACCAACTCACTACAAACTCACCAACTCACTATAAACTCACTACAAACTCACGAAATCACCAGAAAATCACTACAAACTCACTAACTCACCACAAACTTACTACAAACTTACTACAAACTCACCAACTCACCACAAACTCACCACAAACTCGCCAACTCACCACAAACTCACCAACTTACTACAAACTCACCACAATTTCACCAACTCACGACATTCTCACCACAAACTCGCCACAAACTCACCAACTCACCAAAATCTCACCACAAACTCACCAACTCACTACTTACTTACCAGAAACTCACTACACACTCACCAACTTACCACAATCTCACCACAAACTAGCCACAAACTCACCAACTCACTACAAACTCACTAACTCACCAGAAACTTACTAGAAACTCACTAACTCACCACAAACTCACCAACTCACCACAAACTCACCAACTCACTACAAACTCACCCTAAAACTCACCAACTCACCACAAACTCACCAACTCACCACAAACTCACCAACTCACTACAATCTCACCACAAACTCGCTACAAACTCACCAACTCACTACAAACTCACCAACTCACCACAAACTCACGAACTCACCACAATCTCACCACAATCTCAGCAACTAACCACAAACTCACCAACTCACCACAATCTCACCACCAACTCATAAACTCACCACAAACTCACCAACTCACCACAAACTCACCAACTCACCACAATCTCACCACAAACTCGCTACAAACTCACCAACTCACTACTAACTCACCAGAAACTCACTACAAACTCACCAACTCACCACAAACTCACCAACTAACCACAATCTCACCACAAACTCGCCACAAACTCACCAACTCACTACAAACTCACTAACTCACCAGAAACTCACCAACTCACCACATTCTCACCACAAACTCGCCACAAACTCACCAACTCACTACTAACTCACCAGAAACTCACTACAAACTCACCAACTCACCACAATCTCACCACAAACTGGCCAAAAACTCACCAACTCACTACAAACTCACCAACTCACCACAATCTCACCACAAACTCGCCACAAACTCACCAACTCACTACAAACTCACCACAAACTCACCAACTCACAACAGTCTCACCACAAACTCGCCACAAACTCACCAACTCACTACAAACTCACCACAAACTCACCATTTCACAACAGTCTCACCACAAACTCGCCACAAACTCACCAGAAACTCACTACAAACTCACCAACTCACCACAAACTCACCAACTCACTATAAACTCACTACAAACTCACTAACTCACCAGAAAATCACTACAAACTCACTAACTCACCACAAACTTACTACAAACTCACTACAAACTCACCAACTCACCACAAACTCACCAACTCACTACAAACTCACCAAATACTCACCAACTCAATACAAACTCACCACAAACTCGCCAACTCACCACAAACTCACCAACTCACCACAAACTCACTACAAACTCACCACAAACTCACCAACTCACCACAATCTCACCAACTCACCACAATCTCACCACAAACTCATTAACTCACCTCAAACTCTCCAACTCACTACAAACTCACCACAAACTCACCAACTCAATACAAACTCACCACAAACTCGCCAACTCACCACAAACTCACCAACTCACCAACTCACTACAAACTCACCACAAACTCACTACAAACTCACCACAAACTCACTAACTCACCACAAACTCACCAACTCACCACTAACTCACCACAATCTCACCAACTCACCACAATCTCACCACAAACTCAACAACTCACCACAAACTCACCAACTCACCACATACTCACCAACTTACCACAAACTCACCAACTCACCACAAACTCACCACAAACTCACCAACTCACCTCAAACTCACCAACTCACTACAAACTCACTACAAACTCACCAACTCACCACAAACTCACCAACTCACCACAATCTCACCACAAACTCGCCACAAAATCACCAACTCACTACAATCTCACCACAAACTCGCCACAAACTCACCAACTCACTACAAACTCACTAACTCACCAGAAACTCACCAACTCACCACATTCTCACCACAAACTCGCCACAAACTCACCAACTCACTACTAACTCACCAGAAACTCACTACAAACTCACCAACTCACCACAAACTCACCAACTCACCACAATCTCACCACAAACTCGCCACAAACTCACCAACTCACTACAAACTCACTACAAACTCACTAACTCACCAGAAACTCACCAACTCACCACAAATTCACCAACTTACCAACTCACAACAAACTCAAACCTTACCACACACTTACCAACTCACTACAAACTCACCAACTCGTCACAAACTCACCACAAACTCACAAACTCACTACAAATTTACCAACTCAAAACAAACTCACCACATTCTCACCATAAACTCACCACAAACTCACCTACTCACTACAAACTCGCCAACTTACCACAAACTTACCAACTCACTACAAATTCACCAACTCAAAACAAACTCACCACAATCTCACCACAAACTCACCAACTCACCACAATCTCACCACAAACTCGCCACAAACTCACCAACTCACTACTAACACACCAGAAACTCACTACAAACTCACCAACTCACAACAATCCAACCACAAACTCGCCACAAACTCGCCAACTCACTATAAACTCACTACAAACTCACTAACTCACCAGAAAATCACAACAAACTCACTAACTCACCAACTTACCACAAACTCACCACAAACTCGCCACAAACTCACAAACTCACCAACTCACTACTAACTCACCAGAAACTCACTACAAACTCACTAACTCACCACAAACTCACCACAATCCCACCAACTCACCACAATCTTACCAACTCACCATAAACTCACCACAAACTCGCCACAAACTCACCACATACTCACCAACTCACCACAAATTCACCAACTCACCACAATCTCACCACAAACTCGCCACATACTCACCAACTCACTACTAACTCACCAGAAACTCACTACAAACTCACCAACTCACCACAATCTCACCACAAACTCGCCACAAACTCACCAACTCACTACAAACTCACTACAAACTCACTAACTCACCAGAAACTCACCAACTCACCACATTTGCACCACAAACTCGCCACAAACTCACCAACTCACTACTAACTCACCAGAAACTCACTACAAACTCACCAACTCACCGCAATCTCACCACAAACTGGCCAAAAACTCACCAACTCACTACAAACTTACCAACTCACCACAATCTCACCACAAACTCGCCACAAACTCACCAACTCACAACAATCTCACCAACTCACCACAAACTCACCACAAACTCACCATTTCACTACAAACTCACCAGAAACTCACTACAAACTCACGAACTCACCACAAACTCACCAACTCACTATAAACTCACTACAAATTCACTAACTCACCAGAAAAACACTACAAACTCACTAACTCACCACAAACTCACTACAAACTCACCAACTTACCACAAACTCACTACAAACTCACCACAAACTCACCAACTCACCACAAACTCACCAACTCACCTCAAACTCACCAACTCACCACAAACTCACCAACTCAATACAAACTCACCACAAACTCGCCAACTCACCACAAACTCACCAACTCACCACAAACTCACTACAAACTCACCACAAACTCACCAACTCACCACAATCTCACCAACTCACCACAATCTCACCACAAACTCACCAACTCACCACAAACTCACCAACTCACGACATACTCACCAACTTACCACAAACTCACCAACTCACCACAAACTCACCAACTCACCAACCCACTACAAACTCACCACAAACTCACCAACTCAATACAAACTCACCACAAACTCCCCAACTCACCACAAACTCACCAACTCACCACAAACTCACTACAAACTCACCACAAACTCACTAACTCACCAACTCACCACCAACTCACCACAATCTCACCAACTCACCACAATCTCACCACAAACTCACCAACTCACCACAAACTCACCAACTCACCACATACTCACCAACTTACCACAAACTCACCAACTCACCACAAACTCACCACAAACTCATCAACTCACCTCAAACTCACCAACTCACTACAAACTCACCACAAACTCACCAACTCACTACATACTCACCACAAACTCACCAACTTACCACAAACTCACCAACTCACCACAATCTTACCACAAACTCACCAACTCACCACAAACTCACCACAAACTCACCAACTCACTACAAACTCACCAACTCACCACAAACTCACCAACTCACTACAAACTCACCAGAAACTCACTACAAACTCACCAACTCACCACAAACTCACCAACTCACTATAAACTCACTACAAACTCACTAAATCACCAGAAAATCACTACAAACTCACTAACTCACCACAAACTTACTACAAACTCACTACAAACTCACCAACTCACCACAAACTCACCAACTCAATACAAACTCACCACAAACTCGCCAACTCACCACAAACTCACCAACTTACTACAAACTCACCACAATTTCACCAACTCACCACATTCTCACCACAAACTCGCCACAAACTCACCAACTCACCACAATCTCACCACAAACTCACCAACTCACTACTTACTCACCAGAAACTCACTACACACTCACCAACTTACCACAATCTCACCACAAACTAGCCACAAACTCACCAACTCACTACAAACTCACTAACTCACCAGAAACTCACTAGAAACTCACTAACTCACCACAAACTCACCAACTCACCACAAACTCACCAACTCACTACAAACTCACCGCAAACTCACCAACTCACCACAAACTCACCAACTCACCACAAACTCACCAACTCACCACAATCTCACCACAAACTCGCTACAAACTCACCAACTCACTACTAATTCACCAGAAACTCACTACAAACTCACCAACTCACCACAAACTCACAAACTCACCACAATCTCACCAACTCACCACAAACTCACCAACTCACCACAATCTCACCACAAACTCGCCACAAACTCACCAACTCACTACAAACTCATAAACTCACCAACTCACCACAAACTCACCAACTCACCACAATCTCACCACAAACTCGCTACAATCTCACCAACTCACTACTAACTCACCAGAAACTCACTACAAACTCACCAACTCACCCGAAACTCACTACAAACTCACCAGAAACTCACTACAAACTCACCAACTCACCACAAACTCACCAACTCACTATAAACTCACTACAAACTCACTAAATCACCAGAAAATCACTACAAATTCACTAACTCACCACAAACTTACTACAAACTCACTACAAACTCACCAACTCACCACAAACTCACCAACTCACTACAAACTCACCAAATACTCACCAACTCAATACAAACTCACCTCAAACTCAACAACTCACCACAAACTCACCAACTTACTACAAACTCACCACAATTTCACCAACTCACCACATTCTCACCACAAACTCGCCACAAACTCACCAACTCAACACAATCTCACCACAAACTCACCAACTCACTACTAACTCACCAGAAACTCACTACACACTCACCAACTTACCACAATCTCACCACAAACTAGCCACAAACTCACCAACTCACTACAAACTCACTAACTCACCAGAAACTCACTAGAAACTCTCTAACTCACCACAAACTCACCAACTCACCACAAACTCACCAACTCACTACAAACTCACCACAAACTCACCAACTCACCACAAACTCACCAACTCACCACAATCTCACCACAAACTCGCTACAAACTCACCAACTCACTACTAATTCACCAGAAACTCACTACAAACTCACCAACTCACCACAAACTCACCAACTCACCACAAACTCACCACAAACTCACCAACTCACCACATACTCACCAACTTACGACAAACTCACCATCTCACCACAAACTCACCAACTCACCACGTACTCACCAACTCAACACAAATTCACCAACTCACCACAATCTCACCACAAACTCGCCACAAACTCACAAACTCACTACAAACTCACCAACTCACCACAAACTCACCAACTCACCACAAACTCACCAACTCACCACAATCTCACCACAAACTCGCTACAATCTCACCAACTCACTACTAACTCACCAGAAATTCACTACAAACTCACCAACTCACCACAAACTCACCAACTCACTACAAACTCACCAACTCACCACAAACTCACTAACTCACCACAATCTCACCACAATCTCACCAACTAACCACAAACTCACCAACTCACCACAATCTCACCACAAACTCGCTACAAACTCACCAACTCACTACTAACTCACCATAAACTCACTACAAACTCACCAACTCACCACAAACTCACCAACTCACCACATTCTTACCACAAACTCGCCACAAACTCACCAACTCACTACTAACTCACCAGAAACTCACTACAAACTCACCAACTCACCACAATCTCACCACAAACTGGCCAAAAACTCACCAACTCACTACAAACTCACCAACTCAACACAATCTCACCACAAACTCGCCACAAACTCACCAACTCACTACAAACTCACCACAATCTCACCAACTCACAACAGTCTCACCACAAACTTGCCACAAACTCACCAACTCACTACAAACTCACCAGAAACTCACTACAAACTCACCAACTCACCACAAACTCACCAACTCACTATAAACTCACTACAAACTCACTAACTCACCACAAACTTACTACAAACTCACTACAAACTCACCAACTCACCACAAACTCACCAACTCACTACAAACTCACCAAATACTCACCAACTCAATACAAACTCACCACAAACTCGCCAACTCACCACAAACTCACCAACTTACTACAAACTCACCACAATTTCACCAACTCACCACATTCTCACCACAAACTCGCCACAAACTCACCAACTCACCACAATCTCACCACAAACTCACCAACTCACTACTAACTCACCAGAAACTCACTACACACTCACCAACTTACCACAATCTCACCACAAACTAGCCACAAACTCACCAACTCACTACAAACTCACTAACTCACCAGAAACTCACTAACTCACCACAAACTCACCAACTCACCACAAACTCACCAACTCACTACAAACTCACCACAAACTCACCAACTCACTACAAACTCACCAACTCACCACAAACTCACCAACTCACCACAATCTCACAACAAACTCGCTACAAACTCACCAACTCACTACTAATTCACCAGAAACTCACTACAAACTACTCACCAACTCACCACAAACTCACAAACTCACCACAAACTCACCAACTCACCACAAACTCACCACAAACTCACCAACTCACTACAAACTCACCACAAACTTACCAACTCACCACAAACTCACCAACTCACCACAATCTTACCACAAACTCACTACAAACTCACTAACTCACCAGAAACTCACCTACTCACCACATTCTCACCACATACTCGCCACAAACTCACCAACTCACTACTAACTCACCAGAAACTCACCAACTCACAACAGTCTCACCACAAACTCGCCACAAACTCACCAATTCACTACAAACTCACCAGAAACTCACTACAAACTCACCAACTCACCACAAACTCACCAACTCACTATAAACTCACTACAAACTCACTAACTCACCACAAACTTACTACAAACTCACTACAAACTCACCAACTCACCACAAACTCACCAACTCACTACAAACTCACCAAATACTCACCATCTCAATACAAACTCACCACAAACTCGCCAACTCACCACAAACTCACCAACTTACTACAAACTCACCACAATTTCACCAACTCACCACATTCTCACCACAAACTCGCCACAAACTCACCAACTCACCACAATCTCACCACAAACTCACCAACTCACTACTAACTCACCAGAAACTCACTACACACTCACCAACTTACCACAATCTCACCACAAACTAGCCACAAACTCACCAACTCACTACAAACTCACTAACTCACCAGAAACTCACTAACTCACCACAAACTCACCAACTCACCACAAACTCACCAACTCACTACAAACTCACCACAAACTCACCAACTCACTACAAACTCACCAACTCACCACAAACTCACCAACTCACCACAATCTCACCACAAACTCGCTACAAACTCACCAACTCACTACTAATTCACCAGAAACTCACTACAAACTACTCACCAACTCACCACAAACTCACAAACTCACCAACTCACCACAAACTCACCACAAACTCACCAACTCACTACAAACTCACCACAAACTCACCAACTCACCACAAACTCACCAACTCACCACAATCTTACCACAAACTCACTACAAACTCACTAACTCACCAGAAACTCACCTACTCACCACATTCTCACCACAAACTCACCAACTCACTACTAACTCACCAGAAACTCACTACAAACTCACCAACTCACCACAATCTCACCACAAACTCACCAACTCACTACAAACTCACTAACTCACCAGAAACTCACTAGAAACTCTCTAACTCACCACAAACTCACCAACTCACCACAAACTCACCAACTCACCACAAACTCACCAACTCACCACAAACTCACCAACTCACCACAATCTCACCACAAACTCGCTACAAACTCACCAACTCACTACTAATTCACCAGAAACTCACTACAAACTCACCAACTCACCACAAACTCACAAACTCACCACAAACTCACCAACTCACCACAAACTCACCACAAACTCACCAACTCACTACAAATTCACCACAAACTCACCAACTCACCACAAACTCACCAACTCACCACAATCTCACCACAAACTCACTACAAACTCACTAATTTACCAGAAACTCACCAACTCACCACATTCTCTCCACAAACTCACCAACTCACTACTAACTCACCAGAAACTCACTACAAACTCACCACAATCTCACCACAATCTGGCCACAAACTCACCAACTCACTACAAACTCACCACAAACTCACCAACTCACCACAAACTTACCAACTCACCACAATCTCACCATAAACTCGCCACAAACTCACAAACTCACCACAATCTCACCACCAACTTACCAGAAACTCACCAACTCACCACAAACTCACCACAAACTCACCAACTCACCACAAACTCACCAACTCACCACAAACTCACCAACTCACCACAATCTCACCACAAACTCGCCAAATCACTACAAACTCACTAACTCACCAGAAACTCACCAACTCACCACATTCTCACCACAAACTCGCCACAAACTCACCAACTCACTACTAACTCACCAGAAACTCACTACAAACTCACCAACTCACCACAATCTCACCAACTCACTATAAACTCACTACAAACTCACTAACTCACCAGAAAATCACTACAAACTCACTAACTCACCACAAACTCACTACAAACTCACCAACTTACCACAAACTCACTACAAACTCACCACAAACTCACCAACTCACCACAAACTCACCAACTCACCTCAAACTCACCAACTCACTACAAACTCACCACAAACTCGACAACTCACCACAAACTCACCAACTCACCACAAACTCACTACAAACTCACCACAAACTCACCAACTCACCACAAACTCACCAACTCACCACAAACTCACCACAAACTCACCAACTCACTACAAACTCACCACAAACTCACCAACTCACCACAAACTCACCACAATCTCACCACAAACTCACCAACTCACCACAAACCACCACAAACTCACCAACTCACCACATACTCACCAACTTACCACAAACTCACCAACTCACTACAAACTCACCACAAACTCACCAACTCACCACGTACTCACCAACTCACCTCAAACTCACCAACTCACTACAAACTCACCACAAACTCGCCAACTCACCACAAACTTACCAACTCACCACAAACTCACCAACTCACTACAAACTCACCACAAACTCACCAACTCACCACAAACTCACCAACTCACCACAATCTCACCACAAACTCACCAACTCACCACAAACTTACCAACTCACCACATACTCACCAACTTACCACAAACTCACCAACTCACCACAAACTCACCAACTCACTACAAACTCACCAACTCACCACTAACTCACCAACTCACCACAATCTCACCACCAACTCACCACAAACTCACCAACTCACCACAAACTCACCAACTCACCACAAACTCACCAACTCACCACAAACTCACCACAAACTCACCAACTCACCAACTCACGACAATCTCACCACAAACTCGCTACAAACTCACCAACTCACTACTAACTCACCAGAAACTCACTACAAACTCACTAACTCACCACAAACTCACCAACTCACCACAATCTCACCACAAACTCGCCACAAACTCACTAACTCACCAGAAACTCACTACAAACTCACTAACTCACCACAAACTCACCAACTCACCACAAACTCACCAACTCACCACAAACTCACCAAAAACTCACCAACTCACCATAAACTCACCAACTCACCACAAACTCACCACAAACTCACCAACTCACTACTAACTTACCAGAAACTCACTACAAACTCACCAACTCACCACGATCTCACCACAAACTCGCCACAAACTCTCCAACTCACCACAAACTTACCAACTCACCACAATCTCACCACCAACTTACCACAAACTCACCAACTCACCACAAACTCACCAACTCACCACAATCTCACCAACTCACTACACTTACCGGGACACGGAGTCTTACTTCAGCGCCATAGAAAATATCGCAAGGCTACGGCGCGCTGTACAGGGTAGAGCGAGAGAGGCAATCAAAGGTAGGCTCTACGAGGGCAGTTTGACAATTTAATGACTTTAATGTTGAATAAAAACCTTTTTAATATATTTTTTTTGTCTCATATTTGGAAACTCATTACGTTGCGCATGACGTTCTTTTTTCAAATTTGGCGCGAAAACAAGCTTTTTTAGAAACAAAAAAGTTAGGCGACTTCTAAGTATGGAGAAAAGCAAGTTTCGAGTGCTAATTAAACACTATTTTTTACGTGGTAAAACAATTAAGCAGACCGAAGACAAAGTGAAAAAGTATTATATTGATTCTGCGCCTTCTCATGGGATGGTACATAAGTGGTTCACTGAATTTCGTTGTGGACGTACTACTACTGTACGAATTACATACGTACATGTAATTTATTTTTATATTATTTTGTTAAGATTTGGAAGCAGTCGCGCTTGTACTTGCCCGCGACCCAGTTAAGAGTGCATTGACACACGACAACTTAGCATAATTTTATTAGTTTTTAAATTCAGTGTTCAATTAGAGATCCATCTGACAACACCATTGCATTTTATTTGGGACCACCTCTAGGACACTCACTGACACATTGACATTGCATTCCTGTACAAGATCATATCCTGTACAACATTTTTTTGGTCCTTCGTATAAAGTAGTGACGTCGCGAGTGCACTGTTATTTTTACTTTCGCGAGTGTTGTGTAAGACGTACGTTTAAGTTCGAAAGACAGCAGCCCTTTCGGAAGGAAGCAGTGTTCCCGTCCTACGTCCTGCGAACCAGTTGCACCATTGAAAGAGAAGTTCTGCTAATCAAGTAAGATCTTCCCTTTTTTTACTTACAATGGAGGTACTCATTCAACGCCAAGCTGCTATTTTAGGGGAGATTAAGAGAATCCATACTATGTTCAAAAAGGATTCGGCAAGTAGGAAAGATGCTGATTACATCGAGCGTCGTTTGGATTCATTAGACAGCCTGTGGGCGGAATGTACGCTGAATGACACGAAGTTGATGACCCAGGAAGATAAATCTCATCAATACTACACCGAGAACATCATTAAGGTAATCCAGAATTGGTACCAGGGGACGCGTGATGAGATATCCCGTTGGAAATCACAGGAAGCTGCGGGCAACCCATTGACGACAGGTGATGGTAAGGGGGTTACCGTCCGTTTCGACAGCTCGCACTTCGAGGGCGCGAAGGTGGATGACAAGGTGACAGAGTTACAGCAGTTGCAATATGCTAATTTCAGAGCATTAAAGAGATTAGTAGAGAGTATTTGCATTGACGAAATTTCCGAAAAATGAGAAATTGAGGACAAGCTTAAAAGTTTGGAGATCCGTTGGAAAGCCATTGACAAATTACACTTGCAAATTGATGGTTTATTAGTAGGTGATGACGAGGCTTACTATTATGAATTTGTCCAGCACGAAAAGCATTTTGAGGAATTAAAACGTAAATTAAATATAAAATTAAACACGTCCGTTCATCAGCAACAGTCTACGCCAAAGATGGACATACCTGTGTTTAATGGGAACTACACCCAATGGCCTACTTTTTATGACTTGTACTCTGAGACCATACACAAAAATCCTTCACTTTCTAAAGGTTAAAAAATGCAACATTTGAAGGGAAAATTGCGTGGCGAGGCTGAGAAGTTAGTCGAGCATTTACACATTTAGCAGAAAATTATGACACATGCTGGGAACTACTTTACCATAGATATAATAATAAGCTCGTTCTATTTACGAAAAATTTTGATAATTTTATGAAACAGCCGTCACTAAAAAAGCAGACATCATTTGAGTTAAAACGTTTATATGACATTACGAACGAATCCATTCATGCTATACACAATCTGGGAATCGACACGTCGACTTGGGACCCCATGCTTGTGTACATTTTATGTGAAAAGCTTGACCCGGAAACCTATTCTGAATATTCCAAATCTAGATCAGATCCGCGGGAAGTTGCCTCATATGAACATTTTATGGATTTTATTGGGAGTAAATTCATATAATAATTTGGATTTAATAAATTATTAGAGATTATAGGTATAAGTATAAACTAATGAAAATGAAATAAATTCTTATATTACGCCTGATTGTAAGTTTTTTTTTATATTTAGGTACTACTGTAGCTATCTATGTTGATTTGTAATTTAAAGATTTTACATATTTCTGAATCCCAGATGCCAACGCCAGTGAATAGGAGAGAGATGTTTTGTATACTATTCATAGCACCCTTGAAAATAAACGATTTCGACTTTTTTTTTAAATGTTCCTAAAATTTCAAGTTTACTGAAGGTTCACTTTTTTAATTAAACGGACAGAGGGACAGACAGACATGACGAAACTATAAGGGTTCCATGTTGTACTACGGAACTCTAATTAACAGCGCTAATCGTCCGTCAGATTCCGCATTCGTCAGTAATATATATTTTATAATTTTGGTAGTTTTGTCATGAATGATAAATGTGGAATACCACTGATAACACATTCGCCAAATTGGAAAATTCCTTATATCATTGTAACGATCACATTAATTTTAATGCTCACCAAAAAGTAGTAATAAATCATAAATTTATACTGTGGACTAAGCCTTAGGGATTCTCAGTTTCGTTATTGTAACGAAATGTTACGAAACTGAGAAATATATCTGAGAAAACATAACCTCAACAATATCCTACAGATAAAATGGCTGATTTATTGGCAAAAAAGTTGTCTCATTGCTCGTTTTAATCAGTGACCAACGAAAATTTATAAAATAATTAACAGATTTAATTTACCGGAGATAAGTAAAATGCGTTAGTAAGCCTGAAAATATTGTTTACCAAAAAACTACGTCACGCTTCTCACCGTCTTCACTGCGAAATAAAATGGCCGAACGAGTTTTTTTTTAGACATCGTGAGAATGTGTTGCCAATTTATCTAAATAGTACTTATTGGTAGTTTAATTCGTTTTGTTGTACCCGTAACTGTCGTAATTAAGCCCTGAGTTACGAAATGAACCAAAATTGAGACAGATAATAAAAACGATAATTCTTAGTGATTAAATAATATCTTTTTTTGACATTAATTTCATTTCATAATACAGAGAACAGGGAACATTTTGAACGGCAATTTAATAAAATAAAGACTAAGGAACAATATTTTTTCGAATTTACAATGATCCTATTGGCCGGGAGACATCTTGAATTTTGTATGAAAGTAAGATCTGGCATTTCGAAAAAACAACAAATTTATCATTTGTAAAGTGAAATAAAGAAAAATAAAATTTCAGAGTTTTAAAAACAAAGTAACAATTAAGTTTTTGGTAATAATTTTAAAATATAATAAAAGAATGATAGGATTTTTTTAAGAACATGTGAGACACATCATACACTAACAATGTACAACCATTCTGAATTTCACCCTTATCACGAATCCGTATCCCAAATTGAAAATAGTGGCCGCCATTTTGAACCTTTTAGTTATTGGACCGATTGTTTCCAAAATCGATATCTGAGGTCCCTTATCACGAATCCGCTGCCCAAATTGAAAAAGTGGCCGCCATTTTGAACTTTTTAGTTACTGGACCGATTGCTTCCAAAATCGATATCTGAGAGTCCCTGAAGTCCCTTATCACGAATCCGCTGCCCGAATTGAAAAAAGTGGCCGCCATTTTGAACTTTTTAGTTACTGGACCGATTGCTTCCAAAATTGATATCTGAGGGTCCCTGAGGTCCCTTATCAAGAATCCGTTGTCGGAAGTGAAAATAGTGGCCGCCATTTTGAACTTTTTAGTTACTGGACCGATTTCTTCTAAAATCAATATCTGGGGGGACCGATTGCTTCCAAAATCGATATCTGAGGGCCCTTGAGGTCTCTTATCACGAATCCACTGCCCGAATTGAAAAAAGTGGCCGCCATTTTGAACTTTTTAGTTATTGGACCGATTGCTTTCAAAATCGATATCTGAGGGTCCTTGAGGTCCCTTATCACAAATCCTCTGCCCAAACTAAAAAAAAGTGGCCGCCATTTTGAACTTTTTAGTAACTGGACCGATTGCTTCCAAAATCGATATATGAGAATCCCTGAGGTCCCTTATCACGAATCCGTTGCCTGAATTGAAAATAGTGGCCGCCATTTTGAACTTTTTAGTTATTGGACCGATTGCTTCCAAAATCGATATCTGAGAGTCCCTGAAGTCCCTTATCACGAATCCGCTGCCCGAATTGAAAAAAGTGGCCGCCATTTTGAACTTTTTAGTTACTGGACCGATTGCTTCCAAAATTGATATCTGAGGGTCCCTGAGGTCCCTTATCAAGAATCCGTTGTCGGAAGTGAAAATAGTGGCCGCCATTTTGAACTTTTTAGTTACTGGACCGATTTCTTCTAAAATCAATATCTGGGGGGACCGATTGCTTCCAAAATCGATATCTGAGGGCCCTTGAGGTCTCTTATCACGAATCCACTGCCCGAATTGAAAAAAGTGGCCGCCATTTTGAACTTTTTAGTTATTGGACCGATTGCTTTCAAAATCGATATCTGAGGGTCCTTGAGGTCCCTTATCACAAATCCTCTGCCCAAACTAAAAAAAAGTGGCCGCCATTTTGAACTTTTTAGTAACTGGACCGATTGCTTCCAAAATCGATATATGAGAATCCCTGAGGTCCCTTATCACGAATCCGTTGCCTGAATTGAAAATAGTGGCCGCCATTTTGAACTTTTTAGTTATTGGACCGATTGCTTCCAAAATCGATATCTGAGGGTCCCTTATCACGAATCCACTGCCCGAATTGAAAAAAGTGGCCGCCATTTTGAACTTTTTAGTTACTGGACCGATTGCATCCAAAATCGATATCTGAAGGTCCCTGAGGTCCCTTATCACGAATCCGTTGTCGGAAGTAAAAATAGTGGCCGCCATTTTGAAATTTTTAGTTATTGGACCGATTGCTTCCAAAATTCATATCGGAGGGTCCCTGAGGTCCCTTATCACGAATCCGCTGCGCGAATTGAAAAAAGTGGCCGCCATTTTCAACTTTTTAGTTACTGGACCGATTGCTTCCAAAATGGAAGTAAGGAAGGAAGAAAAATGGCCCTTTTGAGGTCCCTTATCACGAATTCGTTGTCGGAAGTGAAAATAGTGGTATATGGTCCTTTAATCAAAAGGAGCACACGAAAACAGCAAAACATCAAAAAATAGTGAATACTGCTTAGATAAAAAAATAATAAATAATTATAATTGCATAAGTTGATAGCAAATGCTATGCAATAGCTTTAACGCGGCAGTCACCGAGAGCCACACGCTTTTTTTTTAAAGTATATCGCGTGACAATGCAATATTAAAAGCTTGTACCTAAATTTTTTTTGGTTTTAGAAATGTTTTTCTTCTGTGGTACGGAACCCTAAAAATATTTGAAACAAAAAGTATATGCCGGTGACAGGTACGACTTTTAAAGTTAAATCGATCACGAACATTGCGCTTTGATTATGTATTGATCAATCAGAGTCACGTGTAACTTTGGAAAGTTAGTTTTGGGGTTTGGAACGCTACTACGATGCAACTACAACTACACAGGTAAATCACCTCCACATCAAATAGGCATGACGACAGCATCAGAAATAAATTATGAACTCTTGATCACTAAATTTCCCTCCTACTTAAACTTCGGAAAACATTACTCATTTTGTTTTCAATCAAGTCTTCGATTTTTAATTCATCAAAATCACAAAATGAGAACATAAATGACGCTGCAAAACTATGACGTCACGCCTAGGTATTTCAAACATATTTAGAACAAAATTTCGTTTTTGACAGATGATAAAAAGTAAATCAGATGACTAGCATTCATTCGCTATTATTCCTCTTGAAGTAAGAATTTATATTAAATAACTACTGCTGAGACTTTTGCATATATGTTATTTGTATTGGAAACTGAACAACTTTCCTTTACACAATTATCTCAATTCAAAAACACAAGCCAAGACAAATTAAAATCTTTTAGGTACAAGCTTTTAGTCGCCTTCTGGCTCCATCATCAGACCCTGAGTATCATCTAGGACTAGAGTCCTTGTCAAGACGAATCAAACGAGCCCAAAGTCGATAGGGTTGCATCGTTTTATTACAGACTTCCCATGGCTACCTTCCGACTCCATCATTTAGACCCTGGTCATCATCTAGGATTAGAGTCCATGTCAAGACGAAGAAACGAACCCAAACTCGATGGGATTGCGTCGTTTTATTACAGTTTCCATGGCTACCTTCCGGATCCATCATCAGATCAACTCAATGTCATTATAATAATATGAATGCAAAATTTCAGCTCAATTGAATACCGGAAAATGGATCAAATTTAACTTGCAAGATTTAATTACAGTTATCAGGAGTGGTGAAAATAAATAAAATAATTATAACTTATTTGTACCTAAATGACTTTTCATATTGTTGTTTCTTCCAAACGCTGACGAGTTTATTTGCCATCACCAGGCTGGTCTGCATCATGAGTTTCCACTCGTTTGTTGAGATCGTTCATCGGTAGGCGAAGCATAGGCAAGCGTTACACTCGGTGGTCGCGGAAAGCAAACCAGTCGTTGTGGAAATCCTTGGGGAGGTCTTTGTTCAGCGTGGACATCTTTCGGCTGATATGATGATGATAATGAACAATATAACATAAGATTTTGGACTACAGGCGTTGGTCTATTATACGTCTTCCTTCTGGCACCGCTATATTAAAACGTCACATCTCACAATCATAAAATATCTTGTCAGTCGAAAGATGCTACCACTGACATAAAATATTGTCTCGAACCTAGTGCTACCAGAATATTTGAGGTGAAAACGCAAAGACCAATTCCCAGCTGAAACCTACCTTATTCAATTTAAATGTGCCACTGTTTTTTCATCTCCAACTATAATTTATATTTACTTTGAGTTACGTTGTTTTAGCAATAGGCCGTGTTTGTTTTGGTAGTCGCTCGGTCCATTTTGAATACTGAATGACGAAAACTGTGAGTTTCACCAAGAACTTATCTTATTGAGTATATTTGAATTTCAAATTTCAGCACCCAACTATGCTTTTGAAGTTCCGCGAAACTGGATTTACTTTCAATGCTTTTTGAATACTTAAGTAATTAACTGTAGTTTGATGAAATACAGATATTTTAGGAGCCTTTTTACTCTTAGTTTTATAACACTTATTGTAGCACGTCGTAGGCAGGTAGTACTTTTGTTCTACGATTATGCTGAAAACGTAAAAAAATATGTATTTACTCTTCATACAAATCGATCAGCTGATCGACCGATTTTCTGCATTTTATTATGGTCAATACTCAAAAAAAATGAACCCTATTAGTGATATTTACCAGGTCGTCGGTCCACCGCGTGGGAGCCTACACTACGTTTTCCGGTGCGCGGTCGCCACTCGAAAACTTTACTGCCCGTTAATTAACGTCATACAAAGCCACAAAACCACAATGAAACAATGGTTCTTTCATTGAATAATACTGTTCCCTAATTCAATATCGTTTTCCTCAATATTCTGACGTTTTTCTACAGCTGCTTAAAGTCGTAAATCCTGTAAACATCCTGTCGTAATCATTAATTAGTGATAACACACTGAAATAGGCACGGGATTTTTAATATTAACTATTGAACTTTTTGTGAGTCCTGTTATTAACGACAAATATTTAATTAATTGTATTCAATCATTGGCTAGAACGTAACCAAAGTATATATATTAGTACTAACATACAGTATGGACACTCCCTGCCGTTCTCTAGATTCCGACCTCACCCCCTTGGCACCCAGATTGATACAGATTAGTTACAGTTTGGTTGTCGCACGTATAGGATTTCGCCGCCATTTTGTTTGTTTTGTCGTTCCTTTAAAAATGTCATTTCTGGCCCGTTGTACTCGTATGAAGTGTCCAGGGTGTGACGTAACACAGTAACTAGTGACTTCGGCCCACTATGAGCGATTGTTACTTAGCACAGCGTCATATACATGGAGGTAACGAAAAATTTGGTAACGATAACGGAAATCGATAAACTTAGATTGAGCGGATAAATGGTAACCCTCTGATGTTAAATATGTCGGTCTGCCTGCGCAAAGTGGTTGCGTTATGTACTTATAGCGCCTGAAAAACTAGTTATCGTGACCAAAAAAAAACGATAAAGGAAATGGCCGAGTAAAATATAAAATGAAAGAACTAGTTGTACTCATGACAATTATGCAAAAATTGAAGAAATTTTCGGTTGCGTTATAATGGCGGATTCCAATTTCCAACTTTGGGGCTCTGGCAGGGGGGTGGGGGCCAGAACTCTCGCTATTCCTACTACTAACGCGCGTTGCTCCTTAAAGCAACCGAATATTTGTTCAATTTTTGCATAATTGTGTATGATAGCTGATAAGAAATTATTAGTGTCTTGAACAATGCCACCCATTCATTTCGCCTTGTAATATTATAACTTTTATGCTATTAATTATTTTTAACTTGCGATCACCAACCCGCCTTCTGTTGACAATAGACAATATACAGATTTTTATTTGACACAAACACACACCGATTACACAACATAAAAAAGAAGTAAAACATATAGAAACAGGAAAAAAAAAAAAAAGTAAACAAAAAAACAAATAAGACCAACGGAATCGGTGTAGTGCGATGTCAAAATGGACTTTTTTCAGTTGGTCACCCTTAGGGTGTTCGGAATCCTAAAAAATAACAATCTCGATTTGGCCTTCGCGTGTAGAGTAGGTACTTCCATCCTATGGTTTATTATTAAACAACATGGAATAAAAAGAATGGTGACGGATACGCTCAATGATTTTTGGAATTTGTCAAACTTTTGGTGTATTACAGCACCGATATACCTAAAAGAACGCTGACGCTCCCCTAATATAGATACTTATACCAGAAAAATAAGTAGGTACGTCAAAAGTCATTACATGGTCATTAAAAAAATAATAACTATAAATAAAAATTACAAAGACATTTAGATATATTTCCGACTTTTAATTTTTTTTAACATATTATGTCATTCATAATTCATAATTCAAAAGCGTCGGTGGCTCAACCGGTAACGACTCGGTCCATTTAACCAGAGGTACCGGGTTCAAATCTGGACGACCAATGTACCAATGAGTTTTTCAAAAACTTACGTACATATAATTACTGATTGCTTTAACGGTGAAGGAAAACATCGTCGTGAGGAAACCTGCACACGCCTGCGAAGAAACTCGAAGGTTGTGTGTGAAGTCGACCAACCTGCACTGGGCCCGCGTGGTCGACTAAGGCCTAATCGCCCTGATTCAGGGTAGGCTCGAGCCCCTACGTGGTGACGTACATATATGAGCTGATATGATGACGATGATGATGATATGTAAAAATAAAAGTCCTAATTGCGTACTCAGTGACTGACTGATTCATCAACCAACCATTGAATCTAGAAAGTTAAAACTTTGAACAGCGGTTTCCTTTACAATGTTGATAAGGAATAAGGTTGAATTTTTTCGAAATTCGCACTGGGTAGGTAATAAAGCGGGAATGAAGCTGCGGACAAAAGCTAGTTCAAATACGTAAGTAACTAATAAAAGTAATAAATTTTGTTACTGCCTGTTTAATTCTTATGTAGAGAACGTTCGGATATTATCCTTACTAATATTATAAATGTGTAAATGTGTTTCTTGTTACCTTTCCACGCTTCAACACATCAAGCAATTTTGACGAAATTTGGCATGTAAGTAGCCTGTGTCATGGTGAAGGTCATAGGCTACTTTTTATTGCGTGAAAATAGGATAGTCCAATACTAGTTCTCAGGAACTATAGTTTCCTCAGGGGAACTAAAAAAATCACTCGTTTTTTGATTGATTTCTTAAACACCGCTCTGGAGTAACGGATTATTGTTATTTTTTGCACAGATATGTTTGTAGGGATGGGAAATAATATAGAATACTAATAAGTATGAGCTATAGTATACTTAATAAGTATAGTATACGTAAGTATAGTTATACTGAGCATCGGTGGCGTAATGGCTAGGGCCGCCGCCTCCTGTCCTGGTGGTCGTGGTTCGAACCTGCCACGTACCAATGTGATTTCGAATTTAGATTTTATATGTACGTTTATCTAACGCTCTTACGGTGAAGGAAAAACATCGTGAGGAAACCTTAGTGTGTGAAGTTTGTGTGTGTGAAGTCGACCAACCCGCACTGGGCCCGCGTGGTCGATTAAGGCCCGATCGCCCTAATTCAGGGTAGGCTAGAGCCTCTCGGTAGGGACGTATATGAGCTGATATGAAAAATGAATGAACTAATAAGTATAGCCCGAGATAGTTCCCAAGGGATTTAGGGGAAAATCACTTCCAGGCTCTAACACGTCGGCGTCGCAACGGAGCAACGGATTAATATGATTTTTTTGCATAGAAATAGTTGACATAAACTAGTAATCAGAAGATTCCGAGGTAGTTATCTGGAGTAAACTCATAAAAACGATGCCCACACGAGCAAAGCTAAAAAAATAAATGACAAAGCTATTCTTATTATAAAACAAAGTCTCCCCGCCGCGTCTGTCTGTCTCTCTGAATGCAATAAGCTCAAAAACTACAACGGATTTTCATACGGTTTTCACCAATGAACGAAGTGATTCATGGGGAAGGTTTATGTGTATAATTCCCCACATCGGGAACTCTCTAGTATTATCTATGATCGTAAAACCCCTGAAGTGGGTAAAGCAGCGTATTTAAGTAAAAGGAAAACATTGACCGCAAAGATCAGACCTTTGTTTATTAGGGTGACAAATTCTTTATGGAAAAAAAAAGATAATTAGTTCACCTCTTATTTTAATAATCCTTTTTATTTTCACACTTGTAAACTTCAAATTTATTTTGGATGGGCTAATAAATAGAAAATAAAATATGAAAACGGTGTCTATCGATTTTTGATTAACTTACACATGGTAACCCTATTTTTATGCCATCCTTTATCTCCGAAGTTTGATATCTCAATTTCCTGTTTCTCGGGAAGCGAGCGGTCTTGATATCAATCTATGCCGCGTAAGGCTCTGTGTACATCTAGCTGTTCGATTGTTGTGCGTAATATCTAAAAGTTTGAAAGTATTTTCAAGATTTGTGTTTGACAGCTGTGAAATAAAACTTTTAGGCATATCTCCTTATTAGTATCTGCCTTTAAATGAACTCCTTGAAAATAAATGACTTTGAATCGCGTCGTAATGAAAATGATAGTGTGATATCATTGCATTGTCATTTATTGAAATAGAAGAAGATCTTACGTTAGATTATTACAACACAAGATATTGGGAGTCAGAAATTTCAAAGATATTTACTCTCATAATAGAAAATATACTTATATTATCAAATGGTAGAGGAGGGGTTTGCAATATACAGGGTAGGGGAGGGGTTCGCAATATACAGGGTAGGGGAGGGGTTCGCAACATATAGGATGTAACAATATTGGTGTCGGAGCCGTTAACTGCGACTTGTTCTCATTATACTGTACTGAAAAACTTTTTCAAATAATTTTTTATTACAAAATTTTTGAGAATTTTGAGAATTGAATATAAGGCCCTTGGGAAAACTTGTCCAGTATATTGAATACTAGCTTGTGCCTGCGGCTTCGCTCGTGTGGGCATCGTTTTTAACCAACTTCAAAAAAAAGGAGGAGGTTTCTCAATTCGACCGTGTATATATATATATATTATATGTATGTATGTTCGCGGATAACTTCGTCGTTTATTAACCGATTTTGATGATTATTTTTTTGTTGAAAAGGAAATATCCCAAGGATGGTACCATGATAAGGAAACCAGGATCTGATGATGGCATCCCAGAGAAATCGAGGGGAACCTTAGTTTTTGTTTGTTCAAAATTATTATTACTGTCTTTGAGGGCGAGTGGGGCGTGGTGGGGCTCGCGATAAATAAATCTTTATCAGTTTAGTATTTATCATCATATCAGCTCATATACGTCCCCACCGAGGGGCTCGAGCCTACCCTGAATTAGGGCGATCAGGCCTTAGTCGACCACGCTGGCCCAGTGCGGGTTGGTCGACTTCAAACACAACCTGCGAGTTTCTCCGCAGGCGTCTGCAGGTTTCCTCACGATGTTTTCCTTCACCGTTAAAGCAATCGGTAAGTAAATGTACGTAAGTTTAAAAAAAAACTCATTGGTACATTGGCCGTCCGGATTTGAACCCGGTACCTCTGGTTAGAAGGACCGAGTCGTTACCGGTTGAACCACCGACGCTTTTTTTATTATCAATTTAGTATTATCAAAGTATATATTAATATATATACAGTATGGACACTCCCTGCCGCTCTGTAGATTACGAACTCACCCCCTCGTCAGCCAGATTGATACAGATTGGTTACAGTTTGGTTGTCGAACGTATATAGGATATCGCCGCCATTTTGTTTGTTCCGTTTGTTTTCTTTATTTTTGTATTTTGTGTTATAGCGGCAATAGAAATTTATCAACTGTAAAAATTTCAGCTGTCTAGCTATCACGGTTCATGAAATACAGCCTGGTGACAGACGGACAAACAGACAGACGGACGAACGGACAGCGGAGTCTTGTTCTGTTTCCGCTATAACAACAAAAACAAAAAAATTGAAAAAAGTAAAAATTAAGGGGGTCTCCATACAAAAAATGTGCCTTTTTTTAAACTTGAAGAAACTAGCGCCATCTAGTATGATGGTACGGAAAACTTTGTGAGCGGTTCCGAATCGCACTTGGCCGATTTTTTTGTATCGTTTAACCGCTAGATATGTACGGACCCTAAGAATGGAGTTAATGACGTGAATTCGTTTTCTGAGACGTATCCAAGCCATTCGCAGAGATAAAAGCAGTGTCTATTATAGTGAGGAAACCTGTGGAAATAAACGTCTACCTCGAACAAAATAAGCTTTTAGTAAATTGACGTTAAAAACCCATCAAGTCCCCACTTCTGGAGCTTGGGTCTCTTACCAAACTCGGGAAGATGAAGTCATAAAGTAACTAGTATCTCATCAATACAAATCATTTATTTATAAATTTGAATAAATTTACATGTCACAATTTAAAGCTTAACATTAATTAAAAGTAAAATATAAATTTATGATTAATTAAATAAATCATTTACATATTCTACCTTCGAACCTACCTCCTGCTGAGTCACTTGGACCACGTTTTAACCATCTGTGGTCATACTCCACACATGGGGGCCAAGTTCTGATTAGAGGAGATTTTAGGGCTACTAGCAAACCCTACTGTAAGAAGTTCCCCTGACGCGGTATAACTGCTAGCAATTTTCAACCGAGTTCCAAAAAGGAGGAGGATCTCAATTCGACTGTATGTTTTTTTTATGTGTGTTACCTCAGAAATTATGACTGGGTGAACCGATTTTTATGATTCTTTATTTATTTGAAAGCTAGTGCTTCCCGTGTGGTCCCGTATAAATTTTATCAAAATCGGTGTAGTACTTTATTACAAAACTAGCTGTCCCGGCGAACTTCGTTCCACCTTACACTACACTACACTACCCTTACCTGCGAGTATACTACATTACCCTACGCTACCCTACCCCACCCTACACTACCCCACCCTACCCTACATACACTACACTACACTACCCTACACTACCCAACCCTACCATACCCTACACTACCCTACCCTATACTAAACTACCCTACCCTAGCCTACACTACCCTACCCTATACTAAACTACCCTACCCTACCCTACATATACTACACTGCACTACCCTACCTACTAAGTTGTTGCGATGTAAGTCGCTTTTTTTTAATGTGTTTAGCGTTGTCATCCTGCAGGCGGTGGCGGACAGCTGGGACTGTCCTGTGCTATGGCATTGCGTGCGAGTGGCCTCTGGGCATGCTCAATAAGTTTTGTTTATAACACGTCATATTCTTTACTAACATAGATTGTAAGACCTTTGTAACTAACACTTATGGATCAACGTTATCCGAAATAAAGGAATAATAATAATAATAATTACGATACTGTGTAATCGGTCGTAGGCATACTGTATGGTTCGTCATTTCACATACGGTCAGGCAAATTATATAAATGGCGAGGGCGGAGAAATCAATCAAACCTGTGCGAACCGAACATCGCTCGCTTCGCGAGCTCATTTACAACCTGGCGTACGGCATTTTGACAATTTGCCTGGCTCGGCATTTTGCAATCTACTTACATAATTTTACAATTTGCCTGACCGTTTTTATACGAACGTCTTATTACAATTTGACTGGCTCGGCATTTTACAATATGCGTACAGCATTTTACAATTTGCCTGACCGTTTATATACGGACGACTTATCACAATTTGCCTGGCTCGGCATTTTACAATTATGCGTACAGAATTTTACATTTTGCCTGATCGTTTACATACGGACGAATTATACAATTTGCCTGACCGTATGTTAATGACGAATCATACATATTGCCTGCCACATATCTAAATTAATGTGATGTGGTGTTTACTTACGAAGGAATGTTGCATATAATTTAGTTCTTGTTTTATTATATAAACATAATTGTTAAGCCCTTGGCATCATCTCACCCGATGCTAAGTGACAATGGTGTCAAAGATGGAAGCGGGCTTACCAAGATTCCCCAATGCAATGGAGATCTGGCCATCTTATCTTCAAGCCGGAATACATCAATAATGTGAACACTGATGTTTGGCGGCAAGACTTAGTTTATTTCGTTGTACCTAGCCAGGCGGGCTATGAAAATACCCTACCACCAACCAAACCGAGTCTTACAAAGTAGACCCCACCGGAATCGAACCCGAGACCTCCTGGTGTGAATTGAATGGACTAACAATTACGCCACGGAGGCGGTTAAAATATCAATTTCATTATGTCTTAATTTAAACATTCTTTGGTAACAGCCTAATATTTCTTAAAATTAAAATAATTATTCAAATCTATCTATCCGCGTGCAATCGACTACATCAGATGTGTTGTATGTTAGTGTTAGTGTGTGTGAGAGTGTGTGAATGTGTGTATGCTTAAATTAAAATAATTAAAATAATTAAAATAAATTAAAAATAGCATCCGGCACCAACAGCTTACCGTGCAAAACACATAAATGTGAGAATTGACGATTTTAAGGAAAAAAAAACGCCAAACCACCACAGGAGTGCCGATAGAAGTGAAAACTTTTTACAGTTTTATTAGTTTTGGGACTGCGAGTGTTCCTGGTACGGTGTTGGTTTTGTTTAAAGTGTCGCGAGTACAATGGTTTTTCCCATCTCAAACATGCTTTTATAAGTTTTGACTCTGCGAGTGTTGCTGATACGATGTCGGTGTCGTTACAGTGTCGTGAGTTCAATGGTTTTTCCCATCTCAAAAATGTCTAACGCGCCTAAAGAAGTTTTCACTTCAAAACTGCAATCCATTCAATACAATATTCTTTATTGCATCACAACATAAAAAAATGAACAATATAGAAGAAAGCCTATACAATATAGGCGGTCTTATTGCTAGGTAGCAATACATTCATTTTCTTTAACAAAAACCTCAATTATTTCTTCACAAAATACATCCTTGAAGGAGTTTAAAAGTGAAAATATAGGCTTGGAGTACGATAAAGTTGAATCGTGGTGAAGTTTGTAGATACTTACTCGACTCGCAAATCCCCAAGTCAGTGAGTTTACTTAAAACTTCAACGCCTCGTAACTTTCACGAGTTTCAGTGAAGCGATCTACCCCGCACAGATTTGAGAAAGATGACGTTTTAAATTATACTGTACTAGCTTTTGCCCGCCGCTTCGCCCACGTGGACATCGTTTTTATGACTGTCTTTGAAGGTGAGTGGTTCGCGAGCGTGGTCATGAGTTTTTTCCACATCCCTCAGAAACTATATCGGGCTATTCTGATAAGCAGTCTATGTCACTTCCCATCCCCTCAACCAATTCTATTAGCGGAGTCAGTATATCCATTCAATGTATGGGAAGCAATATTTTCCGGATTAAAGGAGAGCTTTGGCACACTTGTTCTTTAGGTAGACTAGTGTTGATAAACGCCCGGGAGACAGCGTCTTACACCCCGCTGGGGGTAGGGGGAGGGGGTAAAGTTTTCTTACTCCGCGCGCACTGTGACTCGTCATAACTGCTAATTTATAATTACTAGGGCAAGTTTGGTATCGTTTACAGCTAAATAAGAGATGGGCAATCCTTTTCTGGAACAAAAAAAGAGCATTTCCATACAAAAATTAAAAAATACAGTCAAAAATAAAAAAAATAAAAAAATCTTTTTTTTATTGTTAATGATTATAAACTTTAAACGGGTATATACAATTATACAGTGGTGGAACGCTTCATATTTAGACAGCGCTTTAAAATGTATAATATTTATTTATTTATTTACACTTATAGTACACCAAAACAATTTCGTAAAAGCTAATACATATAGGTATTATAATGAAGTGTACAGTAGGCGGTCTTATTGCTAAAAGCAATCTCTTCCAGACAACCTTTAGTTACAGGAGAGCACAAAATACTTAATTTTACAAAAGGGCAGAGAAATGAGTAACTTAATTAACAAATTAAAAAACAATACATGCTAATAATAAAGATATTTAAACCTTATTGAACAATATTGACTATACTGCTGCTTAGTATATTTATAAGGCCAACATAATCAAAAAAAAACTAGGAAATAATATTTAATATTCAATTTAATTAGCTGTTGTTTAGGTATTGTTCACATAGCATTAGGCGAGAGGCTGGACAAATAATTAAGAATGAGTTGAAACTTTATAATAAAAGTAACAATAACTTTATAATTTAAGTTATTCATTAATTTAAAGTGAATTTAACAGCGTTTTTCTCAATGAAATCGACTTGTTTTGTAACGTTAGTACCTACTTAGTTGGATGTCTGCTATCGTGGATAACTGCGTGACAGCGGCGGCGGCGGCGCGTCATTGATGTTATGAACCTTTAGCAGGTTTCAACTAAAAAATGCATTGTAAAGTTCATTCATGTTACCACACACTCCGATCAACAATTTATTTTTAACTTGATACCACGTTATTTCTATGGGATTAAGATTAGGCTATTTGGTGGCCAGTCTAACACAGTTACCATGTGCCTATTGATGAATGTTTTTCAAAGTTGGCAGTGTGTTTTAGGTCATAAGCGTGCTGTAATGTCCAAATTGCCGGGAAATTATCGTCAGCGTATGGCAGCATACATTCTTCCGAGTAATCTGTTTATATTGGTATAGGTCCATGTTACCTTGTATCAGACTGGTAGGTCCCACGCCATAACCGTCAAAGCAACCCCAAATTTTGAATTTTCCACCGCCATGCTTTACCATATTTTTTGCATATTTTGAGTCGAATTCCTTATTTGCAGGTCGGCTTACGTACTGCTTGCCGTGAGAGCATATTCTATTTATTTTGGATTCGTCAGAAAAAAGTACATTGTTCCATTGCTGTTCTGTCCAGTTTACATAATTCCTTGCCAATGCAACTCAGGCCTGTCTAGGGCATGTTGTCAGCATGGATACCTGTCTGGTTCATCTTCCAAATAACTGTGCCTCCTTCAAACGTCTTCGAACGGTGCGCGCCGAGACTGCTTGGGGGTTATTCTCACCAAAAACTTCATTTTTATCTGATTAGCCTTTAGATGGGTCCTGCTTAACAAAGTGAACTATTCTTAAATCGTGTCGAGGAGACCTTTTTCTTGCTTTTCGTTTGCGGGGATTATTGGAAGTAGCTTTATGGGTGTTAAAATGTATCACAGTCTGGTACACCATCGTTTTAGAGCAACCCAAGTGATCCGCAATTTTTTCATTAGGCCTATTACGACCACGCAGCTTTATTATTATTTATCTAGTAGCAGAGTCACAAAATTTATTTTTTCCAATGGTTTTTGACGAATAATTGCAAAAAACGAGAAAGGATTCAATAACGGCGTAAAACTGCAATAAAAATAGTAAAGAAGAGCATCGCATTCCATTTTCAATCTGAAGAAAAAATAAAAAAAATATTTCGTTCTTAATTATTTGTCCAGCTAGTGTACCTGCAAATAAATGAGTTCTTGTAATTTAATAAATAAATAAATAAACATGCACACTGTTTTGACAATATTGTGATACTAAATAAAACAAGACAGTCATAGAAATATTCTACAATGTTATTAAATCATATTTATAAACTTATTGTACAATTTATTCTAGTGGCAATATAAATTGGCCTCGTATCTTTTATCGTTCTAAATTATATGATCACCACTGTATACCTGCTTTAAAAAAATATATTTTAAAAGCCGCATTCATACAGATTCCAAAAATATAATCAATGTTGAAAAAAATAAATGAAAAAATTGTTAAAAAAAATAATTTATTCAACGCGGCAGAAGAAAAAACAGGCAGTGAAAAAATAATCTTGAGATCTCCTTATTAAATTTTATAAGACATTCTTATTACTTTACAATATTTAAATTTATCAAAATTTTGGTGTCTGGTGTTAGAATGATAAATAGGTACGTCCTGTCCTATAACTTATAAGTAGGTATAATATCCGCATACCTCTCACATAATGTATCCGCTTATGTAAGTACTAATTTTGACACTCCAAATCTACATTACAATAATATCCACCACTTTAAAAACTACTTTACTTTTGCGGAAAAGTGCGCAACCGGCGCGGAAGTAGGCCGGGAGTGCGGGGGGTGGCGGTAGTTATATTTTAAATTGTATAATGTGCTTGTGACTTAAAAGCGAGCAGGTGGCAAAACAAGCACTAAAATCAGCGGGCTTAAAAATGATTGCAGTCTTTTCAAAAACTCTACATCGCCACCTGCGAGCACAGAGCTAGTGATCTTGACACGTTCTTCGCTCATGAAAATCAAGCTAGCCCTCCAGCTCTTTCTTCCATGGGAAACTTGCGGTCCGGAACTAAATCAGACGTACTTATAGTTTTTACTACTTTAAATGAGACTTCTACTCTATCAAATGCACCACAAGTCTCTGTTAAAATTATTGACGGACCTGCACAGGTCCATATGCTGAATCCCGGCCAAAGTAAGACATTTGGTGACTATGCAAGCACAATATTTGCACCTTTTCTGAACAAAGAGCGTACGAAGGTAATGCGGTTAGATGTCGTGTGGGACACATATAATAGTGATAGCCTGCAAAATTGTACTCGAGAAAAACGAGGCACTGGTTGGTCATAGAACACGGGTGACTGCAACCACGAAAATACGGGAAAGGATGGGCGAAATTCCTGAGAGACAACACAAACAAGGAAGAATTATTTCATTTGCTCTCTACTTTTTGCCATTCATACGATTTTGACCCAAATAAAGACGTGTACATTACAAACGGATCCAATTTACTATCAAATCGCACTCGCAATACGCAAATATTAGCTCCTTGTTACCATGAAGAGGCGGACTCAAGAATGATCGTACACATGGCTGATGCAGTAAACCAGGGCTGTACACGAGTCATGATTCGCTCTGTTGACACCGACGTCGTGGTGCTGGCAGTCGCTAGTGTGCAACAAGTGCCTGGGCTAGAGTAGCTATGGGTACACGTAGGTACTGGAAAACACCACCAGTACCTACCTTGTCATGAAATAGCAAATACTCTCGGTAAAAAAATATTAGCATTATCACCTTTATGTTATAACACCTTCTGGAAGGCAATAAAGACTTTTCATTTTTACAGAACCACAAAAAGCAAAAGTCCTTCCGCTGTTCCATGCCTTCACGGGGTGTGATACCGTTTACTGTTTCAATGGGAAAGGTAAAAAAGTGGGATTGAAACGTCGAACTCTTTCCCCAATGCCACAGACGGCATATGAGGGCAGGAACAGCGAGGCTTTTTCCATAATTGAAAAGTTTGTGGTCATTTTATATGACAGGTAGGTATTAGAAACTTCATGAAACTAGGTAATTATTATAAATGACTAATATTGTAAAAGTAAATACTTTTTGTTTTAGATCCAGTTCATTTTCTACAGTAAATGAAGCCCGAAAGAATTTATTTACAAAAAAAGACCGCCAATTTGAAAATATACCTTCAACATAAGTCGCTCTGTACCAGCATTTCCTGCGAGCGGTGTCTATGTATGGGGTCAGATGTCACCGACTCGAATCCTTTCTGATCCATCCAACTGGGGACGGACCAAAGTCGGCGACAGCTGGCATCCTACATGGGCAGACTTGCCAGTGGCTGCCGAAGCATGTATGGAAATGATCCGGTGCAGATGCAAAAAGAAGTTCGTCGGCCACAGATGCAGGTGCTTGCAGAGCGGCAACTTTACCCCCTCCCCCTACCCCCCAGCGGGGTGTAAGACGCTGTCTCCCGGGCGTTTTCAACACTAGTCTACCTAAAGAACAAGTGTGCCAAGGCTCATCCCTTAATCCGGAAAATATTGCTATTAGCGTATAACAAACGGACTATATAGAAAAAATCACTACAATCCGTTGCTCCGTTGCGACGTCGATGCCGTGCGCGAGCGTTGAAATGAGTTTTTTCGCAGATCCCTCGGGAATTATTTCAGGATACGATAATTAGTAAATAATGTAATTTTCCACCCCCTCAACCATTCAACCCCTCAACAATCTATTGTTCGTTTACGACGTTAGAGACATTAATCAAAAAAAGAGTATTTTTTCAGTTCCTTCAGAAACTGCATCGGACTATGCTATTTTCACGGGATAAAAAGTAACTTATGTCCTTTCCAGTGAGACAGGCTACCTACATAGCAAATTTCATCAAGATTGGTCGAGGTGTAGCGAAAAAAGGTAACAAACAAACACATTTTCAACCGATTTCCAAATAGAGGAGGTTCTCAATTCGACTGAATGTTTTTTTATGTGTGTCACCTCAGAACTTTTCATTGGGTGAACCGATTTTAATGATTCTTTTTTTATTTGAAAGCTAGTACTTTATGTGTGGTCTCATAAATTTTTTATCAAAATCGGTGAAGTACTTTATTAGAAAATTAACTAAAACCAAAAATAACAATGTTAAAATGTATAAGTTGATGCGATCGAGGTCGGTTTTTTAACGTGTTTAAAGATTTATATTGTAGCAGAGTTATTATGTTGATGACTTATTGTAATGATTTAAAACGGTAAAAACGTAAAAAAACCGACTTCAAATACAAAATAGCGACATCAAACCAATCACGAGTTTTTGCAGTGATTGGTACACACTAAACAGTCCATATCTTGAAAACTATTAAACCGATTTTGATGAAACTTTCACTGTTCCTTCCTAAGTTGAAAGATACCTAATCGAATTAAAGAAAAGTATTTTTATTCAATTTGAAGTTTCTGAGAAATAAGTGAAGAAACATACGAGCATTTTCACTAAAATCTGTACCCTCTTCAAAAAACGGTTTATTTTTAAAAATGTTGAATTTCCTGCTCCTTTAAATTAGTACTTGTTGATATTTTAGTCTAGTATCTAAAATTCAAAAAATTTTCATTGAGTTATGGATATTTTTTAAGTAATTCGATATAATGTGGGAGCTTTTCATAGAATTATGTCGGTTGTGTTACTGCTTTCAAAGAGCGATATAATCTTAAGATTAACCGAACTCTGTTCGTATTTGAAACTAAGTTTTTAGGATAAAATTAAAGCCGTTTTCATTGAGAATATATATGAAACCTGAAAAATGAGTATTTTGGACTAAATAACCGATTTTATATCCGTTGTGTTACTATCTGTTCCAAAACATACATATTTTTCTGTTTTTTTTACTATTCACTGTAGCAACACATGCATAGAAATGTATTCTTTCTAATCTTCCGCTAATCTGTTGTGGCGTGAAAGAGTAACAAACATCCATACATCCATAAATAAAATTTTTTGCGTTTATAATATTGGTAAGGATAATGTCCACGACCAACAGAACTATAAATTCACGAGAGTAAATCTTAATCGGCACAGCAAATGTTTCTAAAATAAACTTGCTTATAAGTCGCTAAAACTAGGGCCTGACCTCAACACCTGGAATCTAGCAGCATTATTCTGGAATTAATCATTAGAGATGGCATTCGAGTATGACGCCCCTTCACTCCGGCTCGCACCTGGGACAGCTCGATTATACCCATCGAGTTGTAGCGTTTACAGCTTAAACCGGTAAAGTACCTTTTTTTATTTACAATTGGTAAGCCCTTGGCATCATCTCACCTGATGGTAAGTGACGATGATACCGAAGATGGAAGCAGGCTTACCAAGATTCCCCAACGCAATGGAGAACTGGCTATCTTATCTTTAAGCCGGAACACATCAATGTTGTTAACACTGATGTTTGGCGGCAAGACTTAGATAAGATGGTGGTAGCTAGCCAGGCGGGCTTAGAAAATGCCCTTAACCAACCAAACCGAGTCTTACAAGTTGACCACGCCGGGAATCGAACCCTCGACCTCCTGGTGTGAAGCGAATGGACTAACCATTACGCCACGGAGACGGTAAAAGTACCTAGCTTGACAAAGAGTACGTAAACCTGGAACGTTAACGTGCAGAAAATCCTTTAATGATTAACCTTTTTGCTATTATCTTTTATTTTTTTACCCAGCTGTCTAAAAAGTTTTTCGCGTATGTATGTATGTCTGTTTCTTTGGCTGAGCCTGTATCCTAAACGGCTTGACGGATTTTATAGTTCGAGGTGTCGTTAGCTTTGTATTGATCTCGAAAGTGACATAGCCTGTAAACTGTCCCGTCATCTGTAAGGGATGTCCCACCGTTTGACGCTCAACTGCTCCATCATCCGTAACGGATGACGGAGCAGTTGCGCTCAACTGCCCCGTCATCTGTCACGGATGACTACTTGGCACGCCTAATAAGGTAAACAAACTGTTCAAACCTATACTGTTCTGATCTATTAAACCATAGCCTTTCAACTATCCCGTCATCCGTAATGGATGACGCATCTTTTATCGCTCATCTGCTCCGCCATCCATTACTGATGACTACTTGGCGCGCTAATTAACGTAAACAAAGTATACCTATACTGCTCTGATCTGTGTCAAATTAAACCATAATACTGTGGAGAGAGTGAGACATCAATATAATATTTCATTTATTGACTAATTTAATAGCTACTTTTCCTGGACAAAGGTTTCTAAACTCTTTTAGTGTTAAGTGTCATACAAACAATGAAATCTGAGTTGTTTGAAAATTATTGCAAAAAAAGCATAAACAATGGAATCATGTTACAAAATAATATGAATAGAAAGAAGATTTCATTAGCTAACTATATCAGTAATTAGTATTTTACAGGTTTCATACAAAAATACTGAGGAATCTTAGAAAAAAGCGTGTGTGGTTTTATAAAACTATGGTAAAAGTGAAACTTTTTTTCACATTATAGACATTTACAGAGCACGAAACGATCATGGCTGCTCTCGTCTTGGAGCTACGGTATAGAGGACGAAACGATTTTTTTTAATTAAAAACTTGAGTGCGTTTGACTGCAATTCACCTGATGGGAAGTGATGATGCAGTCGAGGATGGTACACGCAGACTCAAATAATGCCTATTCACTCTTGCCTTGAAGATCCCCAAGTTATAGGAATCGGGAAACACTGACGCAGGCAAGGAGTAATGTACAATCACGTAATAAAAGTTTCACTCCTCTTGGAGCTACGGTACAGAGAACGAAACGATCATGGCTGCTCTCGTCTTGGAGCTACGGTACAGAGGACGAAACGATCATAGCTGCTCTGACGAAAAAATTTGAGACGATGTAATAACCTCTTTGCCGTCACGCAACACACAGACGAAAATCTGTAGCGTGGTCGAACCACACCCGCCCGGTGAAATTACCCCGAGCAGATACGCCGCGAGCGGTCCGTTTAATCTGAGCAGTGTGGATGCACACCACACGACGGAATGCACTTAAAAAAAATCATCCCCCCTTTAGACATGTGGGAGGAATACTTTTTTACTATTATTAAAATTCGGTATCTATATCAGATCTATTTTCTTTACAAACTTCATGCAATGCGATTTATAAATATAAAAATATGACACTGTGACAGTGCTATCTATTCAAGTCGACAAATGGAGAACTAAAAAAAACCGGCCAAGTGCGAGTCGGACTCTCGCTAAGAGGATTCCGTACCACTACAGCTCTCCACAAAACTATGACAATAATACTTACAGATGTTTTATCTCACAAGCGCGGGTTAGCCATACTTGTGTGTGTAATGTGAATCGACACGCTTTATTGTGTGTTCTATTGTAAGTTGTGTCTATTGTGTGCACTACTCTAAGCTCCCGAGCTTACGCACGCATAGACAATGTGTATGTACATTAACACACACAAGTATGGCGAACCTGCGCTCGTGAGATAAAACATCTATACTTATTCACTTTATTAAACTAAAGACATCTACGCGAGCGAAAAAAATGAGGGTTTTTGTTAATCAGTTCGTACTCCTTAGCGCGAGTACGACTCGCACTTGGCCAGTTTTTGTTGTTCGTTATTATAATTAATGATAAGTGCTATAACGACACCAAGTTTCCAGCTTATGTGTATTACAGTTTTTACTATAGAGCAAAAACAAAAAATCCTTTAAATATGTTTCTTGTATGAGCGTCGGTGGCGTAGCGGTTACGGCCGCTACTTCCTGTCCGGGAGGCCGTGGTTCCAATGTGTTTTCAAATTTCGATTTCATATGTACGTTTATCCGACGCTCTTGCGGTGAAGGAAAACATCGTGAGGAAACCTGCACACGACAGGGAAGAAACTCGAAGGTTGTGTGTGAAGTCGACCAACACGCACTGGGCCCGCATGGTCGACTAAGACCTGATCGCCGTAATTCAGGGTAGGCTCGAGCCCCTCAGTGGGGACGTATATGATCTGATAAGATGATGCCTTCAAATTTATAGCGGTAATAGAAATACACATTCGGTGAAAGTTTCAACTGTCTGCCTATTACGGTTTATAGAATACAGCCTGTTATCAGACAGACGGACAGACAGACAGGGAATGCTTAGTAATAGGTTCCGTTGGCTACCCTTTGGGTGTACGGAATCCTCAAAATGAAAGTCACCTCCACCGTAGCCCAGAGGCAAAGTTCACTGGCTTTACCCAGGAGGTCGCGGGTTCGATTCCCGGCGGGGTCAATTGTAAGACTCGGTTTGGTTGGTGGTAGGGCATTTTTCTAAGCCCGCCTGGCTAGCTACCACCATCTTATCTAAGTCTTGCCGCCAAATATCAATGTTGATATCATTGGTGTGTTCCGGCATGAAGATAAGATAGCCAGTTCCCCATTGCGTTGAGGAATCTTGGTAAGCCCGCTTCCATCTTCGGCTACATCGTCACTTACCATCAGGTGAGATGTTGTCAAGGGTTTACCAATTGTGAATAAAATAAAAATAAATCACATGTTATGTCGCAAACAAAAACTCGAACATGATGACGACGCCGCTTGACAGATAAGTCGGTGGCACTGTAAAGGATGAACTTTTATGGGTTTCTCATAGGGACCACGGAACCCTATAATCAAAATATAAATATAAATACTCGGTGGCTCAGTGGTTAGTGCTCTTGACTACTGATCCGAGGGTTGTGGGTTCGATCCCCACCCAGGGCAAGCATTTGTGTGATGAGCAGATTTTTTTGCTCTGTGTCTGGGTGTTAATTTATCTATTTATGTATATATTTAAACGTATATAAGTATGTATATCAGTCTCTGGTAACCCATAACACAGGGAATCCTACTTTGGGGCCAGATGACCATGTGTGATTTGTCCCAGAATATTTATTATTATTTTTTAATATTATTAAAATCTGTGATTTCTAAAGTTTTGAATAAATTTTTAGTAAAATTGACACTAGTCCGCAAGTTTTAGTGAATTCATGATTTCGCTTGTAGCCTACCAAGTACGTCCTTATGTAAAAGTTAATGAATACAGATTTCAAATTATAGCACCCTCATTTTCCTGAGTGGTTTTCGCTGTAGCAATTAAAAAGATGGCCGCCGAAAAAGAAAACAATCACGGCTGTCTGATGAACGCTACTTTTATTAATGGGTCTTGCAATTAAATGAAAAATATATATTCACTAGCAAGTACCCAGTGCGTTGAAATAAAAAATTACTCTACTCTACTCTCCAACTCTCCACTGTACCCTCCACTAAACTCTCCACTTTACTTTCCACTCTACTCTCTACTGTACTCTCTCTTATCTTCTCTCCACTCTACTCTCTACTCTCTCTTCTCTACTCTTCTCTTCAATCTACTCTTCGCTATTCTTTTCATTTTACTCTCCACTTTAACCTTTACTCTATGCTTTGCTATTCCCCCACTCTCTACTATCCTCTTTACTGTACACAACTCTCCACTCTACTATCGACGATCTACGAGTAGACTCCCCACTCTCTACTTTTCAACTGACTACTGTACTCTCCAGTTTACTCTCCACCTCTCTACTCTCAATACTACTCTCTTCACTACTCTCCAGTCTACCCTCCAATCTACTCTCCTCTCTATCTCAACTTCACTCCACTCCTCATCCAAACATACTCTTTATTTGATCGGAATAAAAAGTATCGAATTTAGGTTAAGCCCGCATTGTTTTCGATTTTCCCGTGGGAATAAGTCGTTTTGATGGGGTAAAAAGTAGCATATGTCCTATCCCAGGGCCTAATCTATATGTGTGCCAAGTTTCATTCCGATCCGTCCAGTGGTTAAAGCGTTAAAGAGTAATAAACATCCATACATACAAACTTTCACATTTATAATTATTAGTAGGATTCAGGTTTTAAACTATTTTTATAAACTTGTACCCTTTGTGTGATTTATGTTATCTGTGTACAGTAAACTATAAAACAAAATAATTGAAAACGCTAAACACGTTAAAAAACCGACTTCCATCGCAACAAATTAGTACATTTTTGCATTATTATTTTTGGTTTTTGTTAAATTTTCTACTAAAGTACTTCACCGATTTTGATAAAATTTATATGGAACTACACGGGAAGCACTAGCTTTCAAATAAAAAAAGAATCATAAAAATCGGTTCACCCAGTCAAAAGTTCTGAGGTAACAAACATAAAAAAACATACAGACGAATTGAGAACCTCCTCCTTTTTGGAAGTCGCTTGATAAATAAAATAATATTTTTTATTAGGGTCCCGTATACCCAAAGCATAGGGTGACCCTTTTACTGAGCTTCCGCTGTCCATCTGTTTGTAATAGGTAGCCTACAAATTCTATTGCCTATAAAAACAAAAAATAAAATTAAAAAAAAAACGAGACCTACAGTACTCGCATATGATGTGTAACATGTGACAAAATACTTATGAAATTAATTAATTATCGGGTCGTACATTCACGGGCCCACCCTTCGAATAGTAGTATGTCATCTTTGCCTTTGCCATCACACTAGGCGGCATGGCTATGACAACCTTAGTTTTCGATAATTAAAAAACGTTCGCATTTCACGAAATCACTCCCACAAATTGCAGGAAAGCGAGAGCAAAGATGTTACACATCAAAAAGTAAAGGGGTTTTTTACAGTGTCCCCATACAAGAAACGGGTATATTTCCTGTACGATGGTACGGTACGTTCTATCTTGTCTAAGTACGGAACCCTTCGTGCGAGTGCGAGATCGACTCTCGCTTGACTAGTTTTTAGGGTTCCGTACCCAAAGGGTTAAAACGGGACCCTATTACTAAGACTCCACTGTCAGTCCGTCTGTCCGTCTGTCACCAGACTGTATAATGAAACGTGGTTGCTAGACAGTTGAAATTTTCACAGATGATGTATTTCTGTTACCGCTATAACGACAAATAAAAATGTGAAAAAATAAGGGGGTCTCCCTCCATACACAAAAGTGTTTTTTTTTAACCTAAAGAGTATGATGGTACGGAACTCTATGTGTGCGGGTCTGACTCGCACTTGGCTGGTTTTTATTTTATTATCAACTTTTTATTAAGTATACTGAATTGCACAAATTTAAAAAATGTATAATATAATGTATTTTAAATAATATTTTAAAAATTTACGACGGGAAAATATAATAAGAACTAATATAAATAATTCAAGAAACTTAATTAAGAAGAACGTATCTGCTGCGTTTAAAATTGAACATCAATGGCAGAAAACATAAGCTTACAAAGACAACTTGTACTGACAATACAACAATCATATACATTTCATCTATAGTTAACAATGCGTATATCTCTTCATAATTTTTATCTTCAATTTGTATAGCTATAGTAGGCGGTTCAGGTGTTGCAGCAACCACCTGTGTTATCTTATCAGACTCAAGCTCTCCCATGAATGGTCTCTCTTCAGCTTCAACTGCCAAATACGCTAAGAAAATGTATATTCCACTTAGCAGAAAAACTTCAGTAGCCTTGAGAATCCTGCTGCGTTTAAGTTCTGGTCGCGTCAACTTTGTTTTTTTCGTCACTTCATTTACAACTCTGATGTATACTGACATGTTAACACCAGCCCAAATCAATAGAATAACCATTGGTGTGAAATTACTCAGATCTTCTACTAGTTTATCTTCATTAGAATACACAGTGATAGCCAATTTTATGGCCATTATTACAGCAGGTACACCCCAGGAGAATAGAGAGCTAATAAGATATTTTTGTGAGATACTCCTAAAAACTTTGATAACGCCAGAATACAAGATTATCGTCATAACCAATAACCAACAGTATGACGCACCTGGCAAATATACTTCAAGCAAGAGCCTGTAGTATTTTATGCAGCGCCTATGTCCTAACACTGGAGATGGCCAGATGACATAAGGCACAAGAAATGGGTAAAAGATTTGGCATCCAAAAGTTATTACAACGTTCAAATACACATAGTTTTTCAGTTTCCTCCAATATGGTACCCAAAACCAAAAGTAAATACATGCTGGAAACACCATACATTTGGATATGACGGCAAGGGCCCAACTTATTCCTGTGATGTTCAGCATATTGTCGTACGTTGGATCGAGGATCAAACTGTTATTCATGTTTTGGTATATTTTTCTGTTTCTACAGAATTTTATCTTTGTGTCGTCGACCGCAAACGTCAATTGGGATTATCAAAATTATTTTGTCATCTCTATTATGTCGATTTTCCCTTCATGTTACACGTCAATTCGGTTAAATACAAAAAAAAATGTGAAACTAAATTGTGTTTAGCTTTTCAATATTCACAGAACACAATATCAAACATGTCGGTTAACATAAAAAAAAAATGACGTATGTATTCAGATCCAAAAAAGTATTTAAAAAGTCTTTGTTCTTATAAAATAGTGAATCACTAACCATAGACTTGCTGCACAAGAGTAATAATTATTGAGAACGCTAAACACGTTAAAAACTTAGTACAATTTTGCGTTATTATTTTTGGTTTCTGTTATTTTCTAATAAAGTACTGAACCGACTTTGATAAAATTTATATGAGACAACACGGAAAGCACTAGCTTTCAAATAAAAAAGAATCATCAAAATCGGTTTACCCATTAGAAAGTTCTGAGGTAACACACATTTAAAAAAATACAGTCGAATTGAGAACCTCCTCCTTTTTGGAAGTCACTTGAAAAAAAGTAGAAGTACATAGTATACTGGGTTTTTAACAGTGTGTGTGGAAGTATGTGTAGGCTTTGTTGACAAACTAAAATGTTTCCCCAAGGAACCAATACTCAGTTCACTTTTTTAGGGTTCCGTAGACCCATCGGGACCCTATTAATAAGCCTCCGGTGTCTGTTTGTCTGTCCGTCCGTCAGCGGGATATTATATTTCACTAGGTGTTTCCCGCGGCTTCATCCGCGTGGACATCGTTCCTTTGACTTTTTGAGGGTGCGCAAGCGGCTCGCGGGCGTAAAATAAAGTAGCCTATGTGTTAATCCAGGTCCTAATCTGTATACCTACCAAATTTCATCCAGATCCGTTTAGTAGTTTTTACGTGAAGAAGTAACAAACATACATACTCACAAACGTTCACCTTTATAATATTAGTGTGATGAACCGTAACAGGAAGACAGTTAAAATTTTCATAGAATGTGTTTTTCTGTTTCCGCTATAACAAAAAATACTAATAATAAGAAAAAAATTAGACTATACCTTGTCTTTATACAAAAACCGTGTTATTTATAGGTTTTTAGAAGTATTTAAGATTTAGCTGTATCGTAAAACCGGTAATACCTACAAGCGTGAAACTTGGTGTGATTATAGTACTAATCTAAATATATACATATAACTCAAAGATGACTGACTGAAATAGTGATCTATCAACGCACAACCCAAACCACTGGACGGATCGGGCTGAAATTTGGCATGCAGGTAGATGTTATGACGTAGGCATCCGCTAAGAAAGGATTTTGGGAAATTCCCACGCGAACCGCAAAAATCGGGATCTGCACGGGCGAAGCTGCGGGCATCCACTAGTATTGAAAAAAAACAACAAATAATAAAAATTGGCCAAGTGTGAGTCGTACTCGCGCTTAGGAGTCTGAACTGAATGACAAAAAAACCATATTTTTGTCGCTTTTGTTTGTAATGTTAATAGGTATCATTGTCATTATACTATGTAGTTGTGTGGAGAGGTGTGGTGGTGCGGAACCTTTGGAGTGCTATTTCGACACGCACTTGGCCAGTTTTAATTTTTAATATAAATCGATCCACCCATGAAGGAAATAAATTGTTTGCGCGTAGGAACAATATTACAGGGCGCCGTAAACGTTATTTTTCCTTCAACCTCTGATCAGCAAACTCTGTGAAGTTAAAAATATATTTTGTGATTTTAAGAGGAAACGCGGTCTAAAGATTAGGTATTTGAATAAAATGTTGCTGTCTCCCTCCCTTAAACCTCTCCGTATACAGCAAGAAAGGGAGCAGACGGATAATAGGCACTGTAATTGACCAAAGCAGCATTTCGCAGTCCCCTATTTCCGCCTCCAAAACTTGAGTAATAAATATATTTTATTAATTAAAAAAAAAGGCTTAGCCTATGCCTCCGTGTTTTTATTTTATTTTTATTATGCGTATTATTTTTATGGTCGGTTTCAGAAAAGGACGTTTAAATTGGGTAATTTTCACAGTTTTTGAAGGCTCCTATTTCCTATTTTAATTAGAATATGGGAAAAAACAAAACAAAGGTGCATGGCCATAATAGATATAGGTTTAATGGAACAAATTTTTTTGCTCTATTGTCATTATCCTGGGAGGAAACAGAGGGCTACGTTTGTATGGAAAAAAATTGCGCCCGCGTTTCCTCATAATATGGTTTCCTTAGTTAATCAGCTTTATGAATATAGCCTTAAAGACTTGTACACTCTTCGACCAAAGTTTGATCCAGATTTTTGCTAAATTTAATCTAATTATGGTCAACGTAATGCATATTATTATGGTTAAAAATAGATCCTTATGGCACAACTTGATTGAAACTACTAAGTCTTACACTCCTAATAAATTTACATTACACAGGGACAGTTTTTTATCAATAACTCCTTTTAAGCTCAAACGGACAAGATGCACTATGGAACTAGGCGACTCAAATTTTTTAGAAGGTAAGAACGCTAGTGGATGCGACTTTTGATACTATACAATGCTAGAGACTGGGGCTGCTCGCGTATAGGTTCAAGTTGTAAAACATATCGAACGTTTCAGAAAGTATCTATGCATAATTATTCAGCACTTATCGCGTTTATAACTAGACTAGTTTCAAGGTAGTCATTTTGATTTATTGCTTTCTCTTTTTTTAGGGTTCCGTAGCCAAATAGCAAAAAACGGAACCCTTATGGATTCGTAATGTTTTTCTATCTGTCCGTCCGTATGTTACAGCCACTTTTTTCCGAAACTATAAGAACTATAATGTTGAAACTTGGTAAGTAGATGTTGAAACGCAAACTATCGTTTCGAGCCGATCTCCTTTGTTGCTGTTTCATATTAAATTCTTTTTGGTTTCCGCTGTTGGCTCCTTCAGTTTTGGATTATATTCACTTTTCCGAATTGTTTTGAAAATTGTGATTGATTGTCAAACTGCCGTCTGTTGTTTTTTAGAGAAAGGAATCGTCATCGGACTATTATTTGTATTTTTCCGAAAATATTTTATAAATTTATCCATTAGTGCCAGTTTCGCTCAGCAAGATTTTCTAATTATTGTACTCGGTCCCTCTACGATATTTTTAAGAGGTAAGTATTTCCATATTTATTTCATCGTTTTAACTTGTGTCAAGTGGTGATGAGAATCACGGTCCTTTTACGTTTTAGGGTCTTAGTCTACGACGCCCCAACAATGCTGAGAGCCAGCTCGTGCTCGTCATTGTGAGCACCAAAGGACTAGGGTGTGCGTTTCTTCGTCCGGCCCACCGGTTTTTGTTTGAGCGCCCTCATTTGGGTACATCTCAACGTGGACAGCGTAGTTGATTGCAATTCAAGTAATACCTTTTATTTATTCTCTCCCGCGAAATGGATACCCAAACGTAGGAATTAAATGAACTTTAAATTTAAGTGAAGATTACAAGTGCCATTTATTTTTAGATTTTGTGTGCTAACTTAATATTTTTTTAAAAGAAAACCATCTGTCATAGCAACTCTGCACGTGCGTGGTTGCTACCGTATATTTAAATATTTCATTATTTTAATTGTTTAAAAACTTGTAAATTCCAAATCTTACTGTTAAGTTCCTTCTTTTTTCCAATCAGCGATGACATTCCTGTTTTATAATCTTCTTTTTGACATTCCTGTTTTATAATCTTCTTTTTGACATTCCTATTTTATAATCTTCTTTTAATCCTCTAATCTATTTCTTTGATTACATTTCTATATTTACCATGCAATTTTCTTTTTCTTTCATAGGTTTCAACTATTAGGTAATCTTTCAAAATTCTACGTATCATGTAGCATTGTTATGTTATAAAATTGATTTAATTCATTTATGCTACATTTTATTCTGTGAACCGCATTAAAATTTTCAAACAAAAATAGAAAAAAAAACAATAAGTTTTGGGGGTTCCCCATACTTAGAACTGAAACATTTTTTTTATCAAACCCATACGTGTTGGGTATCTATGGATAGGTCTTCAAAAACGATATTGATGTTTCTAATATTTTTTTTTTCTAAACTGAATAGTTTGGGCGAGAGACACTTCCAAAATGGTAAAATGTGTGCCCCCCTGTAACTTCTAAAATAAGAGAATGATAAAACTAAAAAAAATATTTGATGTACATTACCATGCAAATTTCCACCAAGAATTGGTTTGAATGAGATCTAGTAAGTAGTTTTTTTTAATACGTCATTTATTATAGATAATGGTGCGGAACCCTTCACGCGCGAGACAGACTCGCACTTGGCCGGTTTTTGTTTATTTTGGATTTAAAACCTAACCTAACTTTTCAAGCTTTTTGCCACCCAGGCTCTTGGAAAGACCCATCATCACAACTAACGAACATATTATTCTCTTCGCTCGTTCAACTCAGAACCTTGTATATTTTCCAAAATGATTCACAACACCAGTATACACGACTAGGACGCTCAAATCGTGTATACTTTCTAAAAACTTATATAAATTGTTCTAAAACTAAACAAAAATAACACTATGGATACGTGCTAGCATTGTATACTATCAAAATCCGCAGTATGAATTAAAATAAAACAACAAAAGTACTTGTTAGAAATAATCGGCAGAATAAAAAGACTGAGATTACACGCGATTTTATTTCAGAGAAATCGACAACATTCCTTTGGCGAGCAAGCAAAGAGTACAGATTACACGATGACAATAGGTTGACAGCCGTCAGCTCATATTTGACATAAGTCACAGTGACAGGTGACGTCTAAATTATTTTAGGTTGCGTTCATAAACACAATCATTTCAACAGTACTAACTAGTATCCTAATTTAAAAATAACTGTTAGTAAAAATTCGGCCAAGTGCGAAAAAAACCCTACAAATATAAACGACTACAGTAACCTGAAGCGTTGGTGGCTCAACCCGTAACGACTCGGTCCATCTAACCAGAGGTACCGGGTTCAAATCTGGACGGCCAATGTACCAATGAGTTTTTCAAAAACTTACGTACATACTTACCGATTGCTTTAACGGTGAAGGAAAACATCGTGAGGAAACCTGCACACGCCTGCGAAGAAACTCGAAGGTTGTGTGTGAAGTCGACCAACCCGCACTGGGCCCGCGTGGTCGACTAAGGCCTAATCGCCCTGATTCAGGGTAGGCTCGAGCCCCTCGGTGGGGACGTATATGAGCTGTAATGATGACAGTAACCTGATTTAAAGACGAACTTAACTTTGTTATTGATACCTTCCATACAACATTTTCTGTCGCTCGCGTTGATGTCTTCTGTTTTGTGATGGATAGGTATCATTATCATAGTTGTGTGGATAAGTGTGGTGTGGTACGGAACACTTGGAGCGCGAGTTCAACTCACACTTGGCCGATTTTTTTATAATTAACGTGTTACACAACCACATTTGGTGCAGCAGTTGACGCATGAGCAACGATTAGATTTTAGCATGAAGAATGACAAATTCACACTCAGAACTTGTAGTAAAAACATCAATACATAAGCGACGCTTGTGTACGCAATATCGTCTAAAGTCCTCTTTTTGAACAAAGGTGACCCTACGGCTTGGATTATACAAGCGATCGTCATGAAAATCCCACTCATGAAAAATGTTATAGTAGCCACTTGGATTTTTCGACAAACCACTGATTTTGAACGTCTTATTGTATCGCTTACCAACAGAGAATACACCACTCGCAAATAGAGATACAAATTCACAGCCGACCACACAGTTATCATTAAAAGTTTTGTGACATCGTCAATTTCATCTGCTACACGGGATTCTAAAACACTCAGAAATACTTCAAAAGCACTTAAGACCAAAGGCAGGGCCCAGCCGAATAGGTTGCATTTGAGAAATTTCTTCGTCGTTCCAGTACCGAACACTTTCACGATGTCAGTATACATGATAGCAGTCATAATGAGCACCCAACAACAAGACGATATAATTAAAAATGATAACAAGAAATACTCTGCATAGTCATAAAAGTCTTCAGGCATAAATGTTAATAAGACTAGCGTCAGCAAAGGAAAAATTACGATACAAAACTCTGTAAAAACAATATTAAAATACACGTAATTCTTAAGTGTTCTCCACGATGGTAATATTGTCCAGAAGAACAGGCATGTTGTAAGGATGATCAATGATGTAATGATAACGATAATCCAAATCGTAGCAAAAACGGAAACCATCAAATCGTCAACATGTTCTTCTTCTACTGTTGTCACTGTATCATTCTCCGTCGTTAAAGTTTCCATTGTTTTTGTATTGCAGCAATCCCTAACCTGAATAATGTGATAAAATTTTATTTCTCACTATCACTCAGGGAAACTTTATTTCTGATTCGGTTTTACGCTTTCTCACCAAGCGTATCTTTGGTGGCGAAAACGGAAACCATCAAATCGTCAACATCTTCTTCGTCTACTGTTGTCACTGAATCATTTTTCGTCGTTAAAGTTTCCATAGATTTTGTATTGCGGTAATCCCTTACCTGAATAATGTGATAAAATTTTATTTCTCACTATCACTCAGGGAAACCTTCTTTCTGATTCGGTTTTACGCTTTCTCACCAAGCGTACCTTTAAAACAACATCTCTCCTTCGTAGCAAAATTTAACGTCTTGTTACAAAAATAATACAACGAACTGTACACTGAACAAATGAAATAAAACCCTAATGAGCTTGCGTGTATATTTAAAAAGATCATTAACAGTTTATATCCATTCTACTACATTAACTTTTATTACTAATGAAAACATTATCAGATTAATTAAAGTTTTTTTTGCATATTTTAACTACAATATTATATTCAGCCATCTAAATTCCACATAATTTGAAATCACTAGCAAATAAATATAGCGAAAATGAAATTAGCTTGCTTTTTATTCTTAACAAGATCACTATCAGTATTAATTTGTTTTATTTTATCGTAACTGATTGATCTCTTGCTTTTTATTCTTAACAAGATCATTATCAGTATTATTTTAATTTAGTTTATCAATATGAAATTAAATATACTGAATACTGATTGATATCACTTGCTTTTTATTCTTAGCAAAATCTTAGTATTAATTTGATTTACTTTATCGTTACTAATTGATCTCTTGCTTTTTAATCTTAACAAGATGACTATCAGTATTAATTTGATTTAGTTTATCGTTACTAATTGATCTTTTGCTTTTTATTTTTAACATAATGACTATCAGTATTAATTTGATTTAGTTTATCGTTACTAATTGATCTCTTGCTTTTATTATGAACAATATCACTATCAGTTTAATATAATTTATCGTTACTAAGTAATCTCTTTCTCGAAGTTGGGCCTACCTAACTAGGTTGTTTGTTCCAGGTACACATATTTGTCTACAACTTCGAGTGTAGTCTCCAACCTTCAAAGGAGTGGGTGCGACACCGACATTTAAGTTTATTTTCGCCTAAGCCATGTTCATTTTAAGACCCACTTGTTGAGAGACTACTGAGGCCATCCAGCATTGTGTTTAGGTCTTCCATAGTCGCGGGAAATCATCATATAAACTGAAAAACGTCCACTGCTGGACAAAGGCCTCCCAAGGGAATCCAAGACGACCAGTCATGCGCTGCCTGCATCCAGCAGCCTCCCCCGATGCCTTCCTTCGCTACGTCTTACGGTGCGCGGTCGCCACGCGAGAACTTTAATGTGCTCCGCCTACTGTCACTTACACCACTTTTGATTTGATCGCATAGGGAAACTCCGAGCATAGCTTGCTCCATTGCCCTTTGGGTGACCTTGAGCCTTCTTAGAGGCCTATATTAAGCGACCAAATCTTAATTGCGTATGTCATATGACTGGCAACACACATTGCTCAAAGACCTTAGTCTTGAGACACTGCAGTATTTGGGATTATTTGTTTGTTTGTTACCTTTTTACGCTTCAACACCTTGACGAATCTTGATTAAATTTGGCATGCAGGTAGCTTGTTTCACTGAAATGGACATAAAACACTTTTAATCTCGTGAAAATAGCAAAATCCGATGCAGTTGCTGGGGTAACTGAAAACATACTCTTTTTTGGTATATAAATATTTCAACATCATTGGAATACACTCTTTTATTGTTTTTATAAAAAAAAAATATATTTTTTAATGTCACTCAAGTTTCATTGCTGACGTCTTTCCTTAACTTCATAGATTTGTAGTTTTCTCGATTTCTCCGACATTCCTTTTCACAAAACTCCAACGTACTCTGAACTGAAACTGATCAAATATTTCAACATCATTGGAATACACTCTTTTATTGTTTTAATAAAATATATATATATATTTTAATGTCACTCAAGTTTCATTGCTGACGTCTTTCCTTAACTTCATAGATTTGTAGTTTTCTCGATTTCTCCGACATTCCTTTTCACATAATTCCAACGTACTGAACAAATATTTTAACAACATTGGAATAAACTCTTTCATTATTTTAATCAATGTTATTATTAGTCTTTATTACTTTTTTATCTTTAATTAGTCACTAATGAGTTCTTTTTAATTTACAAAAGCTTTTTTTAGAGATCTGTATAGCCAAAGGGTGAACAACGGTACCCTATTACTAAGCCGCTATGTATGTATGTATGTATGTACATTATTGATATGTCGATAGTATTGCTACTATCGATACTATCGACACTCTTCCTATCGATAGTATCGATACTATTGATAGTTTTTGTACTGATGCTATTGATAGTATCGATACTATCGGTCTTTAGCCATAGTATTACATAACTTTATCAATCGATACTATCGATAGTATTGTCAAGGGTCGATAGTATTGTCAAGGGTCGATAGTTTCGATATGACTATCGATAGTATGACTGAATATTTCATGCCTACGATAGTATCATGATTACATAAACGGAAAGGAACAACACAGGATACTTTTCATCCCAAAAATTGCAAATTAATTCCACATTCGCTAGGGCTTGCAGCTCGCGCACCATGCACCCTCAAATACAGTCATAAAAATGATATCCATGTGGGTAAAGCCGCAAACAAAAGCTAGTATAATATAAATTATGGATAAGTAAGCGAGAGTGTGAACATGCGATCGATTAGGCACAACTTTGATCGTTCTACTGCTTGGTTCGAAGTGTGAAAATCGCTGGCGCATCACACAACTGAACATAGTGATACCTATGTACAAATGTAGTTAAGGCCTTAAGATGGGTCAAATGACAATATTCAATTTAAATTATTGAATGATTATTAAGCTATCACTGTGGAAAAAATATATAATTATACTTAAAGTAATAAAAAATCGATTGAATTGAATACAATTTAAAAAGTATTACCACTTTTGATGTAAATAAGTATACTGTACACCCTGTTTTTGGCATTAATTGCAAAATTTCTCGCAAACAAATAGTTAATGTTGAATGAAACCAACACACAAAAATCGGTGACTTTAACACTTTTCATTTTAAATGAAAACGATTTTTTAAAACTTTTTTGAAAGTGAAGAAAAGTAATAAAAGCATGTCAAAATCGAGAATTGGGCGTTAGATTTTAACGTAACAGCCGTGTTGAAGCCTGCATTTATTTGAAATGAAAAGGAATAGGCTTACGTTCGATATTATTTTATGACGTTTCAACCTGCTCGGATTGAGTTATCTTAAAGCCTTAAGGGTCGACCCCCCTTACTGGTTTGGGCCTTCCGTTAAAAAAACAATAGCCAACTTTTATAGTTATAAATAAAATTAAATTGGTACCTACCAAAGAGACCAAGTATAACACAAAAAAAACCAGCCAAGTGCGAGACGGACTAGCACACCGAGGGTTTCATACAACCACAACTCTCCACGCAACTACATAGTTGAAAATGATACCTATTCACAATACAAATTAAAGACATCAACACGAGTAGCGTTGCCAGGCGTCCGGATAAAGCCGGACAGGGATAGGCTTTTTGGATGCATGTCCGGCCAAATTAGATGATGTCCGGCCTGTCTGGCTTTTTAAATTTCAGTTATCTTGGATATTCTGGCGAGCGCGCCGTCGTATAAATGACTATGGCGGCATTTCGTTGTCTGATTAAGACCTCGTCTAAAGGTCATTAAACATGACAGAATTACTAACTAATGCACTTCGTCATGTCTAAAGTAGACTTAAATAATTTAGAGAGTCCGGATTTTTACTCAAAAGTCCGGCTAAACTGGCTGTTTTGTCCGGCTATTTAGTTTTAAGACCTGGCAACCCTAAACGCGAGCGACAAATATATTATGCTTTTTTTTGTCATTCAGTTCGGACTCTTTAGCGCGAGTACAACTCACATTTGGGCGATTTATTATGTTGCTTTATTATTAGTACTATTATCACACCAAACCAAGTTTCACGTTTGTATGTATTACCGTTTTTACGATACAGCTAAATCATAAATACTTCTAAAAACCTATAAAAAACACGGTTATTGTATGGAGACCCCCTCATTTTTCCTTTCTTCTAATTTTTAGTATATATTGTTATAGCAGCAACAAAAATACTCATTCTGTGAAAATGTCAACTGTTACGGTTCATGAAATACAGCCCGCTGACAGACGGACAGACATCGTATGCTTAGTAATAGGGTTCCGTTGGTCACCCGTTGGGTGCACGGAATCCTAAAAAGAAAAAATGCTGTATATTATCATAAGACATAAGACATTTTATTGATTCCTTGGCACCAAACACATAAACATAATATCAGAACGAATGAAACAATCAATTAGCTATTGTGTTCACTTTACAAATAAGTCAAAATTTCTGTGACGTGAAATTACTATTCGGTATTTTCTTTGTAATTTCCGTCCTCTCAAATTTTAAACCGTATTTTTTCCTAATCACGTTACACTTTTATTTCGAAACATCAATGTTTTCTAACATATTTTCACGGAACACCAAACTCCATTTTAAGGGGGGCTACCCTTAAACTTCTAAAACTAAAGCCAAATAATAAATTAAACACCTAATAAAATAGGGTCAGCTCTTAAAAAGTGTCCATTTTGAATGAACTTGATCTATCAAATAAAAATACGTACAGCACATCAATCTAGATACTCGTAGTGCGATTCTGATCCTTACGCATACGGCATAAGAAAGTTACAAAGTCCAATGTGTCTAGCTGGATGTGCTGGCCACTTTAATAGCAAAGATGACCGGGGGTGTTTTAATACTGCCTAAACTATATATTATTATATGTGGTCAGCAAATGGTATATAGTTCATCATTTTCTAAGCGCTTGTTGTTTTGCGACATGCCGAAGGCAAATTTTAATATTTTTAGTTGGATTTAGTATCCTACGGCACGATTTTAAGGGTGCGGGGTGGTGTTGGGCGAATTGGGGGTGGAGAAGCCTTTCCGTAAAGGGGGTGAATAGGGGGTGAGGGACCCCCCCTTTTTGTTTTTAGGTGGTAAGCGAGCAAATCAAGCGATAATAGTTTCGTTAGGTTTGATGATGATACTGTTGAAGACCCTTGCATAGCGAACCTCTCCCCTCCCTCTCTGAGTGCCGAATCTGACAGTTACAGGGAGCTTCTAGTCCCTCCCCCCTTTTCCCCACACACCACCCCCACCTTAAACTCATGCCGCGGGATACTAAATTTTATCCCGATCGCGAAAAGGCAAGCGTTGATAAAATGAAGATAAGTAGCTCACAGAATCGCTAAATTCGAGTGGCAATGGGCGGGGTTTATAGCTCGTAGAACAGATGACCGTTAAGGCAGTCAAGTTCTCAAGTGGCAACCACGCACTGCACCGAAAGACTGCGTGGGCAAGCCTCCCACTAGGTGGACCGACAACCTGTAGAGTTCGCAGGAAGCCGCTGGATGTAGGCAGCGCAGCACGGTTCGTAGTGGAAATCTTGGGGAGGCCATTGTCCAGTGGTGGACGTCCTTCTGTTAATATGATGATGAGGTAGGTACATAAACGCACATTTATTAAATACTACAATTAACGGCGGTTTAACGCTCATTGATATTATCATCATCATCATATTCAGCTCATATACGTCTCCACTGAAGGGCTCGAGCCCACCCTGAATTACGGTAATCGGACCTTAGTGTACCACGCGGGCCCAGTGCGGATTTTTCGACTTCGGGTTTCTTCGCCGTAAGAGCGTCGGACAAACGTACAGAAATTTGAAAACTCTTTGGTACGTGGCAAGATTCGAACCATAACCTCCCGGAACTCATATTTATGATTATTACTAGCTTTTTCCCGCGGCTTCGCCCGCGTGGACATCGTTTTTGTGACTGCCTTAGAGGATGCGCGGTGCGCGAGCCGCAAGCGGCTCGCGAGCGTGAACACGAGTTTTCTCCATATCCCTCGGGAACTATTTCACGATATGCTTATTAGTAAATCGTGTCATTTCCCACCCCCTCAACCATCTCTGTGCAAAAAATCACACAATTGATTGTTCCGTTGTGATGTAAAAGAAATTAACCAAAAAAGAGTATATTTTCCGTTACCTCAGGAACTGCATCGGGCTATGCTATTTTCACGGGATAAAAAGTAGCTTATGTCCTTCCTCGTGACACAGGCTACCGGCATGCCAAATTTCATTAATATTGGTCAAGGCGTTGAAGCGTGAAAATGTAACAAACAAACACAGTTTCACATTTATAATATATATATATAAGTAAGGATTCCGGATATCATATTTGTGATCGTTTAAGAGGTTGTGGGGAGAGCGAGACGTAAACGCTCTACTAATGTGGAATTTTGACATTTGCGTCCGTGGACCTCAAACTTAACCTTTCGACAATGTAACTAATTGTACAAAAATTCTCATTAGTTACATTGAATGTGGATTTCAAAATAATGTAACTACTTGGAATAAAAATGTCCAACTATATAAATAAATATAAATATAAATATTCTGGGACAAATCACACATGGTCATCTGTCCCCAAAGTAGGATTCCCTGTGTTATGGGTTACCAGAGACTGATGTACATACTTCATCATATCAGCTCATATACGTCCCCACCGAAGGGCTCGAGCCTACCCTGAATTAGGGCGATCAGGCCTAAGTCGACCACGCGGGCCCAGTGCGGGTTGGTCAACTTCACACACAACCTTCGAGTTTCATCGCAGGCGTGTCAGGTTTCCTCACGATGTTTTCCTTCACCGTTAAAGCAATCGGTAAGTATGTACGTAAGTTTTGAAAAACTCATTGGTACATTGGCCGTCCAGATTTGAACCCGGTACCTCTGGTTAGAAGAACCGAGTCGTTACCGGCTGAGCCACCGACGCTTTTTAAAAAGCGTCGATACATACTTATATACGTTTAAATACATACATATATAGATATTTAACACCCAGACACAGAGCAAACAAATCTGCTTATCACACAAATGCTTGCCCTGGGTGGGGATCGAACCCACAACCCTTGGATCAATAGTCAAGGGCACTAACCACTGAGCCACCGAGTCAGTCAATATAGTTACATTAATATAACTACAATGTAACTAGTTGGAACAGACGGTTTTATCGCATCCCTCGTGAACAAAGTATACATTTTTGAAGTAAAACTTCTTTACGCACGCTTGACTTGCGAAGTAAGCTGGTGAATGCGTTACGCGAACGATGATTTCTAACGTCACGAAAAGTGTGATCGAGCAGGCGAACGGCACGTTTGACTTGGGGAGTAAGCTAGTGAGTGCGTTACGCGAACGGTGATTAAGTTTGACTTCAGTCGTGTGGTAGACTACACTCGCCCTACAATACAAGCACACTCGTTTTTTTACAAAATTTTATTTAACTTGCAATGTATGTATGTTTGTTCGGGTGAAATCTTGCGACTCAATTTTGAAGCAGATATCTTCAACCGATTGAGCTGAAATTTTGTATACACGTTCAGTTTGGATGACAATGCAAGGTTAACTGAGCAACGTCATTCTAAATCCAACATGGCGGACTAGTTATTTTAATGCACTCCTACAATGTAGATATCAAATAAAAGGGTTAGATGAGAAGAACACGAAATAATTAAAAAATTTCAAATAAAAGCTTGTACCGTAGCTTGTTTAGGTCTTTCCATAATTATTTTCGGCTTAAAAAGCATTCTAAGGCAAACATATTAAACCGAAAGTCATGAAATTTACGTAATAGACAATTTCATTAGACTCAAACACAAGGCGTTAAAATTAATAATAGGTGTTCCCAAGTCTATACTCGGTCGAACTAACGAAAGTTCAACAAAGCAATTACTGTCAGCTGTTCTAGAAGCTAAGGCTCAGTAGAGAGGTGACAGGAAATCAATAGATGTTTTAGGCGTGGTTACCTCATTTAGGTACGATAACTAGAAAGAGAGAGACTAAAGGTAGGTACCGTCGGAATCCCGTGGGTTCGACGGTTGGGGGTCGGTCGTAGCTGAAATCTATCTCCAAAGTAAAAGAAACGGAATAATTGTAAACGATGACAACGTTAAATAAAAAAAACGGCTAAGTGCGAATCAAAACCGCCCACAAAGGGTTCCGTTCCCCTCGCTGCAACTGGATAGGTTTCGAATTCTTGTCCTGGAGGCAAACCGACAAGGCATGGTGGTGTTTTCATACAGACACTTCAACACCTCGATGGATCGATGGTCAATTTGGCAACGCTGGAGAGACTGTAGCACAGCTCAGGGTTCGACTGAATCAAAGGCTTTCTAATAGTCCACAAACGCCAAGCATAGTGGCTGATCGTACTCTTCAGTCTTCTGTATAATCTGCCGCAGCGTATGTATGTGGTCTATGGTACTAAAGCCTTTTCGGAAGCCGGCTTGTTCGGGAGGCTGGAATTAGTCAAACCTGCGTGCGAGGCGATTCGTTATGACTCTCGAAAACAGCTTGTAGACATGGCTCATAAATGAGATGGGTATGTAGTTTTCAGCAGGGTGTTGTCACCCTTCTTGAAAAAAAGCACGACCACGCTTCTGTGCCATGCCTTAGGCGTTTTTCCCTCTAGTATAATGGAATTAAATAACTTCTGAAGAGCTTTAAGTACCGGTGATCCAGTTCAGCAGTAATTCCATCATCACCCGGTACTTTGTTGTTCTTGAGCCGTTTGCGATCCATTTATAATCTTATACAGGCTGACGTCCGGGATATCATCTGTATAGTGTCGGGTTAATCTGACTCTTGGGTCTTTAGCCAGATCGCTGACAGGCAAACGTACAATTGTCCGTAAAACTTCTCAACTTCTTCCAGCAACTCAGTCTTAGACGATATGATCCTGCCATCCTCAGTCTTCAGCTTGGTCAGTTGGCTTTGTCCAACAGACAGATCTCTCGCGAAAACTTTTGAGCCTTTGTTGTGCTCAATCGGCTCTTTAATACAATTTGTATTATACTAGGGCAAATCGTGAGTCAGGGACCTATGGATCTGCCTGTATAGTTGCCTATACTGAGTAGCGTCTTCAGCGGACTGCAAAACCAATCTGCGTCTTTCTTCCATGAGGTCGCTGGTGAAGTCAGAGATTTTTTTGGTTCTATTTGAACAGTGAGTTTTTAAAATCTTAGACCTGACCGTTCGGACAATATGCACCAATCTGTCATTATAATCGTTCACGTCAAGGAATAGCAGGACCGCATTATTATTATCACTTTTTATCCGACACTTATGTATAACGCAAATATTCACCGAAAATACTTTAGAGCCACACAAAAGAGTCACACACTCTACTGAGTCATAAGTAATACCTCAACGGGACATACAATGTAAAGATTCATAATGATTAATATGAGACATTCTTATTATCACTTTATAGCCCGTTACCAGGACTCGTAATGTGTTAGTAGATATGTACTAAATGAACAGATGAGATGCTAGTTACTTCGTAACTACATGACTCATCCCAGGTGTTAGTAATTATTAAAATCATATTTATTTATTTTAGGAAGACTAACAGCAAAATATTAAATAGTATATAAAACTTATAAATAAATACAGTGCTATATATAAGTCTCCGCCGATAGGTACATAGGTAGTAGCGAACACATATGAATATTAAAAAGTATATAAAAAGAAAATAAAAGGTATGTAAAAACTACAACATGTACAGGTCAACTTGAGAACCTCCTCCGTTTTTTGTCGGTTAAAAATATAACATATTTATTTATATTTGACTGGCTCGGTGGTTCAGTGGTTAGTGCCCTTGACTACTGATCCGAGGGTTGTGGGTTCGATCCCCACCCAGGGCAAGCATTTGTGTGATGAGCAGATTTGTTTGCTCTGTGTATGGGTGTTAAATATCTATACATGTATGTATTTAAACGTATATAAGTATGTATATGAGTCTCTGGTAACCCATAACACAGGGATTCCTACTTTGGGGCCAGATGACCATGTGTGATTTGTCCCAGGATATTTATATTTATTTATTTATATTATATCTATATTGTTGTTCTAGCGACAGAAATACATCATCTGTGAAAAATTCAACTGTATAGGTATCACGGTTCATGAAATACAGCGTGGTGACAGACGGACAGACAGACAGACAGACAGACGGATGGACAGCGGAGTTTTAGTAATAGGGTCCCGTTTTTACCCTTTGGGTACGTAACACTAAAAAGTATCTTGCAAAACGGTTAAAAATATGCGAAGATATCGCGTAACACACACACACACACACACACACACACATACACACACACACACACACACACACACACACACACACACACACACATAAAAAAGTACAATAGAAAGGAGAACCACCTACTTTTTTTGGAAGTCGGTTGAATTAATGTCAATAATAATTAAACTTTTACTTTTTTCTGGTTTTTTTTCTATACACATATTTCTCTGGCTTTTTAGTTTTCAACCGACTTCAAAAAAGGAGAAGGTTCTCAATTCCACTGTACATTTCTTTCGTATGCTTGTTACGTGATATCTCCGTAGATTGTTAACTGATTTTCATGATTTTTTTTTTCGATAGGATAAGCTGCTAAATTCGTTTCTTACAAATTTTATCAAAATCGGTTAAGTACTTTTTAGAAAATTAAAAAAAAACCAAAAATAATAATGTATAGATTTACTAAAATGTTGCAATGAAGTCGGTTTTTTAACGTGTTTACTGTTTCAAATTATTAAATAATTTGATAAAGGTAATTTTAAGAGTCTTGCATTTAAAATTACCCCCTTAAATCACTTGAAAATTAATTAGATCCCCGGTTTTAAACTAAACTAATAACTTCAAAAACGCGCCACGTGCGCGTCGCACTCGCGCTCCTAGGGTTCCATACCACCACACCCCTCTACACAACTATGAGAATGATACCTATTCACATTACAAACAAAAGACATCAACGCGAGCGACAGAAATATGCTTTTTACACTAACTAACTATGTATGTAAGAAAATCTTGGAATCTTAATTTGACCCACTTGCCGGTCTTCGATTAGGATAAAATTTTGCACACTCTCTGAGTTCTGATGACAATACATGACTAGCTAAGTCATTACAAATCCAATATGGCGGCTTCCCCAAGATGGCGGACTGGCTGTTTGAAATCCACCCTCATGATATGGGTATCAAATGAAAGGGTTTGCTGTCAGGAATACGAAAAAATAGTCACGTGACATAAATCTAATATGACCGACGTCCAAGATGGCGGACAGGCTATTTAAAATGCACCCCCATGATATGGGTATCAAATGAAAGGTTTTGTTGTCAGGAATACGAAAAAATAGTCACGTGACTTAAATCCAACATGGCGGACATCCAAGATGTGAACGTGTTTACTAAAAGCGTGTTTTTTAGTTTTTTAAACTATAATTGATGATTATTTTCATTCAGTTCGCCCGAACTCCTTAGCGCGCGTATGACTCATTCTTGGTCAGTTTTTATTATTTGTGGTTTTACTTCAATATTTGTATTATAAACACACCAAGATTCACGCTTGTATGTATTACCGTTATTACAATAGAGGTAATAACTAAGAATACCTCTAAAATATCTATAAATTCACGTTTTTTGTATGAGTATTTTACTTTTTGATTTTCCATTCTTTTTATTTAAAGCGGTAATATAAATACATATATTTTGTGAAAAGAAGGATAGTGAGCTACCATACATTTTGGAACCCAGACTTCGTGACGACTGGCGTCGCACAATATTCCTCTGCCTTTTCATCGTTTAAAATTCTCTACAAAAATTGTACACAGGCCAGCACGGCAAGCTACACTCTTTGGACTTTGTACCGTTTTTATGCCGAATGGGTATGGATCAGAATCGCACTAGATTGTATAGCTTAATGTGCTGGCCTCTGTACTCAGCGAATAAAATGTTGTATTACTAGCACATTTGGAATTAAATAACAAAAAGTAAATTGCATGTATTATAAACAAATTGAGAAAACTTGAAAATTGACCGCTCAACTTTGTATCAGCATAACATCAACCAAACCAGACTGATTAGGCAACCAGCAACATAATAATCAAATACCAGGAGACAGTTTGTGTATAAACACAAAAGTTTTTAAGCTATTGCATAGCTTTTATCGCGAGCTTTGAGCGCGGCGACCGAATCAAGAAATTCCGTAACGAAAATAAAACTTAACACCCCACTCCCGGCCGAGTTCTTAAAACTTACAGTGCCATCTTTTAGCGATTTGCGGTACTAAATAGCTTTTATCGCGGGCTTTGAGCGCGGCGACCGAATCAAGAAATTCCGTCACGAAAATAAAACCTAACACCCCACGCTCGGCCGAATTCTAAAAACTTACAGTGCCATCTATTAGCGATTTGCGGTACTAAAAGGACTTAGTCAATTTTACTGGTGTAACTTTCTTAGTGTTAATTTATTACATAAACATCCCGCGCCCCAAGGACTGTATGGTACTGATAAATACTGCATAAATAAATAATTATAATTGCATAAGTTGATAAAAAATGCTATGCAATAGCTTTACCGCGGCAGTCCCCGAGTGTCACACGTCTTTTTGTGTAATATTTCGAAAAACCACGCGCAAGATACGCCTTCAGATTAAGAAAAATATAATCGAGTCGGACGGACGGACAGACGGTTAGGTAAGAATTTTTTGTTCTACCGTTTCGGAGGCTCCGTCCGACTCGGTTTTATTCGTAGTTTTTTATTCAGTAGTTTTACAAAGCGGCACGCCGTTTTGTGAAACGGCTGATTCTACAATATGGCTGCGACATATACAATGATGAAACACCTTAAGAGGAAACGCGGTCTAAAGAATAGGTATTTGAATAAAATGTTGCTGTCTCCCTCCAACAAACCTCTCCGTATACAGCAAGAAAGAGATAACTGCAGTGCAGACCGATAATAGGCACCAAAATTGACCAAAACAGCATATCGTTGTCCCCTATTTCCGCCTCCAAAACTTGAACAATAATAATATTTTTTTCAAAAATAATTTAAAAAAAGTTTTACTTGTGCCTCTATGTTTTCATTATTTTATTGTTAATATGCGTATTATTGTTTTGGTGGGTGTTTGAAAATGATGACGTGTGAATTGGGCAATTTTATCAGTTTTTAAAGGCTTCTACTTCCTATTATAATTACAATATGAAAATAAACAAAATACAGGAGCATGGCCATGGTAGATATAGCTTTGATGGAAAAAACATTTTTGCTCTATTGTCATTATCCATGAAGGAAACAGGGGACTACGTTAGTATGGAAAAAATGGCGCCTGCGTTTCCTCTTAAATGGTTTACCAAGAAAAGTACGATCTTTTCTTTATTAAAAACGCAAAAGTATGGAACTGATATACATTTAACAGCATGAAATATCTGATTAAAATCTTACTACATTCGCAATTTTACACCAACACAACTATCTATGATCAGCAAAAGCAAGCAAATTCATAATGTGGTAACACTTACGCGAAGGGTGATTTAGTGAAATGAACCACTAACGGCCTAAGTGGCATTTGACACCCAGGAGCTTCTTGTCCTTAATGATGAATTCATTCATTTAGTGACTTATCTTGTGCCTATTAACATAAAGTTGCATTTCAAGTAACTCGGTATGAGGTTATCAAAAACACAATTTCATTTTCTGAATTTTTAGACATTTATCTATCGACACGATTACCGACATAATGTGTTTACCGGTCAAACGAAAAAATCAAAGTAAAGCAATAAATTGATTAAATCGTGTCAGTGGCAGCGTGGAAACCTACAAAAGTTTGGGTACCTGCTTATCACTAGAAACTTTATTCTTACTATCAGGTGTTTTGTCTCTATCTCAACATCTCAAATCTTATTTATTTATATCTTATACTGTTAAACCTAACTGCCATTTGAAAAATAAAACAGAAGTTGGAACGAAGTTGTTAAATGAATCATTTGTGTTATTTTAAGGCTGGTACTTTCCACTTTCATTATAGCTATCAAAAATACTAGATTTTTTAAGAAACACAATGAACACAATGACAGGTACTAATAGCCACTGGGCACCAAAGTCCACCGAACCCTGAAACCATAGAGTGTAGAGTAATAAATAACGAAGTAGGCAAAAGCGGTTCGAGAGAACCTGTAAATCCTGTTATATATTTTATCTACTCTCATATCGTAAAGTTCGCATTATCAACTTATACCGTAATAAAAACAAGTACATTATTACATTATTTTGTTAGGGAAACAATGTTATAATGTAATTTTTTTCCATTACGATACAAGTTAAACCAAAGAGATAATATCACCAACGAAGTTCCATATCATTTTTTTTATTGGAACGCACATGCAGTTCGCGCCATTTTTACAGTAATACAAAAAGTTTTCATTCCAATTTTTACTTGTCTGTGACAGCGCCCGCTTTAACGCATGCGCGATGATTGGTTTTTCATTGAATTTTGTTGTAGATACTGAATTTCGTGGATAATTTTCATTCTTGTTTAAAAATGTCTGAGATCAGTGAAAGCATTGTTTTTAAATGTCTGTGACACCGTCCGCTTCAGTGCAAGCGAGCGCGGTGATGCGCTGGGATTCAGCGCTATGACACGCTTTGTTGTAGGTACTTACTGAATTTCGTGGGATTTTTTTCTTACTCTTAACTTTTATCTTTGTATTTTAGTTGATTCAATCCCAATGTATGAGATTAGATAAAGTAGTGTATGAAACTGCACATAATTTGGTCTTATTAGGCAAAAGTTTTATAAACTACTATTAAATAACTATATATTTTATTACCACTATTAAAGGGAGAAATGTTTTATTGTTTCTGATTATGAACGCTTTAGAAAGAGATTTAACATTGATGAGAATGGCCAATCACACTAATATTATAAAGGCGAAAGTTTGTGAGTGTGTAAGTGCGTATGTTTTTTACTTTTTCACGCAAAAACTACTGAACGGATCTTGTTGAAATTTGGGAGGCAGACAAATTAGGACCTGGATTAACACTGCAAACCCTCGAAAAGTGATAGAAACGTTGTCCACGCGGGTGGAGCCGCGGGAAACAGCTAGCCTTACATAAATTCTATGAGATTGGACGGTCACAGAACATACCTTTGAAGTTGAATCACGAAAAAGTATTAAATACCTTCTCTTATTCCACTATAATTTATGAAAAAATAGCTTTTGACCGCGTTTATATAGTTTTTTATGATTTTACGATTTCAATATCCCTTAAAGACTTTGCATTTTTACTTTCGAGCGACTGAGGAGCGAGGAGTAGCGATTGTTAGGTATATCAAACATAACATTTGAGGGTTGCCCTCGATTTCCCTGGGATCCCATCATCAGATCCTGACTTGGTGACAATGGGACCCCCCTCGGGAGTATACTTTTTCGAATAAAAAAGAATTTTGTAAGTCGGTCCATAATTGACGGAGAAATCGGTGAACATAAATATCAAAAAATATACAGTTGAACATAGAACCTCCTCCTTTTTGAAGTCGGTTAATAAAGAACTCTATGTTTTGACAGGGATCAATGGTCTTGCAATAAAAAAATAATGTGTGTCTGTATGTGCGTTCGTCCGGTGCTCTAGTGCCTAAACTACTGGATTGATTTGGATACAATTTGAGTTAGGGTAATATTATTTAAATACTATACTTATTTCCCGCGATTTCGCCCGCTCCGATTCCGGTGAAAAGTTTTCTATACCTATTCTCATACCTACCGAATGTGCACAGAAAATTTCATGGAAATCGATACAGCCATTTTGGAGGAGTATGTCAACTATCACTGTGACATAAGAACTTTATATGTGTCGCAGGCATACTGTATAATTGTTCATTGTACGTACAGTCAGGCAAATGTCAGGCAAATTATATGATCGAGCCTAGCTCCGCGAGGCTCTTTGAAAGTTACATCAATCAAACCTGACCGAACCTAACATCGATCGCTTCGCGAGCTCATTTACAATTTGCCGTGCGACATTTTGACTATTTGCCTGATTCGGTATTGACCGTTTATATACGGACGAATTACTATAATTTGCCTGGCTCGACATTTTACAATCTGCGTAATGAATTTTACAATTTGCCTGACCGTTTACATGTGGACAAATTATTACAAATTGTCTGAATCGGTGTACAGCATTTTGCATTTTGCCTGATCGTATGTAAAATGACTAATCATACAATTTGCCTAAAACATATACAGGGTGGACCATAAGTTTTTTTACTTTTCAAACTAAATTAAAATGAAAACTAATTACATCAGGTGAAAACCGTTTATTAATTATGAAAGCACATAAAAAGGGAATTTATTTTTTAAAACTTACATCATCCATATGTGTTCCTTCATTATTTTGGCATTGCTGTAACATTGAGTGCAGTTCGAGAAATTTTTGGCCAAAAAGTGATATCCAAAAGAGGCGACATTAACTGGCCTCCTCGCAGCCCAGACCTGTCCCCAATGGATTTTTTTCTTTGGGGATACCTTAAAAGTAAAGTTTTTGAGACCAACCCCGTGTCTGTTGCGGAATTGAAGCAACGTATTCGCGAGGAAATGCAAAAAATTTCTCGGAACACTTGTCAGGCCGTCATTGAAAATTTTCGCTCTAGGTTACAGCAATGCCAAAATAATGAAGGAACACATATAGATGATGTAATTTTTAAAAAATAAATTCCCTTTTTATGTGCTTTCATAATAAATAAACGGTTTTCACCTGATGTAATTAGTTTTCATTTTAATTTAGTTTGAAAAGTAAAAAAACTTATGGTCCACCCTGTATATAAGATATTAAGCAGTTTATTTCGAGTTGTTCGTACTTTTTACCCGACTGCGCCAGAAGGAGGGTTATGTTTTTCGAGAGTATGTATGTATGTATGTATAATTGTTTGGCACGCTCTGCAGCCTGAACGGCTGGATGGATTTTGGCTTGAGAGGTGTCGTTAGATTCGTATTTACTGTGAGAGTGACACTGGGTATATCAAAATAAAAAAAAACTAAAAGGACAAAATAAAAGGATTTTGGCGCCAAATTCAAATGTTTGACAAGCTCTGCAGCCTGAACGGCGCGACGAATCATAGCTTGAGGGTTGTCGTTAGATACGTTTTTACTATGATAATGACACTGGGTATATCAAAATAAAAAAAAACAAAATGGCGGATTTTTGGCGCCAAATTCCAATGTTAGGCACGCACTGCAGCCTGAACGGCTCGATAGATTTTAGTTTGAGGGGTGTCGTTAGATACGTATTTACTGTGTGAGTGACACTATATCAAAATAAAAAAAACAAAATGGCGGATTTTTGGCGCCAAATTCAAATGTTTGGCACGCTCTGCAGCCAGAAATACGTTTTTACTGTGAGTTTTTACTTTTTAGTGTTAAAATAGCAGATTTTCCGGAGAATTACAGCAAGCGGTATTTGTTGACGACCGCACAATAAAAAAAATATCAACCAGGAGTTCCTATACGGATTTAACCTTGTACGATTGATTTTGACGCACTTCGAGGACAAGGAAAAATTGAACGCAGGATGTTGCCCTTAATCCTAAGTTGGGCTGTAACTGTCCACAAACTTCAGGGTACTACACTCGATTTGACACTTGTGGACCTCGGCTCACATATATTTACTAAAAGTCAAGCATATGTAGCTCTTAGTCGAGTTAAAACATTAGCTGGACTGGTCATCTGTACACTTGATCCTAAAAAAACTTTTGAATCGGCCACACGATCAGAATTCTTTTATAGAGCTTCAACGTTTACGAGAATATATTCTATCAACTGATAAGTTAATAATCTGCGTAATCTGTATATTGTGTGTCATGTGTATATAGGTTACTATACAAACTCATTCAATAATAATAAAACTAAAAAATGAATGAAATAAAAAACGGTAATTTAAAAAACTAAAAAACCCGACTGCGTTTCTGTGTAATTTGGAAATGAAAAACCCTAAAACAAGAAAATCGTCATGCCCGATTGCACTTAAGAAAAATTGTAGCAGTCGGGACCCATTCTAGAAAGTCAGCCGTCTAGTCAGTATATTGGAGTAATCTGCAATGTAATATAGGTATGTGCTCTCAATTCACTATGCCTCTATTTCTAGAATGGGTCCCGACTGCTACAATTTTTCTTAAGTTAAGTGCAATCGGGCATGACGATTTTCTTGTTTTAGGGTTTTTCATTTCCAAATTACACAGAAACGCAGTCGGGTTTTTTAGTTTTTTAAATTACCGTATTTTTTACGGTTAAACACCGAACAGCCACTTATTATTTTATTACTCAGAAAGTTTTAACGATTTGGACAAAACTATAACTTTATATGACCTATACATCACGCGGCAGTTCGTTATTCAAAAAAAAAAGGTACCTCCCATACAAACCAAGGTCGTTAGTTTCTGTTCCGGCAAATCTGTTAGTTTCTCTAAAAAAATGGTCTTGAGATTTTAATAAAACTTTGTAAATAGCTAGGGCTTAATAATAAGGCCTACTGGGCTGCGTATTTCAACATCAAAAAAAAATTGTAAATAATTAAGTCTGATATTAAAAGCGTCGGTGGCTCTACCGGTAACGACTCGGTCCTTCTAACCAGAGGTACCGGGTTCAAATCTGGACGGCCATTGTACCAAGGAGTTTTTCAAAACTTACGTACATACTTACCGATTGCTTTAACGGTGAAGTAAAAACATCGTAAGGAAACCTGCACACGCCTGCGAAGAAACTCAAAGGTGTGTGAAGTCGACCAACCCGCACTGGGCCCGGGTGGTCGATTAAGGCCCGATCGCCCTTATTCAGGGTAGGCCCGAGCCCCTCGGTGGGGACGTGTATGAGCTGATATGATGATATTATTTTATTCTTTGCTACTAAGTAAGAGGATGTTAAGGTATTTGAGAGTGTTTAAAATAAACTAAAGAATATTATTCACTAAATAGGATTTCTTCTACAAAAGCATAAAAACTTATGCATTTAATATTTTATTCTAATTTCAATTTAATATTTATCAAAATCACTAAATTAGTTCGTCAAAGACAATGATGTCACAAGTTTGTAACACGAACAATTTAAGAACAAAATGTCGTCGTTGACAGATGATAAAAAGTAACTCAAATGACTAGCAGTCAGATACCGGATAGTCGGTTTCGGTTTGCCCAACTACGACAGACGGTGAAGGTTTCGAAACAGGTCAGCGTAACTGTAATGCCATTTACTTCGAAAAAGAAAATAACTTATTAACTTTTTTTTATTCATAATTGGTAAGCCCTTGGCATCATCTCACATCTAAGATAAGTGACGATGATGCCGAAGATTGAAGCGGGCTTACCAAGTTTCCCCAACGCAATGGAGAACTTGCTATCTTATCTTCAAGTCGGAACACATCTATGTTATGTGTTTGAATTCTCATAACACCCGGTAAGGTTGGCTGGAAGAGATCTCTTATAGAGATAAGTCCACCTTTGTATATGTCCTTTCTAATTGTTTTTCATGTAAATATCTGTGTGCAATAAAGAATATATACTGATGTTTGGCGGCAAGACATTGATTTTGTTCTAGCTGACAAAATATTTAGAATTTTTTGAATTAACAAAATCGGTTAACGTGTATGAGGTGAAAATCGTTATCGCCGTTTGTATCAAAAGTCTTAGGTTCACAATATTTTGAATGAAAACAATTAGCTTTATGTAAGTAAGTAAGTAAATATACTTTATTACACGCCAAAAAAAACAATACAGTACTAATAATTTGTAACATAAGTAGAGAAAATCCAAAAGGTTGTATGTCTATCTGTTACTATTTCGCGCTAAAATTACTAAACAGATTTCACTGAAATATGGCTAGCCACATCCCAAAGTAAAAAGCGAAGAAAACCATTGGATACCTTTTCTTCGGGAAAAATACATATTTGCCGAGGGATCTGGGGAAGAAAAAAGGAAGTCTGTGGGTAAATACTGTACCGAGCAGTGGACAAATGCTATACTTACTTCCCACTAATATTAAAAATGCAAAAGTGTGTTTTTTTACATTTCTACACTGAAAGTACTGGACCAATTTGGCTGAAATTTGTCGCAAGCTAAATTTTAAACCGCTTCCGTGGCGTAATGCTTAGTCCACATCAGGAGGTTGCGGGTTCAATTCCGGGTGGGGTCAACTCGTAAGACTCGGTTTGATTGGTGTAAGGGCATTTTCTAAGCCCGCCTGGCTAGCTACCACCATCTTACCTAAGTCTTGCCGCCAAACATGAGTGTTAACAACATTAATGTGTCACAGCTTGAAGATAAGATAGCCAGTTCTCCATTTCGTTAGGGAATCTTGGTAAGCCCGTTTCCATCTTCGGCATCATTGTGACTTACCATCCAGGTGAGATGATGCCAAGGGCCTACCAATGTGAATAAATAAACAAAAAAAATGGGATATCTTAACTAAATGTAATGGATTTCCTGATTTCCACGTTTTTCCACTGAAAGCTTTCTAAATACCCCCAAAATGCTTATAACAAACCTTCAACATTACGAACTTAATCAGGAATTAGTTTATTTTCATTTAGAGCGTGCGTAGTAGTATATTTTCTCACCCTCATCATTATCATCATCATATCAGCCGATAAACGTCCACTGCTGGACAAAACTACGGTACATGACAGACAGCGGAGGCTTAGTAATATGGTCTTGTTGGCACCCTTTTGTATATGGAACCCTAAAATAGGCTCAAGCACACCCATTTACTAAATTCGATTAATACGGTATGTCATCATCATATCAGCCGAAAAAACGTACACTGCTGGACAAAGGCCTCCCCCAAAGATTTCCACGATAACCGGTCCTGCGCTGCCCGCAGCCAGCGGCTTCCCGCGGTCTTCACCAGGTCGTCGGTCCACCGCGTGGGAGGCCTGCCTACGATCTGTGAGATCGAATCAGAAACGAGAAGATCCGTAGAAGAACCAAGTAACCGACAGAGCTCTCAGAATAGGGGATCGGACTGCATCAAAAATAAATTCTGAAATATGATTTCCTAAATTGATCTCCTCTTGAAGTTTCAAAAAACCTTACTTGTTTTGTTTTTCCATCACGTCTTTAATTTTTAATTAATAAAATTCACAAAATAAGTTCGTCAATGACGCTAAAGATCTATGACGTTGTGGTATTGTGGGTATTTCAAACAATTTTAGAACAAAATTTCGTTTTTGACAGATCATAAAAAGTAACTCAAATGACTAGCAGTCCGATCCCTTATTGCTAAATTTAAGTGGCAGTAGGCGGGGCAAATAGCTCGTAGAACAGATGGCAGTTGGGGCAGTACAGTTCTCGAGTGGCGACTGCCCACCGGAAAACGTAGCATAGGAAGGACTCCCACTCGGTGGACGGATGACCTGGTGAAGGTCACGGGAAGCCGCTGGATGCGGACAGCACAGAACCGGTCGCCATGGAAACTAAAATACAATTATAAAAATACTAGCCGTACGCCCGCAGCTAAGCCCGCGTTGTTATCCGTTTTCCCGTAGGAATAAGACTTTTTCCGGGGTGGAAAGTAGCCTATGTCCTATTCCAGGACCTAACATATATGTATGCCAAGTTTCATCCCGATCCGTCCAGTGTGGTTTAAGCGTGAAAGACTAATAAACATCCATACATACAAAATTTCACATTTTAAATATTAAAAGGATAAGATTTCTATTGTTGTAAAAAATATCCCATAAACCCTGTTTTTGGCATCAATTGCAAAATTTCTCGAAAACTAACAGTATATGTTAAATGAGCCAAACTTAAAAAAATCTGCGATGGTGTTACCTTCCATTATAATTGAACACATTTTTTAAAACTTCATCATATCAGCTCATATACGTCCCCACCGAGGGGCTCGAGCCTACCCTTAATTAGGGCGATCGGGCATTAGTCAACCACGGGCCCAGTGCGGGTTGGTCGACTTCAAACACAACCTGAGAGTTTCTACGCAGGCATGTGCAGGTTTCCTCACGTTGTTTTCCTTCACCGTAAGAGCGTTGGATAAACGTACATATGAAATCGAAATTCGAAATCACATTGGTATACGTGGCAGGTTCGAACCATGACCTCCTGGACAGGAGGCGGCGGCCCTAGCCGTTACGCCACCGACGCTCTTTTACTCCACTGACGCACTTATAAAAAAGTATCTTAAGTAATTAAAACTTATTTGAAGGAGAAAAATAAAAACATGTAAAAATTCTTTCTCAACGAACCACCTCGTCAAATTGATTTGAACCTAAAGCGAATGAGGTTACTTTCAATATTATTTCACCACGAATCGACCTGTTTGGATTGAGTCATCTTATTGCCTTAAAATCTGTCGTGACGTCACATTCAAATTCAAATTATTTATTTGCATAAAAATATGGTTACAAAAGATCTTTGACAAAAGGTCTACTTTATCAGAAAATCTGGCATGCAAAAATTTTATAAAAGTGTACAGTTAGTAATTTACACATATTGTTCACTTCTGACTTTTAAACACTTAGGTATGAAACTATTAGTGAACATACATTAAGAAAATTCGAACAGCCTCTTTTTTTGAAGTCGGTTATAAAACTACAGTCAACTTGTCTTGTACCAGTGTTCCAATCTAACTGTACACATACACACTCACACATACACACACACGCACACAATCAACGTCGTCTGCCGCGTTTGTTTGTCGAAGTAAATTGCTTCTACCGCACCTATTACTAGACGATGGATGCCTTTGTAATTACTCCGCGATTGTAACTTGCACTATCCTACTTGTATGTACCTTAGGCAAAGTCTGATGCACAGTATGTATATTAGTACTAGCGTACAGTATGGACACTCCCTGCCGCTCTCTAGATTCGACCTCAACCCCCGTCACGCAGATTGGTTACAGTTTGGTTACCGAACGAAAGGGTTGTCACTATAAGATATCTTTCATCATCATCATTACAGCTCATATACGTCCCCACCGAGGGGCTCGAGCCTACCCTGAATCAGGGCGATTAGGCCTTAGTAGACCACGCGGGCCCAGTGCGGGTTGGTCGACTTCACACACAACCTTCGAGTTTCTTCGCAGGCGTGCGCAGGTTTCCTCACGATGTTTTCCTTCACCGTTAAAGCAATCGGTAAGTATGTACGTAAGTTTTTTTTTTTTAAAACTCATTGGTACATTGGCCGTCCAGATTTGAACCCGGTACCTCTGGTTAGATGGACCGAGTCGTTACCGGTTGAGCCACCGACGCTTTTCTGATCTTCTGATCTTTATCTGACCAGATATCTTACAACACCGTTCTGCATAGAAATCAATAAATGTACACACACGGTGCCGTTTTTCTCGTGTCTTTGTGTTTTCAACAAAATCGCGAACTATTAAATAATTAACACATACCGAAAAAATTAATATCTCAATTTCTTCCGTCCGTCCGTGCGTGCGTCCGTCACGCTTGGCTCTGGAGGCTGGAATCTTAGTCCGATTTGGACCAAATTTAAAACATTATTTCATCAAGGGATTATCAAAAGTTTCTTTGTACTCTATCAATTTTTATGATACTTTGCTCGTCATCATCATATCAGCCGAAAACGTCCACTGCTGGACAAAGACCTCCCCCAAGGATTTCCACGACGACCGGTCCTGCGCTGCCCGCATCCAGCGGCTTCGCGCGACCTTCACCAGGTCATCGGTCCACCGTGTAGGAGGCCTTCCTACGCTACGTTTTCCGGTGCCCAGTTGCCACTCGAGAGCTTTGCTGCCCTAACGGTCAGGTTATTAGTGTGTGAGTGTGTTTGTTGTAACTTCTTCCCGCAAAAACTACTGAACGGATCTGGCTGAAATTTGGTAGGTAGACAGACTAGGACCTGGATTAACACATAGGCTACCCTTTTTCACGCACGCGAGCCGCTTGCGGCTCGCGCACTGCGCACCCTCGAAAAGTTATAGAAACGTTGTCAATGCGGGTGAAGCCGCGGGAAACAGCTAGTATCATAAATACAGCCTTGTCTTCCGCTAATTTCATCCAGTTAAATAGTGAAAATATACTGCATCTGCGCCGCAGTATTGTTAAAAGGCAATTTCGTGCAGACCACTAAAATTAAGCGAATCGTTTACGATTTTAATGAAGTCGACGAAAATTTAACGAAAATGTCGAAAATTTCCTGCAATATATATTCGCTAATGAGTCGAGCGGGTGTTTTCGAAACGTTTCAGTCCAGTTTAGCCTTTGCGATTTTAAAATGCATGAAGCCATTATATTAATGATGCTGAAAATGTCATTTAAGTTTCAATTAATTGAAAATGGGAAATTTTAAAAGGAGTGGAATTTCCCTGCCGACCGACCTCAGATTCCTATGATTTAGGAATAATCAAGACCAGAGTGAATAGGCACAACTTGAACCCTCGTGTTATATCCTCGACTGCATTGGCATTACCATCAGGTAAGGTGCAGCTAAACGTACTCAAAATTTGAATTTTAAAAAATAAAAGATCCCGACGAATTGAGAACCTCAGATGACAGAAAAAAATGTATTATCAGGTAAGGTGCAGCTAAACGTACTCAAAATTTGAATTTAATAAAATAAAAGATCCCTACGAATTGAGATCCTCAGATGACAGAAAAAAATTGTATTATCAGGTAAGGTGCAGCTAAAGGTACTCAAAATTTGAATTTAAAAAAATAAAAGATCCCGACGAATTGAGATCCTCAGATGACAGAAAAAAATTGTATTATCAGGTAAGGTGCAACTAAATGTACTCAAAATTTTAATTTAAAAAAATAAAAGATCCCGGCGAATTGAGATCATCAGATGACAGAAAAAAATTGTATTATCAGGTAAGGTGCAACTAAATGTACTCAAAATTTTAATTTAAAAAAATAAAAGATCCCGACGAATTGAGATCATCAGATGACAGAAAAAAATTGTATTATCAGGTAAGGTGCGCTAAACGTACTCAAAATTTGAATTTAAAAAATAAAAGATCCCGACGGATTGAGATCCTCAGATGACAGAAAAAAAATGTATTATCAGGTAATGTGCAGCTATACGTACTCAAAATTTGAATTTAAAAAAATAAAAGATCCTGACGAATTGAGAACCTTAGATGACGGAAAATACAATTTACTGTCATCATTTTATCAGCTTATATACGTCCCCAACGAGGGGCTCGAACCTATCCTGAATTAGGGGTTCCTTTCCTTGGCTGTAATATTGCTATTATAGGTCAGATTTTAAAAATTTTGAGTCACGTAAGTTAGAAAAACACCACTGCTTGTTTATTCAAAAAATCAATCACCTGCATGCAGGATTTAGAAACGAATAAGACATTTTCCTGTAGTATAAAGTAGCCTATGTCCTATTCCAGAACCTAACCTATATGTGTGCCAAGTTTCATCCCGATCCGTCCGATGAAGCGTGAAAGAGTAACATAAATACATCCATACATACAAACTTTCACATTTATAATATTGGTAGGATTCTGAGATAATACCGTCACGTGCTGCTAAACGCACTCTTATTTTTTAAATCCTTACTAATATTTTAAATGTGAAAATGTGATTGTTTGTTTGTTACCTTTTTACGCTTCAACACCTAGACCAATCTTAATAAAATTTGGCATGCAGGTAGCCTGTGTTACGGGGAAGGACATAGGCTACTTTTTATCCCGTGAAAATAGCATACTCCGACGCAGTTCCCGAGGGAACTGAAAAATTAGTCTTTTTATGGATCATTTCTTTAAAATCACAACGAAACAATAGATCACCCTCAAAGACAATCATAAAAATGATGTCCACGCGGGCGAAGCCGTAGGCGAAAGCTAGTAATATATAATTAACTGGGACCTGTACTCGTCATACTTAAAAACCCTAAAACATTAAGAACAACCGACTTTTATCGTGTTTTTCCAATGAGTACACACTTAACAGTCCTTAATATCTTGAAACCTATACTAAACCGATTTTGATGAAACTTTCACTTTTCCTTAAAACATAGTACTCTACTTACTTGCCCTGGGTGGGGATTGCAACCACGGCCCAGCTTACCTAATGGACCATAGGAACAAAATTAAAATAACTGAGATGTCTAAAACACCAAAGTATCAAAATGACTAATACATATCAGAATTATTAGATTGTTAAAATGACCAAAGTATCAAAATTTATAATATCAGATTAATTTAATTGTTATAAGGACCAAAGTATTAAAATGAAAAAGTATCTAAATGACCAGATTATATTGAAAGTAGGCCTGTATACACTTTGATTAGTGCAAGGGCAGGTGAAAGTGAAGTAGAAATACATTGCTTGGTTGCTTTGTTGTGTTGTTCAGAACTGCAGTGAAGGAAGCAATGTACTTCTACTTTCACTAAACACCTGCACTCGCACTAATCAATGTGTATACCGGCCTAGAAAAAAGTGCCAGATGAAGGTTACCAGATGTTAAATTGAAAAGTCCTGACAAAAATCTAGATTTTTTTCAAACACCACTAATAATATTCCTTTTGAGTGCCAACCGGTCACTCTCCGACTCACAATCTGCCATTGAGCCAACTCTAACTCTCCACACAATTAAAAAAAACACCATTCATTTTAGTCCATGGGCTGCTTGATAAAAAACCTATAAACACGTAAATAATCAAAAAAATCCTGACATTGTCAAAGACCGGCCGGAATTCTGACTGATGCCTAAAAATCCTGACATGTCAGGACAAATCCTGACGTCTGGCAAGCCTAGACAATACCTATTCGAATCGAGTTTTTTTGGCGGGATTTGTGGTGGACGCATTCGTAGTTTGATTTTGTTGTTTTTTCATTGTTTTCTGCTGGGATTTTGTTCAAGAAGTGGTGCATTTTGGAGAAAATCGTCTAGTGCACGTGAGCAATGTGGAAAACAAGAAAATAAAACGAAGGAGGACGTGAGAACCCAACTTCCTCTGGGTGCAGTTTTATAGACACCCAACAGCAACTGGGTGTTCCACCTCAGAATGCAGCTGCTGCAAATGGTGTCGAGAACTTCAGAGAAGATTTGTAATGCACCGGCACTAGCATTACAAATCCAAAAACAAATGAAGAAAGTGAAAATTATTTACGAATCCGGCTGAAGGACTAGTTTCCATGGCCAAGAAAAATTCACAACAACCTATTCGAATCGATACATCAAAATACGCCAGTAAACAAACCGACCTGTTTGCGAACGAGCGTTATCAATACTTCTGACTGAGCACATTACAATTTCAAATTGGCTTGTTTTGTGGAATTACACGGAATTTATCTTTGCGTTGGAGGCTTAGAGAGTAATGAAGGATCGGAAACGACGCCCTGTGTAAAAGACTTTTTGTAGACCACGCTGAACACATTAAGGCGAGGCATTGTTTGGAACACAGTTGTCTCTTTTTTTTCTTTACGTATAAAAACTTTTTGTATACCACGCTGAACACGTTAGGCGAGGCATTGATTGGAACACAGTTGTCTCTGTTTTTTTCTTGACGTGTAAAGACTTTTTGTAGACCACGCTGAACACTTCTACAGTACTCCGCTATGTGGCAGATGTTTAGAGGTCGCATAGTTCCTCTTCCTTGTCGGTACCAAACTCTCCCATCTGAGTCTGCTGTAGAGCACACACTGAGCCAAACCAACGCCTGCGAGGTACAGGCGGGTGTTCACGTTACCAGGTAGTACAATGGTTACTGTGACCCCAGTGGCATCCCCCCCTCCCCACCCCCAAACTGGAACTCCGTCTACAGTACTCCGCTATGCAGCTGATGTTTAGGTTCCATAGTTTCCCTTCCTTGAACTTGTTGGTGCCAAAAGTCTTCCATCTGAGCCTGCTGTAAAGCATACACGCAGCCTAGTAGTGTTGGCTGGTCTCCAGTGCTCCGCAGTTGGGGCAGGAGGGGTTAGTGGTCCTATCTAATAGTGTAACTTTGTAACGCGTTATCGCTGTTATATAATCTTCTTTCATCCGACCTTCTTTTCATTCCATCTATTTATTTTCCACGCATGCGCTGTCATTCATCTGACCTTTCAATCAAAAAACAAAAATTCGATCGTCCTTTCTATTATTATCATCATAAACTATATTTATTTAATACATTATCTAAAAGAACGATTTCAGGTAAGACTCATGTATATTTTAAATTTGAATCAGTTTTAAATTTGATGTGTATACAATTTTTTCATCCTTGTATATTTCTTTTTAGGTCTTATATTTAAACCACGCAAATTGTGCGCACGCATCTATTTTTTAAAACCTACGCCCACTACCTAAGTCCTGCTACAACTTTCAGCATATAAACGCTTCATAGACACACTTCAATCTCAACAAGTACGATATTTTATTTTATTATTCACAATTGGTAAGCCCACCTGATGGTAAGTGTCGATGAAGCCGAAGATGGAAGCGGGCATACCAAGACTCCCCAACGCAATGGGGAGCTGGCTATGTTATCTTAAAGCCGGAACACAACAATGCTGTTGGCACTGATGTTTGGCGGCAAGACTTAGATAAGAAGCTAGCCAGGCGGGATTCGAAAATGCCCTTCCACCAACAAACCGAGTCTTACAAAGTTAGACTCCGCCGGGAATCGAACCCGCGACCACTTGATGTGAAGCTAACGGACTAAAGAATTACGCCACGGTGGTGGTTAAGAATATATTGCTAAATTTAACCCGTTGTCACCGATTTAGTAAGAAAACCAACAGCCGTTTCATACCTAGTCAGCAGCATATAACATTAATACATAGGTACAGTCACCATGAGATCAGAGGCGTATTTTCCCTACGTCCAGGGGGACACTTGGCCTGGGGCGGCAAGAGGTGAGGGGCGGCCGGAGGTAGAAAAAGTCGTAGAAGAATTTTTTTAGGGATCCCTTTGGTTCATCGAAAAATAATAAAACTAGCCAAGTGCGAGTCGGACTAGCGGTAATAAGGGTGATAGATGAACCACTACCAACATGCAAACAGAAGGTTACAGTAAGTTAATGTTTATCTTGTGGCAGTACGGAACCGTTAGCGCGCAACTCCGATTTGAACTTGGCCGGGTTTTTTGTCACTTAGAGGGGCAGGTTTTTTGTCACTTAGAGGGGCAGATTTTTTGTCACTTAGAGGGGCAGATTTTTTTTATTGTGCCCAGGGCGCCGGATTCTTAAATACGCCTCTGCATCAGATATATCAGAAAAATCTGCTGCTCAAATATTCATAATAAATTATATATTCAGTAATTAATTTATTGAAATTCAACACTGCTCAGATATATTTGAACACTTCGCCCGCTAAGATATATTTTTTTTATTCACAATTGTTAGGCCTTTGGCATCATCTCACCTGATGGTAAGTGACGATGATGACGAAGATGGAAGCGGGCTTACCAAGATTCCCCAATGCAATGGAGAACTGGCTATCTTACCTTGAGCCGGAACACATCAATGTTGTTAACACTGATGTTTGGCTGCAAGACTTACATTAGATGGTGGTAGCTAGCCAGTCGGGCTTAGAAAATGCCCTACCACCAACCAAACCGAGTCTTACAAGTTGACCCCACCGGGAATCGAACCCGCGACTTCCTGTTACGAAGCGAATGGACTAACCATTACACCACGGAGGCGGTAAAAGATATATCTGATAGCGACTGTACAAACTTCAAGCCAAGGAATTCCTTCAGGCACGCTTAAGTTAAGAGTCTAAGGATGTCGCGTCACTGCGGCGGCCGGCGGCATGACTTGAATATTACGTGAATTAATATTTTTGCTCCTCGGGATTTTCTTTTGTGCAAAGGAAGCCTAGGTTCTCTATACTCTTTAACCCCCCGAAAAAGGGGTGTTATAAGATTGAAGTCTGTAAACTGTCTGTCGCAGTGAGGGCTACCGTTTTTGTGCTCACCAGATGGCGCCACTGGCGCGTCAGTGTCCTGAAGTATAGCCAAAGATGACCTATTATTACCTACTAAAACGTTTGCGTGGTTGGAAAAAAAAGGTGTAATTTGTGGACCATTGATTTTGATGGTGGTTTATGCCCTATTAAATGTTCCTAAACGTGTGGATCGATTTAAATTCTGTTTATTATTTGATTTTGATTTGAAAAAAACAGAGATAGTTCTTAGCTATGCGGCGTACGGCGCTCCCTCCGTCTGCGCCGTCGCTCGCACGAGATGGACAAGTAGAATAATGGAGGGTAGGACCAAGTTCTTTAATAAAAAATAGTCAAAATCCACCACATATGGAAAAGAAATAATTGTAAAATAATTTTCGAAAGAACTAAAAACTTTTGGGTACTAGCTTACTACAAACATACTACTACAAACAAAAGAGAAGCATGCAAAATTTCAGCTGAATCGCAAACCGGGAAGTGAGTAAAAATTAACTTGCAAGATTTTAAACCAACAAACATACATACAAACAGAAAGTATGGTTGAACCGGATGATGAGAAAAAAAATTACGAGTCACAATTTAAAAAAAACAAAAAACTAACTAAAAATAAAAATAGACAAAAGGATGATAAAAAAACAGATTGAACATTAGTAATATATAAGTCAATGTTAAACATAGAAAGAACAAAAGGATTGACTTCGTCACTACTTTAATTCATAGAATCCAATCAGACGGTCAACTGCCCACCATTACGATATATCATATCTTATCTTATATATATTTTCGTAATAAGACAGCCATAGTTAAAGCAAACTATATATACTAATACTAACATACAGTATGGACACGCCCTGCCGCTCTCTAGATTGTGACCTCACCCCCTCGTCACCCAGATTGGTTACAGTTTGGTTAGCGAACGTATAGGATTTCACCGCCATTTTCTTCGTTACGTCATTCTTTTTTTGAAATGTCATTTCTGGCCCGTTGTATGAAGTATCCAGGGTGTGCTCAAAGTGTGCTCCGCCAAAAAATATAGTAATTGGAATAGGGATGACGACAGCATCATAAATAAATTATGAACTCTTGATCACTAAATTACCCTCCTACTTAAACTTCGGAAAACCTTACTCGTTTTGTTTTCCATCAAGTCTTCGATTTTTAATTCACCAAAATTACAATATGACGCTGCTAAACTATGATGTCACGCCTAGGTATTTCTAACATTTTTAGAACAACGTGTCGTTTTTGACAGATGATTAAAAGTAACTCAGATGACTAGCATTTGTCATCCCTATTGGTCAGTTTTATTTAAGACATGTTAAAAAAGAAAAACAATTGGATATCACAATTTTATACTGTAAAAAGTAATTAAATAACAATAAGTAACTAAATTGATTTCATATTCTTCAATTGCAATTTTTACTGGGGCCATTTTTCATATATTTTTTTTTTATTTGGGCCAGTGGCGTCATCACTTTTTAATGTTTGAAAAAAATTATTAAAAAATAAACAGTTATTAAAAAAGAGAAGTATTGAAATAAGTTTCTTTAAATAGTGTTTATTTTTATTATAGTGCATGTCTGCATAAATTTTGTCCTTACTAATATTATAAATGTGAAAACGTGTTTGTTTTTTACCTTTTTCACGCTTCAACACCTTGACCAATCTTGATGAAATTTGGCATGCAGGTAGCCTTTGTCACTGGGAAGGACATTAACAATTTTAATCCCGTGAAAATAGCATAGGTTTTTTGGTTCATTTCTTTAACATCGCATAATAAACTCCCTGGGGTACCATCCCACTTGCGGCGAGCGAACGATGCCCACAGCTAGGCGTTGTTTCGTTAAGGCTCCTCCATCCCTAAAATAAGCAACTCGATTCACGATGTTTCAAACATCAAACAACACAGTTTGGAAATAAAGTTCTTTTCCGCTTGTACTGCAACGTGGCTTTTACGTCAATCGCTGCGGACGAATCATTAGAAAATTGTGGTTTTTAATTCATTATAAATAAAATAAAAAGAATTTCCAAAAAATAAGAAAACAAAATCATTTTATATTGTTTTGTTAAGAAGTTCATAAATTATCATAAAGTTTCGATAAAAATTGCAGCAGTTCTACGCCCAATCTCGGAAAAGTTAGGTCATACTCCACAGACGGGGGCCAAGTACAGGTTGGTGAAAACGGCTTGACGACTGCCATCTAGTGATAGCAACTGGCACCAACGGCTTAACGTGCCTTGCAAAGCACAGAAACGGTCGAGAAAAATGCCACTAACAGTCAAACCCATCTTGGCCATGACTGTGCTTCAGGTTATTTAACCTGCGTGATCAACCCAAGCACGCAAATTACCTGTGCTACAACCGCTTCAGTGTGTCACAAACAGTCTAAGAAGTGGGAAATCCAAAGACATTGGTAGGTATACAGGGTCTTAACAAAGGTATGCACTTTTTTTTAACTGGAGCTTGTACTCATAAAACTGAACAACTTTCCTCAAGAAACCCATGGTCAATTTGCATTTGTTTTTTTTTTAATCATCATATCAGCTCATCTACGTCCCCACCGAGGGGCTCGAGCCTTCACTGAATTAGGGCGATCGGGCCTTAGTCGACCACGCGGGCCCAGCGCGGGTTGGTCCACTTCACACACAACCTTCGAGTTTCTTCGCAGGTTTCCTCACGATGTTTTTCTTCACCGTTAAAGCTATCGGTGAGTATATTTACGTAAATTTCGAAAAACTCATTGGTACATTGGCCGTCCGGATATGAACCCGGTATCTCTGGTTAGGAGGACCGAGTCGTTACCGGTTGAGCCATCGATGCTGTTTTTTTGGTAAGCCCGCTTCCATCTTCGGCAACATCGTCACTTACCACCAGGTGATATGTTGTCAAGGGTTTCCCAATTGTGCATAAAAAAAAAAAATATTAAATTTCGCGGATAACGCCAGAATACTACGGCGCGGTATCGTAAAGTGAGTGACCGCGCGGTCATTGAACCTGCGTAGCCTCAGCTGGGAGTTGTATTCTGAGCAGTTTGATAATTTAATTAAAAAAAAATTGCGAATTAACCGTGGGTCTCTTGGGGAAAGTTGTTCAATTTCATGAGTACAAGCTCCAGTTAAAAAAAAACATACCTTTGTTTAGTACTAATATATATACTTTGCCTTTGTTAAGACCCTATATATTATTATGTATTCAAGTCAGTTCTTTATTGTCTTGCGGATTCTCGACAAGCTTCTATTTTTAGCATCATCACATGAGTTGGTGCCAAAGGCTTTCAATCACGATACAAATAAAATTACATTTCCGCCATCGAAATCAGAAAAGGGATGTAACCCAATTTCTATTTAAATTGGTGAACTTCGCCCGAGCAAGTGTAATAATATGATTCTTATTGTTATGTTATCCTCAAAGCTGCAGCAGGGAAGGGAAAGATAAATTAAAGAGCTACATTTTAGATCATCATCATCATGATATCAGCCGAAGGATGTCCACTGCTGGACAGAAGCCTCCCCCAAGAATTTCCACGACGACCGGTTCCGCGCTACCCGCATCCAGCGGTTTCCCGCGACCTTCACCAGGTCATCGGTCCACCGCGTGGGAGGCCTGCCTACGTTACGTTTTCAGGTCGCGGTCGCCACTCGAGAACTTTACTACCCCAACGTCCATCCGTTCTACGAGCTATGTGCCCCGCCCACTGCCACTTCATCATATCAGCTCATATACGTCCCCACCGAGAGGCTAGAGCCTACCCTGAATTAGGGCGATCGGGCCTTAGTCGACCACGCGGGCCCAGTGCGGGTTGGTCGACTTCACACACCACCTTCGAGTTTCTTAGCAGGCGTGTGCAGATTTCCTCACGATTTTTTCCTTCACCGTAAGAGCGTCGGATAAACGTACATATGAAATCTAAATCACATTGGTACGTGGCAGGATTCGAACCACGACCTCCCGGACAGGAGGCGGCGGCCCTAGCTGTTACGCCACCGACCACTGCCACTTAGTTAACAATTCTAAGAGCTATGTCGGTAACTCTGGTTCTCCTACGGATCTCCTCGTTTCTGATTCGATCACGCAGAGAAACTTCGAGCATAGCACATTTTAGATATCGGTAGGTTATTATTAGATACATTTTTGATACACGCTGTTATGTGTCTTAAGATTTTATCCAAATCACTAGGTAGGTATGTCCTATTCAAGAATAACATTTCGTTTCACTCACTCCGTGGGCGGGTAGGCAAGTCTAATACGCAAAATTTCTCGCAATTTATTATGGCCAACGACATCGCATTGGCGGGAAAAATGAAAGTGCTAACACTCCCTTTTATACTTACCGCAAAAAAAAAACTTTACTTTCATGAACGAATAGGCGGGCGAGGCGTTGTGCTCGCGTTATTTTAGTGGTTTTTTTTTTATATAAGATACTTTGCGGCAATGTATTCTTATTTTTTGCTGAAAGCACAGATAATAATTGCTATATCATCTATATTGTGCCTATCATCTTTATTGAACGAGCAAAAGAAGCGGGCAAAGTTCTCCGAGACTACTAGAACAATCCGCTGTTTGTACTTTATTTATTTAACAGTTTATTGTGAACAAAAAAGATTACAAAAGAGGGCGAAAATAAAATTATACAATAGGTATTACTTATTTCTAATTCGAAATTTCTTCCAGAAAACCTGGGTAAGAGTATGTTTTAGTTGAAATGGCAAACATGTACACAAATAAAGAAGCTATTAAAATATATAGGGTGACTTTTAATTAGTTCTTGATAGCAAAGGATATTAATTTATTATTCGTGATCACAAACAACTTTGCCAAAGAAACTATAATATGTCAAATATGAAAAAAAATGGTTCTTTATACATTTTTGCTGATTTCATAACTTCTTATGATTCAAGGAACAATTTTTTTTTCTGATTTGACATATGGTTGCTTTGGGAAATTTGTTTGTAATCACGAGTACATGCATACGTTTTGTTATCAAGAACTAATTAAAAGTCACCCTGTTTAAGTAAGGATAAAATAGGTAGTGTAAAATTCACTTAATTGTATAAATAATTTTATTTAATGCTTATATAGGTATAATTATATAATATATATAATAAATAACATAATACTTACATGGCTTATCGACCCCAAGAAGAAAGGGAGAGGCAGTGCTCCTTGTGGTTGTGGTTGTTGTTGTCCTTGTTGTTGTGGTTGTTTTAGTTTGTTTGTTAAACGATAACTTGATTATCGTTGATCGGAACGTTGTGACATTTGGGAGGCGAATTAATGAGACAAAAAAAAAAAGTTCGAACATGATCCAAATTGGTAAAGGGGTTGCTGAGATATGGGAGGTAGTAAATCTTGAAAACATGGTTTCTCTAAACACCACTAGATGGCGCTGAACGATTCCTACATCGCTCAAGCTTTAGTGATATATATATATATATATATTGCAATCTAGATTCATGGAAATGTGTCAGCCAAGTTCGTAAAGGAAAAGAGCGATACCAACCTGGCCGTGGGTTGTATTACACGGATCATTTCGGGCCACTTTCGACCTTACCGTAACCACACTCTGGACACTTTATACAACGGGCGAAAATGACATTTCAAAAAAGGAATGACGGAACAAACGAAATGGCGGTGAAATCCTATACGTTCGACAACCAAACTGCAACCAATCTGTATCAGTCTGGGTGACGATGGGGTGAGGTCGCAATCGAGAGAGCGGCAGGGAATGTCCATACTGTATGTTTGTACTAATATATATACTTTGCCGTAACTTAAAATCTTTTTGAAGATCACCTAGAATCCCAACTTCCATAAGTATTTTTCTACAATTCGTGAGATATTAATGTCCGAAAAACACCATTTTTATGACTGACTGACTCACTCACTCATATAAATTATGGACGACTTCCACGTGATTATGAAATTGAAATTTCGCTTCGAGGTAGATTATTGGGGCCTACACAAAGGAAAATGCGGAAACCCGCCAAGTGCGAGTTCAACTCACGCAGCGAGGGTTCCTTACCACCACCATTTATCAAAAGTATAGTCTCGAATACTGTTGAAAATGTTGGCTTAAAGTTAGGTTATTGGGCGTATACAAAGGCAAAATTCGAAAAACTAGCAAAGGTTCCATAACACCACTATTATGCTATAAATAAACACACTTAATATTATAAAGGCGAAAGTTTGTCAGTGTGTACGTTTGTTACTTATTCACGCAAAAACTACTGAACGGATGTGGCTGAAATTTGGTAGGTAGACAGATTAGGACCTGGATTAACACATAAGCTACTGTTTTTCACGCTCGCAAGCCGCTTGCGGCTCGCGCACTACGCACCCTCGAAAAGTCATAGAAATGTTTTCCACTCGAGTGAAACCCTGGGAAACAGCTAGTTTATTACAAATTATGTTTAAATAATGTGTTACTAAAATGTTTAAGTATGTCTATTACCTTGAATAAAGGGAAGATGTACCTATGCTTTGCAAATAAAAGTAAAAAAAACTGAAATCATAGCCTTTATTTTTTTCTTCATCGGGTGTAAAAGCAGTGGTCGCAAGCTTTAATGGTAAGTACATTTTTTTTATTAACTATTGGTAAGCCCTTGACAACATCTCACCTGGTGGTAAGTGGCGATGTTGCCGAAGATGGAAGCGGGCTTACCAATAGTTAATAAAAAAAATGTACTCCCCAACGCAATGGAGAACTGGCTGTCTTATCTTCATGCCGGAACACATCAATGTTTTTAACACTGATGTTTGGCGGCAAGACTTAGATAAGATGGTTGTAGCTAGCCAGGCGGGCTTAGAAAATGCCCTACCACCAACCAAACCGAGTCTTACAATTGACCCCGCCGGGAATCGAACCCGCGACCTCCTGTGTAACGCCAGTGAACTTTGCCTCTGAGCTACGAAGGCGGTTAAATGATAGAAATTTTGATTAAGATAGGGCTTGCGATCACTAATGAAGAGAAAATTAAAGGCTTTGATTACAGGCGGAGAACTCTTGTTTTCATACTTTTAAGTAAAGATTTTCCCTAGGTAGTTGGATTTTAGTTTTTAACTTTTATTTTATTTCCATTTTGTTTTGTGCTCAGAGTACAACGCCGCCCCAACCCGCTACCCGCGTGTCGTGTCGTTCCATTGTAGCGCGCGTACATTGAGCCATCTCATTATATATCTGGTGAGACCATTTGCTAAGAACTTAAAACATTTGGATAATAGGGGATCGGACTGCATCAAAAATAAAATCTGAAATATGATTTCCTAAATTGCTCTCCTTTTGAAGTTTCAAAAAACCTTACTTGTTTTGTTTTTCCATCACGTCTTCAATTTTCAATTGATCAAATTCACAAAATAAGTTCATCAATGACGCTTAAAATCTATGACGTCACTTGTGGGTATTCCAAACATTTTTAGAACAAAACTAGCTGTCCCCGCGAACTACGTACCGCCTTACATTACATTACACTGCCCTACCCTACCCTACACTACACTACACTACCCTACCCTACCCTACACTACACTACCCTACCCTACACTACCGTAACCTACACTACCCTACCCTACATACACTACACTACACTGCCCTACCTTACACTACCCTACACTACACTACCCTACACTACACTACCCTACCCTACCCTACACTACCCTACCCTACATACACTACACTAAACTACCCTACCCTACACTAACCTACTCTACACTACCCTACACTACCCTACCCTAAAATAAAATAGATGTTGGCCGATTCTCAGACCTACTCAATAAGCTCACAAAATTTCATGAGAATCGGTCAAGCCGTTTCGGAGGAGTACGGGAACGAACATTGTGACACGAGAATTTTATATATAAGATTTCATTTTTGTCAGATCGAGATCTTTCTTTTGATACCAAACATGATATTATGATTATCTAAAACAATATTTTTGAGTTGTGTAATTCCCTTCGTCCGCCTACGTTACTAGACCTTCGTACCCAGTTACGAACCAAACAAAAATCTTCTTTACACGAAACTGGTTTCGATCAAAAAATATTTTTTCCGTATTAATTTCACTTATAAAATCCGCCATGTTGATTTCTTTCAAATGGTATGAGGTTGTAACAAAATTGGTGTAGGTCCCGTTAACTGGGACTCCACTCTTATTTTACAAGTTTGCTGAAATCGCAAAAAACCTCTTTATACAAAACGATCAGCTGATTGACCAATTTTGTGCATTTTAGTATGGAGCGTCGATTTTTTTTTGCGTATTGACTATGGGTTCCTTTGTGAAAGTTGTTCAATATGATGAGTAGAAGCCCCATTTAACGGGTCCTACGCCAATTTTTTACACGCTTTATATCCTATGTCACACGGAGTTATGGTGCTAATCCAAAGACACCACATTTGTCAAAATCGATTCGGTGGTTTAGAATTTTTTTTTTTTTTTATGCACAATTGGTAAACCCTTGACAACATCTCACCTCACAAATACGAGGTAACAAATTAACATCCCACCAAAAACATACATGTGAAAGGGGGCCAAATACGGTTTCAAAAAACGTGAAAAATCTAAATGGGTACCAAGCTCTACAGTGGTTTCTGAAATCATAGCTACAAGAATTCAAACTGAAATATTTAGTAATGACACAGAACAGTACAAATGATCTTTTAGGAACCTGGTACGGAGCCACACCCTGGACACTTCTTACAACGGACCAGTAATGACATTTCAAAAAACATACAAAATGGCGGCGAAATCCTATACATTCGACAACCAAACTGTAACCAATCTGAATCAATCTGGGAGACGAGGGGGTGAGGTCGGTCGGAATCTAAAGAGCGGCAGGGAGTGTCCATACTGTATGTTAGTACTAATATATATATACTTTGTCGGAGCCTTCAAAAAGAAACATCAAAATAGATTTACAATCAGCTGAAAAATCGTGTAACGTAAGTAAGTCGTAACATTATACAAAAAACATAGTCGAATTGAAATCTCCTCCTTTTTTTGAGTTGATTAAAAATGCGTTTCATTGTACATAATTATTATTATTTATTATATTAGCCCTTAGCATCATCTCACCTGATGGTAAGCGATGACATGTAAGACAAATAAGAAAAAAATCTAACAGAAGGCAGTGCTGTCTAGTTGTCGTAACAATACTGCCCAATTTTTCTACAAACATTTTCACACACACTTTCATTTCGAATTCCTGTTTTCGACCACAACAATACTTTTTATTTTGGTCTTATATTAACCGACACACGAGATCATAAATTCCGTACATACAGCCGGCTAACGCCATATTCCCAATATGATTGCAGCTAAGATTACATCTCCGGGAAAGATAGGCCTGTAAATATTTTATGAAGACATATTGGCTGGGATAAGAAGTGTAAGCTACTTCTTTCTTCGTCTTGAGTGATACTTTTTATAGAAGGTGCTGTTGGCAACCCAAAATGACGTTAAACTTCTATTTTTTTTAATGTAACTTCCGTTACAGAATCATATTAATGGCTTCTTCTTGTCAATAGCAACGCAACTACGGGGAACAATTACATAAAACTGAACCTTAATCGACGTCAATACAGATTAATATTGACATAGCATCCCTGGTTATCATATTACCAATGCTCGTGAAACTTGTAACCCTTGATAAAGGACTTTCGGGAAATTAGCTGCAGTACACCCGAACGGAGTTCTGGAAATGTGTTGCAGGATAACACAATTAAAAAAAATACTAAGTAGGTATTTTTTATTTAAAATTTATCATTTATTTTAATCACTTTCATTGTTATTACGAAGTATCTTTAGAATCATAGCCTACTTCACTACATAGTATAAAACAAAGTCGCTTTCTCTGTCCCTATGTCCCTTTGTATGCTTAAATCTTTAAAACTACGCAACGGATTTTGATGCGGTTTTTTTTAATAGATAGTGATTCAAGAGGAAGGTTTATATGTATAATAACATCCATTAAATAGTGGAGAAGTACTGTTATTTTTGAGGTTTCTAATGTGATGTCGTAAATAATTACATTTTTTCCGCTTACATTGCAAACGCAGGCTGAACCCTACGAGTTTTATCAAAATAATGTACTAAGTATTGTACACATTGAAAAGGTCTACAGAAAAGTCCGTGATGGTATATGTCTATCTCTTATGGATAACCCACAATAACTTTTTTTGTCATTTACTTTTTACGACAAATAATGGCTAATTTTCGAAGCGATTTTAACCAATACAGCATTAATCCTTAACCAATTAAATACCTTGAATACATTGTTCATTTAATATAGATCTATATGGCCCGTTACACCGTATGATTTAAGTGAATATTTTCGAATATATTACAGATTTAAAAATTGCGGGACGTAGCGTTTGCGGCGGTACCGGCCGGCCGCCCGGTGCGGCAAGAGCGTGCCTATTGACCTAGAAAACCTTTGCGTTTTGATAGACAACATCCAAGAGTTAGTCAACAATGTCTATCCTGACATTGATAACATAAGTTATAAGACAATATCTTGGTTTAAAGAAAGAGCGATTCTGTCACCAACTAACGAACAAGTAGATAAAGTAAATAACTTGATTCTTTCAAAGATTGATGCGCCGACGAAAATATACTACTCGGTCGATACTGTTCTCGATTTGGAAGAAGCTGTTCATTTTCCTACAGAATTTCTAAATTCTTTGAACCCGTCTGTCACAAAATGGTGTTGAAAGTAGGTTGTCCTGTTATTTTATTAAGAAACCTGAATCCACCTAAACTTTGCAATGGCACGCGTTTGCTGGTAAAATCATTGAAAACTTTCATAATAGAGTGCACAATACTCACAGGATGTGGTACCGGAGAAGATGTATTGATTCCCCGAATCCCTCTGATACCATCGGATTTACCCTTCCAATTTAAACGTTTACAGTTTCCGGTAAAGACATCTTTTGCAATGACCATTAATAAATCGCAGGGTCAAACCTTCAACGTTGCAGGCTTAGATTTGAGCGTTGACTGTTTTTCACATGGACAACTGTATGTCGCTCTTTCAAGAGTGACCTCCAGAGAAAACATGTTTGTATTGTCTAATGACAAGAAAGCTGTGAACGTTGTTTATAAAGACATTCTGTAATATGTTGTAAAAATAAAATAAATAGTTAAAAATGTAAGAAGTAAATAAGTAAAAATGTAGTGTATGAATTTAGATATTCCAAAGATAGCAGGAAATCTTCATGGTATAGGGAAAGGGGGATTGTTTTACTCCAAATTTAACACGTGCGGGCCACGGGCAGTAATGAATAAATCAAAACTACTGAATCGATTTTAATCACATATTTTATACCCGTGCGAAGCCGGAGCGGGCCGCTATGTTTTTATATACAACGTTCTCAGTTTTTCTGTAGTGTATTTAGTATCAGCATTGCACCCGTGCGAAGCCGGGGCGGGTTGCTAGTTAATACATAAAGGCTGAACAATGCGGATGTAACGTAGGCGGTCCCTTTGACGCAACCGTTTGACGCGAGCCGGCAGCGACGAGCGGCGTTATCAAAGGTGCAGCTACTTCAGCGAACGAACTTTATAAACTAGGAGGTCATGACAAATCTGGTAACGATAACGGAACTCATGACAATTATGCAAAATAAATAAATAAATAAATATTCTGGGACAAATCACACATGGTCATCTGGCCCCAAAGTAGGATTCCCTGTGTTATGCGTTACCAGAGACTGATATACATACTTATATACGTTTAAATACATACATATAGATATTTAACACCCAGACACAGAGCAAACAAATCTGCTCATCACACAAATGCTTGCCCTGGGTGGGGATCGAACCCACAACCCTCGGATCAGTAGTCAAGGGCACTAACCACTGAGCCACCGAATCAGTCAACTGAGCTAATATTCGTTATGGAGCAACGCCCGTTAGTAGTAAATACAGTATATACATATATAGTAGAAACATACACACATACATAAAGGTGATGCTCATAAAAGCGTGATAAATTCATCGAATCAGACGTCCATAATATTTTGAAATTGCCTACTGCCTGGAATATTGATTAAGTTCATTGGAGGTATTATATTCGTAGCGAATGACGAATTTTATGCAACATTTAATTCATTACACGTGAATGAAGCGAAAAACAAAAAGACTCGATTACACTTTCATACGTCAATGAAATCAATTTCACAGATATCATGTTTAACAAACACTGTATTTCGCGCAGCAGAAGACACCTGGTGAAGTTCGTGGGTAACCGCTGGATGAGGGCAGCGCAGGATAGGTCGGGGACCGGTTGGGAGAGGCCGTTGCCCAGCAGTAGACGTGTTGCTGATGATGACTATATTATAAGCCTAAAGCACACCCCGGACACTCCATACAACGGTCGTGAAATGACATTTCTAAAAACAAATGACGGAGCGAACAAAATCACGGGGAATCCTTTTCGTTCGAGAACCAAACTATAACCATTCTGTATCAATCTGGGTGACGAGGGGGTGAGGTATCTAGCAATCTAGAGAGCGGCAGGGAGTGTCCATACTGTATGATAATTGATAGTACTTATATGTATACTTTGCCTAAAGGCACCAGTTAAAAGTTCAAAGGCAGGTAAAACATTGAATTAATTAGTCAAACAAGAAAAATAAACGTTACAATTTTTTGAGAAATGTCTTTCTTGTGATTTTTGGACCGTCGAATTGAAACAAATAAATAAAGATCAAAAGAAATCTAGGAATTGGACCACCGCGGGGAGTTATTTTAGGCACAGAGCTTCTATAATATCCCTAGAGACGAAATGTTTTTTCTTGGCTCGACAGTGAAATGGAGTCAGCCAAGTAACAGGTTCAAAGACGTATTTGAGAAAATTAGCCCTATCCTGTGGCAGTTGGTAAGGCTGCATGTTAAATAATTTATTCTACGATTTCTACGACTATATGTAACCATACTAACCCTAACGCATTTTTATTAAATGTTCTTTTTACCCGACTGCACAAGAAGGAGGGTTATGATTTTTGAGTGTATGCATGTACGTGTATTTATTACTATTTATTTATTAATCGAAAAAAAAATTGTACATAGGTAAACATTAAATTTTTATTTAACATTTGATTTGTATTTATTTCTTTCTTTGGCACGCTCTGTAGCCTAAACGACTTATTAGATTTTGGAGAGCTATGTGTCGTTAGATTTTTCTTGATCCCGTGAGTGACATAGGATGAAAATTTACCCGACTGGCCAAAAAAAGAGGGTATAGTTTTCAATTCTGGCGTAAGAGGTGTCGTTAGATTCGCATTGATCCCGTGAGTGACATAGGAAGCATTTTTGGCCAAATGGCCAGAAAAGAGGAGTTAAGTTTTTTTAAGATGTCGGGTTTTTAAATTTTAATTAATTCTTGTAGTTATTTCTTAGTTTCGTTTTGTTACTAACACTCAATGGATTATGTTATCCGAAATAAATATTCTGAATTTGAATTTGAATTTTTAAACTAGGAAATTTACTCTACAACATTTGTCTCACTCTCTCACGCTTACTACAGAAACTTATGAGGTGGAGTATGCCCACAGTATGCCGTACGGTATAGGTGCCATTTTCCTCTAGAAATATTACACAAACTCTTTGTTTTTGGGTACCTACATAATTTTACGTAGGCGGGTATAACAATAACAGCCTGTAGGCTCAAAGAATGGTTTATTGTCTACATTGTCTAGAAACATGACAGCACAAATATTCTTTGTGAATGAAATTTATGTTTTCATTTCTAATAAATCGTCGAATATACAAGGCGAAACTGTGTTCCTTTCGTTTTCCAGTAATTCTGTCATTATCAATGTTAATATTATTTAAAAAAATATGCCGAAGTTCATGAGCACAGACTTCATCGCCATATAAATATTGAGGATATCCAGCTCCTCGACAATACGAACCTAGTCAGAAAACTGAAAAGGACAAAACCTTTCGAGTTTCTTAAGTCACAGTATTACAATATAGCGGCTTACAGTAGTGCAACGAATGTACTTACGCAGAGCAACGGAAGGGTACTTGCGGGGCAGCGGGCGGCGGGGCACAGCCTGCCAAACTCCGCGAGTTTGCCAGGCTCGCTACAGGCTAGTACTGCTAGTACCTACGCCGTGGCGGCATCGTGCGACATCAAAGGCGTTGCGCTACTGTAAGCCATATCGTAATACTGTAGTTAAGTGAAGTGCGGTGTTGAATAGTGCAATATAGTGAGAGCTTCATTAAAGATCATAAGAACAGAGTGTCTTCCCCTTAAGTAACTATAGACATTCATAAGATAAGACACATTCTTGGTATTACTTTATCATTAGCAGTTTACGTTAAATTTAAATTACGTGTTAGCATCTCGTTGGTGGCGTAACGGCTAGAGCCTCTGCCTCCTGCCCAGGAGGTTGTGGTTAGAATCGTGCCACGTACCAATCTGTTTGTAATTTGTAGGTACCATTTCGTCATCACTAGATTCTTAACCCGGCGAGCATGTGGCAGGGTATATCATACCCGGGCCATCCATGAAAGGTGTATGTCGTTTTAGTATTGATCCTGCATCGGGAGCCGGGTCGTTCCTTTCCCTCTAATATGGTTGATGGGAGCGATGGCTGACTCTCGCGTTATACTCGTGACCGGATGCTGTCCGTGTGAACTGGCCTACTCTTGTTAAATGCATTCAATGATTTTTATGTACAAATTTTCATGTCGTATTGTTTTCATGTTCTAATAACATAATCTGGTTTATATCAAGTATTGAATTTTGATGTTATTAACTAATTATTGTTTATTTCTTGATTTTTCACAAATGACATTGTTATTATATTATGACTATCAGAAAGAGTGTAATTTGCACCTATTTTGAATAAATATATTGAATTGAATTGCATCCTTTTCAAGCGACTTCCAAAAAGGAGGAGGTTCTCAATTCGTCTGTATGTTTTTTTTTATGTTTGTTACCTCAGAACTTTTGACTGGGTGAACCGATTTTTATGATTCTTTTTTTATTTGAAAGCTAGTGCTTCCCGTGTAGTCCCATATAAATTTTATCAAAATCGGTGTAGTCCTTTAGTAGAAAATTAACAAAAACCAAAAATAAAAATGCAAAAATGTACTAATTGGTTGCGATGGAAGTCGGTTTTTTTATGTGTTTAGCGTTTTCAATTATGATCCTCTCCAGTAGCAGTAGTGAAGAGTGTGCCGTGAATAGAGGGTCTGTTTAAAAAAAAGATGATAAAATGAAAACAAAAATAAGTATTTTTTTTTAAGTTTTTATAATACAATATCTTATTACTTTTAGTTTAACGTTGATATATTTACAAAATACTAATAATTTTAGTTGCTTTTGTCGATAATCTGAGACCTTCAAATTTCGTTCTTAATTACGTTAATTTTCAAAAAAATATAGAAAAAAATGAAACTCCAGTAAAGAAGTATAAATTTTACATATCAGGCGGCCTTATTGCTAGGTAGATAATTTTTCTTTTTTTTTTATCCACGATTGGTAAGCCCTTGGCATCATTTCACATCATTTTTACGTTTGGCTATGTCACACTCTGGATAAAGGCGGCATGCGACGAACCAAATGGAAACGATTTGAGGAGGCCTTTACCCGAAAAGGGGTCCATAATTTCTTATTTTCTTAATTTAATGCATGCAATGTAATGATTTTTTATGTTTTTAAATTTTACCAAAATCACATTTTATTTTAGTGCGGTGACATCTTTATAATGTACTAGCTGTTTCCCGCAGCTTCACCCGCGTGGACAACGTTTCTATGACTTTTCGAGGGTGCATAGCGCGCGAGGAAGAAAGTAACCTATGGTTATAATCTGTCTACCTACCATATTTCAGCCAGATCCTTTCAGTAGTTTTTGCTTGAAATAATCACAAACATACATCCATACGTTCTTACAAACTTTTGCGTTTATAATATTAATAGGATTTTGTGATAAGGATTTGATTTTGACTTCTATCATGTAACTTCTATTTTTTTTTGTAATTTTTTATTGTGAATTTTTAAATTCACTATCTAATATAATTTACTTTTAAAGAGAAACACGCGGTATGGTCTGTTTTAAGGATTTAAGGAATAAAAAGTCTTTTTTATTTGTATTTAATTTAATTTATTATATGTCACACCCTGCCACAATTTGCGTGTAACATTTCATTACCACAGACCTACTCCACGGGTTCACTCACAGAGGCAAATTATACATACATATATAACTAACCTAACAGAGTTGACGTAACCTAACATGACCTAACTTTGTAGCTCTGTTACCCGTGCAAACTAGTGAATGATACATAAACATTTATCAACGTTTACAACATCAATCATCATACTTTAATGTTTTATTCCCCAAAAAACGAAAATATGTCTTGTGGCGTTTTACCGAAATGATGGATTGACCTAAATGCTCCCCGAACTCAGATGCGAAGCGAATACTTAGGTTGGCGTACTTCTAGTAACAGAGTTGTGTGTGCAGGTCGTTTCATGTAACTTGTCCTCTGGAATAGGGATTCATTTGCAAATTCAACATTATGGGAAATGTTTATTCAACTTTTTTCGAATTCAACATTTTAGGTATTCAACTTTCTGCACCTGAAGGCCAGGGACTATTATAGACTTGTTTAGACAACCAATATATTTTTCATGATTATTCCCTGATCTTTAGGTCATCTTTATCAAGACTTAGGTAAAGTGTAAACTTTTTTTTAATAGCTCTTGGTATCTCACCTTATGGTAAGTGACAATGGTGCCAAAGAAGATGCGTCCAAATAGTTTCGGTATGTGAGTTTGCACTCGTCGTTTTTTTTTAAATTAACGATTGGTAAGCCCTTAATATCATATCACCTGATGGCAAGTGACGATGATGCCGATGATAGAAGTGGGCTCACCAATATTCCCCAACGCAATGGGGATCTGGTTATGTTATCTTCGAGATGGAACACATTAATGTTGTTAACATTAATGTTTTGGCGGCAAGACTGAGATAGGATGGTAGTAGCCAGCCAGGCGGGTTTACAAAATGCTCTTCCATCAACCAAACCGTATCTTCCAAAGTTAGATTCCGCCGGAAATCGAACCTGCGACCTCCTGATGTGAAGCTTATAAAATAAAATGTACAGTGATATACGAATCGAATACTGACGAAGTTTTGAACTCTTGCCCATTTACAACCTTTACCCAAAAATGAAAAACCTGACAACTACAGACCCATCGCAGTCACCTCTATACTCTGTGGGATTGTGGAGTGTATATTAAACAACAGCCTTCTTAAATACCTTGAAGATAACGATCTCCTCAGTAACATGCAGTACGGTTTTCGTCAAGGCACTGGGGATCTTCTTGTGTATGCAACACATTTATGGGGTGAGGCCATCGAGAAACACGGAGAAGCAATTGCCTTGTCACTCGACTTATCTAGGGCTTTCGACAGAGTCTGACATGGTAGCAATTGCGGCAGGCTTCCATCATACGTTATTTCAGCGAGCTTGTGTAACTGGGTTTTCGATTTTCTGTGAGAATGGTGTATTCGAGTTGTCATTGATGGTAGCTAGTCGGACCTATTTGTTTTTGATGATGGGGTACCTCGTCTCTAGGACCTTATTTCTGCTACAAATTAATGATCTGCTTAGACTAATTCTTGAGTGCGCAGACAATACCAATATCACAGAGATATATTTATCCAGTCCACGTGACAGTGAGACAATGAGGCCATGATGGAACTAGACACTTCAAGCAGTGTCCAACTGGGGCGGTTAATCTTGTCAAGTTTAATGCTCTCAATACGCAAGAACACCTTACAAGCGGTGAGTTATACTCACAGAATAGACAGCATTTTTTTTTGTTATCTGTGGTTATACTACATATTACTAATAAGTACATAAACAGATGACGTTTATGCAAGCTTTAAATATGTTTGTGCCTATAGGGTCACCACACATCTGGAAAAAGCCAAAGGGAGTTATTTCAATTTGTTTTTTTTTTAATTTGTATGGGTCTGTATTTGATTCTTACTTTCCAAAACGTCCCCGTAAAAAATCTGAAGATTCTTGTTCAATAGGTATTAATATAAAATAAATGAAATACCTAATTCCGGCCATCTCTAACGAGCTACCTCATTATGAATGCTTAGGGGGTGAGTTTTGTGAAACCGTTTCTCAGTAGATGTCTGCCTGCGTTATACTTATAAGGTAAGTATACACTTCAACGAAAGATAATGGACCGGGCCTATCCATACATTAATCTTTTAGAAAATGAGTCTTTTTTTTTATTCACTATCGGTAAACCCTTGACAACATCTCACCTGGTGGTAAGTGACGATGTTGCCGAAGATGGAAGCGGACTTTCCAAGAATCCCCAACGCAATGGGGAACTGGCTATCTTATCGTCATGCCGGAACACACCAATGATATCAACATTGATATTTGGCGGCAAGACTTAGATAAGATGGTGGTAGCTAGCCAGGCGGGCTTAGAAAATGCCCCACCACCAACCAAACCGAGTCTTACAATTGACCCCGCCGGGAGTCGAACCCGCGACCTCCTGTGTAAAGCCATTGAACTTTGCCTCTGAGCTACGGAGGCGGTTAAATACAACTGCACGCTAAAACACACTCACATCACTACAGTCTACCGAGTCTTGTTCAAATGACTGACCTAGAGACACGTACTCGGAATGTACGAGTAGCTCGTATGATAATAAATTTCACTAATTTTGACCTTCAACCCATTTCGATTCCCTACTGATCGACTAAGGCGGCTTTCTGTGGGCACTAAAATCACTGTTCGCGTAGGCCGGTCCATAGCTGTCATATTGGTCGAAAATAATGGGACCCGGTCAATTTTTAGAATATACATATATTACATAAGAATATACATATATTAAATAACCGGAAACGCTAAACACGTTAAAAAAGTGCCTTCCATCGCAACCACTTTTTGGTTTTTGTTAATTTTCTAAAAAAAGTACTACACCTACACATTTTGATAACATTTATATTGGACCAACCTGGCAGAATATCCTACAGAATAAAAAAATAATCGTGAAAATAGATTCACAATCTGCGACTATATTGCGTAACAAACATACAACAAAAAAAACATACAGTCGAATCAATAACCTTTTTGGAAATCCTTTTTGGAAGTCGGTTGAAAACTTCGATGCGCCATACAAAAATACACGTCAATCAGCTGATCGATCTGTATGAAGAGTTTGTCTTTTCGTAGTTCAGTATGATGAGTAGAAACACCAGTGAGAGGCCCTTACACCAATTTTATTACACCTTGTATACGAGACCTCTGTGCGAAATTTCAAGTTTCAAGACCCAAGGGTTTGACCTGTGCGTTTCCATACGTGTAAACTCTAGCTTTCATCTCTCATGAGGATCAGCAATTAAAAATTAAAAAGAACTTAAAAAAGAATTCCTTATTATATTTTGAAGAGTATTTGTGACAAGTTTAAAAAAAAAATAACAAAAAAAAACACGTCGAAAATTAGACTATCTTGCACAAAACATTTACATGACAAACATTTTATTTCTACTATCGCAAGTTACAATTCTTATACAAACTTCACAACCCCCACTTTAACCTCCTTAGGAGATTAATTTTTTTTAAACTCTTCCTTAGTGGATGTTTATTTCCAAGAGTAACCCTTGTGCAAAATTTTGTTGCAAAAAGTTTTTAAACCTGTGCTATATCAACATAGATATCAGTTAGTCAGTTTTTGTTTACATTTACTAGAGTGTCTGTGGTGCGCAAACGGCTTGGGGTTCGCGGAGAATTATTCACCTAAACCTTCTATAAGAACCACTCCGTCCATTGGGGAAAACCGTATCAAAATCCGTTCATTAGTTTATGAGTTTATCGCGTTCATTCAGACAGACAGATAGACTCCGCGGAGGGGACGGGGGGATTTACGAGTATATATAGATATAGACAAAATATATATAAAGCGTCGGTGGCTCAACCGGTAACGACTCGGTCCATCTAACCAGAGGTACCGGGTTCAAATCTGGACGGCCAATGTACCAATGAGTTTTTCAAAAACTTACGTACATACTTACCGATTGCTTTAACGGTGAAGGTAAACATCGTGAGGAAACCTTCACAGGCCTGCGAAGAAACTCGAAGGTTGTGTGTGAAGTCGACCAACCCGCACTAAGACTAAGGCCTAATCGCCCTGATTCAGGGTAGGCTCGAGCCCCTCGGTGGGGACGTATATGAGCTGATATAATAATAATAAATAGATATAGATTTAGTTTCAATACAGCCCTTAGTTACAGTCTGTATCTTTAAACTCTGTGTCGTAATGTACACACTTAGTATTGATAGAGAAAAGGTTATGCTATTTATTTTCTACCTGAATCTTGATATAAATTCATGAATTCTTGACACACTGAGGTAATTTGGATTGCTGAATGGCTCATACATAAATCGTCTGCCAAAATAATGCTGAATTGATTGCCGTGTTTCGTGTTCGTGCTACATGGCAGGTACAGTAGCGTCCTTTATTATTTGCTTGACGTTATTGTAACCAGAACAGACTATATCACTGCCAAATGGTTAAATTGCCTATTTAATTTTTTTTTTATTCAATTGATAAAAATAATGTTACAAAAAATTATAATACTAATACATCAAAAAACCTTTACAGGTTTATCCGTGTACTAGTTACTATCGTTGCTGACAAAATACACTTAAGCTGAATTATCTACCCTATGTAATCAAAAAATCAAACACATAAAAGAAAAAAGAAATAAATATGACAATATATCAGTATAAAAAAAATTAAATATGTATCCACCTGTACGAAAAAATAAAATGAAAATACAGTAAAAGCTTAATGATTTATCTATTTGAAAAAGATGAGCACTATCATCACAATAGACTTAACTTAACAGACTAGCTCGCTAATAAACGACTCTAGAAAAACCGAGTCGATGGGGGCGCGCTTCGTGGGGCTTGGTGACACAAGACGTCATACTACGTAGGTCCTAACCTTTTATACGTCAGACGCGCTGTTTGTAGCCTCCACAGTCCCCAATTATTTTTTTTCTTTTTTTCATTTCGAATAACATTTCATCTTTAACACATTTGTAGCCAGGGATCTTAACTAATGACTGCACATCGTAGTTTCCTTACTTTTCTTTATTTAAAAAAAATATTGTGTCTGTTTCCATACAAAAAAAAATATGCTGCTGAGCAGTCTACCGTGTTCCCGAGAATCAGCAAGATAGTGTGATCTTCGACTCATTTGTAGCCAGGGATCTAACCTAATGACTGCACTTCTTAGATTCCTTACTTTTATTTATTTAAAAAAATATTGTGTCCATTTTGATACAAAAAAATCATGCTGCTTGTTTTGAGCAGTCTATACCGTGTTCCCGAGAATCAGCAAGATACTGTGATCTTCGACACATTTGTAGCCAGTTACTTTTCTTGATTTAAAAAAAAATGTGGCTGTATGGACCACCTATCTGTATGAAAATGTACTGAGAATGGGCCTTATTTTGTTTTAAGTAGTATACAGTGCCACTGCACGGGACAGTCCTAGCTGTCCGCTACCGCCTGCAGGATGTCCACTGGCCCGCACTCTGTATTATCGTCGACGCAGCTCGCTTGCGCACTAAAGCCGGCAATCCATCTACCTACGCGTGCTTCCGTAAACATTACGGAAGCACTGTAGAAGTGGGGCAGTCACAAAAGCACAATGAAAGCGCTATTGTTCTGGACACGCAGTGCGTTTAGCGATTTCTGAGCGTATTGACCCTATTTTTAGGGTTCGTTGTCCCTACGAGAAAGACTTATAGGATCATTTTGTCCGTCCTTCCGAGTCAAAAACTCGTACTTAGCTCATCTTCCCTTGATTACCTTTTTTTTTCAAGAACACTCCTTCGTGTAGGGCATCGTTCAATAGTTTTTTTAAATTAATAATTTAGAAAGCTAAACACGTTAAAATAAACCGACTTCAATTACAATAACCAGGTACAATTTTGCAATTATTTTATTAAAAGTATACTTAACCTATTTTAATAAAATTTATATGGGACCACCTCAGGAGTATACTATTCGAATAATAAAAGAATTTTCATAATCTGTCCACAATTGACGATACGAGAACCTCCTCTTTTTTTGAAGTTGGTTAATAAGAATTTTCTAAGAAATTACGTGCACTGTTTGCAAGATATCTGCCGCTTAAGTCGATAACAAAGAGTCTCCCCCCTTGGTGTCTCTAAACGGTTTGGACCAAAATATTTGAAATTACATAATACTAGCCTTTGCCCGCGGCTTTTGCTTGGATATCGTTTTTATGACTGTCTTAGCGGGTGCGCGGTGCGCAAGCCGCAAGTGGCTCGCGAGCGTGATATGAATTTTCTCCAGATCCCTCGGGAGCTATGTCAGGATATGCTTATTCGTAAATCATGTCATTTCCCACCCCCTCAACCATCTCTGTGCAAAAAATCACACAATTCATTGTTCCGTTGCGATGTTAAAGAAATTAACCAAAACAGAGTATATTTTCAGTTCCCTCAGGAACTGCATCGGGCTATGCTATTTTCACGTGATAAAAAGTAGCCTATGTACTTCCTCGTGACACAGGCTACTTGCATGCCATATTTCATTGAGATTGGTCAAGGCGTTGAATAATAATAATAAATATGTAAAAGTGTTAAAGTTTGAACTCTCAATGAGGGGGTGGGATAGGGCACTGAGTGGTGGGAAGATGACCAAAAAGGAAAGTGGACGAGGTCCTGCTGAGTGAATCTTACTATACTATAAATAGGTAAAGTTTGAATGCAGGGGATAATCTTCGAAACTACTCATACGATTTAAAAATAACTTTCACCAATAGTAAGAATGGAATTTCATGATCGACATAGGCCTAAAAAACCCCGCTCACTCTTGATATTCACGGGGGCAATACCACGGGCAACAGCTTGTTAAAATTACTTTGGGTATCCTGTGATAAATAGTCACACTAATATTATAAAGGCGAAAGTCTGTGAGTGTGTAAGTGTGTATGTTCGTTATACTTCTTCACGCAAAAACTACTGAACGGATCTGGCTGAAATTTGGTAGGTAGACAGATTAGGACCTGGATTTACATTAAGGCCGCGGGAAACAGCCAGTTTTCAATAAGCGTGAACAAGCATTTGGCCCGGTTTTTTTACTTTTGTCTTTGTCGCTCATCCTGATTCTCCCTTGTTGTAGATGAGATGGCGAATGGGCAGCGGGATGGGCGCCCCGCTCGCCGCTGCCATCTTCTGCTTGCTTCCACTGTTCACATCATCCACTGGAGATATACGTAAGTCATCATCATTATCATATCATCCACTGGAGATATACGGAAGTCATCCATCATCATTATCATATCAGCCGAAAGATAGCATAACGAACTAGGTGAGCAATAAAGATTATGCACAGCCATAGCTTGCAGAACAGATGGCCGTTGGGGTACCAAAGTTCTCGAGTGGCGACCGCACACCGGGAGACGTAGCGTAGGCAGGTCTACCACTCGATGGCCTGGTCAAGGCCGTGGGAAGCCACTGTCAGTCGTGCGGTAGACTGTGCCAGTCTCGCATCGGTTTGTACAGTTACCAAAAACAATTTATCCGTGACACTGACCAAATGTGTGTGTGTTCGTGTGTGATTCGCTGTTACTCGATTAAATACATAGCTTATACTGTAGGTTACATTTTATGATTCTTTTTTAAGTATGTGTAAAACCATTTTTTGCAGGTCACCACGGCACATCAAGATCGCACAGTTGGCGAGGTGGAATCCAGTCCCCTGATGTGACAGCTAACAACTCTGTCAGCAATGTAACAGCACAGCTTGGCGGCACGGCCTTCTTGCATTGCCTTGTAGGCCATTTGAGTGAACGAGGGGTGAGTTTTACGTGAATTAGGAGTTAGGATCCCGAAACACTCTTTATTTACCTACTATTGTAGTTCCAGTTCCAGTCCACCGATGTGACAGCTAACAACTCTGTCAGCAATGTTACAGCGCATCTTGGCGGCACGGCCTTTTTGCATTGCGTTGTAGGCCATTTGAGTGAACGGGAGGTGAGTTTTACGTGAATTAGGAGATAGGATCCTGGAACACTCTTTATTTACCTACTATTGTAGTTCCAGTCCACCGATGTGACAGCTAACAACTCTGTCAGCAATGTTACAGCGCATATTGGCGGCACGGCCTTTTTGCATTGCGTTGTTGGCCATTTGAGTGAACGGGAGGTGAGTTTTACGTGAATTAGGAGTTAGGATCCCGAAATACTCTTTATTTACCTACTATTGTAGTTCCAGTCCACCGATGTGACAGCTAACAACTCTGTCAGCAATGTTACAGCGCATCTTGGCGGCACGGCCTTTTTGCATTGCGTTGTAGGCCATTTGAGTGAACGGGAGGTGAGTTTTACGTGAATTAGGAGTTAGGATCCTGGAACACTCTTTATTTACCTACTATTGTAACACCAGTCCACTGATGTGACAGCTAACAACTCTGTCAGCAATGTTACAGCGCATCTTGGCGACACGGCCTTTTTGCATTGCGTTGTAGGCCATTTGAGTGAACGGGAGGTGAGTTTTACGTGAATTAGGAGATAGGATCCTGGAACACTCTTTATTTACTTACTATTGTAGTTCCAGTCCACCGATATGACAGCTAACAACTTTGTCAGCAATGTCACAGCGCAGCTTGGTGGCACGGCCTTTTTGCGCTGCTTTGTGCGTCACTTGGGTGAACGGGGGTAGGTTTTACGTGAATTAGGATGATCCAGGAACTGTTTTTTTTTTACCTTTTATTGTATTAGTGTTAGTATTATTCTTGTATTGGTGTGAGTTACCTATATCACAAATCAGGAAAATCTTGGAACAGTCTTTATTTACCTACTTAGTCCCCTGATCTGAAGTAAACAACCTGTCAGAGGGCAGCTTTACGCCTTGGTCTTCTGTCATTGCCTCTTGCATCGGTTTAGTGCCATGTGGGCCATCTCAGCGAAAAAGTAGTAAGTAAAAAAATCGGACTACAATCTTTTCGGAACATGGTTATAGCATTTCGATTCCCGGCGGGGTCAACTTGTAAGACTCGGTTTGGTTGGTGGTAGGGCATTTTCTAAGCTCGCCTGGCTAGCTACCACCATCTTATCTAAGTCTTGCCGCCAAACATCAGTGTTAACAACATTGATGTGTTCCGGCTTGAAGATAAGATAGCCAGATCCCTATTGCGTTGGGTAATCTTGGTAAGCCCGCTTCCATCTTTGGCATCATCGTCACTTACCATCAGGTGAGACGATGCCAAGAGCTTACCAATTAAGAATTTAAAAAAAAATAAAAAAGCACCTCTTATGTCACAGGTTGTCTACTGACAAACGCACTGACACCCAAAAGTAAGTAAGCAATTTATAGTGTATAGGCATTGCTTAGGGGAAAGTCCCATTTGTATTGCCTTGTACCTGAATCGTACATTGGTTTGAATGGCAGCTGTCAAATCTAAGAAAATTCTGACAGGAAGATTTTATTAATTTTCTTGGTGGAACATTTATCATATCAGCTCATATACGTCCCCACCGAGGGGCTCGAGCCTACCCTGAATCAGGGCGATCGGGCCTTAGTCGACCACGAGGGCCCAGTGCGGGTTGGTCGACTTCACACACAACCTGCGAGTTTCTCCGTTGGCGTGTGCAGATTTCCTCACGATGTTTCCCTTCACCGTAAGAGCGTCGGGTAAACGTACATATGAAATCTTAATTTGAAATCACATTGATACGTGGCAGGATTCGAACCATGAACTCCCGGACAGGAGGCGGCGGCCCTAGCCGTTACGCTTGAAAACCAAGCCTTGGAGAGGTTAATGCCCCTCAATATGCAACAGTGTCATAAAATACTATTCCAATACCTTTGATTTCATTATCTGATTTTTTTTTTATTGTTGTAAAGGAAAATTCTTGTTTGTATGTCGCAAGCATACTCTGTAATTCGTCATTATAAATACGGTCAGGAAAATGTCAAGCAAATTATATAATGGCAATGACTCTTTGACAGTTAAATCAATTAAAACTGACCGAACCTAACATCGCTCGCTTCGCGAGCCCATTTACAATTTGCCTGGCTCAGCATTTTACAATCTGCGTACAGGATAGGACGTATAGGACTTCGCCGCCGTTTTGTTTGTTCCGTCATTCCTTTTTTTGAAATATCATTTCTAGCCCGTTGTATGAAGTGTCCAGGGTGTGCCTAGGTACTATATTTAAAAGCGGAATGAACATGAATTCCCCCGGAAACCAGCCACCGTTCTTTTGTATAACTAAAAATATCTAGTGTTCACAAACATCAATAAATTAATAATCTTAGTTTGTTGCTTCAAATACACCAACAAGCAATGCAAGTAATAAGATAAAACTCTGTTAATAGATAACTCATCGAGACCAAATCAATGAAGCCCGAACTTCATTAATGTCGTTAAGAAGTTCCTAATAAGAAGCTTGTAGCTCCATCCAGTTTTCAGATTATCTTCTACCTAATATATTTTTGTTGTTTTTAACAGGATTGTGAAGCTGCGACTTTTCATACAAACGGCGTTAACGATTTTCAACTCTTAAATTTTAACCGATTTGGACCAATTTTTGGTAGGTTGTCAGTCAGAACAAAAGCTAGGCTTATACGTTTCATTTTTAAACAACTGATTATAATATAATATCTCAATATCTTTACGCCCCAGATACCGCAGTGTTTTAAGATCAAGGTCTTCGACCAGTGTGTGTTGCCAGTGATGACATAAAGAACTGAGACATGGTCGTTTACTAAGGGCCTCATAAGAAGGCTTAAGGTTACCCAAAGGGCAATGGAACGTTCTATGCTCGGACCACGCACGGAAAACGTAGTGTAGGCAGGCCTCCCACTCGGTGGACCGATGACCTGGTGAAGGTCGCGGGAAGCCGCTGGATGCGGGCAGCGCAGAACCGGTCGTCGTGGAAATCCTTGGGGAGGCCTGTGTCCAGCAGTGGACGTCCTTCGGCTGATATGATAATGATGATGATGAAATGAACAAAAATGGCCAAAATTAGTTTTGTACGAAAATACGTGAACGACAATAAAATTAAACTTTTTAATTTTTTTCGAAAAAACAAAAACGTTTATGCCTCGCTTTTTTCCTGACTGACAACCTATCAAAAAGAGGGGAAAATCGTTAACGCCGTTTGTATGAAAAGTCGCAGCTTCACGATCCTCTTAATATATAGACGCTCCAATGAAATATACAGCAGTGTAAACTAACTGACTCTCCCTTTTTGTATCTGTATGTTGCGCGATAGAATAATGATCCTTTTTTTATTTGATAAATTATGCTTTCATGGTGGCTCCATATCAACTAAATTAAAATCGGTTTAGTATAATCAACACTTTTACAGTCTGTGTTGCTCGAAACATAATTAATAATATCATAAACTCAATGTCTCACTTAAAAAATATTACTTATATAGATTTAAATACTAGTTTGTCTAGAAAGCTAACATGCAATCCACCCATCAGACTATAAACCTTAACTACACCCCACTTCAATTCAGAATACCCTTTTGCTGCAGTAAAGTAAGATTGAAATGAAACATGTTTTTTTTTCTTTTACAGCAAGTCTCCTGGATTCGAAAACGTGACTGGCACATACTGAGCTCAGGGAAGTTCACTTATACTAATGACGAAAGATTTCAGGTGAGAAATGGCTTAATAATAGCGCCTGTACACAGTTGTATAGCTCTTTATACAGGGTGTAATAAAAAAATATGTAAAATTCACGAAATTCGACCTATTTCCGCTAGTTAATTTTGGACTTTGCCCAAATTGGTCAGCTGATTGACTAACCCATAAGACCGATAGTATTTTTGCTCATTCACGGAATCTGATGAAAAATGTACATTTTCATAAATAACTAGGAATTCATTAAAAATTAAAAACCCAACTGCGTCAAAACTTAACTCCTCTTTTTTGACTAGTCGGGAAAAAATTTATCCTATGTCGCTCACGGGATCAAAACGAATCTAAAGACAACTCATACGTTAAAATCCTTCAAGTCGTTCAGGTTGTTGCAGGGAACATAGAAATTTACATACATACATACTTATGAAGGGTGTAACATAAAGGTGTGGTGATACTTTAAGGTGGGTTTGTTCTTATCAAACAACTTTTGTTCTACAACTTTGCTGAAAACGCGATTACTTTTTTTGGAATTTTCATACAAAACCGGCCGATCAGCTGATAGATTTGTATGAACTATACGGAAAAAAAATCACTTCAGCAAAGTTATAGAACAAAAGTTGTTCAGTTTGATGAGTACAAACCCACCTTAAAGTGTCACCACACCTTTATGTTACAGCCTTATACATACACTCGAAAAACATAACCCACATTCTGAAGCAGTCGGGTAATAAAAGTCCCAATGAAAAATTCCCCGAAGATTTTTTTTATCACACTGTAGCTACAGCGTTCATTCGACTGATGAAAGCGGGTGGGTCACGCGAACGAAACTAATATTGTAGGGTGTGATATAAGTGCTTTGCTGATATTATTTTATATACTTTAGGTGAGTAGGTCTTATTACCTTTTTGATGAAGAAACGAAAGTTAAATAATGATATTCTACAAAAATACGTTGAAAAAACAAATTATTAATTATTTCTTGTATCAGCTGTGAACCTTACTATTTTCAGTTTTTTCTTGCTTCAAAAAGGTAAAAACACGGCATAAAGATGTTATTAAATGTAAATTTGCTTTCAAATGTTCAAAATCTTAATAGCAATAATTAATGTACAACAAATGTTAATAACTTGAACATTATTTACTCTTATAATTATGTAACCACTAACTAATTACATGGGTAAATACAGTTAATATTACCTATTACGCGTCTCTGTTTGCAATTCACTCCCAGCTGAAGACCAAATATTGTTTTAAACTAGCTAACTGCAAAATGAACGGCCCCAAATTGTAACGTTTGCCTGAGCACAACCGAATTTGGTAGCGTTATACGCGAGCGACTGAATTTTGTATACAGGTTGTAAAATAAAATAGAACGATCCTCTTAACCCTTTAACATTTAACTTAGCCTTGGCGAGTCTATTTTTAGCGAATGGAGTAGAGTTATCCCGCGGTTGTAGTCAAAAACAACAAAAGCTTGTAACAAACTTCATGTATAAATGATGACGTTTTTGTAATAAAACGAAAGTGCTTTGAAACATTTTCCCATTTCAAAGTCAACTAACTTACGTTATCAAAATAATTTCATCATCATATCAGCTCATACACGTCCCTACCGAGGGGCTCGAGCCTACCCTGATCAAGCCTTATTTGACCACGCGCGCCCAGTGCGGGTTGGTCGACTTCACACACGACCTTCGAGTTTCTTCGCAGGCGTGTGCAGGTTTCCTCACGATGTTTTCCTTCACCGTTAAAGCAATCGGTAAGTTTATAATATACCTAAGTTTTTAGAAAACTCATTGGTACATTGGTCGTCCAGATTTGAACCCGGTACCTCTGGTTAAAAGGACCGAGTCGCTACCGGTTGAGCCACCGACGCTTTTTTTATATTAAAATAATTTTATCGAGAAAACTTTTGATTTTTTATATAGTTTTCTACATTTTAAATTACATCCTGTATAGTCTAACAATTGAATGTAGTCGTTAGTAGTTTAATAGACTAACATTGGCGTAAAATGAATACGAGTTTCAATTATGGTTGTAGATGAGTAGACAGTAAAATTGATTTGAATTTGGAATGCAATTGTATATTATGTAGATAATTTAGTTCTGTCTGTATTCAGTCTTGTCTTTTTTGCCACTGTTTGTGAATCTTTTTACTTTAAATAATTAATTCTTGTATATAACGGTGTAACAAAATTGGTGTAGGTCCCGTTAACTAGGGCTTCTACTCATCATACTGAACAACTTTTGTTGTACGACATTGCTGAAATCGCATTTTTTAACTTTTTACACAAATCGATCAGCTGATGGACCGTTTTTGTACATTTTGTATGAAGGGGCCAAATTATTTTTTGGGAATTGACTGTGGGTTCCTTGGGGGAAGTTGTTCAGTATAATGAGTAGAACCTCCAGTGAACGGGCTCAGTTTTTTTTTCACCCTGTATATAATTGGTTTCTCGGAAAAGGCTCTAACGATATCCATCTACATAGGTCTCATCTCTGGAAAAATTGTTTTTCCGAGTTTTCACGCACTGCGTCTTTTTCGCGCAGTAGGTATCATACTTAAATATTTCTATTCCAAAAGTTGTAAGAAGTCTATAGCATTGAAGTCATATCATATCAGCTCATATACGTCCCCATCGAGGGGCTCGAGCCTAACCTAAATTAGGGCGATCGGGCCTTAGTCGACCACGCGTGCTCAGTGCGGGTTGGCCGACTTCACACACAACCTGCGAGTTTCTTCGCAGGCGTGTGCAGGTTTTCTAACGATTTTTTTCCTTCACAGTTAGAGCGTCGAATAAACGTGCATATAAAATCTAAATTCGAAATCACATTGGTACGCGGCAGGTTCGAACCACGACCTCCCGGACAGGAGGCGAGGCTCTAGCCATTACGCCACCGACGCTCTGAATTGAAGTATTGAAGTAACATAGAAAATTTCTCATTAAATATACGGAACCTTCTCTACGCGAGTTTAACTCTCACTTGTCCAGTTTTGTTAACACCACTGCCTGACCCGACACACTGTCCTCTCCAAATGTCGTGCCGTGAATCACGCATATCCATCGCTCGAATCGTGAGAGGTCTTGAGTTCATACAAAAATCCAATAGAAAAAAGCACTTTTAACTTTCCCGAATTCTCAAATTTTTCAAGCAAATTTTCCAATGGTTCTTTCTCCTAGACGCTTTATTCGGATTATAACGAAGATTTAAAAATAATTCGAAAACCTGAAACATTTTAGGTACAAGCTTTTAATATTGCATTGTCACGCGATATACATATGCATGCAAAATTTCAGCTCAAACAGAAACCGGGAGTGGGTCAAATTTAACTTGCAAGATTTCATTATAGACCCCGTTACAGGTGAATCAAAATAAAAGCTTGTAAAAATGTACAAATCGGTCCAGCCGTTTTTAAATGTAACAGCTTAGTTACGAACAGTATTTAATTTTTATTTATTTAACAGAAGATTGGTAATCCCCTTTTTCGTAAATTGACTGCAGGTTTCCTGGGGAAAATTTGTTGCCCCAGTTAAAGAGTTCTATATCATTTTTTTTTGCATCCTGTATTTTGTTTGGGTGTTGCAGTCAAAATTATTACCTCCAATGGCTCCAATATAATTTTACACTTTAACAGCTGACACGCTTGCGTAGTTCACATGTGGCGCGTAAATGTATTTTCCCGGTTAGTAAAAACTCGCAAATTACAGACCCAGACCAGACCCCCAAAGGAGTTTCGTGCGCCAAATATACAGACCGCATTCTGAATTCTGATATACGTGTCAGACTTTAATATGACAGGTGTTGCCAGGAAGAATTGTGGAAAATATTTCTTTTTTCGCGCAAAATTCACAGACGAGCAGAGACGAAATTTAACTTTTTTTAAAAGTGTAAACTTAATTCTATTTATTAATAATCTTTATATTTCCAGGTTCTACACGGAGAAGGATCGGAAGACTGGACTTTACAAATCAAGTTTGTACAAAAGAGAGATAACGGCACCTATGAATGTCAGGTAAGTAATGAAATTATTAACAATATAAGGTATTATTATTATTATTTATTAAGATTTCTTGAAATGTGTAAAATAAATTGTTTTTGTCCTTCATAGGCAAATGGAGATATTGAATGCATCACACTTAATATTATAAAGGCGAAAGTTTGTGAGTGTGCATGTTTGTTACTTCTTCACGCAAAAACTACTGAACGGATCTGGCTGAAATTTGGTAAAATTTGGATTAACAAATATGCTACTTTTTTCACGATCGCGAGCCGCTTGCGGCTAGCGCACTGCGCACCCTCGAAAAGTCATCGAAAAGTTTTTTTTTTGTTGTGTATTCTTTACTGAACTGATTCTAAAAAAATCTTTCACCAACGGAAAGCTTCCTTCTAGTATCATAGAAAAAAAACTACGGGCCGTCACTTAACGTCCTATAGGTACTTACTTTCCTATAGGTACGGACCGATTTGCCTTGTTCTTTTTAAAGGCCGAAAAAGGCTTTTAAGGAAAGAAAAATCTGAACATTTTCCGGGAAATGGGTAAATTTGGAAAAAAAATGTATTTTTCTATGGTTTTTCCACAATAAAATACAATATATATTTTTTTAATTCGGTACAGTTTGGTGTTGTATTTTACTTTTATTTTACTTAATATATTTTAAATATTACAGAATATTTTTTTTTATCCACAATTGATAAGCCCTTGGCATAAACTCACCTGATGGTAAATGACGGTGATGCCGAAGATAGAAGCGGACTTACCAAGATTACCCAACGCAATGGGTATCTGTCTATCTTATCTTCAATCCGGAACACATCAATGCTGTTAACACCTTCGAGCAACACGGTCTTCCTTGCTCGATGGTTAACACTGATGTTTCGCGGCAAGACTTAGATAAGATGGTGGTAGCTAGCCAGGCGGGCTATGAAAATGCCCTACCACGCACGCTTAGCAGCGCTGTGAACGTTCGCTGCAAGATTAGACGCTGATTATTTGAATTTTAAAGGAACTGAAATGTTTTGTTTGTTTACATACTGGTGAAGCCACAGTGAAGTTAAAAAATAAAACTGTTTATTCGTAAATTGTTTTCTGTGCCAATATAATATGGCGATTAGTGTTCAATTTATGATAGTAAAAATAAGTATTGACAGAGACAGGGCATAACCCCCAGCACAAAGGCTCACCCATCGCCACTGCTATTCACTTTACAAACAAAATACATCAACGCGAGCGACATTTATGCTTTTTTTGCATCAGTTCGGACTCCTTCGCGCGAGTACGACTTACGCTTGGCAAATTTTAGTATTAGTACTATAATAACACTAGTTACAAACATCGATATGTGTCTACTCAATATATTCGCAAAGTTTCGATTCAATCTGGCATGTAGTTTTTGTATTAAAGCGGAATTACGTTTGTATGGAAACTCGAGCCTCCTCGGAACCCTTAATCATCCTTGGAGCGAACACAAACCTATCAATCCTTGAACACTCTGACTCAACGTGCTGTTTCCAGTTGCAATTGTCTATGACTATACCAAGAAATGTTATAAAAATCCACTTCTTCTATCATGTCACCTTTGAAAGATACACAAATTGACATTGGAGTTGATGTAAGAATAAAGGCATCGCGGGAAGCCGATGGATGCGGGCAGCGCAGGACCGGTCGTCGTGGAAATCCTTGGAGGAGGCCTTTGTACAGCAGTGAACGATTTTCGGCTGATATGATGATGATAATGAAGATAAGAGGGCGGTAAAAAGGTGAATATACGAGTGACATTTGTAAGCCCAAACCGCAGGCGAGGGTTTACCATCGTCACGAGTTTGTTATTTCCTTTTACACCCATTTATCATACGACGTTTTTCAATACAGCTGTGAGAAAACAGGTAAAATAAAAAACGACCGTGAGAGAAACACAAGATAACATGGGTACATACCTAACAAGGTTTCGGCAACCAAAGTTGGCTCATTTTAAATGTCATGGGAGTAATCTCACTTTGTTTTTTGTTATCATACACATAAGTATATTTTTACACATAAATTATTTTCTCCTAATTTTATTCGTTTTCACAAGTAAAACATCTTAATCCAGTTTTACGAAAATTGCGCCATATTTTAGCTAGCACACGTTCGCATACGTAAGTTTTTTTAAAATATTATCATTTATAGACTACGATAAGGCTTGGAATACTATTATCAGAAGCATTAAAACCTCCTTGGAAAAGATGACCTAATACTTGGTCTAACCTATGCGCTTCATTCATATTTATTATCTTTTCTTCACAAAGATATAATCCAAAGAGAATGTAATCAGCTAGCGTTATGTACTAAACCTACAGAGGAACAACCTATCTCTTTTAAAATTCTACTTTGAAAAGTCTTAAAAATGTCTTGTTCCTCGAAGCTAGATATTAAAAATAAGTGGTAAAGCATAAAAGCAAGTGTGCGGTAAAATCAATTTTACGCACACTTGACTGGCATAAAAAGTACTACTTTTCGAGCAACTGTATTAAAATGTGACTTTTTTTATGGTAACACTGAGGTTATTATTATCCAACCAGAGTATAATTTCTGACTGTGATTTATTTATATCGTCATTAAAATTATTTTTGTGCACACATTTGACAATTGTTGTGGTATCATTTTGTATGAATTCAAGAACATAACTCACGATATGAAAGATAACTGTGATATAAATCATAAAAACGATATCCGAGCAAGTGAAGCCGCGGAAGGAAGCTAATAATAAATGTAAAATAGCCGTGTATGACAGTTACATGGACAGACGGACGACGCAGGACCTTTGACCTACGCTGGACTCTTTAGTAGCAAAAAAAATATATATTTAGCTGTTGCCAGTGGCTTTTACCCTATGGATACCAAGGGTACCGGTGCGCGAGCCTCAAGCGGTTCCTGGGGTTCTTTTTTCCAGATATAACCTCTGTTTCATGAACCGTAATAGGTAGACAGTTGACATTTTTACGGTGTGTATTTCTATTGCCGCTTTAAAATTATAAATTAAAATTAAAGGGGGCGCCCCAATACAAAAAATGTGATTTTCTTTTGTCCTGTCTGTCTGTATGTCAGCGGGCTGTATTTCATATTTCTCTGTTTCATGAACCGTAATAGGTTAGACAGTTGACATTTTTACGGTGTGTATTTCTATTGCCGCTTTAAAATTATAAATTAAAATTAAAGGGGGCGCCCCAATACAAAAAATGTGATTTTCTTTTGTCCTGTCTGTCTGTATGTCAGCGGGCTGTATTTCATATTTCTCTGTTTCATGAACCGTAATAGGTAGACAGTTGACATTTTTACGGTGTGTATTTCTATTGCCGCTTTAAAATTATAAATTAAAATTAAAGGGGGCGCCCCAATACAAAAAATGTGATTTTCTTTTGTCCTGTCTGTCTGTATGTCAGCGGGCTGTATTTCATATTTCTCTGTTTCATGAACCGTAATAGGTTAGACAGTTGACATTTTTACGGTGTGTATTTCTATTGCCGCTTTAAAATTATAAATTAAAATTAAAGGGGGCGCCCCAATACAAAAAATGTGATTTTCTTTTGTCCTGTCTGTCTGTATGTCAGCGGGCTGTATTTCATATTTCTCTGTTTCATAAACCGTAATAGTTAGACAGTTGACATTTTTACGGTGTGTATTTCTATTGCCGCTTTAAAATTATAAATTATAATTAAAGGGGGCGCCCCAATACAAAAAATGTGATTTTCTTTTGTCCTGTCTGTCTGTATGTCAGCGGGCTGTATTTCATATTTCTCTGTTTCATAAACCGTAATAGGTAGACAGTTGACATTTTTACGGTGTGTATTTCTATTGCCGCTTTAAAATTATAAATTAAAATTAAAGGGGGCGCCCCAATACAAAAAATGTGATTTTCTTTTGTCCTGTCTGTCTGTATGTCAGCGGGCTGTATTTCATATTTCTCTGTTTCATGAACCGTAATAGGTAGACAGTTGACATTTTTACGGTGTGTATTTCTATTGCCGCTTTAAAATTATAAATTAAAATTAAAGGGGGCGCCCCAATACAAAAAATGTGATTTTCTTTTGTCCTGTCTGTCTGTATGTCAGCGGGCTGTATTTCATATTTCTCTGTTTCATGAACCGTAATAGGTAGACAGTTGACATTTTTACGGTGTGTATTTCTATTGCCGCTTTAAAATTATAAATTATAATTAAAGGGGGCGCCCCAATACAAAAAATTTGATTTTCTTTTGTCCTGTCTGTCTGTATGTCAGCGGGCTGTATTTCATAAATCGTGATAGGTATACAATTAAAAATTTTACAGTCTGTATTTCAATTGTCACTATAACAACAAAAAATTCAAAAAGGGGGTCCCATACAAGTAACTTGTTTTTTTTTGTACGATGGTTGGTACGGAATACGGTTATACAGAGATAAACTTGGTTTCCTCACTTAATTTTTATTTCTTCACCGTAAAAGTGTCGGATAAACGTACAATATGAGATCTAAATTCGAAAACACATTGGTACTTGGCGGGATCTTTTCATCGTGATAAAACCTGCACACATCTGCGAAGAAACTCGAAGGTTGTGTGTGAAGCTGACCAACTCGCACTGGGCCCGCGTGTTCAACTATGGCCCGATCGCCCTAATTCAGGGTAGGCTCGAGCCCCTCGGTGGGGACGTATATATGAGCTGATGTGATGAAACTTGTTAATAGTGTCACGTTAGCACGCTCTGGATAAGGAACCTTACAAATGACAAGTAAACACTGTCCTGTCCCAGTGTCTCCATCTAACTGTACATACACACTTAACGTCGTCTGCCGCGTTTGTTTGTCCAAGCAAATTGCTTGCACCGCACCTATTACTGGACGACGCGACGGTTGCCTCCGCAATAGGGATGACGACGGCATCAGAAATAAATTATGAACTCTTGATCACTAAATTGCCTTCCTAGTTTTAAACTTCGGAATACCTTACTCGTTTTGTTTTCCATCAACTTTTTTTTTTATTAAAAATTTGAGTGTGTTTGACTCAAATGAGGGAGCGTAACGCTTCGTGCGTATAGGCTGAATATCAACAACAAAGGGGTGGAACCTCCCCCTGCGTCTCGGTGACCGAAGGTGGAATGGAGCTGGGGGAATGAGGTCGTGAAGTTCTTGAGCACATAAAACCGAAAGAAAGTCTTCGACTTTTAATTCACCAAAATCACAAAATGAGTACATAAATGACGCTGCTAAACTATGACGTCACGCCTAGGTATTTCAAACATTTTTACAACAAAATGTCGTTTTTGACAGATGATAAAAAGTAAATCAGATGACTAGCATTCGTCATCCCTATTACTTCGCGATTGTACCTTGCCCTATACCTGCATGTACCTCAGACAAAGCCTAGAGCATCACTTGTTTAAGTAATTATCGTGAACTAGGACCGGTATAAGTCGTTGCGGTAGAAGCGACGAACAACTAAAATAAAATGAATTCATCTTATTTAAAAACATTAACGTGTTAAATACAGACTTTAATAGCAACAACTAAATCACTTAACCGATTTTGATAAAACCTGGCAGCATAACCTATCGAATAAAAAAAATAATCATAAAAAACCGGCCCACTGTGTATCAGAACCGAACACGTTCATGGTTCCGTACCATCATACTAGATGGCGATAGTTTTTTCACGTTTGAAAAAAATAAGTTTTTTGTATGGAAACCCTTTTATTTTTTCATTTTTTTTATTTTTAGTATTTGTTGTTATAGCGGCAACAGAAATACATCATCTGTGACAATTTTAACTGTCTAGTATAGCTATCATGGTTTGGTTCATAATATACAGCCTGGTGACAGACGGACAGACAGACAGACGGACGGACAGCGGAATCTTAGTAATAGGGTCCCGTTTTTACCCTTTGGGTACACTACCTTAAAAATCGGTTCGCAATCTGCGAAGATATCGCGTAACAAACATACCGTCTCCTCCTTTTTGGAAGTCGGTTAAAAATAACCATATTTTATATAGAACTACCCTCTAATTCTATATTAAAATTAACAAGGTATATCGTGTCGGCGAGCCCCACCCCGCCAGTGCTGCAGCAAGTTTAAATATTCATGCATGGCCCGCGCAAAATTATTTCGCATGCGGGCCCCGGGCCCAGAGCCGGCTTCGGGGAAAACGTTACATTTTTAAGACATACAGACTTTTTGATGCACGTTCACTCCGGACTTATACATTATTCATTTGCCTTATGCTTTTACTGTAATCCTTATCTACTTATTCCGGATCAGCGGAAAGCTTTGAGAAAATAAGCAGTATTTAAAATTGTTTGCTGTTCATCGTTAAAGCTGAGTTTTCGAAGGAACCTTCTTCGGCTTTGTTTCATTATAACTATTTTGAAAAAGTCGTTTTTAGAACTCGTTTTTTTTCAAGCGACTTCCAAAAAGGACGAGGTTCTCAATTCGAATGTATGTTTTTTTTTGTGTGTGTTACCTCAGAACTTTTGACTGGGTGAACCGATTTTTATGATTCTTTTTTTATTTAAAAGCTAGTGCTTCCCGTGTGGTCCCATATAAATTTTATGAAAATCGGTTTAGTACTTTTTTAGAAAATTAACAAAAACCAAAAAAACAATGCAAAAATGTACTAAATTGTTGCGATAGAAGTCGGTTTTTTAAACGTGTTTAGCGTTTTCAATTATTTAGTAAGGGAAGCCTTTGGCATCATCTTACCTGAAGGTAAGTGACGATGATGCCGAACATGAAATCGGACTTACCAAGATTCCCCAACGCAATGGGAAACTGGCTATCTTATCTTCAAGCCGGAACACATCATGTCTTAAAAAGTACGACTCTGCCGGGAATCGAACCCGCGACCTCCTGGTGTGAAGCTAATGGACTTAACCAATACGCCACGGAGGCGGTAAAGGGCGGTCTTTAAGGAGAGAAAAGGTTCCAAGAAGTGATTTGAAACCAAAGTTACGAATGTATGAAATAAACAGGCTTCTACCTTACCTGTATCTTATTCGCTTCAATCGCTTTTCATACATAGCACGCGGTACGAAAAGTGGATAGGGATTACAATCGAGTGTTAACAAAAAGCTGTCACATCTTATATCAGTTAAGTTTTCCCCAAAGCTCCATGGCCATACCGCCTAATTTTAAGCATCCTATGAGGCCGGAGTCTGAGCTTATATTTTTATATTAGTACTAACGTACACAGAGAGTCCCTCCTGTAAGGTCAAGGCCGTGGGATGACGACAGCATCAGAAATAAATTATAAACTCTTAATCACTAAATTAACCTCCTACTTAAACTTCGGAAAACCTTACTCGTTTTGTTTTCCATCAAATCTTCGATTTTTAATTCACCAAAATCACAAAATGAGTATTACGAGTATATGACGCTGCTAAACTATGACGTCTCGCCTAAGTATTTCAAACATTTTTAGAACAAAATGTCTTTTTTGACAGATGATAAAAAGTAAATCAGATGACTAGCATTCGTCATCCCTCTTATCAATTGTGGATAAAAAAAAAATGCTCAAGAAAACTTAATAAGTAAACTGCCTTCGCGCGTCGGATTTTCTGCTTACATTCTTTTTTTTTTAGTTAGGTAGTTAAGTAACGTGTAGACGGCTGCATGTTAGTGATAGTCTCGGTTTATATGGGTGTTCCTCAAAGCGTAGTTTAACTTACAGGCACAGTCACGTCTATAAATATAAATAATGCAAGGATTCATAAACACGTACCCAGCTAAGATTTTAAATGAATTTAGGCTGTATACCTTAATTTAAAATCATAGCTAGGTATCATATGTATACGACTGCAGGATTCATAAACATGTACCCAGCTATGATTTTAAATTAGATTGTATGCTTAAAATCATAGCTGGGTACATATTTATATTATAAAATTGAAGGTAAGTGACGATGATGCCGAAGATGAAAGCGGACTTACCAAGATTCCCCAACGCAATGGGAGGTGAGTGACCTTACCTACCTTCGAAGTACCTTCTTTAAATTAGGTTGTATGCTTAAAATAATAGCTGGGTACATATTTATAAATCCTTGCAGACGTATTCATATATATAATCTTGAATCTTGGTATATATATGACGGATCGGAGCAATAGGGGGCGTAGTTGTCTCATCTGGCTCTTCCTCAGCCACACTTGACATGGTTCTCAACGACTAGGTTCCTCAGGCAACAACAAACAGTAGCACTTTCTTTTGCAAAACAGCTTTAATCAACTCAATTTACACGGATTTTACAACACTAATCACTTTGATAATAATTTAAACTATTCACAAGCCATGGGAAACAGACAAGTCCTTTTTTTACGTTTTTGGAAGAACTTTCGATGTGAACTGCAAATGCACAATGAATTTCTTATAACTACCCGCCATATTTATAAGAAGGCCTTGTCCAGACCAGCCTTGGTCTGCGTTTCCGATGCATGATAACCTGCTATAAATTAACTACGTTAAAACGGCTACATAACGGTTATAGGAACGTACAATTAACAATAAGCGTGCGAATAAAACGCACCAGAAAACCCAAAGAGTATCACTAAAGAAATAGTACACTGCAAAAATAGCTAGATGGCGTTAGACGCACTAAAGAGTTAAGTACACTGCAAAATAGCTAGATGGCGTTAGGAGCTAGAAAATGGAAATGTACTAAGATTATTTTCCTTTCCGACATATATATAGTAAAATCTTTCCTCTCGCTTTCCTGCAATCTTTGGGAGTGATTTCGTGAAAAGGGACGGAAGTTTGTTAGCGGTGTTTTTTTTAGTCACGAAGGCTAAGGAAACAAGGCCAGGCCACATTATTTTTTAGTTACGAAGGCTAAGGAAACATGGTCATTCAGTCTAATGCAAGTGCTCTCACGCTTTCCTGCAATCTGTGGGAGTGATTTATTGAAAAGGGATGTCAGATGTAACACATCATATGCGACTATTGTAAGGCTCGCTTGTTTTTCTTCTGTCTGTATTTGTATACTCGTATATAAAAGGAAAAGGTGACTGACTGGTATATTAACGCACAGCTAAAACCACTGAACGGATTTCGCTGAAATTTGGAATAAAGATAGCAATTAGGACGTGGGGATCCGCTAAGAAAGGATTTTGGGAAATTCCCATGGGAACGGCAAAAAACGGGATCTGCGCGGGCGAAGCCGCGGGCACCCACTAGATTTTTAAAAAGTGAAACACTATTATAATAACATTACTGATGATCACGGATTAGATAAATAAGGTTGGAAATGTGCGCTGGGCAGGCGCGCCACAAGTATGATTAGACAATCATACTTAACAGTGTGGTTGTGTGTAACGTACAGACTCTCGAAATGGTGTGAGACACAATTGCAGCCCTGTGTTCTAAGTGTGTTTTGTCACAGATTACTAAATTGGTTTTGTTTATTAGTGCGCGTAATTCGTGTATGTATTATTATTGCTTGTGTAGTGGAGTTGATGGGTGAGAGACAGGCGGCGACGCTGGTTTTCAAATAAAAGTGTGACTATTGCCAATCCAGTGATAATCTACGCTTTTAATTACAACTTATACACATAACATGTTTACATTTCCAAATCGTTTGTCAGACCTTCAAAACAACCCTTTTTAGTAAGCGGTTCATTCAATGCGAAAATTTTAATTAACGCATCGTGGGACGCGCTCGATGAATGGAGACCTTTGCCTCCGGCACTGCAGCGCTTAATAAAAATAAAAAAGAGGCCAAGCGCGTGTCGGACCACGTGTAAAGTAGGGTTCTAATGAATGAATCTGTAATGAACTTAATCTTTTTTTATAAAGGATTATCCTTTTTTTAGAAATGGCAACATGATCTAATTTTAATATTTAAAATGCATCATCTACTTTAAGAGAACAAATTATTTTTTTCCATTATCATACTTTAATTATATTAATTATAATTACTATTTTAGTAAGATATTTAATATAAAATTTATTTTTTTGTAAATTTATTAATCGATTTCTTTTAGAAGGTCAAGTAATTGAACTTATTTGAACCATTTTACCTGCTATTACTTCTTTATTGCTTTACCTTCTTTACGTTTATTATATTTTTTAGATGAACTTAATAATCCACTTAACACTTTAAAATCAATTGGACATCAATGATACTAATGGTGTTTCCAATAAATAAATGTATATTTTAAAAAAAAGTTATTTTTTTTAGTATAGAACATTTTGTATGGATAATTTATGAAATTATTACAAATCCAACCGCACATCTTAAGTTGGTAGATTTTATAAACTTTTTATTTAGTACACGAATCAGTTATTGGAAAAATTATTTTAAAAAACTCTCAACAGTTTTTAAAGAACTATTCAACGATACCCCACACGATTAGGGTAAGTTACAAAATAACACTCCCACTTTACATAATAGCGAAGGTACCCTAATTTTTTTTTATAGATTCTGCTCCATAACTTCAGGGGTTACAGATTCATATAACCATACCAAATACTAGCTTTATAGTGTTATAATTAATAGTCTGAGAAAAATGACTGTGACATACCGACGGACTGACACACAGACAGACAGGTAGAAGGACATGGCGAAACTATGAGTAAATCAAACTAACTTTTTTTTTATAAAAAATAATAGACAAACTAACAACCTCTTCCTTTTTTGAAGTCGGTTAATAAGTCGTCATGATGGACGCGTTGTCCTTTACATTGATATACGGTTTTTTTTTTATTTGTGCTGCGAAACCTTCCAAATCCAGTGATTTTAAGTCAACTGGAAGTACCATAAACATAGGTTTTAATTTATTTGCGACTGTCAACTTAAGGGGCGTAAGCGTAGAGACACACACTATGCCTAATTTAATGTCGCGTAAATTCGGCAAGAGCGCTTTTTATATGAAATCAGCTTTTCTGTGACACATATGCCGAATTTAACGTCATTTTTTACCGCCCAACCGAACTTCAGTCAGGCAGTTAAATCGGACTACGCATTCATGAATTTCATTCAATCCATCAGGTGAGATGATGCCAAGGGCTTACCAATAGTGAATAAAAAAAATGTATGGAAAATTTGCGCGCTTTGGTATGTCGTGTCAACCGAATACGCTGGAAGTAAGTTCCGCCGCGGAACTTCAGCTGTGTAACTTGCGTTGACTTAAGATAAGCGTAGCGTAGGCAGGCCTCCCACGCGGTGGACCGACGACCTGGTGAAGATCGCGGGAAGCCGATAGATGCAGGCAGCGCAGGACTGGTCGTCGTGGAAATCCTTGGGGAAGGCCTTTGTCCACCAGTGGATGTTTGTAGGCTGATATGGTGATGACGATGATTAATGACGATTAGAGCTTAATTTTTTTACGCACTAAGGGACGGTAGACCAAAGAATTTATATCAATTAAAAAGCGTCGGTGGCTCAACCGGTAACGACTCGGTCCATCTAACCAGAGGTACCGGGTTCAAATCTGGACAGCCAATGTACCAATGAGTTTTTCCAAAAAACTTACGTACATATACTTACCGATTGCTTTAACGGTGAAGGAAAACATCGTGAGGAAACCTGCACACGCCTGCGAAGAAACTCGAAGGTTGTGTGTGAAGTCGACCAACCCGCACTGGGCCCGCGTGGTCGACTAAGGCCTAATCGCCCTGATTCAGAGTAGGCTCGAGCCCCTCGGTGGGGACGTATATGAGCTGATATAATAATAATATAATAAAAACTTGATACCCTCACGCATTCCTGAGAAAAAGGGTCTTGACAGATAGACAGATACATAGACATCGAAGTGCTCTTATTACTGTTTCCTTTTTTTGAGCTACGGAAACCTTAAAATTGGTCAAGTGGAACTAATAACTGGTTGGAATTAGGATTCCGTATATACCCGAAGTTACTTATATAAACTTTGCCCAAAGGGTCTACACTGTCCGTTCGTCCGTCTATCTTGCCGTATGTCTACCCTATTACCTTTAAGAGACTTTATCTTTTAAACAGTAATAAAAAGTGTGGTTAAATGTTCATATTAAATTTTTATATTAGATAATTATACTATGATTTTCACCAGGAGGTCGCGGGTTCGATTTCCGACGGGGTCAACTTGTAAGACTCCGTTTGGTTGGTGGTAGGGCATTTTCTAAGCCACCCTGTCTAGCTACCACCATCTTATCTGTCTTGGCGCCAAACATCAGTGTTAACAACATTGATGTGTTCCGGCTTGAAGATAAGATAGCCAGTTCTTCATTGCGTTGGGGAATCTTGGTAAGCCAGCCATCTTCGGTATCATCGTCACTTACCGTCAGGGCTGGTAGGGCTTACCAATTGTGAATAAAAAAATCAAATGACTAGCAGTAGTCAACTACCTCGCAATATTGCGGTTGGAAAAAGAAATTCATGCATTCTTTCAGTAAGAAACCCTAAAACTTAATGAATTACTTTCCTTTTTTAAATGTGGGCAACGCAACGCTTTAATCGTATTCAGTCAGCATTCGCCCTTTCATCCTAGCGCGCTGTAAACTACTCGTAAATTATAAATTTGATTTAAAACGGAGATCCAAGTAAATTATTTAAATACTGGCAACTTCAAAAGACAGGGCAGGACTTTGCAGAACTGTAGATATCTTGATTTATCGATGTCGGCAATCACACTAATATTATAAAGGCGATTAATCGTATTCAGTCAGCATTCGCCCTTTCATCCTAGCGCGCTGTAAACTACTCGTAAATTATAAATTTGATTTAAAACGGAGATCCAAGTAAATTATTTAAATACTGGCAACTTCAAAAGGCAGGGCAGGGCTTTGCAGAACTGTAGATATCTTGATTTATCGATGTCGGCAATCACACTAATATTATAAAGGCGATTAATCGTATTCAGTCAGCATTCGCCCTTTCATCCTAGCGCGCTGTAAACTACTCGTAAATTATAAATTTGATTTAAAACGGAGATCCAAGTAAATTATTTAAATACTGGCAACTTCAAAAGGCAGGGCAGGGCTTTGCAGAACTGTAGATATCTTGATTTATCGATGTCGGCAATCACACTAATATTATAAAGGCGATTAATCGTATTCAGTCAGCATTCGCCCTTTCATCCTAGCGCGCTGTAAACTACTCGTAAATTATAAATTTGATTTAAAACGGAGATCCAAGTAAATTATTTAAATACTGGCAACTTCAAAAGACAGGGCAGGGCTTTGCAGAACTGTAGATATCTTGATTTATCGATGTCGGCAATCACACTAATATTATAAAGGCGATTAATCGTATTCAGTCAGCATTCGCCCTTTCATCCTAGCGCGCTGTAAACTACTCGTAAATTATAAATTTGATTTAAAACGGAGATCCAAGTAAATTATTTAAATACTGGCAACTTCAAAAGGCAGGGCATGGCTTTGCAGAACTGTAGATATCTTGATTTATCGATGTCGGCAATCACACTAATATTATAAAGGCGATTAACCGTATTCAGTCAGCATTCGCCCTTTCATCCTAGCGCGCTGTAAACTACTCGTAAATTATAAATTTGACATAAAGCTGAGATCCCAGTAAATTATTTAAATACTGGAAAGTTCAAAAGGCAGGGCAAGGCCTTGCAGAACTGTGGATATCTTTATTTATCGATATCGACAATCACACATAAAGTACTCACCCTTGTAGCACTTTATCACCATTATTTAAATACTGGAAAGTTCAGTAGGTAGGGTAGGGCCTTGCAAAACTGTAGATATCTTAATTTATCGATATTGGCAATCAGACATAAAGTTCTCACCCTTATAGCACTTTCTCACCATTATTAAATACTGGAAAGTTCAAAAGGCAGGGCAGGGCCTTGCAGAACTGCGGATATCTTAATTTATCGATATCGGCAATCAGACCTCAAGTTCTCACCCTTGTAGCACTTTCTCACCATTATTTAAATACTGTTAAGTTCAAAAGGCAGGGCAGAGCCTTGCAGAACTGAAGATATCTTGATTTATCTCGAAATTTGAAAACACATTGGTACATGGCAGGACTCGAACCACGACCTCCCGGATAGGGGGTAGCGGCCCTTGCCGTTGCGCCACCGACGCAGATAGGTCAAATAACAATATTCAATTCAAATTATTGAAAGACTGTGTAAAGCTATCACTATGGCAAAAATAAATAATATACTAAAAGTTATAAAAAACGATTCACATGAATACAATTTTAAAAATATTACCACTTTTGATGTAAAAAAATATACTGTATAGACCCTGTTATTGGCACTAATTGCAAAATTTTTCGAAAACAATTAGTTAATGTTGAATGAAACCAACACACGAAAATCGGTTACTTTAAAACCCGTCATTTTAATTGAAATCATTTTTTTTAAAAGTGAAGTAATGTAATAAAAACATATAAAAAGCGAGAATGGGGCATTCGGTTTCATCGTAACAGCCGCATTGAAGCCCGCATTGATTTCAACTTAAAATGGATAGAGTTACGTTCGATATTATTTTAACACGTATCAACCTGCTCGGATTGTGTCATCTTGAAGCCTTAAGAGGGGAGGCGGGTACTGTTTTTTCCATACAAACGTTCTCGCCAGTTTTCTCCTTGATTTTTAACACTAAAGAAATGATTTTTATACTTCAAATAAATATTCATTTATTCTATGCTCTTATATCTTCCTTTTTTTTAAAACTTGTTTTTTTGAGCAACTAGAAGCCCTCAAAAATGACAAAAAAATACCTAACTTTTATCACCACTAAAGACGTCTAGTGTGGAGATTCAAAAAGTATTTACAAAAAAGCTAAACATAGAGGCCTAGTACAACTACTTATTATTCTATGTGTGAATTTTTTTAACATATTATGTCTAATTTTGGAGGAGAAAATCGTCGAGAGCCAAACCTCGAATTTTGCAATTTTTAATTGAAATATTCACCGGGAACTGCAGTTGTCATTATCGCACAATGACAGGTTTACCTACACATTGATAGCACTGGCGCGAGCGCCAACGCGCGACGGCAACAGTTGTTTCAAATACCTATTTTTCAAATGTGTCTCAGCTAACGTCCGCTCAGAGTAATACAGTGATGCTACGTTGTCGTAGTCTTCGTAGCAACATACAGGCTACGCCTAATCGTAGCGTAATAACGGTTACAACCTACCATTAACATCCCGACCTGGGGCACTTGTCTCTTCCTAACTTTAAAAAGGTTAGGCTATACTCAACGCACAAATAAGGGGGATGGAGGGGGAGGAGAGGCAAGTCCGATTAACAGCACACCGCAACCGGCGCCAACGGCTTAAGCACCTTGCAAGCTCGCAAACAGTTGAGATAACTGCCACTAACAGTCACACCCATGTAGGTAATGACAGATGATGTATTTCTGTTGCCGCTATATCAGCATATACTAAAAATTAGAAAAAGTGAAAGTCTCCATACAAAAATTGTTTTTTTTTTGGAATCGTGAAGAAACTAGCGCCATCGCCATAGTATGATGGTACGGAACCCTATGTGTGCGGTTCTGACTCACACTTAGCAGGTTTTTTGTATATTATTATTTTATTTTTGAAATTCACCTAAACTGTTTGCCATGCCCTAGCAGGGCCCATGTTACCATGCTATAGTTACATTTATAAGACCTTATTTTTGTACATGATTTCAAACGATAAATAAATGAAATGAAAACTTACTGAACATGAAGGTACATAGTTTTAAATCTTTTTTTTTTTCTTGTGACTTGAAGCCAGTGTAAAAATTTGAATTTGTTATTTTACTTGACTGATAGGGTAACTTGACTCATAGAGTAGTTAAATACGTAATTATTATCATCATCATCATCATATCAGCCAAAAGACTTCCACTGCTGGACAAATCCTCCCCCCCCCCTAAGGATTTTCATGACGACCGGTCCTTTGCTGTCCGCATCCAGTGGCTTCCCATGACCTTAACCAGGGTGTCAGTGCACCGAGTGAGAGGCCTGCCTATGCTGCATCTTCCGGTGCGCGGTCTTCACTCGAGAACTTTACTACGCCAATCTGTTTTACGAGCTACACCCCGCCCACTGCTACTTAAGTTCAGCGATTCTGTGAGCTATGTCATTTACCTTGGTTCTCCTACAGATCTCATTTCTGATTCGATCGCGTAGGGAATCTCCCAGCATATAGGCACACCCCGGACACTTCATACTAACGAGCGAGAAATGATGTATAAGAATATACAAACAACTGGCGTATCTATAGACAAGAATGCAAATAGGGCTGATCACCGGCGGCATAGGTCACAAAAAATATTTAATCGAATTTTCAATGTATTTTCAAAAGGTGAGGCAACGTAATTATTTTTTTTATTTTTTTTAATATGCGTACAATTAAAGATTGGGAATATAAATAGCATTGTTTCCATAGATTTGGATAGAAGCGCCGCCATTTATCATTCCCAGTCTAATTGTATTGTATAATTGTACTGTATGCGTAGAAGTATCTTATTTATGTGTAGCTTGGTATTATTAATTTTATTAAAAAAATAATACTTGTTACTTGGAATATTTATTTCACCAACTTCGGTACGAAATGAATCAGACAGGGTTATTGGAAATGTGACGTATTCCTTTTAATGGTGTAAACTGAATCTAATTTAAAACAAAAAAGGTCAAATAACTAGGGGTTGCAAATCAACGGCTTTCAAGTAACAGCCAAATTAATATTAAAATTTTGTATGAAGAACGCATTGATTTAATTCTTCGTAATTTTGTTGAAAAAAATTGTATGCAAAACACGAGAAAATTACGATATTGTAAGATATCTGGTCAGATAAATATATCTTATAGTATCTTTCCCGTGTGTGACAACCCTTTTGTTTGGTAACCAAACTGTAACCAATCTGCGTAACAACGGGGAGGTGAAGCCGAATCTAGAGAGCAGGGAGTGTCCATACTATACGCTAGTACATTACTAATACATTATATTAATAATATACTGTTATATAGACGACAGAAAACAATTGCCTCCAAATTATCCTCCTACTGACACACCATCATCAGTAATGCGACTCAAATGAAGGGTGGTTGAATACCTGCCCTAAACGACTTTGAAACCGCTAAACATTTATGTTCCACTTGACTTTGGTAAATGTCACGGCTGGTTCTGTACACCTAACACGTAGCTAGGACTTGAATAAAGTATTGATAGTTGCCCTTCAGACGCAAAACAAACCTACAATAGAAAGTTTACAAAGCAATTAAGTTCAGACTCTTGTTTCATTAAAATTTGATGTTTTCAGCTTGTTTTCAGACCGAGTGATTAAGCGTAAATATTCACATTTATAATATTAAGTAAAGATTAGACTAACATTGCCAGGTGAAAATCGTCATTTTATATTTACAAGATTAGTATACCTATATTTCCACGAGTATTACAGTTTGAAAAACTTAATTTGCCCCCCCCCCCCCGAAAATCATAACTATTTATAAGATCACCAAATGATTTTGTTTCCTACAGTAATGATAATATGTTACATTTTATAACGTGTAATACTTTCGTAGGAAAAGCAATGACATCGTCGTACCCAAAAGAACCCATTACCCACAACTTACAGTCCCATCACGCTCCCATGATTGTTTTTAGGGCCTCATGTATAAACATACGGACGGTTACACGTCCCGCTGTATATATTATTTACTTAAGGGTAAACACTGCTAGGATAATACGAAAATTTACAAGAAAAAAGCTAAAGTAAAGAAAAAAGTGAGATGATGCCAAGGGCTTACTAATTGTGAATAAAAAAAAATGTAATGAAAAAATGAAAAAGAATTACCGAATTAATAACTAAAATATTGATCATTATCGTCGTATCAGCCAAAATATAGATAGATATATTTTTTATTTCTCATAGCCTTACCACAGTATTACAATATAGCGGCTTACAGTAGTGCAACGTACTTACGCAGAGCAACGGAAGGGTACTTGCGGGGCAGCGGGAAGGGGGGCACAGCCTGGCAAACTACACGCTAGTACTGCTAGTACCGACGCCGTGGCGGCATCGTGAGACATCAAAGGCGTTGCACTACTGTAAGCCATATTGTAATACTGTGGCCTTACAGACAAATGACATAATAGATACTTAATACGTTCGTTGCTGGACAAAGGCCTCCCCCAAGGATTTCCACTACGACCGGTTCTGCACTGCCCGCATCCAGTGGCTTCCTGCGACCTTCACCAGGTCGTAGGTCCACTGAGTGGGAGGCCTGCTTATGCTACGTCTTCCAGTGCACGGTCGCTACTCGAGAACTTTACTGCTGCAACGACATCTGTTCTACGAGCTATGTCCACTGCCACTTAACTTTAGCGATTCTGTGAGCTATGTCGTTTACTTTTGGCAGTAATGTTTTCGAATGACGACCGCGCACCGGAAGACGTAGCGTAGGCAGGTCTCCCACACCGTGGACCGACAAACTAGTTAAGATCGGGGGTAGCCGCTTTACGCGGGCAGCGCAGGGCCAGACGTCGTGGAAATCCTTTGGGGAGGTCTTTGTCCAGCAGTGGACGTCTCTGATATGATGAGTACCTATGACGCCTTAAGAGGATTGTGAAGCTGCGAATTTTCATACAAATGGCGATAACGATTATCACCTCTTAAATGTTTTCCGATTTGGACCAATTTTTCAAAGGTTGTCAGTCACAACAAAAGCTAGGCTTATACGTTTTTGTTTTTTCGATAAAGTTATGTTTCATTTTATTATCGTTCACGCGTCTTCATACAAAACTAACTTCGACCATTTTTTGTTTATTTTAGTCAGTAATTTTAAAAACGAAACTTATAATAAACCTAGCTTTTGTTCTGACTGACAACCCATCAAAAATTGATCCAAATTGGTTGACTTAAGAGGAGAAAATCGTTAACGTATTTTGTATGAAAAGTCCAAATTTCGCTGTGGGTTCACAGTCCTCTTAACATCAAAAAGAAAAAACTTGGGAGTAAGCCGTTTAATAGAGTGAAAAGGGAAAACGCTTTCAGAAGCTTTTTGCTGTTGGGAATTTGAATTTGCGTAACTTTAGTTACCTACTTTACATTTTTATTTTCAAATTGTACAGAACGACTACTTATAGCAATGACTTACATTACTGGCGTAAGGACCCTGCCAACGCGCGCGACTAATGCTCCCAGCGAATTGGTGCGAAAATCGAAAGTTTCGCACACTCGCGACTCAGTCGTCTGCGGGAAATTTTACAGTGCGGTGGAAAGATATTCCATACAAAAATGCCTTATTGTGTTGTTAGAGGCTGTAAAAGTAAAAAAAGAAAGGCTAAAAAGAAACATGGGATATCGTATCATCATCATTATAATCATATCAGCTCATATACGTTCCCCACCGAGGGCCTCGAGCCTACCCTGAATTAGGGCGATCAGGCCTTAGTCGACCACGCGGGCCCAGTGCGGGTTGGTTGACTTCACACACAAACTTCGAGTTTCTTCGCAGGCGTGTGCATGTTTCCTCACGATATTTTCCTTCACCGTTAAAGCAATCGGTAAATATGTACGTAAGTTTTTGAAAAACTCATTGGTACATTGGCCGTCCAGATTTGAACCCGGTACCTCTGGTTAGATGGACCGAGTCGTTACCGGTTGAGCCACCGACGCTTTGTGGATGGAAAGATACTCCATATAAAAAATTGTCGTGTTGTTAGAGGCTGTAAAAATTATTATATTTTAAAAATTATATAACAAATTAAACATGGGATGTCGTATCATCGGCAATTAACCTTACAATGTATTATTTCTTGTAAACAAATTAAATAAACGCATTTTTAAAGCGACAATTCTACCGAGGCCCTTTTAGCGCGGCACTGACGTCAACTCTCGCCCACGCTAGTTCGTACGAGTTATGTCAGATGGCGCTACTTTTCGCTTGTTGAAGATAATTTTGAACAAAAAAAAACGGACTTCAAAAAGGAAACTAAGGTTCCCCTCGATTTCTCTGGGATGCGATTATCAGATCCTGGTTTTCTTATCATGGTACTACTCTTGGGATATCTCCTTTCCAACAAAAAAAGTATCATCAAAATCGGTTTCTTAAACAATAAAGTTATCCGCGAACACACATAAAACAAAATAAAAATATGTACGGTCGAATTGAGAAACCTCCTACTTTTTTTGAAGTCGGTTAAAAATCTGAGTAAAACATGGAGACGGACGGATCCTTCTGTCCAAATCTGTGACTCATAGTCAATTTAAAAAAAACGACGGGTTGCACTCCGGGAGTGCCGGCAGAAGTGAAAACTTGAATATTAACGTTGTGCATTTTTGATATTTTGGAATGGTTAGGGTATGCACGAATTGCTTTGATTATCAGTATAAAAGTACTATCATTTATGTGGTAGAATACAATATTTATTTATTGCGCTTTCATACACAAACATGACAATTTATAGTACATTAAAAAGTTTATATCTCAGGAAAATCAACTCCATCCGTCTTACGAATTTTCGATCAGGTCACGTGTCCTGACGCGAGTTTAACATTTTTTACCCATTACAAAACAAGTGCACAACGCCGCTAAAGAAGTTTTCACTACTCCATCCGTCTTACGAATTTTCGATCAGGTCACTGATTAACATTTTTTACCCATTACAAAACAAGTGCACAACGCCGCTAAAGAAGTTTTCACTTCAAAAAACTATGACTCTTTATACAAATCGATGTGCTGAATATTGTTATTGACCAATTTTGTGTGGAAAGCCCATATTTTTAAGGAATCCGTACTTCAAAGGAAAAAGGAGGAAAACCTACTTACGATTACTTTGGTGTCCGCTAGTCTGTTTGTCGGTCAAGGCCCTTTTTAAAAGCTTTTAGTTAGCTTGCGATATTTGTATGTTACATACATACAAATATCGCAAGCTAACTAAAAGCTTTTAAAAAGTTTATATCTCAGGAAAATCAACTCCATCCGTCTTACGAATTTTCGATCAGGTCACGTGTCCTGACGCGAGTTTAACATTTTTTACCCATTACAAAACAAGTGCACAACGCCGCTAAAGAAGTTTTCACTACTCCATCCGTCTTACGAATTTTCGATCAGGTCACTGATTAACATTTTTTACCCATTACAAAACAAGTGCACAACGCCGCTAAAGAAGTTTTCACTTCAAAAAACTATGACTCTTTATACAAATCGATGTGCTGAATATTGTTATTGACCAATTTTGTGTGGAAAGCCCATATTTTTAAGGAATCCGTACTTCAAAGGAAAAAGGAGGAAAACCTACTTACGACTACTTTGGTGTCCGCTAGTCTGTTTGTCGGTCAAGGCCCTTTTTAAAAGCTTTTAGTTAGCTTGCGATATTTGTATGTATGTATGTGTGTTTGTTTAGTTCAAATCTTGTGATCGATTTTAAAGTGACTTCCAGGTATCCGATTGAGATGAAATTTGGAATGAAGCTGTATTCCCGGTGACAATAGATCCTTTTGGTATTTTGAAGTTGATCTGCTCATGAAATTTGATGGTGGAATCGTGGTCCCAGAATCGTCTTTTATTTTCAATAAAATCGTAGCAAATACAGCCTTTTTTGAATTCGGAACCGTGTATTTATATTACTCATTTGAGCATTCGGCTTGTAAGCTAAAAAATATTTTCAAGTAAAAGCTTGGAAGAAATCGCTTAAAGCGATAAGTCCGCCTATGCATCATTGTATATTTTGCTAGTTATTATGTTTTTCATTACTGTATATTTGGTGTGCAATAAAGGATATCCATCTTGTCTTAGCTTATCTTGTACCTTAAAGCTTTTAGGTTTATAGAAAATTATCTCAGAAACTAGTGCAGTTAGATATTAAGTTGAAATTATCTCAGAACCTAGTGCAGTTAGATATTAAGTTGAAATTATCTCAGAACCTAGTGCAGTTAGATATTAAGTTGAAATTATCTCAGAACCTAGTGCAGTTAGATATTAAGTTGAAATTATCTCAGAAACTAGTGCAGTTAGATATTAAGTTGAAATTAATATCAAATACTTGTTTGTTTGTTCATTTGTATACTCTTTATTGACATGTTTGAATACAGAACATAAAACAGTTAAATATGGTATAAAGGCGGACTTATCCCTTGCGGGATCTCTTCCAGTAAACCTAATAATGCCATTTGGATTTAAAACAAATAAAAAAGGTAAGAGCAAAAGTTACAAAAACGACTTTAAATTTACAGTTTAATTTAAAAATTAATTATAGTTAAAAATTAATTATAGTTAAAATTATTTATAGTTAAAAAATCTTATGAGAGATAATGTTACTCACATAATAATACTTATAAATATAATTATAATACTAATATAAAAAAAACACTTAGGTCTACACGGTTCCTTTATGACTGTAGTTTCGTTAGAAAGAGTTGATCAGTATTTTTTTTGTCATTATTGGTAAGCCTTTGGCATCATCTCACCTTATGGTAAGTGACGATGATGCCAAAGATGGAAGCGGGCTTACCAAGATTACCCAACGCAATGGAGAACTGGCTATCTTATCTTCAAGCCGGAACACATCAATGTTGTTAAAACTTATGTTTGGCGGCAAGACTTAGATAAGATTAAGCGTCTGTATTCCCCGATTCGTATAATTTAGGAATCTTCAAGACGAGAGTGAATAGGCACTATTTGAGCTTGAGTGTTACATCCTCGGCTGCATCGGCACTTACCATCAGGTGAGGTGCAGCCAAACCCACTCAAATTTGAAAAAAAAAAAAAAGATGGTGGTAGCTATCCAGGCGGGCTTAGAAAATTCCCTACCACCAACCAAACCGAGTCTCACAATTTGACCCCACCGGGAATCGAACCCGCGACCTCCTGGTGTGAAGCGAATGGACTAACCATTATGCCACGGAGGCGGTTAATGATTTGTGAAACTCCATTTGACGGGTTCTGCAACGATTTTGTAACATCCTGTATATGAAGGAACTTTAACTAGGTTTGTAAAGCAGAAACCTGACACAGCATATAGGTAACGTATCCAAGAAATAAGTCCTTTATCTCTGGAAATGTAAAAATATTGTTAAAGGGGATTCCATATTTTTTTTGTGTTCTCTTGAGATAACGAACATGGGAAGGCTTTTTAAGTTTCTATTATAAGATGTTGCGTAAATAACAAAATTGGCGACGCTGAAAACCTTTTTCAAAGTTATGCTTTTTTTTGGGAACCGATTAGAAAAAAAATAACTAACTAGAAAAAAATGGATGAAATAAAATAAATTGATCAAGTTACTTTGATAAATACTTTTTGAGAAGTGTTCAAAAACTTTTAATTTTTATTATTTTTATTCATTCATTTAATAATTCGGCTAATATGATGATGATGATGATGAAGGCACGCCAAAATTATAGGTATTACACAATTCCAAAACATAGTCAGGTCTCATTCTAATCAAGATATCCCAAAATTAACACAAGATTTGAATTAAATAGAAAACACAGTTTTAAGTCTTCAGATTGTGATTTTTTTATTGAGTCATAAAATACATACGATAGGGTTATTTATGGAATAACACAACGTGCAAATGGCCTCCACGGCTTTGCAGGCACGGGTATGTGTTTTCTCATGTACACGACTAGGAAATCTTTTTTTTTTTTTTATTCACAATTGGTAAACCCTTGACAACATCTCACCTGGTGGTAAGTGACGATGTTGCCGAAGATGGAAGCGGGCTTACCAAGATTCCCCAACGCAATGGGGAGCTGGCTATCTTATCTTCATGCCGGAACACACCAATGATATCAACATTGATATTTGGCGGCAAGACTTAGATAAGATGGTGGTAGCTAGCCAGGCGGGCTTAGAAAATGCCCTACCACCAACCAAACCGAGTCTTACAATTGACCCCGCCGGGAATCGAACCCGCGACCTCCTGTGTAAAGCCAGTGAACTTTGCCTCTGAGCTACGGAGGCGGTTAAAAATGCAGTAATTGAATTGTTTCACGGGCTGGATGATGTGGCACGTATGGCATAATGAAGATACGTTGTCGCATAGCAGGTAGGTAGGTAGGTAGGGAGTGGGTTCTTTCCAAGCGACTTCCAAAAAGGAGGAGGTTCTCAATTCGACTGTATGTTTTTTTATGTGTGTGTGTCAGAACTTTTGACTGGGTGAACCGATTTTTATTATTCTTTTTTTATTTGAAAGCTAGTGCTCCCCGTGTGGTCCCATATAAATTTAATCAAAATCGGTGTAGTACTTTATTAGAAAATTAACAAAAACCAAAAATAACAATGCAAAAATGTTTAAGTTGATGCGATGCAAGTCGGTTTTTTAAAACGTGTTTAGCGTTTTCAATTATAAAAATGCCGATGGGTGCTACAGGTAATTGGAGTTTCTTCGTTAAATAAGACCTAGGAGAAATATAACAAGTATCATAAAACATTACACACATCAAATTTAAAACACAAATTACAAAAACATACATGAGTCTTAACCGTAATGGGTCTTTTATAAGATAGAATTACTTCGTTATTTCATTTATTTTATTAAAAAAGCGTCGGTGGCTCAACCGGTAACGACTCGGTCCATCTAACCAGAGGTACCGGGTTCAAATCTGGACGGCCAATGTACCAATGAGTTTTTCCAAAACTTACGTACATATACGGTAAGATTGCTTTAACGGTGAAGGAAAACATCGTGAGGAAACCTGCACACGCCTGCGAAGAAACTCGAAGGCTGTGTGTGAAGTCGACCAACCCGCACTGGGCCCGCGTGGTCGACTAAGGCCTAATCGCCTTGATTCAGGGTAGGCTCGAGCTCTTCGGTGGGGACGTATATGAGCTGATATAATAATTAAAAAATATGACGGATAGTGAAAATATTTGGATTTTTGAATGAAATTGTCAGTGGCGTGAAAAAGAAATAGATGGAATGAAAAGAAGATCGGATGTAAGCAGAACGAATAACAGCTCACCGCGCTACAACTTTGTTCTATCGTGTAACGCTCCATTTTTTTTTTGGTTTCATCTTTCCGGCTTTCAAAAGCGCGGAAAAGGCAAAGGTGACTAAGACCATACAGCCAGGTCTGACGTATAAGCTTCCTTTAGTTTTTTGATTTGTAATGCTAGAGCCGGTGCCGGTGCATTACAAATTTTCTCTGAAGTTCTTGACAGCATTTGCAGCAGTTACATTCTGAGGTGGAACACCCAGTTGCTGTAGGGCGTCTATAAAACTGCACCCAGAGCAAGTTGGGTTCTCACGTCCTCCTTCGTTTTATTTTCTTGTTCTCCACATTGCTCACGTGCACTAGATGATTTTCTCCACAATGCACCACTTCTTAAACAAAATCCTAGCAGAAAACAATGAAAAAACAACAAAAGAAAACTACGAATGCGTCTACCACAAATCCCGCCAAAAAGCCGCTCCATTTTTATTAAAACCTAACTTGTCAGCTGTCAAATTGTTTTTTTTGGGTTGCCAACACTCACTGCACAAATAGCGGCTAATTTAAATCTTGCGTTCATTTTGGGACACCCTATACATATGCTTATTATAGGTGCAAACAACAATGACGAGAAATTAGTATCAAAGCAACATAAAACAAAATTGGTAATGATAAAAACTTTAAAAACTGACTCAATCGCTACAACCAAGCATAATTTTGCTACATTTTATTATTTTGTTCATTTAAAAAAAACTTGTGGTGGCGACTGCAGTAACCCGCCACTGAACCTTAATACAAACGACGAGAGTTCAAAAATGTATACGTCATCTAGAACGCGCTATTAACATTTCTTCGCCTGAGTATACATATAAGTTCCAATCATCAACGGTTGGACCAAAAGCCGGTCGTCAGGTATACCACCTCGCTCTCTCACTTTGCTCTCGAAGAGTAGAAATACACGTACACCGCTCCTACATACTTACTTAACTGATTTTGATAAAAAATGTATATGGGACAAACCAGGCAGCCTATTGAACAAAAAAAGAATCATGAAAATCGGTTCATAATCTGCGAAGATATCGTGTAACAAATATACAAAAACATACAGTCGACTTGAGAATCTCCTCCATTTTGGAGTCGGTTGAAAATTTTAAGAAAAGCTATTTTTAAATTTTGACAAACAGTAAAAAACCGGCCAAATGCGAGTCGGAACTGCACACATAGGGTTCCGTACCATCATATTAGATGGCGCTAGTTTCTTCAAGTTCCAAAAAAACACGTCTTTCTATGGAGAACCCCTTATTTTTTCACTTTTTCTAATTTATTGTAATCGTTGTTATAGCGACAATAGATCATATTAGATGGCGCTAGTTTCTTCAAGTTCCAAAAAAACACGTCTTTCTATGGAGACCCCCTTATTTTTTCACTTTTTCTAATTTATTGTAATCGTTGTTATAGCGACAATAGAAATACAACATCTGTGAAAATTTCAACTGTCTAGCTATCACGATTCATGAAATACAGCCTGGTGACAGACGGACGGAGCTATCGGCGTTGTAATCCATACACATTCTACAGAAAGGAGCATTCTTGCCAACTTTTCACGACATAGCCTTGGTTTCCATTAGATTAATAACATAACCACCTCCGTGTCGTAAATAAGTAAATAAGAAAGTGAGTAAGAAGTAAGTAAATATACTTTATTGCACGCCAAAAAACAATACAGGACTTATAATTTGTAGTATACATAGAGTGAAAAGGCCCTTATCGCGTAATGGTTAGTCTATTCGCTTCACACCAAGAGGTCGCGGGTTTAATTCCCGCCGGGGTCAACTTTGTTAGACTCGGTTTGGTTGGTGGTAGGGCATTTACATAGCCCGCCTCCTGGCTAGCTATCACCATCTTATCTAAGTCTTGCCGCGAAACGTCAGTTAACAGCATTGATGTGTTCCGGCTTGAAGATAAGATAGCCATATCCCCATTGCGTTGAGGAATCTTGGTAGCCCGCTTCCACGTTCGGCATCATCGTCACTTACAATCAGGTGAGATGATGCCAAGGGCTTATCAATTGTGGATAGAAAAAAACCTAACCACTCAGGGAGTGCCGACAGTAGTGAAAACTTTTGACAGTTTTTAAGATTTGACCCTCCGAGTATTCCTGGTAACGGTAACAAGTAGCGGTAACAGTGTCGCGAGTTCAGTGGTATTTTCCCATCTCAAATACAGTTTGACCCTCCAAGTGTTTCTGGTGTCCAACGCGCCTAAAAAAGTTTTCACTCCAAAAAAAAAATTAAAGCCCTATTTTTCGAATCCTTCTAATTTTGTAACATCCTTTATAAAGAGATAACCCTTTCATAGTCGATGAATCTTTAAACGTTGAACGAAAGTAAAACATTGTATGCGTATGAAGCGGAGTTATTTACATAGGAAAATGATTTTGCTCGGGTTGTACCTTTCGAGGGGTTTTTGGAATATTTCATTGTATTATGATTCCCACCATTATAAAACATATCTGAATAAGTTAACCCGAATAACATACAATGTAGAATTAAGTCAATTTCGGAGAGGCGTTTAACCACCTCCGTCCATTAGCTTCACACCAAGAGGTCGTGGGTTCGATCATCGGCGGAATCTAACCAAAGTATATTAGTAATAACATACAGTATGGGCACTCCCTGCCGCTCTCTAGATTGCGACCTCACCCCCTCGTCAACCAGATTGGTTACAGTTTGGTTGTCGAATGTATATGATTTCGCCGCCAGCCATTTTGTTTGTTCCGTCGTTCGTTTTTTGAAATGTCATTTCTGGCTCGTTGTATGAAGTGTCCAAGGTGTGATCCAACTTTGTAAGACTCGGTTTGGCTGGTGGAAGGGCATTTTTTAAGTCTGCCTGGCTAGCTACCACCATCTTAACTAAGTCTTGCCGCCAAAACATCAATGCTAACAACATTGATGTATTCCGGCTTGAAGATAAGATAGCCAGTTCTTTATTAAGTTTAGTAATTTTGCCATCATCGTTACTTACCATCAGATGAGACGATGTCAAGGGTTCTTATGATATCTTTTTTTTTGACATCTTATTTATTTATTTTATTTTTTTATGTGACAATGATTTTTTTTTATTTTTTTACTATCATGTTACACTTTGACATTTTTATTATTTTTGGTTTAAATATGCAACTGGTGACGTGAAATAAATAATCTGATCTAATCAACCAGTTGTTAATAGAAAAGAGGGAGTAATTATCTTAATTGTTTTACTGGGATTTATATTTTAAACTATAAATTATTGAAAATAATACGTTAAGAAAACATTCCTACTAATATTATAAACGCGAAAGTTAGGACCGATTAGGACCTGGATTAACACAAAGGCTACTTCTTGCCACGCTCGCGATCCTAGAAACGACCTAGAAAGTCATAGAAACGTTGTCCATGCGAGTGAATCGGCAGGAAACAGCTAGTAAATTATGTAAAGGCTCTGTCGGTGGTATGTTTTCTTTGTAATCATGTTATATACGGGATGTAATAAAAATTGGTATAGAACCCGTTAATCGGAGCTATGCCGAAGATGGAAGCGGGCTTACTAAGATTCCCCATAGCAATGGAGAACTGGCTATCTTATATCTTAAATATGACATATTACTGTCTAACTGACGCATCGATACATAATACTTGAGTACGCGTCGCTATGCCAACAGCGTAGCCACGCCAACAGCCGATCTAACCCGCCGAATTAGATGTTTCATATCATTTATTCATTCATTCATTCATTCATATCAGCTCATGTACGTCCTCACCGAAGGGCTCGAGCCTACCCTGGATTAGGGCGATCGGGCCCAGTGCGGGTTGGTCGAGTTCACACAAAACCTGCGAGTTTCTTCGCAGGCGTGTGCAGGTTTCCTTACGATGTTTTCCTTCACCGTAAGAGCGTCGGATAAACGTACATATGAAATCGAAATTCGAAAACACATTGGTACGTGGCAGGATTCGATCCACGACCTCCCGGACAGGAGGTAGCGGCCCTTGCATAAAACAGAACCTTAGCATTATGTAATTGAAATGTTTCATACCGAGAAATCAACTGAAGAATTTGTTCTAAGTTGCAAGTAGCTCGAGTCTATTGCCCATTGTAACCGCAAGAATGATTCAGGGGCGTCGTCTTAAAGAAGAAAAGTAACAAAAAAAATGTTTATCATTATTAAGAAGGCAACTAAACCTCTTCAGGGACCGACGACGCAATGCACGAGCATCACATATAATCTCTTTGGAGCATCATGGACAGGAGGTACCGGCCGTAACCGTTACGCCACTGACGCTCCGAGGATTCCATGCCAACACACAATATATTTGTGTTGTGAATTCATAAATTTAATTACGCCACCGACGCTCAGTCATATATCAATTATACGCAATACGTGGGGTCTCGTTGAAACCTGTCATCAAAATAGGTTAAAATGGTGTTGTGTTGTTTCTTACTAATGGCAAATTCTTTATTAATGGCACTGCCCTTGTAAATCGTTTTCTCACTTGCTCGCATTGGGCGTCTATTTATGGACAGACTCATTCAAATACCTGTCTAGATTAAACAAAAGACTACTTCAAATTACGAAATCTACCTTTGTCTTGGATAGAGATGTCTCGCGCCTTATACAAAAGCATTTGACCTTTAGCTAGGTACTAGTTTTTAGGGTTAAAGGATAAAAACAGGACCCTATTACTAAGACTCCGCTGTCCGTCAGTCTGTCTATCTGTCCGTCTGTCACCAGGCTGTATTTCATAAACCGTGATAGCTAGATAGTTGAATTTTCACAGTTGATGTACTTCTGTTGCTGCTATAACAACAAATAATAAAAATTAGAAAAAGTGAAAGTCTCCATACAAAAACTTTTTTTTAAAACGTGAACGTACGAAGCCCTTTGTGCGTGGTTCTGACTCGCACTTGGCTAGTTTTTTCGAGTGATCTAAGACTACTTTAAAAGCTTTTCAAATATTTGTTTTCAGTGTAAAATACTTAAGTGAAATTTTGAATAGAGTGTGCTTCAGTGCTATCGGCGGGTTGGAATATTTAATTTGCGATTACTTAGTTTATTGTGCGTTTAGATAACTAAATATTTATTCAGAAGGACGGGGCGCCTAGATAGTTACAAATATTTAAATTTCATTTTAAAAGGTTGCTTTAGGTGGTACAAGCTTCGTTTTGTTTCATTAAAATAGCTATAACTTTTGCATGCGTCTTCGCCCGCGTGGACATAGTTTTTATGACCGTCATTGTGGGTGGTGCGCGATGCGCAAGCCGAATGGACATGAGGTTTCTCCAGATCCCTATGTCGGGTTATGCTAATATTTCACGTCACTTCCCACTTTTTTAAGTTTCCGTAAGAACAGTGTCGAGCTATGATGTTTTTGAGGGATAAAATGCTATTTTCGCGGGATATGTTAGCCTATGCCACATTCCACCTCGTTAACTAAGTATCTCTGTGTGAAAAATCACGTTAATCCGTTGCTCCGTTGCGACGTGAAGGAAAGGCAAACACCTTTACACATTTATATTTATGTAGTCATACTTGGAAACTCATGGCTGACTCTCGCGTTATACTCGTGACCGGGTGCTGTCCGTGTGAACTGGCCTACTCTTGTCAAAGGTTTTAATGACATTCAATAATTGTATGTATAACTTTTCGTGTCATATTTTTTTCATGTTCTAACGACATAATCTCTTCTAGGATTTAATTTTGACATTATTAACTAATGATGCTTTATTTCTTGATTTTTCACAAATGAAATTATGTTATTATTAATTTATGACTATCAGAAAGCACAAATGAAATTATGTTATTATTAATTTATGACTATCAGAAAGAGTGTAATTTGCACATATTTTGAATAAACACCTTGAATCTTGAATCTTGAAACGCTAAACACGTTAAAAAACTACTTCCATCGAAACCAATTAGTACAGTATAATTAAAATCGGTTCACAATTTGCGAGGATATCGCGTAACAAACGTACAAAAATAACATACAATCGCATTGCTTTTTGGAAGTCGGTTGAAATAAACAATTTAACTTAGGTCCATTCGATCGCAGATATATCTTTCTTATCTATGTTCAACATGTGCATTATTTTTGTATAAATATATATATATATATATATATATATATATATATATATATATATATATATGATTTTCAGCGAAACCAATATAAATAATTTTGAACAAAAAAAAACCGACCTCAAACAGGAAACTAAGGTTCCCCTCGATCCTGGTTCCTTTCTCTTGGGATATCTCCTTTCCAACAAAAAAGGAATTATCAAAATCTGTCTATAAACGACGAAGTTATCCGCAAACACATATAAAAAAATAAAAAATAGATACAGTCGAATTGAGAAACCTCCTCCTTTTTTTAATCGGTTAAAAAGTAGCCTATGTCACTTTTTACCTCGTCATCTACCTCTCTGAAAAAAATCAAATTAATCCTTTGCTCCGTTGCGACGTAAAGGAGGGACAAACAAACAATAATACATAGTAATAATAAGGATAAATAAACAATAAATATTATCTACTTTCTTAGCTCCATTGTTCGGTCGTAGATAAGCTACCACTATCTTACCAACATTGATGTGTTCCGACTTGAAGATAAGCCAGTTCTCCATTGCGTTGGGAAATCTTGGTAAGCCCGCTTCCATATTCGGCATCATCGTCACTTACCATCAGGTAAGATGCCAAGAGCTAACCAATTTGTTAATAAAAAAATATATAAATATTTCGATGAATATGTTACTACACCTGAACTACGCTAGTACTAATTTAAATACTGTGTCAATATAGTTAACATTGACGTTTGGCGGCAAAATTAGATAAGATGGTGGTAGGTAGAGAAACGGGCTTATAAAATGCCATTCTTCCTTCAATGGCGAGTCTTACAATGTTAGACCTAGCACGTGAGTAAAGTCTTTATTCTTTGACCTAGCCGAGAATCGATCTAGCCAACTCCTGGTATGAATGGACAAACCATTATGCCACGGAGGCGGTTTATTAAACTAATTGAATTTCTTATCTAGTTTAATTTCAACAAAATCTGATTGTGATCCTAAGCACGATAAATACAATATCTAGTATGTACTAATATATATACTGTGCCTGAACCTTCACTTAGTCAAAAAATGTTCAACATAATATCAGCCAAAAGACCTCCCACTGCTATATATGAACATAAGCCTCCCCCTAGGTTTCAACAACAACCAATCCTGCGTCGCCCGCATCCAGGTCCACCGAGTGAGAGACCTGCCTAGGCTACGTCTTCCGATGCTTCATTGCCGCAACGGCCGACCGTTCTACGAGCTATGTATTTTTGTTAGCTCATAGTTAATTTTGTAATGTTATCATGTAGTGTATACCTATTTTATCTGTAAACTTCCCTAATAAAATGAAAATGTGCCTCGCCCACAGCCACTTGAATATCAGCTCGTATATGTCCCCACCGAAGGGGCTCGAGCCTATCCTGAATTAGGGCAATCGGGCCTTAGCCGACCACGCGTGCCCAGTTCGGGTTGGTCGACTTCACACACAACCTTCGAGTTTCTTCGCAGGCGTGTGCAGGTTTCCTCACGATGTTTTCTTTCACCGTAAGAGCGTTGAATAAAGGTACATATGAAATCCGAACCACGACTTCCCGGACAAGAGAAAGCGGCCCTTGCTATTACGCCACCGACGCTCCAAGGCTAGTTGAAAACATTTCAATTCCGATAAATGTTACAGAAAAATCGAAATATTTCTATAATCAGTCATCCTAGCAGTAAATTTCGCTACATGTTCGTTGCCCCAGTAACATTCACAAATATAATGCTGAATACATTTCGTGTTAAGCCAGCCGGATAATAAAAGACCACAAACGATCGACTGAACATCAAAGGTCTCATTATACGCTATCGATTCGCCCTTAATTTTCCCGATGGATGTTGATTCTGTATACCAAGGAACTTGATTGAATTTTCCCTTGCGTACCTACCATGAAACTTAGGTAAGTAGGTATATAAGGTGTGACAAAATTAGCTGAAACCATTTTAACTGGTGCTTCTACCCATGAAACTGAACAACTTTCCCCATGGAACCCATAGTCAAATAGCAAAAAAAAATTGGCTCTCCCATACTAACTCGTTCAGCTGATCAGCAAACTTAGTAAGGGAAGTTCAATTTTTTTTTTGAGATTTGACTGTAGGTTTCATGGGGAAAGTTGTTCAGTTTCATGGGTATAAGCACCAGTTAAAATAGTTTCAGCTAATTTTGTTACACCTTATATATACAAATTGTAGTAGGTTAAGAGCGTAAGAGCGTCGGTGGCGTAACGGTTACGGCCGCTACCTCCTGTCCGTGAGGCCGTGGTTCGAATCCTGCCACGTACCAATGTGTTTTCGAATTTCGATTTCATATGCACGTTTATCCGACGCTCTTACGGTAAAGGAAAATATCGTGAGGAAACCTGCACACGCCTGCGAAGAAACTCGAAGGTTGTGTGTGAAGTCGACCAACCCGCACTGGGCACGCGTGGTCGACTAAGGCCCGATTGCCCTAATTCAATGTAGGCTTGAGCCCCTCGGTGGGGACGTATATGAACTGATAAGGAAGGAAGGTATTAGGGTAAGTCCGAGGGAGTTGGCCGTAGTTTTTAGGGGTTTTTTCTGTGGAAATTAAAACGTTAGGAACAATTTGTTTTTTTGTTGAAAATGTAACTTTAATACCCCTTAACACAAAGTTCAACTTCAATCAGTTAAAAAGGATTAGTTTAGTCTAAAAAAGATTTTTAAAACCTTTTCGTCGAGGTTAAGAGTGAAGTGGCTAGTACTCATTTTGCCTCATTCGTCGTCTTTTTAACCGACATCAGTCCACTCCTTTTTGGAGGGGGTTTCTCAATTCGACCGTATTTTTTTTATGTGCGTTTGCGGATAACTTCGTCGTTTATGAACCGATTTTGATAATTATTTTTTTGTTAGAAAGATCTGATTTTTATTAATTTAATTCCGCGCAATTTTCGTTAATCTACAATTATTGATTGTTTTTTATCCACAATTATCAATTGTTTTTTAACCACAATTGGTAAGCCTTCGACATCATCTCAAAAAAAGATATCCATCAGTTGCTTCTTCTACTATTTTTTTCCGCTATGTATATGGATTAAACATATAAATTACATACTATAATTGTAAAGAACAAAAACAAAATATTACTGTAGTATGTAAAATTTTTTGAATTAGATTTCGTTGTATCTGTGGTCGCTTTAAAAAAAAAGGGATTTTTAGCAACAATTTTGGCAACGAACGGAGCTCTAGCTAGGCATCTGATCTCTTGACTGATTTCATGTCACGTGATGTCTAGTTCAAGCTCAGGAAAATAGTTAAATTAGCATAATAAAGATAAGGTAAAATTTATATTTCACTTGAACAAAATGGATCGGCTTTTTTTTTTAAATATGACATCAGCAATAAAATAAAATACAGCTATATCGCGTCTTAACGCTCGAAACATACAGCAGTATGCATTTATTGTCTCTCCCTTTTATTATTTGAGAGATTATGGTCTCATATCAATTGTATCAATATCAGTTTAGTACTTCCAAGCAAATTAAATAAACAAAAAATACAGCAAAACTGTGTTTTAACGTGTTTAGAATTGTCAATTATTCATTCTTACTTTTATCGTCATTCATTTATATCAGCTCATATACGTCCCCACCGAGGGGCTCGAGCTCGAGTCGGATAAACTTACATATTATGAAATCTAAATTCGAAATCACATTGGTACGTGGCAGGTTCGAACTACGACCTCCCGGACAAGAGGCGGCGGCCCTAGCCATTACGCTACCGACGCTCTATACGTAAAATCGTCATAAATTCTTTTTATTAGTCTATTTTTGTTTTTCCCATACCTATCCTTACTATAATATTATAAATGTGAAAATGTGTTTGTTTGTTAGTTTGTTTGTTACCTTTTCACGCTTCAACGCCTTGACCAATCTTTATGAAATTTGGCATGCAGGTAGCCTGTGTCACGGGGAAGGACATAGGCTACTTTTTATCCCGGAAAAATAGCATAATATGATACAGTTCCTGAGGGAACTAAAAAAATACTCGATTGCTGTGATTTTTTGCACAGAGATGGCTGAGTAGGTGGGAAACGACATAATTTACTAATCACCCTTAAAGACAGTCATAAAAACGATATCCACGCGGGCGAAGCCGCGGGAAAAAACTAGTAAATTTATATTCCCAAAAACTTGTTTGTATGTTAATTTGTCTACTCTCTCCCCAATCGGTAATGACTCCTATACAAATATACATCGTGGCATGTCTACCTGGTTAGTTGGTTTACAATTTTAGGGAACCGTCACTTAGTATAAAATCTCCTAAATCTCTCTGCATCCATTACAGTAGGTAAATCATAGAACATCGTGTTTGCGAATGTTTCATTGAAAGAAAATGTTATAAGTGGCGTATATAGAAAGGTATATCGAAGCGTCGATGGCTCAACCGGTAATGACTCGGTCCTCCTAACCAGAGGTGCCGGGTTCAAATCCGGACGGCCAATGTACCAATGAGTTTTTCGAAACTTACGTACATATACCCACCGATTGCTTTAACGGTGAAGGAAAACATCGTGAGGAAACCTGCACACACCTGCGAAGAAACTCGCGGGTTGTGTGTGAAGTCGACCAACCCGCACTGGGCCAGCGTGGTCGACTAAGGCCCGATCGCCCTAATTCAGGGTAGGCTCGAGCCCCTCGGTGGGGACGTATATATGAGCTGATGTTATGATGTGTGATGTGTGATACAGTATTTATTTACCTACGATTAGGTGCCAAATAATGTAACATAAGAGCATCCTACACAGGCCTTCCTCAAGGATTTCCACGCCAAAATTTCATCGTGGAAACCCTACTAATATTATAAACTAGTTGTACCCGCGACTTCGTCTGTGTGGAGGTTTTGATTAACGATATTTAGAATAGAAATAGAAAAACTTTTATTTAGAGCACAGTACAACAATTTCCAGGTACAATTTACAAACGATAGAAATAAACTATAAAAAATAGCTGTACTGTGCACCAAAACGGTACTGACTCAGCATATGCTGCAGTATACTCTGCAGCGCTGTTATTCTGCCAGAAACCGGTTCGGCGAACGAACGCACGCTCTTCACATGTTAAAAATAAATTTAATAAATTAAAATAGAAACAATAAAAATGTTATTTTTTAAAAGTAGAGGCACAAGAGCGAACAAATTACATCGTTGTAAAACTAAATAGGTGCGATTGTATGCATGCCTAGTATGTTAGTAAATAGCTGAGCATATGTATAATAAATAAAGATATAAATATATAAAGGTAGGTACTTAATCTACAATAATATTACAAAGAGGCAAAGTTTGTAAGTTTGTTTGTAGAGTAAGTTATCTCTGGAACTACTGAACCGATTTGAAAATATTTTCACCAGTAGAAAGCTACACTTTCCCGATTGACACTACGCTCACGAACCGCTTGCGGCTCGCGCACCACTCACCCTCAGTGATAGTCACAAAAACGATACCCATGCGAGCGAAGCCGCTGATAAAAACTAGTTATGGGTATAAAGAATATCAATATATCATACTATAGAGTACATTTTATAAAGTTAGTTAAATTAAAAAAAAAAAAAAAAAAATTATTATGTAGTAAGTAGTTACTCTGATGTTTGCAAATCAAGGAGATACTCGCGATACTTTCCCTTAAAAGAGAACAAACTTTGTACATCGCGGACAGGAGGAGGTAAGTTGTTCCAGCATTTCGTGGCTAGATACCTAAAGCTTCCACGAAATGCAGAGGACCTATGCCGTGGAACACATAGGAGATAGGCAAAGGACTTAGTGTTGTAGCGATGGCCAGCAGCAGACCAAGTGAGTTTATTGTGCAGGTATTCAGGCATTTTATGTTTGATTACACGACAGTATTAAAAATTTTAAAAACCTCTGACAAAGAAACCGCTAAAAAGTAGAAAATAATATGTCTTGGCCCTCTAAAGTTTAATATAATTAGTTATATTTTTATCTAAGAGCTCTTTTACGCAAATACTACTCAACGTATCAGGATAAATTTGGTAGGTAGACAGATTAGGACCTGGATTAACATATAGGCTTCCTTTTTCCACGCTCGCGATCCACTTGCGGCTCATAGAAATGTCATAGAAATGTTGTCCACGCGGGTGAAGCCGCGGGAAAAAGCTAGTAAATTAATAATTTTGATCCTCTCTCCTTCAAAAAGCCTCGTGTAAACTTATTATACGATGTTCGGTAATATGTTTGGCATTATAATAAAATTAATGTGAATTGTGTTTGTCATTCTACAATCTACGTTGCCAACAGGGTTGCCAAGCGTCCTGTTTTCCCAGGACGTGTCCTGCTTTTGAGGTGTCCTGGATAGTTTTTTAATAGTGTCCTGGGTTTTAGGTGAATTGCCTTATTTGAGAATCGAGTATTTGAGTCAAAAAAGGTCAAACACAAGATTACAGTCTTTGGCGTCCTCTTTTTAAACAGAAATGTCCTGGTATTCCAAATTTGGGGATGGCACCCCTAACGTAGTAGTTATTTCGATCAATTTAGCAGTTTAGTTACTAACCAATGACTCCGTCTCTATGGGCCTTTATTTGCGTAACTATTCATCATCATATCAGCTCATATACGTCCCCACCGAGGGGCTCGAGACTACCCTGAATTAGGGCGATCGAGCCTTAGTCGACCACGCGGGCCCAGTGCGGGTTGATCGACTTCACACACAACCCGCGAGTTTCTTCGCAGGTGTGTGCAGGTTTCCTCACGATGTTTTCCTTCACCGTTAAAGCAATCGGTGGGTATATGTACGTAAGTTTCGAAAAACTCATTGGTACATTGGCCGTCCGGATTTGAACCCGGCACCTCTGGTTAGGAGGACCGAGTCATTACCGGTTGAGCCATCGACGCTTCGATATACCTTTCTATATACGCCACTTATAACATTTTCTTTCAATGAAACATTCGCAAACACGATGTTCTATGATTTACCTACTGTAATGGATGCAGAGAGATTTAGGAGATTTTATACTAAGTCCGGGTTGGTGGAGGTTGTAGGACTGGTGGCGAACCCTAATGTCAGAAGTTTTAAAACCGCCTTAATCTGACAGGGCTTGACGACTGCCATCTAGTGATAACAACCGGCATCAACGGCTTAACGTGCCTTGCGAAGCACGGAAACGGTCGAGAAAAAGGACACTAACAGTCTAACCCATCTAGGTAATGACCGTACTACAGGTCAGTTAACCTGCGTGATCAACTTAAACACGCAAATCATTACGACCGCTTCATTCGAATATTGACTCGATTATCCTTACTTAATATTAGAAATGTGTTTGTTTGTTTACTTTTCACGCTCCAACACCTCAACCAACCCTGAAGAAATTTGGCATGGAGGTAACCTGTGTTATGGGGAAACACAAAGGCTTATTTTTATCCCGTGAACATAACACAGTCCGTTACAGTTCCTGGGGGAACTGAAAATAAGATTCTTTTTTTTTCTTTAACATCGCAACGGAGCAACTAATTGTTGTGTTTTTTTGCACAGAGATGTTTGAGGGGGTGGGAAATGATATAGACAAAAAAAATAAAAAGCATAGCCTGAGACAGTTTCCGAGGGATCTAGGGAAAACTCATTTTCATCTCTCCTGTTCGGAAAGTTTAATTTTCATGAGTAGATAGCCGGGTGGAACATTGCTTTTCCATCCCTAGGGAGGAAAGTATTTTCATCCCTAGGGTGGAAAGTATTTTTTTTTTAATTACCAGCCACGGAGTCGAAGGTAATTGAGATACATCATATTAATAAATTACATTAAAATAAGAGGTTTTCATATACCTTAACTCAACTATACATTAAACGACGTGTTTATTACGTTCTATGGGTTGATATTAAATCATTTTATAGTTGGTCTATTTTTTAACAATTACAGAAGATTAAAATTTAAAATCATTTCTCTATCTGCTGCACGCCATAATGCCATGATAACATGACACTTTTTTTTTCAATTTTCGCCATGGCCACCTAGATGCACGTCGTGACCAACTCGATTAGGTACAATCTAGTCGGCCGTGGCAAGCGGCCATTGCGAAAAGGTTGGAGGCTGGGTTGGGTATAGGTAAACTTAATTTATTGATATCTGATTAATATTTTATATCATATAAATAATACATTTCCTCACAGTCGAAATGAAAAGTAGAGTGTTTAACTCGGGTGAAATGACCCATTCCACCCTCGAACTATTGGCGCTCTCACTTCGTTCGAGCGCCAGAAATATCTCGAGTGAAATGGGTCACTTTCTTCCCTTGATTAACAATTTACTATTCCAGGATCGCGCGCGTCGGCATCACAACAGAGCAACGGATTGGCGTGACTTTTTGTATAGAAATAGTTGAGGGGATGGGCATTGTGACTAGGCTGCTAATTAGAATAGCCCTAGGGATCTGGAGTGAACTCCTGTCTACGCTCACCACACACCCATAGAGACAAAAAAAGATGCCCATGCGAGGGAAGCCGCGGGCAAAAGCTAGTACATAGTATTTTTTTTCTTTCATATTTGATTTTGGAATTATATTTTTTAGATTAGACAAAAGTAGATAAACAATTTAGGAAAAGGATAAGTAGGCTCCTTTCATTAAAAAAAAATCAAACGTTTTAATGGAGACACATGAGTTTTATGATAATTCCACAAAGAATTCCGATCGGCTTTTGGCTGGGTTGCCACTTACAGGGTAGCTGCCATACAAAAAAAATCCTCAAAAATAGCTCTAACGAGTTTAGCAAAATTTTGCCAGTAGTAATGTTTATTATAGTACTATCAAGTATCGAATATCCTGATAAAACTCGGTAAATTTTTAGATTTTCTTTATGAATATACGCTTCTTTGTCGCTCGCCTACTTTAAGCTATAAAAGTATTAATCTACGGCCAGTTTAGTTGCGGAGTGTACTCAAGAATAGGGGATCGGACTGAATCAAAAATCAAATCTGAAACATGATTTCCTTGATTGCTCTCCTCTTGAAGTTTCAAAGAACCATACTTGTTTTGTTTTTCCATCACATCTTAAATTTTTAATTGATCAAATTCACAAAAAAAGTTCAATGACACTTAAAATCTATGACGTCACTTGTGGGTAAATCAAACATATTTAGAACAAAATTTCGTTTTTGACAGATCATAAAAAGTAACTCAAATGACTAGCAGTCCGATACCCTATTGCCCTATTGCACTAACTTTGTAACGCGGTAAGCTGATAATAGTTTTTCTTTCATTCCATCTATTTATTTTTTTACGCATGCGCTGTCATCTACGTGACAATATGATTCTAAAATCTTTCCATATTTCAACACCAAACTTAATAAATTGTAAAATAAAATAAGTTATCTTGAATTCGTCTACATATACATTTACCGGCTGCTCCCTTCAGAAGACCCATTTTAGGTAAGATATAATTATATGTATAATTCGTTGGTGAATAATGTAAATTTGATTTGTACAAAGTTTTCTAATCCTTGTATATTTCTTTTTAGGTCTTATTTTTACCAATAAATAAAATTCTGTTAGCACGTAAGGCATTTTTTAAAACCCACGCCCTTACGAATATATAATATTAGTACTAACATACAGTCTGGACTCTCCCTGCCGCTCTCTAGATTGCGACCTCACCCCCTCGTCACCAGATTGTGACGGTGTCCGGGATGTGCCCTTACCCTGCATCGTACCCGTCGTGCCACAACTTATTCCACCAGCCTCGTTCCTGCTTCGGATACCCGACACTTCTACCTCTATGTGGTAGAATTCAACCTTTGCGCACGAAGCGCTTCGCTTCCTTGTTCATTATGCGTAACACAAAGGAGTGGAACTCTTTACCAGCGTCTGTGTTTCCTGAGACCTTACAATGGGGATCTCCAAGGCGAGAGTGAATAGGTATTGTTTGGGATCGTGTATTTTATTTTTGACTCCCTCGTCACTAAACATCAGGTGAGGTTGGATTCAAACGCTCCCTAATCTATCTTTAATATAATAAAACCGTAACGGGGCCGTGTCTGTTCATGAAATATTTTTGGAAAATAATGACTGTGGTGGACATTACTAACGAAATAGAGGCCAAAACAACAACTTCTGGAATTTTTGTCTGTCTGTCTGTATGTTCGCGCATCACGCAGAAACTACTGGACCGATTTTAAAGAAATTTTGTATGGTGTTTCCTTAAAGCCCGGGTTAACATATAGGTACTTTTTATCCCGGGAAATTCAATAGGGCCCGTGGGAAAATTCAAAACCTCCACGAAGTAAGAAACAAACTCATTGAATATGAATCACAGCTTCTTCTCCATCACAAACAACGTTGAAGCTCTTCTAAAACGAAAATAATCGTTACGATTAAATTAACTCAACCGACAAGTCCTCCGCACAAGGCCCAACAACCTTAACTTATACAGTTAATTACATAAAACATCTTCAATTTTTCATTACAGGTGTCGACCCGGACGGGTATCATATCCCACTACGTTCGACTGCAAATAGTGGTGCCTGAAGCTTTCATCCTAGGCTCTGGAGAGCACCATGTTGACCTCGGTAGTGTCATACACCTAATATGCATCGTTGAGAAGGTGAGTCTAGATGTTTTAAGGTGACCTAGACCTAGACTAGGTCATTATTGAAGATGTCTGAGTGTGGTGCTATGTTAGAAGCCTTTGTTTTTTCAGTTATATTACATAGGCACCGTTTTGAGACGATAAAAGAAATTCTTTAATCTATCTGAGCGTTCGTTTATAGGCTAAGGCATTCTTAACACTTTCGCAGCTCATTTAATTATATTTTTGTCTGCTCCTGCATTGAGTGTTAACCCTACAGTGTTCGCGCATATGATCATACCATAAGAGGACGCGCGGATGACAGGCGTCATTCATTTGCTTACAATGATTTATTATAATACTAGCTTTTTAATTTTAATCGTTTTAATGACTGTCTTTAAGTACAACTACAAGTACATAAATGTATGTGGTCTATGGTACTAAAGCCTTTTTGGAAACCGGCTTGTTCGGGAGGCTGGAAGTCGTCAAACCTGCGTGCGAGACGATTCGTAATGACTCTCGAAAACATCTTGTAGACATGGCTCAGAAGTGGTCACAGTGAATCATCACTCACCATCAGGTTAAATGTAGTCTAAACGCACTTAAATTTTTAATTCAATAAAATCGTCTAGTGCATATTCTGTACGTGTATTAGCCGCCGGATTTAAAATAAACGACTCGCGCTTGGAATGCCTTCAGCATTAATTCATAATTTATTTTTCTAACCTGACGATGGTTGCGTGTGGAACCCTCAGAATCTCGCTTATAATAGGGATGATGACAGCATCAGATTATTATTATTATTATTATATCAGCTCATATACGTCCCCACCGAGGGGCTCGAGCCTACCCTAAATCAGGGCGATTAGGCCTTAGTCGACCACGCGGGCCCAGTGCGGGTTGGTCGACTTCACACACAACCTTCGAGTTTCTTCGCAGGCCTGTGCAGGTTTCCTCACGATGTTTTCCTTCACCGTTAAAGCAATCGGTAATGATATGTACGTAAGTTTTTGAAAAACTCATTGGTACATTGGCCGTCCAGATTTGAACCCTGTACCTCTGGTTAGATGGACCGAGTCGTTACCGGTTGAGCCACCGACGCTTTTCCGAGCATCAGATATTTATTATGAACTCTTGATCACTAAATTGCCCTCCTACTTAAACTTCGGAAAACCTTACTCGTTTTGTTTTGCATCAAGTCTTCGATTTTTTATTTACCAAAATCACAAAATGAGTACATAAATGACACCGCTAAACTATGATGTCACGCCTAGGTATTTCAAACATTTTTAGAACAAAATGTCGTTTTTGACAGATGATAAAAAGTAACTCAGATGACTAGCATTCGTCATCCCTATTCTGATGCGCGTGCATTTTGGTTTTTGTTGGTTTGTTTGTTTGTAAACTCTATAGTGTTTGTATATTTTGTAATATACATTTATAAAAATATAACACTTTAAACTTTCACGATTATTCATAATGACAAAATTTAAAACGGGGCTTGACGTGATTTTATTGATGTTGTTTTTACCCTAACGTTTCGACTATGCTTCGATAGCCGTGGTCACGAGTAGACTGGAGCCGCGGTGTCATTAAAAAAATATTATTTTATAAAATCACGTCAAGCCCCGTTTTCAATTATGTCATTACTTACAAAAATATTTTTTAAAAAAAGCTTATGTGCAAAGGCGGACTTATCCCTTTGAGGGATCTCTTCCAGTCAACCTTTGCAATAGTAAACAGAGGACTTAACTAGGATAAAGAAACACGTAATTGAGTACAAGCCAGTAAAAGAACATTATTACAACTAATATCACATTTAAACTTAAATAACCTAATTTTAATAAAAGCAAACTAAATTAAATAAATCTAACATATAAATAAATATGATACGTAATATCACTTTAATATATCTTATAATATATCTTTATATACATAATATAAAATAAATATATAAGCTCAAGATAGATGGGAAGATCTCATACATTAATTGCAATCAAACTAAAAATAATAGAATTTTTTTTTATTCGGCCGTAGATTTCAGCTACGACCACCAGCCGTATAACTCGCAGGAGTCTTACTGTACCTTTTTTTCAAATCCACAATTGGTAAGCCCTCGACATCATCTCTCGCCTAAAATCACCCGTATTGCAATGCCATCACTTTTTAGAAGTCGATAGTGCTCCACTTTAGACACGTTCGATAGGAGATAATCGTATTGACCCTTTTTATCTGAAGGTATAGTCGTGCCCCAGCCGAGTTTGGAGCGATAAGTATCTGATGTTGGCTTCCCTTTTCAGGGTTACTTTTGGCCCTTCTTACAAGTTTGTAAGGAAAATTGTCTAGAAACTTTAATACTCGTGTAGGCCAAGTTTTGATTGAACGTTTACGTGAGAGGCATCTAGGCATTTTTTTATTACAAAAAAATATAGATAACCTCTCCCTTACTGTCACGTAAATTAAAGGCATAAATAATGCATTTTATACTCCACCACGCTATGTCGTATATTCGTAATTGATTCTTAAAAGAAGTAGGCTTAGTAATAAGGTCTCATGGGCACGTTTCGGATAAGGAAATGTAGGTAAAACAGACATACAAGAAACGCGTTCTTAAAGGTTTTTGATTGATTGATTGATTGATTGCACAACATAAGAGAAAAAAAAAAGATACAATGATTAAGGAAGTTGTACATAAAGGCGGTCTTATCGCTAACAAGCGATCTCTTCCAGACAACCTTTAGGTGAAGGAAATATGAGAAATCATTATTGTGGGGTAGGGGTAGGGTAGGCAATAAACAAATTCATAGAAAAAAAAAACTATTTTTTCTTTATCGTAAAAACGGGATACATACAGACAACTTGGTATGACAATATAGTGCATATTGTGACAAAAATAATGGAAACTGGGGATAAAAACCCTTACGGAGTTTGCCACATATGATACGTAAGATTTAGAGGTTCGGGCCTAAACGGAGTTTTAAGTAAAAAAAATGTTATGGGGTAAATTAGAATATAAGTATGTATTTTATGATTATTTTAAAAGGAAGGAACAATAAACAATATGAGTATAAAAAAAGGTGTGATTACATTGGTTGACCGTGTTGAAAATTTAAAACAATGACCTACTTTATTTATGGACAATTCCCGGAAATAAATTTAAAGTTACAATTTTATTAGTATATAAAAAGGTTATTTTATAGAATGCCGGTAGGCAACGATCGTTACCGCCCCTTTGGTACTTAAATAAGTTACTAAGTTCTAAAATAATTAAATTTCACTTTGGTCTGAATTACCCTATTTTTCTAACATAACACGAATCAGATACAAAACACTTTTAAAATTTAAAATAAATAATTTATGGTTAGAAACTGGAAGCAGGAAATCTTCTAGGATGGCAGAAAAGTCAAAGAGTTAGAGAGACGCTCGGGACAAAAGATAAAATAAATATTCACTTCCCTTGGCAAGCAGCTGGGCGGGCAGTGAAAGGACTGGCTGGTGGTCAGCACAGCTCCATCTCAGGATTAATCCTTAATCAGGTATAGCGTCGGGACGTCAACCTCGCAGGGGGGTGGATGAAACCCTACGGACATATATAAATCTAGTACGCAGCAGTACCAAAAATACACGCAAAGCGGTTTCCTTATACAAATTACTTACCACAGAATAAAATAGTGGGCCTCAACAAAACAGTATAAAACAATTTATCCAAAAAAATTAAATTCACATGAGTGTAGACGGGATCACGATCAACCTTTGTTTTTCTCTTGTCAGAAAATAACAACTATTTTCAAATTCAAATTCCATAGAGCAACGACATCAAAAAAGAATTTAATTATGAAACGCAACAAAAGAGATCGGCTCGAAACGATAGTTAGCGTTTCAAAATACCCACAAACTCACAAAAAAAAAGGCGAGAAGTCCAAAAATTTTTGAAATTTGGACAACCCTATAGACGTTGGACAGCCCTGAAGAAGAAAAAAATAAAAACTCTCTAAGTAACTAGTTAACTACGAACGTTTACTTGAAGCTGGTAGAAATTGACATTTATACACGAACGTACACATACAAACGGCAAAAACTCCATCTAAAAGTGAACAGACTCAATAACCCCAACAACACACTAGCGTTAAAGGATCGCTGTGTATTGAGCCTAAAACTAGTCACTTAAGAAAACAGGAGAAATCAAACAACTACTAAAACATTAAAGACCAATAGGGTTGACAAAAACTGAAAAAACTTGCAAAACATTGTCGGTTACCCCAGCGAAAATGTGGACAAAAACGGTAAAGGCGGATGCGTGTAAAATCCGACTCACGGATAAAATCAACACCGGAAGTCTGAAACGCGATACGCAAAAGTCTAAAGGGACAACTCTACCGAAAAATTAGGCCATTTGAGGTAAGACAAGGCCAAGATTAATGAAAGAAATTTTAAAAATGGGAAAATGTTATAAGACCTCAAGAAATCTAAACAATACTGTGGAATACAGAAACGTTGTCACATAAAAGTGAACAGGGTACGCCAAAAATTTAAGGAGTACCTCGCAAAACAACGCGTAAAAATATTCAAAACAGTAACCCTTAAAGATTTTTCCCTTAAAACAACGTTAAATAATCGTGAACTAAAAGTAAGTCTGTCCCGACTTTCGACTGAAAGAAATCTAGAGTCTGGCTATCGACTACTTAAATTAAAAATTCTCTTGGAATCGTAAGGGAATACACAGGCAAAAACAACTCAACAACACGTAAGCAATTATCCGAAAGAGGTATAATGCCAATAAGCCGGGGAAAAAACGACCCGTGTGAAGAGAAGCAAAAAAAATCCGTGCATACAAACAAAAAACCACACGTTTCCAAGAAAACTGCACGATTAAATTAAGTAAGGGGGTCTTGAGGTATTAAAACTTGAACCATAATATCCGGAAAACGGATACACCCACGAACGACAAAAAAACGGGTTCGTTAGGGAAAGATTAAAGGCAGAAAAGGGGATAAAACATTAGTTCGGGCGCCATAAATATGTGACAAAAATAATGGAAACTGGGGATAAAAACCCTTACGGAGTTTGCCACATATGATACGTAAGATTTAGAGGTTCGGGCCTAAACGGAGTTTTAAGTAAAAAAAATGTTATGGGGTAAATTAGAATATATGTATTTTATGATTATTTTAAAAGGAAGGAACAATAAACAATATGAGTATAAAAAAAGGTGTGATTACATTGGTTGACCGTGTTGAAAATTTAAAACAATGACCTACTTTATTTATGGACAATTCCCGGAAATAAATTTAAAGTTACAATTTTATTAGTATATAAAAAGGTTATTTTATAGAATGCCGGTAGGCAACGATCGTTACCGCCCCTTTGGTACTTAAATAAGTTACTAAGTTCTAAAATAATTAAATTTCACTTTGGTCTGAATTACCCTATTTTTCTAACATAACACGAATCAGATACAAAACACTTTTAAAATTTAAAATAAATAATTTATGGTTAGAAACTGGAAGCAGGAAATCTTCTAGGATGGCAGAAAAGTCAAAGAGTTAGAGAGACGCTCGGGACAAAAGATAAAATAAATATTCACTTCCCTTGGCAAGCAGCTGGGCGGGCAGTGAAAGGACTGGCTGGTGGTCAGCACAGCTCCATCTCAGGATTAATCCTTAATCAGGTATAGCGTCGGGACGTCAACCTCGCAGGGGGGTGGATGAAACCCTACGGACATATATAAATCTAGTACGCAGCAGTACCAAAAATACACGCAAAGCGGTTTCCTTATACAAATTACTTACCACAGAATAAAATAGTGGGCCTCAACAAAACATTATAAAACAATTTATCCAAAAAATTTAAATTCACATGAGTGTAGACGGGATCACGATCAACCTTTGTTTTTCTCTTGTCAAAAAATAACAATTATTTTCAAATTCAAATTCCATAGAGCAACGACATCAAAAAAGAATTTAATTATGAAACGCAACAAAAGAGATCGGCTCGAAACGATAGTTAGCGTTTCAAAATCTTCTATTAGAACTACAAATCATTATAAAAAAACCGGCCAAGTTTGAATCATACTCGTTATGATCCCGAACCGAATAAAACAAAACCGTTTTTTGGTAAATTACACAGTTTGTTCTGTGTTATAAGATTACACAAAAACAAAAAAAAATGTTTGGCGGTACGAAACTCTCGGTGCGCGAACCTGATTTTCACTTAGCCGGCTTTTTTATAATTTTTAAGTAAATTAGTAATACGCATTGGATCTAACTACAAAATAAGCCATCTTATTACGAATTAAATCAACAACAACATAGGTTTAAGGCAAGGCTTTTGGACTTTCTTAATGTTTTTTCGTTGAAAAGTTTAAAAAAGTGAACTAAATTAAATTTTAATAAACATAGACTACGTAGTTTGAAAAGAAGAAAATTATGATATAAATTTCAAATTTAAAAGAAATATTTTTTTCCTACAAATGTTTACAGGCTTTGATTCATTTTGCTACAACTTTTTTTTTTCTTCACAATTGGTCAACCCATGACTACATCTCACCTGGTGGTAAGTGACGATGTTGCCGAAGATGGAAGCGGGCTTACCAAGATTCCCCAACGCAATGGGGAACTGGCTATCTTATCTTCATGCCGGAACACACCAATGATGTCAACATTGATATTTGGCGGCAAGACTTAGATAAGATGGTGGTAGCTAGCGAGGCGGGCTTAGAAAATGCCCTACCACCAGCCCAATCGAGTCTTACAATTGACCCCGCCGGGAATCGAACCCGCGACCTCCTGTGTAAAGCCAGTAAACTTTGGCTCTGAGCTACGGAAACGGTTTTGCTATGTTTGGGATTTTTTTACGATCGAGTCAAGTTAATCTAACTTACAAGGGCTCTACTTAATATCCTTGAATATAACATATCTTTTTTTCAGGCCAAAAAATTAAGCGAGAATAATTTTCCTGATTTTTTTGCTAAGCGCTTCTCACTGCTTATTAGCCAATATACCGCCTTAAAAAAGATTCCACATGCGAATTTTAAAAAAAAATCCATCATTTCGTGTACTTTTAATATTCTAAAACCCCGAAAAGAAAGGTCCTAAGTAAAGGCGAAACCTATTCTGTGATAAGGTACAAAAGCCCTTACGCTTCAAAGTTGTTTTTGTGGGTTAATGTCCAGCCCTTACTTTCCCCAAGAACGGAAAAGTAATAAGTAGGCATTAGAAACTTTCACGGTAAGGAGAAAACTTAAACTAGTGATACATTATTAGGTGGGATTAGACCAATGTTTTCCTAATTTGATTGGTTTGATGGCCGCTGGGGTAGTAAAGTTCTCGAGTGGCGACCGCGCACCGGTAAACGTAGCGTAGGACCGACGACCTGGTGATGATCGCGGGTAAGCGATGGATGCGGGCAGCGCCGGACCGGTCGTCGTGGAAATCCTTGGGGGAGGCCTTTGTCCAGCCGTGGACGTTTTTCGGCTGATGTGATGATGATGATGATTGGTTTAGCCAGTTCAGTGTAGGTAGAGCTTTTTTATCCATAATTGGTAAGCCCTTGGCATCATTTCACCTGATGGTAAGTGACGATGATGCCAAGGAAGGAAGCGGGCTTACCAAGGTTCTATAACACAATGGAGAACTGGCTATCTTGTGAGACTCCGCCGGGAAAGGAGCCCGCGACCTCCTGATGTGAAGCTAATGACTACCATTACCCCAGGGAGGCGGTTAAATGTTATTATAGATTTATACATATTAGGTTGTTTTCACGAATTGATTTAAAAAATTAAAAACCCGACAGCTATTATTGATTATTGAATTCCCAATAATAATTCTGTTTTTTTATTCCCAATAAATGAAATAAAATTTAATAAAAAAAAATATTTTTTTTTATTGTTGACATAAATACATATTACAATGGTACGTTATTAGCATTAAAATAAGCTCTCTAGAACCCCCACTAGTTAGGACACTATCGTTATGACCCCCCCTGAGTGTCAAAGCGAATCTAACGACACCTCGCACTCCAAAATCCGTCAAGCCACCCAAAAACTGGCCAAGTGCGAGACGAAATCGCGCACCAATGGTTCCGTATCACCACACCTTCGGTTATTTTTCCTTTGCATACATCCAATAATATACCATTTCAAGTATCTAAGTTACCTGGAAGTAGTCTATAATTTTGATGAGTGAGTCAGTCAGTTAACCTCATCATCATCATCAGCCGAAAGACTTCCACTGCTGGACGACGGCCTCCCCCAAGGATTTCCACGTCGACCGGTCCCGCGCTGCCCGCATATAAGTTTTCCGATGCGCGGTCGCCACTCGATAACTTTACTAACCCAACGGCCATCTGTTCTACGAGTTATGTGCGCTGCCCACTGCCACTTAAGTTTAGTTACACAGGTTAGATATTCAGTGATACCTTATTAAAATAATAATTTTCGGACGTCAATATCAAAGATAAATGAAATTCAATTATTAATGGAAATTGGGATTCTATGTGATCTGTGGGTCTCACTCTAAAACCTAGAATCCCAAATTCCATGATTATTTAAGACTTATTATACACACAAAATCGCAAGTATGTAGGTCAAACAGATTTTAAGATCAAGTTACCTATAAGGGAATGTCACAATAGGCCCAAAATGATTCGTGTAATAAAATCCACGGCTGGTATAATACGCAGTGTATTCACCGTGTGTCTCTAGATAGTGTTGCCAGACGTCGCCGGGGAAATGCTACCGACTCTTATGATATTTTTTTCGAATTGTGTTTTTCTCGCCAACGCCCTGCTACGCCTCTGCCAATCTGCCCACTGATATAGGTAAACGCTTCAAGTTCAATTGGTTACACGGAGTTGGCGAAAACTCGAACGGATTCGACTGTTTTGCCATTATAGCGATAGTCATTATATCTAAGGGACGCAATATGCGATCACTAAAACTATGGAATGGACCATGGATCGAAAACGATGGCACAGATGAGATACTTTAGTTACTTTGTACGATGGAGACAGTTCACACGGTTCAAAACCAAAGACCACGATTCACTCAGTAATGAGGTACCGACCAGAGAAATAGATAACTATATTATAGAGAGGTAGATAATTCATTTTATCAACACGCAGCACACATAAAAAACCGGAGTTGAACTCGCGTGGAGAGGGTTCCGTACAATGCCAAAGTCAAATACAAAATATCACATTTGAAATCCTCACAGTAAGACGCGAGTTAACTACTACTAGCGCTATCTAGTGGTGTTTTAGTGAACTATTTTCCGTAAGTGAACTTATTATATTGAGTTTACTACTTTATTTTCAATTGATAGAATTATTATAGGTTTTCCTGTAATCTACAAGCAATGAACTATATTTTGTATTGTTTTCAAAATTTGAGGCTTAGTAGTTTGGATAAGGGGGGAATTGTCAATTTTCGTCTTCTTTCATGAATAAAATCAAAACTATTTATTTTACAATAACAAAAACATATTTGAGATCCTCATAACGAGCCCTTTCATTTGATATTATATGACACAGTAAGGTTTGCAAAATAGTTATTTTGTTTCCTAATTAGTTCCCCGAAAATGACCCTTATTTTTAACAAATATTTATTTACTTCGCACATCTGTGTTTGTGTCATAGGATAACACCATCCTACCAAATTTCACCTGCTTTGGTTCAGTAGATTCGGAGCAAATTGGCTGTGATAGACGGACGGACAGACAGACAGACGCAAGAGTGATCCTTCCGTTTTTTTTCGGTATGGAACCCTAAAAAGAAATAAAAATAACGAATATGGAATTTGTTTGACGAGTTTGCCGGTTCCGTGTACCTAATGAATGGAACTGGAAGCATTTAGAATCAGGGAGCCAAGCTTGGTCTTCTTGTACTCAGTAAGGACATATAACTAAGTAAGGACGTGGGGACTAAGACCAAACCATGCGGTATAGGTTGTTGATGACAGATGATTCACAACTTAACCCTTAACACTTCCAGAGCCCAACACCACCACAGTACGTATTTTGGTACCACAACGATCGCATGATCAACTACGACGCAACCCGTGGCGGTATCACGGTTGAAACAGAGCCGGGCGCGCGCACACAATCACGGCTAACAGTGCGCGGCGCCACGCTCAAGGACTCGGGCAATTACACGTGCAGCGCTAGCAACACCGAGCCTGCGAACATAAACGTCTTTGTCTCCGAAGGCAGTGAGTACTTTACTGTAAATACTAGCGCATATAGACTGCAGACATTGTTGGCTATAAATGAAGCCAGATATATCTCACAGTGCGCGGCGCCACGATTATGAGGACTGTGACGCTGCGACTTTCATACAAACGACGTTAGCGATTTTCGCCTCTTAAATTTTAACCGATTTTGGCCAATTTTTGATATTTATCAGTAAGAACAAAAACTAGGTTTGTAGGTTTTTGTTTTTTTAATAATGTTTATATGTTCAATTTCATTGTCGTTCACATGTTTTCATATTAAACTAGTTTCGGCCATTGTTTGTTTGTTTATTTTGTTTATTTTTTGTGTTCAGTGAATGTTCTGGAAAATACTAAAATGTCATCGATGAAATTTACTGTAAAATCTGATAATTTATGTTTTCTAATAATGCTAGTTAGTATTCTTTGAATGCAGGAGAAGTTTTTAAACCAAATGGTAAACAGGTCCATTGAAAATGATTTTCTTGAGTAACAAATGCTGTTTTCTTCCTATCTTCCACTTTTAAAGGAATAGACCAGAACGCGGAATTTGTGTCTAATGTTGAGAAAAATTTACAATTTCTTGTTTTTGCCATTAAATCCTCTATAAACGGGAATGGTTGCGACTGAGGAACCACTATTTTATTCAAATCGCGAAAATCTATACATAATCTAGATTATCTTCCTTCTTCTTTTTTGTAGGCTAATGTTACAGGGGCTGCAAAAGGGCTATAAGATTCTTCAATTAATTTTTTTTGTAATAATTTTGAAACTTGCTGTTCTATTTCTTTTTTTTTCTTAAAATTACACCTGTATGGTCTTTTGCTACAATATGTATCTACTAGTAAATCTATATGTGCTTTATAGTCCTTCACTGAACCTACATCATATTTATCTTTCGCGAATAGTGATTTATATTTGTTAATCAATTCATCGATTTTTGAACGTTCGTTGATGTCTAGATGGTTTACTGAAATGTTGAAATTTGTAACTTCTATGTGTTTATTAAAGTTGACCTCACGTTTATCATTCATAAAAGCACATTTCTTCGCTGTTATTTCCCTACTATGATTTTTATTAATGAAACATTGTTTATTTCGAACTCTGTCACCTGTAAAGCCAGGAATATTTTCACCTGTAAAGCCAGGAATATTTTCATTATTTTGTATTATTTCTGTGTTTAGGTTTTGTGATATTTCTAAGTTTTCATTTTGAATAAGGTGAAAAGATTGTATGCAATCCAACCCAATTAAAAAATCATACTCAAAATTTTGTTCATCCATAACAAAAACGTTATTTTTTTTTTTTTTTTTAATTTTTAATCTTTAACGTTACTATTCGTATAGATTTTTTTACACCATTAATCGTTTTTAAATTCGGCTGATTATTGTTATTGTTGTTTGGGTCATTTTTTAAGGATAATAATCTTGAGTTGATTAAGCTTACATTTGATCCTGAATCATAAATCCCCAACGTTTCTATATAATCAATCATTAATTGTTAACTTAATTTTGATTAATGGTGGAATTATTAGTTTTTTGGATCTACTTCATTTAAACTCATTTCTAATTCAGAGTTATAAACACTCCTAATTGGTTCGTTTTTAGAGCGATCCCGATCACCTTCTTTATTTTTGAAACAACATACAGATTCTGAATGATACCGCATTCCTTTCTTTTCTTTTTCAGTTTTTTCTTTCATTTTGCTCTCTGAATCTACTCCCCTTTTTTCCACAATCCTTTTATTCATTAAATGTTCTAAGCCCCGAAAACTATTAAATAAATTCTCAGTCTCCTTTAATTTATTTCTATCAATTTCGTCTGCTATAAAGTTAGGTAGCCCAGTTACAATGAGATCAATTAAAGTAGGTTTATCTATTAATTGGTTTACCTCCAACAAAAGCCTTTCTTTCTTTAGAGCATATTCCAGTAATGAGCCCTGCCTATATATAGCATACCTTATTTGTGTCCAGCCTTCGTTTGAATATGTTGCACAATATATTTTTTTTCAAATGAGCCATTCTGAATTAATTGAATATTTTATAAGCATAGAACTATACCAATCTTGACAAGAATCGTCCAAAAATAACCGAAACACTTGAATCTTCTGAATATCTTCATCAATACCTATACGAGTACATTCAGCTTCGAAGATGACCATCCACTGTGATACACTTGATATTTTTTTAGTGAATTTTTCTATTACAAACTTTTCAGATAACTTCTTCAAACAAGGCTGTTTAGATTCTTTTTTCAATTCGGTAAAATTTTCCAGGATTTTTGAAAGAACCTCTGTTGACGTTTCATCTGTAAAAACCTGTTGTTGTGGTTTTGATTTAATCTCCTCCAGTAAATATCCTTTGAACTGCATATTTCCATCTTCATCCATATAATATGTATCACGTAACTCTGGTGTTACTGAAATCCATACTTGTCTTTTTACATGTCGTTTTTGAAGTGTAGCTTTAACTTTTTGAAAAGTTTGAGTTATAAAAACTCATCATGTAGTTGCACCGGTTGTAATTGTTCCGGAAATAAGAATATATTAATACGTTTGTTTTCGGATCTTCAATCGGTTTCACAACAAATTCAAATTTTATCTTTTCCATTGTTTACAATTGCTACAATTAATGTTGTTTTGTAATATGTTGTTTATTGAAACAAAAACCAAAGTTGTTGCTCTGTAAAGAGAAATTTAATTTTTATCAAACGTATTACAAATTACTTTTGCAAACACAACTTATACTTCTACACTTATTTAGGTACAATACAATATTAATAATTACTTACCTGTAAAGAGAAACAACATTAAAAGCTATTGCTTCAACTATTTTTATATTTTAAAATATTTCTTTCTTTGAATCACAATTATTCTCACTTTTTAATGTCCATAGTGTAAGTGTGCTGTCACCATAGATAATGCTATGGGCAATTCAAATTAAATGAAGAGTGAAAGAGCTTCATTTACATGAATAATTAAATAAACTAAACCTATAAACCTAGCTTTTGTTCTAACTGACAACCTGTCAAAAATTGGTCAATGTCGGTTACTTGTTAAAAGGTGAAAATCGCTTTTGCCGTTTGTATGATAAGTTTATTTTTTTCCGTGGGTTCACCACAGTCCTTTTAAAGATTGGGGCAATTACACATTCAGCGCTAGTAACACCGAGCCTGCCAACATGCACGTATTCATCTGCGATGGCAGTGAGTACTTTAATGTACTATAAACTATAACTAGTAAAAAAACGCTTGGCCATAAATGAAGCCAAATGAGGCTTAGAGCACACGGCGCTATGGGCTATGACTCAGGAGTAGCGCGATTAATTCCGGAGTATGGCAATTACACGTGCAGTGCTAGCAACGCCGAGCCGGCAAACATCACGTCGTCATCTCCAAAGGCAGTGAGTAGGTATTTTACTGTACTATAACTAGTGAAAAGACACTAGCCGTGACTATAAAAGAAGCCAAATGAGTCTTACAGCGCACGGCAGCGCGACGATTCAGGACTCGGGCATTTACACGTGTATTACTAGTAACGCCGAGCCGGCCACATACACGCCATCGTCTCCAAAGGCAGTAAGTATTTTACTGTACTATAACTAGTGAAAAGACACTGCAGCCGTGACTATAAAAGAAGCCAAATAAGTCTTACAGCGCACGGCGCTACGATTCAGGACTCGGGCAATTACACGTGCAGTAATAGCAACGCCGAGCCGGCAAACTTATACGTCATCGTCTCCAAAGGCAGTGAGTATTTTACTGTACTATAACTAGTGAAAATACACTGCAGCCGTGACTATAAATAAGCCAAATGAGTCTTACAGCGCACGGTGCTACGATTCAGGACTTGGGCAATGACACGTGCAGTACTAGCAACGCCGAGTACTATAACTTGTGTAATAGACGCTGCACACGTGACTCTAAATAAAGCCAGATGTCTCAAAGTGCGCGGCGCCACCATTAAGGACCTGGGCAAACACACGTGCAGCGCTAGCAACACCGAGCCCGCCAACGTACACACACGTCTTCGTCTTAAGACAGTGAGTAATCTTAAGGGCATATATGTAGCTCACAGAACTAATAATCGATAGGGAAGCAAAGTTCTCGAGTGGCGACCGCAAGAGACGTAGTGTTTGACGTGAAGCTGGGTGCATATGGCCAATTTATAATGTTGTGAGTTACGGTAAGTATAGCTAGATCAATGAGGGAAGCTTATGTTCAAAAATGGACTCTTTCGTGTTACAGACGCACGGACTGTGTAGGCAATTGAGAGGGACAAAGCTATATGTAAGATAAGGGCATACTTACAATATATCTTTTACTCTCCTCCGTTCACTGTAAGACGGCGCATGTCGACGACAGTCGTTAGGCCCGTATTTTAGGGTTGGCATCCCCAAATTCGGAATACTAGGACATTTCTGTTTAAAAACAGGATGAAATATAAGAATAATAGTTAATAGCAATGACGCAATGAATATATAGGATCAATGAAACTTAACTAATAACAAAAATTAAGCTGTAGCCCCTTCATAAGCTAGGTACTGTTTTCATTTATCGTCAATTTCTTAGAGAAAGTGTCTAAGGCTTAAGAAGTCCCTGCATACGACTGTAATCTTGTGTTTGGCCTTTTTTTGATGCTCTTCAATGTCTATCGCACCTCCACCGGGTATAGATATTCTCGATTCTCAAATAAGACAATTCACCCAAAACCCAGGACACTACTTAAAAACTATCCAAGACACCCCCAAAAGCAGGACACGTCCTGGGAAAACAGGACGCTTGGCAACCCTACCGTATTTGACAGAAAACCAATTTGATCCCTGTATTGCCAACTTACGAATTCCGCCCGTTTTGAGGTTAAACCACCACAGGCCTTCTTATAGTGAATGATCTGTACATCTTAACTTAACACTTGGCTTTATCAGTCTCATTAGCCGACCAGATCCGTGCGCTACGGCCTAAACCCTGTCACTGCATTATCCGATCTGTCTTGACAAGATCTGATATGACAAGGTAATACAACAAGTAAGAAGCAGCACATTAATCCACTACTTTCGTTCCAGGCAACAAAATGGCGGCCATTTTGCGCCGAAACACGAGCGCGTTCAACGGCATCACGTCTAGCGCGACCTGCCTGCTGCTTTTTGCGACTGCGGCCATGCACTTCGGCCTGCGATGACGTTGAAGTGATAGGATCGTAGTGGAATAAGTAGATAAGTGTAGGTGAAGGGGGAAAATGAAATAGTTGGCATATTTTGTCTTTGATCTCTGCTCATGAAACTTTACAAGTTTTCCAAGAGGCTTCCCAATTATTTTCCTTTTTTATTAGATAGCCACAATTGGTAAGCCCTTGGAATCATCTCACCTGATGATGTATAATGGTGAAAATGAAAGCGGGCTTACCAAGGAAACTGGCTATCTTTATGCCAATGATGTTTGGCAGTAGTAGTTAGATAAGATGGTAGTAGCTAGTAAGGCAGGCTCAGAAAATTCCCTACCACCAACAACACCGAGTCTTACAAACTTGTACCCCGCCGGTATTCGAACCCGCAACGTCCTGATGTAAAGCGAGTGAACTAACCACTACGCCACGGGGAGGCGTTCAAATCATAACCCTTCCTCTCCGCTTTACCGTGGTCGCGTAAAAAAAACTGTATCTTTTCTCTGTCATGTCTCAAGTCATTTCGAACTTCGCCTGTCCATGTACCTAGCTAGCCTCATAACCTTAAGGATTAGGTCCTTACTAGTTACCTCTTCACCTTTTAAAGCCTCAACCAATCTCGGTGAAATTTGGCGTGCAGTTAACCCGTGGAGAAGGACATAGGCTCTCTTATATCCCGATTTCTTAAGTGGTTCCCGTGGGATAGATGTGTCTTAACTATCTCTTTTTTTGTTAAATTCTTTGACGTCGTAATAATTGACGGGATATTTTGCACAGGATAGTAGAGGGGATGTAAAGTACTCAGACAACTAATTAGCATAGCCCGATATAGTTCTCGAAAGATCTGGATAAAACACATTTCCATACTCGCGAGCCATTGAAACTACGTGCACGCGGGTGAAACCGTGAGCAAACACGAGTTCCATAATTATGTAATTTAATTTTCGACTGACACGCTCAGAAAGTCTTTGTATGTCATTCCATTTTTGCGCGCAAAATTGTTTTTTATCCGCTAGCGTGAAAAGTTTTTAAAACTAGAACCAAATAACTATTAAATAGGGGATCGGACTGCATCAAAAATAAATTCTGAAATATGATTTCCTAAATTGCTCTCCTATTAAGTTAAAAAACTTTACTTGTTATGTTTTTCCATCACGTCTTCAATTTTTAATTAATCAAATTCACAAAATAAGTTCGTCAATGACGCTAAAAATCTATGACGTCACTTGTTGTGGGTACAAAATTTCGTTTTTGACAGATCATAAAAAGTAATTCAAATGACTAGCAGTCCGATCCCCTATTGTTTTTCTTGCACCTAAAAATTTTCCTCGGTGTAGTGAGGTGAAAATTTTGTGTTACGCTCGGCAGCAGTTATTTTGCGTCTCGTACCTTTGATACCCCCGCTACGCTCAGGATTCTATCTTTGAAATCCTAGATTCCTTCGCTTGCTCAGGTTTCGATAGGTAACTCGCGGCAAATAACATCTTTGCGGTCTTGCATAACAAACAACCAATTTTCTGTCATTTTAAACTGCCATGATCATTGGTTTTTAGAAATCTGCCGTGTAGTTGACTTACATTTTTCCCATTATTGTTTTCAAGTTGACGAATTTACATTTTATTTTTATTTTTTTTAATGAAAATAGTTGTTCAGATTCTTCAGTGGAGCCTTGTTAAAAAGAGTGCCAATGATTTCAGCTTCATCCTTTGGTTAGAGGCTTATGGGGCTGGTTATATATACCCAAGCCTACACAGGGTTGGTTCTGTTGTAGAGTTTGGATCTTGAATGTTTCTAGGACCTTTCTTAATTTTAATAAGTTATTTTAAGGCAAGAATTTTACAATTCATTACAGCTAGCCACACTCTCAATACCTAATTGAAGCAAAGAAAATATGGTCTTGAAATTTCTCGTTACCGCTCTGTCTCTTTCTGATTCTAAGCAAGAAGTGTAGCTCTTGCTCACACGCCTTAATTAGGAAAAGACAAAAGAGAAAAAGAAATTTCAAGGCCATTACTTCTTTACTTATTTAGAGTGTGGTCTCCAGATTTAACTATAAACTTCTTGTTATAAGGTATGTAAGGTCTAGTTGATGGTAAAGATATAATATTGATAAACCCTGTGTTATTGTAATATTAAATATCTTGGAATTTGATTCATACTGTATTAAAGGTTTAGCTATAACATTTTAATAAGAATAGTTCCATAGACTATAAAAACGGATAAAAGTTAATTTAACTTTATTACTCGGCGACTCCACTGCCAAACTTCATACCTACATTCATATTGAAATCCATTAAAAAACAACAATAATTTGAAATTGAAATATAATTGAAATAAAAAAAAATATCATATTTGCCATAATGTATTTTCAAATCTTGTGAATAAAAAATATTAATCAATTACTTAAAGAAGTAGGTACACAGGTACATACGTCCATACCTGTACTTTCTGTCTACAAACCATACTTGAAAAAAATATTGCTTCGTATCGTTTCCGCTGCGTCAAAAATGACCTATAATTAGAAGGGTAATGGCTTCGTTTCAGTTATAAGAACTATTCAACTAAAGGACTTATTTTTAGTTTCTGTACCAAGTGAAATCATTCCAACTATTGACTGATCGAACGGTATTTTGTATGAAATATCTAAAATACTTAGTGCATTGTTCACCGAGGGCAGAAAGTGGTCGATTCGCATCCGAATTCATTTCGAAGTGTGCCCAAAAACTTCACTTCATTCCCCCGGCTCCATTCCACCGTCGGTCAACGAAACGTAGGCAGGGGTTGCACCCTTTGTTGTTGATGTTCCACCTTTCCGCACGAAGCGTTACGCTTACTCATTTATTATGCGCAAAGCAATGTTCCACGGTGGAACATTGCTTTGCGCATAATAAATGAGTAAGCGAACTTCCACCCCGAACATCAACAACAAAGGCTGGTTACTGTTTCCCGATTACTATAATTTGGGCACCTTTAAGGCGAGAGTGAATAGGTATTACTTGAGTTTGTGCGTACCATCCTCGACTGCATCGTCACTTTCCATCAGGTGAGTTGCAGTCAAACGCACTCAAATTTTAAATAATAAAAAAGATGGTTTAGTTTGAGACCAGGTCTGAATACACACGATTTGGGAATCGCACTTTCTCCCGAGGTGAACAATAGTTATTTATGCCACTGCCAAGTAATGAGAGCCATTGTGCTAGTTTGTGCCACGAAGCGAATCTGAGTGGCACAATAGACAGCACGAGTCTTACAATGGCTTATTGCGTGCAGAGGCATACAATACTTTTTCTACGACCATAAAATAAATAAAAGAACATTTTAAACCGACAAAAATTTATCCATACAGCATAATCACACGCGATAGTTAGCCATGGCGCAGGTACGTGCGTTTTTTTATTAATGTCCTTGGCATCTTGCACAAAACACATTTAAATTTTGTCATAAATTATGACAATATTGATGATTATGACTCATAATCATAATCAGATATTGAATTTTTGAAGCCAAAGCCATAAAAATATTTAAAAAGTTTCATTGTTGTACAGTTGTCTCCTTTTGAAAGCCAAAGTCATATAAATATTTTAAAAGTTTCATTGTAGTACAGTTGTCTCGTTTTGAAATGATCGATCATTCTTAAACGACTTGTAGTAATGAATACTTTTGTGATATGAGGTTATTTATTAAGCAAATTACCAAATGGGAGTAGAAAAAAATGCTTTATACTCTTAGTACAAGTTCTTGTCTAAGTTTCACCTACAAGGAAAATAAAATAGAATCGGTGGGTCGCTTATCCCGCGTGAATAGTGATTTCCATTATTTTTTTCCGCACGCAGTTTGTATGTCGTTAAAGACGTTTTTTTGACTTTTTTTTTCAAAAAACTACGAAGATACTTTCCGAGCAGGTGTAGTGTAGATAATTCGATTTGTGACAAATTTAAGACGGACTAGGTTTATTTAGATATTATTTTTTAAAGAGTCACAACGCTGCGGGAAAGCATCGAAGAAAACTCCACCTCTAGTCTTACCTTCACATGCAACTGTAGAGTACAGTGAGCTGTTTTTTTTTAGCTGGAGCTTCTGCCCATGAAACATTTTTCAATTATCAATCAATTTACAAAACCTTTTTAGACATCCGATACAAAGTTGGCTAATCATCTGATAACGGACTAGTTCGCTTTTTATTTTCGAGTGACGAAGCAGTGAAAAAGGTACGTGATGGCAAAAAAAATCGAAGTTGAGATTTTGATGGGGATCGATCGTCTTGCACTATAGTCTAAAAAACAAAAATAAAAATGTGTGTTACTGTGTGTGAGTGGGTGGATGGGGGTGTGTGTGTGTATGTATGTGTGTGCGTCCGTTCGATGCTTTAGTTTCCAAACTACTGGACGGATTTGGGTAAAATTTGGGTTAGAGAAATAATATTTTAATATCTCTAGCCGTTTTTTTTTTTAAATTTTCCCTATCTTGATTTTTTAAGGTTGCTTCCATAGTAAAAAATACTTATTTTATACTCAAAAATGGCTAACGATTTTGATAACACTCGGTACGTTACTATAACTTTACATAGCCTACAGCAAGCAGTATAGGTAGTTTGTTATTTCAATCGGAATAGGGTTACCTCCCAAGCCTCCCATACAAATCCAGGTAGTTTTTTACTTTTCCCTAAAAATGGCTGTAACGATTTTAATGAAACTTTGTGAATACATAGGACTTAATAAGGTTTACTGCACTAGGTTACTTAATCCAGAAAAAATCCGAGTAAAGTACCTCTAATATAAACCCACATTATTTGTAAATTTTTCATCAAGTCTGATATACATACTTAACTATATTGTTTGCTACTAAGTAAGTGTATATTGTTTTTATTTGTGTATGCCCGACTACGACAGACGGTAAAGGCTTCGCAAGAAAGTATGCACAGCGTATCTGTACAAATTACTTTTATCCACAATAGGGGATCTGACTTCTAGTCATTTGAGTTAGATACTTTTTATGATCTGTCAAAAACGAAATTTTGTTCTAAAAATGTTTGAAATACCCACAAGCGACGTCATAGATTTTTAGCGTCATTGACTTGAAGACGTGATGGAAAAACAAAACAAGTAAGGTTTTTTGAAACTTCAAGAGGAGAGCAATTAAAATTAAATCATATTTCAAAATCTATTTTTGATGCTGTCCGATCCCCTATTGGCCCTTGGCATCAGCTCACCTGATTAAATTCATTTTTTTATTTATAAGGATATTTTTTTCAATTTTTTTTTTAATTTATTGGGGCCGGGCCGGCCGCCGGACGTTAGTGCCCGAAACCACAGTCATTAAATTAACACTTTCACTCTTCTGTGACAAACGTTCTTTGGGGAATGTTGTTCATGCAAATTGCAATGGGCAATACGATCTCAATCCTTATGACGCTGTGCTTAAGCTACGTTTCACCTCGAAGACAAGTCTTGATTTTATAATTTTCTTAGGCAATTCAGCGTGGGAATTTTAGTTTTTTTATGAAAGACATGTGTCTGTTACGTAGTAACTATTATCTAATCTGTGGTAAAATACTATACAGGCGACACGAAGATTAAGTGAATCTTTTTACTTGACTGTAACGACATGTTATAATTTAAAACAAGTCAATTATACACATTTTCCCAGATAATACAAATAATACTCTGTCCAGAAATATAGCACGATAAAATTGTTAATTTTCATCAAATATTTAGATTAATAGATAGGTAGTTAAAGTCATTACGATTATAGATATCCAAAGTATCTCCAAATAATGTAACATTTTCCAATAATAATGAAAGAAATAATGTAAAATATTGAAATAAACCGAAAGTTTATATTAGTTTAAGTAGTGTTTATAATAAAAAGTGTAATAATTATCTAAAGCAAAGGATTTCGATATTGTTCACTTTGTTACACTCGTATACCAAAAAATATTTTTTTTTACATTTAGGTTTTTTTTACATATTAGTTAAAATGGGTACAAGTACTTATTTAGATAAAAGTAGAATACATTATCATTTATTTAGTCCGAATTTTACAAAATATATTTTTCTCGGTTTTTTTTAAATTTATTAATTTTAATTATAGTAGTTTTAAAGAGTTTCATTTTGTAGGAAAAGTTAGTCCTGAACTAACTACTGATGAAAAAAATCATTGACTTTTGCTCAATGTTCAACACACACTAGTCTAAAGTCTAGTCTTAAAAAAAAATATAACAAAAGCTTTCTGTATAAATTTATTTGTTATATTCTCGTGTAAATAGCATAAGTTATATCAAATATGAATTAGAATAAATACGTAATTTAATTAAAAAATAAATAAAATAGGAATTTATTGCAAAAAGTACATAATAAGTCTTAACTGTAAATAAATTGTCAATGTTATATTACAAACTACTGTACAAACAGTTTCGGTGATCCTGTATGCAATAAATATTTCTTCGGAATTGTGATGTTTCATTGATAAAGTCTGAGCCATGACCACGATATAGTCAGCAAATTGAAGGTGGAATTAACCGCCTTCGTAGCTCAGAGGCAAAGTTCACTGGCTTTACACAGGAGGTCTCGGGTTCGATTCCCGGCGGGGTCAATTGTAAGACTCGGTTTGGTTGGTGGTAGGGCATTTTCTAAGCCCGCCTGGCTAGCTACCACCATCTTATCTAAGTCTTGCCGCCAAATATCAATGTTGATATCATTGGTGTGTTCCGGCATTGAAGATAAGATAGCCAGTTCCCCATTGCGTTGGGGAATCTTGGTAAGCCCGCTTCCATCTTCGGCAACATCGTCACTTACCACCAGGTGAGATGTTGTCAAGGGTTTACCAATTGTGCATTTAAAAAAAAGGTGGGTGATGTAGTCGCCGTTGATATTGATGCTGAGTCCACCCCAGTCCAAAAGCTTAAAAACATCTCCAAGGACGTCGGTGAACAGTTTCGGAGATATGACATCTCCCTGTCTCACCCCTCGCCGGGTTTCGAATTTTAGTCCGACCATATCTCAGTTCCGTATGTCATCACTGGCAAAACATACTGGTCGAAGACCTGGGTCTTAAGACACTGCGGTATCTGGGACGTGAAGATATTGCGAAGCTTCCCGAACGCTGCCCAGCCGAGTTGGATTCGACGATTGATCTCTCTCTTTCGAAGTTTGACCTACCTAACTGGACTGTTTGTCCCAGGTATCTACACATATTCGGTAATGTTAAATAATTTATACAAAAAAAGAGCATTTTTTCAGTTCCCTCGGGAATTGCATCGGACTATATTGTTTTCACGGGATAAAAAGTAGCATTTGTCTTTTCCAATGACACAGGCTACCGGCATGCCAAATTTTATCAAGATTGGTCAAGGTGTTGAAGCGTGAAAAGGTAACAAATACACAAACACATTTTTTACATTTATAATATTAGTAAGGATAATAAGGATTTTTTGAAAATACTACGGAACCCTACTTTGCGCGAGTCCGACTCGCACTTGGCCGTTTTTTTAATGTGATTGCTACCCCATGAATCACTGGTAGCATAATTAGGGCTTTGATGAATCAAACACTCAGCGGCACATAAACAACCTACAAATTTTTTCTCCTTTTTAAAATGGGGGTTAATAAGCACTTTTTTTTAAACAAAGAAAAGCAGACACTACAGAGCTCAGTCATTAAGACAGACCAGTGTGTGTTGCCAGTGATGACATACGAACCTGAGACATGGTCGCTTACTATGGGCCTAATAAGAAGGCTCAAGGTCAACTAAAGGGCAATGGAGCGTGCTATGCTTGGAGTTTCTCTGCGTGATCGAATTAGGAACGAGGAGATCCGTAGAAGAACCAAAGTAACCGACATAGCTCTCAGAATTGCTAAACTTAAGTGGCAGTGGGCGGGGCACATAGCTCGTAGAACATAATATGGCCGTTGGGGCAGTAAAGTACTCGAGTGGCGACCGCGCACCGGATAACGTAGTCTAGGCAGGCCTCCCACTTGGTGGACCGATGACCTGTTGAAGGTCGCGGGAAGCGGCTGGATGCGGGCAGCGCAGAACTGGTCGTCGTAGAAATTCTTGGGGGAGGCCTATGTCCAACAGTGGACGTCCTTCGGCTGATATGATGATGATGATTTAACATTGCAACGGAACAAAAAACAATCCAATACATTTGTTGCGATTTTTTGCACAGAAATAGTGGAGGGTGTGGAAAATGACATAATTTACTTACTATTATAATATCCTGACATAGTTCCGGAGGGATCTGGGGAAAACTCATTTCCACGCTCGCGCACGTCGGCGTCGCATCGGATTGAAGTGACGTTTTGTATATAATTGGTTGAGGGGGTGGAAAGTGTCATAGACAGCTAGTTATAATAGCCCGATATAGTTCCTGAGGGATCTGGAGAAATTCATGTTCATGCTCGCGAGTCGCAAGCCTTCACATTCTAAGACAGTCATAAAAACGATGTCCACGCGGGCGAAGCCGCGGGCAAAAGCTAGTAATATACTAAATGTGAAAATGTTTGTTACCTTTTCACACTTCAACACCTTGACCAATCTTGATAAAATTTGGCATGCAGATAGCCTGTGTCACGGGTAAGGACATACCTATGCTACTTTTTAGTCCGTGAAAATAGCATAGTCCGATGCATTTCCTGGGGAAGTGAAAAAATTGTATTTTTTGGTTTATTTCTTTAACATCGCAACGGATCCATGTTGTGATTTTTATTTTAGGGTAAAACGCCGATATTAAGCTTATTGTACCGTTATTCGAAGCCTCACAAATATTTGAGATTTGTTATTGCCTGCGGCCTGGTGGTTAGATGCCAATGTGATCGTAGCGTTGTTGAGATAATCAGGTGTCTAATAGTAATAGGCTAGTGTGTGATACTTTCGCAATTGAACCGGCCTGGTAAATGATGCATTTCGAGATGAATTTGAAACTAATCTAGAATGTGGAAAATTTTGTAAGCCAGTTCCACAAGAGGAGACGAAAGAGTTCCTCCTTCGTTTCGTAGGTACGAAACAACAGTTGTGTTGTCGCTTTGGACTAAAAGTGACGAGCTCGTTAGGTAAGGACCGTGACCTTTTAGTAAGTAAAAGACAGCGAGCATTTCTCGCTGATTTGAGTGAAGATCCGCTTTTTCTACAGACCATTGGCTCCAGATTCGTATTTTGTCTAGTACTGTATCCCATGTTTTTTCGGAGGCATCTGTTGCTAGATAGTGAGATATCGGGGTAAAATGAATCTGGGAACTGTTCTGTAATATAACCACCACTTTAGCTCTGCTAGGGCAGACATCGATAAAGGGAACTGGTGTCGTGGGTTATGATAGAGTAATTTTTGACACTGTATTAACAGGGCTAGATGATGTAACCGGTCTCTGGGAATAAGGAAGCTGGCAAAATTCAAGGATCCTACCAAACTCTGAATCTATTTCAAGTTCACAGTCTGCTGTACGAGTGCCTTGTTTAGTTTGGTTTTTAGAGCCTCGCACTTCTGTGTTGGCAAAAACTTTGTGTTGTTGTATGGGTCCCAAGCAATAACTAGGAACTCTAGAGTCTTCTTTGGTATCAGAATGGAATTCGATTAATTTATTTGCTGGACATAGGCCTCCACCAAGGATTTCCATGACGACCGGTTCTGCGCTGCCCGCATCCAGCGGCTTCATGCGACCTTCACCAGGTGATCGGTCCACCGAGAGGGAGACCTACCTATACTACATTTTCCAGTGCGCAGTCGCGACTCGAGAACTTTACTGCTCCTACAGCCATCTGTTCTACGAGCTATGTGCCCCGCCCACTGCTACTTAAGTTTAGCAATTCTGAGAGCTATGTAGGTTACTTTAGTTCTCCTACGGATCTCCTCGTTTCTGATTTGATCACGTAGAGAAAATTCGAGCATAGCACGCTCCATTACCCTTTGGGTGACCTTGAGCCTTCCTATGAGGCCCATAGTAAGTGACCATGTCTCAGTTCCAAGTAATCACTGGCAATACACACTGGTCGAAGACCTTGGTCTTAAGACACTGCGGTATCTGGCACGTAAATGTTAGGTTAGGTTAGGTTTTTTTAAGTAGCAATCAAGCCTCTCAGTGATCATGGCTGTGATGCCACATCAGCACCCTGAACGCATTATTCACTACTGGCTGGATGCGAGCAGCGTATGACCGGTCGATGTGGAAATCCTTGTGTCCAGGAGTAGACGTCTTTCGGCTGATATGATGAATCTGTTAATTGTTTGACTTTTACCACTCAATATTGTATCATGCTGTTCAATTAAAAGCACAGCTGTTTGCCTTTGATATCATCATCACAACAGCTCATATAAGCGTCTCCAGCGAGGGGCTCCAGCCTACCCTGAATGAGGGCGTTCGGGCCTTAGTCGACCACGCGGGCCCAGTGGGGGTTGGTCAACTTCACACACAACCTTCGAGTCTCTTCGCAGATGTGTGCAGGTTTCCTCACGATGTTTTCCTTCACCGTAAGAGCGTCGGATAAACGTACATATGAGATCGAAATTTGAAAACACATTGGTACGTGGCAGGACTCGAACCACGACTTCCCGGATAGGAGGTAGCGGCCCTTGCCGTTGCGCCACCGACGTGATATAAATAAAACAAAATTGGATATTATTAAGAAAAACTACAATATAAATAAGGCAACGTCATTTATTCTTATTTCTTACTACACCTTACTGAATGTACAAAACTTAAAAAATGTTTAACAGACTGAAATAAATAAATAAAAAAGTAAATGTATTTAAATGCGCGTCGCATTTTATCATAACATTCATAATCTGCAAAGCAATCATTTTATTTTACAAAATAAATAAAAAAGACCCGTTTTTCTTACATTTAAAAGTATCATAAAATTCATAATTGCATGTGATAAAATCAAGGGATTTTTGGAAGGGAAAAAAAATGGTGTGGGACCTGTGAACCTTCAGCTTCTATTCATCATACTGAACAACTTACCAAGTAACCCATAGACAATTCGCAAAAAAAAAAATTCGACGCTCCATACAAAAATGCACAAAATTGGTCAATCAGCTGATCGTTTTGTATGAAGAGTTCAAAAATGTTTTTGCTATTTCAGCAAACTTTTAAAACAAAAGTTGTTCAGTTTCATGAGTAGAAGCCCCAGTTAACGGGATCTACACCAATTTTGTTACATCCTGTATATTAGTACCTAATATGAATATAAAAATCCTTGGATAAAATAAAACACATCTAAAATACGTTGGATATGCACTAACACTGCTTACCGCGTATCTACACAATTATTTTCTGTCACAAAAGCCAATCTATATATTATTTTTTACATTTTTTATTTGTAAGTTGATGTATTTTTATATTTAGTTTAATATTGTTGTAACAACATTTCTGTATGTGCCTGGAACGAAGGTTTATCTTATCTTCAAAGGTTTTTTTAGCGTTGGCCAACCATGTTCCAGGTTTTTGTCTATTCCATACTCTACAGTCTACACCAAAATCCCTTTAAGGTCTAGCGTTATATCCTTTTTTTACATTCAATGAAGTTTCTTTTTGTTATCTTATGGACCGATAACCTTCATAGAAAACCGATAACCTTCATAGAAAACCGATAACCTTCATATAAAACCGATAACCTTCATAGAAAGCCGATAACCTTCAAAGAAAGCCTCGGTCAAATGATAGAAATAGATAATTACAAAGTATTTAGTAACGTATTTAGTTGTACATCGAGGTGTTGAAGTGTCTGTATGAAAACGCCACCATGTCGGTTCGCCTCCAGGACCAGAACTCGAAACCTATCCAGTTGCAGCGAGGGGTGAGACAGGGAGACGTTATATCTCCGAAACTGTTCACAAACCGATAACCTTCATAGAAAGCCGATAACCTTCAAAGAAAGCCTCGTTCAAATGATAGAAATAGATAATTGCAAAGTATTTAGTAACGTATTTAGTTGTACATCGAGGTGTTGAAGTGTCTGTATGAAAACGCCACCATGTCGGTCCGCCTCCAGGACCAGAACTCGAAACCTATCCAGTTGCAGCGAGGAGTTAGACAGGGAGACGCTATATCTCCGAAACTGTTCTCAAACCGATAACCTTCATAGAAAGCCGATAACCTTCAAAGAAAGCCTCGGTCAAATGATAGAAATAGATAATTACAAAGTATTTAGTAACGTATTTAGTTGTACATCGAGGTGTTGAAGTGTCTGTATGAAAACGCACCATGTCGGTTCGCCTCCAGGACCAGAACTCGAAACCTATCCAGTTGCAGCGAGGGGTGAGACAGGGAGACGCTATATCTCCGAAACTGTTCTCAAACCGATAACCTTCATAGAAAGCCGATAACCTTCAAAGAAAGCCTCGTTCAAATGATAGAAATAGATAATTGCAAAGTATTTAGTAACATATTTAGTTGTACATCGAGGTGTTGAAGTGTCTGTATGAAAACGCCACCATGTCGGTTCGCCTCCAGGACCAGAACTCGAAACCTATCCAGTTGCAGCGAGGAGTGAGACAGGGAGACGCTATATCTCCGAAACTGTTCTCAAACCGATAACCTTCATAGAAAGCCGATAACCTTCAAAGAAAGCCTCGGTCAAATGATAGTAATAGATAATTACAAAGTATTTAGTAACGTATTTAGTTGCACATCGAGGTGTTGAAGTGTCTGTATGAAAACGCCACCATGTCGGTTCGCCTCCAGGACCAGAACTCGAAACCTATCCAGTTGCAGCGAGGGGTGAGACAGGGAGACGTTATATCTCCGAAACTGTTCACAAACCGATAACCTTCATAGAAAGCCGATAACCTTCAAAGAAAGCCTCGTTCAAATGATAGAAATAGATAATTGCAAAGTATTTAGTAACGTATTTAGTTGTACATCGAGGTGTTGAAGTGTCTGTATGAAAACGCCACCATGTCGGTTCGCCTCCAGGACCAGAACTCGAAACCTATCCAGTTGCAGCGAGGAGTGAGACAGGGAGACGCTATATCTCCGAAACTGTTCTCAAACCGATAACCTTCATAGAAAGCCGATAACCTTCAAAGAAAGCCTCGGTCAAATGATAGAAATAGATAAATACAAAGTATTTAGTAACGTATTTAGTTGTACATCGAGGTGTTGAAGTGTCTGTATGAAAACGCCACCATGTCGGTTCGCCTCCAGGACCAGAACTCGAAACCTATCCAGTTGCAGCGAGGGGTGAGACAGGGAGACGTTATATCTCCGAAACTGTTCACCGCCGCCCTGGAAGATGTTTTTAAGCTTCTGGACTGGGGTGGACTCGGCATCAATATCAACGGCGAGTACATATCCCACCTCCGATTCGCTGACGATATCGTGGTCATGTAAAGTAAACAAGTGGGTCCTAAAATGAACATGGACAAGACGAAAATAATGTTAAATGTCCGTGTCGCACCCACTCCTATAAAGGTTGGAGACTCTACATTGGAAGTTGCTGACGAATATGTATACCTGGGACAAACAGTCCAGCTAGGCAGGTCCAACTTCAAGAAAGAGATCAATCGACGAATCCAACTCGGCTGGGCAGCGTTCGGGAAGCTTCGCAATATCTTCACGTCCCAAATACCGCAGTGTCTCAAGACCAGTTGACCAGTGTGTGTTGCCAGTGATGACTTACGGAACTGAGACATGGTCGCTTACTATGGGCCTCATAAGAAGGCTCAAGGTCACCCAAAGGGCAATGGAGCGTGCTATGCTCGGAGTTTCTCTGCGTGAACGAATCAGAAACGAGGAAATCCGCAGGAGAACTAAAGTAACCGACATAGCTCACAGAATCGCTAAACTGAAGTGGCAGTGGGCAGGGCACATTGCTCGTAGAACAGATGGCCGATGGGGCAGTAAAGTTCTCGAGTGGCGACCGCGCAACGGAAAACGTAGCGTAGGCAGGCCTCCCATGCGGTGGACCGATGACCTGGTGAAGATCGCGGGAAGCCGATGGATGCGGGCAGCGCAGGACCGGTCGTCGTGGAAATCCTTGGGGGAGGCCTTTGTCCAGCAGTGGACGATTTGTGGCTGATATGATGATGATTAGTTGTATATGGTGCTGGTAATGTAAGGACGAGACGGATACTTTGCAGTTGTCTCTTTCTATCATTCGGCCGAGCAATCTTGTTGTCTATGATAAAAGCTTCACACTACACTATGGCCGCCTTGCGAATAGTGCGTTAACCCTCGTTGTGTGGTATAGTAAATTCAACAACACAGGCAAAAGGCTTACGGCAAAGTATATCAGGGTGTCGGGTTTCATATGGATTAAACGAAAACTATTAATAGGGTACATGAAGGGCTATTCAAAACACCGTTTTCATGTTCCGTGAAAGTCCACAGTTATCGAAATATTCGCGTTTCGATTTTCAGATTTTGTATAAAAAATAGCCTTTGCTGGACTTTGATGTCAGTTTGTAAAAATAATCATCATACAATTAAGCCAGCAAAATACAAGAAAAACTTTTTCACTTTATTGTTCAGTATGACGAGTAGAAGTCAACCCCCAGTCAACAGGACCTACACAAATTTTTTACACCCTGTATATAGACTTTGGTATTACGATGCACAAGGGGTATATTATGTAATTGAATGGCGCGTTTCGAACATGATTGATATTATGCTCGATACTCGCCATTCTATTGATATTCACTCTGTATATAGACTTCGGTATTACGATTCACAAGGGTATTATGTAATTGAATGGAGAGTTTCGAACATGATTGATATTATGCTCGATAGTCGCCATTCTATTGATATTCACTCTGTATATAGACTTTGGTTTAACGATGCACAAGGGGTATATTATGTAATTGAATCGCGAGTTTCGAGTATAATTGATATTGATTGATATTCTATTCTATTCTATTTTATTGGTACCTATGTTTAGAAGCCCCAGATTTAAGGTTTTAATACACCAATTTTGCTAAGCCCTATCAAAATAGTCTAGGTCTTTTAACTTATCTACCTAAATAATGTATAACAACGAAATTGATTTAATATGTATACATATCTGTTAGACTCATAACGCTCTGGTACTCTCGTGATCTTGATCCTGTTGCTTGATTAGGTTCCAATAGAAGCCTTTCTGTTTCTTAAGCTGGTCGTGGGTTCCCATCTGAAAATAATAATAGGTTTTTTATAGACTTAAGCTTTATCATCGAGCGACGGTGGCGTAACGGCTAGGGCCGCCGCCTCCTGTCCAGGATGTCGTGGTTCTAATCCTGCCACGTACCAATGTGTTTTCAAATTTAGATTTCATATGTACGTTTATCCGACGCTCTTACGGTGAAGGAAAAACATCGTGAGGAAACCTGCACACGCCTGCGGAGAAACTCACAGGTTGTGTGTGAAGTCGACCAACCCGCACTGGGCCCGCGTGGTCGACTAAGGCCCGATCGCTCTTATTCAGGGTAGGCTCGAGCCCCTCGGTGGGGACATATATGAGCTGATATCTTCAAGCTTTATCATCATCATCGTATCAGCCGAGAGTCGTACAATGCTGAACAAAGGCCTCTCCAAAGGTTTTGAACGACCGGTCCTGCTATCTCTGCATCCAGCTGCTTCCCGAGATCATCACCAGGTCAAAGCTCCACCGACTGGGAAGCTTGTCTACACTAAGTCTTCTGATGCGCGGTCGCTACTCGAGAACTTTACAGCCTCGACGGCCGTCCGTTCTACGAGCTATGTGCCTCACTTGCTGTCACTTGAGTTCAGTGATCTGACGCTGTTGTCTTACAAATACATGTTTTTTTTATCTTGCAAAACGTTAAGCTCTACTAATGAAACTGAACAACTTTCTCTAGAAACCCATACTAAATTAGCAAAAAAATTATTCCCCATACAAAGTTATACATTATACTACTGGTATTTTGAATGAAAAGCCATTTTTGCTAATTTGGTATGAGTGTTTTTTTATTATTATTTATTGGTTAATCTCCCGAAATAACACATAATACGGTTTCATAACTACTGCCTTTAAAGGTCAGACAGACAGACAGACAGCTTGGACTTAGTAATGAGGTCCCGTTACCTGGAGGGAACCCTAAAAACGAAATGTCAGATTGAATCTAAACTTTGTTAATATATTGAGAAAACACATATCAATATCTGTAATTTGTCTTGATCATAATATATAATATTTCAACAGAACTAAATAAAGACTAGAATTAGTTTTGTACTAAAAGTTCCAACTCGTGACTGTGACTTTTAATTAGTTCTTGATAGCAAAGGATATGAATGTATTCGTGATTACAAACAACTGTATGTCAAATATGAAAAAAAATGGTCCTTTATACATTTCTGCCGATTTAATAACGATTTGATAACGATGACCAAAAATATTTTTTTGATTTGACATATACTTTCTTTGGGAAAGTTGTTTGTTATCACGGATACATGTATATATTTTGTTATCAAGAACTAATTAAAAGTCAACCTGTATATGTGACGGCGCATCATGAGCGCCATCTATTGGATTTCGTTGGGACGAGATCGAGAGGTATTAAAGAGACACTGTCGGTCTAACGGAGCGTTGGGTCGATGGTCAGCGCGTCGAATAGAAAAACTCACTTTTCATTGTCTATATGTTTTTTACACTTAAAACTATTTTTGGATAAATAATTATATTGAATTTTGAAGAACGAATCGGCACTTTATAGGTAAGCACGTAATAAAAAATGACGGTGAGATTCAAGATTCAAGATATTTATTCAAAATAGGTGCAAATTACACTCTTTCTGATAGTCACAAAATAATAATATAATTTCATTTGTGAAAAATCAAGCAATAAACAATCATTAGTTAATATTGTCAAAATGCAATCCTTGAAATAAACCAGATTATGTCATAAGAACATGAAAACAACATGACACGTAAAGTTATAAATAAAAATAAATTAATGTCATTGATACATATGACAAGAGTAGGTCAGTTCACATGGACAGCACCCGGTCACGAGTATAACGCGAGAAAATAAAATACATACCTCAACGATCCAAGTACATACCTCAACGATCCAGGTACTTACCTCAAAGATCCAAGTACATACCTCAACGATCCAAGTACATACCTCAACGATCCAGGTACATACCTCAAAGATCCAAGTACATACCTCAACGATCCAAGTACATACCTCAACAATCTTCCCCCGGTTTAGCACCACAATGATATCGGCATTCATAACAGTGGACAGTCGATGTGCAATCACTACGACGGTCCGCCCTTTAGCTGCTGTTTCCAAAGCTTTCTGCACCACTTGTTCACTAGCTGAGTCGAGGGCACTGGAACAATACACCATCATCATGATCATATCAGCAGAAAGACGTCCGTTTTAAACCGCCTCCATGGCGTAATGGTTATTCCATTCGCTTTACACTAATTGGTCGCGGATTCGATTCCCGGCGGGGTCAACTTTGTTAGACTCGATTTGGTTGGTGGTAGGGCATTTTCTTAGCCCGCCTGGCTAGCTACCACCATCTTATCTCAGTCTTGCCGCCAAACATCAGTGTTTACAGCAATGATGTGTTCCGGCTTGAAGATAAGATAGCCAGATCCCCGTTGCGTTGGGGAATCTTGGTAAGCCCGCTTCCATCTTCGGCATCAACTTCACTTACCATCAGGTGAGATGATGCCAAGGGCTTAGAAAATGTGAATGAAAAAAAATTTAAAAAAAGTCCACTTCTGGACAGAGGCCTCCCCCAAGGATCTCCACGACGACCGGTTCTGCGCTGCCCGCATCCAGCGGCTTCCCGCGACCTTCACCAGGTCATCAGGCCACTGAGTGGGAGGCCTGCCTACGCTAAGTTTTCCGGTGCGCGGTCCACACTCGAGAACTTTACAGCCCCAACGGCCAATCGGCCCCAATCGCTTCAGTTTAGCGATTCTGTAAGCTATGTCGGTTACTTTGGTTTTCCTGGGAAACTCATTTCTGATTCGATCGCGTAGGGAAATTCCGATATAGCTCGCTCCATTGCCCTTTGAGTGACCATGAGCCTTCTTATGAGGCCCATAATAAGCGACCATGTCTCAGTTCCGTATGTCATCACTGGCAACACACATAATACACCATTATTTTTGTAATAGATGGATAAATAATTATTTATCATCTGCTACAACGTAAAAAAACTGGTCAAGTGCGAGTCGGGCTGGCGATGCATCGATGGCGCACCGTGAATTCCGTACCACCAATATATTTGTGTTGTGTATTTAGAATAAAGTCGAACATATAAACTCCTCTCTTTTAATTTCTGTTAAAAAATAAGTCTGATTTAAGGACAAACTTGACATTGTAGTTGAAAAAAATTATCTTCCATTCATCGATATACATCACGGTCAATTCTTCAACTGCAAAGCTAAGTTTGAGATCGCAAAAAATCCTTGGGGCGAGGCCTTTGTCCAGCAGTGGACGCAGTTAGGCTGATATCATGAGTCGACCAACTTAAGATGTGCAGTTGGATTTGCTAATAGTTCATAGATTTTCCATTCAAAATGTTCTATTACTGACTGCAAAAACAATTTTGTTTTCTAAAGTATACATTTACAGTCAAACCTGGATAAGTGAGAAAACTCTATAAGTGAGAGTAATAGCCAGGACCCATCATTTTAAGCTCCTAAAACCTCTATTAGCGAGAAACAGAAACCTCTGTAAGAGAGAGTCGTTTTTCCCTCATAGACCTCCGTAAGTGAGACTGCTACTTATCTATACCTCTATAAGCGACAGTCGAGCTTTATTTACAAATTTAACGTCTGCTATTTTATGACTCATTCTTAACTTTCGTGGAACTTCCTACCATTGTTTTTGTATTGTTTTCTCGTCAATATTGTACCTATTCTATTTCTTGGAACTAAATAATGTTGTTATTCTATCGCATTCTTTTCGAATGGACACGTGTGCCTGTGTGCCGTCCTGTTTGTCCGACTTACTCTGTTTATAGTTATCAATTGCGAAGGAAAGTTCTGTTCTGCATCATGTCTAAACGGAAAATTAAAGTACTGTCATTAAGTGATAAACTTAAAATAGGGAATGCGTTTGAATCCGGCAAATCGCGAATTGTAATTCTCTGAATTACAATTCGCGATTTGCCGGATTCAAACGCATTCCCTATTTTAAGTTTATCACTTAATGACAGTACTTTAATGACAGAGTTTAATTTACCAGAATCCACCTATTATAAAATTATAAAATCAAAAGACTCTATAAAGTCTGAGTGCTCTGATGGACATGGAAATATTAAGAGGACTAGAGTTTCTGAATTTTACTAAATTCGTACTTGCTGTGACTTGTTATTGCCGCGTACCCTTATAAGAGAGAAACGCAACCCATGTACCTGCATTAGCGAGAAACTCGGGTTAGTGAGAAACCTCTTTAAGCGAGAATGAGATTGTTCTCCCTGGAACTCTCGCTTATCCAGGTCTACACACACTTGGCCTGTTTTTATGATTGTCTTCGAGGGTGTGCGGTGTTACCTTGTAGCCTCATCCAGAATAATAACAGGCGGGTTTTTCAGCACAGCCCTAGCTATCGCTATCCTTTGCTTTTGCCCTCCGGAAAGCGCCATGCCTCTCTCTCCCACCATCGTGTCGTAGCCTTCGGGGAAGTTCGTTATGAATTCGTGCGCGTTCGCTGTTTGAGCTGCAGCTATTACCTGGAAAAAATCTGATTTTAGGGTAAAGGAATTAGAACGTGTGGCTAAACTGCAAATGATCCGTAAAAACAATCGTTATCGTAATTATGGTATATTTTTAATGAACTTAATTTTGTTATACAGAATGTTTATGCAAACCCAATAAACCCTTCAGGTGGTAAATAAGAATGCAAAAATGAACAACTTTCTCCAAGAAACATAGGTTTGACCATAGGGAAATCTAAAAAAATCCTTCACATAGAAACTTGACTAATCAGATGATTAATTTGTATGGGAAGTCCAATTATCTTTTTTAATTCACTATAGGTTTCTCAGGGAAAGTTTTTCAGTTTCTGTGTCTTATTCAACTTCTTAAAGGTTTCTTGGGTTCCCATAAACACCCTTAGGCGCATGAAATTAGCTAAACCTGGACATAATTCGATAACTGGTCGTTTTTATTATTTTATCGGATATTGATATTAAGTATCAAAATATGAATTAGATATATGATGTAAAAAAATTCGCGGTGGTAACGGTTTTTTATAAAAACCATGAGATTACATTACCTAACTTTTTCTTAAAAGCAAAATAGATAACCAAATACCGTGTTAGTATAATTTTGAGGTGAATTTAAATGATATCACCTAATAGCAAAATTAAACCGAAAATAGTAGCGTAGACAGGCCTCCCACGCGGTGGACCGACGAACTGGTGAAGATCGCGGGAAGCCGCTGGATGCAGGCAGCGCAGGACCGGTCGTCGTGGAAATCCTCGGGGGAGGCATTTGTCCAGCAGTGGACGATTTTCGGCTGATAAGATGATGATGATGATGTAGCATCCTCGACTGCATCGTATGTAGTCGAACTCGATCACACTCAAATTAAAATATATATATAAAATATATAAGTTGGTATTTCAACGACGGTGAAAAACTATGACGTCACGCTTTGCAATTTCAGACTTGTTAAACATTTTTTTTGTTTTTGACAGATGCCTATTATACTTGCTTCAGCATCTGTAGCTTCAGGCTTGCCATATCTGATGTTCTCCTTGACATTGGTAGCGAAAAGCACCGGCTCTTGTCCAATCAAGCCAAGCGCACGCCCGCGGAGCCACTTGGCGTCCATCTCGCGAACATCTATGTCGTCTATTGTCACTTGGCCTTTGTTCACGTCGTAGAATCTGGAAAGAAATATAGATATGCATATACAAAAATTCATCTAAATTGTAAATTTTATGATTTTCCTTTAATTTATGAGTAATTTCTATAAATTATAATTCCACTAGCTGTTTCCCGCGGCTTCACCCGCGTGGACAACATTTCTATGACTTTTCGAGGGTGCGCAGTGCTCGTGGAAAAAAGTAGCCTATGTGTTAATTCAGGTTAATCCTAATCTGTCTACCTCCCAAATTTCAGCCGGATCCGTTCAGAAGTTTTTGCATGAAAGAGTAACAAACATACATCCATACATTCTTACAAACTTTCGCGTTTATAATATTAAGTAGGCTGAATGAGAAGAGAAGCCTGCTGCGAACAATTGAAAATAGAAGAGGAAATATTCTAAAAAAATCAAAGAAGGAAAGATAGAGGGAAGAAGAGGCAGAGGAAGATCAAGGTGAAACTCACTCACATCAGCTCATATACGTCCCCACCGAGGGGGTCGAGCCTACCCTGAATTAGGACGATCGGGCCTTAGTCGACCACGCGGGCCCTGTGCGGGTTGGTCAACTTCACACACCACCTTCGAGTTTCTTCGCAGATGTGTGCAGGTTTCCTCACGATGTTTTCCTTCACCGTAAGAGCGTCGGATAAACGTACATATGAGATCAAAATTCGAAAACACATCGGTACGTGGCAGGACTCAAACCACGACCTCGGATAGGAGGTAGCGGCCCTTGCCATTGCGCCACCGACGCTCCTCGGTGAAACTACATAGAGCAAATCAAAGGAAAGGCTGCTGTCGTGTCGTATAAAAACTTTAAGATGATAGCTGAGGATAGGAAGCATTGGCGATTACTCCACAGACAAGAGCATTCTTTAAATTTTTATGTTAACCCTGCAGTGGTCGCGTTTTTTACATATGAAATCCATGGTAATAAAAAAATAAATTATTCGTAAACAGTGTTCGTGTGTTACACAGGATTCCGTGTACTTTAAGTATGACAATCCCCACCCCCGCTCTGTTCATTGCAAATATGTATGTAGTTCCTGATTAGAAAATAATAGTTGATTTATTTTCGCAATAAGCGTTAACGCGTATTAAGGTCTCATATAATCCTAAGTAAATTTTCAAAGACGATTTATAAGTAGTTTGTGTTTTGGTTTATTTTGAAAAAACTGTTATTTTTTCTGTTCAGTTTATTGTTATTATTTAATTTTAGATAAAGTACTTGTCATTTTTCAATAAAAAAAAATGAATTTTAATAAAAAAAAATTAAAAAAATATGGCATACATAAGTAAAATCCACGCGACCACTCAAGTGACTTTTTGGGGGCGCGACCACTGCAGGGTTAAGTATCCTTTTTTACATTTAAGAGTAAACAAACGAACAAGAGCAGTGCTCTTAAATAAGAACAAGAAACTCATTAGCAGGAATAATATAATAAATAAAGAAACGATTGGTGTCATAGGAAAAATACATGTTTTTTTTATAAACTGCAGATTCTATCCCGATTTCAGATATATTTAAATCTGTTCTTTTTGTTTTAAAAATATAGTAAAGTGTAAGTTTATTAAAATTTGATCTTCTCACTCTGGTTTAAAAATTTCTGACAGTTGATTTCGCCACTACCACACCCCGGACACTTCCAATGTATAGCCAGTCTTCTTCATTCTGTACACGTTTAAGTAGTAAGACTAGGGGGGGGGGGGAGGGTCAGAACGAATCTAGAGAGCGGCAGGGAGTGGCCATACTGTATGTTAGTTAGTAGTACTAATATGTATATGACGCAGGCGCAAATATAAATCAGTTGTAGACAAGTATGCTAACCTACAACCTCCACCAATCCGGACTAGGCCCCCCTGTACGGAGTACGGCCTGACTTTCCCAAGTTTTGTAACAGACCTGTGGTGAGTACGGCCTAACTTTCCCAAGTTTGGTAATAGACCTGTGGTGAGTACGGCCTGACTTTTCCAAGTTTGGTAATAGACCTGTGGTGAGTACGGCCTAACTTTGCCAAGTTTGGTAATAGACCTTGGTGAGTGCGGCCTAACTTTCCCAAGCTTGGTAATAGACCTTTGGTGAGTACGGCCTGACTTTCCCAAGTTTGATAAGACCTGTGGTGAGTACGGCCTAACTTTCCCAAGTATGGTAATAGACCTGTGGTGAATACGGCCTAACTTTCCCAAGTTTGGTAATAGACCTTTGGTGAGTGCGGCCTAACTTTCCCAAGCTTGGTAATAGACCTGTGGTGAGTACGGCCTGACTTTCCCAAGTTTGATAAGACCTGTGGTGAGTACGGCCTAACTTTCCCAAGTTTGGTAATAGACATGTGGTGAGTACGGCCTAACTTTGCCAAGTTTGGTAATAGACCTGTGGTGAGTACGGCCTAACTTTCCCAAGTTTGGTAATAGACCTGTGGTGAGTACGGCCTAACTTGCCCAAGTTTGGTAAAAGACCTGTGGTGAGTACGGCCTAACTTTCCCAAGTATGGTAATAGACCTGTGGTGAATACGGCCTAACTTTCCCAAGTTTGGTAATAGACTTTTGGTGAGTGCGGCCTAACTTTCCCAAGCTTGGTAATAGACCTGTGGTGAGTACGGCCTGACTTTCCCAAGTTTGATAAGACCTGTGGTGAGTACGGCCTAACTTTGCCAAGTTTGGTAATAGACCTGTGGTGGGTACGGCCTGACTTTCCCAAGTTTTGTAACAGACCTGTGGTGAGTACGGCCCAACTTTCCCAAGTTTGGTAATAGACCTGTGGTGAGTACGGCCTGACTTTCCCAAGTTTGGTAATAGACCTGTGGTGAGTGCGGCCTAACTTTCCCAAGTTTGGTAATAGACCTGTGGTGAGTGCGGCCTAACTTTCCCAAGTTTTGTAACAGACCTGTGATGAGTACGGCCTAACTTTCTCAAGTTTGTAATAGACTTGCGGTGAGTACAGACTAACTTTCCCAAGTTTGGTAATAGACCTGTGGTGAATACGGCCTAACTTTCCCAAGTTTGGTAATAGGCCTGTGGTGAGTGCGGCCTAACTTTCCCAAGTTTGGTAATAGACCTGTGGTGAGTGCGGCCTAACTTTCCCAAGTTTTGTAACAGACCTGTGGTGAGTACGGCCTAACTTTCCCAAGTTTGGTAATAAACCTGTGGTGAGTACGGCCCAACTTTCCCAAGTTGGGTAGTAGACCTGTGCTCCAACCTGAAGCGTTGTTAATGAAACAAGCCATAGATGGACTTGAAAAGTTTCTAACCTTTCTAATAGAGCAGCTATCGTAGACTTCCCATTGCCTGATGTTCCAACAATGGCAACCGTCTTGCCCGCCGGGATTTTCAAGTTAAAATTCTTTAGCACTACCTGGAATTAAAAAAAACATATTCATATATCAAGTTCCAAAAGACCCATTCAACGCGAAATTCCTATTATGGCGGTATTATTACAGTGTTTCGTTATTTTTGACGTCAATTACTCCTAAACGATAGAAAACCCAAGGTTGAAAAAAATACCCTTATTGTTGATGAATTGATGATGTTCCTTAAAGTCAAAAGCTATTAGAAACACGATTGAGTAATTTTGGCTAGATAGGCTGGTTCACTGTGAACAACTTATTATTAAATGCTAAGAAAACAAAATGTATAAAATTTTGTTTGCCAAATGTAAAAAAGGTCAATAATAGCGTTATATTAGACAGTAATAAATTAGAATTTGTAAATACCACGGTGTTCCTTGGTATAACTTTGGATGTTTCACTTCAATGGGGACCACACATTGAAACTTTAGCGGGAAGGCTTAGTTCAGCTGCTTATGCCGTTAAGAAAATAAGACAGTTAACGGATGTAGATACTGCAAGACTAGTGTATTTTAGTTACTTCCATAGTATAATGTCTTATGGCATATTACTGTGGGGGCATGCGGCTGATATAGAAACTATTTTCATCCTGCAGAAAAGAGCTATCCGCGCAATCTATCAGATGCGATCACGTGACTCGTTACAGAATAAGTTTAAAGAAATCAATATTTTAACTGTTGCTAGTCAATTTATATATGAAAACATCATGTACGTTCGTAAGAATTTGCATTTATTTCCTAAAAACAGTGACAGGCATAATTTGAATTTAAGAAATGTAAATAAAATAGATATAGCCTTTTCGAGACTGAGTAAGGTTAAAAAGTCATTTGTGGGGCAGTGTATAAGATTCTACAATAAAATTCCAGAAAATGTAACTAGTTTGTCAGAGAATAAGTTCAAGACTCATGTCAAAAAAGTTTTGTGCTCTAGAGGATATTATAAAATAATAGATTATGTAAATGACAAAGATATATATGTTGATTCTATATCAAATACCATTACCTGAGACTGTAATCTGAATCATGATTTTATTGTAATATACTGTATTTTTTTTTGTTTTGACTATTTAAAAGTGTGTGTGAACACCTATTTGAAATAAATTGTTTTTGATTTTTGATTTAGAAAAAAATCACAAATATAGGTCTACACCGTTACTTTCAACTCTAGTTATGACTAATATTTTGAAGTATAAATTTTAAAAAAATATATACAACAATATTTGTTATTATAATACAAAGTGAGAAAAAAAATTCAACAAGTTCTTCAAGTTATTATTTTTTATTCATTGTAGTTTTTGATTGAAACGAAAAACCATTGAAAAAGTGTGGTTATTTTCTTTACTCTTTACACGCAAAGAAAAAGACATAGACAACTGTTCCAATCAATACCTCGTCTTAAACAAATTTAATTTAAAGTAAGCAGTTTCCCTTAAGCTAGCTACGAAAATGTTAACTATCGATACTTATAAAGTTGTTTATTCTGACTATAAAATCGTTTGTCCTGACTAACTCTTACCGCACAGCTCAAACCACTGGACGCATCGGCTTCAAAATTGGCATACACATAGCAATTATGAGGTAGGCGTCCGCTAAGAAAAGATTTTAGGAAATTCCCAAGGGAACGGCAAAAAACGGAATCCGCGCGGGCGCCGCTGGGCATCCGCTAGTTGCTTAAATTTTAAAAACTAAGAACTAGAGCAGTTGTTAAAATCAGGGGTTTATTTAAAGACGAAATTGTTCAGTGTTTTGACAAGATTTCCTATAATTTCTTTATATGTAAATAATACGAAGACCTGTTGAGGGTCCAAGAAAGCTGCTAGATACGGGCAGCGCAGGACTGGTCGTTGTGGAAGTCCTTGGGGGAGGTCTCTGTTTAGCAGTGGACGTCTTTTGGCTGATATAACGATGATGACGATGATGCAATAATAATAAAAGAAGGAAAACACCCAAATAAAATTCGGCATGGGGGGTGTGACAAAATCATACTTTTGATTAATTCTTTAACACTTTATTGCACAACATCACATCAGCTCATATATACGTCCCCACCGAGGGGCTCAAGCCTACCCTGAATTAGGGCGATCGGACCTTAGTCAACCACGCGGGCCCAGTGCGGGTTGGTCGACTTCACACACAACCTTTGAGTGTCTTCGCAGGAGTGTGCAGGTTTCCTCGCGATGTTTTCCTTCACCGTAAGAGCGTCGGATAAAATAAATAATATGAAATCGAAATTCGAAAACACGTTGGTACCCCCGCAATTTTGAAGGTCATTTTGCTGCGTATCGAGATTTCCATTTAGTGTAACTTTCGACTCGGTGAAGCTACGACGTTCATTCAAGTTTCAATCGTCAGCTCTCGTCAAAATCTATCGATTATATATAAAAAATTTGTGTAAAATTGTAACTGTGATTACAATAAGGTGTTTAAATAAAAAAATAATATCAAAAAATATATAATTTCGGCCTATACGCGTCGAAAAGCCAAATCGAAATACAGAGATCGTATACGGTTGGAAAGGGCATCTCAACAGCAATCGAATGGTACCAATAAAACACCATATGATCGAGTCAAGCAGTGCCGGCAACGTAAAGTAATGAATGCGGCCGAGCGGATCAACGACGGTGCCAGTACATCTGCAGCTGGGACGGTTGAAATTACGCAGATAATAATATTAATAATAATAATATTTTATATAGAAACTACATATTACCCGTTACGAGACATATTCACGTTAAAACCAACGGCCGTGTGCCCCGACACAGCCCCACCCGTTTTTTTTTTAATATTTTATGACACCTCTATGTTTTATAAACCAATGCGGTGTGTCAGTTTCAGACAATTAAATTTAGTTACCCGATTCCTATAATTTGGGATCTTCAAGGCAAGAGTGAATAGGCATTATTTGAGTTTGCGTGTACCATCCTCGACTGCATCATCACTTACCATCAGGTGATTTGCAGTAAAACGCAATCAAATTTTTAATAAAAAATAAAACAGAGCTGGTGGTGTTTTTTTTTTATTTTCAATCCACGAACCCAGCCCTTCCCTTCAATTATTACTATCTTTAATCGTGCAAGCATCGGCGCGGGTCAGAAGGGCGCCCTGAGGGCAGGGTCTCCGTTAAGCACGGATGAACCTGAAAATTCGCTGATCTCCTGCAGCCAACCGGGCTCCGTATGTATCGACTCGTCGTTCCTGCTGGTTCAGCCAATCAGGCTGAGAGTATGATACAGGCACACCCCGGACACTTCATACAACGGGCGAGAAATGACACTTGTAAAAACAAATGAACAAACAAATTCTGGCGAAAACCTATACGTTCGAGAACCAAACTACCAGTAATCTGTATCAATCTGGGTGACGAGGGGGTGAGGTGGAATCTAGAGAGCCGCAGGTAGTGTCCATACTGTATTACTGTACACACCCCAGACACATCATACAACGGGCGAGAAATGACACTTTTAAAAACAAATGAGAGAACAAACAAATTACGACGAAAACCTATACGTTCGAGCTAGAACCAATTTGTATTAATTTGGGTGACGTGGGGTGAGGTCGGAATCTAGAGAGCGGCAGGGAGTGTCCATAATGTATGTTAGTAGTACTAATATGTAAATGTCGCAGCCGCAGATATACAGGGAGTTTTTTTTTAGGGTTCCGTACTCAAAGGGTAAAAACGGGGCCCTTCTACTGAGACTTCGCTTCCCGTCTGTCACCAGGCTGTATTTCATGAACCGTGATAGCTAGGTAGTTAAAATTTTCACAGATGATGTATTTTTGTTGCCGCTATAACAACAAATACTAAAAATAAGAAAAACATGTTTTTTTAAACATGAAGCGTTAAACATGAAAAAAGCGTCGGTGGCTCAACCGGTAACGACTCGGTCCATCTAACCAGAGGTACCGGGTTCAAATCTGGACGGCCAATGTACCAATGAGTTTTTCAAAAACTTACGTACATACTTACCGATTGCTTTAACGGTGAAGGAAAACATCGTGAGGAAACCTGCACACGCCTGCGAAGAAACTCGAAGGTTGTGTGTGAAGTCGACCAACCCGCACTGGGCCCGCGTGGTCGACTAAGGCCTAATCGCCCTGATTCAGGGTAGGCTCGAGCCCCTCGGTGGGGACGTATATGAGCTGACATAATAATAATAAAAAACATGAAGAAATTAGAGCCATTTAGTATGATAGCACGGAACCCTATGTATGCGGTTCTTATTTGTACTTGGCCGGTTTTTTAACACCGAGCAAGCCTTTAAAGGTAGACTCTACTCAAGAAACTGAACAACTTTCCCCAAGAAATCCATACTAAAATCGCAAAAAGAAAAATTGACTCTCCATAGAAAGTTGGCTAATCAGAATGATCAATTTCTATGAAAAGTTCAAAAAAATAATTTTGAATTCGGTATGGGTTTCTTGAGTAAAGTTGTTGAATTACATGAGTAGAGCCCACCCTCAACGACTTGCTCGGTGTTGCACAATAATTACATTAAAAAAACCGACTTCAAACAGGAAACTAAGGTTCCCCTCGATTTATCTGTCATGCCATCATCAGACCCTGGTTTCCTTATCATGGTACCACCCTTGGGATATCTCCTTTCCAACAAAAAAAAACATCAAAATCGGTTCACAAATGACGAAGTTATCCGCGAACACACATAAAAAAAACGGTCGAATTGAGAAACCTTCCTCCTTTTTTGAAGTCGTTTAAAAACACCCTGTACGTTGTAAACTAGTATACTTTGCCGAGAAAGTGACGCAGGTCCTGCGCGGTTGTGTCCCAGGCGGCAAGGTGAAAGGGCAAGGAAAAAAAGACGTGTGGCACTCGGGGACTGCCGCGGTAAAGCTATTGCATAGCATTTTTTATCAACTTTTAACACTAAGAAAGTTACACCAGTAAAATTGACTAGTCCTTTTAGTACCGCAAATCGCTAATAGACGGCACTGTAAGTTTTTTTAGAACGCGGTAGTGTTAGGTTTTTTTCGTTACGGAATTTCTTGATTCGGTCGCCGCGTTCAAAGCCCGCGATAAAAGCTATGCAATAGCTTAATACTTCCGAAGCCTTGACTAAATCGTCTGTTATTATGTCGCCGGGATATGGTTACAACCGCGACATTACAATCTCACTACACTAAATTAAGTTAAATTATAATACGACGGTAAATTGTCAATCGGCTTATAATTTCACGGCCCATTCTTGTATATCCGCATAAAATCGATGATTGCTTCGCGAGGCTCTTTGACTGTTAAATCAATCGCTTCGCTCGCTCATTCATTTAATGTTATACACTTCGCTTAGTGTTATTGTAATGTCACTAGTGAGATTACAATGACACTAATGAAATTGTAAGCAGTATGTTACGGTTCACAATCTTTCGACAGTTCATAATCTCGCGAGATTATAATCTAATGGTTTTTACAATGTTACGGTAACATATATAACGCAAAAGACCAACGATGAATGAATCGTTTACAACTCACAGACGTCCCCACTACGTCTCTTCCTAATTTCAAGAAGGTTAAGACACTCTCCAAACACTGGCACCACATCTGTATTGATGAAGGTTTTAACCGCCTCCGTGGCGCAATGGTTAGTTCGATCGCTTCACACCAGGATTAGATTCCCGGCGGGGTCAACTTTGTAAGACTCGATTTATATATGAATAAATGATCATGCGTACCGCCTCAGGCCGAGTAGGGTACGAGAACGTGACGTCCTTGAACTCGATATCGCCACGCAGCTCGTGGTACTTGATCATTCTCTTGCCTGAGGTGTCCATTTTAGGCTCCTTGTTTATATACTGAAAAGTAACGAAAGAAGCCAACTTTAGATTTTCAACTAAACTGCATAAAAATTATTATAATCATATCAGCTCACACACGGCCCCACCGAGGGGCTCCCGAAAAGTATCCTAGGATTCCGTAGGCTTTTCAAAAAATAAATGTTTATTTTAAAAAACAAAATAGTTTTTGCAGTTGGTAATATTACATTTTGTATGGAAAATCTGTGAAACTTTTTACTAATCCAATTGCATGTCTTAAGCCGGCGTGAATAAGGTGCAAAATAGTTACACCAACTGTGAGGTGGGTGTGACATACCCAAATATAGAAATTGCCGATTTTGATAACTGAAATGACTACTCATTACTGTAATATATTAATTTACATTACGGACATGAGGTAAAATGATAAAATTGCCCATTTCTAGATATAACAATATTTATATTTCTATAAAAAAACAAAGTAGTATTTTTTTACACAAAAATCAACAGTATTTAGGAATTTTGACTTAATACCTAAAAACTGAGATATTTTGTCAACTGTGCACACAAAATTAAAAAATATATCTGTCTGATATAATTTAGGTTCGAGATAACATAAAACATTATAATATCTTCTTTTATGAGGTCAGATATTACGTACCCGCTGTGTGTTTGCGCTCGTGTAGTTTACTAAAAAAAACTTAAAATTAATCCTCGCGGCACCCCCTCCAGCTAACGAGCCAGACGAATCCCGCACTTAAATATTAAGTGTTTCATAATTCGGTGGGTATGAGATACCCGACCTCACTCACGCCGGGTCGACGACTATTATCTAAACTCAGAAAGTCAATTTAGCCGTGTTGTTTTTCTTTAAAATTGAATATCATCATTACAGCTCATATACGTCCCCACCGAGGGGCTCGAGCCTACCCTGAATCAGGGCGACTAGGCCTTAGTCGACCACGCGGGCCCAGTGCGGGTTGGTCGACTTCACACACAACCTTCGAGTTTCTTCGCAGGCGTGTGCAGGTTTCCTCACGATGTTTTCCTTCACCGTTAAAGCAATCGGTAAGTATGTACGTAAGTTTTTGAAAAACTCATTGGTACATTGGCCGTCCAGATTTGAACCCGGTACCTCTGGTTAGATGGACCGAGTCGTTACCGGTTGAGCCACCGACGCTTTTTTGAGCCACCGAATTGAATATAATATGTATGAAATGTATAACGGTGAAGGAAAACATCGTGAGGAAACCTGCACATGCCTGAGAAGAAACTTGAAGGTTGTGTATGAAATCGACCATCCCGCACAAGGCCCGCGTGGTCGACTAAGGTCCGATCCCCGAGCCCCTCGGTGGGGACAAAATATGAGCTGATATGATGAAACCGCCATTTATAGGCAAAAAATATATATTTTTATTATAAAGCTCTACAGTTTTTGCAGCAGTTTCTTCATTACTAATCTCACATTATTTGGGAATACCCCGCATAAAATTTCGTCACTATCAGGAAAAACCAAAAAAATTAACAAGTCAAAAAAATCCCCATCTGACCACTAAGACCACTTAGAAAATGGAATTCAATAGGATGTAACGCCGGGGATCGAAACATGAAAGACATCACATTGGTCACTAATAAAAGATCATAATTAGTGTCGTCTTATTAAAAAACAAGATTTTTTTTAAAGAAAATTAGGTATTGAACTTTAAAATCCCCCCTTCCAACGGCTTCCCGGGACCTTCACCAGGTCATCGCTCCACCGAGTGGGAGATCTGCCTACGCTACGTTTTCCGGTGCACGGTCGCCTCTCGAGAACTTTACTGCCCCAACGGCCATCTGTTCTACGATCTATGTGCTCCGCCCACTGCTACTTAAGTTTAGCAATTCTGAGAGCTATGTCGGTTACTTTGATTCTCCTACGGAACTCCTAGTGTCTCACTCGATCACGCAGAGAAACTCCGAGCATAGCACGCTCCATTGCCCTTTGTGTGACCTTGAGCCTTCTTATGAGGCTCATAGTAAGCGACCATGTCTCAGTTCCGTATGTCACCACTGGCAACACACACTGGTCGAAGACCTTGGTCTTAAGACACTGCGGTATCTGGGACGTGAATATATTGCGAAGCTTCCCGAACGCTGACCAGCCGAGTTGGATTCGACGATTGATCTCTTTCTTGAAGTTGGACCAATACCAATAGGGTATTTGACAGTGTTTAAAATAAATTTTAAAATATTATTTACTAAAGAGCATTTCTCCTACAAAAGCATAAAAACTTGTTCATTTAACATTTTATTCTAATTTCAATTTTATATTTATCAAAATCACTAAATTAGTTCGTCAAAGACAATGACGTCACAAGTTTGTAACACGAACAATTTCAGAACAAAATGTCGTTTTAGACAGTTGATAAAAGATAACACGAATGACTAGCAGTCAAATATCGGATTAATAATGATAATGACATACCTCAAACACTCTTCCTCCAGCACTAAGCCCCTTGACAACGGCTCCAAACAACAGCGACAGCTGTGCCACAGACCTCTGAACCGTTTGGGCGTTCACTAGAAACGCCATGACGTCACCCGCCGACATCTGACCGGTCGACATGAGGTGTCCACCCATGAACATTGTAGTAAGGACCATTCTGCAATAGGAAAAGTAGGGTGAAGTGTATTTTTGAGCGAATAATCACTAGATCACCAGGTCATCGGTCCACCGAGTGGGAGGTTCGCCTGCGCTACGTTTTCCAGTGCGCGGTCGCCACTCGAGAACTTTACTGTCCCAACGGCCATCTGGGAAGCCGCTGGATGCGGGCAGCGCAGAATCGGTGCTCGTGGAAATCCTTGGGGGAGATCTATGTCCTGCAGTGGACGTCCTTCGTCTGATATGATGATGAATCACTAGATTATTAGGATGACGCGAAGGGGGTGGTGAAGGTGGCGGAAAGACGCCAGATGCGGGCTGCGCAGGACGGGTTGTCGTGTAAATCCTTGGGGGTGGCCTTTGTCCAGCAGTGGACGTCTTTCGACTGATATGATGATGATGAATCACTAGATCACGGATGCTTGGAAGTTTCTCCGCGTGAACGAATCAGAAACGAGAAGATCCGTAGGAGAACGAAAGTAACTGACATAGCTCAAAGAATTGCTATACTTAAGTGGCAGTGGGCGGGGCACATAGCTCGCAGAACAGATGGCCGTTGGAGTAGTAAAGTTCTCAAGTAGCAACCGCACACCGGAAAACGTAGAATAGGCAGGCCTTTCACTCGGTGGACCGATAACCTGGTGAAGGTCGCGGGAAGCCGCTGGATGCGTGCAGCGCAGAACCGGTCGCCGTGAAAAACCTTTAGGGAGGCCTTTGTCCAGCAGAAGACGTCCTTTGGCTGATATGATGAATCACCATTGAATCACTGATTCAAAAAAAGTAGTGGGATTGTATGTCGTTGTCTTGATATAGATAATGCACTAATATTTTTTATGAAAAAAAAACTTTACTTCAGTATTCCCTATTCTTTGACTTTGCTGTGACCCCGGTGCCGCCCCCATCATGTCAAATCGAATAGATCCAGACTCCTAACGATTTCAAACTACTCCCATCTGAGCTTGAGTAGTGATGGCTGACTCCAACTTTGAGCACGAGGGGCCTGTAGTCCTGTCTATTGAGGGCACGTGTCGCTTCAGCCTAGAGAATATAACCACGACTATAAACAGATGAACTTACCCATTAAGAAACAAGTTTGTGGAGGCCTGAAACAGGCCAACACCTAATCCTAGCTCCATACTAAGTTCAGAGGCCTTCTCACACTCTTTCGCGAACATTTTAGCTTCATTCTCTTCGCCGGCGAACGCTCGTACTGTCCGCATGTTTGATATCGCTTCTTCGGCCACTAACGTAGCTTTTTCTGTCTGAAACATAATTTATAGATAGATAAATCATTTATTCATTGACAGCTTAAACATTTGACACAAAGAACAAGATTAAAATAAAATACGTAATAAAGCAAAATTAAAAACTAAGTTAAACACAAACAGGACGAACGATGAGTACTGCCAATGAAACGGCGCTGACTCAGCATAATGTTGTGGATTGTGTTCCCACAGCTCCACAACGCTGATATTCTGTCAGTACCGGTGGTTGCGTCGTGCGCACCTCGAACGACTATTTGATCACACCTTGAATCCTATACGAGTTACCTATATGTCTAAAACTAAGGAAATAGGCAGTTACATACAGTATGTCTTTATACCTACATGTGCATTATACATTTTAAATACCCATACTTAAAGCCTAATGAAATTTTCTTACTTTTATGAAAAAATTCAAACAAAGGGCGTCGGTGGCGTAACGGTTAGGTCCGCTACCGAGAGGTCGTGGTTCGAATCCTGCCACGCACCAAATGACGATTTATTGAGGTGACACAAAGGAGATTTCCACGGTTTCATACAAGGTTCGTCTCAATTTGCGTCATGACGAAACCTATAACATTGGGTAGGGGACAACTTACATATTTGTTATGTAAAAAACTTAATCTCATTTAAACCGGGGTAGCAGATCTTTGTCAGTTTCAATGTACGTTTTTGAGGTTACTTTACGCAAAGAGGATTTAATCACTACGTACTTTAGGGACCCACTCAATAGAACGCAAAATAATTAAAAAGATGTGACTCCTAGTCTAGTCACACTAATATAATAAAGGCGAAAATTTGTGAGTGTTTGAGTTTGTATGTTTGTTACTTCTTCACGAAAAAACTACTAAACGGATCTGGCTGAAATTTGGTAGGTAGACAGATTAGGGCGTAGATTAACACATAGGCTACTTTCTTTTACGCTCGCGAGCCGCTTGCGGCTCGCACTGCGTACCCTCGAAAAGTCATAGAAACGTTGTCCACGCGGGTGAAGCCGCGGGAAACAGCTAGTTTTAGATAAAATTAGGCTATAGCTAGGTCATTATGCACACTTTTAAATTATTATGTAATCATAATGCGGGTTTCATGTTAGTCATTTGAATTTTTTAAAGGGTTCTGTAGCTAAATAGAATGGGATCATGTATCTAAGCCTACGCTGTCCGTTCGTCCGTCCGACCGACCTTCAAAGATCTGTATCTTTTGACCCGTAATAGATAGTCGATTGAAATTTTTATAGTAGTGGCGGATTTTCGAATCCTGCCACGTACCAATGTGTTTTCGAATTTCGGTTCCATATGTACGTTTATCCGACGCTCTTACGGTAATGGAAAACATCGTGAAGAAACCTGCACACGCCTGCAAAGAAACTCAGGGGTTTTGTGTGAAGTCGACCAACCCGCACTGGGCCCGCGTGGTCGACACCAATCACCCTCGAAGATGGTCATAGAAACTATATCCACGAGGGCTAAAGCTAGTTTTTTTTGTTCTTTTTTTTATACACAGTTAAGTAATAAGAAAAAAAACGAGTAATTAAATCTAAGCGTTTCTTCCTATAAAATGAATAAAAACTCTTCTTTTTCGTTTTCCTATAAGGTAGATTCCGATTGCTTTAACGGTGAAGGAAAACATCGTGAGGAAACCTGCACAACACACCTGCGAAGAAACTCGAAGGTTGTGTGTGAAGTCGACCAACCCGCACTGGGCCCGCGTGGTCGACTAAGGCTCGATCGCACTAATTCAGGGTAGGCTCGAGCCCCTCGGTGGGGACGTATATGAGATAAGGTAGATCCTAAGAGCCAGATTGGGATTCCTATACCATTGGAACCGGAGATCGATATGCATCTCAGATATGCATACTTAAATACGATTAAATACATACATAGAGATATTAAACACCCGGACACAGGGCAAAAAAAAACCTGTTAAGGCGAGTCCGCTTTGAACAAAACATTGTTCGAAAATATCGTGTTTGCCGGAGTTTGTGGAAAACATCCCCCGAGTTCGTCTGCGGGCGGGGGGAAAGTAAACGTTCAAGAACAATGTTCTGTTCAAAACATGGCGCAGCGGACTCGCCTTTAGTCACATCACACGAACGTTTGCTGGGAATCGAACTCACGACCATTACTTTTAAATAAGGTTTATGTGGTTGTTGTTTGAGTCCTGCCACGTACCAATGAGTTTTCGAATTTCGATCTCATATTATGTACGTTTATCCGACGCTCTTACGGCGAAGGAAAACATCGTGAGGAAACCTGCACACGCCTGCGAAGAAACTCGGAGGTTGTGTGTGAAGTTGACCAACCGCACTGGGCCCGCGTGGTCGACTAAGGCCCGATCGCCCTAATTCAGGGTAGGCTCGAGCCCCTCAGTGGGGACGTATATACATATATTAGCTGATGTGATGAATGTTTATGTAACACGTACCTGCGACTGCGCTTCTCTAGAGAGTTTCCTCAGTAAGGACCCGATAAATGTTCCACCGATGACCACAGATGGAACACATACCAATGTCAAACCGGTCAGTTGCGGCGATATAACGAGTAGACTCACTGCTGAGCCTACTATCTGAAACATAAGAAAATGATAACAGTTTTAGAACATAGCTTAAATAGTGTAGCCGATGTCAGTTAGTAGAAATAACTTATTTATTACCAAGAAACGAACACGCATATAAGGTAGTGTAACGAAAACTATTTTCGTTACAAAATGAAAACTCTTTTCGCTCCGAGAGTAAAACTTTTTGGTTTGATTTCCTGGCTTTTGGCTGGACTGATATTTTTTAGAATGTGCTATAAAATTTTCAAATTCGGTTTCTGTCATGTTTTGATAAAGAGATTTTTGAAAAGTGATAGTTGTCGTGGATTGATATTATTTCGTTTCCTAAATTTTTAAGTTTAACGACGAAATTACTGATTGAAAGTATATTTTATTGTATTTTAATTGTAAAAAAGTTTGTGAAAAGTGCCCTCGTTTTTTGCCAGAGGCACACCCTGGACACTTCATACAACGGGCCAAAAATGACATTTCATAAAACGAATGACGGAACACACAAAATGGCGGCAAAATCATATACGCTCAACAACCAAACTTTAACCAATCTGTATCAATCTGGGTGACGTCGCAATCTAGAGAGCGGCAGGGAGTGTCCATAGTGTAATATATTTACTTTGCCAGAGGTGAGAGTTTTAATTTCTGTTCTGCGCACTCTCTGTTAAAATGTACAAAATTGGTCAATCAGCTGATCGATTTGTATGAAGAGTAAAATTTTTTTTTGCGTTTTCAGCAAAATCGTAAAACAAAAGTTGTTCAGTATGATAGTATGAGAAGTAACTGACACAGCTGTCAGAATTGCTAACGTGGCAGTGGGCGGGGCACATAGCTCGTAGAACACATGGACGTTGGGGCACTAAAGTTCTCGAGTGGCGAGCAGGTCTCACACTCAGTGGACCAATGATCTGGTAAAGATCGCGGGAAGCCGCTGGATGCGGGCAGCGCAGAACTTATCGTCGTGGAATTCCTTGGGGGAGCCCTCTGTCCAGCAGTGGATGTCCTTCGGCTGATATGATGATGACACGAAGCGCATCGCTTCCTCATGCATTATGCATGTAGCCAAGGAGGAATATACCGCTTCTTTGCCAGCGTCTGTTTCCTGGGGATCTTGAGAGATATGTGAATAGGTTTGGGATTACGTGTTTGGGACTCCACCGTCACTTAACATCAGGTGAGATTGGAGTCCACTCAAATCCACAATAAAAAGTTAACTTTCAACCAGTGGTAGGATCTCATCAGATCACTGGAGGTTATCCAATACAAACGTAGACTTTGATTTATTTGTTAACCAAACAATCGATTTGGAAATAATTTTATATCGATAATCGGATAACGATTAAGAACGTCTGTGGCGTAACGGCTAGGGCCGCCGCCTCCTGTCTGGATGTCGTGGTTCGAATCCCGCCACGTACCAATGTGATTTCGAGTTTAGATTTCATGTGTACGTTTATCCGACGCTCTTACGGTGAAGGAAAACATCGTGAGAAAACCATCACCAGTCACCATCCCGCACTGGGCCCGCGTGGTCAACTAAGGCCCGATCACCCTAATTCAGGGTAGACTCGAGCCCCTCGGTGAGGACGTATAGGACGTAGGCTTAATAGGGTCTCGTTAACTGGTGGAGAATTCTAAAAAAAACTTTAATATATTAATTTTAGAATGGATTATTAACTTCTGAAATACACGCGTTGTTTTTATATCATTCCTTCGTTGTAACAACACTTTTATTTATTACTAGCTGTCCCGGCGAACTGCGTTCCACCTTACACTACACTACACTACCCTAACCTACACTACATTACCCTACGCTACCCTACCTACACTACACTACCCTACCCTAACTACACTACACTACCCTACCGTACCCTACACTACCCTACCAATAGCAATTAGCAATAGCAATTCATTTTTATATATATATATATAGATTATTACTCGACTGCTCCAGAAGGAGGGTTGTGTTTTTCGAGCGAATGTACCTATGTGTATTTATTTATTTGCCACTAAACAGCTTGATAGATTTTTGAGTGTGAGGTGTCCGTTAGATTCGTCTTGATCCCGCGTGTGACACAGGATACATTTTAACCCCACTGGCCAAAAAAGGGGTTAAGTTTTTATTCAGTCGGGTTTTTATGAATTTTAATCAATAGGGGATCGGACTGCATCAAAAATAAATTCTGTTATTTGTTTTCCTAAATTGCCCTCCTCTTGAAGTTTCAAAAAAACTTACTTGTTTTGTTTTTCCACCACGTCTTCAATTTTTAATTGATCATATTCACAAAATATGTTCGGCAATGACGCTAAAAATCTATGACGTCACTTGTGGGTATTTCAAACATTTTTAGAACAAAATTTCGTTTTTGACAGATCATAAAAAGTAACTCAAATGACTAGCAGTCCGATCCCCTATTCGTGTCGTTGATTAAGTCCTCAGTTTCATACTGGGAATACGATGCGGCTAAAATCTGGCTATTTGCGAAAAATATCATTTACCTGCGTTGTCGCTCTTAATCCACCGGAAATGGTTTGTTTAAATGAACTTTTGAAGTCTTGCACGTCCACAGTTATTCTGAAAAGAGATATGCAAACCATTATAACATCCCTTACTATACAACTTTTGAAGCGGTTACACAGGTTAACTGACCTGAAGCACGGTCATTACCTGGATGGTTTGACTGTGAGTGACATTTTTATCGACCGATACCGTGCTTCGCAAGGCACGTTAAGCCTTTGGTGCCGGTTGCTATCACTAGATGGCATTCGTTAAGCCGTGTCAGATGCCATATAGGCGGCTTGAAAAACTTCTGAGAGTGGGGTTTCCCACTAGCCCTGCAACCTCCACCAACCAGGATTTGGCCCAAGTGTATGGAGTGTGGACTTATCTTCCCCAGTTTGAGAAGAGATCACTGCACCAGAAGTGGGACGATTATGAGTTGTTAAAGAACTTTACAAATGCAAAAGTGGTCTTGTTCATTGTTTTTGTTAGACTTCTATTGTACTTTATTTGTTAGCCCGCTTCCATCTTCGGCATCATCGTCACTTACCATCAGGTGAGATTATGCCAAGGGCTAACCAACTGTAAATAAAAAAAAAAGATATTTTTTTATTCACAACTGGTAAACCCTTGGCATCATCTCACCTGACGGTAAGAGACGATGATGCCGAAGATGGAAGCGGGTTTACCAAGATTCCCCAACGTAATGGAGAACTGTCTATCTTATCTCTAAGCCGGAACACATCAATGTTGTTAACACTGATGTTTGGCGGCAAGACTTAGATATGATGGTGGTAGCTAGCCAGGTGGGCTTAGAAAATGCCCTATCACCAACCAAATACCACCACTTAAATTGTGCAGATAATCACCATAGAATACTAGCTTGTGAGCAGCATATAAGATGGATATGGACTTGGGACCTATAGGCGCCATACGATCGCAATTCCAATCAGTAAAACGGCATGAGAATACAGTAACTAAATCAATGAGTGGTGGTAGCTGAGTGCCACTTGCGTAGTTCTGTCGATCAAGTCCAGACAACAATTATTTGTTTAACATGATACATATTGTGAATACAAATACACATCATCATCATATCAGCCGAAGGACGTCCACTGCTGGACAAAGGCCTCCTCAAGGATTTCCACGACGACCGGTTCTACACTGCCCGCATCCAGCGGCTTCCCGCGACCTTCACTAGGTCATCGGTCCACCGAGTGGGAGGCCTGCTTATGCTACGTCTTCTGGTGCGCAGTCGCCACTCGAGAAATTTACTGCCCCAACGGTCATCTGTTCTGAGAGTTCATTTTTCCTATGGCAACAGAAGGACTTTAGGTTTTCTCATAGATTTTCCTGTAATCATTCATTCCACCTCATATACTGTAATTTTTTCCAGTTTCTGTTAAGTTTTATTTTATAGAAATATGACCTTTTGAACAGATGCTCCTCAAATAACAATGAACTTACCTATTAACAAGTTCTCCAGTCCTCTCCTGATCAAAGAAGGCTAGGTCCTGCCTCAGTATTGACTCAAAAAGATCTTGCTTCATTTTGGAGGCGACCTGCTCGCCAATTTGGGCTAGCAGGTGGATGTACAGAAATGTGAACGCTGCCTGAAAAAATGCTTCGCACATTATCTTTGTGGATCACAAGTGGAGAAAATAATATATTGCCTAAATAAATAATGTTTATTTACCAAAAATTTTATTTTTTTTCTTTCTTATGTGTCAAAATGGTACATATACGGGTATACATCGTTATCTTAAACTAACCTTAGCAATCGAAGAGTCCGTCCCGAGTCATGCCCGGCGCAAAGGTGCCCATCACACTTGCAGCGTTGCCACGCTGGATCGCAACGGACAACCTTTGCGCCAGGTACGACCCCGCACGCACCCCCGATCCCCTCTCCTCGATTACCAAAAATGGAAAACTAAGAAGCAGATGTGTATAATTATAATTGTTATATAACTGTTACAGTACTGATCTCAGAACAGGCAAATCAAAAGATAATAGTAACTACTTAGGTCTGTACTAAATCGGATCTGTACTAGCCCCCCTCCTGTTTAACATCTATACCTACGATATCCCGGTATTGCGTTCGGAGAAGTTTATGTACGCCGATAATCTGGCCATTGCTTTCCAGGGGAGGCATTTTAACGACGGACAAGAAGTGCTTTCGAAAGACCTACGTGCCCTGAACGACTACTATACACAGTGGCGTCTTCGTCCCAATCCATCAAAGACAGAAGTTTGCGCCTTCCATCTGACAAACTGTCAAGCGCGAAAGAAACTTGAGGTAGCCTTCTGCGAAAAGGTAGTTCGCCATAACTTTTCTCCAAAATACCTAGGAGTTAGCTTGGACAGGTCGCTGACGTTCAGGGAGCATCTGGACAGCCTCGGGCAGAAGATCAAGTCGAGAGTCAACCTTATCCGGAGGCTGGCGGGTACGTCGTGGGGAGCTCGCGCAGATGTCCTTCGCACGTCCACTCTAGCCTTGGTCTACTCAGCGGCGGAGTACTGTGCCCCCGTTTGGTACCGTAGCACCCACACGAGCAAAGTAGACGTTCAGCTAAACCAAGCCGTGCGTATTATCTCGGGTGCGTTAAAACCAACTCCCACACCATGGCTCCGTGTGCTGTCGCATATCGCTCCCCCACAACTTAGGAGGACCTCTACCGCCGCTTCGGAGTGGGGTAAAGCACTCAAAAACCCAGTGCCATATCAAATGCCCATCGCCAAGACTCTCGACGAGCTTCCACCATGCCGCCTCTCATCACAAAAATCCATTTGGACGGATCCACAAATAATGTGTTCGTACGACGTCCGCTCTGAATGGAGAAAACAGTGGCATGCTTCGGATTGCTCAGAAACAAGCCTAGTGCAGGACCCCACAGTTCGTATGGCTGGTTTTAACCAAAACCGTAAAATCTGGACCACACTAAACCGCATAAGAACTGGCCAAGCCAGGTGCAACTACCAACTGCCCAAATGGGGCAATAAGAGCTCCCCTGGCTGCGACTGCAGGGCTGCCGAGCAGACGACATAGGGGTGGCTGTAAAGATCTGAACAAATTCACCCCGGAGGCCAAAAACTGGATACAGAATCTTCATATAGATTTGCAGTGTATATTGCAGGAACTAAATGTGGCCATACGATAATAATAATAACTACTTAGGTATATTATGTCTAGGAAGTCACAGGTTCGATTTCCGACGGAGTGTAACTTTAGGAGTCTCGGTTTGGTTAGTGGTAGGGCACTTTCAAGCCCGCGTTGCTAGCATCACCATCTTATCTAAGTATTGCCGCCAAGCATCAATGTTAACAGCATTGATGTGTTCTGGCATGAAGATAGCCAGTTCCCCATGGCCTTGGGAAATCCAGGTGAGCTAACTTCCATCATCGGCATCATCGACACTTACCAGCAGGTGTGATAATGCCAAGGGCCTATCAATTCTGGATTAAAATAAAAACAAATGAAATTATAAAAAATATTTTTGTTTCTTTAAATGAAGACCACGCGGGAAGACAAGGCATGTTAGGATTTTTCTAGAATCGAATTGTTAATGCCATCTAGTCGTCGTTCGGCAACACTTTTAAAACAGATATTTTATTTAAAGCAAAAACACAACTAGTGAACGACAGTTCGCATTTTTTATTTAAATAACAAGCGATGTCCCAGTGTAGTTGACAAAAAACGAAATATCAGTGAATGTTCTTTGCACTTATATAATAATAACAACTTATTGTTTTAGTACCTTTGTGAGCTTTTCGATTGTGAATTGGAATTTTATTAATGAAAATTCAAAAGAAAATAAGTTTACATAATAATATGCCGAAATAAACATATTCAAGATATTTAAACGAAAATCTATGTACAATTGCAAACTATGAAAATGGATATTCTCATAAAAACTTCTAGCTGACTTCTAATATAACAGAGTTATTTGTAATGTATTGTAAACCTCTTACGTCATTTCATTCTACTCATAAAACTGAATTTAAGTTCTACAACTTTGATGTAAGCTCAAAAAAAATTTTGGACTTCTACAAATTTATTTATTTTAGGAAGACTAACAGCAAAATATTAAATAGTATATAAAACTTATAAATAAATACAGTGTTATATATAAGTCTCCGCCGATAGGTACATAGGTAGGAGCGAACACATATGAATATTAAAAAGTATATAAAAAGAAAATAAAAGGTATGTAAAAACAAATGAAAGTACAAATCTTGTTATGCCATTTCAGTTGTTCGATTTTGTCAGTAGAAAGACCACCAAGCTGCCATATGTAGGACATTTACATTTACACCGGCTAAGGATGTGTGATATGCTTCAAACACATCTATGTGCTTTGTAAAATACAGCTGTGCAGGTTTCCTCATCATTACAGCTCATATACGTCCCCACCGAGGGGCTCGAGCCTACCCTGAATCAGGGCGATTAGGCCTTAGTCGACCACGCGGGCCCAGTGCGGGTTGGTCGACTTCACACACAACCTTCGAGTTTCTTCGCAGGCGTGTGCAGGTTTCCTCACGATGTTTTCCTTCACCGTTAAAGCAATCGGTAAGTATGTACGTAAGTTTTTGAAAAACTCATTGGTACATTGGCCGTCCAGATTTGAACCCGGTACCTCTGGTTAGATGTACCGAGTCGTTACCGGTTGAGCCACCGACGCTTTTCCTTTTCGAGGTTTCCTCATTATGTTTTAATCGATTTATAAATGTAAGTTTAAAATTTATTGGTACATTGGTTGTCTCTCCAGCTCGTAATTGTAAAATATTGGAAGCTTTGAAAGATAATTAAGAAAGGTAAAAACTTTATATTTACCTGTCCAATATACAAAGAGATCAATTTCAAAGCCGGCAACTTGATCTCCTCTATGAAGTCCATGTTCGGGTTGGACTTCATACTCGAGAGGATGTTCACAATCACTCCTAACATTGCTGGTATGTATACATTCAAAAATGCCACTGCAAGAGCTGACTGAAATCAAGATAGATAAATTAGTCTTTATTATGTAACCCATAAAACAAATAGTGTAGGATTTCTCAGTGTAGGGATATTTTATTATAATGATAGTAATTTCAGTTGCAGGAACAATCATCAGCATTTTAAATCCGCCATTAAAAAACAGGGTGTCAAATTCATAACCATGACTGTTTCATTTTCTGACACTATGGAGTTCTAAAAAAAATATCTATGTACTCCGGGTAGCATGCACAAAGCTAATATAAACTGAAATATCGCCTAAAGTGTGTGGTGTAAGATGATTGACATACAGTACTTGCACTCTTGTACAGAACTAGAATTACTTTTCACTAAGGGTTTCCGCCAAATCCTATAGAAAAAAACCCCAGTCCCGGTGCAAAAGAATTGTATCTCAGATTTTAGATAATTATTAGTAGAAACAATATTAAGTGTCACTATTTCCTGATTCGGTGGCTAACATGGTTATTTTGCCCAGAGAAGTTTCATAGGCGCTACATGCAAACATGACACTTTTTAGGAAAAACTTCATGTTACTGTACTAAATGACATTGAATGTTTCTGTGTTGTTTAAGGGATATTTTTTTACATTATATTACATATGTGATAATGTGTTTATAACATGTGTTTTATTCATTTTTTGTCAATTCAATGTCAATTAGTACAGTAAAATTAAGTTTTTCCTAAAAAGTGTCATGTTTGCATGTAGCGCCTATGAAACTTCTTTGGGCAAAAAAAAACATGTTAGCCACCGAATCAGGAAATCGTGACACTTGATATTGATTCTACTAATAATTATCTAAAATCTGAGATACAATTCTTTTGCGCCGGGACTGGGGCAATTTTGGCGGAAACCCTTTCACACAGATATCACGCAGAGTTTCTTATAATTTAATAACTGAGGCCTGCAGAAGAAATAAATTGTTTGCTGATTTCCAGCCAGTGAGTTTGGAAGCAGTCATAGCTCAGTGCAACTTGCGTGGTTGCATCAATCATTACCTGGATGGTGTTTCTGAACTGTTCCCATGTATTGCACAGCATGTTAAGGTGTTGGTGCTGGTTGCTCTCACTAGATGGCAGTTGTTAAGCCATTTACGATGCCTTATAGGCAGATAAAAAACCTGACAGTAGGATTTGCCACTAGCTCTACAACCACCACCAACACAGACTTGTGTGGAGTATGACCTAACCCATCGAGGGCCTCGAGCCTACCTTGAATTAGGGCGATTGGGCCTTAGTCGACCATGCAAGCCCAGTGAGGGTTGGTCGACTTCACACACAACCTGCAAGTTTCTTCGCAGGCATGTTCAGGTTATCTCATGATATTTTCCTTCACCGTAAAAGTGTCGGATAAACGTACATATGAAATCTAAATTCGAAATCACATTGTTACGTGGGAGGTTCGTACCACAACCTCCCGGACAGGAGGTTTCTCACTCAGTTTATTGTTGGTTAACTAGTTTCAAATAAATTTGTCTTAAAGGTGTTTGTTAAAACTTTGGGCCTCTCTAAAGTGCAAATTCAAGGACATAGTACTTAATAGCAACAAAGTTTTAATTGCAACCATTTAAAATAGATAAATTTATGGCCTTGATTCCTGTAGGTTTGTAGTAAACAGGTCAATTATGATATGTAAACTATATGGAAGGGGATATCTAACATAAAGTGTTCTCATATCTGAGGCAAATATATAAGCCATGAAAGTCAGAAATAATAAATTAAACCAATACTTACAGCAACAGCTCCTATCAACAACCATCGATGGGGCGTCAGATACTCAAAGAACCTTTTCCAATCAAACTTTGCACTATCTTCATTCACATTGAGTCTCCTTTGTATTACCCTCGAATTTGGCACACCTTTGCAAAAAACCTGACCCTCATTTAGCAGTAGTCTAGCTGACAACCCTATGCTGATTCCTGTGCACAACTTCCATGGACTACAAATGAAAAATACACCCGATTTCACACTCTTTTCGGACGGAGTTTTGACCTCAGAAAAATACCTCTTAAACACATTAGATAACTTAGTCTTCAACAGATATTCATTGAACACACTTGGTTTTCTATGACACAGCCTGAAAATATAATAATTTTAGTTTTAAATCTGTGTTTTTCGTGAAAAACAATCATTTAAAGGTTATCACAGTTTACCTCTGCCGTAGCAATAGACATGAATGGTTTTGTAATAACTGCCACATTTTCACAAATTAGTAATACTTTTCTAGTAAATATTGATACTTTCTACTGTAAATTAATTCATATTTCGTCTGAAAGGATAATATTTGTGATAATGATAAACAAGACGTAACCCGTAACGTTATTAACGTGAAAAAAAAATCTGATAGCCAGTGTTGCCAGACCAGATGTTGAAATCCAGAAATCTGTATTTAATTTTCAAAAATCTGTATAAAATCAGTATGCGTCGGGAACTTTAGCCCGCTTCCATCTTCGGCATCAACGTCACTTACCATCAAGTGATATGATGTCAAGGGCTCACCAATTTTGTATAAAAAAATCTTCGATTAATCTTAATGTTTTCTTCTGTACGTTTCACATATCTTTGTATGAGTGATCACTCCCCACTTTGCATGTATAGAGGTGTACTCTTATTATAAATTTGTATTCCATTACTTTGTAATGGTCACGGATTTGCATAAGTAGGTAAACTTGCCAAATTTTAGCTTTATAGTTGTTATATCCTTTTCGTGAAACTATTGTGACATACCAACGCACAGACGGCGAAATTACAAGGTTTCTAAACAAAAGTCGTTCAGAGAGAAATTCCCGTATCATATTAATTTATTATGTACAACGCGAATATTACTAAAGTAAAGAGGTCGTATACTCAAGAGTACGATAGTACTAACAATATAATACTTTGGTTGAGTCGTAAAATTAATAATGCACTCTAGCTGCTATGCGATAAAGTGTAATCGGGCTTACCCGCCGCTACATGCCTTTTATTTTTATGTACCTACAAACCGATACTACGCGCTCGTATAGGCGAGAATGTATCACCACGCGCTAAAGTTGCGTTTACGCTGACCATCTCGATGCTCAGCTATCCGCATACATTCTGTTCAAAGGTTAAGTCATTCTCAATTCGTCATGGTTGCAACTAGAGTTGCCAACCTTCCCGCTTCTGGCACCCTAGAAGAGACGTCCTGCTCAGGGTGCGTGCGGGACGCTGAAAATCCCGCTTCTTGAAACTCAAATCGCATCCCGCTTCTTGAAACTCGAATCGCATCCCCCTACTTAAAACTCAAATCGCATCCGTTCCTTGAAACTCAAATCGCATCCCGCTTCTTGAAACTCAAATCGCAATGTAAGTACTCATGTAAAAAGTTATTTATTTTGTTTCTTGATGTAATTTAAATTTTTACCTTTTTCATCATTTATCCGCCGAAAAACGTCCACTGTTGGACATATCTTTTTCATAAATATGTAGAATTGCTTCCATATTATTGAGCAATTAACTTTATGTAAGTAATAGTTTTTTCTTTTATATGTTTTAGATTTTGAATAGAAAAAGTCTTTAAAATTCTCTTCTACTGATTTGCAAAAAAATCTTTCGTTTGTGTATTCTGTGGAAAAATAGTTAGATCCCGCTTTTTAAACCCTTGCCCCACATTAAATATCATGATTTCTCGCCAATTCGTACTTTAAAGTTGGCAAGCCTAGTTGCAACTAAGAACGACAAAATATAAAATTATTATTATTATATTTTTGATGTGTAACATCTTTGCTCTCGCTTTCCTGCAATTTGTGGGAGTGATTTTGTGAAATGGGACGGAAATGTGTAACAGGAAATGCGAACTTTTTTAATTCTCGAAAACTAAGGTTGTCATAGCCATACCGCCTAGTGTGATGGCAAAGGCAAAGATGACAAACTACTATTCGAAGGGTCGGCCCGTGAATGTACCTACGACCCGATAATTAATTAATTTCATAAGTATTTTGTCACATGTTACATATCATATTATGCGAGTACTGTAGGTCTCGTTTTTTATTTTTATTATTATATTATTTTTAAAATTTCAATTTTACCGACATAATTATGAAAGAGGTTTTTTTAGGGTTCCGTACCCAAAGGGTAAAAACGGGACCCTATTACTAAGACTTCGCCGTCCGTCCGTCTGTCTGTCTGTCCGTCTCTCACCAGGCTGTATTTCATGAACCGTGATAACTAGACAGTTGAAATTTTCACAGATGTAGATTTCTGTCTCCATACAAAAACGTGTTTTTAAGCTATTGCATAGCTTTTATTGCGGGCTTTGAGCGCGGCGACCGAATCAAGCAATTCCGTAACGAAAATAAAACCTAACACGCCCCACTCCGCCTACCATGTAGCTCGACCGAGCGTAACGTAACGTTACCACGTTCTAAAAACTTACAGTGCCATCGATTAGCGATTTGCGGTACTAAAATGACTTAGTCAATTTTACTGGTGTTACTTTATTAGAGTCTCCATACAAAAAAAGTGTTTTTTTAACGTGAATGAACTAGCGCTATCTAGTGTGATGGTACGGAACTGACGATACTAGCGCCATCGAGTATGATGGTACGGAACCCTATGTGTGCGGTTCTGACTCGCACTTGGCCGGTTTGTTATCGATTATACACGGCTACATAGAAGTAAAATATATATAATAGCTTTTGCCCGCGGCTTCACCTGCGTGGACATCGTTTTTCTGACTGTCTTTTAGGGTGAGTGATGCGTGGACATGAGTTTTCTCCAGATCCTTCAATAACTACGAGTAAATCGGGCTAAACCGCTGGATGCGTGCAGCGCAGAAACGGTCGTCATAGAAATCCTTGGGGGAGGCTTATGTCCAGCAGTGGTCGTCCTTCGGCTGGTATGATGATGATGATGATGATGTATAAATCATTAAGTACTACTGGTACCTAACTAAAATTTCAGACTTCTACCTAAATGCAGAATGAAGAAACAGGGGGCTTAAAAGTACCGTGAGTTGCTTCGAGAAAAATATGGTACGGCTGTGCTCAATTTGGCGGGGCACACCCGTGCCCGCAGATTATGGTCATTGAGTTCAAAGGCTGATTTAAACGCAGCGCGCAGTTTAGTTAAGTAGCGAGTAAACTTGAGGTTTTGGCGTCTTTTGGACGAGAATTTTTGGTTATTTGCGCCAAATTTAAAATTGTTTAAGGTTTTTGTATGAATTTTTGATTGTTTCGCAAGGTTAACCTGTTTTTACTTCATTTTATAACATTAACATATTCTGTAGTGCTGCGGAACCCTCGGTGTGCGAGTCCAACTCGCACTTGGCTGGTTTTTTGAATTTATGTGCCCAATGTCGGACTCGCACACTGAGGCCCAGGGGTTCCTTATCACCACACCTGTGGGTGCAGAACTCTAAAACATCAAGAACAGATCAGGCTAGACACTCGTTGCACACCACGGACACTGCATACAAATGGTCGTGAAATAACATTTCTAAAAACAAATGACGACGCAAACAAAATCACGGTGTAATCCCATACGTTCGAGAACCAAATCTGTATCAATATGGGTGACGAGGGTGTGAGGTCGTAATTTAGAGAGCGGCAGCGAGTGTCCATACTGTATGTTAGTAACTAATTATATACTTTGCTCGTAGTGCTATTCTGACCCATATACCACAGATTACTAAATAGTGTCCATACATGCACGGCATAAGAATCTGTGTCATATCTAGTGTACAACAACTGGATTATAAGACAAACTAACTACAAACTCGAAGGAAGAAAACGTCCTTGACTACAAAGTTGAAAAAATGTTCACTCATAAAACCTATCGATATGTATGCCGACGGGATATTGGCAAAACCGCGATATTACTTACAATCTCACTACACTAAATTCATTTAGATTATAAAATATGACGGTGGATTGTCCATCGGCTTCATTGAATTACTATAGTAATACTATTACTACTATTATAGTAATATACAGTAATACTATAGTGTAGCTCAGAGGCAAAGTTCACTGGCTATACACAGGAGGTCGCGGGTTCGATTCCCGGCGGGGTCAATTGTAAGACTCGGTTCGGTTGGTGGTAGGGCATTTTCTAAGCCCGCCTGGCTAGCTACCACCATCTTATCTAAGTCTTGCCGCCAAATATCAATGTTGATATCATCGGTGTGTTCCGGCATGAAGATAAGATAGCTAGTTCCCCATTGCGTTGAGGAATCTTGGTAAACCCGCTTACATCTTCGGCAACATCGTCACTTACCACCAGGTGAGATGTTGTCAAGGGTTTAAAGAAAAAATAAAAAACAGTGATTCAATGATCGGCTTACAATTTCACGGCCTATTCTTGTATCTCCGAATAAAACCGATGATTTCTTCTTCTGTGAAGCATTCTGCTACCCAGGGAAGGGGTGGGGGCTCGAAATCAATCAAACATGACCGAACTTATTCACTTCGCTTAGTGTTATCGTAATGTCACTAGTGAGATTACAATGACACTAGTGACATTGTAAGCAGTAATGTTACGGTTCACAACCTTTCGACAGTTCACTCACAGTCTTGCGAGATAGATTATAATCTAACGGTTTTTACAATTTTACGGTGACATGTATATGCTGTGCTTACCATGAACACAGTATTTATATTAGTATAGCCATGAGCCACGGACATTCACCATTTTACATTCAGCTATCACAGATGTTCGAGAGGCTACCACCATGCCAAAGTATTGTTTAGCTCAAGTGGCGCGAATGTAAAGCAATTATATTTGAGTTTTACATTGTTTTGTATTCCGCAGGATCCAGATTCGATTTGATGCCATTTATAGTTGTGTGGGCTAGGGGAGTAATTTAGAGATTTTACTTGTGCATAGTTTAGGTACACGTATTATGTAACGAATTAATTAAATAAATTTGCACTTAAAAGTTAGTTAATTCTAAGTAGTCGAGCGTTGTTATTAAGTTAGTACTAAATTTTATGTTGTGCCTAGCGTTTACACATTCTTAATGTCAATTTAGTAGCAGGCTACTTAATCGAACTAAACATGTTAAAAAAACGGCCAAGTGCGAGTCGGATGTCGGTCTACCGCGTGGGAGGTCTGCCTAACTAAGCTACGTTTTCCGGTGCGCGGTTGCCATTCGCTAGATACTATTATAAGCTACCTACCTGTTGGAGCGAGCGATTTAAAATAAGAGCACACACACATACAATTTGGGTTTTCATGTATGTAGTATAAATAGCCAAAGAAAGTAGCACGTAATCACTTGGGTATTTGTAAAAATAGAAAATACTGAGGGGCGGTCTGTGGCTATGATTACATTCTCTTTGGCCTGTCGATGGCGAAGGTAGAATGAATGATTGAAGTTCCAGTAACAGATGGCGCTGGCTGTCGATGCACTGGATCCGCTCCCTTCTCTTTAGGCTCGCTCGTAAAAGTAGTCAAGTGCGTGTCGGGCCACGCGCAAAATAGGATTCCGTATTCTTTTTAATAAATAAATGGCTCTAAATTAAAAAAATAAAATAAAATTGTTTGTTAGGTCACTTTTAACATCTCAAAATAGAGGTTGAGACCTCCTTTTAGGTTTTTTTGTAAACCTGTGTCAGGAGAACTCGCACTTCCATAACAAAAGTCTGATAATAAACAATGTGAACACAATATATAAACAAGATAATAAGGAAACAAAAATGTAGAAAAAGAAAAGCTTGTGTATCTATGTTTTGTGTAACGAAGTATGAGTGTGCTGTTTGTGTGTGTGGTGTGATGTGTGTAAATATGTCATTGATTTGTAAATTTCAGCCTTATAACTGTTATAGTCTTTGAGAAAAACGGTTGTGACATACCTAAGGACAGACAGAAGACGGACATGCCGAAATTATAAGAGTTCCTACTTTCATCATCATCATTACAGCTCATATACGTCCCCACCGAGGGGCTCGAGCCTACCCTGAATCAGGGCGATTAGGCCTTAGTCGACCACGCGGGCCCAGTGCGGGTTGGTCGACTTCACACACAACCTTCGAGTTTCTTCGCAGGCGTGTGCAGGTTTCCTCACGATGTTTTCCTTCACCGTTAAAGCAATCGGTAAGTATGTACGTAAGTTTTTTTTTTGAAGAACTCATTGGTACATTGGCCGTCCAGATTTGAACCCGGTACCTCTGGTTAGATGGACCGAGTCGTTACCGGTTGAGCCACCGACGCTTTGACTCATAGATAAATATTTATTTATTTATTTTATTTTATTTTATTCGGAAAACAAACAGGGATACAATATCTAAATAGTTAACATAAGCACCATTTAAACGTTTTCACATTTTGTTTTCTACACGCTACACATCGTTAGTTAATGTAATTGGCGACCAAATTATTAGGTTGCCTCGAAGAGATCGCTTGTTGGCGATATGACCGCCTATATGTACAACTTCCTTAATCATTGTATCTTTATTTTTTCTCTTATGTTGAGCAATGAAGTGTTTTCAATCAATCAATCAAATTATAGAGGATCCAAAAAAAATTTTAGAAGCAATCAATATGTGGTATGTGTGTAGGATTACGCATATAATATATTACGTAGGTATATTTTAGGGTTCCGTAATTATGGCTGCTGCTGGAACTAAGCATTAATAAGTCCTTTTGTATATAATGTTCGTGTTTGACTGATACTGTAGGTTAATGTAAGTATTTAGATTGTATGTACGTGTAGGTTTTACGTAGAATTGTAGGTTGACACGGCAGTCGGTATGAAAATCATTGAAGATTCGGCGCCTGTTATCGGACAATTATGTGACTTTGTGTTAATAAACTATTTTTAACCGACTTCAAAAAAGGAGGAGGTTTCTCAATTCGACCGTATAATATTTTTTTATGTGTGTTCGCGGACAACTTCGTCGTTTATGAACCGATTTTGATGATTCTTTTTTTGTTGGAGAGGAGATATCCCAAGGGTGGTACCATGATAAGGAAACCAGGATCTAATGATGGCATTCCAGAGAAATCGAGGGGAACCTTAGTTTCCTGTTTGAAGTCGGTTTTATACATACATAATTAAACATACCGTATAAGTGAAAATATTTTAATAATAAATAGCTCCCTATGCATTGGGTGGCATTGGTCAATAATCCCATAACTTACAACAATATTTGCGGGTCATAGTCGCCAATAACGTTCCCACGATGACCACTACCCTGCTGGCCTAACCGCTAAGTATTTTGTTTGTAATAAAATAAAATTATAACACCCTGGATCATCTCAAAATGTAAGATAGGCAGGATTATTAACTGATTAGTTCAATAATGTAGGTATAGCTAGTAGCTGACTCGGTGGCTCAGTGGTTAGTGCCCTTGACTACTGATCCGAGGGTTGTGGGTTCGAACTTCGATCCCCACCCAGGGCAAAACATTTGTGTGATGAGCGGATTTGTTTGCTCTGTGTCTGGGTGTTAAATATCTATATATGTATGTATTTAAACGTATACAAGTATGTATATCAGTCTCTGGTTCCCATAACACAGGGAATCCTACTTTGGAACCAGATGATCATGTGTGATTTGTCCCAAAATATTTATAATCTCAATATACAGAGTGTAACAAAATTTGTATTGGTCCCGTTATCTGGGGCTTCTAAACGTTCCTTGGGAAAAGTTGTTCAGTATGATGAGTAGAACCCCCAGTTAACGGGTCCTACACCATTTTTTTATACCCTATATATACTAATATTTTACAATAGGTAAATTTTGTAAGTTTGAGAGTTTGTAGGAAGTAATCTCTGGAACTTCTGAACCGATTTTGAAAATTCTTTCACAAGTAGAAATAGACATTATTCTTAAGCGACATAGGCTATAATATATCTAAGCTTGCGAGCCGTTTGAAACTCGCGCACCACTCAAAGACAGTCATGCCGCAAGCCGCGGGCAGAAGCTATTCTAGTAGCTAATAATCATAAATAGTAGCGGTCTTCATTATATCAGCTCATATTATACGTTCTCACCGAGGGGCTCGAGCCTACCCTGAAATAGGGCTATCGGGCCTCAGTCGACCACGCTGGCCCAGTGCGGATTGGTCGACTTCACACACAACCTGCGAGTTTCTTCGCAGGCGTGTGCAGGAAATAAGAGCGTCGGACGAACTACGCTAATAATAATTAAAATAAATAATTTTTTTTGGCAAAAACACAAGGTCATCTGGCCCCTGTAGTGTAGGTATAGGTATCAGAGACCAATATAAAATATAATTATTGAAATAGCTAAAAAAAATTAGGTAAAAGCTTTAATTTGAAAAGAGATTTAATTATTTCGCATTCTTCTCAGCAAACCCTCTCATTTGATACCCATATCATGGGGATGCAAAAAAATAACTGGTCCTCATCTTTGGGATTCCGCCGTATTGGATTTAGAATGACATCACTTAGCTAACCATGCATTGTTCTCCAAACTTAACGTGTATTTAAAATTTCAGCTTTATCGGAAACCAGCAAACCCTTTCATTTGATACCCATATCATGGGGATGCAAAAAAATAACTGGTCCTCATCTTTGGGATTCCACCGTATTGGATTTAGAATGACATCACTTAGCTAACCATGCATTGTTCTCCAAACTTAACGTGTATTTAAAATTTCAATTCTATCGGAAACCAGCAAACCCTCTCATTTGATACCCATATCATGGGGATGCAAAAAAATAACTGGTCCTCATCTTTGGGATTCCACCGTATTGGATTTAGAATGACATCACTTAGCTAACCATGCATTGTTCTCCAAACTTAACGTGTATTTAAAATTTCAGCTTTATCGGAAACCAGCAAACCCTTTCATTTGATACCCATATCATGGGGATGCAAAAATATAACTCTTTGGGATTCCACCTTATTGGATTTAGAATGACATCACTTAGCTAACAATTCATTGTTCTCCAAACTTAACGTGTATTTAAAATTTCAGCTCTATCGGAAACCAGCAAACCCTTTCATTTGATACCCATATCATGGGGATGCAAAAATATAACTCTTTGGGATTCCACTGTATTGGATTTAGAATGACATCACTTAGCTAACAATGCATTGTTCTCCAAACTTAACGTGTATTTAAAATTTCAGCTCTATCGGAAACCAGCAAACCCTTTCATTTGATACCCATATCATGGGGATGCAAAAATATAACTCTTTGGGATTCCACCGTATTGGATTTAGAATGACATCACTTAGCTAACAATGCATTGTTCTCCAAACTTAACGTATATTTAAAATTTCAGCTCTATCGGAAACCAGAAAACCCTTTCATTTGATACCCACATCATGGGGATGCAAAAATATAACTCTTTGGGATTCCACCGTATTGGATTTAGAATGACATCACTTAGCTAACAATGCATTGTTCTCCAAACTTAACGTGTATTTAAAATTTCAGCTCTATCGGAAACCAGAAAACCCTTTCATTTGATACCCATATCATGGGGATGCAAAAATATAACTCTTTGGGATTCCACCGTATTGGATTTAGAATGACATCACTTAGCTAACAATGCATTGTTCTCCAAACTTAACGTGTATTTAAAATTTCAGCTCTATCGGAAACCAGAAAACCCTTTCATTTGATACCCATATCATGGGGATGCAAAATTATAACTCTTTGGGATTCCACCGTATTGGATTTAGAATGACATCACTTAGCTAACCATGCATTATTCTCCAAACTTAACGTGTATTTAAAATTTCAGCTCTATCGGACACCAGCAAACCCTTTCATTTGATACCCATATCATGGGGATGCAAAATTATAACTCTTTGGGATTCCACCGTATTGGATTTAGAATGACATCACTCAGCTAACAATGCATTGTTCTCCAAACTTAACGTGTATTTAAAATTTCAGCTCTATCGGAAACCAGAAAACCCTTTCATTTGATACCCATATCATGGGGATGCAAAAATATAACTCTTTGGGATTCCACCGTATTGGATTTAGAATGACATCACTTAGCTAACAATGCATTGTTCTCCAAACTTAACGTGTATTTAAAATTTCAGCTCTATCGGAAACCAGAAAACCCTTTCATTTGATACCCATATCATGGGGATGCAAAAATATAACTCTTTGGGATTCCACCGTATTGGATTTAGAATGACATCACTTAGCTAACAATGCATTGTTCTCCAAACTTAACGTGTATTTAAAATTTCAGCTCTATCGGAAACCAGCAAACCCTTTCATTTGATACCCATATCATGGGGATGCAAAAATATAACTCTTTGGGATTCAACCGTATTGGATTTAGAATGACCATACATTGTTTTCCAAACTTAACGTGTATTCAAAATTTCAGCTCCATCGGAAACCGGGAAGTAGCTCTAATTTGGCTTTCAAGATTTTTCCCAAACTAACTAACACGGCAAGCAATAAATCTTGTAATAAATTAATATAATAAAATTAAACGTAAATATATAAAACATTATAAAATTGTAATAAATCTTGTAATATATATATTTGTTTGCATGTGGTGAAAATGTAAAGAAAAGCTTGTGTTTTCTTAAAATAAATTTGTTTCGATTGGTATTTAAGTCTTAAATGAACTGACAGAGTGATTTTAGTGAATAAAATGCTAGTAGGAACATGCTCGATTGGATGGTAATCGAACCCACAACCTACCGTCTAGCAGGAAAGAGAGCACTGACCATTATGTCACAATCAAATAAATAATAAATCATAATCCTTATCGAAAGCGAAATATATTCAATAGGCACCGTAGAAAATATTACTCATCCATATGTCATAGCAGTGTGCGATTTCAATACAAAATAGAACCGATGCCAATAATTGCTTTGGATATCTCTTAACACCATAATTTATTAGTTCTGGTGACACCAAAATATGTAAGCGTTTAGCCACAAGCAGTGGGTAGGTAATGGTTGGGGCGTGATGGTGCAGAACGCCACGGGATTATAGCACTTTTATTGTTTGTGTCAATAAATATTAGGTGGAATTGAATGATAGTATTTATTATGAATGATTTACTAAAACAGGTATCTACTCTAAAACCAAACTAAAAATGCAAAAAGCTGTAATTAGTTGAAGTAGTAGTAAAGTAGTTCATCATCATCATCATCATCATCATATCAGCCGAAAGACGTCCACTGCTAGATAAAGGGCTCCCCCAAGGATTTTCATAAAGACAGAAACTGGGCTGCTCGCATCCAGCGGCTCCCCGCGACCTTCCTAAGGTCGTCGGTCCACCGTGTGGGAGGCCTTCCTACGCTACATTTTACTTCCACAAAGGCCATCTATCTGTTCCACGAGCTATGTGCCCCGCCTTCTTTATTTATCTCTTTTCGTTTCGATTCTTTTCGTTTCATTACGCTTAATTTCACTTCATTTTGTTTCGTTTCGTTTGGATTCGTTCCGTTTCGTATAGAGTCGTTTCGTTTCTTTTCTTTTCGTTCCATTTCATTTCTTTATATTTCTTTATATTTCATTTCGTTTCGTTCCGTTTCGTTTGGTTTCCTTCCGTTTCGATTCGTTTCGTTTCTTTTCGGTTTATTTCGTTTCTTTTCATTTCGTTTAGTTTTATTTCGTTCCTTTTCGTTTCCTTTCTTTTAGTTTTGTTTCGTTTCGAGTGTTTTCATTTCGTTTGCTTCGTTTCGCTTCATTCCGCTTCATTTAGCTTAGTATCGCTTCGTTTCGAATCTTTTCGTTTCATTACGCTTTATTTCGCTTCATTTTGTATCGTTTCGTTTGGATTCGTTCCTTTTTGTTTAGATTCTTTTCGTTTCGTTTCTTTTCGTTCCATTTCATTTCTTTATATTTCATTTTGTTTCATTTCGTTTCGTTCTGTTTCGTTTGGTTTCCTTCCGTTTCGATTAGTTTCGTTTCTTTTCGTTTTATTTCTTTAAGTTTAATTTAGTTCCTTTTCGTTTCCTTTCTTTTAGTTTTGTTTCGTTTCGCATCATTCCGCTTCATTTAGCTTAGTATCGCTTCGTTTCGTTTCTTTTCGTTTTATTTCGCTTCGTACGCCTCGTTTCTTTTCATTTCGTTCCGTTTCGTTCCGTTTCGTTCCGTTTCATTCTGTTTTGTTACTTTTTGTTTTGTTTCCTTTCGTTTCCTCTCGTTTTGTTCCGTTCCGTTTCACTCTCTTACATTTCATTTCTTTTCGTTTCACTTCGTTTAATTTCGTTTTATTTCGTTTTGTTTCGTTTTTTTTGTTTAATTTTGCTTCATTTAGCTTCGTTTCTCTTCATTTCGATTCGTTCCCTTATTTATTCCGATTCGTTCCGTTTTTGTTCCATTCCGTTTCGTTTCGCTCTGTTTCATTTAGTTTCGTTTGTAATTCGCTTGATTTCGTTTGTTTTCTTTCGTCGTTTCCTTTCGTCTCATTACGTTTCATTTCGCTTCATTTGGCTTCGTTTTGTTTTGTTTCGTTTCATTTCGTTTCCTTTCTTTTTATTTCATATAGTATCATTTAGTTTTATTTCGCTTGATTTCGTTTTTTTCTTCAGTTGTTTCATGTCATTTCATTTCGTCTCATTACGTTTAATTTCGCTTCGTTTTGTTCCGTTCCACTTCATTTTGTTCCGTTTCATTCCATTTTATTCCGTTTCGTTTCGTTTCATTTCGTCCGTTTCGGTTCGTTTGGTTTCTTTTCGTTTCATTTTTTTCATTTCTTTTAGTTTCGCTTTGTTTCGTTCCATTTCGTTTCGTTTCCTTTCGTTTCTTTTCTTTTCATTTCGATTTGTTTACCTTCATAGTGGTTCATATTGAAACCAAACATTTGCACATAGGTACTAACGTCGCTAAAACGGTTGGATGTTATATGCGAAGTCGTACTAAACGGACTGCACTGTATTTGTTATGCAAGTCTGCAAAGTTTTTAATTGGCAGCATTTACCTCTTTTCAAAGTACGAGACGCATAATAACTTTACTGTCGAGCAAAACACAATCTTTCACCTCACTAAAACAAGAATTTTTTTTAGGTGTAATAAATAACGGCTTCATAGAGTTATTTGGTTCCAATTTCAAAAACTCTTACCACGCTATCTGATAAAACGCAATTTTGCGCGCTCAAATGGAATGAAAAACAAAAATCTTTCCGAGCGCGTGAGGTAATTTTTTTTCTATTTATTTCAATGCGGTTAACTACCCTTTTGACCAATATCTAAAATAATTTCGAGTCTCTATGTCAGTTTAATTCAACTCTCCAGTTTTTATTAATTGGGGGCATGAATTTTAATACAATGAATAGATAAGCCTATTAGAGGAACACTTGTTCTGTGCAAGTGTCTAAATAAATCAGATTAAAACGGGGCGAGCCTTTCCATGATTTTTATTGGGGGCGCTAAAATGTCACTCTCAGAGCTCTTAGGGGGCCACACTCGTAGGGGGCTCGGTACTCAATACCGAAAGACACTTTAGTAAAACCCATTTCAACGAAGCCGTCATCATCATATTCCTGGACAAAGGCTTCCCCCAAGGGTTTCAACAACGACCGGTCCTGCGCTGCCCTCATCTAGCGGTATACCACGACCCTCAGCAGGTCGTCGGTCCACCGAGTGGGAGGTCTGCCTATGCTACGTCCTTCGGTGCGCGGTCGCCACTTGAGAACTTTACTGCCCCTCGGATATCCGTTCTACGAGCTTAAAATAAATGTTTTTTACATTGAAATTATGTCATAACCATATATTGAAATTTTGGAGCCAAAGCCATATAAATATTTAAAAAGTTTCATTGTAGTACAGTTGTCTCGTTCTGAAATGATCATAGTAAAACGACTTGTAGTAATGAATACTTTCGCATGTGCTTCTGTGATATGATTTGAGTTTACCAAATGGAAGTAGAAAATATTATTTTATAATTCATTTTTTTATATTGTTTAATACACGACCTACCTCACAATAAAATACCATTTGAGACAAGGTCGCAGGAAGTCGCTGGATGCAGGCAGCGCAGGACGGGTAGTCGTGGAAATCCTTGGAGGAAGTCTTTGTCCAGCAGTGGACGTCTTTCGGCCGATATGATAATGATGATGAGACAAAATATCATAGGTTAATAGCTAGGTTGTACCTATAGTCTAGCCTATTGTGTAGGTGGGAGCCGGGTCGTTCCTTTCCCTCAAACATAGTTGATGGGAGCGATGGCTGACTCTCGCGTTAAACTCGTGACCGGGTTCTGTCCGTGGGAACTGGCCTACTCTTGTTAAATGCTTTCAATGATTTTTATGTATATAACTTTTCGTGTCATATTGTTTTCATGTTCTAATGACATCATCTGGTCTATATCAAGGATTTTATTTTGATGTTATTAACTAATTATTGTTTATTTCTTGATTCTTCACAAATGACATTGTTATTATTATTTTATGACTATCAGAAAGAGTGTAATTTGCACCTATTTTGAATAAATATATTGAATTGAATTGAAAAAGACTGAAGTTAGATTCTTTACGAAAAAGAAACCCATTTTTTGGCAAGTCATTTAAGTATTTCATAATCTTAAGTAACCTACAAATAAGTAGCCGATAAAGTAAGCACCATTTTGCCCTCTTAATATCATAATCACTGTAGGCATTGACCTCCCGCGGGTACTTGTAGGTGGGGTAAACTGGAGTTAGATTTTTTACGAAAAAAAACCATTTTTTGTAAGTTGTTAAGTAATTTATAATCTAAAATATACACAAATAATTAGGTAGCCGTTAATGTAAGCACCATTTTGCCCTCTTAATATCATAATCACAGGCAATGACCACCCACGGGTACTTGTAGATGGGGTAAACTGAAGTTAGATTTTTAAGAAAAAAGAACTATTTTTTGTAAGTCTTTTATGTAATTTCTTATCTAAAGTACCTACAAATGAGTAGCCGATAAAGTAAACACCATTTTGCCCTCTTAATATCATAATCACTGTAGGCATTGACCACCCGCGATCTTCCAAACTCTACACACATTCAGCTTGACTCTTAACCTATACAACTAAACTCTTGCACCCCAAGATACTCTATACACCCCTAAAGCCCATAACTTTAGAGCCAAAATCAAATAAAGTAAACATTTTGGAGGGCAGACGTTACAAAATTTATGAACAAAGATTTATTTTCGGTTCAGAAATAACGATATGACGTAAGGTTTATGTGCTAGGGTTCAAAATCAAATGCTTTTTTCAATTCATGTGAACATTAAAAATAATCTAAAGGTAATGTTTCCCGGCAGATGGCGTAAGGACGGATAATGCCGTACGTACGAGTATTATTGAATATTATGATGTGTTTGAAATATTTTTATGAGGAATTAAGGGATTGATTGTTTGTTTGTTCGACTTTTGAGAGTGCTTGCGAATACTATGTACTATACGGGGGATTGTATTGGAAATGTATTTTCCAAAATTTTCTCCTTTATCATATGAGGGATGTAAAAGCAAAGTGACCTCAGTCCATATTTGGTGGTAATCTGTGAATGTAAGTTTTTCTTTGTGTCTATGGCTACATGTCAGCAAAAAATTTTTGGTGCAAATACGCTTCAGTCTCGAGTAAATCTATTTTCTAAAACGATTTTATTTTTATTTTTATTAACAGTTGGTAAACCCTTGACAACATCTCACCCGGTGGTAAGTGACGATGTTGCCGAAGATGGAAGCGGGCTTACTAAGATTCCCCAACGCAATGGGGAACTGGCTATCTTATCTTCATGCCGGAACACACCAATGATATCAACATTAATATTTGGCGGCAAGACTTAGATAAGATGGTGGTAGCTAGCCAGGCGGGCTTAGAAAATGCCCTACCACCAACCAAACCGAGTCTTACAATTGACCCCGCCGGGAATCGAACCCGCGACCTCCTGTGTAAAGCCAGTGAACTTTGCCTCTGAGCTACGGAGGTGGTTTAGCAGCAAACACGCCACATTCCAATACAAACTGTATTCAAGTTAAAACAAAAAGATGGATTCTCGATTTTCAGCGAAAAGATTTTTAAATATGAGTAAGTAATAAAGAATTTAGTATTTACATATTTAATATTTCTTTGAGTATTACTTTTTTTTGTTTAATTAAGTTGTGCCCACGTCTGCCATCTCAGTCAAAACTTCTTTCTTTCCCGGGTCTGCTGGAAGAAATTTCTTTAGAAATAAGATGTACCCTTTGTATCACCTTTATGATTAAAATCTGTATTTTATGTATCCTGTGTACAATGAACTATTAAATAAATAAAGAATTTAAATACGTAGTCTCAAAGGCTGAAACTGGCTAAGTACGAGTTGTACTCCCGAACCGAGGGTTCCGTACCACCACACAATATATTTATGTTATAACTAGCCAGCGGCTTCGGGCTCGTGGATATCGATAGTGAGCGGGGGTATTTTTAGGCTATGTCCATCCTGAAATTCCATTCTAACTATATGGATGAAGGTTTTTTTTTTAATTAAGCAATTTAGTAGTTAGATGACTAGTTACCTCCTACGTACAAACATACTTACAAACTTTACCTCTTAACATTATTAATATAGATAAAATATTGTATTTTCTTTAATAGAGTTTGGTATTACATAATCAATTATACCAAACTATGTATATTATCGTTTTCACGATAGAGCAAGAACGAAAAGAACGTTAAAATAAACTTTTTTGTTTTACTTTTTATTATTGGTTGGTTAACTTTCAATCATATTCTGTGTAAATTTTAACTATACTTAGCTACAGTTCAAAAGGACTCATTTTGTCGATGAGGACGCATGCTGCTCCGCAGCATTTTTTTATGGTCATCGAAGGTGCGCTGTGAGGAGCCCCGAGCAGCTCGCCATCGATGATGCGCGGTGGGCGACCCGCAAGCGGCTCGCCATCGATGGTGAGCGGTGAGCGAGAATGTGCGCGATAAATATTCAAACTTAGCTTCCCTCTAACCCAATCAATATGGCTCAAATGAAAGAGCTCGTACAGCGAGTGTTCTAAGACCAAAACAAACCGCGTACTTTAGTTGAACCGGATATATTGAGAATAATAAAGCTATAAAAATCGTGTTTGACTGTAACTTGAGAAAGGCGAAAGTTAGATGATTTTTCAGAGCTTGATAACAAAAATCTAAGCAATTGATTTCACAAATTATTTTAATAAAATACAAGATCATGTCAAAAAAGTTTTGTGCTCTAGAGGATATTATAAAATAATAGATTATGTAAATGACAAAGATATATATGTGTATGTTGATTCTATAACAAATACCATTACCTGAGACTGCAATCTGAATCATGACATTATTTGTAATTTTATTTTTATTGTATTTTTTTTTGTTTTGACTATTTAAAAGTGTGTGTAAACACCTATTTGAAATAAATTGTTTTGAATTTTTTTTTTAATATAGACAGTGTGTGAAAAAAAAAGGTGTAGGACCCGTTAACTGGGGGTTTTGTACTCATTATACTGAACAACTTTCCCCAAGGACTGTGGATCAAATCTAAAAATAACAACTGGACCCTCCATACAAAAATGCACAAAATTGGTCATTGAGCTGATCGATTTGTATGAAGAGTTAAAAAAAAAATAGCGATTTCAGCAAAGTCACAGAACAAAAGTTGTTCAGTATAATTGGTACAAGCTCCAGTAAACGGGGCTTACATCAATTTTGTTACACCCTGTATAGATGGTCTCAAAAGTCGCGAGAACTGTCAAAGTAGATAATTTAATTGTGTGAGTTTAATGTAAGCGTCGGTGGCAAAACGGTTAGGGCCGCCACCTCCTGTCCGGGAGGTCGTAGTACGAATCCTGCCACGTACCAATGTGATATCGAATTTAGATTTCATATGTACGTTTATACGACGCTCTTACGGTCTTGCGGATGGTGAAGCATCGGGAGCCTGGTCGTTCCTTTCCCTCTAAATGGTTGATGGGAGCTATGGCTGACTTTCGCGTGACCGGGTGCTGTCCGTGTGAACTGACCCACTCTTGTTAAAGGCATTAATGACATTCAATGATTTTGATGTACAACTTTTCGTGTCATATTGTTTTCATGTTCTAGTGACATAATCTGGTTTATATCAAGGATATAATTTTGACGTTATTAACTAATTATTGTTTATTTCTTGGTTCTTCACAAATGACATTATTATTGTTATTTTATGACTATCAGAAAGAGTGTAAGTTGCACTTATTTTGAATAAATATATTGAACTGAATTGAAGGAAAATATTGTGAGGAAACCTGCACACGTCTGCGAAGAAACTCGCAGGTTGTGTGTGAAGTCGACCAACCCACACTGGGCCCGTGTGGTCACTAAGGCCCTATCTCTCTAATTCAGGGTAGGCTCGAGCTCCTCGGGATATGAGCAGAAATGATGAAGTTAAATCAGAGATTTGTTACCATAGATGGGTTATGCACTAACAAACCACATTTGAAAATCGAATAAATTTACACACACATTATAATAGAGGTACCTACCGAATGCTACTATGAAAAGAGATGCCAATTGGCATCTTTTTTTTGCTTCACTTTTAGGATGCATGTAACCTATCTACCTCCCCTTATATATAGCATATCTCTGAGTTAAATTATAAGTTTTGTGAGGTAAAGACCACATTTTAAACAATTTTACAAGCTCACATCACGCATCATCACATTATTTTATTTCACAGATAAAACATTCTTTATCGCGCTAACTAGGCACATATTGAAATCACCGACTAAGTATTAATCCGACAGAATCACAGCACACAGATGACGTTCAGTAAATATTTAGAGTAAAGTAAGCGTCTTACGAGGATTATGAGATTTTTTATTGTGAGAAACTCGCCTGCTGATAAAGAAAATATACAAACTAACTGTTTTAATTGCAGCTGTTATTAGGTATTATTAATAATATCTTTTGAAAAATATAAAAGCTTTTGATACAAGCTTTTATTTGAAAAGGGTTTTTTTATGCTAAACAAGTCAAAAAAATGAGACCTACAGTACTCGCATATGATGTGTAACATGTGACAAAATACTTATGAAATTAATTAATTATCGGGTTTTACATTCACGGGCCGACCCTTCGAATAGTAGTATGTCATCTTTGCCTTTGCCATCACACTAGGCGGCATGGCTATGACAACCTTAGTTTTCGAGAATTAAAAAACGTTCGCATTTCCTGTTACACATTTCCGTCCCATTTCACGAAATCACTCCAACAAATTGCAGGAAAGCGAGAGCAAAGATGTTACACATCAAAAACACCCTGTACACGTGATACAACGGGCCAGAAATGACATTTCTAAAAAGGAATGACGGAACAAACAAAATGGCGGCGAAATCCTATACTTTCGACAACCAAACTGTAAGCAATCTGTATCAATCTGGGTGACGAGGGGGTGAGGTCTAGAGAGCGGCAGGGAGTGTCCATACTGTATTTACATACCAACTAACTACTCGATTTCTCTGGGATGACATCATCAGATCCTGGTTTCCTGGTCATGGTACCACCCTTTTTCGAACAAAAAAAAACCTCAAAATCAGTTCATAAACTACGAAGTTATCCGCGAACACACATAAAAAAATAAAAATATGTACGGTCGAATTGAGAAACCTCCTCCTTTTTTTGAAGTCGGTTAATAAAAGACACTTCGGGTACCTTGATTCCACCTCCAAAGTTCATCATTAGATCAACTTCAAAATAACAAAAGAATGTTTTGTCACCGGGAATTAGGCTCCATTCCAAATTTCAGCCTAATCAGACTCCCGGAAGTCGCTCTTAAATCGATCGCAAGATTTGAACTAAACATACATACATATTACATATATACAAACATTTCAAGTTAAATAATAGCTTTTTATAAAAAAAAAACCTCTTTGCTACACGGTGAGTTGATACGTAAGTATCTAATTATTTAACAAAGATTTAGTTCAAAATCAACAATCTGAAAGTCTCTATTCCTGGGGCTCTGATCTTTTTACCTGATCGTTCCACCCCTTTGTTGTTGATATTCAGCCTATACGAACGAAGCGATACGCTTTCTTATTTATTATGAGGACAGCGATTGAGTGGAACTTCTTGCCTGCGTCTGTGTTTCCCGACTCCTACAATTTTGGGGATCTTCAAGGCGAGAGTGAATAGGCATTAGTTGAGTTTGCGTGTACCATCCTTGACTACATCGTCACTTACGAGTACCATCAGGTGAGATATAGTCAAACGCACTAAAATTTTTAATAAAAAAAACCTTATAGTTTTGCTATGTCTGTCTGTCTGTCCGCGGCTTAGCTCAGAGACAATTAGTACTAAAAATTTGTAATTTGGCATAGGTATACATATTAATCACGCCGATAAAGTTGCACAATAAAACCTTAAAACATTTTTTTGGGGTACCTACCCTACATGTAAAGAGAGGGTATTTTAGGGTACCTACCCTACATGTAGAGAGGGTATTTTTAGGGTACCTGCCCTACATGTAAAGAGAGGGTATTTTAGGGTACCTACCCTACATGTAAAGATAGGGTATTTTTAGGGTACCTACCCTACATGTAAAGAGAGGGTATTTTTAGGGTACCTACCCTACATGTAAAGAGAGGGTATTTTTAGGGTACCTACCCTACATGTAAAGAGAGGGTATTTTTTAGGGTACCTACCCTACATGTAAAGAGAGGGTATTTTTTGCTGACGTGTGGGGTAATTGTACTGAGGGTTTTTTCGGTTCAGGGATTGGTTTGCGAAATTTTAAGCTTTAAAGTGTTATTTTTAAGATAAAGATGGAAGCGGGCTTACCAAGATTTCCTAACGCACAATGGGGAACTGGCTATCTTATCTTCAAACCGGAACACTACCAATGCTGTTAACATTGGTGTTTAGCGGACGAAGAAAAATGCCCTTCCACGCGGTTGAGGCGACTCTATGTTAGTACTAACACCTTATGTAAAGGTTAGTAATAATATACAGGCTGTATCAAAATTGGTGTAGGTCCCGTTAACTGGAGGTTCTACTCGTCATACTGAACAACTTTCTCCAAGGAACCCATAGTCAATGCTCAAAACAAAATTTGGACCCCCTACACTAAAAAGCACAAAATCGGTCGATCAGCCGATCGATTTGTATGAAGAGTAAAAAAAAATTTTTACGTTGTCAGCAAAGTCGTAGAACAAAAGTTGTACAGTATGATGAGAAGAAGCCCCAGTTAACGGGAACTACACCAATTTTGTTACACTCTGTATATACTTTGGTAAAGAGCCAGATCGTAATTAAGACACCTTCATCATCATCATCATATCAGCCGAAAATCGTCCACTGCTGGACAAAGGCCTCCCCCAAGGATTTCCATGACGACTGGTCCTCCGCTGCTCGCATCCATCGGTTTCCTGCGATCTTCACCAGGTCGTCGGTCCACCACATGGGATGCCTTCCTACGCTACGTTTTCCGGTACGCGGTCGCCACTCGAGAACTTTACCACTCCATCGGCCTTCTGTTCTACGAGCTATGTGCCCTGCCCACTGCCACTTCAGTTTAGCGATTCTGTGAGCTATGTCGGTTACTTTGGTTCTCCTACGGATCTCCTCGTTTCTGATTCGATCACGCAGAGAAACTCCAAGCATAACACGCTCCATTGCCCTTTGGGTGACTCAATGAACCTTCTTATGAGGCCCAAAGTAAGTGACCGACCATGTCTCAGTTCCGTAAGTCATACTAGCAACACACACTGGTCAAAGACCTTAGTCTTGAGACACTGCGGTATTTGGGACGTGAAGATATTGCGAAGCTTCCCGAACACTGCCCAGCCGAATTGGACCTACCTAGCTGGACTGTTTTGTCCCAGGTTTACATATATATTAAAAATAAATCACCTTAGCATCACATACAAATATACTCACCACTTCTACCTACACACACCACACACTTACCTGAAACCAGCCTTTGATGAAACAGCTTCGTGGGTACTTGTAACAAATTCATATAATTTTTTACAACAATTAAGGCCTTTCATGTTATACCCTTTGTGGGTGCGCCCATTGCGTCCTATTTGACTTTGAGGATTTAATAGAGAGTAACCTCAAAAGAAAAATGTACTCACAAACAATTACACCTACTACGTACGTAACTATGAGGCACTCTGGGGAAGCTGACTCAGACGGTAGTGATGGGATATATAGATCGAAAAAAAAAAGTTTTTTTTAATCAAATTACATTTATTGCGTAACCAAAGGTAAAACATAAGAACGGTCTTAAAGATAATAAAGAAGTGGTCTATAGCATACCATATAAGGTGTGCAATGTCATTTTTTAATCTAAAACATAAACATTTATTTAATTACTTAGTCTATTTTTATATCATTGTCAAGTAAATATTCATTAATACTATAATAGAATCTGTTCTTTTAATATAAGTGTAATTTTAATTTTAATTGTCTATTATTTAATTTTTTTATAGTCAGGTTTTTTAAATAAATTAGGTATTATTACAAAAACAGTGTTTCTATAAAATGTTATGTTTGAGCGCTGCAACGGGCGCAACTCGACCTTATTCCTCGTGCTCCTTGGTTTTCTAGTTTCCACAAGTTTAAACTCATTCAGATGTTCTTCAACAAAGATACATACTTCATACGAGTATATAAATAATGATGGTAGGGTTAATTAATTTTGTTAGATATCTAAAGGGTTTTCCAATAGGGACGGGTTGATGTTGATAGACTGTGGCGGCCATGTTGTTTTGGCGGCGTCTGTCAAATATATTGTTCTTTATTCAGTCACTGATGCCAAATCACCATGGCAACTTACACGATTCAGCAGCACGTCCAAATGATAAAATTTTGTTATCAAATGCGACTCGTCGCTAAATATTTCTCTGCCAAAATTGGGGTCCTCTCCTCTTCCAAACGTTCCGAAGACCAGTCGACGAACAAACGGCGTTGTCTATGGTCATTATCGTTGAGCTACTGGGTCAGTTGGATTTTTAACGAGCACAGACCCAAGCCCTGACGCAAAATTCGCCAAGTTGAGGTTTGCGAAAGGCCGGGTTCTTGGGCAACGCTCAACGTTTGCACTCACGATCACTAAATTTGATAATAAATTTTAACAATCGACTAACTTGCTACAGTGATTTGGCATCAGCGACTGAATAAAGATGACAGATTTGACAGAAAACCGCCAAAACAACATGGCAAAACCAAAATTTTTTTATAAAGGTCATTGGGCAAAATCTGACCCGGTTAACTAAAGTTATCCTACAAAAACCAAATTAGTTTTAAATTGTTAAGTATTAACCCACATTTCATTACAAATAGTTTTTTTTTTTTTAACCATGGGAATAAAATGTAAAAAAAATATATAAATGCGTAAATAAAACAATTTTAGTGAAGCACAAATCGATGGAGCCTCTTGCTAGTGAAAAGCAAAGTTGAAAAAATCGATGGAGCCTCTTGCTAGGGAGGAGCAGAGTTGAAAAAATAGATGGAGCCTCTTGCTAGTAAAAAGCAGAGTTGAAAAAATGGATGAAGCCTCTTGCTAGTGAAGACCAGAGTTAAAAAAATCGATGAAGCCTCTTGCTAGTGAAAAGCAGAGTTGAAAAAATGGATGAAGCCTCTTGCTAGTGAAGACCAGAAATAAAAAAATCGATGGAGCCTATTGCTAGTGAAAAGCAGAGTTGTACAAATCGATGGAGCCTCTTGCTAGTAAAGACCAGAGTTGAAAAAATCGATGCAGCCTCTTGTAAATGAAGAGCAGAGTAAAAAGAAGTGATGGAGCCTCTTGCTAGTGAAGACCAGTGCTCTTCACTGGCAAGAGGCTCCATCGCTTTTTCTCACTCTCCTTTTCATTAACAAGACGCTTCATCGATTTTTTTAACTCTGATCTTCACTAGCAAGAGGCTTCATCCATTTTTTCAACTCTAGTCTTCACTAGCAAGAGGCTCCATCTATTTTTTCATTTCTGCTCCTCCCTAGCAAGAGGCTTCATCGATTTTTTAAACTCTGCTCTTCACTAGCAAGAGGCGCCATCGCTTTTTTTCACTCTGCTGTCCATCAACAAGAAGCTTCATCGATTTTTTCAACTCTGCTTTTTACTAGCAAGAGGCTCCATCTTTTTTTTCAACTCTGCTCTTCACTAGCAAGAGGCTCCATTTATTTTTTCAACTCCGTACTCTACTAGCAAGAGGCTCCATCGATTTTTTTAACTCTGCTTTTCTTTAGCAAGAGGCTCCATCGATTTTTTCAACTCTGGTCTTTACTAGCAAGAGGCTCCATCACTTTTTTTTACTCTGCTCTTCATTAACAAGAGGCTCCATCGATTTTTTCAACTCTGGTCTTTACTAGCAAGAGGCTCCATCAATTCTTTTAACTTTGCTTTTCACTAGCAAGAGGCTCCATCGATTTGTACAACTCTGCTTTTCAGTAGCAATAGGCTCCATCGATTTTTTCAACTCTGGTCCTTACTAGCAAGAGGCTCCATCTATTTTTTCAACTCTGCTCCTCACTAGCAAGAGGCTCCATCTATTTTTTTAACTCTGCTCCTCACTAGCAAGAGGCTCCTTCGATTTTTTCAACTCTGCTCTTCACTAGCAAGAGGCTTCATCCATTTTTTCAACTTTGCTTTTCACTAGCAAGAGGCTCCATCGATTTGTACAACTCTGCTTTTCACTAGCAATAGGCTCCATCTATTTTTTTTACCTCAAGAACGTTTAAGGACGTTCTGTCACGTTGCTAACACGAAAGTTTTAACCTCAATATTATATTTTTCTTTTTTAAGCTTTTGGCTTGAATCCCATTAACTACGTTAATGCGACATATATATTCGTGAACTAGAGACGTTTATCTAAACATCCTACCTAATTTTTTTTCTGTAGGCCGTGGGTATAGGTTTCATACTATGCTGCCCAATGACCTTTCAGTTTTTCAAAGCAATATCCATCGTTCTTAAAATCAGGGACTCAGACAGGACTTAGTGAAGGCAAGGCTTTCACGGTCTTCATCGATATCGGCAAATACGACTGAACTCGCACATCACTAGTCCCCCGTCGAGGCTACCCTTTGTGGTGCCTCTCCAATATTCGCTTTGTTATTCACTGAAAAATGTTCTCTTCCCCGACGGACTTTAACTTTCAGTCGGTTTCAATCTGTTTTATAAGATTTTTTCAAAGGGCAAGGATACTTTAATAGAAAGATACTTTTTAGTGTAAATTATTTAAAAAAACATTCTGATTTTAAAAACCGGAAGGCGAGTATAACCTTTTCCCCTTCTTTCTTGACCGACGGACAGACAACGAAGTGATTGTATAGGGGTTCGGTTTTCTCCTTTAAAACCATTCAGATTTAGGTACGGAACCCTAAAATATTAGGTAATTACTATCCTTATATAAAGAGTGTAAAATATACTGAGCTCTAATACTTTAAGGTGGGCATTTACTCATCAAACTGAATAACTTTTGTTCTCAAAACTTTGCTGAAATTGTAAAAAAATGGACTTTTCATACAAATCTATAGATTGACCAGTTTGGTATGTAGAGACCAAATTTTTTTGAGAACTCACCATGTGTTCCTTGAGGAATTTTGTTCAGTTTGATGAATAGATGCCTACCTTTGTAGCACGACTTGTAGGTGCGGTAGGTAGATAGGGCGTGGGTTTCGAAATAAATGCCTACCTTTGTAGCACGACTTGTAGGTGCGGTAGGTAGATAGGGCGTAGTTTCGAAATAAATGCCTACCTTTGTAGCACGACTTGTAGGTGCGGTAGGTAGATAGGGCGTGGGTTTGGAAATAAATGCCTACCTTTGTAGCACGACTTGTAGGTGCGGTAGGTGGATAGGGCGTGGGTTTCGAAATAAATGCCTACCTTTGTAGCACGACTTGTAGGTGCTGTAGGTAGATAGGGCGTGGGTTTCGAAATAAATGCCTACCTTTGTAGCACGACTTGTAGGTGCGGTAGGTAGATAGGGCGTGGGTTTCAAAATAAATGCCTACCTTTGTAGCACGACTTGTAGGTGCGGTAGGTAGATAGGGCGTGGGTTTCGATAAAAATGCCTACCTTTGTAGCACGACTTGTAGGTGCGGTAGGTAGATAGGGCGTGGGTTTGGAAATAAATGCCTACCTTTGTAGCACGACTTGTAGGTGCAGTAGGTAGATAGGGCGTGGGTTTGGAAATAAATGCCTACCTTTGTAGCACTACTTGTAGGTGCGGTAGGTAGATAGGGCGTGGGTTTCGAAATAAATGCCTACCTTTGTAGCACGACTTGTAGGTGCGGTAGATAGATAGGTTTCGAAATAAATGCGTGCTTACGGGTAATTTGAATATAATAACGAGGTAAAAGATAGAATACAGTAATTAAATAAATATAAATTTATAATTTGTGATGGTTAGGAGGAACAATAATCGAATTTTCGATTTTTTAAATCAAATATCACATGGATTGACAGCGCATGCGTGGAAAATAAATAGATGGAATGAAAAGAATATCGGATGAAAGAAGAATGAATAACAGCGCACCGCGCTACACCTTAAGAGCCCGCTGGAGTTCATAAATCCCATACATACGTAGTGTTCGATAATCGGATGACGTATATCTGTGTCTGTACCGCATTACTTTTTTTAAAAACGTAACAGGAATCCATTATTAATCAATAAACTTGTTTTTAAGGTCAAAGACGGAAAACAAGTTTATTGGTATTAAATGGATTCATGTTTCGTTTTAAAAAAAAGTAATGCGGTACAGACACAGATATACGTCATCCGATTATGGCTATAAAATTATTTCAAAATAACAACAAACAAATTGGATAACAATTGAATCAAATACTACGTTTGTATGGGATTTATGAACTCCAGCGGGCTCTTAAAGTAATAAGTGTTCAGTTTTATACACGCCTGTAGTTACCTATTATGTTAAGAATCCAGAAAGGAAACTGAGGCTTAATCTGAAACATCAGTATATTGAAAACGATCTATTACAAAGCATCTAATGCGGAAAAAAAGTACTTAGGTCATATATAACTTAGGTGTACATATTAATTAACTCTTTTTATTCGTTTTCGCAAGAACTTCACGATCTCATTCTCCTGGCTCCATTCCACCGTCGTCGTCGGTCAAGACCACAGTATATATATTAGACAAAACAAGTAGTACTAGACACGACGCAAGAGGGGTTGCACCCCTTTGTTATTGATGTTCCACCTATCCGCATGAAGCGTTACACTTCCTCATTTATTATGCGGACAGCAAAGGACTGGGACTCCTTGCCTGCGTCGATGTTTCTCGATTCCTGCAATTTGGGGACTTTTAGCAAGAGTGAATATGCATTATTAGATTTTTCGTGTACTATCCTCGAATGCATCGTCTCTTCCCTTTGGGTGAGTTGCAGTAAAATACACTATAATGTTTATTAAAAAAATTGCATATAAAATAGTTAGTGGCAGTGGGCAAGGCACCTAGCTCGTAGAACAGATGACCGTTGGGGTAGAAAAGTTCTCGAGTGGCGACCGCGCATCGGAAAACGTAGCGTAGGCAGGCCTCCCACGGGGTGGACCGATGACCTGGTGAAGATCGCGGAAAGCCACTGGATACGGGCAGCTCAGAACCGGCCGTCGTGGAAATCCTTGGGGGAGGCCTTTGTCCAGCAGTGGGCGATTTTCGGCTGATATGTTGATGATGATATAAAAAAGTTCTGAAGATAGTAGATGTCGTGGCATGCATTCTGACCAATAATTGAAAACGCTGAAAACGTTAAAAAAACTATTATCGCAATAATTTTCAACCGACTTCAAAAAGGAGGAGGTTCTTAATTCGACTGTATGGTTTTTTTTTGGTATGTTTGTTAAAATGAACATGGATAAGACGAAAATAATGTTAAATGTCCGTGTCGCACCCACCCCTCTAAAGGTTGGAGACTGTACACTGGAAGTTGTTGACGAATATGACACACACACACAAACACACTAACACACATTGCACATGCATTTTGTTGACTTTTATTTTGTTAAATTCTCACTTAAAGTTGTCGGTTGACATCGCATATTTTGTTCCTATCTCTGCTCTCTGACTGCTAAGGTACAGGCTTTCTCTAGCCTAGTTTAGTAGCCAGAGTTCCATTATCTAAAGTTAAGATGTACAACTAGAATTAAGACCTTGTTTTTCTAACTTGTAAACTTTTTGTGAAATAAATTTATTATTATTTATTTAATATGTATACTGGGACAAACAGTCCAACTAGGTAGGTCCAACGTCAAGAAAGAGATCAATCGACGAATGTAACTCGGCTGGGCAGCGTTCGGGAAGCTTTGCAATATCTTCACGTCCCAAATACCGCAGTGTCTCAAAACTAAGGTCTTTGATCAGTGTGTGTTGCCAGTGATGACTTACGGAACTGAGACATGGTCGCTTACTATGGGCCTCTTATGAAGGCTCAAGGTCACCCAAAGGGCAATGGAGCGTGCTATGCTCGGAATTTCTCTGTGTGATCGAATCAGAAACGAGGAGATCCGCAGGAGAACTAAAGTAACCGACATAGCACACAGAATCGCTAAACTGAAGTGACAGTGGGCAGGGCACATAGCTCGTAGAACAGATGGCCGATGGGGCAGTATAGTTCTCGAGTGGCGACCGCGCACCGGAAAACGTAGCGTAGGCAGGCCTCCCACGCGGTGGACTGACGACCTGGTGATGATCGCGGGAAGCCGATGGATGCGGGCAGTGCAGGACCGGTCGTCGTGGAAATCCTTGGGGGAGGCCTTTGTCCAGCAGTGGACGATTTCCGGCTGATAATATAATGATGATGATGATGTTTGTTACGCGATATCTCCGCCGATTTTGAACCAATTTTCAAAATTCTTTTTTTATTTGAAAGGGTATACTCCCGAGGGGTCCCATTGTCACCAAGTCAGGAGCTGATGATGGGATCCTAGGGAAATCGAGGGCAACCCTTAAATTTTATAGGCACAATTACATGTTTCATGTATTTCCTAAAACTATTCAAGTTTTGGCGTCTGGTAGTTTTCATCTCATGTTGATGAGCTGATGAAGGAAGGTACAACTCCTTAACGGTTAGGAATTGGAGGATAATTCTTCACATATTTTACGTAGATACGTAAAGACCGATGTTGCGGATATAAATGACGACGATCTCTTGGTATATAGGTGATGTTTATTGGTGTGAGGTCTGTCAAAAAAAGGGCCTTGCAATGCCCGTGGGCTAGCTTATAAATACTTCTAAAGAGCGACATCTATACCTAATACATAGAACTAAATTCTTCATACATAATGATAAATGTTTGTCTACTAGAAAGTTAAACTACATTCTGTAGTACATACAGATCGTAACAGATAGGGTTACGTGTGTGAACAACCGATAGTTGTATTCTTTCAGGTTATTCAGTTGAGCTGATGATAGAAGATATAACTCCTTAACTTTCATGCTGTTGAGATGATGATGGAAGCCACAGGAATCTGTATCTGTTAATAAAACACATGCATTATAATTTGATGGTTCCTGTTGGCGATTGGGTTTATCGTTGTTAGTTAGATAGAAATATCACTAAAAATAAACAAAATAAAAATAAAATTTTAAAAAACTAAAAACTGACTTCAAAATAAAATTCACTCAAAAGTATGAAATAATATTATTATACTTAGATACGCGACATTAGCCAACAATAACGAAATCAAAGGTGGGTATGAATTAAATTAGGGGCCTAAATTTTTTTTGAGGTCGGTGTCAGCAATGCCATCGAATCTAAAACATTTAATACGTAAGTAGCTGTATGCTGCTACCGACCTCAAAAATATATTTATGCCCCTAATTTAATTCCAACCCACCTCTGATTTTGTTCTTGTTGGTTAATGTTGTGTATCTAAGTATAATAATATTATTTCATACTTTTGAGTGAATTTCATTTTTGAAGTCAGTTTTTAAGTTTTTTAAACTTTTATTTTTATTTTATGCATTATTATATTTGGTTTATGTTAATTTTCTAAAAGTGTACCACATTGATTTTGATAAATTATAAATGGGGCCAACCTGGCAACCTTATCGAATGAAAAAAGAATCATGAAAGTCAGTACACAATCTACGAAGACATCGCGTAACAAACATTAAAAAAAAATACAGTCGAGTTGTGAAGCTCCTCCTTTTCAACCGACTTCCAAAAAGGAGGAGGTCTCAATTCGACTGTATGTTTTTTTTTAATGTGTATTACCTCAGAACTTTTGACTGGGTGAACCAATTTTTATGATTCTTTTTTATTAGTTAGCTAGTGCATCCCGTGTGGTCCCATATAAATTTTATCAAAATCGGTGTAGTACTTTATTAGAAAATTAACAAAAACCAAAAATAATAATGCAAAAATGTACTAAGTTGTTGCGATGGAAGTCAATGATGAATTCAATTCAATTACTGGAGATCGGTTGAAAAATTGAGAAATTCCCGTGGCCAATTCTAACAGCCAATAATGTCCTAACGGCTGCCCACAGGCCGAACGCAGAACATAACATTTTTTCCTGAAACCAATCTGCCTTCCTCTAATGAATAGCCGCAATCAATACAGGGTGGTCAGTAAGCTTTATACAGGGGGTAGCAGACATTCTTGCTCTTAATCTATGGTATATATGTTATCTTATAGTTATAAAGGGTGTTGTTTTGGATCTTATGAGTTATTATCAGGCTCGAAGGACCAAAAAGTAGCATTCTTCCTTCATATTTATCTTTTTGATTATTTTAGGGTTCCATGTCAGATAACGGGACCCTAATGAAATACTATTAATAAGCCTGCGCTATCTGTCGGTCTGTCTGTCTAACCTTAAAAAGGCTGCATCTTTTAAACAGTATAATATTTTCACAGAATATGTATTTTAATTGGGGAATTCGCTAAAAAATAATAAAAATTACAATGTTGCCATACAATATACGTGTTTATTAATTTTTTTTTTACACATAAACGAATTGGAGGGTGAATAAAGTATTGTGATGGCAAAAAACCGTCCAAGAGCGAGTCGGACTTGCGCACCGAGGGTTCCGTAAGGTACTGGATTGATTGAGTTGAAATTTTATACACTACTTATGGTCGGTGACACAAAGACGGACGTGTAACATCATCATTATCATCATCATATCAGCCGAAAAACGTCCACTGCTGGACAAGTATTTCCACGACGACCGGTCCTGCGCTGCCCGCATCCATCGGCTTTCCGCGATATTTCACCAGGTCGTCGGTCCACCACGTGGGAGGCTGGCCTACGTTCGAGAACTTTACTGCCCCTACGGCCATCTGTTCTACGAGCTATGTGCCCTGCCTAACGTTAATAAATGAATTCTAAACGCCGGGAATCGAACCCACAACCACCTGGTGTGAAGCAAGGGGCCATCCACTACGCCACTAATATAGAGAATATTATATTCCTAAATAACTAGAGTTATAATAGTGAAGCTACCATCTGCCTTCTGAAAGTTCTGAAGCTTCACACGAGCGCGTGTAGTCCCGCGATTGCCGGCAATATCTCGATGACCGCTCATTTAGTCACGCGATGGAATGCGAGTCGCGACTATTGGGGATAGACTAGTATGGAATGGACACCACCTGGTGTGAAGCAAGGGATCATCTACTCCGCCACTAATATTGAGAATATATACGTAAATAACTAGAGTTATAATAGTGAAGCTACCATCTGTCTTCTGAAAGTTCTGAAGCTTCACACGAGCGCGTGTAGTCCCGCGATTGCCGGCAATATCTCGATGACCGCTCATTTAGTCACGCGATGGAATGCGAGTCGAGATTATTGGGGATAGACCAGTATGGAATGGACTTTACTTCTTTTCTAATAGGTACCTACTGTAATACTTCATGATCATTTTTGCCAATTCTTCATTGGTTGCGACTTGCGCCGTTAAAAATGCAGAAGCTTGAAATGACATGATCCTTGAGCCGGATACTAAAGCAAAAGACCCAAATTTTACCATAATAATGTTTCAATACAGTTGTTAAACATGGCGCACTTTCAGAGGCTATAATTGTGATTCGAAAATTAAATCTTTTGCATTTCTTATACGCGGTCGTTACTTTCTTTTACGAGCTCGATCATTATTATTTCTGCAGTTTAGTTTTAAATGTATATGTCAATTTAAAAAGTTTAGTAGCAAGGAGTTTTCATTCATAGAATCAAATCGGAAAGATTTTATACTTTATACTCCTTACGTCTTAGCATTAAATTACAATTCTTTAAATGGTTGTTTATTATATTTTTGTTATTTTTCTATCTACCTATGTACGTATGTATGTTGAAATAAACATATTTAATTCTTTGATTTGTTGTTTACTATTTTCCACAACTGTATTGAAAAACGTCGTGTGATACACGGGTGTGTAGGTTATTGAAAACTCATGACATTAAAAACCCTCGCCTTCGGCTCTTGCTTGTTAATGACAGCTCGTTTCATCATCATCATCATCATATCAGCCGGAGGAAGTCCACTGCTGGACATAGGCCTCCCCCAAGGATCTCAGCTCGTTTACAGTAACCTATTTTCCACCCTTGTATCACAATGTACAATAACCATTCATACGAATTTTCCACTAGCTGATATTGAAGACACAGAAGCGTGAAATGATTGTTAAATGAGATACCAATGTTTAGACGAAAATATCACAAAGAACCTAAAGTTTAGGACTATTAAGTAAACAACTACGTCATGCTAAAATATTAATAATCACAAAAAAAATTAAATTGTAAATATTAACAATAGAGCGTCTTGGAAAACTGTAAGCTGTTATTGTAAATTGATAAATAAAGAAATGTATTCTGAATCCAATACACGCACTAGGAAAAAGCTGAGTGACGCTGCAGATAGTTCTTTTAGGATGGTGAAATACTAAAGAGAAAACGATACGACGAGATTTACTTAAGTTTTACATAATAGTGAAGCAAACATCTGCCATACAAAACTTCACACAAGCGCGTGTAGTTCAGCGATTTCTGGATATAATCTCGATAACCGCTCTTTTACTTACGAGACGGAAGACGACACCAGTGAATGTAGATCAGTATGGAGTGGAGTTGAATTTACTAATAGGACGGTCCCCGGTAAAAATATTTGATCATAACGATACGTCGGTATTTAAAGGTTAACAACCCATAAGCAAAGTATATATATTAGTACTATTGTAGCGGCAACTGCAGTAACCCGCCACTGAACCTTAACACAAGCGACGAGAAAACAAAAGAAATACAAAATCTAGAACGAGCTATTGGAATTTCTTCAGCGCTGGGTATATATACAGATACCAATCATCAACGATTGGTCCACGGCTGGACCCCAGGCAAACCAACTCGCCTGGCTCTCTTCGAGTAGGAACGCACCGTTCCTGAACTATCATACCATAAGGCACGGGGGTCACTTTTCATATCTCAAGATCGATAGGCCACACTTCACACAAGACAGCATTGGTGGAGGGGTGTAGGGCTATAGTGGCGAACCCAACAGTCAGAAGTTATTAAGTCACCCATAAGGACTCTGATACAGAATAGTGATTCCAAACTCTTTGAGGTCTTTGGCGACTTCATCTTTCCAGCGATACTTTGGTAGACCCACCGGGCGACGCCCGGAGGGTTTTCCAAGATATGCTCTTTTGGCTGCTCGATCCTCTCCCATTCTCTCTATATATCCTAGCCAGCGCAGTCTGGCTGCTTTTATTTCCCCGATGATGTTCGGTTCAGACACTAGGTCTTGGAGTTGGGAGTGCCCGAATGGTCAAACTTGGCACAAAATAGGATATAGAGTGGCACACTTTAACGTTGGAGGCCAAGATCCACTTCGGGTCGCTGAGCCAGCGAGGTATTAGTAGTAGTTCTAGTGATTCTAACCTTCACCTACACCACCAGATTATCATGCCTTGCGATTATTGTAAAGCACCATTACGATCAAGGAAAATAACACTTTTCTAGGTACCTATAATTACCTCAATTTCATTATCGTCCAGTTGAGTTGGATTCGACGACTGATCTCTGTCTCGAGATTGGACCTACCTAACTTGAGTGTTTCATTGGCTCAAGGTGACCCAGAAGGTGATGGAGCGAGCTATGCTCGGAATTTTCCTACGCGATCAGAACATTAATGAGGAGATCCGCAGGAGAATCAAGGTAACGTACATAGATCACAGAATCGCTAACTGGTTGTGGACGGGGTAGGTAGATTCATAGCTCCTTGAACAGATGACCTTTGGGGTAGTAAAGTTTCGAGTTGCGATCGCGTAACGTAAAATGTAGGCTTCCCACTAGGTGGACCGACGACATGATGCGCGTACCGCAGAACCGGTTTTTGTGGAAATAATGGAGGAGGCCTATGTCCAGCAGTACACGTCTTTCTGGTGAAATGATGAAGATGTCGATGAAGAATTATCGTTCCAAGACATCAAAAGGGACATAAAAGAAAAGTCAGCAGTCTATCTCCATACTAAGCTCACAAGAGCCTGACAAAAGGCGCTCGAACATCGACGCTTATTGGACGAGTCAATAATGTACGGAGGGACGGACCGACATATTTGTCTATAGCGAACTAGTAATAAACGTTGTCAACCATAACTTTGCTTGCTGGGTTCTTGTTCGGACTTTATTAGGTTTGTCTAGAGGCCTTTGTGATTTGATAGAATTTCCACAGATTGTTGTAGTTACTACCAAAAATACTCTGTAAATGTAGAGCGTCGGTGGCGTAATGGCTAGGACTTCTGGGAGGTCGTGGTTCGAATCCTGCCACGTACCAATGTTATTTTAAATTTAGATTTCATATGTACGTTTATCTGACGCTCTTACAGTGAAGGAAAACACTGTGAGGAAACCTGCACACGCTTGCGGAGAAACTCGCAGGTTGTGTGTGAAGTCGGCCAACCCGCACTGGGCCCGCGTGGTCGACTAAGGCCTGATCACCCTAATTCAGGGTAGGCTCGAGCCCCTCGTTGGGGACGTATATGAGCTGATATGAAATGCTAGGATTCTTACGTTGCATCGTTTTTAAGTTAGTGTAGGGGAAGGTGAGGTAAGGTGCCCACTGAGGTAAAGTGAGCGCCGGTTCATAGCGCACGAAAGAAGCAACGCCATCTTTTCATTGTACCGTGAACATTATGTTAGTACGACGCTATATTCGTCCGCCAATCGGCATCAAGTTGTGACGAGCCACTGCGATTTCATTTCTAAAATTGTGTTTTATCCTAGTGCTGATATATGTAAGGTAATCAATTAAAAATTTTCATTGGAATGTCCGTGTGTGGTGTGGTGATTTTTCTTAATATGTCGTACATTAAAACATGAAATGTTGAGCAGTTGGGGCAGTAAAGGTCTCTAGCAGCGACCGCGCACAGGTAAACGTAGCTTAAACAGGCCTTCTACTCGGTAGACCGACGACCTGGCAAAGGTCCCGGGAAGCAACTGGTTTTGGGCAGCGCAGGACCGTTCTTTGCAAAAAAAAATCGGGGAGGCCTTTGTCCAGCAGTTGATCATTCAGCTGATATGATGAAGAAAACATATAATGGACATTTATACAGTTAATGTAATTTAATTTGATACAACAGGTAAACACAACATGTTACAAAACTTACATCATATCAGCTCATATACCGAGGGGCTCGAGCCTACCCTGAATAAGGGCGATCGGGCCTTAGTCGACCACGCGGACCTAGAGCGGGTTTGTCGACTTCACATACAACCTTCGAGTTTCTTAGCAGGCGTGTGCAGGTTGCTCCACAGTCTTTTCCTTTACCGTAACAGCGTTAGATAAACGTAAATATGAAATTGAAACTCGAAATCACATTGGTACGTGGCAGGATTCGAACCACGACGTGTTCGACAGAAACTAGCAAACCTAGTCGCTGCACCACCGACGTTCAAAAATAAATACAAAACTTAATAATGAATAGATAGATAGATAGATAAATGCTTTTATTCAAAACACAGCAATACAAAAGAATCATAATAAAAAAAAACAATCACAAACTGACAGTTGTTGCTGTGCATAGGAAAAGGCACCAAAATCACATAAAAGAAGGCACATAAATCCTACCAAAGGGAATGGTTACTCCACTCTCATGATTGCAGATAAACACTCTCGTAAATACCAAACCTAACTCACTACACATTTTGATTGAAGCCAATACTTTTGCACCATTCGTCAAAAGAAGCGAACAATCCAAACGGAAAACGACTTAATCCTCCGAACCTCTAATGTCCTCCAGTTTTCCAACAATGACCGCTTTTCCCGTCTCCCCATTTATCTGCCTCAAGTGGCAAATCTGAAGCTTCACTCACTATTGTCGCTCGAACGTCACCTAGCGAGGCATTAATCCTGCCTTTCGAAGACAAGAGATATCCATCAATTGTCAACATTGGACTGGCGGTACATCCCTATTTCCCCCGGTGGGTGGGACACCCCTACTCACACAGGGGATATTGGCAAAGATTAGAAATTTAAGTTTGTTACGGATAATGAGGAGTATTATGCCTATGGACGTACCTATGGCTCTTGAACGCGAATTTTGATGGAATACAAGGTAAGCACGCATCCATAGTGTTATAATATGCACTGTATACTTTCAGAACAAATAGTATAGTGGTAGTAGTAGGAAGTAATACACAAATTGTGCGTACTAGTCGTGTATACTTTCTGATATTGGTGTTGTGAATTATTTTGGAAAATTTAAAATTTAAATAACCCCTGACAAAAAAAGTTGAAAATAATACTTCTTGGCCCTGAGCCTCCAGGAGGCTCGAGTTTCCATACAAACGTAGTTCCGTTTTAATATAAAAACTACATGCCGGATTGAATCCAAACTTTGCACATATTATAATATATTGAGTAGACTTATATCGATGTTTGTAATTAGTTTTCATCGTAGTAAATTGAAATATATCTAAATTATCTAAACAAAGACATAAATTAGTAATGTACTGAAAGTTTGAAACTGCTCTTTTTTTTCCGTTTTATATTGGTACATTCAAAACTAATTGGTGTGTTCCGGCATGAAGATAAGATAGCCAGTTCCCCATTGCGTTGGGAATCTTGGTAACCCCGCTTCCATCATCGGCAACATCGTCACTTACCACCAGGTGAGATGTTGTCAAGGGTTTACCAATAGTGAATAAATAAATAAAAAAAACATCGATATGTGTCTACTCAATAATATTCGCAAAGTTTGGGTTCAATCCGGCATTTAGTTTTTGTATTAAAGCGGAACTACGTTTGTATGGAAACTGGAGCCTCCTGGGGACACTTAAGTTTAATATAAGTACCTAGTTATATTTTGATCTCAGAGTCGTCGCGTAGGGTAAAGTAATAAAAAAATATTTAATTGAATACAATTTTAAAAATATTACCACTTTTGATGTAAAAAAATGTACTGTAAAGACCAGTGACTTATATATTACTGGCGTAAGGAGGCCAACGCGGGCGACTAATGGTCCCAGCGAATTGGTGCGAAAATCGAAAATTTCGCACACTCGCGACTCAGTCGTCTGCGGGAAATTGTACAGTGCGGTGGAAAGATATTCCATATAAAAATGCCTTATTGTGTTGTTAGAGGCTGTAAAAATCATGAAAGAAAGGCTAAAAAGAAACATGGGATGTTGTATCATCGTTAAGTAACCTAACATTGTATTTTTTCTTGTAAACAAATTAAATAAACTAATTTTAAAGCGACAATTCTACCAAGGTTCTTTTAACGCGGCACTGACGTCAACTCTCGCCCACGCTAGTTCGTACGAGTTATGTTAGATGGCGCTACTTTTTGCTTGTATCAAGAAAATCTAAGTCAAATATGGTGACGGGCGGATCCTTCTATTCAAAACTGTGGTAAAGACCCTGTTTTGCCATTAATTGCAAAATTTCCCGAAAACAAATAGTAAATGTTGAATGAAACCAACACACCAAAATCGGTGACTTTAACACCTTTTATTTTAATTAGCCTTAAGAGGCTTTCGATCCAAAAAAAAAAAGAGAAAGCAATAAATCAAAACGGCTACGTCGAAACTAATCGCATATATACTCCAACGAAGTTGCAAAGTCCAGTCATTGGAAAATGTACGCGGAAAGTGCGTAATACTTTCTAAAACATTCGATATATTTTACAACCTGAAACTATACGTGAGCAGTCCCAGTTCTAGCCTTGTATACAATGAAAAGTCACCTATTCGACTGTTGGAATGGTAAGTATTTGAATGCAATGGTTATACGCTTTTATGTTATGGACACCTACTACTTCTAGAAATGATTTTGCTCTTACAGGAGATTTTTTTTAAGGTAATGTAGGTACTAGTATTTTCGCAAGATTAGATAGAGACCCCAGAGGCCTCTGTTCACCTTTCATATCCATAAAATACCGGACAGGTTGTCCTCTGCGCCGCCACGCTATATCTACAGGTAGCGTTGCCAGGCGTCCGGATAAACCCGGACAGGGTTAGGCTTTTTGGATGCGTGTCCGGCCAAATTAGAAGGTGTCCGGCCTGTCTGGCTTTTTAGGTTTAATGATTTTTCCAGTCACCTGGACATTCGGGTGAGCGCTGACGTATTTATGAGACTATGGCGGCGTTTCTTAGTCTGATTAGGACCTCGCTAAAGGCCAGTAAACATGACTAATTGATTTAGGGGTGTCTAAAGAGGGCTTTAATAATTTAGGGAGTCCGGCTTTTTTACCCAAAAGTCCGGCTAAACTGGCAGGTATGTCCGGCTATTTAGTTTTAAGACCTGGCAACCCTATCTACAGGGTACAATACTTAATAAAAGTTAGATACAAACTTTACAACCAAATCTGTCTTGTCGATTTAATGAAACAGGGCAACAAAAGGAAAGTAAAAGAAATGATAGGTATATACTCTCTGCGCTTAACCAAATCTTAATCTATACTAACATCCGGCATAGCTATAGGGAGTGAGCTAGTGATTGTCAAAATTTGGCTTCACAGTACAAAGCGTTATTTACCGAGCGGGGAGGGCCTTTGTCTCCGTATTACACCACTCTACATAATATTGAGGAACTTCTGACAATACTCTGTTTGCCAGGACGCATTATGAGGCGGATTCGCGCGGGTTTCCAAACGAAAAAGAGCGAGGTGTTGGGGATAAGAGTTTGAAAGTTTTGCCTAAAGGTTTTCGTTTGTTTTCTGTGGCAATTTTTTCGTTAATTGAAGTTTTAGGTTCGAATTGGATTAACAGTTTGATTGCTGTCTGTATTTGGGCCTGTTCTATTATTCAGCTAGGTGAGAGAACCTTACATCTACGATGATATACCTACTTGATACGTATAAATACTGTATTGTTGAGAAAACTTGGAAAAAACGAAGAATAAGACGTGAAGCGGTCATAGCTCAGTGCAACTGGCGCGGTTGGGTCGATCACGCAGGTTAACTGACCTGAAGTACGGTCATTGCCTGGATAGGTTTTACTGTTAGTGGCATTTAACTCGACTGTTTCCGTGCTTCGCAAGCCACGTTAAGCCGAGGGTGCCGGTTACTATGGCCTAACCTTCCCCAATTTGGAAGAGACCCGTGCCCCAGGAGTGGGGATGGATGATTATTGTTTACGTTCACAACAAGTGAAACACAAAAACATTCCTGATAGGCATAAAAAATACAGTGTAAACTTTGTAAAACGTCACTCGATATGACGATTCACTCTTTGAAACGTCAAAATTTTCTTGCTCCAGTTGGTTTACTTTGACGCTAATTTCTCTCTGTATAACGAAAACTCTCAATAACGTCACAAAATGCCCGGTACCTTGAAATTCGCTATATAGAGTTTACACTGTATATGTAATTAGTTTTTTTAACATTTAATTAATTCAACAAATATTTAATTAATTTTAATCCATTCCTTTTTTGAAAACAGAGTTGCCATCTGAAAACGAATGTAGCATCTACTATGTTAATAATACAGTTTTATTATAATAAAATTATGTTATGAAGCCAAGTCCCATTCATATTAACAAGCCACAATTTAAATAACAAAGCATACTACAAATTCTGCGAGCGCGCGCGAAACCAAATTATGCTGAAATTAATTGGTTGAAAACCGTTGCGAATTCAAATTTCGAACACACGTTCAAACTCGAAAACCCCGGCTTCGAATTTCAAATGAGGCGCAATGCGCATGCCCCGCCCCATGCTCCGCCCCGCCGCCATCTTGAATTGAGTGGGGACAGGGGGGCTATTAAATTATTCCATTCGACATTGGGCAGAGCCAGCTATCGGATTAAAACAATTGCCTGTTAAACCCTAAATGGATAATGATTTTAGTGAGAGATTTATTGTTTCAAAAAGTAAAGATATTTTTTTGCCTTTGTTAAATTTGGGTGGAATTAGGTACCTTTTAAGCCTTTATCTGTAAATCCCCTTTTTCGAGTACCAAAAATACTGGATTGCACACTAAAAAATCAAATTTAGTGTACCGTTAAATGGGTTAAGCAAAACTGTTTTACTGTGTCATTAAATTATCTATGGCTAAAATACTTTAGCTACTAGTTTTTTTCGTAACTGTCAGATCCGCCACTCAGGAGTCATCATCATCATCAAACCTACCGAACCTAATATCGCTCGCTTTGCTCACTCAGTAGTCCCGTTGAGAATCCATCCAGTAATTCTATGACTTGTAAATTTGTGGAATCATCATCATCATCATATCAGCCGAAAATCGTCCACCGCTGTACAAAGGCCTCCCCCAAGGATTTCCACGACGACCGGTCCTGAGCTGCCCGCATCCATCGGCTTCCCGCGATCTTCACCAGGTCGTCGGTCCACCGCGTAGGAGGCCTGCCTACGCTATGTTTTCCGGTGCGCGGTCGCCACTCGAGAACTTTACTGGCCCATCGGCCATCTATTCTACGAGCTATGTGCCCTGCCCACTGCCATTTGTGAAATGTGGTTTGGCAATGTAAACATACATTATTGTATTGTCAAATCAATTTAAGAAAGTCCGTTGTAAGATTGGATAATTGAGGGTGAGTTGCACCATCTTCTTAATATATATAAATCTCGTGTCACAATGTTTGTCCTCAATGGACTCCTAAACCACTTAACCGATTATAATAAAATTCGCACACCATGTGCAGTTCGATCCAACTTGAGAGATAGGATAGTGCAGTGTAGGGTAGTGTAGTGTAGGGTAGTGTAGTGTAGTGTATGTAGGGTAGGGTAGGGTAGTGTAGGGTAGTGTAGGGTAGGGTAGTGTAGGGTAGGGTAGTGTAGGGTAGGGTAGTGTAGTGTAGGGTAGTGTAGAGTAGTATAGGGTAGTGTAGGGTAGGGTAGTGTAGTGTAGGGTAGGGTAGGGTAGTGTAGTGTAGTGTATGTAGGGTAGGGTAGGGTAGTGTAGGGTAGGGTAGTGTAGTGTAGTGTAGGGTAGGGTAGGGTAGGGCAGTGTAATGTAATGTAAGGCGGTACGAAGTTCGCCGGGACAGCTAGTGTAACTATAAAGATAACCATACCGTAACCAGCCGACAAATCGCCGGTTTTAACAACGGTTAAAATGACGTCACAACTTAACGCTAACTTTAACCGCTCGATTTTGACCGGTTAATTGTTATTGTTATGGTCAAATAACCGGCGATTACCGGTTTCGTTAGCGTTATAGTTACAACCCACGCTTAGTGTGTAAGTTGTGTTTTGTGCATCTTTATAGTACCTACTACGAGTGTTTTTGCTTTAAAATTTTGGTGTGTTTTAATTAGAAGTGCAGTTAAAAATTTCCCTTTTCAACTTTGCCTTTAATCTTTTCGAGTCTTTGACTCACCTACCTATAGGGTGAAACGAAATTGGTGTAGGACTATCTGCTCCTAATACTGAACAACATTTCCTAAGGAATCCGTAGATAATTGGTTAATTATGTTCGGATAATCATCGTTACCGGACAGTGACCGCCAATCTTGTTCTAAGTATATAATCTAAGTAAGGTTAATTTTTTTTTTGGGAAGTATGCATTTAATAAAAGTTAGCAGTCCCGGTTAACGGTCCAACATCAACACACTCTCACCTACCTATGGGGTGTAATGAAGTTGGTGTAGGACTTTCTGATCCTCATTCTGAACAAGATTTCCCAAGGAACCCGTAGATATTTCTTTAAAAAATGGGCTCCTTACAAAATTGTTTATTAATTTTCGGACACTTTTGACCGCGTGACCGCCAATCTTGTTCTTAAGTATGTAATCTAAGTATAGTCTAAACATTTTTTTGGGAAGTGTTTGTTTTATAAGGAAAGTTAAGCAGTCCTGGTTAACGGGTCCTACATCAGCACACTCTCACCAACCTATAGGGTGTAATGAAGTTGTTGTAGGACTTTCTGCTCCTCATATTGAACAAGATTACCCAAGGAACCCTGAGATATTTCTTTAAAAAATGGGCTCCTTACAAAATTGGTTAATTGTGTTCGGACACTTTTCAATGTGTGACCGCCAATCTTGTTCTTAAGTATGTAATCTAAGTATAGTCTAAACATTTTTTTTGGGAAGTATTTGTTTTATAAGGAAAGTTAAGCAGTCCCGGTAAACGGGTCCTACATCAGCACACTCTCACCTACCTATGGGGTGTAATGAAGTTGGTGTAGGACTTTCTGCTCCTCATACTGAACAAGATTTCCTAAGGAACCCGTAGATATTTCTTTAAAAACTGGGCTCCTTACAAAATTGGTTAATTGTGTTCGGACACTTTTGAATGTGTGACCGCCAATCTTGTTCTTAAGTATGTAATCTAAGTAAAGTCTAAACAATTTTTTTGGGAAGTATGGGTCTTATAAGGAAAGTTAGCAGTCCCGGTTTACGGGAACTACATCAGCACACACGCACCTACCTGTAGGGTGTAACTAAATTGGTGTAGGACTTTCTGTTCCTCATGCTGAACAACATATCCCAAGGAATACGTAGATATTTCTTCAAATAAAGTGGCTTCTTACAAAAATGGTTAATTATGTTCGGACACTTTTGACTGCGTGACCGCCAATCTTGTTCTTAAGTATGTAATCTAAGTAAAGTATTACAAGTTTTTTTTTGAAATATGGGTCTCAGAGGGAAAGTTAAAAGTCCTGGTTAACATGTCCTACATTAACACAAAGGAGGAAGTTCTCAATTCGACTGTATGTTTTTTTGAATACTTGTTACGCGATATCTTCGCAGATTGTAAACCGATATTCGTGATTCTTTTTTTTATTTGATAGGGTATGCTTTTAGATTAAATCGGTTTTGTAGTTTTTTAGAAAATTAACAAAAACCAAAAAAGGTAGAAAAATTGTACTTGGCTGTTGCGATTAAAGTCGTTTTGACGTGTTTAGCGTTTCCAATTATATTATACTAGCTTTTGCCAGCGGCGTCGCTCGCGTGAACATAGTTTCTATGACTTTCTCCGAGGGTGCGCAGTGCGCGAGGCGCAAGCGGCTCGCGAGCGTGGAAAAAAGTAGCCTTTATGTTAATCCATTCCAGATACGTCATTGAATGGAACAAAGGCGTTTTCTTAGTGGTCAGATCTGCATCATCACTTACCATCAGGTGAGTTGCAGTCAAACGCACTCAAATTTTTAATAAAAAAAAAAGACGGGGCAATTTTTTTGAATATATAATTTTCTTGAATTTTCCTGAAAATTACGAAATCTTATGCGTGGTATTCCCAAATATGACATTAGTAACGAAGAAACTGCTGCGAACTAACTTACTTCCCATACTAAGTTGGCTGATCAGCTGATCTAGTTAGTATGGGAGAGCCAAATTTTTTTTTTGCGATTTGACTATGGGTTCCATGGGGAAAGTCGTTCAGTTTCATGGGTAGAAGCACCAGTTAAAATAGTTTCAGCTAATTTTGTTACACCTTATATACTTACATATTAGTACTAACATACATACATAAGTTTTTTTCGTCTACCCGCACTTAAAAAGTGCACTTGTGTTTTCGTGATCATCTCGAAAATATTTCGACTTTAAATACTTAATTGTTTTAATTTGTGCTAAAAATAGTGTTTTTGTGTAGATTACGGACCAATACAATAGTGAAAGTGTTATCTTGCGAAAAAATTCGTGATTTTAAATACAGTGACTCTCCGAAAATTTCATAACCTCTCAGTCAAATAAATTGTACAAGGGTTGTTAAAAATGCCGGTCTGCCTTAAATGCATTAAGGAAGTGCCCAAATTTGATGATAAAAACCCTAAGATACGGTGTTATGGCTGTGAAAGGCATATTTGTGTGAAATGTAGTGGGTTGCTTGTCACGGAGTTGAGAGTGATTACATTGCAATCTCCTACCCTGAAGTATTTGTGCCCCGACTGTGAACTAGGAGTGCGTCAGTTACCAGCATTGAGAAACACGGTTACGCAGTTAAAAATAGAAATAGAGGCCTTAAAAGCGAAACAAAATCAAAATACGAGTATGGAATGCATTCTTGGTGAGCTAGCAGAGAGGAAAAAACGCAGTGCGAATGTTATTATGTTCGGCGTTGGTGAGTGCCAGCGGCAAACCGGGGATGCTTCTCGCGACAAGGAGGTATGTGTTGAGCATGATAAAAAACAGGTACAGCAAGCTCTGGCCGATATACCGGACTCAGAACCACCAGTCGCCGTGATCCGACTTGGCAAACCCAATCAGGGTTCTTCTCCGCGCCCCCTCAAAGTTATTTTTGCCAGCAAAAAGACCGCCGTAAATGTGCTCAAAAATAGCAAAAAAATCCAGTCTGGTATATCAGCTAAGAATGATCTCACGCCCTATCAACGAGAATACCTTCAAAATTTGCGAGAAGAGCTAAAGCAAAGGGTCGACAGAGGAGAATCGGACCTAACTATAAAATATGTCAACAACATTCCTAAGATCATTAGTACAAAAAAGTTATGATTGCGGATGATGGTATTGTAGAAATGACCTTTTTCTATACGAACCTGGCATCGATTATGGCTAAACGAGATTTGTTTTTTGTAGAGGTTAATAGACTAAGACCAACTTTTATTATTTTAACTGAGACACATCTGAAACCTTCCATAAAGAATAGTCTAGTTGACATCAAGGGATATGTACTATTTCGACATGATAGAATCAAAGGTACAGGGTGGGGAGGAGTTGCTATCTATGTATCAAATAAGTTTCATGGCAGGCCCATTCAGGCGACACCACACCCTATTTACAATGGTAACAAAGAAGTGGAAGCTCTGTGGTTAAACCTAAGATATGAAAATTTCAGAATGATACTCGCTGGTGTCTACCGTCCAACCCATTACACTTTTGAAGAAACTGACCGAGTACTTTTTGAAACTATTAGACAAGCTGCTGATGGGAATGACCCCATACTAATTATGGGCGATTTTAATCTCCCTGAGTTAAAATGGCCATTACAAGATGTCGATACCGACAAGTACAACACACTACATGAAAGATTTGTAAATATGTACCTAAGTACCAACTTGACTCAACTCGTAACTAAACCTACTAGAAAGAGAAATAACGAAGAATCACTGCTCGATTTTGTTCTTTGTAATGAAGAAAATATTTGTACCAGCATTGAACACTTCCCGAATATTGGAAAAAGTGATCATCAAGTATTGGTAGCTACAACACAGTTTAGGTGCAAACCAACCAGTAAAAGTCATATCCAACCACCACGAAGGAACTTTTTTAATGTGGATTATAATGAAATGATGACCCAAACATTAAACAAGGAGACAATTATGAACACAGATTTTACTGATGTTGATGAAGCTTGGTTACATTTTACACAGACAACACACAATGCCATTGAAAAACATATACCCCTTAAAACACCACGAAAAAAGGCAAACATCAATAAACCCTGGATAAGTCGACAAGTTTTGGATAAGGTGGAACTTAAAGGGACTCTGTGGAAACAGTACAAACTAACTGGCTCTGAGGATACATATAAGGAGTACAGGAAGGTAAACAATCAACTGGTAACCATAGTAAGGAACCTTAGAATGGAATTTGAGAGAGGAATTGTTAAGAACGGACCAAAATCCTTCTACTCCTATGTTCGCCAACAGTTATCTTCAGCAGTATCGGTGCCACCATCATTAAAAGACGATAGTGGGAATATAACAAGTGACCAAAAAGATGTTGCAAACCTTTTCGCAAAACAATTCGAAAAATCATTTGTAGAGGAACCAAAAAATATGACCATCCCCGAAATTAATATGCCGAAAGTAGACAATGCAATCGAGTCACTTGTATTTAGTCCAAATAAAGTGTCAAAAGCCTTGAAAACTTTCAATGATTCTACTTCAATGGGACCAGATGCTCTGCCATCAGTATTGCTAAAACAGTGCAGCGAGATTCTGAGTCATCAGTTAGCACATATCATGAACATATCCCTTATCAACGGAAAATTACCACAAGAATGGAAAGAGGCTCATGTCACTCCAATATATAAGAAAGGCGACAAGTATGCTGCTGCTAATTATCGACCCATCAGTCTTACCAGCATAGTGTGCAAAACGATGGAGAAAATAATCGCTGTCGAACTAAGAAATTTTATTAGCACGGAAAGCATAGTCATTGACGAGCAACATGGCTTTGTACCAAAGAGATCAACAATCACAAATCTTTTGATGTGCCTCGATAAATGGACATGTAACTGGGATAAGCGCCAACCGACAGATGTCATATACCTAGACTATGAGAAGGCATTTGACCGAGTCCCTATAAAAAGGCTGATAAACAAACTAGACCATTTCGGGATCCGTGGACAGCTTCTCAAATGGATCGAAGACTTTCTAACTGGTAGAAAATTTAAAGTGAGAGTAGGAGACACTCTTTCAGATTCTTTTGACGTTCACAGTGGCGTGCCGCAAGGATCTGTTCTTGGACCAATTCTGTTTGGGATCTTTATCACCGACTTGAAAAGTGTCATTCAGTCTGATCTGTCAATATTCGCAGATGACACTAAAATAATAGGGAATCCACTCATCACTCACAACATAATACAGCAAGACCTGGACCGCATCGTTCAGTGGACAAAGGACTGGCTTATCACACTGAATGCCACAAAGTGTTCAGTTTTGCACATAGGAAATACTAATCCTGAACTACAATACAACATAGATAATGTGCCTCTCCAAGCGGTTCGTACACAAAAGGATCTTGGTGTTACAGTAACACATAACCTTAAGTGGGATGTGCACATTGTTAACATAACAAAAAGAGCCAATTCCATGCTCTACATGGTCAGAAAAACATTTTATAATATTACAAAGGAACTATTTATAAAAATTTAAAAAACATACATTCGTCCACTGCTGGAATACGGTTTCCAAATTTGGAGTCCCTATTTCAAAAAAGACATAGAAATGTTGGAGAAAGTTCAGAGGAGAGCAACAAAAATGGTAACATCTCTGAAAAAGAAGTCATACGAAGAACGCCTCCAAGAACTCAACCTGACTACACTGGAACAGAGACGGAAAAGAGGAGACCTTATAGAAACATACAAGATACTTAATGAACATTATAATGTGAGATATTTAAAGGATCTGTTCATGATGAACCAGAATAAAGGTTTAAGAGGGCACTCCTTGAAACTAACAAAACCTCCATGTGCTAGCAACCCCAGAACACACTTTTTGCCATTTCGAGTGATGAAGCTATGGAACTCTCTCCCAGAAACAGTCATAAGTGCTCCAACAGTCAACAGTTTTAAAAACAGACTTGATAAACATTTTAAAACACAAGTGCAGTGATATACACGCATCAGCTCTTAGAGCTGCTAGTGTATTAATCAAATAATAATAATAATAATAATACAGTATGGAGCCGCTCTCTAGATTGCGACCTCATCCCTCGTCACCCATATTGATACAGATTGGTTACAGTTTGGTTGTCGCACGTATGGGATTTCGCCGCCATTTGGTTTGTTCCATCATTCCTTTTTTGAAATGTCATTTCTGGCCCGTTGTATGAATACCACATGATAAATTTACTAGACACATTTTTGTTATTACAAGAAGTTATACCGATATAGAAGCACATTTTCAAGAACTATCAATTCAAGAAGCCACCGATGGAAAGTGCTAGGACATCACATCTGCCAGTTCTCATCAAAACTCAAGACGCTATTGAAGTTTCAAGTTGCGGTCCGGAGGTAACAGTTTACAGTACGCAGCGTTTGCGGCTCGCTGTGCAATCGGCAATAGGGGATCGGACTGCATCAAAAATAAATTCTGAAATATGATTTCCTAAATTGCTCTCCTCTTGAAGTTTCAAAAAACTTTAATTGTTTTGTTTTTCCATCACGTCTTCAATTTTTCATTGATCAAATTCACAAAATAAGTTCGTCAATGACGCTAAAAATCTATGACGTCACTTGTGGGTATTTCAAACATTTTTAGAACAATTTTTTTTGACAGATCATAAAAAGTAACTCAAATGACTAGCAGTCTGATCCCTACCTAAACATACTTACTCTGAGCTGATCCCCTATTGAGCGCGAAGGCTGCTAGAAGTAGCAGCCACAGATAAAAATACAAAAACAGGCCAAGTGCGAGTTGAACTCGCGTGGAGAGGGTTTGAGAATGCCAAAGTCAAGTTCAAAATATCACGTTCGAAATCCTCACAGTAAGATGCGAGTTAACTACTACTAGCGCCATCTAGTGGTGTTTCAGTGAACTATTTTTATTTATTTAATTTTATTGTCAATGTTTACTGAGTTTACCACTTTATTTTCAAATCTTATAGGTGTAATCTACAAGCAATGAACTATATTTTTTAAAATTTTAGTTAGGCTCAGTAGTTTCGGAGATCGTCTTCTTCTAAACATATATAACTCAAAGGTGACTAAGTGACTGACATAGTGATCTATCAACGCACAGCCCAAACCATTGGACGGATCGGGCTGAAATTTGGCATACAGGTAGATGTTATGACGTAGGCATCCGCTAAGAAAGGATTTTGGGAAATTCCCACGGGAGCCGCAAAAATCGTGATCTGCGCGGGCGAAGCTGCGGGCATCCACTAGTCATTAATAAAACTGTTTATTTTACAATAATAACAAAAATATATTTGAGATCCTCATAACGAGCCCTTTTATTTTATATATGACGCAATAAGGTTTACAAAACTTTTTTTTAACTTCCTTATTTATCCCCCGAAAATGACTTACTTACTTTGCATTGTTTAGGTCATAGGATTACACCATCCTACCAAATTTCACCTAATTTGGTCCAGTAGATTCGGAGCAAATTGGCTGTGACAGACGGACAGACAAACAGACAGAAACAAGAGTGATCCTACTAAAACATGCCAAAAATTGCTCTAGAGGAGGGAAATCCAATTCCTTTGAAAGCAGATTTAGATACTTTTTTACCCGAACCTGGCTAAGATAGTCAAAAACATTTACAATGGATTATTGGAATTATCGCACAAATACTTATATCATTTTTTTTGACGTTGGGTTGTCATTCATATATTAGCTCATATACGTCCCCACCAAGGGGCCTAGAGCCTACCCTGAATTAGGGCGATCGAGCCTTAGTCGACCACGCGGGCCACAGGGCGGGTTAGTCGACTTCACACACAACCTTAGAGTTTCTTCGCAGGTATGTGCAGGTTTCCGTGTTGGGTTATCATGCGATGTAAATACATTTTTTTTATGTTAGCAACCCGAGATTTGGTATTTTAAATAACACACCGACCAGTATACCGAACATTCTACCAACCAGTTGACCGACCAGTCGACCGACTAATGGACCAACCAGTTGAGCGGCCACTCGACTGACTAATGGACCAACCAGTCGAGCGACTAGTCGACCAAACAGTCGAGCGGCTAATCGTCCGACCAGTTGACCGACTAATGGACTAACCAGTCAAGCGACCAGCCGACCGAATAGTCGACCGGCCAGTCGACCGACTAATGGACCAAATATTCGAGCGACCAGTCGACCGACTAATGGACCAACCAGTCGTCCGTCTAGTCGAGCGGCCAGTTGACCGGTTAATGGACCAACCAGTCTATTGACCAGTCGACCAACCAGTCGATCTACTAATGGACCAACCATTCGAGCGACCAGTCGACCGACAAGTTGAGCGGCTAGTCGAGCGACCAGTAAACCGACCAGTCTACCGACTAGTCGACCGTGCTCGGCCTAAAGCTTGTATAAATTTTACTCCTTATGAGGAATTTACGAAAATTTTATGAAATTGTAATAATAAATTGTACAGCCACGCTGTGCGTACTGTAACAAAAATAAAAGAAACTGGTTTATAATACTCAGTTACGGGTTTGTTACATGATACGTAAGATTTAGAGGTTCGGGCCTAAACGGAGTTTTAAGAAAAATATTATGGGGTAAATTAGAATATATGTATTTAATATTTTTTTTTAAAAAGAAAGAACAATACGAGTATACTAGAAAAAGATGTACTTTGGATGACCGTGCTGTTATAAAACAATAGCATAATATATATTTGGACATATCACTGAAATAAATCTAAATTGTCAATTTTATTTATATAAAAAATGGCTATTTTAATGGAATGCCGGTAGGCAACAATCGTCGCCCCCCCCTCCTTGGTATTTAAATAGGTAACCAAGTACTAAAATAACAAAATATTTAATTTTAACTTGGGTCTGAATTACCCCACCGTTCTAAAACACTTACTAGGTACAAAACACATTTAAAAATTAAAACTAATAGCTAAATTGTTAAAAACCGGAGGTAGGAAATCTTCTAGGACGGTCAATGGCCAGACAGTCGCTCGGGATTAAGGATTAATTCAGAATTTACTTCCCTTTAGGCAAGCAGCTGGGCGGGCAGTGTGGCCAAAAGACAGGCTGGTGGTTAGCACAGCTCTATCCCAGGATCATTCTTGACTCGGAGGAATTTTCAGGGACATCTTACTCGCAGGGGGAGTGAAAGACCCTACGGACATATGTAAATCTAGTTCGCAGCAGTACCAAAAATATACGCAAAGCGGTTTCCTTATACAAATTACTTACCACTGAATAAAATAGTGGGCCTCAACGAAACATTAATATAAATCAAAAATTTAAATACACACAACAGTCAAACACATCACGGTCATCTTTTCTTTTTCCTCTTGTCATAAGATAACAATCATTTTCAAATTAAATTTTCATAGACGAACAAAACCAAAAGAGCATTTAATCATGAAACGCAAGAAAGAAGATCGGCTTTGAAGCGATACTTTGCGCTTCAGTAATTTCTGGCGAAGCATTAACCATCTGTCGTAGTCGAGCATACTCAAATCAACTATAAACATTATACTTATTTTTAATTTCATGCGGGCACAGTGCGGGTTGGTCGACTTCACACACAACCTTCGAGTTTCTTCGCAGGTGTGTGAAGGTTTCTTCACGATGTTTTCCTTCACCGTTATAGCAATCGGTGAGTATATGTACGTAAGTTTCGAAAAACTCATTGGAACACTGGCCGTCCGGATTTGAACCCGGCACCTCTGGTTAGGAGGGCCTAGTCGTTGCCGTTTGAGCCACCGACGTTAACCAGAACGTTTAGGTAACAATTATCTTGCTACCGTTTTAGATTTAAGGTTTTTATATCCGCAGCGAACATTCTAGTAATTTATTCACAACTCTCTAATTATATATTTAAGTAGTAGCTTTTAAAAGAAAGGACGAAACATATGTATTTTTATATTAAATATAACTAAGAATTCACTTACATACATAACCAAAAGTAATTGGCACAGCCCTGCGTAACTGCGCAACAGTAGGCTATGTTAGTCTTCCACGGGGCTGAAGACGACTTACTATTCTTTCCTTTTACTATGAAAGACAATCTATCCCCATCAAATTCTCAACTTAGATTTTTTTGCCATCACAATAACTTCTTCACTCCTTTGTCGCTCCTGCTCGCTTCAAAAATCGATGCTCCAAAAATAAAAACAAAAATGTAAAAAAAAAAAAATCGTAACAAATTAAATAAGGTTATTTCTAATTGCTCTAAAACGTGTGCCTTGGTTGGTTTTATCTAATAGTTACGAGTATATTGATTTCATGATTATTTTCACATTTTGTTAGTTAGGTTTTTTTTATTTTTCCGAAAAAATATATTTTAAATCTTTTTTTTTTCTTAAATACTGTACACATTTTTTTTCTTAAATAAGTACTATACACATTAGACATGCAGGCGTTTGATTGACTTAAATAGGCAACATGCAATATTTTTATTTTTGCTTTTTTTTGCTTGCATTTTAAAGAACTCCATGCAGAATAAACCAGGAGTATATTAAAAAAATAAAAAAACTTGTTTTTTTAATTTTAAATGCGGTTTTAAAGTAACCGTTTAAATTTGCGCGCGTAAACGGACGTATAGTTGCGATGACGTCACTGCTGTCTGTCACTCAGACCAAAGAAAATATAATACATTGTAATGTATTATTAATACATTACAATGTATTATATTTTCTTTGGTCTGAGTGACAGACAGCAGTGACCAAAGAAAATATAATACATTACAATTACAATAAATTACAATATATTATATTCTCTTTGGTCTGAGTGACAGACAGGAGTGACGTCATCGGAACTATACGTCCGTTTGCGCGCGAAAATTTAAACGGTTACTTTAAACCCGCATTTAAAATTAAAAAAAACAAGTTTTTTTATTTTTTTAATATACTCCTGGTTTATTCTGCATGGAGTTCTTTAAAATGAAAGCAAAAATAAAAATATTGCATGTTGCCTATTATAGGAATCTGGAATAAATAAAAAAGAGGTGTCAAAACAAAACATTGTATTCACTGTGCGGCAGATGAGATACTAGTTACTTCGTAACAGATATTGTACTTCCTTATAAAACGAAAATACCTACGCATTTATTCACCTTCTCCTTCCCACTGTCAGACAATACACGGAAACATGGGTATTAAGGCGCTCGACTTAGCGGTTATAACTGTGTACACGGCGGCGCGCGAATTGCGGCGACGACTGTACGGCGTTCTACAAAATATACGTACGGTTAGGGTTGCCAGGTCTTAAAACTAAATATCCGGACATACCTGCCAGTTTAGCCGGACTTTTGGGTAAAAAAGCCGGACTCCCTAAATTATTAAAGCCCTCTTTAGACACCCCTAAATCAATCAGTCATGTTTACTGGCCTTTAGCGAGGTCCTAATCGGACAAAGAAACGCCGCCATAGTCTCATAAATACGACAGCGCTCACCCGAATGTCCAGGTGACTGGAAAAATCATTAAACCTAAAAAGCCGGACAGGCCGGACACCTTCTAATTTGGCCGGACACGCATCCAAAAAGCCTAACACTGTCCGGCTTTATCCGGACGCCTGGCAACGCTACGTACGGTCTGTAGGCCGCGCTAATGTGTAGGTACTTATCTCGCCTGCTCGACCGAGTGACGCGGGCCTGACTGTGCCCCAACACAGATCCACCCGATTTTTTTTCTCTCGTATCAAAAATAAAATTTAGATGTAGTGCTCCAGTCACGACGGGGCAGAGATTTTATTTATGATTTGATTGCGTTTAACACCTAAAATGTTTGCTTACAGTCACGCGTTGGCAGACTTACCGTCAACATGCTGAAATGTGCTGTGACATGTCTCAAATGCACCTGTCTCAATTACAGTGAAGGAAAGGACCTATCACGTGTGAAAACATTATTCGAGGTAACCACTAAAGGTAGATAAACATACGTATATAATGGAACGTTGAAGCGTTATCCCACTTTTTGTTATGATTGTGTATGAAACTCAATATCACCTATGGGATGGATTAGCCCGTTATCAGCTGGATACCTTGGACGCTATCGACCGATGCGCCCGGAGACTCATTGGCGATGATGAGCTTGTCAAAAACAAGCTTCAAAGCCTTGAGCATCGCCGTAAAGTTGCCTGTCTTTCGGTTTTCTATCTAATTCATTTCGGAGAGTGTGCTCAAGAACTTCACGACCTCATTCCCCCAGCTCCATTCCACCTTTGGTCAACGAGACGCAGGGGGCGATTCCACCCCTTTGTTGTTCATATTCAGCTTTTACGCACGAAGGGTTACGCTTCCTCATTCATCATACGGACAGCGATGGAGCGGAACTCCTTGCCTGCGTCTGTGTTTCCCTACTCCTACAATTTGGGGATCTTCAAGGCGAGAGTGAATAGGCATTATTTGAGTTTGCGTGTACCATCCTCGACTACATCGTCACTTACCATCAGGTCAAAAGTCAAAAGCACTCAATTTTTTTATTAATATATATATATATATATATATATATATATATATATATATATATATATATATATATATATATATATATATATATATATATATATATATATATAAATCTGCGATTGAGGTACAACTATACTTATTATTATTTTTTACATTCTTGATGACAAGCATTAACATAAAATAAAATAAATCAGTAAATTTATACAGAAGCAAGGAGCCTATGGAAGGTGTTACTGACTCGTAAAAATAAGCAGTATCTAAGTAAAATGTAATAATATTCGTACATGACGAAGAAAAATATATTTACGCAGTATACAATAAAGTGTTAGAAGTGGAAAAATAAAACTGGAACGCACTTAAAACTTGATAGGTACTGTCTGATACTTAGGTGCTAGAAGATGCAATTCAAGAACTATCAACTTTGAAAAGCTATGTCCCGAAAACTTGTGAACGTTACATCCGCATCGCAACTTGCGGCAAGGAGCGAGGTGACAGTTTACAGTGGCGAACATTTTGCGGTCCGTTGCAAAATCGATGAGCGCCGAGCAAGAGGCTCTATACTTACTTCCGATAGGGTCACAGGGCCAGTTATAAAGATTGATAGTTAAAGCCATATTAGCATGAAAGATATTGTTCATAATTTTGTGCACAATCTGTAAAATAAGTATTTAGTTTCCTTTCGGAATATGAACGAATTTAAAGAATTAATTTTAACCGCATCCGTAGTGTAACAGTTAAATCCATTAATTCACATCAGGAGATCGCGGGTTCGATTCTCAGCAGAGTCTAAATTTGTTTGACTCGATTTGGTTGTTGGAAGGGCATTTTCTTATGACAGCCTGACTGGTTACCATCATATTATCTAAGTCTTGCCGCCTAACATCAATGTTAATAGCATGGATGTGTTCCGACTTGAAGTTACAAAGTAACTAGTATCTCATCTATGCTTGGAGATAAGATAGCCAGTTCCCAATGGAGTTAGGTAATCTTGGTAAGCCCGCTTCCATCTTCGGCATTATCGTCACTTACCATCAGGTGAGATGATGCCAAGGGTTTACCAATTTTTGATAAAAAAAAACATCAACACGAATAATGAACGACGACGTAACGAAATATTAATAGGAAAATATCAAGGCAAGCACCATGATATCTTAATTGCCTCGTCTAAATCATTATTTCCCATCCAACGTGCTACGAGCTACGACGCAAGCACTTTTTTTTATTTACAATTTTTATTCACTTGGTGAGGGTATTCGATAATTCGATAATTATAGCAGAGCTGCACTTTAAGTAATCGGGACAGAAAATGGGTAAAGCCTAGTTGAAACATTATCCGTTTTCATTCCATCACGTCAATTGATAATAAAAGCCGGCCAAATGCGAGTCAGAACCGCACACAAAGGGTTCTGTACCATCATACTAGATGGCGCTAGTTTCTTCATGTTTAAAAAAATACGTTTTTTATATAGAAAACACATTATTTTTCCACTTTTTTTAATTTTTAGTATTTGTTGTTATAGCGGCAACAGAAATACATCATCTGAAAAAAATTCAACTGTCTAGCTATCACGGTTCATAAAATAAAGCCTGGTGACAGACGGACAGACAGTCAGACAGACGGACAGTGAAGTCATAGTAATCATCTTTAGCTCATATTACGTCCCCACCGAGGGGCTCGAGCCTACCCTGAATTAAGGCGATCGGGTCTCAGTCGACTTCGCACACAACCTTCGAGTTTCTGCGCAGGCGTGTGCAGGTTTCCTCACGATGTTTTCCTTCACCGTAAGAGCGTCGGATAAACGTACTCGTACATATGAAATCGTCTTTCTAAAACACATTGGTACGTGACAGGATTCGCACCATGACCTCCCGGACAGGAGGTAGCAGCCCTAGCCGTTACACCACCGACGCTCTTGTCGGGTCAGTAATACGGTTCCGTTTTCACCCTTTAGGTAAGGAACCCTTAAAATCGAGTGGGGCCGTGTTGGGGCAAACTGCGGCGTTTTAACGTGAAACAATTTCCATTTTTCACCGTGAGTCGATAATTAAATGAAGTTTGCTTGTTCCAAAAAATTATATTGTTATACCATTGGCCGGTTCTACCAGAAATAAAGAGTTCTACCAGAGGTCCGCAGGAGAACCAAAGTAACCGACATAGCTCACAGAATCGCTAAACTGAAGTGGCAGTGGGCAGGGCACATAGCTCGTACAACAGATGGCCGTTGGGGCAGTAAAGTTCTCGAGTGGGGATCGCGCACCGGAAAACGTAGCGCAGGTAGGCCTTCCAAGCGGTGGACCTACGAACTGGTGAAGATCGCGGGAAGCTGATAGATGCGGGCAGCGCAGGACCGGTCTCCGTGGAAATCCTTGGGTGAGGCCTTTGTCTAGCAGTGGACGTTTTTCGACTGATATGATGATGATGATGACCAAAAATAGATCTTAAGTCTATTTCGTTATATCTTTTGCATTTCAGTTTACTGGCCTAGTACCCCGTATGTCATTTTTAAGACGTTTTTACGTCAAAAATAAAGCTTATAAAAAGTAGAGCAACATTCCATTCCGAAATCGGAATTCAGGTGTGAATCGAACACGATTTAGCCATCAACGAGGCGTCGTCAGTCGCATCCGCCCACCCCTCACCACCTCACCCTCCACTTGTCTCCAATTCAAATTGAATCCGGCTGCACTTGGACTGAACCACAGATAAGCGAATTCGCTGCTGAACTGTACGCAGCGCAATTGGTTGCATGCGGCTTGCTTGATAGTGGAGACAACGCAACGAGTTGAATTACTAACTAGTTTTTACGTTCTCTAAACTATCTACATTTTGTCGTCGTAAACAAATCTACTATAAACATTACACTTGCTAAGTAGTAAATAATAAAGCTAGGTATATCAGACTGAATGAAAATTTACAAATAATTTGGGTTTGTGTGGGAGGTACCTTTCTCAGATATTTCCTGGAATAATGAAGTACCCAGTGGAATAGGCATTATTAAGTCCTAGTTATTTACAAAGTTTTATTAAAATCGTGACAACCATTTTTGAGTGAAAAAATAATAAGTGATTTTTATTTATCAAAATAGGAGAAATAATTTGAAAAGATCGGCTGGAATAAAATTATTATTGCCGTTACCCAAATTTCACCCAAATCCGTCCAGTAGTTTGGAAACTAGAGCACCGGACGGACGTACACACACAGAGACATTTTTATTGCTTTGTTTTTTAGACTCTATTAGTGTAAGACAATCGATCCCCATCAAAATCTCAACTTCAATTTCTTGCCAACACAATATTTTTTTCACTCCTCGCTCGAAAGTAAAAACTGGTGTAGGTCCCGTTAACTGCGTTTTCTACTCATCATACTGAACAACTTTTTAACCGACTTCAAAATAAGAGGACATTTGTCAATTCGACCGTATATATTTTTATTTGTGTTCGCGGATAACTTAGTCGTTTATGAACCGATTTTGATGATTCTTTTTTTGTTGGAAATGAGATATCCCAAAGGTGGTACCATGATAAGGAAACCAGGATCTGATGATGGCATCCCAGAGAAATCGAGGGGAACCTTAGTTTCCTGTTTGAAGTCGGGTTTTTTTTGTTCAAAATTATGTTCTATGAAAAAAACTCTTCATTTGATCGGTGCCGTAATGGCTAGGGCCGCTACCTCCTATCCGTAGGTCGTGGTTCGAATCCTGTCACGTACCAATGTGTTTTCGAATTTCGATTGCGTGCTATGTACAATTATCCGAAGCTCTTACAGTGAAGAAAATCACGTAAGGAAACCTGCGCACTCCTGCGAAGAAATTCGAAGATTGAGTATGAAGTCAATCAACCAACCAGCACTGGACCCGCGTGATCGACTAAGGCCCAATGCCGTAATTCAGGGATGGCTCGAGACCCTCAGTGGGGATGTATGTATATAAGCTAGCATTATGATGACAATTCGATTAGTTGATCGACCAATATTGTGCATATATTGTATAGTGGGTCAATTATTTTTTTTTAAATTGACTATAAGGTCCTTGGGCACAGATGAGATACTAGTTACTTCCTTGGGGAAAGTTGTTCAGTATGATGAGTAGAACCTACAAAGTATATATATTAGTACTAACATACAATATGGATACTCCCTGCCGCTCTCTAGATTGCGACCTCACCCCTCCGTCACCCAGACTGATATAGTTGGTTCTCGAACGTATGGGATTTCACCGTAATTTTTTTTGCTCCGTCATTTGTTCTTAGAAATGTCATTTCACGACCGTTTGTATGCAGCGTCCGGGGTGTGCTACAGTTAAGGGCTCCTACACCGATTTTTTCACACCCTGTATACAGTACAATGTACAATGAATACCTTCAAAGCGGGAACGACCGGGTGCACATCAATAATGCAAGCAAGCGGACAAATCACTTAGCACTGATGCAACGTTTCCCCGGCTCGCCCGCCTATAGGCCCGGGCTACGGCAGACTAGCGGCATACCCTGGACACTTCATACAACGGGCCAGAAATAAAATTTCAAAAAAGGAATGACGGAACAAACAAAATGTCGGCCAAAACCTATTCGTTCGACAACCAAACTGTAACCAATCTGTATCAATCAGGGTGACGAGGGGGTGAGGTCGCAATCTAGAGAGCGGCAGGGAGTGTCCATACTGTATGTTAGTACTAATATATAAACTTTGGTAATAGGGTCCCGTGGGTACGGAACCCTAAATATCATGCATGTTCCCTATTCCAGATAGACATAGTGCCATTTTTGCTTGACTACGGCAAAACCTACAGGAATGGTTATCGAGACACACGACAGCGTGTCCCGCTAAGTTCGAAAAGAAAAAGGCGACACCGGCCGTAGGTTATATTACACGGACAATTTCGACTTACCTGTAACTTACAATCTGTTTGACCTACACACTTGCAATTTTGTGTGTCTAGTAAGACCCCCTCAATCACCTAGAATCCTAATTTTAATAAATATATCTTTTACCATTTCTGAGATATTAACGTTCGAAAATCACAATTTTTACGATAGATTGGCTCAACAAAATTATAGCCCCTCGGACGTATACTTTTTAATAAAACAAAGTGGGCTGCTATTCCACGAACTGAACCGCTGAATCATTAACTAGACCAAATGGAAAAGCCTTCAGCGTCGATGCTAGAGCGCTTTCATCTATAGGTAACAAATAATTTATTCTTGGAAACTGCAGCAAATTCAATAATTTAAATTGCTGCGGCACGTTAGAGCACTTATAGCTCATTCGCTTAAACACATAAAAAAAATATCTACGAACTTGGTTACATTTTATTAGGGTTCTGTAGCCAAAGGTTAGCCTAAGCAAAGTATATATATTAGTACTAATATACACCATGGACACTCCCTGTGTGTATATCCCTACTTAATCCCTACTATATCCCTACTAATATTATAAATGCGAAAGTAACTCTGTCTGTCTGTTACGCTTTCCCGCAAAAACTACTGAACGGATTTGGCTGAAATTTGGTAGGTAGACAGATTAGGACCTGGATTCAGACATAGGCTACTTTTTACCACGCTCGCGAGCCGCTTGCGGCTCGCGCACTGCGCACCCTCGAAAAGTCATAGAAACGTTGTCCACGCGGGTGAAACCGCGGGAAACAGCTAGTAATATTATAAATGCGAAAGTAACTCTGTCTGTCTGTTACGCTTTCCCGCAAAAACTACTGAACGGATTTGGCTGAAATTTGGTAGGTAGACAGATTAGGACCTGGATTAAGACATAGGCTACTTTTTACCACGCTCGCGAGCCGCTTGCGGCTCGCGCACTGCGCACCCTCGAAAAATCATAGAAACGTGGTCCACGCGGGTGAAGCCGCAGGAAACAGTTAGTGTCTGTATATGTATATTCCGTCCTTTTTTGAAATGTCATTTCTGGCCCGTTGTATCATAGTAAAAATATTTTTACTATGGTTGTATGAAGTGTCCAGGGTGTGCTATTACTAAGCCTCCGCTGTCTGTCCGTCTGTCAGCGGGCTGTATTTCATGAACCGTAATAGGTAGACAGTTGAAATTTTCTTGAAAGAATGTGTACTTCTGTTGCCGCTATAACAACAAATACTGAAAATTGGAAAAAGCGAAAAATAAGGGGGGGGTCTCCATACAAAAAACCTGTTTGTTTATAGGTCTTTTAAAAGAATTTTTGATTTAGCTCTATCGTAAAAAACGGTAATACATACATGCGTGAAACTTGGTGTAAGTATAATACTATTACTGAAGTAAAACAAAAAAAAGTGTGTGTGTCAGCTCCGACGCACGACTGGAGTTTACTCCTTCCTTACTAACGATTATAAATGTGTTGGAGGATGGCGGCCAATTTTTTCAATCTGAAAACGGATTCGTGATGAGGGAACTCAGGGACTCTCAGCAGATATCGATTTTGGAAGCAATCGGTCCAGTAAATAAAAAAATCAAAATGGCGGCCACTTTCGTCAATTCTTACAACGGATTCGTTATAAGGGACTTCAGAGACCCTCAGATATCGATTTTAGAAGCATTCCGTCCATTACCTAAATCGTTAAAAAGGGGGGCCATTTTTCTTCAATTCTGACAACGGATTCGTGAAAAAAGACCTCTGGGACCCTCAAATTTTGGAAGCAAGCGGTCTAGTAACTAAAAAGTTCAAAATTGCGACCACTTTTTTAAATACTGACAAGACAAATCTAACGACACTTCACACTCCAAAATCCATCTAGCCGTTTAGGCTACAGGACGAGCCAAAGAAGTAAATATACATACATACATACACACATACCTACGTAAGTACACACACACACGCACACATTTCACACACTATACACAAATATAACACACACACATTACACACACTTTACACCACATTATACCCACATTACACACACATTACACCCACATTACACATACACTACATACACATTACACACACATTACACATATTACAGACAAATTACACACATTACACTCCCATTACACACACACACACACATTACACTCCCATTACACACCTTATATATTATGAAAATCAATTCTTAAGGAGTAAACTCCAAAAATACTTCAAAACACATAGGTATTTCAAAAAACGTGACGCGGTCTTTCGATCACTAGATTTTACTCCTCATATTTTTTTCATGCCGGGCGCCTTATATAAAAATCGATTCTTACGGAGTAAACTCTAAAAATTGGCTTAGTGTGAGTAGTACTCGCGCTAAGGAGTCCAAATTGAATATTAAATTACTTTAGTGGAAAGTTCATCATACCCAGTTGCGTTTATATTATTAAGAGAAGAACCTATGAACGACCGAGCTTTGCTCGGGGCATAGTACCTAGAGCCGATAAAATCATTTAAAAATACCTAAAATACCTATGATACACTTTTAGCTGCATATTTCCAGTGCAAAAATTTCGGAAAATAGCGTTTTCCCAGAGATGAAACCTATGTAAATCGATTTTTCGCCCCCAAAAATCCCCGAATACTAATTTTTAAGCAAATCGTTGGAGCCGTTTCCGAGATTCAGATTAGGTATATATAAGAATTGCTCGTTTAAAGGTAGGTATTAGATTTATAAAGTTTTTATTTTTTTATCTCACCTGATGGTAAGTGACGATGATGCCGAAGATGGAAGCGGGCTTACCAAGATTCCCCAACGCAATGGCTATCTTATCTTCAAGCCGGAACACATCAATGATGTTAACACTGATGTTTGGCGGCAAGACTTAAATAAGATGGTGGTAGCTAGCCAGGCGGGTTTAAAAAATGCTGTAACACCAACCAAAGCTTTCTAGTTCTTTTTCAATTAAAGATTTTTTAACCTATTTGTGAAGTTAATTTTGTTTATGTTTTTAGTTGTGTTTTTCCGAGAATTCGTTTAATTTATAAGGTAGTGATTAAATTTGTTAGCTATAATTACTGGGTCTTCTGTTTCTTCATCCCTCTATAATAATTTTATTTATAAATTGATGACAGTTTAGAGAGTTTGTTTGGTTTTTACTATCCGCCAAGAATTTTTACACTTTTTGATAAGTTTGTCATTGTATATTTTTTGCGAAAAAACCAAACAACACCTACGTAAAAGTCTGGAATAGGACCTGTACTGTTTTCAAGATTCAATGTATTTATTCAAAATAGGTGCAAATTACACTCTTTCTGATAGTCATAAAATAATAATAACTTAATTTCATGTGTGAAAAATCAATAAATAGACAATCATTAGTTAATAATGTCAAAATGCAGTCCCTGAAATAAACCAGATTATGTCATTAGAACATGAAAACAATACGACACGAAAAAAAATTACATAAAAATCATTGAATGTCTTGAATCTTTGACAAGAGTAGGCCAGTTCACACTAGTCAGCACCTGGTCACGAGTATAACGCGAGAGTCAGCCATCACTCCCATCAACCATATGAGAGGGAAAGGAACGATCTGACTCCCGATGTGCCACCATCCGCACAAACATTTAAGCGATCATGCACCACTCATGTCAATGCTAAGATAAAAATATTAATTAAAAGAAGTACTATACCTGCCATGTCTTGTCGCTTCCACGTCAATTCTTAGGTTGATCATCATTTTATTACTGTTAAACATGATTAGTAGTGTTGATAGAAGAAACACTGTCTACCCATACATTTTTGTCATTTAAATGTTCTTTTTTTTCAATAGATTTGCTTTTATTATATTTATAGCGTAGCAATCTTTTGATCTTACAGTTTTCTTCCCTCTATCTTTCCATCAATGATGGTTTTCATAAACCTGTCGTGTCCTATGAGGTCTCCTACCTTTCCTCTTCTATTTTCAATTATTTTCATCAGGCTTCCTATGTCATTCACTTCATTCTCTTTACATCAGGGTGTAACAAAATTAGTGTAGGTCCCGTTAATTGGGGCTTCTACTCATCATACTGAACAACTTTTGTTCTATGACTTTGATGTAATCGCAGAAAAAAAACTAACTCTTCATACAAATCGATCAGCTGAATGGCCATTTTGTGCATTTTTGTATGGAGGGTCTAAATTTTTTTTTCTAGATTGACTATGGGTTCTCTGTGGAAAAATGTTCAGTATGAGGAGTAGAACCCCTAGTTAACGGGACCTACACCAATTTTGTCACACTCTGTATACACTTTACCTAAAATGGATCTATACCATTGGATTCTGAAAACCCATACGATTTCGTCCATTTTGTGAACTATTAGCAAGGTTAATTGTGCCACTTTCAGATCAAAAATAAAAGGTAGATTTAGTGTTAGCGCTTTGAAAACGGGGTACAAAAACTCCGCTCCAATCACGACGGAGCAGAGTTTTGCTTACAGTCACGCGTTGACAGACTTACCGTAAATAATGCCTAAATGTTCTGTGACATGTCTCAAATGCACCTGTCTCAAAGTGAAGTTAGGACCTATCACGTGTCGAAACATTATTCGAGGTCACCACTTAAGGTAAAAATAGGTACGTATATATAGATAGATAATAGAAAAATAGTCAAACGCACTCAAATTTTTAATAAAAAAAAGAACAAGTGTTACCCCACTTTTGTTTTGTATTGCTGTATGAAACTTCAATATCTACTTTATTTTTAATCTGACGTGCGACACGATAAGAGAGAGAAAGAGCACAAAATGTTTTTTTTAATAATTATTTACCTGATTTAAAAACTATATAATTTTGAACAAAAAAAAACGACTTTAAACAGGAAACTAAGGTTCCCCTCGATTTCTCTGGGATGCCATCATCAGATCCTGGTTTCCTTATCATTGTACCACTCTTGGGATATCTCATTTTCAACAAAAAATAATCATCAAAATCAGTTCTTATACGACGAAGTTATCCGCGAACACACATAAAAAAATATACGGTTGAATTGAGAAACCTCGTCCTTTTTTGAAGTCGCTTTAAAAATTGTTTATTAAAACAAAGTCACATAATTGTCCGAAAACAGGCGCCGAATTTACGAAGTAACTAGTATCTCATCTATGGCCGAATCTTCAATGATTTTCATACACTTACAATACTACGTAAAACCTACACGTTACATACAATCTACATACCTACGTCTACGTAGCGAACTTCGACACAAAATATTTTAGTTAATTGTACAAAATTCTTATTAACTTATTGAAAAATAGTACAATGAAAACAAGGAAAAATAAATCAATTCCGAAAACAAAAGAACTGCGAAAAAGCCAACGGCTCCTTCAAAATGGACGTACTTCATTACAAAAGTGGGTAGCGTACAAGAATGTGGGACCTTTCTTTCAAGTCGACGCCGCGGATAAGGCCTTAATGAAATACCTTTTTGATGAAGCTCAACGCGACGGCCCGAGGTTTTTTTTAAAGAAAGAAAAAGGAAAATATTTCTCGCCTTTTGTTTTCTGGGTCACCAAGTTGGACAGTCTACTGTGTGACCTTTATCTATGGAATGGTAGGTGCGGCTCCCGACTTCGTTCATGTACAATTCCGTTTTTTGACGTGATAACGTCTTATAATTCGATGGAGCCGGCTGCACGCACGAAAAAATGCGTCGTTACCTCGCTCTGAGGCGTTCCGTGTAAGTCTTGAAGTGCAAGCGAGAGCGCGAACGAGCGACAAAGAAGCACAATCGGCCTTTACGTTCGGCAGCGTTCGACATCCGTCTCTCTCCTACTTGAGTGAGCGATGTGTCTGTGTGAACAGCTGCTATACTATAGTACATCTACATGTTTTGATCGAGTATCAAGTGCAGTGAAAAGTGAATGTGATGTCAATTGTTTATAGCAACGATAATTGCGGCGATAAAGGTAATGATTCTTTCGATATTATGAAACCATTCCATCAGTATTTTCTTATGACGTTGTCACGTTCAACTATCGTCAGTAAACCGACTTTACAGACAACCGATTTTTTTTTCTAAATTTGATATATAAGCCCTTGACATCATCTCACCTGATGATAAGTGACGATAATATACAAAACATGGAAGTGGGCTTAGCTACGCAATAGGGGGAACTGGCCGAATCTCATTAAGCACATTAACTTTATTTTTTTATCCCCTATAAAATTTAAATACTTTTAACATTGATGTTTGGCAGCAAGGTTTAGTTAAGATAGTGGTAGCTAGCCAGGTGGGGTAAGAAAATGCCCTACAACTAACCAAACCGAGTCTTTTTTGTGAAAATGCCGGGAATCGAGCCCGCGACCTTCCGGTGTGAAGCGAATGGACTAACCACTAAGCAACGGAGGCAGTTAGATTTACTTAATCAATTTCTTATAATAGGGGATCGGACTGCTAGTCATTCGAGTTACTTTTTATGATTTGTCAAAAACGAAATTTTGTTCTAAAAATGTTTGAAATACCCACAAGTGACGTCATAGATTTTTAGCGTCATTGACGAACTTATTTTGTGAATTTGATCAATTAAAAATTGAAGACGTGATGGAAAAACAAAACAAGTAAGGTTTTTTGAAACTTCAAGAGCAGAGCAATTTAGAAAATCATATTTCAGATTTTATTTTTGATGCAGTCCGATCCCCTATTACCGTTGCTGCAAATAATCTGTTCAAATCCTCTAAATAGGCATGGAGTTTTATTATCTAACTAATTTTATTAAAAACTAGCTGTCCCCATGGAATTACTACTACTACGTATAGTAATTCAATGGCTGTCCCGGCGAACTTCGTACCACCCTACCCTACCCTACAACACACCACACTACACTCTACTACACTAAATTTCACTACACTACCCTAACCTACACTACACTACACTACTCTACAGTACCCTATCTTACCCTATCCTACCCTACATAAGAACCTTCTCCTGACAATAACGAACTAAAAAAAAGAATTAACAATATCGATCCAGCTGTTCTCGAGTTTTGAACTTAGCAACACATTTAGCGATCCATTTTCAACCGACTTCAAAAAGAAGGTTCTCAATTCGACTGTATGTTTTTTTTTGTATGTTTGTTAGGCGATATCTCCGCCGATTGTGAACCGATTTTCAAAATTCTTTTTTTATTCGATATAGTATACTCCCGAGGGAGTCCCATTGTCACCAAGTCAGGATCTGATGATGGGATCCTAGGGAAATCGAGGGCAACCCTTAAATTTTATAGGCAAGTTTTACGTGTTTCATGTATTTTCTTAAATTATTAAAGTATTTGCGTCATGTTGATGAGCTGATGAAGGAAGGTACAGCTCCTTAACGGTTAGGAGTTGGAGGATAATTCTTCAAAAGTTTTACGTAGATACGAAGGTACGTATAGACCAATAGTTGTATTCTTTTAGGTTATTCAGATGAGCTGTTGATGGAAGGTAAAACGAAGGTATCTCTTGCAACTGTAATAGCGAAGGTGTTGGACGGTTTGCTTGATAAGCACATGGCTAGTCGCATTGATTTGCATGATGCACAGTTTGATTTTCGGCCCAACCTATCCACTGAAAGTGCCATCCTGTGCCTCAAGCACACTGTCCAATGCTATACAAGCACAGGTACCCCTGTTAATGCTTGTTTCTTGGATCTCTCGAAGGCATTCGATTTGGTAGCTTATGATGTGTTGTGGCAAAAGCTAAAAACTGAAACACGTGTACATGAGGAGGTTATATCAGTACTTAAATATTGGTATAACAACCAGACCAACTATGTGCGCTGGGTGGGCTCTCTCTCAGACGAGTACAGGGTGGAGTGTGGGGTGAGGCAAGGTGGCCTTAGTTCCCCGAGACTCTTCAGCTTGTATATAAACGGGCTGATTGTTGGGCTCAGTAAGACCAATATCGGATGTCATAATGACGGTACGTGTATGGTCTTGCTTAGCCCGACAATCAGTGCCATGAGGAGGCTGCTTCATATATGTGAGTCATATGCTGAGGCCCATGGGCTCAGATACAATGCCAATAAAAGTTAATTGCTTGTATTCAAAGCAGGCACCAAATTCTACTCTATTGTGCCTCAAGTAACACTTTCGGGCGTTCCTCTTAAGAGAGTAGAGCAATTTAAATATCTGGGTCACTGGGTCGATGCTAACCTAAGTGATAACTTAGATTTGGAACGGGAGCGCAGAGCTTTGTCTGTCCGATGCAACATGCTGGCCCGTAGGTTTGCACGCTGTACTAATGAGGTTAAAAAAAACGGTAATTTAAAAAACTAAAAAACCCGCCTGCGTTTCTGTGTAATTTGGAAATGAAAAACCCTAAAACAAGAAAGTCGTCATACCCGATTGCACTTAACTTAAGAAAAAATGTAGTAGTCGGGACCCATTCTAGAAAGTCAGCCGTCTAGTCAGTATATTGAGTAATCTGCAATGTAATATAGGTATGTGCTCTCAATTCACTATGGCTCCATTTCTAGAATGGGTCCCGACTGCTACAATTTTTCTTAAGTTAAGTGCAATGGGGTATGACGACTTTCTTGTTTTAGGGTTTTTCATTTCCAAATTACACAGAAACGCAGGCGGGTTTTTTAGTTTTTTAAATTACCGTTTTTTATTTTATTCATTTTTTAAGTTTTATTATTGAATGAGTTCATTTGAATTAGTTGAGTTGAGTTCGTTTTAAAACGCAGTCGTGTCTATTTACTGCTAAAAGGAGTCCTTTTACCCTGACTCCTACTTTCCGAGATGAATCTATCCAGATCTCCGACCATCTTGAGCTCCTTGGCGTAGATTTAACATCCGATCTCAATTTCGGGAGATACATTGAATCCAAGGCAAAAACGGCAGCCAAAAAGCTTGGTATACTCTCGAAGGTGAGACTTTACTTCACACCAGAGCAGCTTCTAATATTATACCAAGCTCAAGTTCGGTCATGTATGGAGTACTGCTCTCACTTATGGGACGGATCGGCTCGTTACCAGCTAGTTGCCTTGGATTCTATCGACCGACGCGCTAGGAGACTCATCGGCGACGAGGAACTTGTATCAAACAGGCTCCAAAGCCTCGAGCATCGCCGCAAAGTCGCCTGTCTATCGGTGTTCTACAGGATTCATTTCGGAGAGTGTGCCCTGGAGCTTCACAACCTCATTCCCCCCTCTCTATTTCATCATCGGACGACCAGGCGCGGAGGGCGGTTCCATCCCTTTGTCGTCAATGTTCCACCTTTACGCACGAAGCGTTTTGCGTCTTCGTTTATCATGCGAACGGCCAAGGAGTGGAATTCCCTTCCGGCGTCTGTATTCCCCGATTCGTACAATTTAGGAATCTTCAAGACGAGAGTGAATAGGCACTATTTGAGTTTGCGTGTCACATCCTCGGCTGCATCGGCACTTACCATCAGGTGAGGTGCAGCCAAACGTACTCAAATTCTTAATAAAAAAAAAATAAAAAAAAAGAATTTGGCGCCAAAAATACGCCATTTTGTTTTTTTTTTATTTTGATATACCCAGTGTCACTCACACAGTAAATATGTATCTAACGACACCCCTCAAACTAAAATCTATCGAGCCGTTCAGGCTGCAGTGCGTGCCTAACATTGGAATTTGGCGCCAAAAATCTGCCATTTTGTTTTTTTATTTGGATATACCCAGTGTCATTCTCACAGTAAAAACGTATCAAACGACAACCCTCAAGCTATAATTCATCGAGCCGTTCAGGCTGCAGAGCGTGTCAAATATTTGAATTTTGCGCCAAAAATCCGCCATTTTGTTTTTTTTATTTTGATATACCCAGTGTCACTCTCACAGTAGTCACTCTCACAGTAAATATGTATCTAACGACACCCCTCAAACTAAAATCTATCGAGCCGTTCAGGCTGCAGAGCGTGTCAAACATTTGAATTTTGCGCCAAAAATCCGCCATTTTGTTTTTTTTTTATTTTGATATACCCAGTGTCACTCTCACAGTAAATACGAATCTAACGACACGTCTCAAGCTAAAATCCATCGAGCCGTTCAGGCTGCAGAGCGTGTCAAACATTTGAATTTTGCGCCAAAAATCCGCCATTTTGTTTTTTTTTTTTATTTTGATATACCCAGTGTCACTCTCACAGTAAATACGAATCTAACGACACGTCTCAAGCTAAAATCCATCCAGCCGTTCAGGCTGTAGAGCGTGCCAAACAATTATACATACAAACATACATACATACATACATACATACATACATACATACTCTCGAAAAACATAACCCTCCTTCTGGCGGAGTCGGGTAATAAAAAGACGCTTTTTCGAGCATACTGTCAGTCTTTCTACACGTGCAGCCTATGGGTCAAGTATACGCAGAGTGCATACGAGGCTCTGCGTATCCAGTATAACAATGCACTCAGGGTACTGTTGGGTCTGCCGCGCTATTGCAGCGCCTCAGGCATGTTTGCGGCGGCACAAATTGATGGTTTCCATGCCATCATTAGGAAACGCTGTGCCTCAATACTGAGGCGTGTGCGCGACAGTAACAACAGTATCCTGGGCTTACTCGCTGACAGGTGGGACAGTCCGATGCTGGAGCGGTGGATGCACCTTCACACAGTGAGGTAGTATCTTTCGCTCCCCATCGTAAGACTGACATTTTATTTAATTACTTATATAATTATTATTTTCTTTGAATATTTAGTTGTACCCTACTAACAATAGTTATTTAAGGTTTTTGTTTTTGTTATTAACACATTTATGGGTCAATGAAACCTGAAAATAAATAAATAAATTAAAAAAAAACCTTTCATGCATTTGAAAGCCACAGGAATCTGTATCTGTTAATAAAACACATGCATTATAATTTGATGGTTCCTGTTGGCGATTAGGTTTATCATTGTTAGTTAGATAGCAATATCACTAAAAATAAACAAAATAAAAATAAAAGTTTAAAAAACTAAAAACTGACTTCAAAATAAAATTCACTCAAAAGTATGAAATATTATTATTACACTTAGATACACGACATTAACCAACAGTAACGAAATCAAAGGTGGGTACGAATTAGTGGCCTACATTTTTTTTTTGAGGTCGGTGTCAGCAATGCCATAAGTAAAATGTGAATAGCTGTGTACTGGTACCGACCTCAAAAATAAATTTAAGACCCTAATTTAATTCGTATCCACCATTGATTTCGTTTCTGTTGGTTAATGTCGTGTATCTAAGTGTAATAATATTATTTCATACTTTTGAGTGAATTTCATTTTAAAGTCGGTTTTTAGTTTTTTTAAACTTTTATTTTTATTTATATAGATTTTAAAACCCGACTGCATAAAAACATTACTCCCCCTTTTTGGGCAGCCAGGGAAAAAGTGACACTCAGGGGACTAAGAAAAATCGAACGACATTTCGTACTCCAAAATCCATCAAACCGTTTAGGTTACAGGCTCAACCAAAAAATATGTATGTTTTCATACATACATACATACACCCGAAAAACGTGAACCTCATTTATGGACAGTCGGGTAAAAAGAACAAGTATCTATTTACTTCATGATACAGACGGGGTCTTTTTAAGCTTATATGTTGGTATACTTCATTAGGTCTAATCAAAGCTACTCACGTCATCATCATCATATCAGCCGAAGTACGTCCACTGCTGGACAAAGTCCTCCCCAAAGATTTCCATGACGACCGGTTCTGCGCTGCCCGCATCCAGCGGCTTCCCGCAACCTTCACCAGGTCATCGGTCCACCGAGTGGTAATCATTGGGGGCCGTTGCCGTAATCGCCACCTATGGCACGGGGGGTAGGCGATCGCAGTGTTGTTGCAGGTCGACTGCAGGACGCTGCTGCCCATCCTCCGGTTTAAATCCCTTATTCTTACAACACTTATTGGAAGAGATAGGATGGCCCTATTCTAAGCCGGGAGCCATACGGTACACAGTACTGACACTATACAAGGTTCCTGCAAGTTTCATAGGAAAATTGTTCAATTCAAGAGCAGTTTTCAAGTTTAGTATATACAGGTGTAACATTAGTGTAGGTCCCGTTAACTGGGGCTTCTACTCATCATACTGAACAACTTTTGTTCTACGACATTCTGAAAACGTAATTATTTTTTGAATTGAAAACTTCTTTAGCGGCGTTGTGCACTTTTTTTGTAATGGGTAAAAAATGTTAAACTCGCGTCAGGACACGTGACCTGATCGAAAATTCGTAAGACGGATGGAGTTGATTTTTTGTTGATTTTTTTGAGATATAAACTTTTTAATGTAATATAAATTGACATGTTTGTGTACGATAGCGCAATAAATAAATATTGTATTCTACCACATAAATTATAGTAATTTTATACTGATAATCAAAGCAATTCGTGCAAAATTATTCCCTAACCATTCCAAAATATCAAAAATGCACAACGTTAATATTCAAGTTTTTACAAATTATACAAATCGATCAGCTGGTCTACCAATTTTGTGCATTTTAGTATGGAAGGTCCAATTTTTTTTGAGAATTGACTATGAGTTCCTTGGAGAAAGTTTGTCAGTATGACGAGTACAACCCCCAGTTAACGGGATCTACACTAATTTTGTTACATCCTGCATATGCTAAACCGGGGCTTCTGTTCTTGAATTGAACATTTTTCGTATGAAACTTGCAGGAACCTTGTAACTGAAACTACCATTCACTTTTAGCACACACATAATATATTGTGGTCTAAAACGAGCCGGATAAAAATAAAAAACAAAGTGAAAAGACTTTAAAAGCTGATCTGGGAATTAGAAATTTGTCGATCAAATTAGTATGGAGTTTGGACTTTCATATCACGTCGGGGTCACCAAATGTGGGAACGGTGTGTGCCTATACTCTTCGAGAGCAAAGGGAGATATCTCCGCCAGGCGAGGTGGTATGACTGGGGTCCTGCCGTCGACCAACCGTTGATGATTTGTACTCAGTGTTGAAGAAATGTTAATAGCGCGTTTTAGATGTCGTATTTCTTTTGTCCCCTCGTCGCTTGTGTTAAGGTTTAGTGGCGGGTTACTGCAGTTGCCGCTACAAACTCATGGTAGGCCAACAAGATGGCCTGCTGATTGAATAAGTATAATATGAAGTCCTATTAAGGGTTCCGTAATAGGGTTGCCAACCGTACTCTAAAATAGAGTATTGTACTCTATTTCATGTAGGTGTACTTTGTCATGTATAACATTAATAGAGTACGCTTAAATACTCCTTTTTACATAAATTGACTTTTGGCCAGAGATATGCTATATATCTTTTGGCACAAAATTTTGAATGCCATACAAGTCCAATTAATATTAATTACAAAAAAATTACTTTATTTTTACTGAATTTAACATACTTGTATATACCCAAAGCCATAAAACTGAATGTGAATTGGCGAGAACAGAGGAACAGGGCTACATTGAAATTGATAAAAAAGGAACTCCTAATCTATATAAATATTGTTAAGTAAAATAATAAAAATAATAAAAAACAATAAAAATTGTTAAGTACTGCAAAAAGCACTAAAATACATTTTAAAATTTGATTAAGTGGTGCTCTTTTTTATTAATCTGTACTCTTTATTTACACTCTCTGAAATCAGAAATACTCTACTTCTTTTAGAAAAAGTTGGCAACCCTATTCCGTAACCTAACGGTGCCAACAGGACCCTATTTCTAAGCCTCCGCTCTCAGTCTGTTTGTCAGCGGTCTATATTTCTTGAAGCGTAATAGGTAGACAGTTAAAGTTTTCACAGAGTGTGTATATCTATTGCCGCTAAAAGAACAAAATAATAAATATTTTAAAAATAATAATAAAAGAAACATATTCTTGTATGATGGTACGGAATCCTTCGTAAGCGAGTCTGACTTACGCACTTGGTCGGTTTTTTACGACCCATATAAGAACCAGGTAACTTACCTAGCTGACAAAATAACTTAGCTTAAGTTAGTACCTACTAATATATATACTGTGCTTAAGTATTTACCTAGCACTAGGCGGGGCACATAGCTCTTAGAATAGAGGCCGTACTTTTCTGTACAAGTTATTATTTTTATTTCAATTGGTGGAAACATATTAAACAACAAAGGTTAATTAATGAGTTTTCTTACTGATATTATGTAGCTGTAAGTTTTCCGAATAAAAATAAAATTAAGCTCGGTGGACCTACGAACTTCTGAAGGTCGCGGAAAGCCGTTGGATGCAGGTAGCGCAAGACCGGTCTCTGTGGAAATCCATGGGACATGACTTTATCCACCTGTGGACATCTTTCGGCTGATATGATGATGACGACGTCGATGATGAACCTTAGGTTCATTGGGGAAAGTTGATCAGTTTCACTTATATTGGCGGGAAGTCCGAAAATAACCCTTGGGCCACTGTCACAGAGATTTAAAAGATTTACTCTAGACTAAGCACGTTGTAACACTCGTCTATGGGAAAGTGCCATCGGCTGTAAAGAACATCGACAAATAATACTCCACTCAAACAGATTAATATCCTATGAGCAAACTATTAACAAAATACAACAAACTTACATGTGCAGCTCGCCAAACACTGTTGGCCTCACAAGTTTTGCGAGTAAGGGTTGTATTTCAACTGCAAGGGTAACTTTGTAATGTTTTATTGAAACATGTTGACAAGTTGAGGGGGGCGTTTAGGCAAATAAAAAAGTAATATCAGTGCATCGGCCACGTGGCGTGTGCAAAGCATGCCAATATCGAGATGGTGTCGCGATAATTGATGTTTAATTCAGCATTTTGGATATTTCGACGCCTCTGTGTTTTTGGGGTTGATAATATGTTGAAGTTGATACTCGAATAAGTTGTAGTCATCGATTTAGATTTTGTGCCAAGCCCGTATCCATTTTCGAGTTTAAAAGGAGTAAAAGAAGGTCATGTCATTCTTCGAAAAACTGGCTACAAGACTTTGACGAAAATGCGTATCACTAGTAGGTACCAAAAAACTGTGTATTTGTGTATGTATCCCCAATTTACGGAGAAACTCTCACGTCGATTTTGATGAAATTTTGCACATCGATGTTTTTTTAATTATTTGCCAGAGGCACCTTCTTTTACTATTATTATTTTTTTAATATTAAGAATAACAACCTCCCATACAAAAAAAAATTCGAGCGAGACCTACAGTACTCGCATATGATGTGTAACATGTGACAAAATACTTTATAAAAGGACGGCAAAGATACGGCAGACTAGGCTGTATGGTCATAGATACCTTTGCCTTTTCCGCGCTTTTAAAGCCTGAAAAAACGCGACTTCCTGTTACACATTTCCGTCCCATTTCACGAATTCACTCCCACAAATTGCAGGAAAGCGAGAGCAAAGATGTTACACATCAAAAACCGTTTCTGAAAAATACGCAAAGTACATTTTTGCTGTCGCGATGTCTACATCGATGACACTATTAACACCTAAAATATACCATTTGTGGTAAAACTCTAAAATCGGTACCTGTCATTCAAAAAGATTAATTTTTCTTAAACGGTATATACCAAGGATATTTGCCAAATTTACACAACCAAGAAAGCTTAATACCATGTGATAAATCTAGGAAAAAAGTTGATCAGCATCATCATATTAGCTGAAGGACTGCCCTTTGGGTGACCTTGAGCCTTCTTATGAGCCTGTATTATATGGCAAGTATAAACTGTCTTTTGAAATGCCTATTATTTACAAAATTTTATGAGCCTGTATTATATGGCAAGTATAAACTGTCTTTTGAAATGCCTATTATTTACAAAATTTTGTATAGAGCCTACTTAATATAGATAGGTATGCCGACATTTTCCATCATCCGCTTCGAGAAGAAGAGACGAAGTAAAAACAATAATTGCTTTATGCCGTGGCATTTTATTTTCCTTTTGCGCAATATCTCGTTGGGGGCGGCGCAATTATAAATATTTTAATTATAAAACCAGACGGAATCCATTGTCTGTTTTACATTTTGTGTTGTTCATAGTAAGACACTCAGTGAAAAACCCATTGCGTCCCCACTGCTGGGAGTCTGGTCTTTCAGAAACCATACTCGTAGACACACATAGCTCGTAGAACAGGTGACCAGTGGCAGGTTCTCGGGTGGCGACCGCGCACCAGAGAACGTAGCGTAGGAAGACCTCCCACGCGGTGGACCGACGACCTGGTGAAGATCGCGGGAAGCCGCTGGATGCGGGCAGCGCACTCAGTGAAAAACCCATTGCGTTCCCACTGCTTGGAGTCTGGTCTCTTCCCAAATTCGTACAGGTACTGCCATCGAGTGATAGCAACCGACACCAACGCGACGGCTTAACGTGCCGACGTGCCTTGCGAAGCATGGAAACGGTGGTGTTAAATGCCACTATAAGTCAAACTTCAACTCGCGGGCTCGATTCCCGGCGAGGTCAACTTTGTAAGACTCGGTTTGGTTGGTGGTAGGGCATTTTCTAACCCCGCCTGGCTAGCTACAGCCATCTTATCTTAGTCTTGCCGCCAATCATCAGTGTTAACATCATTGATGTGTTCCGGCTTAAATAAGATAGCCAGATCTCCTTTGCGTTGAGGAATCTTCGTAAGCCCGCTTCTATCTTCCGCATCATTGTCACTTACAATCAGGTGAGATGAAGCCAATGGCTTATCAATTGTGGATAAAAAAACCGAAAGCCTTAAGACTAGAAGTCAAACCTTTCCTTACCCGATGGCTGACCCTCGCGTTACGCTCGTGACCGGGTGCTGTCCGTGTGAACTGGCCTACTCTTGTCAAAGGCATTAATGACTATCGTGTCATATTGTTTTCATGTTCTAATGATCTGGTTTATATCAATGATTTTATTTTTACATTGTTTACTAATGATTGTTTATTTCTTTATTTGTCAAAAATGACATTATTTATATTATATAAACACTATTTTATGACTATCAGAAAGAGTGTAATTTACACTTATTTTGAATGAACATCTTGAATCCTGGTAATGACCGTGATTGTGGTGCGTTAACCTGCTTTATCGACGCGACCATGCAAGATACACTGAGCTACGATCGTGAGTTAAAGTGGTCGTTACTTAATTAAACATACTTTACAGTAATTTATATTGTTTAAATATGAATTTGTTGTATGTCCTGTGGTGTGGCCCTAAAAAACACCATCCCAATCTCTTCCGCGAAAGCAAAGTATATATATATATATTAGTAGGTAATAACATACAGTATGGACACTCCCTGCCGCTCTCTAGATTGCCACCTCACCCCCTCGTCACCCAGATTGATACAGATTTTTTACAGTTTGGTTGTGGAACGTATAGGATTTCGCCGCCATTTTGTGTGTTCCGTCATTACTTTTTTGAAATGTCATTTCTGGCCCGTTGTATGAAGTGTCCAGGGTATGGCGAAAGTGTCCGTAAGAGGCGACCAAGAAAACAAAAACCTGAGGATGGATGGACCAGCAGCTGCGGCATCCTTTCCGCGTCTGTTTCATCACGCTGCTCACTGCGATCGCCAAACCGCATTCCAAAGACGGCGATTACGGCAACCCCACGGGGGCTACACCTATGTCCACAGTGGACATCTTTTGGTAGATGGTATGGATAATAGGTCTTTATCTATGAAATTGCTGATTCAGTTTTTGAAGTTCAATACCAATTTTTATTGAAAATAAAAAGTTATTGTTTTTTATTATTGACCTCATGGTGACACTACATAAGGTCTTTTTAGTAAAAAGATCTAGTTACTAATTAACTAGTGGCATGTCTTTCATGTTCCGAACCCCTGAGCTATGTATGTACCATTGAACGGAACAAAGGCGTTTTCTTAGTGGTCAGATGGGGCAATTTTTTTGACTAGTTAATTTTCTTGAATTTTCCTGAAAGTGAAGAAATCTTATGCGGGGTATGTATACGCAGAAACTGCTGCGATAGCTCTAGAGCTTTAAAATTAAAAATGTGTAATTTTTGCCTCAATAAAGGAGATGTTTTCAGGTGAAAAAATCCAACTTCATGGTGTTAAAGCCACCGTGCTCTCAAAATATCTAAACAATAAGTATACGTTTGTTTACCACTATTTAATTTCTATTAGTCTAATCACAGATGAGATACAAGTTACTTCGTAAGTCTAATGCTATTTTGAGAATAATTTTTGTTTTATAATAACTATTGTTCTTAATATTAATTTTCATCTCTAAACTTTTTTATAAAATTGGCAATTTCATAGGTAAAAACCTAATATAATGATAGCAGGCCGATTAAGAATGTTTCTTTAATGACTTAAGCACCTTAAACGAAGTTCTGCTAAAGTTCTGCCCGATACTCCTAGTATATGCATATTACAAGCCTCCTATTACGAACAATGCCGGGGAGGAGGGTAGATGAATAATTTTCATTATCTTCGAGTTAACATTTATTACTGCCGCTGTTATTAGTCCCGCGGTGGCGCTCAGTTTATAACTCGCTTTAAAACAGTTTTACGTAGTAATATTTTTTACTCTGTTACGGCTTCGATTATGAGTTGAACTTACATCAGAATAGAATATCTTATAGTGGTAAAGTTTAAAAAACTACAAGATTTCAGTACAAACACGCTTTAAAGATCCTCATGAGGCTTAAGTTGCCATACAAACTGTAGCATTATCTTGCTACATATTCGATCTTCTTGCCTTTCGGTCTTTACAGTTTGTGTGACTACATTCTCTTTATCGAAATTACGGTGGTATTTGAATATTTTTAGACGGTTTTGTGTTTTTAACCGACTTCAAAAAAAGGAGGAGGTTTCTCAATTCGACCGTATATAAGTATATTTTTTTATGTGTGTTCGCGGATAACTTCGTCGTTTATGAACCGATTTTGATGATTATATTTTTGTTTGAAAACATTTATTATGCATTTTTTTACTAAGGGTGGTACCATGATAAGGAAACCAGGATCTTATGATGGCATCCCAGAGAAATCTAGTGGAACCTTAGTTTCCTGTTTGAAGTCGGTTTTTTTTGTCAAAATTATTTCACACAAGATTGTCATCCCTGCTGAATTCTGGTTTACGATATTAATTTATTAAATTGTATCATAAATTGTTACTGACGTACTGTTTCCCTCACCGCTTTTTTTGAGGTAAGTTTTTTGCTTACTCTCTTTTATCGTCCGACCTTTGTGCAACGCGGTTGTGAAAGTTCCGGTCCTGTTCTACGTTTTAGCAAAGTATATATATATATATATTAGTAATTACTAACATACAGTGTGGACACTCCCTGCCGCTCTCTAGATTGCGATCTCACCCCCTCGTCACCCAGATTGATACAGATTGATTACAGTTTGGTTGTCGAACGTATAGGATTTCGCCGCCATTTTGTTTGTTCCGTCATTCCTTTTTTGAAATTTCATTTCTAGCCCGTTGCATGAAGTATCCAGGGTGTGGTTTTAGGGTCGTCCCACACCACACCCTGATGTAGGAAGCTCTTGGTCTGCCTGCAACCTAGACCAAAGAGGAGGTTTCTCAATTCGACCGTTAATATATATTTTTTTTATATTTACAATTGGTAAAACCTTGACAACATCTCACCTCATCTTTATGTGTGTTCGCGGATAACTCCGTCGTTTATGAACCGATTTTGCTGATTCTTTTTTTATTGGAAAGGAGATATTCCAAGGGTGATACCATAATAAGGAAACCAGGATCTGATGATGGCATCCCAGAGAAATCGAGGGTAACCTTAGTTTCTTGTTTGAAATCGGTTTAATTAAACCTGATGGTAAGTGACGATGTAGCCGAGGATGGTACACGCAAACTCAAATAATGCCTATTTGCTCTATTTTACTATAGAGTTTTTAAATCAAAGTTTGACGCTTGTTTATCGTTTTTACGATAGAGCAAGCAAAAAAACGTGTGAGCCTTACAGTACTCGCTTATGATGCAACATGTAACAAAGTATATAGGAAATTATTAATATCAAAGAAATTATCCGTGTAATTTGCCTTCGGCATCACATTAGGCGGCATAGCCATTGTTACCTTAGCCTTCATGACATAAAAAAGTTTCGCATTTTCTGTTACACTCTTCATCCAATTTCATGTAATCACTCCCACAAATTGCAGGAAAGCGAGTGGAAAGATGTTACACATCACAAACTTAAAAACAATCCTCTTTTTTCTGATAGTTCGTTCCCAATTGCATTGGGGAATATTGGTAAGCTCGCTTCCATCTTTCGGCATGCCCAAGTAGCGCTTATAAATTTTGGAGAAAAAATTGGGACACCCCAAAATTTTTAAACTTTTTTTAAATTATTTGTTAGACAATTCAAATTTGTGCAATTTTCAACGGGCTACCAATTACGGTTCAAGAGATACAGCCCTTGAAATATTGGACAGACGGACAACGCAGGCTTAGTTTTAATAATGTCCTATAGGCACCCTTTGGGTACAGAACCTTAAAATAGCCTTTATTGTTTATTGTGTAAAATTGTATTAAAGCGAGGTATTGATAAGAACAGTTGTCTCTTTCTTTTTCTTTACGTGTAAAGAGTAAAGAAAATAACCACAATTTTTACAATGGTTTTTTGTTTCAATCAAAAACTACAATGAAAGAACAAAAAATAATAACATTACTCACTTTAAATTATACTTCAAAATATTAGTCATTAAAATAACGGTGTAGACCTATCTTTGGGAAAACTGCTCAAACGTGTTTCTAATAGCTTTTGCCTTTACGGAACATCATCAACAATAAGGGTATATTTTTTAATCTTGGGTTTTCTATCGTTTAGGAGTAATTGACGTCAAAAATAACGAAAATCTCACTAATATTATAAAGGCGAAAGTTTGTGAGTGTGTATGTTTTTTACTTCTTCACGCAAAAAATTTGGTAGGTAGACAGATTAGGACCTGGATTAACACATAGGCATTTTTTTTCACGCTCGCACTGCGCACCCTCGAAAAGTCATAGAAACGTTGTCCACGCGGGTGAAGCCGCGGGAAACAGGTAGTCTGTAATATTACCGCCTTAAGACTTGATTGAAACTACCAACGTCACGATTTTGGTCTCTTCTGTTCATAGGCTCAATATTTGACAACGCAGCTAATGAAATTGTCCCAGTTTTAGTCGCAATAGACAAAGTTTGTAATTTAGGTAGATAAGCGTTTATTTAGGATTTCATCCAGTACACACAAAACATTTTTATACAGGTACAGTTCAAATTAACAAATTGGCATACAATTTAGTTACTAATAAAAAAATAAGTGAAAAGAATTCAAGGTATAAGAAAAAACAAGTACATACTCAAGAAAAAAAAAGATATTGGTGCGCGCTGCCGCAATCACAAACCAAAGTACATAATATGTTAGTACTAACATACAGTATGGACACTCCCTGCCGCTCTCTAGATTGCGACCTCACCCCCTCGTCACCCAGATTGATACAGACTGGTTGCAGTTTGGTTGTCGAACGTATAGGCTTTCGCCGCCATTTTTTTTTGTTCCGTTATTACTTTTTCGAAATGTCATTTCTGGCCCGTTGTATGAAGTGTATGGCGGGTATGGCGAAACTAAAGAGCCATGTCTCAGTGCGTTACATTGCCAAGGAGGTAAAGCTTTGGTTTTCAGACACCACCCGTAATGACGTCCGATAACGTTCACAGAACGACCAAATAAATACGACTAAGGAAAAAGCAAGAGAAAAAAAACTAACCTCCCTACCTTGTGGTGAACTATACAATGATAAAAAAGTACTTAAATAAAATGTTTTTGATATTGTTGTGTAATGTGTATCATATTGAGAAATGAATATGTATGAGAAAAGAAGATTAGGTGTAAAGTAACGTATTAATAATTGTATCGCTACAGTACGCTCTTAAGATTTTGTTTTTTCTTTAAATTTTTAAGTTATCGTTTTTAAATTTTACATTGGTGTTTATTTTATCACAAATTTCAGTAATTTTCTCCTGTGAAAAAGAAATCACTTTAATCAGATCGCTCATTATATTTTCATTGTTATAATTACTCTGTATTTTTTTAAATAAGAGTTTATCATGGTATTTTAATATTTCTTTTGTAACCTACCAATGTCAACTTTGTGAGTGTATATCTTATACCTTAATTTAAACGAGCAATTCTTGTCTAGATGTATATAATCTAAATCTCGGAAATGGCTCCTACGATTTGCTTCACAATAAGTATACGGGGATTTTTGGGGCGAAAAATCGATTTAGATATGTCTCATCTCTGTAAGTATGTCTGTTTCTTCGACTGAGCATGTAGCCTTAACGGCTTCATTGATTTTGGAGTACGTGGTGTTGTTTAATTCGTATTGATCTAGTGAATCACATAAGATATATTTTTACCCGAATTGCCCAAAAAGAGACTTGGAATACTCTCCAACGTTTTATTAAACGTTACCGGAATACCAAATATTACCCAAATTATTAGAGCCGTTTCCAAGAAAACAAATTTTAAATGCATACAATATTAAGGGTCTGTACTTTTAGTATTAAGTTACCTGAGTATAAATGAATAATAATAAAAAATAAGTGTGTGGTTTTATGAAACCACGGTAAAAGTGAAACTTTACAGAGGACGAAATGATCATGGCTGCTCTCGCTACGGTACAGAGGACGAAACGATCACAGCAACAGACGAAAGCGACCGTCACGCAACATGCAACACACAGACGAAAAAATGTGAGACGATGTACTAAAAGTTTCACTTTAATAATAATTAAAGTATACCTACATATATTTTCACCTCCTAATCAAACTAGTATCAATAACACTTCACACAACACTGTCATCGCAAATAAAACACTCTACGACAATTGTGCGACCACTCGTGTGTGTAAATTGCGTTTCCCGCCACACTTTTGATGTTGAGCGCGCTGTGCGACACGCGTCGCACTGATTTAGCGCCTTTTTATTAGTTGCAAACACTTATACTCCGAGCGTTTGTTAGTTGGATACAGTGATATTTGGTAGTAATTATGTAGTAAATAGTTTTTACTCAAACACGCTGTGTAATATGTGCTTTACATTCTTGAAAAGAAGACAGGAAATACGTTATTTCAGGATCGACAAAAATATTTTTAAAAAAAACGGGTGGGGCTGTGTCGGGGCACACGGCCGTTGGTTTTAACGTGAATACGTCTCGTAACGGGTAATATGTAGTTTCTATATAAAAAAAATTATTATTAATACTATTATCTGCGTAATTTCAACCGTCCCAGCTGCAGATGTACTGGCACCGTCGTTGATCCGCTCGGCCGCATTCATTACTTTACGTTGCCGGCACTGCTTGACTCGATCATATGGTGTTTTATTGGTACCATTCGATTGCTGTTGAGATGCCCTTTCCAACCGTATACGATCTCTGTATTTCGATTTGGCTTTTCGACGCGTATAGGCCGACATTATATATTTTTTGATATTATTTTTTTATTTAAACACCTTATTATAATCACAGTTACAATTTTACACTAATGTTTTATATATAATCGATAGATTTTGACGAGAGCTGACGATTGAAACTTGAATGAACGTCGTAGCTTCACCGAGTCGAAAGTTATACTAAATGGAAATCTCGATACGCAGCAAAATGACCTTCAAAATGGCGGGGCTGCCCCCTCCCCCGCGCGCGATGTGTTACAGTCCTTACTTAGCGTAATAAATTCTTTGATTCTTTAGCTATCAAGTGGTGTAAACGAAATTTGGATGGAGATGATAGATATGTAGCTACAACACTAAACTGTATCCCCCGATTTTGTTATCATTAGTTTTTTTGGATTGCATCCCTATGGAGGTAATTTTAAGGACTTATTCACTTCAAAAACTACTTCTGTTTATTAAATTAGGAGAGTAGTATGTATTTTTTATTTGCTTACAATAATCTTATAGCACATTGAGAGGCACAGAACACAAACACACACAAATCTCATATAGTCAAGCCACAATACCATAGTCCGATTAATAATTTTTTTTTTTTTTTTTTTTTTTTTTAATGCACAATTGGTAAACCCTTGACAACATCTCACCTGGTGGTAAGTGAAGATGTTGCCGAAGATGGAAGCGGGCTTACCAAGATTCCCCAACGCAATGGGGAACTGGCTATCTTATCTTCATGCCGGAACACACCAATGATACCAACATTGATATTTGGCGGCAAGACTTAGATAAGATGGTGGTAGCTAGCCAGGCGGGCTTAGAAAATGCCCTACCACCAACCAAACCGAGTCTTACAATTGACCCCGCCGGGAATCGAACCCGCGACCTCCTGTGTAAAGCCAGTGAACTTTGCCTCTGAGCTACGGAGGCGGTTAAAAATCTCCTTTGTCTGAGTTACGCCAGCTGCTTTTTTCAAATTTCGAAGACGGACCGGCGGCAGCGCGGCGACGGCGGCGGCACGCTGGCTGATTAAAAAAGTAAATCGACGGGAAATCAGACTATCGCCACTTCGAAGAAAAATATGCTGTATGAAATTTTAGTAGCGTTTTCATGGCGGACGATATTTCTTTCACTTGCTCTATTGGCTCTTATTTACATCTCGCTTTGAGTCCCAAACTTTGTCGTTTTGTTAGTAAACTTTTTCTATGAGTCTCGTCTCATATAGCTTTCTACACAGGGTGTAAAAATTGATCCAGGATCCGTTAACTGGGGGTTCTACTCATCATAGTGAACAACTTTCCCCAAGGAACCCATAGTCAATTCTTCAAAAAAAAATTGGACCCTCCATACTAAAATGCACAAAATTGGTCAATCAGTTCTGCTGATCGATTTGTATGAAGAGTACCAAATTTTTTTACGTTTACACTAAAGTCGTAGAACAAAAGTTGTTCAGTATGATGAGTAGAAGTCCCAGTTAACGGGACCTACACCAATTTTGTTACACCCTTGTGTAAGGGATTCTCCTAGACAATAAAACTCGTGGGTAGGTTTGGCACTGTATTTGTGGATTAACTTTACAACTCGACGAACAGCTAACAGAATGCCGCGCTCGGCCTAGACAATCGTTTTATATGTTCTGCGGCATTCACTCTACATCCATTCGTTCACTCAATCATCTTTGGTGTTGCCAACAATGATTTTAACTTTATACAACCTATTGGTATTAAAATATAAATAAATCCTTCATTCAGCTAATTTAAAGTAACCATAAATTAAATAAGTCAATCTATTCAATAACTGAATCTTACACTTGTATATATATCAGCAATGACATTCTTTTTGGCAAAGGTGTGCGTCACGGTTTTAAATATAAAATATTTAGTAATGGTTCCGTAATCTTTTCAATATGTAAGTGAATATTTAAAAAAACAAATTAGTTTTTGCAGTTGACACATTAATCACGCCGACAAAAAGGTGAAAAAAATCTTTTCGAATTCACGAAGCATCGTCGTACGGAAATAGCGACCCTAGTGATTTGTAATTTAGTGCAATTTTCTACGTGCAGATACAGCTTCATCCGGGTTTCTTAAATTGGAGCTTCAATCAATCATTTTTATTGTTTTTTTTTATTAAAAATTTGAGTGCATTTGACTATATATCACCTGATGGTAAGTGACGATGTAGTCGATAATGGTACACGCAAATTCAAATAATGCCTTGAAGATCCCCAAATTGTAGATGTTAAGATATTCTTGTCAACCATACAACACCCTTCTTTCTTTGAGCCATAAGGCCGAAACACACACACATACACACAACACACAATAATCCGACACAGGACGAGCTACGTTCGCGAACCACTTGTCGAGTTAATCTCTCTCGCGGCGCGCTCAAAGTCTCCTTGAAAATGTGCCACCGCGCTGAAAGACACTATTTTCATACGATTCTAGTGTGTCCACTAGAAGTTGAGTCAGTAATAAATAATATGCGACTTATTATTATTATTGTTAATCATTTATTTCAGACGTAGTCCTAATTAAGGTTAGTATTACAAAAAAAATATTTATATTATAAAACATACTAGCTGTTTTCCGCGGCTTCACCCGCGTGTACAACGTTTCTATGATTTTTCGAGGGTAGAAAGTACTCGCGAGCGTGGAAAAAAGTAGCCTATGTGTTAATCCAAGTCCTAATCCTACCAAATTTCAGCCAGATCCGTTCTGTAGTTTTTGCGTGAAAGAGTAACAAACATACATCCATACATTCTTAAAAACTTTCGCGTTAATAATGTTAGTAGGATGAAAAAAAATACACATTCACGAAACAAATTAAATTGAATGTATTAAATGTAATAAATTTATCTATTTTGAAAACACTAAATACGTCTAACAACGAATTTAGCCGCAACGACAAAGTACAATTTCGCTACATTTATTTTATATTATTCGTTTTCTAAAAAGGAATCTAGCCGATTTAGATAAAATTTATGTGGGATGAACTAAGAAGCCTTTCGATTTATAATTGAAAATGCTAATAACTTTTAGAACAATCGACTACAATCACAAAATTTCAGCGTTGAACCGACGACGAAATGTTTTTCCAGTGATTGATAAACATTTATCAGTCCATATTGTAAAAACTAATTAACTGATTATAATGAAATTTTAAAGAATATACTTAATTCAACAAAAAATAATCATTTCAATCCGATTACTTGTTTTGAGAAACACGTGGACAAACGTACATACACACATACACTTACGAAATTTGGCAACACGTATTTAAAAACCCACAAAGACTGACATATTATACGAATATCGTGCAATTTCAACAATCCTACTTCCTACTTAATTTATATAACTAGTATCTCATCTGTGCTTATATTATAAACGCGAAAGTTTTTAAGAATGCATGGATGTATGGATGTATGTTTGTTACTGAACGGATCTGACTGAAATTTGGTAGGTGGACGGACAGGTTAGGACCTGGATTAACACATAGACTACTTTTTTCCACGCTCGTGAGCCGCTGGCGGCTCGCGCACTGCGTACCCTTAAAAGTCATTGAAAATTTGTCCACGCGGGTGAAGCCTCGGGAAAAAGCTAGTATTATCATACACATACGGTTCGAAATAATAACCTCCTTTTTTGAAGGCGGTTAAAAAGCAATCAATAAAATCTGTTCACAATTGACAATGAAATCGAGTAACATACACACAAAAAAACCAGCCCAGTGCGACTCGAATTCGCGCTCCTAGGGTTCCGTACCACCACACCTCTCCACACAACTTTGACAATAATAACTATTCACATTACAAACGAAAGACATCAACACGAGCGACAAAAATATGCTTTTTACGGTTCTGTACATAAAGAGTGACTAACGGGACTATTATTAAGCCTCCGCTGTCTGTCCGTGTATTTATCAACAGGCTGTATTTCATAAAACGTAATCTATATAGGAAAGAACTTCTGCACACTGGACAACCTCAACACAGCGTCACCGGAAGCCTTAAAATTGGCCGCACATCTGACCATCAAAGTGTAGAGCCCAATTCTCCACACGTCATCACACCTTCGACGGCACAGTCAAGTCATCCCCATACAACAGTCGTTTTCAAACCTAAGTCACAAATAAGATACTAGTTACTTCGTAACAGATATTGCACTTCCGTATAAAACGAAAATACCTACGTATTTATTCACCTACTCCTTCCCATACACGGAAACATGGGCATTAATGCGCTCGACTTAGCGGTTATTACTGCGTACACGGGCGGCGCACGAATTGCGGCGGCGATAGTACGGCGTTCTTGCGCTGACGAGCGGAGCACGGGCCGCGCCAATGTGTAGGTACTTATCTCGCCTGCTCGACTAAGTGACGGTGCCTAAGTGCCGACTCGCACTGGTCAACGTAGCTTCTCCAGAGAGCGGATTTATTTGCGCTTATATTGTGTGGACACAATACTTGAGAGGATCACATCGCTACTTTAGCCTCCGACATATTTACCGACGAGCCTTTATGTAACGTCGCGACGTTTATGTCAACCTGAGTGTTTGTAGTAAATAGTTTTCTGGGATATGAAATAATAGTGGACCGATCTAAGAATTGACGTGGAAGCGACAAGACATGACTTATAATTAATATTTTTATCTTAGCATTGTAATGTGAGTGGTGCGTGCTCGCTTAAATGTTCGTTTCGAGCCGGGTCGTTCCTTTCCCTCTAATATGGTTGATGGGAGCGATGGCTGACTCTCGCCTCGCGTTATACTCGTGACCGGGTGCTGTCCGTGTGAGCTTCTTCTTCTTTGCGTGTCGATGACAAATTAAATCATTCCGGCCCAGAACTTAGCCACTTCGACTGCACTATTTGTGGCGTCCATTAAGTCCTGCTGCGAACAGGTGACAGGGCAGGCAGGACAGGAAACTAAATGAGCCATGGACTGCACCGCTCCACACACACAGTCCAAATTTGGGTTTTCCGAGAGTCCCCACCTGAACATGTTCTCCTTGCTCCGGCCGACCTGAGTCCGAAGTCGATTTAAAGACTTCCAGATCGGCCATGGTAATACATGGTAATACGTGTGAGCTTACTCTTGTCAAAGGCATTAATGTTTTATTGTTTTCGTGTTCTAATGACATAACTTATTTTATATCAAGGATTGGATTTGACATTAATAACTAATGATTGTTGATTTCTTGATTTTTCACAAATTACATTATGTAATTACTATTTTATGACTATCAGAAAAAGTGTAATTTTCACCTATTTTGAATAAATATCTTTAATCTTAAATTTTGAATCTGGTGTTTATTATTTAATAGCCCATTGTAAATGTATCTTCTCTAGATTGTAGCTTAAATACTCTATTCAGCTCGAAGGACCAAAATGTCCAGTTATGGGCTTTGAAGAATAATGTGGTGTTACTAAAAGCCACACTTTATGATGAGGGTACACCATAAAGCCTTAAGTCCTAAAGGCACGACCGTAAGTCCTTAAGGCCCTACTTGCCCTAACCTAACCATAAAATAGATAATACAAATATATTTAAGTGCAGGATATCTGTTACCAGGAGACCTAAGGCAACAGATGTAAATGGAAGGATCCAGGTTGCGTTGGATGGGATTTCCTCACTGTCAGTCTGGCAGACTCACCAACAACTACCGAACATCCTAAGGCTGACGGCAGACTAAGGTGGTCTTATTGTTAAGGTTGGACAACCTGTCTATAAGTGTAACCACCTCCGTGACGTAATTTTTAAGGCCAAAATATTTACATTAGGAGGCAGCGGGTTCGTGGCGGAGTCTTACTTTGTAGAACTCGGTTTGGTTGGTGGATGGGATTTCTAAACCCGCCTGACTAGCTACCACCATCTTATTTAAGTCTTACCGCCAAACATCGATGATAACAACATTGATGTGTTCCGGTTTGAATTTATGATAGCCAGTTCCTCATTGCGTTGGGTAATCTTGGTAAGCCCGCTTCCATTTTCGGCATCATCGTCACTTACCATCAGGTGAGATGATGCCAAAGTCTCTTCTTCTTGGGGTGCCATATCCTATCTCACCAATGGTGATTTAAAAAACCGGCCTACTGCTAGTCAGAACCGCACACAAAGGGTTCCGTACCATCATACTAGATGGCGCTAGTACAAAGAGTTCCGTACCATCATACTAGCGCTATGCGCTATGCGCTAGTTTCTTCATGTTTCAAAAAACACGTTTTTTGTATAGACACCCCTTATTTTTTTACTTTTTCTGATGTTTAGTATTTTTTGATATAGCGGCAATAGAAATACATCATCTGTGAAAAGTTCAACTGTCTAGCTATCACGGTTCATGAAATATAGACTGGTGACAGACGGACGGACAGCGAAGTCTTAGTAATATGGTCCCGTTTTTACCCTTTGGTTATGAAAACCTAAAAACCCTAAATACCCTAAATTCACGTCTTTAAAGGCTGTTGTCGTTAAACCTATCAGCCATCCTGCATTTTAAATTCAAATTCAAAACAGTTTATTTCAAAAGGTGTTTACACACACTTTTAAATAGTCAAAACAAAAAATAGTAGATTGTTAATCAAGGGAAGAAAGTGACCCATTTCACTCGAGATATTTCTGGCGCTCGAACGAAGTGAGAGCGCCAATAGTTCGAGGGTGGAATGGGTCATTTCACCCGAGTTAAACACTCTACTTTTCATTTCGACTGTGAGGAAATGAATTATTTATATGATATAAAGTATTAATTAGATATCAATAATTTAAGCTTACCTATACCCAGCCTCCAACCTTTTCGCAATGGCCGCTAGCCACGGCCGACTAGATTGTACCTAATCGAGATGGTCACGACGTGCATCTAGGTGGCCATGGCGAAAATTGAAAAAAAAGTGTCATTTTATTATTGCAATATGGCGCGCAGCAAAATGATTTAATATCAACCTATAGATCTAAAAAAACACGTCGTTTAATGTTTACTTGAGTTTAGATATATGAAAACCTCTTATTTTAATGTAATTTAATAATATGATGTAACTCAATTATCTTCGACTCCGTGGCTGGCAATAAAAAAAAATTACTTTCCACCCTAGGGATGACAATACTTTCCATTCTAGGGATGACAATACTTTCCTCCCTAGGGATGGAAAAGCAATGTTCCGCCCGGCTATCTACTCATGAAAATTAAACTTTCCGAACAGGAGAGATGAAAAATATATTGTATATTACAAATAATGTCATGATTCAGATTACAGTCTCAGGTCATGGTATTTGTTATAGAATCAACATATATATATCTTTGTCATTTACATAATCTATTATTTTATAATATCCTCTAGAGCACAAAACTTTTTTGACATGAGTCTTGAATTTATTCTCTGACAAACTAGTTACATTTTCTGAAATTTTATTGTAGAATCTTATACACTACCCCACAAATGACTTTTACACCTTACTCAGTCTCGAAAAGGCTATATCTATTTTATTTACATTTCTTAAATTCAAATTATGCCTGTCACTGTTTTTAGGAAATAAATGCAAATTCTTACGAACGTACATGATGTTTTCATATATAAATTGACTAGCAACAGTTAAAATATTGATTTCTTTGAACTTATTCGGTAACGACTCACGTGATCGCATCTGATAGATTGCGCGGATAGCTCTTTTCTCCAGGATGAAAATAGTTTCTATATCAGCATGTAAGTAAGATGCCATAAGACATTATACTATGGAAGTAACTAAAATACACTAGTCTCGCAGTATCTACATGCCTTATCTGTCTTATTTTCTTAACGGCATAAGCAGCTGAACTAAGCCTTCCCGCTAAAGTTTCAATGTGTGGTCCCCATTGAAGTAAAACATCCAAAGTTATACCAAGGAACACCGTGGTATTTACAAATTCTAATTTATTACTGTCTAATATTACACTATTATTGACCTTTTTTACATTTGGCAAACAAAGTTGTATACATTTTGTTTTCTTAGCATTTAATAATAAGTTGTTCACAGTGAACCAGTTCAGTATCTTTGAAAGAGTGTTGTTTACTTCGTCAATTTCATTTTCTTTCCTATTCACTTTAAAAATAAGAGAAGTATCATCCGCAAACAACACAATATTTGACAGATGTTGCACCATAAAAGGCAAATCATTTACGTAAACAAGGAAAAGAAAAGGCCCTAATATGGAACCCTGGGGCACACCCATTTTTACTTTAGATCCAGATGAGTTCGTGCCATTCACTTGTACTTTTTGTGTTCTGTTGTCTAAATACGAATTTAAAAGACTGAGAGCCCCTTCCTCTACACCATAATGTTTTAATTTCATAAGTAATGTTTGGTGTTCAACACAATCAAAAGCCTTAGATAAATCACAAAACACTCCAATTGCATTCTGTGATTCCTCGTAGGAATCATATATGTTTCGAATGAGTGCTACTCCTGCATCGGTTGTTAATCGTCCTTTAGTGAAACCGAATTGTTGGTTATGCAGTAGTTTGTTTTCTGTAAAATATTGTAGCATTTGGTTAAGCATAATCTTTTCAAACACTTTACTAAGAACTGGCAGCACAGAAACTGGTCTGTAGTTGCCTGGATCAGTTTTTATACAAATGCAGCATAGTTGAGTAGGTAAGACCAAAGAATAAAAACTATTTACTTAGGTAGGACTCGTTTTATTAATAACCTAACCAATTTAATAAAAAAATTAAAACCCGTCTGCAACAGAACATTAAGTACCCCTCTGTTTTGGGCAGTTGGGTAATGTATAAATGTAGTCACTTTCGGGATCAAGATGAATTTAACAACACCTCGCACTCTCAATTCCATCAAAGCAATAAGGCTACAGGCTCAGTCAAAGAAACAGACATACATACATACATATATACAATCTAAAAATATTAGCCTCTTTTTGGGTAGTCGGGTAAAGACTTAATACATACTGATTTGGAAAAGTGCATTAATGTACTTAATAAAAAAATACGAATGTGCTTTAGACCACACGACTGAAGTAAAACTTCTTTAGCTCCATCTATATGTATGTATGAAAGTAAATACTTGGTCTTCAGAAAATAATCAAATCTTTTTTGCCATGTGGAGGTATAGACAGTTTATGAAAAGAGTTTAATTATCCTCTGAAAATGATCAAATCTTTTTTATCTTATATGTTTGTTTTGATTGTTTTGACAACCGATGTTGTTGCCTTAGCAACTGATATTGTTGGTAAACAAAAATAAATAGTATCTCTCTTTCTATCTTCACTAATTTATACATATATCCCTCTCAACTTCCGTTCGCCTCGCCCGATCTCACTTTCGTAATGCTGTCGTCACGCAGCCACCAGCTTACTCCCCAAGTCAAGCGTGCGTAAAGAAGTTTTACTTCAAAAATAGCTGTAGACTCAGCCTAGACTAGTTTTAAGTCTTATGTCTGGCTTATAACTATCACACCTCGTCGTAGGGGTCGTAAATCAGTGCTTGGGTCGATCACGTAGGTTAACTGACCTAAATTGCGGTTAGCACCTGTATGGGTTTAACTGTTAGTGGCATTTTTTTCGATCGTTACCGTGCTCGGCAAGGCATTTAAAGCCGTTAGTGCCGTGATGGCAGTCGTTAAGCCGTGTCTGCTATTTTGTAGACGGCTTGATAAACATCTGACAACTTCGCTCTGTGTATTTGACAGTGAGGTTCTCCGTTCCACTAACCCGGACTTAGTCCCCTTGTGTGGAGTAGGTATGGCCACACCCTGGACACTTCATACAACGGGCCAGAAATGACATAACAAAAAACGAACGACGGAACAAACAAAATGGCGGGAAATCCTATACGTTCGATAACCAAACTGTAACCAATCTGTATCAATCTGGGTGACGAGGGAGTGAGGTCGCAATCTAGAGAGCGGCAGGGAGTGTCCATACTGTATGTCAGTACTATTATATATACTTTGGTATGACCTACCTTCCCGTGTTCGAGAAGACACCTGTGCCCCAGCAGTGGGTATACGGGGAATCCCAAAAATCAATGTACATTCTCTTCGCTTTCTAAACTTAATAATATTCTAAAGCTAAAAAAGTATTAAAAATAAAACATCTAAAGAGCTTTAAGAGTGTAAGTCTTTAAATCGGCTAAAATCATAAACAAGAGAGTCTGTTTGCTGTTAAGATTGCCCAGTGCCCACCCCCAAGCCCAGTGGCCTCCCCTATAAGCTGGACTGCAAACATACCCCTCTGGCGGGCCTGTGTTTTATATCGAGGAGTTGGACGTATAAATTGTAAAGTAAAAAGAATGAGTTTTTGTTTTATAAAATGTGGTAGGGTAACAGCCCGTCTTAAGCCTCCAGGAGACTCGAGTTTCCATACATTTTAAAAAATAAAAAACGCCGGACACGTGAAAAACCGACTTCGTTATTTTTTGTCTATAGTTTCCAAAAAATTATTCAAGAGATTTTAATAATGTTTATATGGAAACAACCTTAGGTATTTAGAAAACTTTTTATCAAAAAATTCAACCGACAAAAAAAGAAGGGAACTGAAAAGCGAAAAATAAAAAGAACCTTTTAGTCTAACTGAGTAATGTAAAAATACCTAAGTCGTTTTGAGCCGGCGGCGCCAATCAAACAAGAAAGCAAGTTAATTATTAAGTAAAACGAAATGATAGCAGCGGAAAGCACGGCTACGGCGACGTGAAGCGTCCCTTTGCTGGCAATTGACGAGAGTTCCGTTTGTTGGTTTGGCGCCGACTAAAAATTATTTAGGTATTCAAATTAGTGTAGGAGCTCAGGTAGACTAAAAAGGTTCTTTTTATTTTTCGCTTTTAGGTTCCTTTCTGTTTTCATTGGTTTAATTTTTTGTTTAAAAGTTTTTATTTTTTTATTTTTCACGGCTAAATATACTAATGGGTGCTAATTAACGCGCCATCTTATTAAAAGTACTTCTGTTTTCTAAAAACCTAAGTATTTCTCTAAATTACTAGGTTCGAGACCATTCAAGACCGTCTTAAAGTACTGCTTTACCGACCATATATTATGAAAAAAAGCTTTATTTAATATGACTGAGATATGACAGATACGAGTTTACATAGTAATTATTTGGCCGCTAAACACGACAGATATGGATTTACATACAACTTTTTCGGACCGCATGCAGCAATTTCGATTTATCTCGAAGAAGGTTATCAAAATAATTCCAAGCATGTTTGAGAAAAAATAATTTAAGCCTTTGCACCGGGAATGACGAGGGACGGATTATTTTAGGTATTTTATTTTGGGGTATTTTAGGTGTTCCATTTTAGGTGTTTTATTTTGGGGTATTTTAGGTGTTCCATTTTAGGTGTTTTATTTTGGGTATTTTAGGCATTTTATTTCAGGTATTTTAGGCATTTTATTTTATGTGTAATTTGTAATTAGTGTGATATTTTTTTAGGACTGATTAATTTTCGTATTTTCCACTCAATAAATGTGTGTGTATCTGCTATTTAAGCCTTTATTTAATTACGATATAGATAAATTATAGACAACAGTATCCCTTCCAGCGCACGATCAAACAAGCCTCCGCGGGGCGAATGCGCGCGGGGTAATTTCGCCGGATTAGTGGGGGTCGGCCGCATTGCTGTCAACATTGATGTTTAGTGGTAAGGGTTACTTAAGATGGTGGTAGTTAACCAGGCGGGCTTGGAAAATAGGTACCCTTCACCATCCAAACCGAGTCTGACAAAGTTAGACTCCGCCGAGAATCGAACCCGCGACTTTCTGATAAAAGGTAATGAACTTAACAATTACGCCACGGTTAAAGGTTTAGGCTACTGTCATTGCTAAATTGCTAATATTGTCTGATCGAAACACGTTATTTCTCGCCCCCATATCTCATCCCTTGAGCCGTTAAGCCCACAAATGACGGTCGCGTCATTCCCATATTATGCCCCTAGACTCATTTAAATCTTATTTGTAGTTTTTAGTTTGCCAAGTCAACAGTTTAACGGTCTCTGTTTGATGAAACGACGCGAATGTGGGAGGGCGCGTCGGGCCCTATAATTATGGTGGTCCGATGGGAATTGTGGCAATTCCCACTTCGTTTAATTTCCGGTTGCAAAAGTTCTTATTCATTGTTGTTACGAGGAATGTGAAGCTGCGACTAGGCGTTAACGATTTTCACGTCTTAAATTTTAACCGATTTTGGACAATTTTTGATAGGTTGTAATTTAGAACAAAAACTAGGATTACTTATAAGTTTTTTTTTCAATAAAATTAATAAGTGCAATTTTATTGTTGTTCACGTGTTTTCGTACAAAACTAATTTTTACAATTATTCGTTTATTTTAATCAATAAATTAACTAACGAAACCTACAAACCTAGCTTTTGTTTTGACTTACAATTAATCAAAATCCATGAAAATCGATTAACTTTTTAACCGTCTTCAATAAAAGGAGGAGGTTTCTCTCTATATTCGACCGTATTTTTTTTTATGTGTGTTCGCGGATAACTTCGTCGTCTATGAACCGATTTTGTTGATTCTTTTTTTTTGTTGCAAAGGAGATATCCCAAGGGTGGTACCATGATAAGAACACCAGGATCTGATGATGGCACCCCAGAGAAATCAAGGGGAACCTTAGTTTCCTGTTTGAAGTCGGTTTTTTTTTGTTTAAAATTATGAGAGTTAAAAGTCGCTTATGCCGCCGTTTGTATAAACGTCTGATTTTCGCCGTGGGATCACAATCCTCAAACTACACTAATATAAGTGTTCCGTTTTCAAAAAGATGAAGCGTATAGGCAAAGTATACATATTAGTACTAACATACAGTATGAACACTCCCATGCCGCTCTCTAAAAAAGACGAAAATTTTATTTACGAAGTTATCTTATTAATAAATACAATTTAACTGTGACCCCACACTAGGCTAGGCCTGTATCGTGGCGGTCAAAAGAACATAACAATAAAACAAATTTAACAGGTGGCGGTTAATACAACTTCTTTATTATTATTCTCAATTGGTAAGCCCTTGGCATCATCTCACCTGATGGTAAGTGACGATGATGCCGAAGATGGAAGCGGGCTAATTAATTATTACAAGAAGTGGAAGACAACAAAAAGATTAAAGACGAATGATATAAACAAAGAACAGATAACAGATCATTGTGTGTGTGTGTGTGTGAGCGTAAGTGTGTCTAGATTGCGACCTCACCCCCTCGTCACCCAGATTGATACAGATTGGTTATAGTTTGGTTCTCGAACGTATAAAAGTCTGATTTTCGCCGTGGAATCACGGTCCTCTAAACTTATGTAAGTATTCCGCATTTAAAAATATGAAGCGTATAGGCAAAGTATATATATTAGTACTAGCGGTATAGGATTTCGCCGCCATTTTCCGTCATTCCTTTTTTTTTAATGTCATTTCTGGCCCGTTGTATGAAGTGTCCAGGGTGTGGTATAGGCCATTGCTAGTGTCATGAATTATTACAATGTTGATCTATATTGCAAGATGCTATCTGCCTTCTATTCACAGCTTCGATCACTTGAAAATACAGGTAATGATTTTGAGCATTAACAGTTTGTGTCTCAATGTGTCAGATGTAAAAAAACCTGTATCCTGCATAAAAAATATGGTAATTTTTTTATATTCCCTTAAGATTTTTTTAAAGGAATTTATGACGCGGAACATATTTTATTTAGCTTTTCGATACGGGGGAATCCCGGTGAAAATCAATTATACGATTTCAGTGTTTTTTTAGGGTTCCGTACCCAAAGGGTAAAAACGGGACCCTATTACTGAGACTTCGCTGTCCATCCGTCTATCTGTCTGTCCGTCTGTCACCAGGCTGTATTTCATGAACCGTGATAGCTAGTGATGAGTAAAATTGGTCTTGGTCTTGCAGTCTTGGTCTTGGTCTTGCAAAAAAGCAAGACCAAGACCAAGACCAATACTATCCGTAGTCTAGCAAGACCAAGACCAAGACAGAATAAACAAGAACAAGAACAATACCAAGACCGATTATGCAAGACCAAGACCAAGACTGTCCAAGTCTTGGTCTTGGTCTTGCTTTGCTCATCACTAGTGATAGCTAGACAGTTGAAATTTTCACAGATGATGTATTTCTGTTGCTGCTAAAACAACAAATACTGAAAATTTGTAAAAGTGAAAAAATAAGGGTGTCTCCATATAAAAAACATATTTTTTAACGTGAAGAAACTAGCGCTATCTATTATGATGATACGGAACCCTTTGTACTAGCGCCATCTTGTATATTGGTATGGAACCCTATGTGTCCGGTTCTGACTCGCACTTGGCCGGTTTTTTTAATTGCTATAAACGAAGTAACTAGTATATCATCAGTGCCTATAGTTCGCAAGCTGTAGGCTGAAAAGCAGAGACAGCTGCCGGACTTACTTCAAAAGTCTTAAATTATTAACAATGCCATCACTTTACATTTATGAAATTGCTATCTTTACAAACAATAACCCACATCTATTCAAAAACCCCATGAGAGAGCGTCGACGTATCCAGTTGTGCCCCAGACAAGGTAGAACATCCCTTCTTCAAAATAGTGTGTTAGCAATGGCACCAAGAATAGACAACAAACTTCCAGCTGATATAAAAACATGCTCCACAATCAATGACTTGGAGAATAAGCTATTTGACTTCCTCACCAATAAGACATTTAGTCAGTGTTATCGTGTTTCTCGATAACACTGACACAGCATTCCATTGACATTCTCATATAGATGATATTTATTATTTGTTATTTTAATCGAGGACATATTATGTACCATAATAATCTTGTTAAAATATATAATTAATATTTAGTTTGACATGATTTATATAAAAATGACATAGTGTGTATAAGTTTGTTTGACATGCTTCATGAATTATAATTTTTTTTATTTCGTTTTTTTGAATCCGTGATTTAAGTTTATTTTAATTAAGATTGTCTTAATTTGTATGCCAAAAGGCAGAACACAGCGACCAACTTTATTTAATAACACCTTTTTACTGTAACCTGTGATTCACAAATAAATTGATTTAATTGATTGATTTGATTGATTCATCTGGATTGTCATTTGGACTCTTAATTTTATTGGACATGGGGTGTCTTAGTTATCACATTAGCCAAAAGATGTCCACTGCTGGACATGAGCCTCCCCGAGTCGGTGGGGTTTTGCCGAAATCGCCATGCTTGGTCGGCGATCGCCACGCTTGGTCTACGCGGAAAGGATACTGCTGCCCATCCTCTGGTTTATGATCCGTTTGTCGCCTTTTACGACACCCTCGGGAAATCTGTCAAAATTATCATCATTGCCTTATCGGCCACTTCATCATCATATCAGCTCATATACGTCCCTACCGAGGGGCTCGAGCCTACCCTGAATTAGGGGGATCGGGCCGTAGTCGACCACGCGGGCCCAGTGCAGATTGTTCGACTTCACACACAACCTGCGAGTTTCTTCGCAGGCGTGTGCAGGTTTCTTCACGATGTTTTCCTTCACCGTAAGAGCGTCGGATAAACGTACATATGAAATCTAAATTGAAATCACATTGGTACGTGGCAGGATTTGAACCCCAACCTCCCGGACAGGGGGCGGTGGCCCTAGATCGGCTACTTATTAAATAAAATTGGCATTGAATTTTGAAAACTGAATCGGCAATTTCATAGGTAAAGACCTTGTATTGACCGGTCCTGCGCTGCCTGCGTCTAGCAGCGGCTTCCCGCAACCTTCACCAAGTTGTTGGTCCACCAAGTAGGAGGCCTGCCTGCGCTACGTCTTCCGGTGCGCGGTCGCCATTCGAGAACTTTACCGCCCCAACGGTCATCTGTTCTGCGTGCTATGCTGTTCTACCTACTAAATGAGGGCAGCACAGGACCAATTGTCGTGGAAATCCTTGGGGGAGGCCTTTGTCCAGCAGTAGATGTTGATATAATGATGATTATGATGATAACTCTCCCATTCCGCCCCCCCAGCGTAAAAAATCTTAACCTTTAAATAAAAAATTGTCATTTGAGTTACTTTTTATAATACTTCAAAAACGAAATTTTGTTCTAAAAATGTTTGTAATACCCACAAGTGACGTCATAGATTTTTAGCGTCATTGACGAACTTCTTTTGTGAATTTGATCAATTAAAAATTGAAGACGTGATGTACAAACAAAACAAATAAAGTTTTTTGAAACTTCAAGAGGAGAGCAATTTAGGAAATCATATTTCAGAATTTATTTTTGATGCAGTCCGATCCCATATTACATAGGAACTTACCCATTCAAAAATATTATAATCCCATCCTAAACACTGTTGACATATCCCATACAAAAAATCCGGTAGTTAGTTTCCGCGCAATCTCGTTCAATACAAAATTTTCATGCTGCTTGACCGCAAACAATTCGGTCGTTTCGTCAAATGGCCGGGTCGCGCAAATTGGGGGTTTGCTCAGCCGGGCGTTATCGGATCTGCCCCACCGGCAAAATATTTATTTCATTACTCCTATTCATGGAGTCTAATCTGTGTCGCGGTTAAACTTGGAAGTTGGGAGAGTTTTCGATTGTGAAATAAACGTTTTGACAACAGATATAAATGAATGGGTGAAAAAGTTGTTTGGGCTTTCGCGTTTAACATTTTGTAAGAGAGAAAAATCTCTGTTTTTGTGATTATTTTATTCAAATCCAAGATAAAAATAAAAATACTGACTTCTAAAGTTTTTCTTCTAGTTGGCAATAATTTACCAGCAAATTTTGTATGGGATCCTGATTTTTTTTCGTCGGATTGTATAGGTTCCTTCAGGAAATTTGATCAGTTTCATGAGTTGTATCTACTATTTGCGCTTTTTAGCATTCTGAAGCTATCCGTACTAAGTTTTTATTTAATTTAAATCCGTGTTACTTAATTTGGATTTCATAGTGATATAAGATAACTTTGTAGTTCTAATTACTGCTTTGTCTTATTTCTAAGAAACAATACTTAATTTAGATTTTTTATAAAAATCCCACTTGTATAATGATGACTCGTGGTCTGTTTCGCATTAATTTTATTAACACTGCAATAGTCAGCGTATATTTATTTCCACCGGTCTTTTAAGAAAACCATTGAATCCTCACTTAACTGCAACAAAACTGCACAAGAACAGATCACAGCTTACTTCGCGGGGCGTCGCGGCAAGGGCTGGATTTTTTCGACCCCTGTGGCGTATTATCATAACACAACCCTTGCAAAATCAACCCTGGCTCTTTACAACAAGGCGCAGAATTGCGACTCAGCTCTCTACCTACGTGGCTTCAATACGAGCACTATCCTGCGGATAATACCACCATCAAAAGTACTTTCATTGTCAAGAAAATTAAATTTCAAATTTGAACTCTATCTTCTCTATGCTTGAGTTTTAAGTCTAATGTAGTTTGTTGAAGTATATCACAAGGCTATAAGGGGTAAGTGAGATGCGTTTAATTCATCTGGATTGTCATTTGGACTCTTAATTTTATGGGACATGGGGTGTCTTAGTGCACGCTGGGTAAGAAGTTTAAATTAAACATTCATTTGTGAGGGTAGGCACGATTTGACAAATTATTCGGGCTTGGTAAGTGGGGAATTTTTATACTGCTAGGTAGTTTTGACATTAGTTTAGCATATAGATATCGAAAAAGACACGTACTTACAACAAAGTACTATAGTATCGCTCTTCAGTGGATATGGCATATCATCGAGACATAGGGAATATTATACGTGTCGAGTCAGTATGTTGTATAAATTGTATAATCTTAGAAAAAAGGATCACACTGAATTTTTTTAAATGATAATAATACCTTATTTACGTGCTAACTACCTACCACTTTCTTTCTTTTTTCTTTGTAACTAACAATCTACAATATCATCTTAATTTTTTTTTCTATTTATTTTATTTTTATTTATTTTATCGATGCCTTTAATATTAATCCGATTTCTGTGATGCCTATCTGTCAGATAGTATCTGAGTATTTTTTATAATAATGGTACCTAATTTACGTGCTAACTACTACTTTCTTTTTTTCTTCTTTTATTTATTTCTTCTTTCTAACTAACAATAAACAATATCGTCTTAATTTTATATTTTATCTATGCCTTTAATATTAATCCGATTTCTGTGACGTTTATCATCACACTGAATATTTTTTATGATAACGATACCTAATTTAAGTGCTAACTACTACTTTCTCTCTTTCTTCTTTTATTTCTTTCTTCTTTCTAACTAACAATCTACAATGTCGTCTTGATTTTGTATTTTATCTATGCCTTTAAAATAATCCGATTTCTGTGAAGCCTGTCTTAACAATGAATATTTTTTAGGGTTCCAAAGTTAAACTAGTTACCCGCATAGTATCGCCATGTCCGTCTGTCTGTCTATCTGCCCGTCAATATGGCACAGCCGTTTTGCTCAAAAACAATTACAGCTATAAAACTGAAATTTGAGGTACATATACAAATTTAGATTATAGTTTTTGTGCAAAACGGCTGTGCCATATTAACGGATTCTAGATTTTCCCGATTAATGATTCGTTAACCAAATATTAAGTTTTTAAGTGATTATTTTTGTTAGAGTTAAAGGTCCCCATTTTTTCCTACCAGCTAAACTGCTATTTCAGGAAATGAGGTGAGGTTGGTTTATAATTAATTTGAAAGTAAATCACTGCCAAGTAATCTACCTTAGTTTGGGCAAAGTATATTATACCTATCGTCACCCAGGTTGATACAGATTGGTTATAGTTTGGTTCTCCATTGTATAGGATTTCGCCGTGATTTTGTTTGCTTCGTCATTTGTTTTTAGAATTGTCATTTCACGACCGAATTAATAGTCGACCAACTTAAGATATGCAGTTAGATTTTTAAAAAGTTCCTTGATCCTACTTTCTTATAAATGTGAAAGTTTGTATGTATGGATGTTTGATACTCTTTCACGCAAAAACTACTCAGCGTATCTGGCTGAAATGTGGTAGGTAGACAGATTAGAACCTGGTTTAACATATACGCTACTTTTTTCCACGCTCATGAGCCGAAACTCGAAGACAATCATAGAAAATCATTCAAATCACGCGAGCGAAGCCGCTAGTATACAATAAGTAAAAATATTCTGTCTATACCAACTGAAAAAATAACTGAGTTATTTTTAAATATACTTACATTTATTTCTGAAAAGACTACGATACGGAACCTTTTAGTCTTGGTTAGGTAATAGTCATTATCATAGTCTAACAATAATAGTGGTCTCCAAATAAAAGAATAGAAGTATCACTGCTGACCTCTATGATGCAGAACATCAACTGTGTAGTAGGTAAAATTTAAAGAAAACAACAATCACAACATGCGTTTCAAAAGATTAAGCTGGTCACAATCTGTACTTTAGGCACACACCTCGGACACTGCATACAACGGTCGTGAAATGGCATTTCCAAAAACAAATGACGGAGCAAACAAAATCACGGCGAAATCCACAGGTTCGAGGACCAAACTATAACCAATCTGTAGCAATCTGGGTGACGTAGGAGTGAGGTCGCAATTTAGAGAGCGGTGAGAAGTGAAAACTTTTTACAGTTTTATAAATTTGACCCTGCGAGTGTTCCTTTTATGTAACCGAAATGTTACATTACAGTGTGTCGCGAGTTCAATGGTATTTTCCCATCTTAAAAAATGCCCAACGCGCCTGAAGAAGTTTTCACTTCAATAAATTATTTTCATTTTTCTAAATATCGCTATGCTATTTTGACGAAAACATCTGCTCAACAACAGCGCAATATCGACGCAAACACAATATAAAGAGAGCCGTAAGTATGTAAGTATATAGTATACCTAGCTACATAACAACACAGGCAAGGGATGGGCCCTTCGCCTCCTTCCGAATCTAATAAACATCCCTTCGGACATTCGGAAAACAATTTAAGGAGGTCTCATTCGATTGTACGCTGCTGTTTTGTAAATAATTTTGTAATACTTTACTAAGTCGGTGGCGTAACGGCTAGGGCCGCCGCCTCCTGTCCGGGAGGTCGTGGTTCGAATCCCGCCACGTATCAATGTGATTTCGAATTTAAATTTCATATGTACGTTTATCCGACGCTCTTACGGTGAAGGAAAACATCGTGATGAAACCTGCACACGCTTGCGGAGAAACTCGCAGGTTGTGTGTGAAGTCGACTAACCCCCACTGGGCCCGCGTGGTCGACTAAGGCCCGATCGCCCTGATTCAAGGTAGACTCGAGCCCCTCGGTGGGGACGTATATAATCTGATATGATGATGTACTTTTTTAGAGTTCCGTACCTCAAAAGGAAAAAACGGATCCCTTAGAGAATATCTCTGTTGTCCGTCCGTCCGTCTGTCTGTCTGTCAAAACCCTTTATCTCGGTAACGCGTGGAGGTTTCGGGTTGAAATAAAAACCACATACTCCGGTCTCTTGAAGCTGTGAAAAAATAAAACTTCTAAGTTAACGAAAAAAAAGATACGGCAAACGTATATTTCGACACTCTCAAGGGAATCAAAATATATAGGAAATTTTCCGTTGACCTAGAACTATGAAATTTGACAAGTAATACCGTCTTATACTACAAGTATAGGGAAAAATCAGAAACTATATATTTGTAATGAACTCATAAAAAATATAGTCTTTATTTAAAGTACGTAATCAATTATGCAAGGAACGGCGGCCGGTCCAAATTTTGAATTGAGTTAATCGTGTCATGTTGGGTATCGTATGAAAGGGCTTTATTGGCACAAGCTTAAACAGACTGCATCATCACTTACCATCAGGTGAGTTGCAGTCAAACGCACTCAAATTATTAATAAATATTTTTTTTTTTTTATAATTGTATGATGCATAGTTTTCGATTTATTATTTTTAAGGTTCCTTTTCCACAAATGTGGTGGTACGGAACCCTTGGTGAGCGAGTACGACTCGCACATGGCCGGTTTTTATTATTCACTGTTGGTAAATTGGCATGATCGTCACATGGTGTTAAGGACGATAATGCTGAAGATATCATCACCATAACACCATATCAGCCGAAGGACGTCCACTGTTTGACATAGGCCTCCCCCAAGGATTTCCACGACGACCGGTTCTGCGCTGCCCGCATCCAGCGGCTTCCCGCGATCTTCACCAGGTCATCGGTATATCATATCGATATCATCATTTCGTGAAGCGTCGGTGGCTCAACCGGTGACGACTCGGTTCATCTAACCAGAGGTACCGGGTTCAAATCTGGACGGCCAATGTACCAATGAGCTTTTCAAAAACTTACGTACATATACTTACCGATTGCTTTAACGGTGAAGGAAAACATCGTGAGGAAACCTGCACACGCCTGCGAAGAAACTCGAAGGTTGTGTGTGAAGTCGACCAACCCGCACTGGGCCCGCGTGGTCGACTAAGGCCTAATCGCCCTGATTCAGGGTAGGCTCGAGCCCCTCGGTGGGGACGTATATGAGCTGATATAATAATAAAAATCATCATTTCAAGTAAATTAAATAATTTAAGATGATGACTAACGTATCCAGAAGATTCCCCAACGCAACGTAGCTATCTTAAAGCCGGAACACATAAATTTTGTTAACATTGATGTTCAGCGGCAAGATGGTGGTAGCTAGCCAGGCGGGCTTAGAAAATGCTCTTCCACCAACCAAACCGAGTCTTACAAAGTTAGACTCTGCCGAGAAACAAAGCCGCGACCTCTTGATGTAAAGCTAATGGACTAACCATTACGACACAGAGGTGGATAAATCAATCAATCAATCAAATATGCTTTATTGTACAATAACAAAAATATATATAGCGAATAGTACAGAATAGACGGTAAACTTTAAAATTGTACAATGTAGGCGGCCTTATTGCTTAAAGCAATTACTTCCAGGCAACACAGATCGTTCAGTTTCACGACTAGGATCAAAAATGTTTTTTTGGTTCCGGTGAAGTTTCTTAATAATATGGCCGTTCTGATTATTTTTCCAATCTATCGTTCTCTCAAGGCTAAAGATCGTGACCGTCATGGTCACAGATGATTTTCAACCAACTTTCAAAAAGGAGGAGGTTCTAAATTCGATTGTATGTAGCTTTTTTCTTGTATGTTTGTTACGCGATATCTTCGCAGATTGTGGACCGATTTTCATGGTTCTTTTTTTATTCGACAGAGTGTATGCTGCCGAATTGGTTTCGTACAAACTTTATTAAAATCGGAGTAGTACTTTTTTAGAAAATTACCAGAAACCAAAATAATAATGCAAAATTGTACTAAGTTGTTTTTTTATTTATTTATTTTATTTACAATTGGTAAGCCCTTGGCATCATCTCACCTGATGGTAAATGACGATGATGTCAAAGATGGAAGCGGGCTTACCAAGATTCCCCAACGAAATGGAGAACTTGCTTTCTTTTAAGCCGGAACACATCGAATTCACCTATAAAATCCGCCATGTTGATTTTTTAAAGTGGTATTTATCCTATGACACGCGGAGTGATGGCATGAACCCAAAGACACCACATTTGTCAAAATCGGTTCTGTGTTTTAGGAACTACGCAGGAAGAGATGAACTGACACACACTCACACACACACATATTGCAGCATAATTGAATTTAAAAGGGGTTAAATAATATAATAGAGATGCTACATGATACGTAGAATTTTTACTCCCTGCCTAAATATGAATTTCGGAAAGAAAATAAATTTTGGGGTAATATGGAATACTTTTATTTTATAAGATTAGAAATATTTGGGTAAAGATATAAACCAGTGGATAAGTTAAAGGTGTAAAGAGTGAATGACCGTGGAAATAACCTAAATATAAAAACAACACATTACATAATTTTAAAATATAAAAAAAGGTTAGGTAACGATCGATCGTCCCCCCGGGTATATAAAATGATCTAATAAATTCCTAAAAAAGTAAATCGAGTTCAATAATTAGGTGTCGGAATTACCCCTCAACGTTGTAGGTAAAAAAACTTTGGGTGTACCATACTCTTAATAAATTTTAAATCAAACGCAAAATTGTTATAGTAAACGGAAGACAGGAGAACACGGAGGCCAGCAGCTGCGCTTGGAGGACAACAGCAGAACCTTGTCGGGCAGTAGTAATGCTTGGTCACTAGAGACAACAAAAGGCGCGGGCAGGTCGTAATACTTGATCACCAGTAATAGTATTTGGTCACCAGAAACAATCAACTCCAATGGGCCTTAAATTAGGTATAAACAAAAGTTCCACTTCCCTTTGGGTAAGCGGCAGGCAGTTGCAGATCGGCGTAGTTAGCAATAGTCCAGGGTATAGTAGTAGTATGCTGATTTGTTCGGACCGTGTGGAAGACCCTACAACCATGAATAAAAATTTAGTTCGCAACGGCACTAAATAAAAATGGATAGCTTTCTCTAAGCATAAATCACTTACCCCAGTTAAAAATAGGAGGTCTTGAAAATAACAAGAAGAATCACAAAACTTTTAAAATATTTATATTGAAAACACCTATTTCGACGGTCAACACTCCTCAATTGTTTTCACTCTTGTCAAAAGCTCGCAATCATTTCCAAATTCTATTTTTATAGACGAACAAGATCAAAAGAGAATTTAATTATGAAACGCAAGTAAGAAGATCGGCTCGAAACGATAGTTTGCGTTACAATATACAGGTGTAACAAAATTGATGTAGGACCCGTTAACTAGGGCTTCTACTCATCATACTGAACCACTTTCCCCATCAAGAAAATTAGTCGATTAGCTGATTGCTACCGTTATGAAGAAAACAATTTTTTTTGCGACTTCAGCAAAGTCATAGAACAAAAGTTGTTCAGTATGATAAGTAGAAGCCCCAGCTAACGGGACCTACACCAATTTTAATACACCCTGTATAGACTATTTTTTATGTTTTTACATAACCCTCTTTTTTTCATTATCGGGTAAATTGTGGAAAGATAGATGGTAACTTCGAATAAGGTATAACTAACACTTACAGAGGTTTTTCTCCCAAATTTCTCCTCTAAAGAACCTAAGGTGGATTCGCAAAAAAAAGGAACTCCCCATATAAAGAAATAAGAAACAGTATTATTGAAGAAGTACAGACAACATTTCTATGACTTTTCTAGGGTACGCGGTGCGCGAGCCGCAACCAGCTCGCGAGCGTGGAAAACAGTAACCTGTGTGTGAATCCAAGTCCTAGTCTGTCTACCTACCAAATTTCAGCCAGATCCGTTCAGTAGTTTTTGCGTAAAAGAGTAACAAACATACATCCATACGTTCTTACAAACTTTCGCATATATAATATATTAGTGGGATAGGATGCCAGATTTTGTGTGTCACCGTCATACTTGGACAAATATTTCAATAAATAATTCATACCACTCATCTCATTCAACACCCACCAAATACAGATTAAAATAAAAACCATTTCATTCTAATACAAAGTAACACGCCGCGCACTTGACAAAAACATTTTCAAACGGACTATAGTCGATTTAACTCAATAAGAATCGGTACCGGTAGGCATGTGTTTAAGTGCGTAATACATGCTTGAATACACTCGTCATAGAAACGGACATGCTACAGTACTTGTATGGGTTTTGTATGGCATTCAAATGCATAATTGACATGTTAAAATCATGGGGGCACAACCGCGGGGGGTTTGATGCTAGGTTTTTTGAGATTTTTGTCAAAGATCAACTGTTTTGGTAATAGCTTTTAATTTGTTTCTGTGAGATATTAATTGATTTAGTAATAAAAGATCAATAAAAGATCGAGGAATTGAATCATAAAATAAATATAGTTAAAAAAAACTAAAAAACACGCTTTTAAAGAATATCAAACTAAAAAAATATTTTTTAATACATACAATAAGCTGAAAACAATAATGAACGAAAAATATTAGGATTATGTATTGTGAAAAAAGCGTGGGTTGCTCCATATACGAAAAATATGGCACAAAGCGCCCCACGCTTTTTTCACAATAATACTAGTATTTTTCGTTCATTATTGTTTTCAGCTTATTATATTAAGAATTATTTTTTACTTTTTAGGATGATTTGCTTTAAAAGCGTGTTTTTTAGGTTTTTTTTTTAAACCATATTTATTTTTCTATTTTTAGTTCAAGATAATGAGATAAAGTTACGAAATTATTATATTGTCACTTATTCTTATTCTTCTATACATTATTGTACAAAGTTTGAATTAAATCTGTCCGTTTAAAGTGGGTCAAAATCGAGTGCAAAGGAGTAGGTTACAAACATACATACAGACATACAGGTAAAGTTAATATAAGCTTGTTAATTAAAAACCGGATAAGTGCGAGTTAAACTCGCGTGGAGAGGGTTCCATACGTTGATTGAGAAATTTCCCATGTTACTTTAAATACCATAGACTGCTAGGTTTTCTTATAATCTGCAGGTTTTATGTGTGTTGTCGGATAAATTCGTCGTTTATGAACCGATTTTGATGATTATTTTTCTGCTGGAAAGGAGATATCCCAAGGATACCATGATAAGTAAACCAGGATCTAATGATGGCATCCCATCCTTAACCTTATCCAGGAACCTTAGTTTCCTGTTTGAAGTCAATTTTTTTTTCAAAATTAAAAGCTCAGTAGTTACGGAGATTCGGGAGGCAGGTAATAGTCAGTTTACCTATTTCCTTAAATAATTTCAAAACTATGTAAAAAAAATATTTTATACATTATCAAAATTCTCGTTCCTATTATTTCAATAGCGTTGTATCCAACGTGGCTTTAATCGAACGCCTTTTTTAAAAAATCTCTCGTATTAAAATAAATGATACTTCTGCACATCTGCATTAATACTTATCTACTCTTTGATCAATGATCGGCGTTACTAACTACAATTGTTAAAATTAACCAAAGCGTGTTTTCTAGTTTGATTGTGCACATGCATCTTATACACAATAAATTATTTACGTGTTTGACCATATTTGAGGGTCTCGTGCCTTAATAAAGGAACCCTTATAAGATCTCTTCGTTGTCTGTCTGTTTAACCACCTCCGTGGCGTAACGTTTGATCCATTCGCTTCACACCAGGAGGTCGCGGGTTCGATTCCCGGCGGGTCAACTTTAAAAGACTCGGTTTGGTGGACCATTTTATCTAAGTCTTGCCGCCAAATATCAGTGTTAACAGCATTGATGTATTCCGGCTTGAAGATAAGATAGCGAGATCCCCATTGCGTTGGGGAATCTTGGTAAGCCCGCTTTCATCTTCGGCGTCATCGTCACTTACCATCAGGTGAGATGATACCAAAGGCTTATCAAATGTGGATACGACCAATCGACCATTCAATCCGCATATTTTGATACTTGCAAATAAATCATAACTTTCATAACCTAGGGTATTTCCCGGTGACCTAGAGTCATGAAATTTGGCAAGCAGCAAGGTCTCACAGCAGAAATAAAAGAAAATCCTGTATTAGTTATATTACATTAAATTTTTTTTTTTGCGGTTACTAACTTACATTTGCAGTTGGAGAATCGACCATGTCGTATAATAAGGTCTTAACAAAGGTATGTACTTTTTTTAAACTGGAGCTTGCACTCATGAAATTGAACAACTTCCCCCAAGAAACCCATGGTCAATTCGCAATTTTTATTTTTAATTAAATTATTAAACTGCTCAGAATACAACTCCCAGCTGAAGCCAAGCAGGTTCAATCGTGCGGTCATTCACTTTACGATACCGCGCCATACTATTCTGGCGTATTACAAGTAACTATTTAGTAATCTGTGGTATTACGCGCAATTTAATAATTGTATTTAAAAAAAAACAAATGCTAATTGACTATGGGTTTCTTGGGGAAAGTTGTTCAGTTTCATGTGTACAAGCTCCAATAAAAAAAGAATACATACCTTAGTAAAGACCCTGTATACGTATGGGAGAACATTTTTTTAAATATGAAGTTAACTTTGTCCTTCAATGTGTCATTTTTTTTTACAATAACCACACAAATACAAACGGAGTACCAGAGTACCGAGGCAGAGTACCACTGTACGCGGTGCCGTCGTCGGTGCGCAAGCCTCACTCGCACTTGGCTGGTAGGGTACCGTAGTCAACAACTTCTAGTTTGACTATGTCTGTCTGTCCGACTGTCCGCGGCTACCTCAGAGACTATTTTCACTAATGTACTAGAAAGCTGTAATTTGGCATGGGTATACATATTTATTACGCCGACAAAGTGGTACAATAAAATCTTAAAAAAATTTTTTTAGGTTATCTCCACTACATAAAAAGAGGGGGTGTTTTTATGGTTGACGTACCCTATTGTGGGGGTCGGTGGCTCAACCGGTAACGACTCGGTCCATCTAACCAGAGGTACCGGGTTCAAATCTGGACGGCCAATGTACCAATGAGTTTTTCAAAAACTTACGTACATATTCTTACCGATTGCTTTAACGGTGAAGGAAAACACCGTGAGGAAACCTGCACACGCCTGCGAAGAAACTCAAAGGTTGTGTGTGAAGTCGACCAACCCGCACTGGGCCCGCGTGGTCGACTAAGGCCTAATCGCCCTGATTCAGGGTAGGCTCGAGCCCCTTGGTGGGGACGTATATGAGCTGATATAATAATAATAATAAATTGTGGGGGTATCGTTACCATTTTTCGATTCAGGGATTGGTTTGTGAAATATTAAGCTTTAAAGTGCTAATTTTTGTTAGTCAAGCGCCCCCCCCCCCCCCTACTCCTTGCAATTTTCCATACAAAATGTTCTAATACCAACTGCAAATGTAATTTTGATTTTCAAAATATATGTTTTTCAAAATACTACGGAACCCTAGTTTGCGCTAGTCCGACTCGCACTTGGCCGGTTTTTATTTTCATTGTAAAGCCTTAGGACACTTTTGATTTTATTGTACTGTTGATAATAAATAGATACGGTGTGATAGTCCAACGGAACTACGCACAGCGTGTTAACAGTCCAACACAGAGCTCAATAGTGTGCTCAAGAATCGGTACCAAATATTTGTAAATAAATTAAGGCTTTAGGATCACTCAATCCGAGCAGGTTGATACGTATTTAAATATTATCGAACGTGAGTCTATTCATTTTGAGTTCAAATCAAAGCGGGCTTCAACACAGCTGTTCGGTTGAAACCGAACGCCCAATTCTCGATTTTTACATGTTTTTATTATTTTTCATTATTTTCAAATAACTTTAAAAAATGTGTTTCATTCAAATGAAAGGTGTTGGTTCCATTAACTATTTTTGTTTTCGATAAATTTTGTAATTAATGTCAAAAACAGGATCTACAGTATATTTTTTTTACATCAAAAGTGGAAATATTTTTAAAACTGTATTCCATTAAATCGATTTTTTATTACTTTAAATATATTATATATGTTTTCCGTGGTGATAGCTTTACCCAGTCTTTCAATAATTTGAATTGAATATTGTCATTTGGCCCATCTTAACGCCTTAAATAGTGCATAAAAATATGTCTTTTGAAAATGTTTTTTTTAATTGCTCATACATAAATTGCTGTGGTAAGTAGGTATGTTATTTTTCGAATTTGAATTGTGTGATAGGTATAGATTGTTTTTTTTTCAACCCACAATTGGTAAGCCCTTGGCATTGTCTCAACTGTTGGTAAGTGACGATGTTGGCAGGCTAACCAAGATTCCCCAACGCAACGGGGAACTGGCTATCTTATCTTTAGGCCGGAACACCTTAATATTGTTAAAATTGATGTTTGGCGGCATGACTTAGATAAGATTGTGGTTGCTAGCCAGGCGAGCTTAGAAAATACCCTTCCACCAAGCAAACAAAGTCTTACAAAATTAGAATTCGCCGGGAATCGAAACCGTGGCCACTTCATTTGAAGCCAGTGGAATTAAACACTACGCCACAGAAACGGCCAGTATGGGCCAGTATGGGTTTTGACCACATACTTAATTGAATTTAGGCACCTTTAATAGGGGATCGGACAGTCATTTGAGGTACTTTTTATGATCTGTCAAAAACGAAATTCGTTCTGAATATGTTTGAAAAACCCACAAGTGACGTCATGGGTTTTTAGCGTCATTGACGAACTTATTTTGTGAATTTGATCACTTAAAACAAAACAAGTAAGTAAGGTTCTTGGAAACTTCAAGAGAAGAACAATTTAGGAAATCATATTTCAGAATTTATTTTTGATGCAGTCCGGATCCCCTATTGAGATCAATCCGAAAGGCACTATTTGAGCTTGCAGGTTACATCCTCGGCTGCAGCGGCACTTACCATCAGGTGAGGTGTAGCCAAACGCACTCAAATTTTTAATTTAAAAAAGGTGATAACGAATATTATGCGAAATGTCGGTGTTGCAACCACTTCTCTGAGGTTGGAGAATTTATACTTCAAGATTTAATTTCGACATTATTATCTAATGTTTGTTTATTTCTTGATTTTTCACAAATAAAATTATGTTATTATTATTTTATGTATGACTATCAGAAAGAGTGTAATTTGCACCTATTTTGAATAAATACCTTGAATCTTGAATCAGCGTTTGGAAGTTTCTGCAATATATTCGCGTCCCAAATCCTGTAGTGTTTGAGTTCTTTGACCAATGTGTGTTGTCATTGATGTGATGCTGATGACATACGGACCGAGACATAACCGCTTACTATGGGGACAATATAGTGAAACGCTAACTATCGTTTCGAGCCGATCTCTTTTGTCGCGTTTCATAATTAAATTCTTTTTTGATGTCGTTGCTCTATGGTATTTGAATTTGAAAGTAGTTGTTATTTTTTGACAAGAGAAAAACAAAGGTTGATCGTGATCCCGTCTACAGTGATGCGAATTTAAATTTTTTGGATAAATTGTTTTATAAGTTGTTGTTGAGGCCCACAATTTTATTCTGTGGTAAGTAATTTGTATAAAGAAACCGCTTTGCGTGTATTTTTGGTACTGCGGCGAACTACATTTATATATCTCCGTAGGGTTTCATCCACCCCCCTGCGAGGTTGACGTCCCGACGGTTTTCCTCAATAAGGATTAATCCTGAGATGGAGCTGTGCTGACCACCAGCCAGTCCTTTCACTGCCCGCCCAGCTGCTTGCCAAGGGAAGTGAATATTATTTTATCTTTTGTCCCGAGCGTCTCTCTAACTCTTTGACTTTTCTGCCTTCCTAGAAGATTTCCTGCTTCCAGTTTCTAACCATTAATTATTTATTTTAAATTTTAAAGGTGTTTTGTATCTGATACGTGTTATGTTAGAAAAATAGGGTAATTCAGACCAAAGCGAAATTTAATTATTTTAGAGCTTAGTAATTTATTTAAGTACCAAAGGGGCGGTAACGATCGTTGCCTACCGGCATTCTATAAAATAACTTTTTATATACTAATAAAATTGTAACTTTAAATTTATTTCCGATATTTGCCCATAAATAAAGTAGGTCATTGTTTTAAATTTTCAACACGGTCAACCAATGTAATCGCACCTTTTTTTTTATACTCATATTGTTTATTATTCCTTCCTTTTAAAATAATCATAAAAATACATATATTCTAATTTACCCCATAACCTTTTTTCCTTAAAACTCCGTTTAGGCCCGAACCTCTAAATCTTACGTATCATATGTGGCAAACTCCGTAAGGGTTTTTATCCCAGTTCCCATTATTTTTGTCACATATTTATGGCGCCCGAACTATTGTTTTATCCCCTTTTCTGCCTTTAATCTTTCCCTAACGAACCCGTTTTTTTGTCGTTCGTGGGTGTATCCGTTTTCCGGATATTATGGTTCAAGTTTTAATACCTCAAGACCCTTACTTAATTTAATCGTGCAGTTTTCTTTGAAACATAAGGTTTTTTTGTTTGTATGCACGGTATTTTTTTGCTTCTCTTCGCACGGGTCGTTTTCCCCGGCTTAATGGCATTATACCTCTTTCGGATAATTGCTTACGTGTTGATGAGTTGTTTTTGCCTGTGTATTCCCTTACGATTCCAAGAGAATTTTTAATTTAAGTAGTCAATGGCCAGACTCTAGATTTCTTTCAATCGAAAGTCGGGACAGACTTACTTTTAGTTCACGATTATTTAACGTTGTTTTAAGGGAAAAATCTTTAAGGGTTACTGTTTGGAATATTTTTACGCGTTGCTTTGCGAGGTACTCCTTAAATTTTTGGCGTACCCTGTTCACTTTTATGTGACAACGTTTCTGTATTCCGCAGTATTGTTTAGATTTCTTGAGGTCTTATAACAATTTTCCATTTTTCACATTTCTTTCATTAATCTTGCTCTTGTCTTACCTCAAATGGCCTATTTTTCGGTAGAGTTGTCCCTTTAGACTCTTGCGTATTGCGTTTCAGACTTCCGGTGTTAATTTTATCCGTGAGTCGGATTTTCACGCATCCGCCTTTACCGTTTTTGTCCACATTTTGCTGGGGTAACCGACAATGTTTTGCAAGTTTTTTCAGTTTTTGTCAACCCTATTGGTCTTTAATGTTTTACTAGTTGTTTGGTTTCGCCTGTTTTCTTAAGTGACTAGTTTTAGGCTCAATACACAGCGATCCTTTAACGCTAGTGTGTTGTTGGGGTTATTGAGTCTGTTCACTTTTAGATGGAGTTTTTGCCGTTTGTATGTGTACGTTCGTGTATAAATGTCAATTTCTACCAGCTTCAAGTAAACGTTCGTAGTTAACTAGTTACTTAGAGAGTTTTTATTTTTTTCTTCTTCAGGTCTGTCCAACGTCTATAGGGTTGTCCAAATTTCAAAAATTTTTTGGACTTCTCGCCTTTTTTTTGTGAGTTTGTGGGTATTTTGAAACGCTAACTATCGTTTCGAGCCGATCTCTTTTGTCGCGTTTCATAATTAAATTCTTTTTTGATGTCGTTGCTCTATGGTATTTGAATTTGAAAATAGTTGTTATTTTTTGACAAGAGAAAAACAAAGGTTGATCGTGATCCCGTCTACAGTGATGCGAATTTAAATTTTTTGGATAAATTGTTTTATAAGTTGTTGTTGAGGCCCACAATTTTATTCTGTGGTAAGTAATTTGTATAAGGAAACCGCTTTGCGTGTATTTTTGGTACTGCGGCGAACTACATTTATATATCTCCGTAGGGTTTCATCCACCCCCCTGCGAGGTTGACGTCCCGACGGTTTTCCTCAATAAGGATTATTCCTGAGATGGAGCTGTGCTGACCACCAGCCAGTCCTTTCACTGCCCGCCCAGCTGCTTGCCAAGGGAAGTGAATATTATTTTATCTTTTGTCCCGAGCGTCTCTCTAACTCTTTGACTTTTCTGCCTTCCTAGAAGATTTCCTGCTTCCAGTTTCTAACCATTAATTATTTATTTTAAATTTTAAAGGTGTTTTGTATCTGATACGTGTTATGTTAGAAAAATAGGGTAATTCAGACCAAAGCGAAATTTAATTATTTTAGAGCTTAGTAATTTATTTAAGTACCAAAGGGGCGGTAACGATCGTTGCCTACCGGCATTCTATAAAATAACTTTTTATATACTAATAAAATTGTAACTTTAAATTTATTTCCGATATTTGCCCATAAATAAAGTAGGTCATTGTTTTAAATTTTCAACACGGTCAACCAATGTAATCGCACCTTTTTTTTATACTCATATTGTTTATTATTCCTTCCTTTTAAAATAATCATAAAAATACATATATTCTAATTTACCCCATAACCTTTTTTCCTTAAAACTCCGTTTAGGCCCGAACCTCTAAATCTTACGTATCATATGTGGCAAACTCCGTAAGGGTTTTTATCCCAGTTCCCATTATTTTTGTCACAATAGATACTATGGGCCTTGTAAGAAGGCCCAACAGAGGGCAATGGAGCGTGTTATATGCTTAGAGTTTCCTTCTTGATCGAATCAGAAATGAGGAGATCTGTAGACTGCGACCTCACCCCCTCGTCACACAGATTGGTTACCGTTTGGTTGTCGAACGTATAGGATTTCGCCGCCATTTTGTTTGATCCGTCATTCGTTTTTTGTAATTTCATTGTATGAAGTGTCCAGGGTGTGCCCATACTAAGAAAAAATATTTCGCAGGTAGGGTAGGGTAGGGTGTACGGCTGGACCGATTTCGCTAATTCTTATGTAGGGTAGTTTAGTATAGTGTAGGGTAGGGTAGGTTCAACTCGCGACACTGTAACGACACTAATACTGTACCAGGAAAATTCGCAGGGTCAAAACTTATAAAAGCTTTTTTGAGATGGGAAAAGACCATTGAACTCTCGACCTGTAAGCGATACCGAAACCATACCAGGAAAATTCGCAGAGTTAAAACTTGTAAAACTGTAAAAAGTTTTCACTTGTTTTTATTTACATATTTACTTACTATGCTTATCATCGTTACATTACATAAATCAAAACAAAACGATAGAGTATCTCTGCTAAAATTTATATGAGATAACACTTAAATGATTCTTTGAGACACTACAAATACTAACATTAGATACATTGTTGCGAAAACAATAACACATCTTTTATCGAGGATTACATAGCAGTTTGTTGAGAATCCTTAAATAAACATTGTGATAGTCTAAACTTTCATTGTTTTAAGATAAAGTTGTAAGGTACGTATAATCATCAATCATCATGATACATCATCCTTGGCTGTATAAAAAGCAATAATCATTGCCGGTGGTGTAACGGCTAGGGCCGCCGCCTCCTGTCCGGGAGGTCGTTGTTCGAATCCTGCCACGTACCAATGTGATTTCGAATTTATATTTCATATGTACGTTTATCCGACGCTCTTACGGTGAAGGAAAACATCGTGAGGAAACCTGCACACGCCTGCGAAGAAACTCGCATGTTGTGAAGTCGACCAACACGCACCGAGCCCGCGTGGTGGACTAAGGCCCGATCCCACTAATTCAGGGTAGGCTCCAGCCCCTCGGTGGGGACATATTATTATATGAGCTGAAATGATGAATCATTTTATAGCAAAGAGATAACTGCTTGTAAACCATTTATTATTAGCGCAGAACCGGTCGTCGTGGAAATCCTTGGGGGAAGCCTATGTCCAGCAGTGGACGTCCGTCGGCTGATATGATGATGATGATGATAACCTTGGATAGCAAAGACAATAGAAATTCAAAGATGCAATGCAAGCAACACGGCTAACGAGACTCTTCTATTCAAAATGCAGATCCCAAGATATATAAGTACTTTTTGAAATTTTTGTAAAAATATTTTTTTCCGACTACGAAATAAGGAGTGTTTTGTTTTTGACAGTCTATGTATGTATGTATGGATGTTCATCTGTTTCCTCGTATTTCCTAAAAAACTTAACCGATCTTGACAAATGTGGTGTTTTTGGATGTGTGCCCTCACTCCACGTGTCAAAGGATATACAGCATTATAAAAAAACAACATGGCGGATTTTACTGGTGAATATAACAAACAAAAACAAATTTTAGATAATATACATGTTTGGTATAAAAAGAAAAGTCTTGACCAGCGCATTATAAATATTACAATGCGCATATTACTTATGCACATTATTTTTCCCTCAGTGCGCGAGGAGTTTCGCTGCGAAGATTGGCTAAATAAACCATCTTCGAGAGCACGCGCAGCAAACTGACTAGGAGTCGAAGTTGGTCGCCATGACCGAAACCGGTCGGAATGATCATCATCATCATCATCATCATTTTTAATTTATTAGTAAATGGTATTCCAAGCGATACTATGGAACGGCTCAATATACGTGCGCTACAATCAAGCGGCGAGACACGCGGCCGCGGCTAGCAAGGTGGAGTTGGCGTGATACTCTGAGCACAAAAAAAGACGTGCGCCACTCGGGGACTGCCGCGGTAAAGCTATTGCATAGCATTTTTTATCAACATATTCAATTATAATGATTTATTTATTTTTTATTTATGCAGTATTTACCAGTACCATATGGTCCTTAGTTCATCATCATCATCATCCGCCATCATCAATCGCCATTATCAATCGCCATCATCAATCGCCATCATCAATCGCCATCATCAATCGCCACCATCAATCGCCTTCGCTATCGCCATCATCATGATAGATAGATAGTTAGATGGCACTGTAAGTTTTTTAAAACTCAATATATTTTTTTTGGGGTGTCAGGTTTTATTTTCGTTACAAAATTTCTTGATTCGGTCCCCTCAAAGCCCGCGATAAAAGCTATACAATAGCTTAAAAATATAGAAATAAGATAAAATACAGTACTCGCATATGATGTGTAACAAATCACTGTTACACATTTCCGTCCCATTTCACGAAATCACTCCCACAAATTGCAGGAAAGCGAGAGCAAAGCTCATTCGTCAGATCGAATAGCGCGCGCTTTCGCGACTTCCTGTTACACATTTCCGTCCAATTTCACAGAATCACTCCCACAAATTGCAGGAAAGCGAGAGCAAAGATGTTACACATCAAAAAAAACTAAAACCCGACTACGGAAAAGTATGAGAACAAGAGTGTCCCGCCTGAAGTCATAGCCTTTATTTTCCCTACCTGGGGTAACCGTAGTCATAGCCTTTATTTACCCTACCTGGGGTAACCGTAGTCATAGCCTTTATTTACCCTACCTGGGGTAACCGTAGTCATAGCCTTTATTTACCCTACCTGGGGTAACCGTAGTCATAGCCTTTATTTACCCTACCTGGGGTAACCGTAGTCATAAGCCCTATCGTAATATTTTTTTTAATTATAAGTACCTATTTAGTTTTGTATATTTTCTTTCACTTGTAAACCATGCATTTTAATATTATACTATCTGGGAAGTCGTGGTTCGAGTCCTGCCACTTATCAATGTGTTTTCGAATTTCGATCTCAGTATACGTTTATCCGACGCAGAAAGAAAACATCGTGAGGAAACCTGCACACATCTGCGAAGAGACTTGAAGGTTGTGTGTGAAGTTGACCAACCCGCACTGGGCCCGCGTGGTCGACTATGGCCCGATTAATTCAGGGTAGGCTCGTGGGGGAACGTATATATGAGCTGATGTGGTGTATTGGTATTTAAAATTACAAGTGACATTATAACAAACATTTAGAATAAGAATGATTCTCAGTCAATTAAGTTGCTTATTTCTCTGCCCTTATTGTAAACTTAAGAATTTCGTGCTTTCATGTAACTAAAGGTTGTCAGGAAGAGATTACAGGAATAAGACCGCCTACTGTACACTATATATAATATCCCTATGTATTAGTTTTACGATATTGTTTTTGGTGTACTATTATAAGTGTAAATAAATAAATAAATAAAATAAATGATTTTCGCGACCACTTATCAACACCTCTCAAACCCTGAGTTAGAATCATTACTGGTACTCGGTAGCCTACATGTCAAAACGCACAGTAGGTTAACATATATTTAATCTTTAGTTTTCTTTCCTTTATTAATTCACACATTTCATTGTTTACCATCGACACATGTTATCAAAAGCTGTCGACACAACATCACATTGCTACAATGTTTTTAAAATGGGCACGCATGTGTTTGTTTAACACTAATTACTCTCATTAAGTACAGTCGTGAACAAAAGAATCGCGAGTTCAACCAGTAAGTAATAAAAAAAAACGGCCAAGTGCGAGTCGGTCTCGCGCACGAAGGGGTCCGTAAAAATCACGTTTGTTTTATGGGAGACCCCGTTAAATATTAATGTTATTTAATTTAATTATTTCTTTTAAAGTGAATAATACAACTCAATATTCTGTGAATGTTTCAAGCGTCTACCTGTTGCCGTTATCAATATTCAATATCGAGCAAAAACGAGCAATAAAATCACTTTAGTTGTATGGCAGTCCCCTAAATATTTGTTATATTTTAATTAAATTATTTGTTTTTAAATTGAATATATAACTAAATATTCTGTGAATATTTCAAGCATCTACCTGTTGCCGTTATCAATATCGAGCAAAAACGAGCACAAAAAAACACATCTGTTGTATGGGAGTGCCCATAAATAATTAGTTTATTGTATTTTTTAGTACTTTTTGTTATAGCAGCAATAGAAATACGTCAACTGTGAAAATTTCAACTGTCTAGCTATCATGGTTCATGAAATACAACCTGGTGACAGACGGACAGACGGACAGCGATGTCTCAGTAAAGGGTCCCTTTTTTACCCTTCGGGTACGCAACCCTAAAAAGGAGAAAAACCTGTCACGTGTGAGTCGAACTCGCTCACCGAGGTTTCCGTACCACCACACCTTTGGTTAAGAACCATTAAAACATCAACGAGTACAACAATAGGGATGACGAATGCTAGTCATCTGAGTTACTTTTTATCATCTGTCAAAAACGACACTGTTCTAAAAATGTTTGAAATACCTAGGCGTGACGTCATAGTTTAGCAGCGTTATTTAAGTACTGATTTTGTTATTCTGGTGATTTAAAAATCGAAGACTTGATGGAAAACAAAACTTGTAAGGTTTTTCGAAGTTTAAGTAGGAGGGCAATTTAGTGATCAAGAGTTCATAATTTATTTCTGATGCTGTCGGCACCACTATTATATTTTCATCAGTCCTATTCGAAAAACGATGATTATGGTTCGTACAATAAGTGCAAATAAAATTCTACATTGCTCCCTGTAGAGAGTTGTGTTTCTCTCTTCTGATTGGTCCGCGATCGTGAGGGTTGAAGGTAAAAAAATATATAAATATCACAAAGTAACATTAAATTCTCTATGGTGATAATAAATAAACTGTCTTTTATGATTGGTTGGCAAGGAGTTCGAATTAAAATACTAAAACTCTTTGTTGTTTACTATGTAAAGTTAACCAAAGAGGTCGAACGCATAATGTATGAAGAAGTTACTAGTAAGGTTAGGTTTTGGCGGAAATGCGCGCTAAAAAAAAGAACGCTCAAGTGCATTATTCTTTCTTTTCATTTCTTTTCCTTATAGGTTGAATGTAACGAAGAATAGGGATGACGATGACGACAGCATCAGAAATAAATTATTAACTCTTGATCACTAAATTGCCCTCCTACTCAAACTTCGAAAAACCTTACTTGTTTTGTTTTCCATCAATTCTTCTGTTTTTATTTCAACAAAATCACAAAATGAGTACATATTATATGACGCTGCTAATCTATGACGTCACGCCTAGGTATTTTTAACAATTTTAGAAAAAAATGACGTTTTTGACAGATGATAAAAAGTAACTCGGGTGACTAGAATTCGTCATCCCTATTGTGTTTATCACTCGGGCCAAAATATTTTATTCTCGGGTCACGTATATTTAATTTAATGCCTCGCTAAGCTCAGGATTCAAACTAACGTTCTCGGGACAAACTATTACTTTGTCCCCTGCTTACACAAATGACTATTATTCATTGCAATATAAAAACAATTGAAATTTAGGTTCATACAAAAACATCAACGGGGGCGTAACAGTTTTAAATGTTTTTATTTCATTCAATTTGGGATCTTTAACGCGAATCTTGACTCGCACTTGACTGATTTTTATTATTTGTTAAATTACTTAGAGTTTATAGTAAAATCTTATCAAGTTTAACTCTTATATGTATACAGTTGATGTTTTTTTTTTGCATCTTAAAACCTACGCACTCAAATTTTTAATAAAACAAAATAAAAAAACAATTTTTACGATAGAGCAAACACAAAATATCTTAAAAAAACATGTTTCTTGTATGAAAACCCCCTTCAATTTTTTAATCTTTACTTTATTATTTGTAAGAAACCTACCGTCACACATCTAGGAAAATTTCAATCGACTTCATACTACGGTTCTTTTTTTCTTTTTTTTGGAGTTTACTCCTTAAGAATCGATTTACATATAAGGCGCCCGGTATGAAAAAAATATGAGGAGTAAAATCTAGTGATCGAAAACGTAGTTTGTTATATTCTCTTTGCGCGTTACGTTTTTTACGCGCAACCTATTGTGCGCAACTCTGTCACGTGATAGGTACAAAACAGTCAGGATTGGCTGAATCTGACAAAAAGAATATAAGTCACTACGAAATCTAAAATGAAGTCACAACACAGTAATCAAAATCATTTTCTTTAAAAATAACCCCGATTTTTATTCTGCAGAGCTGAGAAATGTAAAAACAGCAATGATACGTTTACTACAAAACTTACTACGTACTATAAAATAATATAACACTACCTACGTAAGTAACCTTAATTCTGCTAAGGCGAAATAATAGTCTTTCTTTCAGTAGTAGTTTTTTGGAGTTTACTCCTTAAGAATCGATTTGCATATAAGGCGCCCGGTATGAAAAAAATATGAGGAGTAAAATCTAGTGATCGAAAACGTAGTTTGTTATATTCTCTTTGCGCGTTACGTTTTTTACGCGCAACCTATTGTGCGCACCTCTGTCACGTGATAGGTACAAAACAGTCAGGATTGGCTGAATCTGACAAAAAGAATATAAGTCATTACGAAATCTAAAATGAAGTCACAACACAGTAATCAAAATCATGTTCTTTAAAAATAACCCCGATTGTTATTCTGCAGAGCTGAGAAATGTAAAAACAGCAATGTAAGTACTATAAAATAATATAACACTACCTAAGTAAGTAACCTTAATTCTGCTAAGGCGAAATAATAGTCTTTCTTTCAGTAGTAGTTTTTTGGAGTTTACTCCTTAAGAATCGATTTGCATATAAGGCGCCCGGTATGAAAAAATATGAGGAGTAAAATCTAGTGATCGAAAACGTTACGTTTTTTACGCGCAACCTATTGTGCGCACCTCTGTCACGTGATAGGTACAAAACAGTCAGGATTGGCTGAATCTGACAAAAAGAATATAAGTCATTACGAAATCTAAAATGAAGTCACAACACAGTAATCAAAATCATATTCTTTAAAAATAACCCCGATTGTTATTCTGCAGAGCTGAGAAATGTAAAAACAGCAATGTAAGTACTATAACATAATATAACACTACCTAAGTAAGTAACCTTAATTCTGCTAAGGCGAAATAATAGTCTTTCTTTCAGTAGTAGTTTTTTAGGTTATAAAGAATAAATTTTGTTTACAGTAAGTAATTAGTTTGCATTTTCAGGAATTCACTATGGTGATAGACGAGACTAAAGGTGAAATCATCAGTTGCCAGTGCTTGGACTGTGCAGCTTTAGCTGGTGGTTGTAAGCATGCAGTGGCATTTTTGATGTGGACCCATCGTCGCAGTGAAGAACCTTCCTTGCGTGAATGTTACTGGAAATAAATAGAGTTTAAAAAACTAAAAAACACGCTTTTAAAGCACTTCGAACTAAAAAGTTAAAAATATTTTTTAAAATAACCTTAAAACAATAATGAATAAAAAATACTAGTATTATTGTAAAAAAAAAACCGTCGGGCGCTCGATGTATGAAAAATATGGAGCAAAGCGCCCGACGCTTTTTTTTTCCAATAATACTAGTATTTTTTATTCATTATTGTTTTAAGGTTATTTTAAAAATTATTTTTAACTTTTTAGTTCGAAGTGCTTTAAAAGCGTGTTTTTTAGTTTTTTTAAACTCTATTTATTTTTATTTTTTTAGTACAAACTTATGAAATTATTATATTGTCGCTGATTCTTGATAAGTCTACAAAGTTTGAATTAAATCTGTCCGTTTAAAGTGGGTCAAAATCGAGTCCAAAGGAGTCGGTTACATACAAACAAACATACAAACATAAAGGTGAAGCTAATAAAAAGCGTGTTAAAAACCCTTCCTCTCGAGAGTAGGGACTACTATGAAATACGTCACTGTATATCAAATTTGAAAAAAAAAACAGCTCCACATCATGAAACCAGCACAGACCTTTTCCACGGGTTTCTTCAAGAAGTAAAAAAGAAGAAAATTACCATTCCATTAAATTACCTTAAAACAATAATGAATAAAAAATACTAGTATTATTGTAAAAAAAAAACCGTCGGGCGCTCGATGTATGAAAAATATGGAGCAAAGCGCCCGACGCTTTTTTTTTCCAATAATACTAGTATTTTTTATTCATTATTGTTTTAAGGTTATTTTAAAAATTATTTTTAACTTTTTAGTTCGAAGTGCTTTAAAAGCGTGTTTTTTAGTTTTTTTAAACTCTATTTATTTTTATTTTTTTAGTACAAACTTATGAAATTATTATATTGTCGCTGATTCTTGATAAGTCTACAAAGTTTGAATTAAATCTGTCCGTTTAAAGTGGGTCAAAATCGAGTCCAAAGGAGTCGGTTACATACAAACAAACATACAAACATAAAGGTGAAGCTAATAAAAAGCGTGTTAAAAACCCTTCCTCTCGAGAGTAGGGACTACTATGAAATACGTCACTGTATATCAAATTTGAAAAAAAAAACAGCTCCACATCATGAAACCAGCACAGACCTTTTCCACGGGTTTCTTCAAGAAGTAAAAAAGAAGAAAATTATGAATTGTGAACTTTTAAAGTATCAGAACGACTTTAAACACAGTGATGTTCGACAGTTTTCATTTCCTTATTCAAGTGAGTGATGATATAAAGAAAGATGTCAACAAATTACTAGAAACATTACAAGAGAAACTTAACAAAAATGCTCTTGATTTAATTGAAGAGTCAACACAAAACCAATGTTAGAGCCCTTTATGGTATGACTTAAGATATGCTCGTATAACCGCATCTAAAGCATACGAGGTTAGTCGCTGCCAAACACCAAATGGATCATTAGTAGCTGCGACCATGGGAGCTAAAACACCTGACACATCAGCTATGAAAAGAGGCCGGAAATTGGAATGATTAGTTATAAAAACTGTGCAGAGTAAACTTAAAACTAAAGTCAAGCCCTGTTTTGTGCCTGTTTAGACAATCGTACTTAAGTAGTAAACTCCAGTCGTGCGTCGGAGCTGACACACACACTTTTTTTTCCCCCTGTTAAGGGAGCGAGGAGGTGAATGCATTTACGCATACCAGGGGAAGCTTCGTCCGCAGGCCGAAGCTGCCGCTGGTTATGTGGGACTCACAGCTCTGCGCCTATATGCATACGTACCCGTTATACACGGAAGGTATATGAATATGTATACACAGGCCCAAAGACCGCACTACCCACTAAACACCCCCTGAAGAACTTTGGCAGCATAGGCCACCCTAAAAGTATATCGGAGGTTCAAAAGGTACAGCCTTTTGTACCACACTGCGCCGCCAGCCCGCCAATCGCCGCGCGGCGGTTGGCCGCGATGCGGTCGTATCGATGCTCTTCGACACGTCGGGATTGCAGGGAGCTGTAGGACAGAGTTCTAGAAATAAGTTATGTTGAAGGATGAAACAATTTTACATAAAAAATAGACCTGTATGTATGTCTGTCTAAACACTTTATTTTTTTTAAGTAGAATTTTTCATTTAGAATTTATCATTTATATTAATCACTTTCACTGCTGGACGAAGTATCTTCAGAATCGTCGCCTACATTAATAATGAAAGACTGAACAAGATTTGCGCGACTCCGTGCGTGTGACACGTCGGCGGCGCTGCGATTGAACCCAGGGCGGCCCCTTTGACGTAACCGTTTGACGGCCGCCGGCAGCGGTGAGCGTCATTTATCAAAGTTACAGCTAATTCAGCGAACGAACTTTATACACGGCAACCGCACTACCGCGCGGGCCGCCGGCTCCCGTGTTTGATGATATCGGTCTAAAGGTCGGACAGTACTAACTTGAGATGAAAAAAAAACATTAAACTCGCGACATTGTTACCGTTACCGTAACCATATCCTGGACACTTCATGCAACGGGCCAGAAATGACATTTCAAAAAACGAATGACGGAACAAACAAAATGGCGGCGAAAGCCTATACGATCGACAACCATACTTTAACCAATCTGTATCAATCTGGGTGACGAGGGGGTGAGGTCGCAATCTAAAGAGCGGCAGAGAGTGGCCGTACTGTATGTTAGTACTAATATATATACTATGCCGTAACCAACACCTCCGCGTTGGGCATTTTTAAGAATATGTTAACGTCTCTGGGTACAAGCGATTTAAGTTTTCACTTCTGTCTGCACTCCCGGAATGGTTAGTTTTTTATTTTTCTAAAAAGCATTTGCAGGCATAATATCAATATCATCGATGGAATAAAGAAGAAATTTTTAACCGGCTGCCCATTAAAGAGGATAATGTTTATCGAGTGTATTTTTTTATGTATGTCTGTCTGTTTCTTTGGCTGAGACAAAAACGAGCCTAAACGGCTTAGGATTGCGAGATGTCGTTAGATTCGTCTAGATCCAATAGGTGACATTAGATAAATTTTACCCGACTTCCCAAAATAGAGGGGTAATTGTTTATGCAGTCGGGTTTCTAATTTTTAATTGAATTGGTTAGGTTGTTTTAGTAGGTAAGTACTTTTCTCGCCACCTGTACACAGATCTTAATTCCACTTTTGTTTGTCTGTCTAACTAAACATTTCATGTTTTTGTGTATTCAGTTTTTTATTTGGCTTACTTTTGGGTGTTGCATTGCGAAATGAGATTTTTCGTTAGAAAAAACTGGCCAAGTGCTAGTAGCGTTCGCGCACCGAGTGTTCCGTACTACCACAAAATCCCCTGGGTGCGCATAACACGGTCTTTCAGGCTGAGTGTATGGGCATGATCAAGGCAGCTGAGGCGATTGCTGCAAGGGAGGTGCGTGATTATCCTATGCGCATCCTTTCTGACAGCAGAGCCGTACTACAGGCTCTGCAGAGCAGCATGATCACACCGGGGCTCATACTGGAGTGCCAACAAAAGTTGACAGAGGTATGTAACCGCGGCGGCGTAACTCTGCAGTGGATTATAGGGCACAGCAACTCACGCGGCAACTATGCGGCGGATGAGCTTGCCAGGAGAGGGTCAGAGCTAATGGCTGTGGGACCAGAACCTGTAATACCCCTCCCATATGGTTGGCTGCGGTCCACCCTGAGGCAACGCTAAAGAAATAAACACAATTTGTACTGGTCCGGCATGGAAACCTGCAGGCAAGCAAGGTTGGCCCTTCCGGCAGCTAAACCTGGTCTTTCCAGGAGGATTCTGAGACTTGGGAGAGCTCAGCTCCGCAAGGTAACAGTCGCTATCACTGGACATGGCCATTTTAATAAACACCTATTCGCTCTAGGTATCACCGACAGCCCCTATGCAGAGCGTGTATGGAGGCTGAGGAGACTGCTGCCCACATCCTGCTGGATTGCGAAGGGCTGGCACAATACAGGGCCGTGCACCTCGGTGACCCCAGGTCACTCCAGGAAGCGTCGGCAACCTACGGGGGCAGTCTTTTTGGAGGAGCTGGGTTGGCAGTGATGCCAGCCAATCACGCAAAATGGGCGCAGCGGTCGCCTGGTTGCGGAAATCAGCCCGCCCCTAACTAACTAACTAACTGCCACAAAATATATTTGTGTTGTGTATTTACAAAAAAAATAAGTCGAATTGAAACACAAACTTAACGTAGAAGTTGAAAAAATGTTTTCCCGGTCAATTCTTCAAATGCAAATATAAGATATTTGCAAAAAAAAAATAGTTTTTAGGGTTCCGTACCCAAACGGTAAAAACGGGACCCTATTACTAACTACTCTGTCTGTCTGTCTGTCTGTCCGTCTGTCTCCATGCTGTATTTCATATTGGTTTAGCTATGGGTTCAATTCCCGGCTTTGTAAGACTCGGTTTGATTGTTGGTAGAATCTTTTTTAGCCTGCCTGACTAACTACCAAAATCTTATCTATCTAACAGCATTGATGTATTCCGGCTTGATGAAAGAGATATAGCCAGTGAGTCATTGCATTTGGATGGAACCTTGATAAGCCCGCTTCCATCTTGGGCATCACCGTCACTAGCCATCAGGTGAGATGATTGTGATGATGATGGCCGGTTTGGAAGTCTTTAACAGACTCCGGACCCAGACCGGTCGGAGCAAAGAAAACATGGTCAGGTGGGGATTTTTGGGTGACTGTGATATAAACTGTTTGTGCGGTGCAGTTCAAACGATGACACACTTAACATCGTGCCCTGCGTGCCCCTACTACACCTGCACACAGGAACATGACATGACAGCGGCTGATAATGCTGTTAACGTGGCCAAATTCTGGGCTGCTACAGTGTAGTGTCTGCCATCGACACGCTAAGAAGAAGAAGGTGAGATGATGCCAAGGGTTTAACTTTAACCAGTCCATTTAGACCACCCAAATTGTGATTCCTATGACGAAATTCGCGTCACGCTATCAAGACGGGACGGGCTTATCACCGCATTTGATAAGCGCTTGGTAATCTGTGAGCTTTGTTCGTTTGTGGAGAATGTTTGGTTTGGGATCCTGGACTATGCCGCACACGTTGTTAACTTATTACATTTTTTTTAAATTATTTTTTTATCCACAATTGATAAGCCCTTGGCATTATCTCACCTGATGGTGAAAGCGGGCTTACTAACCGACTACGCCAGTTTTGTGCTGGTAGGACTTGTTCCTGTTTTTTCTCATGTAGCTCTGTCCTATAAGCAGTGATGTACAGTGCTACTTACTTACCTACGTAGTTGGATTGATCACGCAGGTTTTTCATCATCACATCAGCCAAAAGACGTCCACTGCTGGACAAAGGCCAAAGATTTCTACGATACCGGCCCTGTGCTGCCCGCTTCTCGTGGCTTCTTACGACATTTTAAACATGGGAACCACTTTTGGGGGGTAAATAAAAATATTTTTTTAATGCGGCCTACATCGTATAATAACAAATGAAAGAGCTAGTTATAATCGAAAGAGAATGCCTGAAGTACTGCGAGCGAGTGTGATGGAAGAATGAACTATTTATTATTTTTAATCGACCATTTAATTTTAATGCAAATGTTAAAGATTTAGATGTATCTGTTATTTTAACATTTTTGATTAATAAATGAATTTGAATTTGAATTTATAATAATTTTAAAATGTATTTTTGATTTAATTTCAAGATAAATAGTTTTGAAGTTATTTTAGAAAATAGGCGAAGGTTAACTATTCCCCCTTCTCACCAAAACTACTGGGACCTATAATCTTAAAAAAAATCACGGTAATATGCAACTGAATGCATAGATTGCCGGTAAATGAATGAGAAAATCTAGTCCTTTTTAGTTTTGTTCCGTCTTGTTCTGTTGGTACTTAGTTGAAGTTTTGGTGTGGAACCCTGTTTGTGTTACCCCGAGTCGCACTTGGCCGTATTTATATTCAGTTTAAACTCCTTAGCGCGATTAAGACTTACACTTAGCTAATTTCTATTTTTTTTTTCGTTATACTTTAGGTACTAATATTATATACTTTGCTTTAATATAAGTATATACTATAATCACACCAAGTTGCACGCGGGAATGTATGTAAAACTGTTTTTACGATAGAGAAAACATAAAAAAAATATCCTTTAAAAAAAGAGTTTAAAAAAACTAAAAACCAACTTCAAAATGAACGTCAGTATGAAATAATATTATACGTGACATTAACCAACAATAACGAAATCAATGGTGGGTACGAATTAAATTAGGGGCCTTCAATTTTTACGTTCCTATAAAATTTGAGGGTTGCCCACGATTTCCCTAAGATCCCATCGTTAGATCCTGACTTGGTGACAATTGGACCCCCTCGGGACTAAACTCTTTCGAAAAAAAAATAGAATTTTGAAAATCGGTTCACAGTCTGCGGAGATCATCATCAACGCCGAAAATCGTCCACTGCTGGACAAAGGCCTACCCCAAGGATTTCCACGACGACCGGTCCTGCCCTCATCCATCGGCTTCCCGCGATATTCACCAGGTTGTCGGTCTACCGCGTGGGAGACCTTCTTACGCTACGTTTTCTGGTGCGCGGTCGCCACTCGCGGACTTTTACTACTCCAACAGCCATCTGTTCTACGAGCTATGTGCCCTGTCCACTGCCACTTCAGTTTAGCGATTCTGTGAGCTATGTCTGTGGAGATATCGCGTAACAAACATAAAAAAAAAAACATTATAGTCGAATTGAGGACCTCCTTCTTTTTGAAGTCGATTGAAAATTGATTGTAATTTAAATCGAGCCAGGAATAGTTAGTTTGTATGAGCCAAAAAAGAAGTATAAATAGTTAGTAGAAATTTGGCTAAGTGTGTGTTGGATCACGTGAAAAGTAGGGCTCCGTAGTCTTTAAAATATTGTAAGTATCTACAAGTCTCTATACTCTTTTACACGTAGGAGGAGACTTTATGTCTAGCATCAGTTCATTCAAGTTTTATGGAGATTTCCAGCTACCGCTATAAATCATGGCTGGCTTAGTGTCGTCCGCAATAAGCCCATATGTTCCCCGCATCGCTGCCCTACCACTCCTGTTGGCTTTTTAAATGTGTGGAGTATAAGCACAGATGAGATACTAGTTACGTATAGGACTGTAATTTTGTTCTTAATAATTTATTTTAATCAGCTGGTTTTATTCGGTTATGCATAGAAGCGTTAACTGTGTGACGGAGTCATATTCTTTGGTGAGCTTATTTGCGATCTGTTTTCTTTTTAATTTGTTTTTGTTATGATGTTTTTTCATTTTCTGCCATTACCTTTTTTTTTAACAATACTATTTTCTTGATTTTGATTGATTGATTGAAAACCCTTAAATGCACAACATAACAGAAAAAAAAATACAATTATTAAGGAAGTTATACATAGTGGGGGTATTATCGCTGACAAGCGATCTCCTTCAGAAACCTTATTTTATTCACCGTTTTTATTTGTTTTTGGAGTTTATTGGAGTTTACTTATTGAGAATAGATTTTTATAATATATTTGGTGTATAAATACTCCTCATAAAATTTCCATACAAGCTTTAACCATAAAAAGCGTTACGTTTTATCATTTATATCAGTCACGTTTTTCCTCAAAAAGACTAAGGCTCCATGGCCATGCCACCAAATGCGAGGCCGAAGGCACAGCTCGAGGCCGAAAAAAAATTTTGTGAGTAAACTTCTTTCACACTTTTTTATCTCATTGAACCATAATGTTGGTGGCAAAAACATATTTGAATTTAATTACTGACCCCCCCCCTACCCCCGCCCCGCCCTCCAAGTCTTCTTAATTTACTAGTGTGAGCTAAGACGCGAGTCGGAGGGCGTGTCGAGGCTGCAACTGTCTTTATCCTTACTTGAGAAAATCTTCATAGGAATCATTTACCGCGAAAATAAAGACTTAAAGTCTGTGCTTTTACTGTTTTTACCCGTCAGCCCAAAAAAGAGACTAATGTTTAACGGGCGTATGTATGTATGTTTATTTCTTTGTTTGAACCCCTAAACGGTTTAATGGATTTTGGAGTGCAAGGCATCGTTAGATTCGTGTTGATCTCGTGAGTGATGCAGGATACATTTTCCCAAAAAAAGGATAAGTTTTTATGCCGGCGAATATTAATATAGTTCATCTTCATATCAGCTCATATACGTCCCCACCGAGGAGCTGGAGCCTACCCTGAATTAGGGCGATCGGGCATCAGTCAACCACGCGGGCCCAGTGCGGGTTGGTCGACTTCACACACAACCTTCGAGTTTCTTCGCAGGTGTGTGTGCAGGTTTCCTCACGATGTTTTCCTTCACCGTTAAAGCAATCGGTGAGTATATGTACGTTCAAAAGATCGTAAAACTCATTGGTTCATTAGCTGTCCGGATTTGAATCCGGCACCTCTGGTTACTCCTAACCGAGTCCTTACTGGTTGAACCACCAATATAGTTACATTGTGACTATCATATTATTATTATTTTTAATCCATATAGTGGATGCCCGTGAATTCGTTCCCGCTTTATAATCTTGTTCCGTTGGAATTTCGAAAAATCCATCCTTATTCCTTGTCCACATTATAAAGAAAACGTCTGTGGAAAATTTCATCTTTCTAGGTCCAAGGGTTGGGCGTTGATGAGTGAAGGAGTGAGTGAGTGAGTGAATGTCAAGAATGTTTAGTTTCAAACGACCAAGGAGTGAAGAAAGTATTGTGATGGCAAGAAAAATCTTACACTTATAGTCTAAAGTCTTACACTGATAGTCTAAAATCTTACACTAATAGTCTAAAATCTTACACTAATAGTCTAAAATCTTTGGGGAGGCCTATATGATGATACGAGTAACGAATAGTCTAAAAAACAAAACAAAACAAATGAATTCATGTATGTGTCTGTGTGTGTTTCCGGTGCTCTAGTTCTCAAACTACAGAAGTACAGGACAGATTTGGCTAAAATCTGGGTACTTATACCTATTATTTTATACCTCCAGCAGTTTTTTTTTTTAATTTCACCAATCTTGATTTTTTAGAATAGCCACCACAGTGAAAGGTCACGGATCATTATTTTTACTTAAAAATTGCTACAATGATTTTGATGAAAACTCGGTATACGTAACTATATCTTCACAGTTCACATGTCCTACAGCACGCGGTCGTTCATTATTCTAAAAAAAATCGGAAAAAGGTACCTCCCATACAAATCCCGATTGTTTGTTACATTTTTTTTCGAAAATGAATATAACGATTTTAACTAAACTTTGTGAATAAGTAGTTCATTAGTAAGGCCTATACTATCAGAAAACATCCAAGTAAGGTACCTCTCATAAAACCCAAATTATTTGTAAACTTTTCATCAAGCCTGATATAATGTATAATTATTTTCTTGTACAATAAAGAGTTTACAAACAAACAAACAATGTACCTTACTTTTCTTTGCTAGGTATTGAGTAAGTAAAATGTTTATCCGACGCTCTTACGGTGAAGGAAAACATCGTGCGGAAACCTTCACACGCCTGCAAAGAAACTCGAAGGTTGTGTGTGAAGTCGACCGACCCGGTTGTGCCGCGTGTGGCGTGGTCGACTAAGGCCTAATCGCCCTCATTCATGGTAGTCTCGAGCCCCTCGGTGGGGACGTATGTGAGCTGATATGGTATGGAGTGTAATGTTGATTTGTGTATGCAAAACTACGACAGACGCTTAAGGCTTCACGAGAGAGTATGCACTGCGTGACTGTACGTATTTTAAGTCCATCTTTTTTATGTATGTACATATTTAAGTCCACCTTTGTATACGTCTTTTCTAATTGTTTTTTGTGTAAATATTTGTTTGTTCCTTATGGAAAGATTTTTGTTTTCTACGAAACAAGTCATCATATCAGCTTATAATACTTCCCCACCGAGGGGCTCGAGCCTACCTCTAATTAGGGCGGAATTTAACATGTTTTTTATACTCTACATTTGAAGGATTTGCCAAGATCAAAAGCCAAAATCCAATAGATTTAAAATATGAATTTGCAATGAAAATTAAAAAGTTTTGGTTTTTAATGAACATTTACAAAATCTCAATTTAATTGATTACGCTAAACAAGTGTAAAAAAACATACATACAGTGGAACATAGAACCTCCTCCTTTTTAGGGTTCCGTACCCAAAGGGTAAAAACGGGACCCTATTACTAAGACTTCGTTATCCGTCCGGCTGTCTGTCTGTCTGTCTGTCCGGCTGTCACCAGGCTGTATTTCATGAACCGTCATAGCGAGACAGTTGAAATTTTCACAGATGATGTATTATTTCTATCGCTGCCATAACAAAAAATACTAAAAATTAAAAAAGTGAAACACTTAGTATGAAATGTAGCATTTTTAATTTTGTTATTTTCTAAAAAAAAATGTAGATACTTAACCGATTTTAATGTAATTTACATGATACCAACCTGCGAAGCCCTATCGAATAAGGATCACGAAAATCGGTTAACATTGGGAAAAAAAATCGCGTAACGTGCACACAAAAACTTAAAGTCAAATTGAAAACCTCCTCCTTTTTGGGTGTCGGTTAAACATAACAATTATTTTGCGATGCCCTGCACGTAACCGCGGGTGATGCTTAACTACCGGCCAAGTGTGAGTAGGACCAGCCCAACGAGGGTTCCGTACTATCACGCCTCTCTACACAGTATAATAATAAAAAAATAATTAAAAAAAAACCTTTTATTTTTTACTAAATAAAAATACACAATTAGTATTTTTTTGTTAACTACGTTATTTTAACTACGTACTTAGGAACTTTAATATATTAATGTTTTCATTTTGTGTAGGTAAGAACCCCTCGTGTTCGAAGGTGAAGGCCTCCTCCAGATTTCCAGGTCTCCCTGTTCTTTGCTGTTACCATCCACTCTTTGCCAGCCACTTGTATGATATCATCTGCCCACGGTATAATAATGACACATATTTATTTCAATCAAAAGATTAACGACAGAATATTTTTTTTTATTTTAGTTCGGCATCCTTGGACGCTATCGACCGACGCGCCCGGAGACTCATTGGCGACGAACAGCTTGTCAAAAACAAGCTTCAAAGCCTTGAGCATCGCCGCAAAGTTGCCTGTCTTTCGGTTTTCTATCGAATTCATTTCGGAGAGTGTGCTCAAGAACTTCATGACCTCATTCCCCCAGCTCCATTCCACCTTCAGTCAACGAGACGCCTGGGCCTCCCCATTCCAGCCCTTTGTTTTTGATATTCAACCTATACGCACGAAGCGTTACGCTTCCTCATTTAATATGCAGACAGCGATGGAGTGGAACTCCTTGCCTGCGTCTGTGTTTCCCGACTCAACAATTTGGGGATCTTCAAGGCGAGAGTGAATAGGCATTATTTGTATTTGCGTATACCATACTTGACTATATCTTCACTTACCATCAGGTAAGATATAGTCAATCGCAATCAAATTGTTAATAAAAAATAGAAAAATCCTTAGCGCGTATACGACTCACACTTAGCTGGTTTTTATTATTTTTTGTTTTAAATTAGGATGCATTACTATAATCACACTGAGGTTGAGGCTTATTTTCCAGCGGCTTCCAAAAAGGAGCAGGTTCTCTGTTTTTTTTTATGTTTGTTACCTCATAACTTTTGACTGGGTTAACCGATTTTTATGATTCCTTTTTTATTTGAAAGCTAGTGCTTTCCGTGTGGTCCCATACAAATTTTATCAAAATCGGTGTAGTTATTTATAAGAAAATGAACAAAAACCAAAAATAATAATGCAAAAATGTACTTAGTTATTGCGATGGAAGTCGGTTTTTTTATCGTGTTTAGCGTTTTCAATTATTGTATTACTTTTTTACGATAGAGCAATCACAAATAATATTAAAAAGACACCTTTCTTTTCTTGGGTAATTATCTTATTTTTAATAATTATTTTTTATACGTAAAATGTTCTGTGAAATTTTCAGTCAGCTACCTATTACGGTTCAAAAGATACAGCCCTGGACGAACCAACGGATGGCTAGAGACTCAACAATAGGGTCCTATAGTTACACTCTGGGTACGGAACCTTAACAACAAGAATAATATAATCCCGCCCGCCCAGAACCCGTCGGAACAGCTCCCGACGGCGGGCGGCCCGCCCTTCGCAAAAACAGGAAAACGGAAGCAGAAAAACAAGAAAAATAAATGAACACAATTCATTTTTTTTGTATTCATACCTTATAGAGATATAGTTACACAAAATATACTACAAATAATTACAACATTAAAATTATAGTTCCAATGGCATTTAGATTTCAGTTATATTATTATTGCATAGATACCTACCTATTTTACCTAATTACATATTATTTACTTAAAAATCAAAGAATTAAGTAGTTAATTTTACAGTTAAATACATTAGTATGAATCACAAAACTATTATTTACATCTCAGCTACTTAATTGTAATTTAAGCCTACTTTGTACAAATGACTAGAGTTAAGTTACCTAAAGGTCGCACCTTTAATAATACTGTTAATATTATTTTACAGCAAAAGTATACATAAAACGGTAAATCTAAACAGAGGATAAAAATGAAGATGTAGTTGTACTTCTGAACCTATTTAATAATATATTTACACGTTTATTTTATTACGGACTGACTCACCGGCTCACTCTTTTCTAAAGAACTTCAACAGGACACTGCCATTTATTTTTCTTACAACTTCAACTGTTATATTTTTACAAGCTTTTATTTAAAAGTTCGTATAAATCTTGCGATCGATTTTAGAGCGACTTCCAGGGGTCCGATTGAGCTGAAATTTGGTTTAAAACCGTATTATCGGTGAGCTGATGATGAACTACGAAGGTGGAAATAAGGTCCCAGGATCTTCTATTATTTTCAATCAAATCATAAGAAATATGCTTTTTTAAATTTAGTATCAAGCACACTGAACTTAAAAACTCTTCTATAGGTTCACGAGAGCGTCAATTGCTCAACGGCAAGGGCCGCTACCACCTGTCCGGGAAGTCGTGGTTCGAGTCCTACCACGTAGCAATGAGTTTTCGAATTTCGATCTCATATGTACGTTTATCCGACGCTCTTACGGTGAAGGAGTGAGGAAACCTGCACACGCCTTCGAAGAAACTCGAAGGTTGTGTGTGAAGTTGACCAACCCGCACTGGGCCCGCGTGGTCGACTAAGGCCCGATCGCCCTAATTCAGGGTAGACTAGAGCCCCTCGGTGGGGACGTATATATGATCTGATGTGATGAGGTACATATAATGAAACGGTAACGGGGCCGTGTCTGTACATGAAATATTTTTAGAAAATAATAAATAACTATGGTGGACATTACTAACGACATAGAGGCCAAAACAACAAGTTTTGGAATTTTTGTCTGTCTGTATTTTCGCGCATCACGCGATGAATTTTGATGAATTTTTTTATAGTGGTTCCTTATAGCCCGGTATAAAACCTCCACGCGGTCAAAGTCGCAGGCACAGCTAGTTTCAAATAAAAGCTTGTCTTTAAAAGTTTTAAGGTTTTTCGAATTATGCTTATTTATTAGTAATTAAATGCCAGCCGTAGATAAAACAACTTCTTCTTTTTCACTGCGTTCTGTTTTAAGTTTTAAATAAAGTAGATAACTTAAGTTCGAGTTAATGTTATATTTGGCACGTATTAAATTTTATCTTATTTTTCTTATCTAATTTACGGACGAAATTTGCATTTAAATTATGTGAGGAGATCATTGAACACATATTTAAAAATACAACTTTATACACTTTTACTCCTGGCCATCAAATTTAACTGCTATTTTTTTAAAGTTAAGCAAGCATTCGACATTCATTCGCTACAATATTCATTTTAAAAAATAACAAAATCCTTTAAAAACAAAAGAAAACAAACTTACTGGTACGTACTTGTTCTGCAAGTATTGCAAACACTTTAAACACTCGGGTCAGACAGGGTGATTCAGTACGGAGGTGAGATACCCCCGTTTAGATATCTTCACCTTCCCCAATCATCAGGCGGTCCATTACCTTGGTGCAGAGGAGAAAACGCACTTCTCCTTGGCTCCACTGGAGATTCCTGGGAACCAATTATTGATTCAATTGAGAAGCCATTGCGAGATCTTTTGCTCCTTGTTTCTGTCGTTTCTGACATCCTTGGTGGCAATGGGACGGGTCTTAAAGTCGCTGGTGGAGGACGTGGTAATGATAGTAGTGGGGTTGGAGGCAGGTAGCATGGCAGAGGTAGGAGAGGAGCATAGGCTTCCCTAGCCAGCATTGCCACAACTGCGTGCGCATGCTGCAACGATGGAGCCGGTCTTTTGTATCTCTTCCGCCGTCGCAGAAAACTGCCATTGTCAAACATATCTTCAGCTAAAGGATCCAACGTCCAATAATTCCCTTTACCTGGATTACCAGGCTCTCTGGGGATCTTGATAAAACAGTCGTTCAAACTCAAGTTGTGCCTGATGGAGTTCTGCCACGCAGGAAACTTTTCGCGGTAATAAGGAAACCGTGTCATGATGAACTCACAAATGCCACTCAGGGTCAACTTTTTGTGCGGTGATTGGAGTATTGCCATTGTGATTAAGGCTATGTAGGAGTAAGGTGGTTTGATGAGCTGCGATGAGGATTTCTGCTTTGGTTTCTTTGGTGATGATGGTTTGATGTCGTTTGGGCTGGACGCGTCGTATCTTTCAGAGTCGCTGGACGGCGGCGGTAGTTCAGGAGTATCTTCATCAACGGAGACGTAAGTATCGTCTTGAGGGTATTCTTCTCTGTCGTCTCGTAGATAATGAGGGATATAGAGTCGTGGTGGTGGTCGCAGGTCCAGAGGAAGGTCTCCTTCGATGATCATGTCGCGGTATTGGGTGAGGTCACAATCTTCCATGCTGGCGTCACATGTCAGTAGGTGCGATAGGGCGCGTGGCGCGTCGCGGACTGTTGAGCGGCTCGGCCGGCGGGCGCTCGGTGCGGTGGCTCCGCCCCTCAAGGGGGCTCCGACTCATCCGTCCACCTCCACCTCTCCCCCCTCGTTTACGTTCCAGTAAACACAACAATTGTCGTTATTATTACTGCGGGTCGGAGCTTTGTGCATGAATTTCAGGCCGTTGACTAATAATTATTAGAGCTCTGCCAATGATATCGCAAGACAAGCGATTCGCTAACGCTCGCTTATTGTTTTAACTTTTTGTGGTCTGTAGAGTTTTTTTACGGTTTCGTGAATCTTTGCTGTATGTATACGTAAGTATTATACGGGGTGTAACAAAATTGGTTGAGATTCCGTAAAATGGGGCTTCTACACATCCAACTGAACAACTTTTGTTCTACAAGTTTGCTGAAATCGCAAAAAAAAAATAATTAAACTATTCATGCAAAACGATTAGGTGATTATTTTATTTTATTTTCATAGAGTGTCGACATTGTTTTTTTCGAATTGACTATGGGTTCTTTGGGGAAAGTTGTTCAGTGTGATGAGTAGAAGCTGCAGTTAACGGGTCCTCTAGATGACCATGTGTGATTTATCCCTGAACATTATTATTTATTTCTGTTCCTTGTAATAGGAGATCGGACTGCATCAAAAATAAATTATGAAATATGATTTCCTAAATTGCTCTCCTCTTGAAGTTTCAAAAAACCTTATTTTTTTTGTTTTTACATCACCTCTTTAATTTTTAATTGATCAAATTCACAAAATAAGTTCGTCAATGACGCTAAAAACCTATGACTTTACTTGTGGGTATTTCAAACATTTTTAGAACAAAATATCGTTTTTGACTTATCATAAAAAGTAAGGAAAATGACTAGCAGTCCGATCCCCTATTGTCATATACTGACATATTATTATACTTCACTTATTGGACGTGTTTGAATACAATGAGTTAAACTAACTTTATTCTTGAGGAGCTTAATTTAGAAAAACCAAAATATTGTCATCATATGGACTGCCCAAGACAGATGCTGTAATTGGGTAGGTATAGGTACCTACTCTATAATCACATCAGCTCATTATACGTCCCCACCGAGGGGCTCGAGCCTACCCTGATTTAGGGCGATCGGGCCTTAGTCGACCACGCGGGTTGGTCAACTTCACACACAACCTTCGAGTTTCTTGGTAGATGTGAAAGAACGTCGGATAAACGTACATTATGCAATCGAAATTCAAAAACATATTAATACGTGGCAGGACTCGAACCACGACCTCCCGGATAGGCGGAAGCGGCCCTTGCCGTTGCACCACCGACGCTCTTGCGCTACCTACTTAGTCGCAAAGATTCGGTAAAATAAAAAAAATATCTTCGTCTAAAATCAGAACCCCAAAATATAACGAGAACGTAATAAAAAGCGTTAAGTTAAAAAAAGATCATATAAAAAGCGACAAAAGAAATTGTTTACAATGTTATGTATAAGGGATCCCTTAATCTCGCTCCACTAAAGGAGTTGGCGTGCCCATTGAAGGAAAAATCTCATAAAATGAATTCTGCCACTCCATTCAGGTATACATCTCCGAATAAAACTTGCGTAAAAAATATCTGTGAAGCGTTTGACAATACGGAGCGGGACTCCAGAAAACCCTCGTATATGTTTCCTACCAAAACATTTACCCCTCGGGCGTTGAGGGAAAAGCTACACGTGCGAGAGAGACCACCGATAGGTTAGAAAGAGATAACAAAGTTTTCTAGCCAATGAGTGGCGAGCGTTTGTTGGGCGGAGTCGGGCAAAGCTAACATGTCAGGGCGTGGCAATAGATCCTATTATTGTCTGGCAAGGCAAATAATATTTTGCACAATGTACACATTGGGTTGGGGGGTTAGGAGGGGGGTTGCTAATTTATTCCCAACTTCGGTTACGGGTTGTTTTTCAGCTTTGCGAGGCTGTTATTTAAATTGGACGCCCGGAGTTATTTGTATGTAGCCGTCGGATAGACATTGTTCGTGTAATGAAGGAATTTCGATATTCTCTTGTTTGTTGTTGCCGAAACGTTCTGGATTGTAGACAATATGTACCTATTTGACAGTTTTGTCGTGTTTTGCTGTAGCCCGATATCGGGTTGCGGATCCGCGGAGGATAGTGGTGAAACTTTTAACTTTTTTAAGGTTGGTGACTTTAAATTAGTTCTTGATAGCAAAGGATATGAATGTACTTACTCGTGATTACAAACAACTTTCCCAAAGAAACTATATGTCAAATATGAAAAAAAATGTTTGGTCCTTTATTTATTTTTGTTGATTTAATTAGTTTTTATGTATCGAGGACCAGCAATTTTTTTTCTGATTTGACATATACTTAGTTTCTTTGGGAAAGTTGTTTGTAATCACGAGTACATGCATACCTTTTGTTATCAAGAACTAATTAAAAGTCACCCTGTATATATTAGTACTAACATACAGTAGGTATATGGACACTCCCTGCCGCTCTCTAGATTGCGACCTCACCCCCTCGTCACCCAGATTGATGCAGATTGGTTACAGTTTGGTTGTCGAACGTAAAGCATTTCGCCGCCATTTTGTTTGTTCCTTCATTCGGTTTTGTAATGTCATTTCTGGGCCGTTGTATGAAGTGTCCAGGGTGTGGTTCTGCTAAAGGTTTGAGCCGCTATCTCCTGTCCGGGAGGTTGTGGTTCGAATCCTGCCACGTACCAATATGATTTCGAATTTAGAACTCATATGTACGGTACGTTTATCCGACGCTCTTACGGTGAAGAAAAACATCGTGAGGAATCCTGCACACATCTGCGTAGAAACTCGCAGGTTGTGTGTGAAGTCACACCCGAGGCTCGATCGCCCTAATTCAGGGTAGGCTCGAACCCCTCGGTGGGGACGTATTATGAACTGATATGATGATGATAGTACCTACAGGATAGTTTATGTATATGTCGCAGGATAATCGCAAAATCAGTCGTTTCGCGAAAATACTAGGAATATTGCATACTATGGAGTAGAAAACTCCTAATAAAACCAAGTCGGATGGAGCCCCGCTTCGTTAAATAGGTTAGGTTTTGTTAGCATGTCTTTTTCTACCGTAAAAAGTTCGATTTGGTTTTATTCGGAGTTTTCTACTCCACAGTGTGCAATATTCCTAGGATTTTCGCGAAACGACGGATTTTGCTATTATCCTGCGACATATACAAATACAAAGGCCAAATTCCACTTGAGCCAGTCATTAGGTGATAAACAAAGCCAAAGGGGTACCAAAAGGTGTCTGGAAGAGACTATTTAATGGTAACTAAGTTTTTTTTTCATGCTAGACCTGACCGCTGTTTATTTTTCCCAGAGACGCATTAGTTCAAGTGATGAGGTTAAGAGCGTATTTACAAAATCTGTTCCCATACAAATTTAAAATTACTACTTCTTGAAAACGGATAAGCCAATTCTAATGAAATTTTTTACACACATAAACAAGTCCCAAAACTTTAGTTTGTGAATAGATTTACATTTTAAATTAGTGGTGTCACTTAATATGAGTTACTAAAAGGTAAAACCTAATGTTTTTTAAAATAAACAATTTCGAAAACAAGCAAACTAGAATTTCGTGACTTTCTTATGAGTACAAATTTTCATTAGAATTGGCTTATCCATTTTCAAGAAGTAGTAATTTTAAGTTTTTATGGGAAACGATTTTGTGAATTCGCTCTTAAATCTCACGTGGAATGTGATCTTGCAAATTGAAATGGGTGCACTATAGCAACTTATACAGGGTGTAAAGAAACTGGTGTAGGACCCGTAAACTGGGGATTCTACTCATCATACTGAACAACTTTCCCCAAGGAACCCATATTCAATTCTAAAAAAAAAATTGGACCCTGCATACTAAATAAAATACACAAAATTAGTCGATCAGCTGATCGATTTGTATAATGAAGACAAAATTTTTTTTTTTGCGATTTCAGCAAAGTCGTAGAACAAAAGTTGTTCAGTATCATGAGTAGAAGTCCCAGTTAACGGGACCTACACCAATTTTGTTACACTCTGTATAGTGTTGTCACTTAACAATAGTTATTAAGGGTTTTCATAATAATCTTAAAAGTTAATCTTTCTTAAAATAAAGAATTTCGAACACAAGCAAACTAGAATTTAGTGACTTGCTTAAAAGTACAAAGTTTCATTAGAATTGACCTATCTATTTTCAAGAAGTACCAGTAATTTTAAGTTTGTGTAGGAAACGATTTTGTGAATATGCTCTTAACTCTTACGTGGAATGTGATCTTGCAATTTGAAATGGGTGCACTATAGCAACCTATATATGCCTAGTAACGAATTATATGCCATACGGTTATTCACGCATCTCTGCACCAAGAACGAAAACTTTAGAAGAAAAAAACGCTAAACACGTTAAAAAACCGACTTCCATCGCAAAAACTTAGAACATTCATCATATCAGCTCCTATACGTCCCCACCGAGGGGCTCGAGCCTACCCTGAAGTACTTAGTACATTATTGCATTATTATTTTTTGTTTTTGTCAATTTTCTAATAAAGTTGGTTTATAAAGTTTTTGGTTGGTGGTAGGGCATTTTCTAAGCCCGCCTGGCTAGCTACCACCATCTTATCTAAGTCTTGCCGCCAAATATCAATGTTGATATCATTGGTGTGTTCCGGCATGAAGATAAGATAGCCAGTTCCCCATTGCGTTGGGGAATCTTGGTAAGCCCGCTTCCATCTTCGGCAATATCGTCACTTACCACCAGGTGAGATGTTGTCAAGGGTTTACCAATTGTGAATAAAAAAAAAAAAAAAAAAAAAGTACTATACCGATTGTGATAAAATTTATATGGAACCACACGGGAAGCACTAGCTTTCAAACAAGAAAATAATCATAAAAAATCGGTTTATCCGGTCAAAAGTTCTGAGGAAACACACATAAAAAAAACATACAGACGAATTGAGAACCTCCTCCTTTTTGGAAGGCGTTTGAAAAGACAACAACGCGAGCATAATGTTTTTTTTAACGAGATCGTCATAAAAAGTCTACACGAGTATCAGAGTGCTAGATCTATAGGTATAAAGAGACCGTCGTAGAAAAGAAGTCAACGCGAGCATCGTGCTACGCCTTAAGAGGTAGTCTTAGAAAAGAAGTCTACGCGAGCATCGTGCTACGCCTTACTAGGTAGTCTTAGAAAAGAAGTACGCGAGTACCGTACTACGCCTTACGAGGTAGTCATAGGAAAAAAGTACGTGACTACCGTACTACGCCTTACGAGGTAGTCTTAGAAAAGAAGTACGTGACTACCGTCCTACGCCTTACGAGGTAGTCATAGGAAATAAGTACGTGAGTACCGTACTACGCCTTACGAGGTACTCATAGAAAAGAAGTACGCGAGAACCGTACTACGCCTTACGAAGTAGTCATAGAAAAGAAGTCAACGCAAGCACCGTGTTACGCCTTTGTAGGTCGTCATAGAAAAGAAGTCAACGCAAGCACCGTGTTACGCCTTTGTAGGTCGTCATAGAAAAGAAGTCAACGCAAGCACCGGTTTTACGCCTTTGTAGGTCGTCATAGAAAAGAAGTCAACGCGAGCATTTTGCTACGACCTACGAGGTCGTCATAGAAAAGAAGTACGCGAGAACCGTACTACGCCTTTGGAGGTTGTCATAAAAAATAAGTCAACGCGAGTATCTTGCTACACCTAACGAGGTACTCGTGGTCATAGAAAAGAAGTCAACGCGAGCATCGTACTACCTGACCACAAGCAACGTTATGTGACGCCTATGGTGTAAAGAAACAGCGCCGTTACATTTTTAAAGTTCCGTAGACCCTATGTACTCTTAAAATATCATTCCGTCCGTCCTTCCGTCACTTACAGACGTTTACAGCGTCATTATTTGTTTGTTTGTTTGTTTGTAAACTCTTTATTGATCTTTGTTACAAAACTTAAAAAATATATTATATAAAAAGGCGGACTTATCCCTTACATTTACATTTTGAAACCAAATTTTAGGAAATTTCGTACACTAATAGTTGGAATCATCATGTCATCCGAAAATCGTCCACTGCTGGACAAAGGCCTCCCCCAAGAATTTCCACGTAGCGTAGGCAGGCCTCCCACACGGTGAACCTTCGACCTGGTAAAGACCGCGGGAAGCCGATGGATGCGGGCAGCGCAGGACCGTTCGGTCGCCGTGGAATATTTGAAATATCGAAATCCATTTAGAATAATCAAAAAAATATAAATTTATTTTTTAGGGATTTATAAAAAGGTGGAAATTGATTTATGTTTCGAATACACATCCTCGTTCAGGTTATCGTTGAATAGGTTTTTAACAACACCTTTTTGTCATAACTTTCAGTTTGCAAGAGACCTATCAGAATCGTTAACAAAGAGTCCCACATAACGTTTATAAATGATTTGACCTAGAAACTTTTAATTACCCATGTAAGAGGATCTTAAGTTAAAACTCTCAAAAATAATATATCAGTTTTTTTATTTTATTTTACATTTTAGTTTAATTGGAAAACTAACAACTAATTTATCAGAATAAAAAATTACATAGAAGACAGAAACCTACTTAAAAATCTAATAAAAACATGTTATAAGAGGTATCCTGTGATAAACAGTTTTCAAGTTCATTATATCATATCAGCCAAAAATCGTCCACTGCTGGACAAAGGCCTCCAAAATTTCCACGACGACCGGTCCTGCGCTGCCCGTATCCAGCGGCTTCCCGCGATCTTCACCAGGTCGTTGGTCCACCGCGTCGGAGGCCTGCCTACGCTACGTTTTTCACGGTCGCCACTCTCAATTTTGCGCGCTAAAATAGAATGAGAAACTAAACTTTTCCGAGCGTGTGAGGTGAAAAAGTAGCTTTTCACCGTCACCAAAAAAACAATAATAATCTATACAATCTTTATCCTTCTCCAACACATTAGGAGGAAACGCGGGCGCCATTTTTTTTCTATACAAAAGTAGTCCCCTGTTTCCAGCCTGGATAATGACAATAGAGCAAAAATGTTATTTCCATCAAACCTATATCTACCATGTTTAATTTTTTCCTATATTCTAATTATAAAATAAGAAGTACGAGCTTTCAAAAACTGAGAAAATCGCTCAATTGAAACATCATTTTCAGACATCCACCAAACAAATTATACGCATATATTAACAATAAGTAAAAACGTAGAGGCGAAGGTAGAGCGTTTTTTAAATGATTTTTGAAAAAAATATTATTATTACTCAAGTGTTGGAAAAGGAAATAGGGGACTACGAAATGCTGTTTTAGTCAATTTTAGTGCCTATTATCGGTCTGCGCTGCAGTTCTCCCTTTTTTTGCTGTAAACGGAGAGGTTTGTTGGAGGGAGACAGCAACATTTTATTCAAATACCTATTCTTTAGACCGCGTTGCCTCTTAATGTTATCTATCAAGTATCCAAGAGTGGATTTTGTGTGATCCACCCCGATCTTGCGGCGCGCGGGCAAACATAGCAATTGGCAAGATAAGCAAGTGGATGGGATAAGCTGGTGGATTATCCGCATGTATGCTGCTTAAAGTAAACTTTTGTAGACGCTCTTGTAGGTTTAGTAAGTAAGTATGTGGAAAACCGGCTAAGTACGAATCGTCGCGCAACACTGGTTCCGTATATTTTCACATCTTTTAGAACGGAACCCTAAACTTATCTGTCCTTATCCAACCCTTGAGTGGAATGGCTTAATAGTAAGTCCATTCGGTTTAAACCAGGAGGTCGCAGGGCCGATTCACTTTGATCTATTCTAAGAATTGTTTAGTAAAATACATAGTAGCCTCCTGTCACATACTCACACACACACACACACACACACACACACACACACACACACACACACACACACACACACACACATCACACACACACAATATTCTGTTATATGTTCTTTGTTTATATTATTTTTCTTTAATCTTTTTGTTGTTTTCCACTTCTTGTAATAATCACTTAGTTTCTTGGCCGCCACTTTTTAAATTTGTTTTATGTTAATGTTCTTTTGACCGCCACGAGACAGGCCTAGCCTAGTGTGGGGTCACAGATAACTTGTATTTCTTACATAACTTCGAAAATAAAAAAAATATGTCTTTTATGTCTTTTTTATGTCTTTTATCTAACTTCTAACTTTGGTACGTCATTTTCTAAGCCGGCTAGCTACCACCATCTTATATAAGTCTTACCGACAACTGCATTGATGCGTGTTCTGGCTTGAAGATAATCAGTGACAGTGTATATTTATGTCACGGCTAAAGGTGGGTGTGAACATAAACTTAAGATTAGCCGGCTAAAGTTGTTTGGGTAAAGTCCGATTATTAGTTGGTATTCGGCGTTTAACCGTTCACAACAAGGTCTACCCAACCCTGGCTGGGTCATGTTTTGGGTGGTGAGCGAGCGATATTAGGTTCGGTCAGGTTTAATTGATTTTGCAGTCGAAGAGGCTCCCCCCCCTGTACTGAGCGTCGGTGGCGTAATGGCAATGACCGCTACCTCCTGTCCGGGAGGTCGTGTTTCGAACCCTGCGACGTACCAATGTGTTTTGGAATTTCGATTTTATATGTACGTTCATCCGAAGCTCTTACGGTGAAGGAAAACACTGTGAGGAAACCTGCACACACCTGCGAAGAAACTCGAAGGTTGTGTGTGAAGTCGACCAACACGAACTGGGCCCGCGTGGTCGACTAAGGCCCGATCGCCCTAATTCAGGATAGGCTCGAGCCCCTCCTCGATGGGGACCTAGAGTAAGTTCCCTAAATATGGACCCCCATATCGTTATCGTTAAATAAAACTCAACATTTTACAGATTGTGAAAGTCTTTTATTCTCAGTACCAAGGTAATATATTTAAACATAACAATATTTTATCAAAAATAGAAAAATGATCAATTTTATTAACGAAATCACTCGTTTTTTAAAAGTTGGTAAAAAAGGCACTTCCAAAAATGGCACTTTTTATGGACTACCAGGTTTTTAATATGGCACCTGGGCCTGGGTATATAATATGGACCATCATTTTACAATAACACTCACTAATTAAATTGGCACACCGAATGTTTTAGATGCTTTCTTGTAACCCATTATTTCTTCCTGTACGACTAAAATGGCCATACTCATGGAATCTCTATTCCATTGTTGTCGTTTTGGTTTGGAAGCCATATTCTGTAAATAAGTAAAATGTAAATATTATAATATTTTTAGGGTTCCGTATCTCGAAAGGAAAAAACGGAACCCCTAGGATCAAGAGGAATGAATTTTATTTACAATATTTTTTTATATTATATTTTACTTGACATGTTATTTTATATTCACACTGATTTAATTATTATTTTACTTATTTATTTTTTCAATGAATTTTATATACAAATATTTTTTATATTTTAGGTATATTTTAAATTGTAAATTGTACTACTTGTTCGAACACAGTTAACTATTGTTAAAGAAATAAATAAATGAGATGAAATAAATAAATAGAAAAAGAAGAAGAAAAATTTATATTTCTCTTTGTGACTTTTTAAATCCATTATATTTCACTGTCGTACATCTAAACGTCTGTACAAAATTTCAGTCAATCGGAAAGCGGAAAAAAGTAAAACTTAAAAGATTTGATTTCAGCACACAGAATGACACTGAGACAGGTGAAGCCATATAAAAATAAAAATTAAAGAAAGATCTATGAAATGTACCACATGCACATAATATGGACCCCTGGTCCATATTTAGTACTTGCTTAGTAGTCCATATTTCAAAACAGTTACTTTTTGAGGTTATGATTGCGTAAAAAAATATTGCAAGGAGGTGTGGTTATATGCGATATCACAAATATCTCTCGATAAAATTATGCTTCTTATATATATATATATTACTAAAACTGAAATAATAACAATATGGTAGTAATATTCTTAAGAAACTCACCAAAAAACTTCATCAAATGAAGGCAAAGTGATGAAATTGTTGCCACTTACGCACACGTGAAAATATGGCCGCTGTGTTCGAGGAGCACCAAGATGCGAGGCGCGGGCATTAAATGTTGCTAACTTCATTGCGCTAGCAGCACCGCCTATCGAGTTAGGGTGGGAGTCCATATTGCAAGACTAGTCCATATTTAGGTATCTTACTCTATATGAGCTTATCAGATTGATGAATTGATGACTTATCTGTTTTATTGCTTTACGTACAGTCATGTGCAAAAGGTACTTAATAAAATAACTGATAATCTGATAATGATACGATCAGTAATTTTATATCAGATTATGAAACGCTTTTGAAAGCGTTAGGTCATTTTTGTATGAAGACCGGCATAGTAGCTATAATAAATTGGCTTTTTTCGAAGCGGCCACGCACGATTTTACCCTTATACTAGCTGTCCCGGCGAACTTCGTTCCACCTTACACTACGCTACACTACCAGCGCCATCTGCCGGGCTGATTTGTGAATCTAAACCATCTTCAAACCCCCTGGAATACACACAAAAAATTTCATTAAAATCGGTCCAGCCGTTTAGGAGGAGTTCAATGACTAACACACGGACAGAAGATTTATATATATAGATGTATTTATATTACCCTTTTACTTATATTTTAACCTTTTTTATTTTGTATACATTTTTTTATAAATCCACCATTGATGAGCCCTTGGCATCATCTCACCTGATGGTAATGGTAAGTGATTAGCGCTTTGGCGTTTAAGAGAATAAAAACAAAATTGAAATTCATTGTTTCTTTATAAGTGAAGCACCGTTTAACCGCCTCCGTAGCTCAGTGGCAAAGTTCACTGGCTTTACACATGAGGTCGCGGGTTCGATTCCCGGCGGGGTCAATTGTAAGACTCGGTTTGGTTGGTGGTAGGGCATTTTCTAAGCCCGCCTGGCTAGCTACCAGCATCTTATCTAAGTCTTGCCGCCAAATATCAATATTGATATCATTGGTGTGTTCCGGCATGAAGATAAGATAGCCAGTTCCCCATTGCATTGGGGAATCTTGGTAAGCCAGCTTCCATCTTCGGCAACATCGTCACTTAACACCAGGTGAGATGTTGTCAAGGGTTTACCAATTGTGAATAAAAAAAATAAAAAAAGCACTTTACTTAGCTCCAGATCTTATATTCTACTAGCTGTTTCCCGCGGTTTCACCCGCGTGGACAACGTTTCTATGACATTTCGAGGGTGCGCAGTGCGCGAGCCGCAAGCGGCTCGCGAGCGTGGTAAAGAGTAACCTATGTCTTAATCCAGGTCCTAATCTGTCTACCTACCAAATTTCAGCCAAATCCGTTCAGTAGTTTTTGCGGGAAAGCGTAACAGACAGACAGAGTTACTTTCGCATTTATAATATTAGTAGGGATTAGTAGGGATTTATCTTTAAGCATCCCGCCTTCTTAAATCTAAGTTTTATTATTTGATTCCCAACTAGTGATCAATGCTAAAGTTATTATAATAATTTTAAACCACTGATAATTGCTACAAACGGACGCAGAATTTAACTCTTTGATATACGTTCTTAATAGTATTTTAAGATTAGATTATTGTCATGTTTGTCAGCTCATTAGATAGATTAAATCTGTTAGATTGTTTATGTTCGGTGGCGTAACAGCTAGGGCCGCCGCCTCCTGTCCGGGAGGTCGTGGTTTGAATCCTGCACTGTCCTGTACCAATGTAATTTCGAATTTAGATTTCATATGTACGTTTATCCGACGCTCTTACGGTGAAGGAAAACATCGTGAGGAAACCTGCACACGCCTGCGGAGAAACTCGCAGGTTGTGTGTGATGTCGACTAAGGCCCGATTGCCCTTATCCAGGGTAGGCTCGAGCCCCTCGGTGGGGACGTATATGAGCTGATATGATGAATGTTTATGTAAGAAGATTTCTGTTTTGATCTTAATCAAAGCTATAGCTATATAGCTATTAGGTTTCTTTTGCACTGTATTTATATCTGTAAAAAAAAAAATAGAAATTTTGGGTATAAATAGAATTTGGGTAAATATCAATGACTGATTCAAGGATTAATACGTATATTGTTGGGTTCTTTTACCTACTAGTCATGAGTAGAGTGAGCTTCAATACTTATCATTTTCTTTAGAAAGTATTTTGTTTCTAGATGATTTTTTATTACATACGGACAAACACAGATTTTAAATTTTAACCACAACAATACAATAACCGGTCAAAATCGGGCGGTTAACGTTAGCGTTATGTTATGACGTCATTTTAACCGTTGTTAAAATGACATAACTCATATATAACCGGCGATTTGACTGTTCCTGATAGTACTTTAGGGTGAGTTGCACCATGTAACTATAACGATAACCAAACCGTAACCAGCCGTCAAATCCCCGGTTATATCTGGGTTGCGTCATTTTAACAACGGTTAAAATGACGTCATAACATAACGCTAACGTTAACAGCTCGATTTTGACCGGTAATTGTATTGTTATGGTCAAATAACAACGATTTGACGGCTGGGGACGTTTTGGTTATCGTTATAGTTGCACGGTGCAACTCACCCTAGGGTTTGATTATTGTGAATGTGTGAAGGTGTCGTGACACAGGGGACACTGGCGGACACCAAAGCACAGACAGAGGATGTCTGCCAGCCAGCACATAGTTTGCAGCTCAGACCGTGATGGCCTTTCTCGTCCACCCTTGCCCACAACTGTACGATATGTGGCTCACACATATTGCATCAAAGTCCGAGCGCCACCGAATGGCGTCAATTGGCGTCAATTGTCGTCCAAGAAACAAGGAACCAACCCAAGGAACTTTAGTCATACTCAAAAAAATTGGACATTCCATACAAAAATGCACAAAATTGGTCGATCAGCTGATCGATTTGTATGAAGTTTTTTTTTTGCAATTTCAGAAAAGTCATAGAACAAAAGTTAACGGGATTAGTGGACCTACACCAAAGTACGTCATTACATTACGTCATGTACATACGTACAGCGTTACTAACTAGTACATAACTGCAAAACTCCTTAATAACTTTCCTCGTGAAACACAATTACAAGGTGCCTACAACCTACTTTATTTTATTAGTGCCCGATGTTTTAGTCAATACTTTCTCAAAGGAATCTACAGTCAATTCAAAAAAAACATAAAAACAGCTGATTAATTAACTGCGTTATTAACTTCATAAACTTTTCTTGAAAACAACTCCTTTAGAGAAAATAAACGATACGAAGAAAAGAGATTTTTGTTTATGTTATGCGGTATTTATTACGAACTAGCTGTCCCGGCGAACTTCGTTCTACCTTACACTACACTACCCTACCTTACACTACACTACCCTACACTACTCTACCCTACCCAACCCTACACTACACTACCCTACCCTACACTACCCTACCCTACACTACCCTACCCTACCGTACCCTAACTACACTACCCTACCGTACCCTGAAACTAAAATTATTTTTTGACTGATATTTTTTTTTATTGATGAATATGATATTTTAATACTTATTATCCTATTTCGGACGAAGACAAATGCAAAAACACAAAAATCATAAAAAATTAGTCCAGCCGTTCTTGAGTTATAATTATAAATGGTGCAACTAACACCACAGATTACTAATTATGCTAACACGTCTTTCTTTTATATATATAGATTTATACGAAACAAGGAATTTTTTTACAGAGCCATCTATGGTATTGGCGTAATATCAAAGATGGCCTTTGTTCCTGCGGCCCATTTAGTTTATAATCGTTCTATAATATTTCCATAGATGGCGCTAGTAAGAAAAATCTTTGCAACGGTCCCCCACATGTTTTTGACACCGACATTTCATTCTACTGCAGTGTTGCCAACGTAGTGCCAATTCTGTAATGATTTTATTTTTAGCCAAGTTCTGGCGAATTTTGTTCGTACTTACGATCATTGCGCGAAATTGTTCTTAAAAGCTGTTAATCATGATACTAAACAACTTTCTGCAAGGAACAACTGGAGCAAAACCTTCATCTGATCAATTATTAGAACTAGGGTGAGAATTTAGTTCGTCAATTCAGTATAACATCGTGTTTTGCCCAATAGTTTTATTAATTTACCTGTTAATTTTCAAGAAGTACTTGAATTGTGCGTGTAGCGTGTAGGGACTAGGAATCGTATTTGTGTAAATAAGGCCTCTCGATGTTTTAACTACACCTATAAGATAAGGCAAGGGTATGCGGACCGCGGAGGGTCGAAAGTTGGACAGTCAAATATTTTTAATTAACTTACCTATCTATTTAATTTAAATGATATTTTTATATAACGAATCTAATTCGGTAAGTTAGTTTTGCTTCAGTAGGTAGATACATAGCTCTTGCTATGCTGTGTTGTGTGGCACAAGAGTGCGTTGGAGTGCGGGGGTGCGGGTAGGAGGGAGCGGACTAGCAATTTCCCGTAGCGCATGAATGCGCCGGCTGGCATGTTTCATTCGACACGTCTCGTCGGTCATTCACGTTGTGATCTCGTGCGCAACATTCGTTTAATTATTGTCTTATTACAATTTATTATTATTAATTTGTTACAATTTTCGTGAGCTAGCTAAAGTATTTACATTAATAAGGACCCTAAAAAGCGAAAAATTAACAGTGAAAATAGGAATTTTCTGACTGAGTGGACTGAACAATGTTGTTTTTCGTTGCCTGATAGGCCTTAATCTGTATATATAAAAGGAAAAGTTGACTGACTGGTATATCAACGCGCAGCCGAAACCACTAAATGGATTTCGCTGAAATTTTGAATAAGATAGCATTTACCTCGTTGGTATCCGCTAAGAAAGAATTTTGGGAAATGGACACGGGAACGGCATAAAACGGGATCTGCGCGGGCAAAGCCGCGGGCACTCACTAGTTTTTTTTATTTTTTTTATTAAAAATTTTAGTGCGTTTGACTATATCTCACCTGATGGTAAGTGACGATGTAGTCGAGGATGGTACACGCAAACTCAATCAATGCCATAGTTACTTTGTCAAAATAAATATAGTAGTAGAAGTTTCTTTTTTCTGGACTGCGATTAAAGTTTTCAACAAAATGTTAAAATTTACAACAACGCTAACTACCACCATCTTATCTAAATATTGCCGCAAAACATAAATGTTTATACCATAGATATTATGTTCTGGCTTGAAGATAAGATAGCCAGTTCCCCTATTGCATTGGGGAATCTTGGTAAAATCACTTCCATCTCATCGGCAGCATCGCCTTTTACGGATAAAAAGAACATCAAATATTAAGTTCGTTCTTTGATAAATGCTGTCAAACCACTTCGTCAAAGAGACCGCCCTGAAGTTCAATCGTGGCCGACATTGTCGACGCAGCTTTTGAACTCGGGGCGGCCCCTTTGACGGAGTGTTTGACACGAGCCGACAGCGGCAAGCGGCATTAATCAAAGATGCAATTAATTCAGCGAACGAACTAATAATAATCAAAACTGGCCAAGTGTGAGTCTTACTCGCTCGAGGGAACCGAACCGAACGAAAAATCGTTTATGTCTTTTGATTGAAATTAAAAGATTTCAGTGTTGTAATCTTTTTTTTTTATTATTATTTTTTTATTCACAATTGGTAAACCCTTGACAACATCACACCTGGTGGTAAGTGACGATGTTGCCGAAGATGGAAGCGGGCTTACCAAGATTCCCCAACGCAATGGGGAACTGGCTATCTTATCTTCATGCCGGAACACACCAATGATATCAACATTGATATTTGGCGGCAAGACTTAGATAAGATGGTGGTAGCTAGCCAGGCGGGCTTAGAAAATGCCCTACCACCAACCAAACCGAGTCTTACAATTGACCCCGCCGGGAATCGAACCCGCGACCTCCTGTGTAAAGCCAGTGAACTTTGCTTCTGAGCTACGGAGGCGGTTAAAGTTAATCGTGTCAAGGGGTAATGTGGTGCGGAACCCTCGATACGCGAGTCCGATTCGCACTTAGCCGTTTTTTGCTGGGATTGGATTTGCAGCACATTTATACATGTTTATACTTTATACTCGGAATCCGTTGATTTCCGACCTCTAGTTAGTATAACTTTTTTTCGTTGCAAATTACATGTAGCTTATCTTATCTCTTTAAAAGAGTGTGATATTTCAAATCTTCTTTGTTGATAAATTAATCAATTTGAAGAGATGAAAAAATTCGCGTTATTTAAAAAATATGCTAGCAACACTGATGTTGTGCTCGCCTCGCATCGTTCTCGTTCTCGCTTGAAGAGAATCAGATGCAGACCTTCCTTTCCTCACCTTGCCTCGCTCGCTCGCTTGCTTTCATTGCATTGCAGTCAACGCGCGCATGCGTTTCGTGTATGACGTTTAGGAATAGGTTTGTTTATTTCGTGTTACAGTTTCATAATCGGTCGTTGCGTGTGTGTACCATTTAGTTTTGTTTAAAAAAATCTTTATCAAATCATTGAAAATGGAGAGAAATGAACGGAAGGCGACTTCGCGTAATCTGTCCATATCTGTTGATCGCGATTCGAAGTTTTTAGTGCGAAAACTAATCATGGATTTCATCTTGCTATTTTGCGGTAAGTTTAATGTTTTTTTTTACTCTACCGCCTTCGTGAAACTTTTTTATGCGCCAGAAAAAGGTCGTACATATTTATTACACCTGTTTCATTTAGTACTTAAACGACTAGCATCGAAAATTCTTGGAAAGTAGGTATTTTTTGAAATAATTATTTTGTCGAACTTGGCCTAGGTCTTGTAATTAATTATTACCTACTGGATATTTAAACCTTACCCAAAACTTTACAAGAGCAACACACAATCCAATAATATAGGTATTGTAGGTATACAATGTATACATAGGCTTACCATAATTTATGAAGAGCCAAACTGGGACTCAGAACAGCAAGATGCTCATTTTTGCATATTATGATTTTTACAAGATTTTTTTTTCATTTTTTGAACCTACTCTAACTTAGTTATCCCAAGTATATGGCTAAAAACAACACTCAAACTCATTCAGTTTCTATATTAGCCAATGTTATTTTGTATTTTTCACTGGAGTGCACTTTCTTCAGAATCTTTTTGTCTGGCTTAAATTATTCATAAAATTTATCTCATTGCATGACATTTGGTTGGTTCTGCACGTGAGCAAGGATTCTACAATGCTTCTCCTTCCTTCCCTGATCGTCAGACCACAATTTTTTCTTTTGTGAGAAAATTATAGGATTAAGAGAAGTACCAAGAAGACATATTATGTGTCTATTTGCCATGGCAAAGTCCTCATTTTTTTATAGTTTTGGCACTACAATGTGCTGCTTGTGAAAATGGATAAAGAGCTGGACCCATTTCTTGGGAGTACGTAACTAGCCCCATTGAAATTTTGGAAGAATCCTTTTTCCAACGTGCTTCTAGTTTGACCGAGACTCTGATGCAAAATGGCCGGGATGCTGGGACAGGGGTCTCAAGCCGGGACCGACCCGGACAAACCGGAACGTATGGTCAGCTTATATATAAACAATCTAATAAATACTTTCTAGCTATGATAATTACAAAAAAAATATTTATTATTTCAAGTGAATTATCAATTTCAATTTCAGACCTAATATCTTTTACTTTTGCTATCCCAAATTTGCTCGCCTCTTGACAGCTCAATAAGAATGTTGATTTGATACGGTTAAAATAAAAATAAAAACATGAATTAAAAAAATACAGAAGTGCTTACCTACAATGGTGTTTGTTCCACATGGCCAAACTGGCATTGTTTGAAAGAAATTGAATTTTTATTCTATAATTATTTTATTTTATATTTAGAACAAGGTACAATATACCACCAATACTTTTTTTTTATTTTTAAATCTTATTTTAACCACCTAATTTATTAGTCCAGTGGCAGCGCTGCTGCCTGGTGGGCCTTGGGTCATGGGTTTGATCCCCACCCAGGGCAAACATTCATATGACAAAGAGGTTTTGTTTACTCTGTGTCTAATTATTAAATTTCTATAACTGTTTGTATTTAACAGTGTGTGTTTCCTGTATCCTAGTTTGTGGTCAGATGTCTGTGTGTGATTTGTCCTATGAATATTGTATTGTATTTTTACTAGGCACATCCTGAATTCTCTTTTTGCTTTCCTCAAGACTGTAGGTCGCTGTCGGCCCTACAGCTTTTCAGGCAGCTAGATCTTGTCCGCAGTTAGTGTTAGTCTGCAAATTCATTATGTTCCATTTCCTGGCTGCATCAGCCCATCATATAGGCGTACATCCCCCACTCATCTTTCCTTCAATGCCACCAGCGATGATTAGCTTTTCTACTCTGTCTGATCCACTTCTGAATGTATGCCCGTAGAATTTGAAGACTCATTGAACTTAAGTAGCAGTGGGCAGGGCACATAGCTCGTAGAACAGATGTCCATGGGGGTAGTAAAGTTCTCGAGTGACGACCGCGCACCGGAAGACTTAGCGTAGACAGGCCTCCCACACGATGGACCGACGACCTGATGAAGTTTGCGGGAAGCCGCTGGATGTGGGCAGGACAGGAAATCCTCAGAGGAGGCCTTTGTCCAGCAGTGGACGTCTTTATTTTTACCCGACTGGCCAAATAGGAGGGTAATGTTTTTCAGGTATTATGTATGTGTGTATGTCTGTCTTTGGCTGAGCCTGGAGTCTAAACAGGTGGATGGATTTTATAGTACGAGGTGTCCATAGATTTGTCTTGACCCCGTTTAAAGCTTTTTTTCATTATACTGGTAAGGTTTTTTTAATTATCTGCTTACTAGGTTGGTACTTTGAATAAATGATAAACAAATTACATACATAATATTCTTTTGACAATTTAAATGCTTCCTAAATATTGAGTACTTGTACTTAGGAACTTTGTATTCAGTAGGAAGCACAGGTAAACAAAAAAAGGGAATTATTCACATAGACTTAAATATAAATTTATTGGTAATGTTCATCATCATCATATCAGCCGAAAATCGTCCATTTCCACGACGACCGGTCCTGCGCTGCCCGCATCCATCGGCTTCCCGCGATCTTCACCAGGTCGTCGGTCCACCGCGTGGGAGGCCTGCATGCGCTACGTTTTCCGGTGTGCGGTCGCCACTCGAGAACTTTACTACCCCATCGGCCATCTGTTCTACGAGCTATGTGCCCTGCCCACTACCACTTCTATTCACTTTACGGGTCATTCATTAATAATATATGTCGCACGCTACGTACAAGGGTGTGGAGTGCGTCGGAGATAATTAAAAGTTCGTCAAATATAGTACGATAACTGTATAATAAAGATCTCAGTACATGTGAGAAAACGTCCGAGCTATACCGTGGTTTGATGCTGACTCCGTAAGGAACGTAGCTACACAATAATCGCAGCTAGCTAACGGTTTTCATCGGACGCTTTCTAAACGGGACATACACACAAAAGAATATTATACAAACAGAAAAATAGTGACAACATAACAATTAAAATTTACGCGAAATTAGAAAGCCGACGAAATACAAAAGCAAGGGTTACATTCGTTACGGCCAAAGAAGTTATATTAGACAATGCCTGTTGTTCTTTGAGAAACATATAATATTGCACAATACCAATTATTACTAAAGGATCTAAATAACGGTTGTCGACAGAATACCTAATGGTTATTTAGAAATGACAAATATCGTAAAACTATACTGTTAAAAATATTTCTATTGACACAAAAGTTAGGTTCGCAACAAAAGAAAACATTCATTTACAATTTACAGTTAGGTGCATACTAGAGAAAAACATTACAAGATTCGATATTCTATGACAGGCGTATGTGAGACAAAGTCACCACAGTATCCCCTCTCCAGTGGTTTAGACCATGAAAAAAACAAAAACAAACAAAGATACAGATTATTTAATACACACAATGGTCTAAATCACGAAAAAAAAATTAATAATAATAACGCCATGATATAAATCACGCAAAACCAGCTTGGTAAAAATCTGGAAAGCGGACACACCTGTTTGTGCGTCGAGGAATATTTGACTGGCTAACATCTGTTGAATCTGGCGTGGCGCTTGGCGTGTGCGTCTCAAAAGCACCGCTTCCATTGTTACCATTAATACCCTGTTGGGGATGCCTATTGTACCGTATTAAGGTGTCTTCAGAGTCGCTTAAGCTATTCTCAGGGTGATGTGCCGTTTCCCTTAACACGTAAGCTGGCTTTAGCCTATCGACTGAAACCGCGATCTCGCGACCGCGTATGTCTAAGACAAACGTTTTTTCTTTTCGACTAACCACCCTAAAAGGTCCGTTATATGGTTGTTGAAGACCTGCTCTGATTGTGTCATCTCGAACAAAGACATGACTAGTCGTAGCTAAGTCTTTATAGATAAAGGTACTTTTCTGGCCGTGGCTCGCTCCAGCTATGGGTTTAAGCTGTCTGAAGTTATTACATAGTTCTTTAACGAATTCACTTTGCGACGGTCTAGGTATTGTATCGGTTCCTAAGAACTGTCCTGGAAGACGTAAGCTCTGTCCATAAACTAATTCTGCGGAAGTAGCTTGGAGGTCATCCTTCCATGCGGTTCTAACGCCTAGCAAAACAGTCGGTAATATTCGCGTCCAACTGGTACTGTTAGATCCGTGACACATTATAGCGCTTTTTAGCTGTCGGTGAAAACGCTCTACCATACCGTTTGCAGCTGGGTGATAGGCAGTGGTCTTAAAGTGTTGCGTACCTATTAGGGCATTTAGATCTCTAAATAGGTGTGACTCGAATTGCCGTCCTTTGTCTGTCGTTATGTTAAGCGGAACACCAAAGCGCGCTATCCAATTAAAATAAAATGCGCGTGCGACTGTCTCCGCCTCTTGATTCATTATCGGAATGGCTTCAGGCCATCTTGAAAACCGATCTACGCAAGTTAGGCAATATCTGTATCCCTCGCTAACGGGCATAATAATTATATCCAGATGTATGTGTTCAAAACGAGATGATGGCAGCGCGAAAGTGCCAGGTGCAGTTACGACGTGTCTATTTATTTTTGACCTTTGACAGTCTATGCACGCTTTTACCCATTGTTTGCAGTCTGAGTTCATAGAAGGCCAGACAAAGCGTTTGGAAACAAGCTTGCTCGTGGCTCGCGCACCCGGATGTGAATTCCGGTGTAAAGTATCAAACGCGATTTTTCTGAACGGTTCTGTTAGGTAGGGTCTCGCAGTTCGCGTAGAGACATCGCAATAAACTGGCTGTTCGCTATCGGGCAGGTAGATAAGTTGTAACTGCAACGAAGAGCTATTGTTTTCAATTAATGACTTTAATTGTGAGTCATTCTTTTGTGAAGTCGCGAGTGATTCCCAGTCTATGCCCTTCTGTATCGACTCAATTCGTGACAATGTATCAGCTGGAATATTATGTTCCCCGCTGATATGTTTAATGTCAGTCGAAAATTGGCCTATAAAATCTAAATAACGGAATTGTCTAGGCGAGCATTGTTGGTCTTTCTTACTAAACGCGTAGGTAATTGGTTTATGATCAGTAAATATGACAAAAGGACGCGCTTCTAAGTAATGCCGAAAGTATTTTATTGCAGCGTAGATAGCAAGTAGCTCGCGATCGTATGTCGAATACTTTTGTTCGGTGGGCGTTAATTTCTTTGAAAAGAACCCAATCGGCTCCCAGCCGTTATCTGTCCTTTGTTGCAAGGCGGCGCCCATTGTATTATCCGAGGCGTCGCAAAATAGGGCTACTTCAGAATTAACACCTGGGTGGGCTAATAATGTCGCTTGTGCTAAACTATTTTTACATAAACAAAAATCATTTTTTGTTTCTTCAGTCCACGTGACTGGCGTTTTGCCTTTTTTATCGCCCAGAAGCTTATTAATGCTAGCTTGGCTGGCGGCGGCATTAGGTATGAACCTCCTATAAAAGTTTAGCATACCTAAAAACCGTCTGAGGCCCTTAGCGGTTTCGGGTAATGGGTACATGCGCAAAGCTTCGACCCTCTCAGGTAGCGGGCGGGTACCGTCGGCCGATACTGAATAGCCGAGAAAGTCGATTTCGGTTCGGCCGAATACACATTTTGACGGGTTTATTACTACACCGTATTGTCTTAATCTATTGAATACTATCTCTAGGTGTTTTAAATGTTCGGTTTCATCATTTGATGCGATTAATATATCGTCAATAAAACAGTAACAAAACTCTAACTCACTGAGCACTTCATCCATAAACCGTTGGAAGGTTTGCGCTGCGTTGCGCAAACCAAACGTCATAAATTTAAATTCGAATAACCCGAACGGTGTTATTATCGCCGTCTTCGGAATGTCTTCTGCGGCTGTAGGTATTTGATTGAAGGCGCGGATTAAGTCAATTTTTGAAAACACTTTTTTACCGTTTAGGCACTGTGAAAAGTCGTGTATATGACGCACTGGATATTTATCAGGAACAGTTCTATTATTTAACCCGCGATAATCTCCACAGGCACGATGCTTCACGGTTTGTTGTTCCCCGGTTTCCGGCCCGGTGAAAGGTGAAAGTTTTTCCGGCTTTTCTCCATTTGTGGGTTTCTGTACCATAACTAATGGTGCCGCCCAGGGGCTTTTCGATGGCTGGGCAATTCCTAGCTTTACCATAGTTTCGAATTCTTTTTTAGCCGCTATGAGTCGATCTGGAGCTAAGCGGCGTGGTTTTTGTGCCACTGGCGGTCCCGGTGTGGTCAGTATGTGGTGCCTCGTATTATGTTTGACCTCTTTCACGACTCCATCTGGGCGCGTGATATCTATAAACTTAGCCAGGAGGTCGTGATACGGTGAAGTACCGGTCACGGTTTTTACCGTAAACTGCTCACACCGTGTTGTCTGTCCGTTGGACTTGAGACCAGTGGTCGCGTCTACAAGGCTTTTATTTTTTGCATCGACCATCAGGTTATAATGTGCTAAAAAATCCATACCGATGATCGGTTTCTCAACATCAGCCACAACAAAAATCCATGGGAAGTCTCGCCTTAAACCTAGGTTAAGTGTTAGAGCGACTGTACCATATGTAGGAATTGGGGTTCCATTGGCCGCGACTAGCTCATAGGCAGACATGTTGCGAGCCGTATGAACTAGCGCTTTCGGGTACACGCAAAGATCTGCGCCCGTATCTATCAGAAACCTCACCTTGCTGTCCACGTCTGTGAGAAAAATGCGGCGTGATGCTGTGTGGGAGTTGATCTCATCCGCCGTTAATGGCTCCCGCTGGCATTTCCCGGCGGCGGTTTGTACCCGCACGGCTGTACACAGGTGTTGGCCTTTGATCCAAATTTGTAGTGGTACCAACATAACCAATTTTCCGGTCGGGTCCTTGACGATGAGCGTCGCCTCGAGTGACCGCGCGAGCGGGATTGTGTACGTGGCCTCGCGTCCCTTACCGCGTTAGAAGCTTGCAACTGACCTGACATATTTCGTAACAATCCTTTTATTTCAGCTATTTCGCCTTCCAACTGCTGGATGCGATCGTGGGCGGAGTCTGCATGGGCAACGGCTGCTACTGTCGGCGATGGCTTCACGCATCGGAGCCTTGTATTCTCCGCAACGAGATCGGCAATCTCCGCAAGCGTCTCTAGCGGCGTGTCTCGTTTCGCCACCACTGCCGCTTGCATTTCGTTTGGTAGGCCCTTCGTCCATATGACACGTAGCACGTCGTCTGACATAGCACGGCCCGCCAAGGATTTTAAATGTCTCAGGAACTGAGATGGGGTGCGGTCACCTATCTCTTCTCCTTCTAAAAGCCGCTGTGTTTTCACCGTCTGCGACTCTCCAAACCTTTTCACGATTTTTCCTTTAAGTTGTTCGTATTGGTCTAACGTCAGCACTGATAAGTCGGCGATTAGATCGCTCACCTCTCTGAGCGCAGGGGAATCCATTTTGCTTATAATGAACAGGCATTTTTCGGTGGGGTCCGTCACCTGAGACATGCGTAAGAAGCTCTCAGCACACTTCATCCAGGTCTCAGGGTCCGCCGTATTAAATTGAGCCATCCGCGGCCACAAAACATGCTTCGCGGGGCCATTGACGCCTTCTACAGAGTGATTTTCGTTAGGCATTTTTACGGCACTAAAAAGTTCACTTAAAAAGTCACAAAATGTCACAAAGGTTCGTTAACACACGACGCGTATAAAACTAAAACTTCACACACACCTTAGGCGCACGATAACCGAATGGATCACGTCGGGGTCACCACTGTCGCACGCTACGTACAAGGGTGTGGAGTGCGTCGGAGATAATTAAAAGTTCGTCAAATATAGTACGATAACTGTATAATAAAGATCTCAGTACATGTGAGAAAACGTCCGAGCTATACCGTGGTTTGATGCTGACTCCGTAAGGAACGTAGCTACACAATAATCGCAGCTAGCTAACGGTTTTCATCGGACGCTTTCTAAACGGGACATACACACAAAAGAATATTATACAAACAGAAAAATAGTGACAACATAACAATTAAAATTTACGCGAAATTAGAAAGCCGACGAAATACAAAAGCAAGGGTTACATTCGTTACGGCCAAAGAAGTTATATTAGACAATGCCTGTTGTTCTTTGAGAAACATATAATATTGCACAATACCAATTATTACTAAAGGATCTAAATAACGGTTGTCGACAGAATACCTAATGGTTATTTAGAAATGACAAATATCGTAAAACTATACTGTTAAAAATATTTCTATTGACACAAAAGTTAGGTTCGCAACAAAAGAAAACATTCATTTACAATTTACAGTTAGGTGCATACTAGAGAAAAACATTACAAGATTCGATATTCTATGACAGGCGTATGTGAGACAAAGTCACCACATATATTTAAATATGAAATATTTTATGAATTTGTTTATTGCCCACTACTACCCCACAAAAATGAATTTTCATGTTTTCTTCACCTAAAGGTTGTCTGGAAGAGATCGCTTGTTAGCGATAAGACCGCTTATATGTACAACTTCCCAATCATTGTATCTTTTTTTTCCTGTTATGTTGTGTAAAGTGTTTTCAATCAATCCAATCAATATGTTTTTTTAAATTTTTTTATTCACAATTTGTAAGCCCTTGGCATCATAGCACCTGATGGTAAGTGACGATGATGCCGAAGATGAAAGCGGGTTACTAAGATTCCTCACGCAATGGGGATCTGGCTATCGTATCTTCAAGCCGAAACACATCAATGTTTGGCGGCAAGACTTACATAAGATGATGGCAGCTAGCCAGGCGGGCTTGAAAATTCCCTACCACTACCACCAACCAAACTGAGTCAAACAAATTTGACCCCGCTGGGAATCGAACCTGCGACCTCCTGGTGTGAAGTGAATGGACTAACCATTACGCCACGGAGGTGGTTAAAAATTATTATACTAAATCTAAGTTCATGCATGTCACAATGTTACATTGAAAACAATATTTTGAGACCCTGTGTAAACATGTTTTATTTACTTCATCATATAAGCCGATAGATGTCCCAGCTAAACTAAAGTCTCCTTGAAATTTTCAAAACAACCGGTCCTGCATTGCTTGCATCCAGTGACGTCGGGCACCAAGTGTCAGGCCTGTCTACGCTATGTGTTCCGCGCCACTCGAGAACTTTACGACCCCTTTATTGTTTTTCCTTAAATATAATTAAATACTTTTAACACCTTATCAAAGTATATTTATAAGTACCTATCGTAACCTTGTATCGAGTAACATTTTATTATATTGTTAACCCTGCAGTGGTCGCGCGAATAACATATGTAATCCATGGTAATTAAAAATGAAATTATTCGTGTAAACAGTTCAAGTGTGTTACACAGGACTCCGTGTACTGTTAGAATGATAATCCCCACCCTGGCTCTGTTCATTCTAAATTTGTATGTAGTTCCTGTTTAGAAAATAATAGTTGATTTGTTTTCGCAATAAGCGCTAACGCGTATTAAGGTCTCATATTATAATCCAAAGTAAATTTTTAAAGACGATTTATAAGAATTTTGTGATTTGGTTTATTTTGATAAAACTGTTTATTGTTCTATTTAGTTTCCAATTATAATTTAAATTTAAATAAGGTTACTTGCCATTTTGCAATAATAAAAAATAATATAAAATAATTTTATAAAAAAATAATTGAAATCAATTTGGCATACATATGTAATCCACGCGACCACTCAAGTGACTTTTGGGGGCGCGACCACTGCAGGGTTAAGTTTATATTGAAACAAATTCTGACTTTGACCCTGTATCGAAAAGCCAAAGCAACACTTTGTTTATGATAGAACAGTACACAACCCAACTGCAGAAGTGTGCGTACACGCATTAGCGCTTGCAAAGACAGCAGTCCCATTCATCGGCCATCAAGTGTTCATTCAGGATGCAATCATGCTGCTCCGTACTTGGAAATGTTGCATTGTTGTTTGTAGATTTTTGTCTGATGATAATTAAAAAAGTAAAATACATAATGTTATAAAAATGTATTATAGGTAATGTATCACTGTTTAGTTTAATATCAGTTCATTAGAACTTAACTTATTATTAAGTACATATGTTATTATTAAGGGCCGCTACCTCCTGTCCGGGAGGTCGTGGTTCGATTCCGGCCGCGTACCAATGTGTTTTCGAATTTCGATTTTATATTGTACGTTTATCCGACGCTCTTACGGTGAAGGAAAACATCGTGAGTTAACCTGCACAGGCCTGCGGAGAAACTGGGCCCGCATGGTCGACTAAGGCCCGATCGCCCTAATTCAGGGTAGGCTCGAGCTCCTCGGTGGGGACGTATATGAGCTGACATGATGAAGTACATGTGAACACAATCGCTTTGTCGAATAGAAAACTTTACGAATACAGTGGCCAGTTCATAAAAATAGTTCAGTCAAAAGTTATTTTTTTTAACGTTGTCATAGTGTCGAAAACTACAATAAAAATACCAGCCAAGTGCAAGTCAAAATCGCACACAAAGGGTTCCGCACCATCATACTAGATGGCGCTAGTTTCTTCATGTTTAAAAAAAACACGTTTTTTCATGAACCCCCCTTATTTTTTCTTTTTCTAATTTTTAGTATTTGTTATTATAGCGGCAACGGAAATACATCATCTGTGAATTTTTTTTCTGTATAGCTATCACGATTCATGAAATACAGCCTGGTGACAGACGGACAGATGGACAGCGGAGGCTTAGTAAAAAAGGGTCCCTAGTATTTACCCTTTGGGCACGGAACCCTAAAAACATAACAAAGCGACCAAACCATATTTTTTTAAAGATATTACACCAGCATTGTTGTGTTTCTAATACCTGTTTTAAAATTTATTTTTACTACAGTAATCCAGCGTCGGTGGCTCAACCGGTAACGACACGGTCCATCTAACCAGAGGTACCGGGTTCAAATCTGGACGGCCAATGTACCAATGAGTTTTTAAAAAAAAACTTACGTACATACTTACCGATTGCTTTAGCGGTGAAGGAAAAACATCGTGAGGAAACCTGCACACGCCTGCGAAGAAACTCGAAGGTTGTGTGTGAAGTCGACCAACCCGCACTGGGCCCGCGTGGTCGACTAAGGCCTAATCGCCCTGATTCAGGGTAGGCTCGAGCCCCTCGGTGGGGACGTATATGAGCTGTAATGATGACAGTAATCCACTGCAGTTCGTCGTTCGCATGGTGATAACTTCGCCTTCCTTTTAAGCAGGATGTCATGTGTTGGGGATCAATTTATAACGCATATTTATAAGTGGTTTAATTCGGCTCACACGCTGATAAATTTTAACACAGGTTAGTGCTGTATAGACTTGAACATTAAGGACCCAATTTATCCTATGTCACTCAGGGGGTCAAGACGAAGCTAATGACATACCGCGCACTCAAAATAGACATACATGTGACGAAGTCATACTTTTTAGTTTATTTTCTCAAAAGGTAAAAACGGAACCATTATTCGTGTGTCTGTCTGTCCGTCCGACCGTTCGTCTGTCACAGCCAATTTGCTCGGTAACTAACGGACCGATTGAGTTGAAATTTGGTATTAAGTCGTCCACTCAAAGACGGACATGTAACGTAAATAAATGAATTTTAAACATGAGGGCCTTTTTTGGGGCTTAAATTAGAGTTAAAAAAGTTTTAACATATGCTGTGTTGTGTGGCATATCAAATAAAAGGGCTTTTTGTGAGAATCTCAAATATATATATTTTATACTTTTAAGATAACTAGTTTTAAAGTTATTTAAGAAAATTTGCGAAAATTGATTGAATTCCCCATTTGCCCCATTATCTTCGAAACTATTGGGACTAAAATCTTGAAAAAATCACAGTATTTGCATAGAGTAAAATCTATGAAAAAATGTAAAGTCCTTCCGTTTCCACAGGAAAAATGAATTTTTTCTAGTCCAGAATAAGTAGACCCCTATTTACTTAGGGCAAAGTATTTACTGAGAGGTCTTGTTCTGTTGTTAATTAAAGTTTTGGTGCCGAACCCTGTTTGAGTGACACCAAGTCGCACTTCGTCGGATTATATATTATATATCTTCTTGTTTTATTTAAAATTGTTTTTTTTTTGTTTTCAACTCATCATTATTCGTTTTCCTAGTCTAACTGTTTTGCTATTATTTGTTTTGTTCAACCTTAATTATTTTCTTGTGTTTTTTATATAAATATCTGTTCCAGTTTTCATGTTGGTGATAAAAGTATATTTTTATTGAACTGCAACGGACCCTGACCCCTCCCTCCTATTAAATCGATTAATCGTGCGAGCATCGGCGGGAGATGGAGTTTCATTCATACATACATCACTAAAAATATGACAGAGAAATGACGGAGACGTTTTGGGTATCGAGACTCTCGAGGTAGCGTAGTGAGAATCTGAAAAACGGGGAAAATATGGAGAAAATAATAATTAACATAATGACTTATTTATTTATAGGTAATCCCACTTCAAAAAATAAGAAGGTTATTAAGTCAACCCATATATATAATATTTTTTTATGTATGACCACGCATAACTTTTACAGAGTAGTCCGATTTCGGTTTTTTTTAATTGATAGGTCGCATACAAATTTTATCAAAATCCGTTTTTTTTACTTTTTTTTTAATTATCAAAAACAAAATGAAGCATAATTGTATTTGATTGTTGTAGCGATTAAAGTTTGTTTTAACGTGTTTAGCTCCTCCTATTATTTATTTGGGGATTATAAATCTATACATAATAATAAAACTGTAACGGGGCCGTGTCCGTACACAACAATTTTGGAAAATAATAAATGTGGTGAACATTGCTAACGATATAGAGGTCAAAACAACAACTTTTAGAATTTTTGTCTGTCTGTCTGTTTTTTTTTTTTTACGCATAACGCTTTACGCTTTTTTCTGTACGCATAATAAATGAAGAAGCGTAACGATTCGTGCGAAAAGGTGGAACATGTATGTATGTTCGCGCATCACGCAAAAACTACCAGGCCGAATTTGATGAAATTTTGTATGGTGGTTCCTTATAGCCCAAATTAACATATAGGATACTTTTTATCCCGGAAAATTCAAGAGTTCCCGTGGGGAAATTCAAAACCTCCACGCGGACGAAGTCGCCGGCACAGCTAGTAATATATAGGATTGCAGCACCTTGTGAAAGTCGGGATAAATAGGTATAGTAACTACACGAATTAATTAAAAATTTAAAACCGATTTGGCCAGTGTGGGGTAAAATATATCCTAAGTCACTCGCGTGATCAAGACGAATCTAACGAGATCTCGCACTTCAAAGTCCATTAAGAGCAGGCTCCCAGCGCGGCACTGGCGAACAACCTAATATTTAACCTTATGGAATCAGCTTTACAGTTGAATTTCGCGTGAGTGTCTTAACGCGACTTGCCTCCATTACTTCGGGCGTGAATGCACATTTTCTTTCATTGCAAGCTTTGTAAACATTTTAGGATTATTTTTTTCTTAGCAGTTTTATCAATACCTTTATTCTCTTACTGTCGGTATTGTAATGTAGGAGAAAAATCTAATAATCTCGCAAAACTAAATAGTTTTACAAAATAAAAAGTATCGAGCGAAAACTAATTAATCGTGATGTTTTTGTTTTAGCCGTACCAAAGAAAAAGGATCGAAGAATCACGTTCAGCAAGCTTGCGGTTGACTCAAATATTCTAGCAAAAATGCACTTTTTTTATTTTTTTTTATTCACCATTGGTAAACCCTTGACAACATCTCACCTGGTGGTAAGTGACGATGTTGCCGAAGATGGAAGCGGGCTTACCAAGATTCCCTAACGCAATGGGGAACTGGCTATCTTATCTTCATGCCGGAACACACCAAGATATCAACATTGATATTTGGCGGCAAGACTTAGATAAGATGGTGGTAGCTAGCCGGGCGGGCTTAGAAAATGTCCTACCACCAACCAAACCGAGTCTTACACAATTGACCCCGCCGGGAATCGAACTCGCGACCTCCTGTGTAAAGCCAGTGAACTTTGCCTCTGAGCTACGGAGGCGGTTATACTTAACTTATTTTTGGGAGCCTGCCGTTTAGGCAACAAAACGTGCCAAAGTGTATAGACATACACTCGAAAAACATAATCTCCCTTCCGGCGCATTCGAGTAAAAAGAAAAGAAGTAGAAAGAGTATGTTGTTGATTGTATAGGTACTCGATTCTGAGAGATTTGTGTGTCATCTATTTTTATTTAATGTGTGTGATCTGATCAATGACCCCCGCATAGTTGGAATCGCAAAAAGAGCCACGGCTCGAATATTTAGGTCATAAATAATTCTGAACAAAAAAACCGACTTCAAACAGGAAACTACGGTTCCTCTCGATTTCTCTGGGATGCCATCATCAGATTCTGGTTTCCTTATCATGGTACCACCCTTGGGATATCTCCTTTCCAACAAAAGATGAATCTTTAAAATCGGTTCATAAACGACTTATTCGCGAACACACATAAAAAAATATATATACGGTCGAATTGAGAAACCTCCTCCTTTTTTGAAGTCGGTTAAAAACTGGCCAAGTGCGAGTTTGACTAGCGCACTGAGCGTGCCACTCCACCTCTACGTGATACGGACCTAGATGTAGAGGTACTACGTATTCATTTTAAATAGTCACATATGCGTAATGTATAACATCTGACAAGTAAAAATATTAATAATTAATTTATTTACCGGTCTTCTAAGACTCGGCCTTGAAGGGCGCGCTCCGGTCTTCGCCCTACGCGGAGCTCGGCCTCCGGCTTCGCATCAGGCGGCACGGCCGTATTCCCTTAGCCTTCGTGACTGAAAAAAAATAAGGCGGCATGACCATTTTTCCATAGCCTTCGTGACATGAAAAAAAAAACCATTTCCTGTTACACACTTCCGTCCATTCTCACAATATCACTCCCAAAGAGCTCCCAAAGATTGCAAGAAAACGAGACGAAAGATCTTACACATCAAAAATTACTAAGCTACCTACGTTGAGTCATGTACATTTTTCTAGCGGCTTCGCTCCCGTGAACATAACTTTTATGACTGTCTTCGAAGGTGTGCAGTGAGCGTGGAAAAAAGTAGGTAGCCTATAAGTTAATCCAGGTCCTAATCTGTCTACCTATAAATTTCAGCCAGATACGTTTAGTAGTTTTTGCGTGAAAGAGTTACAAAGATCCGTACATACAAACTTTCGAGTTAATAATATCAGTTGGATTGTTTAAGTGTGACACACGATTTTAGCTCGAATAATGCTACTACGAACGAGGCTAGGGCCGCCGCCTCCTGTCCGGGAGGTCGTGGTTCGTACCTGCCACGTACCAATGTGATTTCGAATTTAGATTTCATATGTACGTTTATCCGACGCTCTTACGGTGAAGGAAAACATCGTGAGGAAACCTGCACACGCCTGCGAAGAAACTCGAAGGTTGTGTGTGAAGTCGACCAACCCACACTGGGCCCGCGTGGTCGACTAAGGCCCGATCGCCCTAATTCAAGGTAGGCTCGAGCCTCTCGGTGGGGACGTATATGAGCTGATATGAATGAATGCTACTGCAATTTAAACTAACAGTAGTAACAGTCAGTCTCATCATGACCCTTGTTACACCCAAATCAATTTGCTCTGTCCCAGAAAGCGCAGGATGTGAACAGCAGGGTACAGTCAGTCGCCGAATCAAGTGGCAGGTAATTGCGCTGTCAAAACATCCGACGCGGTCGTCATAGCTGTCAGATTAGCTGTAACCGTTGAGGAGGCCTCGCAATTAACCATTTCAAGCATAAAGGAGTTTCTATGACTGTCTTCGTAGGTGCGCAGTGCGCGAGCGTGAATAAAGTAGCCTATAAGTTAATCCAGGTCCTAATCTGTCTACCTACCAAATTTCAGCCAGATGCGTGTAGTAGTTTTTGCGTGAAAGAGTAACAAACATCCATACATACAATCTTTCGTGTTCATAATATCAGTAGGATAGTCGAAGTGTGACACTCGATTTTAGCTCGAAGCCCTTGTTACACCCAAATCAATTTGCCCTGTCCCAGAAAGCGCAGGATGTGAACAGCGGGGTACAGTCAGTCGCCGAATCAAGTGGCAGGTAATTGCGCTGTCAAAACATCCGACGCGGTCGTCATAGCTGTCAGATTAGCTGTATCCGTTGAGGAGGCCTCGCAACCATTTTAAGCATAAAGGAGGCTTTTCTCGCTCAGAGACGTGATGTGATGTCTGATCCGACAGCAGGACGCTGTAAGATTACGAGTATGTGTGAAGGGATTATGAAACTGCCATAGATAATAACACAAAATGACTTTTGCAATTTAACTTGGTGCTGGTATTTCACATCTCATCAGCTCATATGTACTTTCCCACCGAGGGGCTCGAGCCTACCCTGAATTAGGGCGATCGGGCCTTAGTTGACCACGCGGGCCCATTGCGAGCTGGTCAACTTCACACACAACCTTCGAGTTTCTTCGCAGGCGTGTGCAGGTTTTCTCACGATGTTTTCCTTTACCGTAAGAGCGTCGGATAAACGTACAAAGGCCAGCACATCAGGCTTATACACCCATAGTGCGATTCTGATCCATACGCCTTCGGCATAAGAACGGTACAAAGTCCAAACTGTGTAGCTTGATGTGCTGGCCTGTGTACATATGAATTCGAAAAAACATTGGTACGTGGCAGGACTCGAACCACTTAATAGTAATAACTTTATGAACTAATTACATACCTTGTAGAACAGATGGCCGTTGGGGCAATAAAGTTCTCGAATGGCGACCGCGCACCGGAAAACTTAGCGTAGGCAGGCTTCCCATGCGGTGGACCGACGACCTGGTGAAGGTCGCGGGAAGCCGACGGATGCGGGCAGCGCAGTACCGGTCGTTCGTGGAAATCCTTGGGGGAGGCCTTTGTCCAGCAGTGGACGTTTTTCGGCTAATATGATGATGATGAACTAATTAAAATTAAAAAACCGACTGCAAAAAAACGTAACCCCTCTTTTTTTGTGCAATTTGTGTAAAAATGTATCCGAAATTAATCAAGACGAACGTAAGGACACTTCGCACTCCAAAATCCATCAAGCCGTTTAGATTACAGAGCGTGCCAAAGAAATAAACATACATACATACATACACACATATATACATACGTGAAAAACATAACCCTCAAAAAAAGTTAAAGTAAAAAAAAAAGTCGAGTAAAAATGCGGAGAATCGCAAACGAATAAGAAATTGGGGTACTGTAGGAGAATTGAATTAACCGTCATAGCTCACAAAAAACGTTAAACTTAAGTGGCAGTGGGCGGGTCACATAGCTCGTAGAACAGATGACCGTTGGGGCATACCCTCTCGTATATGTACCAGTTACGCTAAACTACCTGGTTTATGATATAACCTCCCCACTTACCGACAGCTAGGTCTTAAAGTGAGACCGTTGGGGCAGTATAGTTTTCGAGTGGCGACCGCGCATCAGAAAACGTATCGACTTGACCGACTCGGTGGACCGACGACCTGCACAAGGTCGCGGAAGCTAAATGCGGGCAGCGCAGGACCGGTCGTTGCTGAAATACTTGGGTAGGCTTCTGTGCAGCTGTGAACGTGTATCGGCTGGATGTTGATGAAAAATGCGATATGACACCAAGACGACTAGATAATAATTTAGGGACAAAATACACACATGTTACCTGGCCCCAACCAAATTAGGACTATCTGTACTCTGGAAACCAGAAACTTACTAGCTGTTTCCCGCGGCTTCACCCGCGTGTACAACCTTTTTATGACTTTTCGAGGGTGCGCTGTGCCGTGAGCGTGAAAAAAACTAGCCTATGTGTTAATCCACGACCTAATCTGTCTACCTACCAAATTTCAGCCAGATCCGATCAGTAGTTTTTGCGTGAAGAAGTAGCAAACATACACACTCACAAACTTTCGCCATTATAATATTAGTGTGATAAATAGACACATTTACATTAAACAACAAGACAGCTAGAAGACGGACACAGAGCAAACAAACCTGTTCGTCACACTAATATTTTTCTTGGGTGGGAATCGAACCCACCACCCTAAGCCTATCATGCAGGAGAACTGACCACTAGACCGAGGACCGAGTCGGTCAATAAAATTCTATCCCCGATTCTAGCAAGACTTAGATAAGATGGTGGTAGCTAGCCAGGCGGGCTATGAAAAAAGAAAAATTTACCCCGCCGGAAATCGAACACGCGACCTCCTGGTGTGAAGCGCATGGACTAACCATTACGCCGCGGAGGCGGTTAAAAAACTATTTCCGCTTGATTATTTTTACAGCATTAGAATGACAATGTTCCAGAATTCACTAGTTCCGAAAAAACCCCAATAGGTACGTATGTAGATGACGTGTTAGCGTGAAATTCCCACAGCCCATACCGCTAAAACATTTCGCCACAGTTTTCCCGTTCAGTCCACTCGTCCTCAATGCGTCGCTTGAGTAGTGGGCTTAATGCTTTCTAAGTGGATTCAGAATGTCCCACGTTATCTAAATTATTCCAGTGTGTCGCCTCTACGACGATTAAGTATGCGCCGTTTCTTTGTGGCGCCGACTGTCAAAGAATACACGACAAAAGACTCGACAGGACAGTATGGACAGAGTATTACGATATGGCTTACAGTTAGACTAGGAGGTCATGAATAAAGCTGGTAACGATAACGGAAATGAATAAATTTAGGTTGAGAGGATAAATGGCAACCCTCTGATGTTAAATATGTCGGTCTGCCTGCGCAAAGTGGTTGCGTTATGTAATTATAACGAAGTAACTATTTAGTAATCTTTGCTTATAGCGCTAAAAAAAAGTTATCTTGACCAAAAAAATCGATAAGGGAAATGGCTGAGTACGATATAAAATGAAAGTACTAGTTGTACTCATGACAATTATACAAAAACTGACCAAATATTCGGTTGCGTTATGGAGCAACGCACGTTAGTAGTAGGAATAGCGAGATTTCTGGACCAGGATCCCACCTCCCTGCCGGAGCCCCAAAGTTGCCTGGAATTCCTATCTCGGAAACGCTTAAAGATAGCGAAATGGGACAACGCGCAAACGATTTAAATGGGGGGGAGACACCACTGTTTTTAATGCTTTTTTTAGGAATTAATGTCCGCCATTTCCAACATTGGTGTTCCGGCAGGGGGTGGGATCCTGGTCCAAAACTCTCGCTATTCCTACTACTAACGGACGTTGCTCCATAACGCAACCGAATATTTGGTCAGTTTTTGCATAATTGTCATAAGTACAACTAGTACTTTCATTTTATATGTTACTCAGCCCTTATCGTTTTTTTTTTTTGTTACGATAACTAGGCCCATACTAGTCTGTAGTCAGCCTGGCAAACTCGCGGAGTTTACCAGTTGCTTTGCCAAAAATAATATAAAAATATTATTTCTAGATGCTATATATAAAATAAAAAAAATCTTGATTTGGTAATAAATACTCGTACGATAACGTTACAATAGTGTCAAGTTCAACGCGTCATGATATTACGGATATTATGATAACTTTATCACGTACATGTAATAGTATTATGTATAATGAAAGTTTTTCCAGCACTTCTCTTTAGAATTTACGAGTAGCTTAAAAATAAACCATAGCCTTATTTTTCATTGACTGATTCGGTGGCTCAGTGGTTAGTGCTCATGACTGCTGATCCGAGAGTTGTGGGTTCGATCCCCACCCAGGGCAAACATTTGTGTGATGAGCAGATTTGTTTGCTCTGTGTCAGAGTGTTAAATATATATTCAAGTATGTATGTAAATCAATCAATCAATCATTCAATCAAAGTAATTTATTTTAAATAGGTGCTTACACACACGAAATAACAAAAAATACTTATTGTCTATTACATAATGTCATGATACAGATTAAAGTCTCAGGTAGTGGTATTTGTTATAGACTCAACATATATATCTTTGTCATTTACATAATCTATTATTTTATATGTAGTATCCTCTAGAGCACAAGCATTTTTTGACATGAGTCTTGAATTTGTTCTCTGACAAACTAGTTAAATTTTCTAGAATCTTATACACTGCCCCACAAATAGATAAGATAAGATAAGATAAGATAATATAATATTTATTGTCAAAACTGAGTAATATAGTTGTTCATCATTACAGCTCATATACGTCCCCACCGAGGGGCTCGAGCCTACCCTGAATCAGGGCGATTAGGCCTTAGTCGACCACGCGGGCCCAGTGCGGGTTGGTCGACTTCACACACAACCTTCGAGTTTCTTCGCAGGCGTGTGCAGGTTTCCTCACGATGTTTTCCTTCACCGTTAAAGCAATCGGTAAGTATGTACGTAAGTTTTTGAAAAACTCATTGGTACATTGGCCGTCCAGATTTGAACCCGGTACCTCTAATATAGTTGTTACAATTAATTATTATCATCAGTTTACCCATTTCGGGCATACAATAGTCATGGTTTAACATTTAAAGTACAGTCATAATTTTAATTAAAAAATTAAAACATAAAAAGCACGTATAAATAATTTGAAAAATATTCTTCTAAAGTATAAAATACCTTGTCTGTCAACCAATCTTTTAGTGTTTTTTTTTTAATTTAGTACCATCTAGTGACTTGATATACATTGGTAAGTGATTAAAAATTTGAGCACCTACTACTACAGCACTTTTATTAAATATGTAGCTTTTAGCTAACACAACGCACATGTCATATTTATATTGGCTGCGTAGAACATTTCTATGATAGATTGCATTTTTTCTAGTAAAATGTTCTCTATGGTTTTTTACAAACACACACATTTCCAGTATATATACTAATTACTGTAAGATATTTTGGTTCTTTGAATACAGACCTTAGAGACTCAGTGCTAGGTATTTTGTAGATGATCCTTAGACATCGTTTTTGTAATATAAAAGTATAGTTAACATTTACAGAGTTACCCCAATATATGATGCCATATGTTAAAAGTGGATAAACGTAGCCATAATATGCATTTCGACTAACTTCTGTTGAAGTCACATTACTTAGTATAGACAAAGCATAACATTTACTTGATATCTTCTTGTTGATCGTTTCAATATGAGATTTCCAGTTCAAACGAGTATCAATTGTAATTCCTAAAAATTGTATGTCATTTACTAATTCTACTGCTTTACCACAAATAATGATATTTAAATAATGTGGTTCCTTTTGTAATTCCTAAATTCTATAATTTTAGATTTATCAAGATTTAATTTCAAATTAATTGAAATTTTAACTTTATGCCTTTTTAACTTTATACTCAGTCTCGAAAAGGCTATATCTATTTTATTTACATTTCTTAAATTCAAATCATGCCTGCCACTGTTTTTAGGAAATGAATGTAAATTTTTAGGAACGTACATAATATTTTCATATACAAATTGACTAGCAACAGATAAAATATTGATTTCTTTGAATTTATTTTTTAACGACTCACGTGATTGCATCTGATAGATTGCGCGGATAGCTCTTTTCTGCAAGATGAAAATAGTTTCTATATCAGCCACATAAGACATTATACTATGGTAGTAGCTAAAATACACAAGTCTCGCAGTACCTACATCCGTTAACTGTCTTATTTTCTTAACGGCATAAGCAGCTGAACTAAGCCTTCGCGCTAAAGATTCAATGTGTGGTCCCCATTGAAGTAAAACATCCAAAGTTATACCAAGGAACACCGTAGTATTTACAAATTCTAATTTATTACTGTCTAATATTACACTATTATTTACTTTTTTACATTAGGCAAACAGAATTTTATGCATTTTGTTTTAACGTATATAAGTATGTACATCAGTCTCTGGTTCTCATAACACAGGGAATCCTACTTTGGGCACAGATGAGATACTAGTTACTTCGCTTTGGGGCCAGATGAGCATGTGTGATTTGTCCCAGAATATTTATTTATTTTCCACGTTTCTCTGTAGACGTACTTTAACAATGCCATATTTTTATTAAAGAACCAATAAAGTAATAAAAAAAAAAAAAGCTTATTAGCCTTTAAAATAGTTTAAATATGATTGAAATAGTCTAATCCCAAGGCTACAGTCCGTCAATGAGTCAGGGATTAAGAGTAATTCTTATACATACTTATATATTAATAATCACTTAAGGAAATAATTAAAAATTAAAAACTCGAATGCGGTAATACGTAACCTATCTTTTTTGGCCTTATTTTATTAAAAAATTGAGTGCGTTTGCCTTTTTTATGTATCCTATGTCACACACGGGATCAAGAGGAATCTAACGATACCTCGCACTCCAAACTCCATCAAGTCATTTAGGCAACAGACCGTGCCAAAGAAATATACATTTAAACACATATTAGGTCTTTACCTATGAAATTGTCGATTGTATAAAAAAGTTTAAAGATGAAAATTAATATTAATAACAATAGTTATTAGAACAAAATTTCATTCTCAAAATAGCATTAGACTGTTAGAAATTAAATGGTGGTAAATATGTGCCTATTTTTTAGATATTTTGAGAGCACGGTGGCTTTAACCCCATGAAGTCTGGTTTTTCACCTAAAAAATCGCCTTTATTGAGGCAAAAAATACTCATTTTTATTTTTAAAACTCTGGAGTTATCGCAGCAGTTTCTTCGTTGCAAATGTCATATTTGGGAATACCTCGCATAAGATTTCGTCACTATCAGGAATATTAAAAATAATAACTTGTCTAAAAAGTTGCCCCATCTTACCACTAAAAAAATCACAAGAAAAAAAAAACACACACACACTAAAAAAAAGAACAAAAGCTTGTTCCATTCAATGGGATTGGAACATGAAAGACATGCCACCAGTTACTAATAAAAGACCATAGGCATAGTAGTGTCACCTTCAGGCTTAAGGTTAATAATAAAAATTGGCATTGTACTTCTAAAACTGAATCAGCAATTTCATAGGTGAAGACCTATTATATAGGTAATTACACTCGAAAAACGTAACCATCTTTCTGGCGCAGTCGGGTAAAAAATAATTAAATCGGTCTCTTATCTTCTTATCTATAATAATTGTGTCTTGTTGCGCTGTGTGCGAGTACACTGGGTCTAGGTTCCCACGCTTGTGATACTATTTATATATCTAGATAGGTCGGTACTGAATAGTAATTACGGACGACTAGGGCCTCACACAAACCTTAGAGTTTATATTTTCATACTATTTATATATCTAGATAGGTCGGTACTTAATAGTAATTACGGACGACTAGGGCCTCACACAAACCTTAGAGTTTATATTTTCATACTATTTATATATCTAGATAGGTCGGTACTTAATAGTAATTACGGACGACTAGGGCCTCGCACAAACCTTAGAGTTTATATTTTGATACTATTTATATATCTAGATAGCTCGGTACTTATAGTAATTACAGACGACTAGGGCCTCACACAAACCTTAGAGTTTATATTTTCATACTATTTATATATCTAGATAGGTCGGTACTTAATAGTAATTACGGACGACTAGGGCCTCGCACAAACCTTAGAGTTTATATTTTCATACTATTTATATATCTAGATAGGTCGGTACTTAATAGTAATTACGGACGACTAGGGCCTCACACAAACCTTAGAGTTTATATTTTCATACTATTTATATATCTAGATAGGTCGGTACTTAATAGTAATTACGGACGACTAGGGCCTCGCACAAACCTTAGAGTTTATATTTTCATACTATTTATATATCTAGATAGGTCGGTACTGAATAGTAATTACGGACGACTAGGGCCTCACACAAACCTTAGAGTTTATATTTTCATACTATTTATATATCTAGATAGGTCGGTACTTAATAGTAATTACGGACGACTAGGGCCTCACACAAACCTTAGAGTTTATATTTTCATACTATTTATATATCTAGATAGGTCGGTACTTAATAGTAATTACGGACGACTAGGGCCTCGCACAAACCTTAGAGTTTATATTTTGATACTATTTATATATCTAGATAGGTCGGTACTGAATAGTAATTACGGACGACTAGGGCCTCACACAAACCTTAGAGTTTATATTTTCATACTATTTATATATCTAGATAGGTCGGTACTTAATAGTAATTACGGACGACTAGGGCCTCGCACAAACCTTAGAGTTTATATTTTGATACTATTTATATATCTAGATAGGTCGGTACTTAATAGTAATTACGGCCGACTAGGGCCTCGCACAAACCTTAGAGTTTATATTTTGATACTATTTTTATATCTAGATAGGTCCCTACTAAATCGTAATAACGGCCGACTAGAGCCTCACACAAACCTTAGAGTTTATATTTTGATACTATTTATATATCTAGATATGTCGGTACTTAATAGTAATTACGGCCGACTAGGGCCTCACACAAACCTTAGAGTTTATATTTTGATACTATTTATATATCTAGATATGTCGGTACTTAATAGTAATAACGGCCGACTAGAGCCTCACACAAACCTTAGAGTTTATATTTTGATACTATTTATATATCTAGATATGTCGGTACTTAATAGTAATTACGGCCGACTAGGGCCTCACACAAACCTTAGAGTTTATATTTTGATACTATTTATATATCTAGATATGTCGGTACTTAATAGTAATTACGGCCGACTAGGGCCTCACGCAAACCTTAGAGTTTACATTTTGATACTATTTATATATCTAGATAGGTCGCCCGCTTCCATCTTCGGCAACATCGTCACTTACCACCAGGTGAGATGTTGTCAAGGGTTTACCAATTGTGAATAAAAAAAAAAGATAGGTCGGTACTTAATAGTAATTACGGCCGACTAGGGCCTCACACAAACCTAACCTAAGACCTAAGACAACGGGCCAGAAATGACATTTCAAAAAACGAATGACGGAATAAACAAATGGCGGCGAAAATCTATACGTTCGACAACCAGTCTGTAACCAATCTGTATCAATCTGGGTGACGAGGGGGTGAGGTCGCAATCTAGATAGCGGCAGGCAGTTTCTGTATGTTAGTACTAATATATATACTTTGCCTTAGAATTTATATTTAGAACCGACATATTCTTAATCCTTACTAATTTTATAAACTAACTTTTGCCAGCGGCTTCGGTTGCGTGGACATAATTTCTATGAATTTCTTCGAGGGTGCGCAGTAGCCTATATGTTTATACAGGTCCTAATCTGTTTACCTACCAAATTTCATCAAGATCCGTTTATCTGTTGTGGTGTCAGAGTAAAATAGTAACATACATCCATACTTACATTCTCGTGTATAATATTAGATAGTCCGATGCAGTCCCCTGAAAAAAAATCTCTTTTTAGGGTTCCGTACCCAAAGGGTAGAAACGGGACGCTATTACTAAGACATCGCTGTCTGTCCGTCTATCTTTCTGTCTGTCTGTCTGTCACCAGGCTGTATTTCATGAACAGTAAAAGTCATAGACAGTTGAAATTTTCACAGATGATGTATTTCTGTTGCCGCTATAACAACAAATACTATAAATCAGAAAAAGTGTAAGTCTCCATACAAAAACATGTTTTTTTAAACGTAGAGAAACTAGCGCCATCTAGTATGATGGTACGAAACCCTTTAAGCGCGGTTCTCACTCGTACTTTACCGGTTTTTTGACGTGATAACGTCTTATAAATTGATGACACCGGGCTGCATTCACGAAAAAGTGTGACGTCATTATCCCGTTATGTGACGTCATTGTCCCGTTACGCCGGTGTGACGTCATACAAAAAATGTGTTTATTCATAGATCTAGAAGTGTTTTTGATTTAGTTCTATCGTAAAAACGGTAAAATAAGCAAGCATGAAACTTCGTGTGATTGTATTACTAATACTAATAGTAATATTTTATAGTAATAGTATAAAATAGTATATTGTAATATTATAATACTAAAAGTAAAACAACAAATAATTAAAATTGGCCAAGTGTGAGTCGTACTCGCTCGAACTGAATGACAAAAAAAGCATATTTTTGTCGCTCGCGTTGATCTTTGGTTTGTAATGTGAATAGGTATCATTGTCATTATACTATGTAGTTGTGTGGAGAGGTATGGTGGAACGGAACCTTCGGAGTGCTAGTCCGACTCGCACTTGGCCGTTTTTTTTTAAACTATCCTTAATTGTGTGTGCGTAATCTTTGTCCTGTAACGTAAGGATGTTCCCACGCCCAGTACAATCGGTGCCGCCATGCGCCTAACACAACACTCTTTATCAATATTTGTATCATCATTTTGCTGTCATAAAATCTTGCACCTGTTAAATAAGCACATCCGGAATTTGATAGATCTATGTAAAAAAGTTCATTAGTTAGTTTCATATGTACGTTTATCCGACGCTCTTACGGTGAAAAAAAAAAATATTGTGAGGAAACCTGCACACGCCTGCGGGGAAACTCGCAGGTTGTGTGTGAAGTCGATCAACCCGCACTGGGCCCGCGTGGTGACTAAGGCCTGATCGCCCTAATTCAGGGTAGGCTCGAGCCCCTCGGTGGGGACGTATATGAGCTGATATGATAATGTAAAAAGTTTTTAGATGAAGATAAAGTTTATGGTTTCGATGAGCTATGTTTTAGAGTTTCATCGTTAAGGCGAAGTATTTATTAGAACAGTTGTCACTGTCTTTTTCTTTACGTGTAAAGAGTAAAGAAAATAACCACACTTTTTCAATAGTTTTTCGTTTCAATTAAAAACTACAGTTAATATTTAAAAAAATCTTACTGGCATATTGAAGTGTGTTTCTAAGGCTAATCGACTAAGAAAAATAGGTTTAAATGGGTCTGGTTTGCTGCATGCAAATCTCTGTTCGAAAAGATGTTACTTTAATATATTTTTTTCTGTTATAAAACTTATAAATTATAAAAGTTATCGAATTGTGTTTCTGCAACTGGCAAAATGAAGCCATTGAAATGAATAATCGGGTTTTTATTATAATTACATTTGTATTATCTGAAAACCAGCGGCCCACCGAATTTAATTAAAGTTATGTAAAAATATAAAAGCGTCGGTGGCTCAACCGGTAACGACTCGGTCCATCTAACCAGAGGTACCGGGTTCAAATCTGAATGGCCATTCAAAAAACTTACGTACATACTTACCGATTGCTTTAACGGTGAAGGAAAACATCGTGAGGAAACCTGCACACGCCTGCGAAGAAACTCGAAGGTTGTGTGTGAAGTCGACCAACCCGCACTGGGCCCGCGTGGTCGACTAAGGCCTAATCGCCCTGATTCAGGGTAGGCTCGAGCCCCTCGGTGGGGACGTATATGAGCTGTAATGATGAAACAATATAATATAGTTTATCTACACACATGTCATAAGTCCTCTAAAACCAGTAGGCAATGACCAGCATTATGACTACCAAACTACCAATTTTACTATGACAGCTGTTCCAAATTGAAAAATCGATTCTGTAATAAATAACATTAAAGTACAGATTTTTACCTACTTCCACAGACAAGAAAGTTCTCATAGTAAAATTGGTTGTCATTATGCTGGTCATTTCCCTATGGCTTATGAACCCATCTTAGAGTACTAATAATATGTATATAGATAAAATAATGTATGCAACTGTTGCAATCAGGTCTTTAAACACTCGTGTGATTCTATAACGAAATTCGGCTTCACGTCATTTCTTTGAAACACACTCAAGTTTTAAGACCTGTCATTACATAAGAGTTGCATTTTCATTCATTCATATCAGATCATATACGTCCCTACCGAGGGGCTCGAGCCTACCCTGAATTAGGGCGATCGGGCCTTAGTCGCCCAGTGCGGGTTGGTCGACTTCACACACAACCTGCGAGTTTCTTCGCAGGCGTGTGCAGGTTTCCTCACGATGTTTTCCTTCACCGTAAGAGCGTCGGATAAACGTACATATGAAATCTAAATTAGAAATCACATTGGTAGGTACGTGGCAGGTTCGAACCACGACCTCCCGGACAGGAGGCGGCGGCTCTAGCCATTACGCCACCGATGCTGCATATACTACTATTATTACTAGCCTACACAAATTACAATCGCTATTATACAGTATTAATATAATTTTCAGCCGACTTAAAAAAAAAAGAAGTTTTTTGTACGTTTTTTATTTCTTCGCCGCCTGTGAAACGATCATAATGATTCCTTTTTTAATTGATAGGAATAACTTCTTTTCATCATATCAGCCGAAAGACGTGTACTGCTGGACAAAGGCCTCCCGCAAGGATTTCCACAACGATCGTTCCTGCGCTGCCCGCATCCAATGGCTTCCCGCGACCGTCACCAGGTCGTCGGTCCACCGAGTGCGAGGCCTTCCTACGCTACACTTTCGGTGCGCGGTCGCCACGCGAGAACTTTACTATCCCAATGGACGAACTATGTGCCCTACCTACTGCCACTTAAGTTAGCAATTCTAAGAGCTAAAGCGGTTCCTTTGGTTCTCCTACTAATCTCCAAAATTAAAAAAAAATGTTCTTGGTTATTGCGATTGAAGGAGTGTATTGTTTTCTCTCCATCCTAGAGGAGCTCAAAGTTAGGACCCGCCTTTCAACAGTGTGCCAACAACGCTCGCTCTCATTCTTTGAACACTGTGCACGCCGCCCCAACAGCTTAGAGTTCCAAATCATGACGGGAAAGGTAGAGGGCAAAAGAGCTCGAGGAAGACCTCCTGCCAAGTGGTGCACCCAAGTCACCAGCACCACTGCTCTGCAGCTACACGAAGCAGTGCACGCAGCGAGTGACAGAGCCCGGTGGAGAGCAATCTGCGCCCCCTCGATGACATGACGGTCACGATCCCCAGCATTGGGGGAACGACTGATTGGATTGGATTGGATTGTTTTCAGGTCTAATATATGTATGTATGTTTTTTTATTCCACGATATCTTCTAAACTGCTCGATGGATTTTAGAATGCGAGGTATGGTTAGATTCGTCTTGATCCCATCAGTGACATAGAATACATTTTACCCGACTTTCCAAAAAATAGTGGTACTGTTTTTTATTCAATCGTGTTTTATTTATTACAAGCTTTTATTTAACTTGCAATGTATGTGTGTTTGTTCGGATGGATTCTTGCAAGTTAAATTTGACCCACTTCCCGGTTTCCGATTGAGCTGAAATTTTGCATGCACGTGTATATCTCGTGACAATGCAATATGAAAAGCTTGTACCTAATTTTTTTTAGGTTTTTCGAAAATTATTTTTTAATTTGTTCAGCGTAGTCAATTATGTAACATCGTCTAAATGAACAGTTTCCACATTGTTGCTTGGTTTGCGCACAATTTGAATCCAAACAATAATCTATGCATAGTTTATAAAACTGTAACGGGGCCGTGTATGTACATACATGAAATATTTAAAAAAAATATTAAGTGAATTTGCTGGACATGACTAACGGTATAGAGGCCAAAACAACAACTTTTGAAATTTTTGTTCGCGCATCACGCAAAAACTACCAGACCGATTTTGATAAAATTTTGTATGGTGGTTCCTTATAGCCCGAGTTAACATATAGGATGCTTTTTATCCCGGATAATTCAAGAGTTCTTGTGAGAAAAATTCAAAACTCCACGCGGACGAAGTCGCGAGCACAGCTAGTGAGTAATATAGGTAACGTTGAAAAGCAACAGCAATTGTTGGAATTTTAATGGTCATTTAACTTTTGTATACTCTTTAGCAAAATGAGATTGAAAAGCAATTATAGGACCCGATTTACGATCGATTATAATTAGGGAGCAAAACAGAGGAACAATATTTAGTACTTTATTTACTGATGGTATAATGCTTCTTGCGTTATGCTTTTTGAAGTTTTGATAAACTTGCTTACATACAAGTTTAGCACAATATCAGTAACAGTGATTTAAAAAAACCGGTCAAGTGCGAGTCGGAATCGCTCACCGTGGTGGGTTGCGTACAACCACATCTTTGGATAAGGAACTTTAAAAATAATAAATCGTAAACTATACATCATAGAAATTTTTCAAAAGATTATGCCAATGAAGCCTTTGACTAGCCAAAAAGGAGAGGTTAAAGTTCTTAAGCAGTCGGGGTTTTAATTTTTAATTCGTGTAAGTTACTTCTGTACTAAGAAACTTGCTGATAAGTTAAAAAAATAATAAAAATGTTTGATACGGCTTCACACAGCTCATGTATAAACTATATATAAAAGAAAGTCGTGTTAATTACACCATTTATAACTCAAGAACGGCTGAACCGATTTCGCTAATTCTTTTTTTGTTGACTTTTTTTTATTGTCAGGAGAAAGTTTTCGGGTAGGGTAGGGTAGGGTATCGTAGTGTAGTGTATGGTAGTGTAGGGTAGTGTGGGGTAGGGTAGTGTAGTGTCAAAGTATATATATTAGTACTAACATACTGGACACCCCCTGGCGCTCTCTAGATTGCGACCTCACCCCTTCGTCACCCATAATATTGATACAGATCGGTTAGGTTAGTTTGGTTGTCGAACGTATAGGATTTCGCCGTAATTTTGTTTGTTCCGTCATTTGTTTTTAGAAATGTCATTTCGGGCCCGTTGTATGAAGTGTCCAGGGTGTGGTAGTGTAGTGTAGTGTAGTGTAAGGTGGAACGAATTTCGCCGGAACAGCAAGTAATAACTAAAACTCGCAACACACGTTCGCAAATTCCGAGTCGGATTGATCTCAATTGCCACCCGACTGTAAACGGTGTCTTCCTGCTTACTACAACTCCAATAACCGCGAAACACGCTGTATATAGGGTTTCATACTCATAGCTCAAATGCGAAATCCAGACTTGTTGATAATTGTGGACAGGAAATTATAATATCCTCTGATAGCAGCACAGCATTGTTCCATTGGCTTAGCACGAGCCGGCTGCTTGTTAAGTGGACAATTTGATCGTTACCACAGTAAAAAGAAACAATAAGTAGGTTATCTTCATACTATTTTTTTTACTATGTCAGTAGGCACGCACGCACACTACAAAAATAAGAACGACTTCTTTAATAAAAGGAAAGAAGTCGTCCTTATTGTTGTATAGTATGCGTGCACACATACAAACCGTGCGATGTACCATTGTATGACGATAACCTGCTATTCTTTCTTTTTACTATGTCAGTAGGCACGCACACACACTACAAAAATAAGAACGACATCTTTAGTAAAAGGAAAGAAGTCGTCCTTATTGTTGTAGTATGCGTGCACACATACAAATTCCGCAATGTACCATTGTATGAAGATAACCTACTATTCTTTCTTTTTACTATGTCAGTAGGCACGCACACAGACTACAAAAATAAGAACGACTTCTTTAGTAAAAGGAAAGAAGTCGTTCTTATTATTGTAGTGTGCGTGCACACATAGAAACCGCGCTATGTACGATTGTATGAAAATAACCTTCTAATACTTTATTTTTACTATGTCAGTAGGCACGCATGTACACTACAAAAATAAGAACGACTTCTTTAGTAAAAGGAATGAAGTCGTTCTTATTATTGTAGTATGCGTGCACACATACAAACCGCGCGATGTAGGTACCATTGTATGACGATAACCTACTCTTCTTTCTTTTTACTATGTCGTTGCTGTTCTGCTATGTTTATTGTAATATGTCGGACGTTGTTGAGTTCAAGTGTTTACTGCCTACTTTATTTTATAATATAAATTGTACGTGAATAAAGATTGAAACGTCGGTGGCGCAACGGCAAGGGCCGCTCCCTCCTATCCGGGAGGTCGTGGTTCAATTCCTGCCACGTACCAATGTGTTTTCGAATTTCGATCTCATATGTACGTTTATCCGACACTAACGGTGAAGGAAAACATCGTGAGGAAACCTGCACACACCTGCGAAGAAGGTTGTGTGTGAAGTTGACCAACCCGCACTGGGCCCGCGTGGTCGACTAATGCCCGATCGCCCTAATTAAGGGTAGGCTCGAGCCCCTCGGTGGGGACGTATATATGAGCTGATGTGATAAAGATTGATTTGAGAACCACATTTTGTGTCTTTATAAGGATACCAAGTATACTTAAGTACATGCACTTGCAAGAACTAAAAAAAAAATCTTGCTCATCATGATAATCTTCTTCTTCTTCCATTCCTGAATACCAGTTCTATCTGGGGTCGGGTCTTCTTGTACAGCGCAGCGGCGACGCTCTGTCCTGCGTTGTTATAGGAGTTAATTTTTTTTATTATTCACAATTGGTAAGCCCTTGGCATCATCTCACCCGATGGTAAGTGACGATGATGACGAAGATGGAAGCCGGCTTACCAAGATTCCCCAACGCAATGGGGATCTGGCTATCTTATCTTCGAGCCGGAACACATAAATGCTGTTAACACTGATGTTTGGCGGCAAGACTTAGATAAGATGGTGGTAGCTAGCCAGGCGGGCTATGAGAATGTCCTACCACCAACCAAACCGAGTCTTACAAAGTTGACCCCGCCGGGAATCGAACCCGCGACCTCTTGGTGTGAAGCGAATGGACTAACCATTACGCCACGGAGTCGGTTGCTTCTAACATTTCTAACAGGCAGTTAACTAATTAGCTACTTAATGAAGTACGTCGTAAACCTCCAAACCATACTGCACGAGCAGAAACAGAAATAGCAAGCTGCTAATAGACAAGCAATCAATATCAATTGTCAGTAACCATATAAGGTGTATAAGGAACCGGGACAAGATGCATAAAAATCTAAAGAGACACCCTAACAATATAGTACTACAGCAAACATATACCAGATACAGAAATTTCTGTACCAACTTACTGCGTAAGGTCAAAAGAGCTTACGAAAAATCGGAAGTTGAAAAATCAAAAAATAATCCTAAAGCGCTATGGAAAATTATAAAACAAATTACAAACACTCAAAAAGTCACTTCCACACCCAATGAACTTTTAAAAATATCTGCTGATCCGATTTCATCTGTTAATGATGTTAATTCATTTTTTGCCAATGTAGGAAAAGATCTAGCTTCCAAAATACGTACAAATACACAACCTCTGCACAATCATTTTTCAACAGGTAATTTTAGTTCTATGGCAATATTTGAGGTCGACGAATCCGAAATAGAAAATATTATCATACATCTCCGACAAGACTGTGCTACTGGTTGGGATGGTATATCTTCTATGTTGATAAACAAATGCCGGAAAGTGCTTGTTCCTCCGATTACACACATTGTGAATTTGTCGCTCAGCACCGGAATTTTTCCAGTAGCCTTTAAAAAAGCTATTGTTCATCCAATATATAAAACAGGAGAAAAAACAAGTGTCACTAATTATCGCCCGATTTCGGTTTTAACATCCTTATCCAAAATTCTTGAAAGAGTGCTTAATAACCGTCTCATTAAATTTCTTGATCATCATAATGTAATTGCCAAAAATCAGTATGGCTTTAAAGCAGCGGTATCAACTGAGGATGCTGTTTCCGACTTAGTTAATTCTATCGTCACTAATCTTGATGATAAAAAGAAGTGCATAGGGATCTTCCTTGATTTATCTAAGGCTTTCGACACGGTTTGCATACCAGTTCTATTTTCAAAACTTGAAGCCATTGGTATTCGTGGAATGGTCCTTAACATATTTAAAGATTATTTGACAGGACGAACGCAGCAAGTCAAGATTGGAAATTATCTTAGTGATGAACAAATCCTGGAGTATGGTGTACCACAGGGAAGTATCTTGGGACCAACTCTTTTCCAAATTTACATAAATGATCTCTGTTACTTAAAGCCTACAAACTGTGAAATTTTTGTTTATGCAGATGACACAGCACTCCTAGTCAGTGGGTCTAACTGGGCTGATGTTAAAAACCATGCAGAAACTTCTTTTGAAACTGTGATGAAATGGCTACAAAAAAATCTTCTGACTTTAAATTTAACGAAAACCATGTACGTTCCTTTTTCAATGAAGTCAAATTCACAACCTCCTTTAAACTTTGAAATTAAATCACACTTCTGTAATAAGCAGTCACCAAATTGTCAGTGCTTATCGTTGTCACGCGCGTCTACCATGAAATACCTTGGTGTATATATTGACCAACATCTAAAATGGAATGCTCAGTTAGATATCTTGAGTTCTAGGATTAGAAGGCTCATATATGTTTTTAAAAACCTGCGTCATTCTGTGGATCGCATCACATTAAAAAATATTTATATTTCACTGTGCCAGACACTTCTTACCTACTGTATCACAGTTTGGGGTGGCGCGTCCAAAACAGTTTTTATGAAAATAGAAAGAGCTCAGAGAGCAATTTTGAAAGTCATGTCTTTTAGACCCTTTAGGTATCCTACTGATCAACTTTATCGTGACTGTAAAGTTCCAACGGTTAGACAGCTTTACATCCTAAGAACTATTCTGCGAAAACATTCTGATCCCCCGATTAAAACTGTTCTAAACAAACGCCGTAACACCCCTATACACCCTGTTGTAAAACACAGAACTACCCTAGCTAGCAAACACTATAAAGTTCTTAGCTCCAGACTTTACAATAAAGTACATAAACATTTAAATATAGGTCTACTAAGCAGACATAAATTAAAAAAGATAGTTCATTGTTGGATCCAAAACCTTAACTATCAAGAAACTGAACAGTTACTTCTACCTGTTACTTAATTGCGGCATACAATTTATTTATTTATTGTACTAACCATCTACACATACACACATCACCATTCACACACACACACACACATACACACACAGACTGACACACACACACACACACACACACACACACACACACACACACAAACACACTAACACACATTGCACATGCATTTTGTTGACTTTTATTTAGTTAAATTCTCACTTAAAGTTGTCGGTTGACATCGCATATTTTGTTCCTATCTCTGCTCGCTGACTGCTAAGGTACAGGCTTTCTCTAGCCTAGTTTAGTAGCCAGAGTTCCATTATCTAAAGTTAAGATGTACAACTAGAATTAAGACCTTGTTTTTCTAACTTGTAAACTTTTTGTGAAATAAATTTATTTATTATTATTATTATTATTATTTATATACCCTAGTGGTAGCGAAAGCGTGATCAGTATGAAACCTGCAATTCAGGACCTAATGAACGAGCAGAAAATGATGGTTCAACATCACACAAACTGGCATCTAAGCTACAGTTGCTCGTTTTCGCTGCTATTCTGCCTTAGATTTGTAATAATTTGCTTCTATTGAAGTCTGGAGAGGAAGCAACGTAGTTATTACATCAGTACGTAAATCTTCATTGACGATTGCTATTTCAAGAAGTGATTTGCTTTTTTATACAAAATATTTAATCGAAGTAAAAAGAAATGTGAAATGTTAGTATAGGAGCTATAAATAACGCAATAGGCCATGCACATGTCGATATAGAGACATATAGGGTAAAACCAGGATAGTTGCCCCGGGGGTATAGTTGCCCCGATTGTAATTACTCTAGTTTCGCGGATGAATTGCATGCTGTTTATAAATCTATCGAAAGATTCTCCAACTACCACTAAGTTGGACCGTGACGGTCTCTGTGCAATTTCATGGAAAGGCAAAGTGCGATCAAAGTTTTTGCGGGATAGATGTCCTGTTTCTCGGCGGGGCATCTATCCTAAACGTTAATTTACATGGATTAGGCAACTATACCCTATGTGGGATAGATGTCCCAAAATATAGAGGTCCGCAAAATTTGTTAATATTCTAAAAACATTAAAGGTAATGTTTTTTACTTTTCATAAATTTGTAGAAAAAAAACCAATGTACCGGCCAGTTTTACAAATAGAGTATTTTGCTTTTTGTACTGAGAGATATAGAACGATTTCAAAAAGTGTGGCAACTATCCGGCTAAACATAAAGACATCAAAGCGATGCCTAATAACGAATAAATCAAAGGAGAAAATTCAACATTGATAGATAACCTTGCAGAAATAATACAAATGGTCAGTTTCTTCGAAGATCTGCAAAAGCACATGCCACTTCAATAAATTGTGCTGTCAGTAAGAGTACTCAATTCAATTTGTAGTGTTATCTACAAGCGCATCCATATATCATTGCGATTGCGTCTGTTTTTAGGTTAATGCCTTTGAATGGGCTATATCTAAACAGTTGCCTTTTTTGGAAGTTAACTTTCTTAATTTTACTTTGCCGCGTTATATTTGCATGAGTTTGGACTTTTCAATTACAAATACTTTCGTTTAAAAATTTATTTTTCAATACAGTTGCTCGAAAAGTGGTACTTTACGTGCTAGTTTAATGTGCTCAAAATTGATTTTACCGCACACGTGCTTTTTACTTTGCCACTTTTTTTAATTTGTAGCTCTGAGAAACAAGACATTACTAGCAACAAAAAAAAACCGAAGTTACAAAATCTTCTTAAAGACTTCAAAGGAGAATTTTAAAAGAGATTGGTTGTTACTCCGAGAGGTAGTACATAACGCTAGCTGATAAGGTTTTCTTTGGGTTATATATTTGTGAATAAAGGAGAGTAAATATAAATGAAGCCTATAGGTTACAGGAAGGAATAGGCCATAAAACTTACGCATGCGTACGTGTGCCTAGTTAAATTAAATATGGCGGCATTTTTCGTAAAACTGAATTGAGTTGTTTTATTTGTGAACACGAATACAACTATGAAAAGTTAATATACGTGTAATAAACATATTTTATGTGTATGTTAAGTATAGAAAAAAACAAAGTGAGATTACTCCCCGGACATTTAAAATGATAAATGAAAGTCGTGGTTGCCGAAACCATAGATGAGACAAAATGAAAATGAAAATGAAAATTTTATTGACAACATGTTCTGTTGCACGTTAATGTACTTAAAATGTAATTGAAGTACAAAGTAATTGGTAGTATTAATAATATTATTAATATGCATACATCTAATAATGATAATTAGTAATAGTACTAATTTTATAACTCAATGTCAAAAAAAGTAACTTAGATTTGTCTTGTAATAAAAATAATAAAAATATAACATTAATAAATATAACAAAATATAACATTGCTGACACTACATAGGCTGGAGTTTTGTTTCTAATAATTCTTTTACGTCATAAAATTGTCTCTCAAGAAGCCACTCCTTTAATTTACTCTTGAAGCAGTGGACGGAAGGTGCATCCCTGATGCTATCGGGAAGCCGGTTATATACGGCTGGTCCCATGACATAAACCGACCTTTCGCTCTTTTTTAATTACTAGTTTAGACACTAGTTACTTCGTCAACTTCTGCCGAAACCTTGATAGGTATGATGTACCCTAGTTATGTATTTTTTTTTCGGTCACGGTCGTTTTTCACTGTATTGAAAAACGTCGTATGATACATGGGAGTATAAGGAAATAACATAATCGTGATGATGGTAAACCCTAGCCTGCGGCTCGGGCTCACAAATGTTCGAATTATTAACTTCAAAACGAGTTTATTTACATAATTTATTGAACACCATACCGAAATTTAAAAATATAATCTTATTACACCTTTCCTTTAACAAAATCATGTTATAAAATATATTTTTTTACCATTACGATACAGTACAAATCCAAGAAGTTGATATCGCCAAGGATATTCCATCAATTATTTTTCTTCTAATGGAACGCATTTGCAGAGCGCGCTATTTTTATAGCATTACAAAAAAGTTTGTATTCCAATTTTTACCTGTGTGAAAGCGCCTTTAGCACATGCGTGGTGATGTGCTGGGTTTCGGCTCTATCATACGTTTTGTTGTATACTGAATTTCGTAGGATTATTTTTTTCTTACTCTTTTAACTTTGATCTTTTATTTAGTAGGTTCAATCCCAAACTACTATTATCAGGTGGGTACCAGATTTTACTGAATGCAAGCAACAATAGTTAACTTAATGTAATGCCTTATTTTTATTTTATAAAGCTCTTTATCAAATATCAAATGTAATAAGTTACTTTTACAGTTTTTCAAATTCTAGTTTAAATATATTTATTATAACAGGCATAAAACAACAATTAAACGATGAAAATATTACTTATGCAGGTGTAACAAAATTGGTGTAGGTCTCGTTACAGGGCAGCTTCTACTTTTGTTCTACAAGTTTGCTGAAATCGCAAAAAAAATATTGAACTCTTCATACAAAACGATCAGCTGATTATGCTGTTCCTGTTCAGTATTATGTATGAGTAGAAACCCCCTTTAACGTGTCCTACACCAATTTTTACCCTGTATAATGAAAGAAATCACAATATTCTGAGCAGACTTGTATTACATCGCTTTCTTAAATACTAGGTAAAAATAGTACTTATATAATTTCCGCAGAAAAATTCAGCAAAGATATGGGGTCTTCATCCTCCACAGCACATATGTTTTCAAAGATATGGGGTGTTCATTCTCTACAGCACATATGTTTTCAAAGATATGGAGTCTTCATCCTCTACAGCACATAGTTTTCAAAGATATGGGGTCCTCATCCTCTACAGCACATAGTTTTTAAAGATATGGGGTCCTCATCCTCTACAGCACATAGTTTTCAAAGGTATGGGGTCTTTATCCTCTACAGCACAAATGTTTGCAAAGATATGGAATCTTCATCCTCTGCAGCACATATGTTTCTTCATCCTCTACAGCACATATATTTGCAAAGATATGGGATCTTCATCCTCTGCAGCACATATGTTTCTTCATCCTCTACAGCACATATATTTGCAAAGATATGGGATCTTCATCCTCTACAGCACATTTGTTTTCAAAGATATGGGGTCTTCAACCTCTAAAGCACATTTATTTGCAAAGATATGGGTCTTCATCCTCTACAGCACATAGTTTTCAAATCATGTGAACGGCCGGCTTTCTAAAATAATAGGCCATCTAAGAGCTATTATTATTATTTTGAAAGACATTGATATTCTGTGAAATTGCAGTAAATATTAAAAATAGCTAATTTAGCAGCTAAGCAAAATCAACTAATTAGTGCAAAGATAGTGCTCTTAATTTTTCACATGGCTGCCCAATCGTTTCAAGTACTTCCCTCACAAGACCGCTAATTGTCCAAATGGTTAAGTGTTAATCAACACAGATAAATCAGACTGGAGTTTATCTTTGTATAATGAAATAAAATCGCGTGTCTCACCGACATGAGAAGTAATTAATGCTTCTGAAGATTTATGCTTTCTTAATGTTACCCCCACGCGATTTTGAGTTATCGCGATCACATCTTTCACTTACTCGACAGGTACCTTTGACCAAAATGCAACAGAATCACAAAAGCCTTTATTTTGAGCCTTAAAGCTATAGTATAAGAGACAATTGAAACTGCAGAAGAGAAATTGTATTGTTGCAGAGTATTCAAAGTACGGTCTTAAAAGGCGCCGCCTCTTATAAGAAATATGTCTGCAGTCCAAAGAAATATATGAATGAGCGTTATTGCAAATCTGCGATGCTTTGTTGTTGTCAAGAACAGCAATACAATGCTTTGGTGCAATGACTCCTATATTAGTCCAAATCTGTGCTCTGGACACTTCATACAACGGGCCAGAAATGACATTTCATAAAAGGAATGACGGAACGAACGAAATAGTGGCGAAATCCTATACGGTCGATAACCAAACTGTTACCAATCTGGGTGACGAGGGGGTGACATTGCAATGTAGAGAGCGGCAGGGAGTGTCCATACTGTATGTTAGTACTAATATACGAGTACATATATACTCGTACTTTGGTAAACGACTGAAAAATACGGACTGTGCCACCTTTTTTCGAGTTCCGTGCAGGAGGTGATTAATAATTATAACGTTGATAAATTATCTTGATAATTATATTATTAATTTCTAAAACAAAACGGTACTTAATATTATTAATATACGAGTACATATATATACTCGTACTTTGGTAAACGACTGAAAAATACGGACTGTGCCACCTTTTTTCGAGTTCCGTGCAGGAGGTGATTAATAATTATAACGTTGATAAATTATCTTGATAATTATAATATTAATTGCTAAAACAAAACGGTACTTAATATTATAGTTATCTTTGACAAAACGCTAACCTCGCGCTGTCCTGCCATGTTTATACGAACACGATTTGACGTTTCGTGACGTGTCGAATCGAAACGCGTCAAACTTTTACTCAGAATTAAAAAAATAATAATAATTGTTGAATAATAACCGTGATTAAATTTACTCTTAAACAATTTAAAGTTATTTAGTTATTTTTCTACATAATATTTTTAATTTTTTGTAAAAAAATAAAAAGCTTAAAATAAGAATCAACGCCGATAATTATCAGCGAATAGCAGATAGTTATGATGATAATTACCTATCAAAGAAAATAATTATCTTGATAAGTTTGAACCCTGTTCCGTTGTCAATTATGGTTTGACTATGTCCGTAAGTCCGTTCGTTTGTTTGTCTGTGCGTATGTCACACCCGTTTCACTCTAAGAGTATTATTATATCTATAAAGCTGAAATTTGGTGTGGTTTTACATGTCTGTGATGCCTGTAAACATATGGAATAAAATCAAACCTCCTCTACATTTTAAGTGGGGATGATTTTTGATGTGTAACATCTTTGCTCTCGCTTTCCTGCAATTTGTGGGAGTGATTTCGTGAAATGGGACGGAAATGTGCAACATGGGACGGAAATGTGTAACAGGAAGTCGCGAAAGCGCGGAATTCTACTTTACGAGAGTCCGACTCGCACTTGGTCGGTTTTTGCAATTTGTGGGAGTGATTTCGTGAAATGGAACGGAAATGTGTAACATGGGACGGAAATGTGTAACGGGAAGTCGCGAAAGCGCGGAATTCTACTTTACGAGAGTCCGACTCGCACTTGGTCGGTTTTTTTCGTTACTGTCAGATCCGCCACCCAGGTACAATATCGTCATCAAATCTAACTAACCTAAAGTATTTTGTCACATGTTACACATCATATGCGAGTACTGTAGGTCTCGCTCGAATTTTTTTTATTACCATACCTTATCGTGTGGGATGTTGTTGAATAAGTAGTTCTTTCAAATTATCGAAGGTTTGAGAAGAATAATGTTCGACTTTCGATTGGACAAAAGAGCGTCGCTAGGGCCGCTACCTCCTTTCCGAGAGGTCATGGATCGAACCATGACACGTACCAATGTGTTTTCGAATTAAGATTTAATATTGTACGTTTATCCGTCGCTCTTACGGTGCGGTGAAGAAAAACATTGTGAGGAAACCTGCACACGCCTGCGAAGAAACTCGAAGATTGTGTGTTTAGTCGACCAACCCGCACTGGTTCTGAGTGGTCGACTAAGGCCCGATTGTCCTAATACAGGGTAGGCTCAAGCCCCTCGGTGGGAACGTATATTAGTTGATATGGTGAAAACGTGCTTGCATTATCCATCCACCACTGCAGTCACACCGTCAAAGTCCAACTAAATTACATATTACATCGTTTTTTCCATCCATCCTTTCCTTACTAATATTATAAATGTGTTTGTTTGTTTGTGACCTTTTCCTTCAACGCCAAGACCAATCTGAATGAAATTCGGCATGCAGGTAGCCTGTGTCACGAGGAAGGAAATAGGCTACTTTTTATCCCATGAAAATAGCATAGCCCGATGCAGTTCCTGAGGGAACTAAAAAATACTCTTTTTTGGTTAATTTCTTAAACATCGTCGCAACGGAACAATGGATTGTTGTGATTTTTTTTTGCACAGAGATGGTTGATGGGGTGGAAAATGATATGATTTACTTATAAGCATATCCTGACATAGTTCTCGAGGGATCTGGAAAAAAATCATGTCCACGCGTGCGAGCCGCTGTACCTCTAAGATAGTCATTTTACAACGATGTCCACGCGGGCGACGCCGCGGGCAAAAGCTAGTAGTAAAATATCGCTAAGTCAGTATATCAAATGTCTGGGTACGGGCCTACGGGCCTACGGGCCGACGGCCAGCCCGCCTCCGCTGCCCCTCTCAAGTAACAAAACATTTAGAAGTACAAAGTCATATAAGAGCGAGATATACTAATATAACGCCCCCTCCCTAGGGAGGGGGGGGGGGGGCGTCGCTCCGATATACTTTTAGGGTGGCTTATGCTGCCAAAGTTCTTCGGGGGGTGTTAGTGGGTATTGCGGTCCGACAACTGTGAGTCCCACATAACCGGTGCAGTTTTACCGCTGCACAGGTATGCGTAAATGCATTCACCTCCCTCCCCTACACAACATCTCACGGGGGAAAAAAAAAACTAATATAAGGCACAATTTGTTTTTGTCTTTAGTTGTCGACACCTGATTTATTTTATGATCGAGGTGAGAGGAGTCTTCTTCTTCTTCTTCTAGACTAGGAGGTTATGACAAATTTGGTAACGATAACGGAAATGGATAAACTTAGGTTGAGAGGATAAATTACGACCCTCTGATGTTAAATATATGTCGGTCTGTCTGCGCAAAGTGGTTGCGTTATGTATACTTACTAGATTTTGCCAGGGGCTTCGCACGCTTGAACATAGTTTCTATATGACTGTCTTCGAGGGTGCGTAGTGCAGTGCGAACGTGGAAAAAACCTAGCCTTTATGTTAATCCAGGTCCTGAGCTGTCTACCTACCAAATTTTTGCCATATATGTTCAGTAGTTAGTTAGTTTTCGCGTGAACATAGTTTTTATGTCTGTCATGCTGTCGAGCGTGGGAACTGAGTCAACTCTAGATCCCTTGGGAACTATGTCGGGCTATGCTAATTAGTAGTCAATTTGATAATCAGTATTTAATTAGCACGCCAATCCTTCGCTTCATTGCGACTTGACATAAATTAACAAAGAAGAGAGAGTTAATAGCTATCCCACGGGAACCACTTAAGAAATCGGGATAAAAAGTAGCATATATGTTAATCCAGGACCTAACCTATATGTGTGCCAAGATTCATGGCGATCCGTCCAGTGGTTGAAGCGTGAAAGAGTAAAAAACATCCATCCGGTACACATACAAACTTTCACATTTATAATATTAGTAGGATAGCGCCTAAAAACTAGTTATTGTGACAAAAAATGACGATAAGTGATAAGGGAAATGGCTTAGTAAGATAGAAAATGAAAGTACTAGTTGTACTCTTGACAATTATGCAAAAACTGTCCAAATATTCGGTTGCGTTATGGAGCAACGCCCGTTATTAGTAGGAACAGCGAGAGTTCTGGACGAGGATCCTACCCCCTTGCCGTAGGCCCAAAGTTGCCTGGAATTCCTATCTGGGAAACGCTTAAAGATAGCGAAATGGGACCACGCGCGCAAACGATTTAAATGGACACTATTGTTTTTAATGTTTTTTTATACGAATTAATTTCCGCCATTTCTAACTTTGGGCTCCGGCAGGGAGGTGGGGGCCTGGTCCTGAATTCCTTCTACTATCGGACGTTGCTCCGTAACGCAACCGAATATTTGGTCAGTTTTTGCATAATTTACATGTATACAACTAGGTAGTACTTTAATTTTCTGTCTTACTCAGCCATTTCCCTATCATAGTTTTTTTTTTGTCGCGATAACTCGTTTTTCAGGCGCTATATAGTTTTATAGACCTACATAACGCAACCACTTGGCGCAGGCAGACCGACATATTTAACATCAGAGGGTCGCCATTTATCCTCTGAACCTAAGTTTATTTCCGTTATCGTTACCAAATTTGTCGTTACCTCCTAGTATATTCTTTTCGAATCGATGGTTTGAATATGGTCACTTAGTTATTTTATATTGTAATGGCCACGCGTATACCACTGTCAGTGGCTCCCCAGAGGTCATTCATTGTGCAGGTGTCCGGGCACTCGGGGCAAGCCGATAAGTGTGTCATAGTTTGTGAGCTGACTCCACATGGGCACTCTTCTCCTTCACGGAAACCCCAACGACACATATTCTCCCTACAGCGGCCAACTTGAGTCTGCAGTCTATTCAGAGATTTCCAAATAGACTACGGCAAGTCGCTACCCTCATACAGGTGAGTCGCAGGATCTCATGCTGTGAGATAAAGCTTTCTGCGTAAGGAAGGTCTTTTATTATAAAATCCAGCAATAGGTATTCCATACATACTAGTCGCATTGATAACCTCCTTTTAAGCAGGTGGTTAAAAAGAAAGTGTCATTTACTACTAATTCCTTATCATTTATCAATCGTTACATGGTTAGTGTCTTGCGCATACTTCGTGCGTGAATCATTTCGCGGTCAGCACCAGCCAATGTCAATGTCACCAACGTAACAACTTATTTAGGTATTGTAATTAACGCTTTGTTTACTAACGATACTGGTAATTGATGGATAGGTTACGAAGCAGGTGTGTCATTGAACTCTAATGCTTTGATGTGTTCAAGTATATTATTATTCTTCTTATTTTTAACACACTTTTGATATTAAATTATGATCTTGAGTGATTCACCATTTCGCGGCCTGCACCAGCCAATGTCAATGTCATCAACGTAACAACTTAATATGTAGGTATGTATGTATTGTAATTACGCTTTGTTTACTAACGATACTGGTAATTCGATGGATAGGTTATGAAGCAGGTGTGTCATTGAACTCTAATGCTTTGATGTGTCCGAGTATTTTATTATTCAACTTATTTTTAAGGCGAGGCATTTGTAAAACAGTTGTCTCTGTTTTTTCCTTTACGTGTAAAGAGTCAAGACAATAACCACACTTTTGCACTTTTTCAATGTTTTACGTTGTTTTTTCTCTTAAGACTTCAATTTAAAAACTAAAATTTAGCAGATTCTCTATAGTACATAAAAAGAAATATCTCCATATAAAAACTATGTGCAAATTTAGAAATTTTATTAATAAACAATTCGTTTTAGACTTTTTTTTAGACGTTTTAGACCTGTTTTTGGGATTTTTTATGATCGAGTAAACTACACACTATCGTGTAACATATTAGCATATTCCTCTGACAATATCCTTAAAAATGTTCAATAATTTTTGCAAGACCTATATTTAGTAGTAATTACCCAAAAAAATTGATTTAGCAAAAGGCTTTCTCCGCTTCTCCACCGGTGCCTCGCCTTAACACTGCTCCGTGGCGTAATGGTTAAGTCCATTACATTATTCACATCGGGGTTCGATTCCCGGCGGACTGTAACTTTGTAAGACTCGGTTACCTAACTTGGAACTTTTAACGTTGCGTAGTTGCTTACTATCAGTTATCACATTATATTTAAACGTTTCACCGTAATAAAGTTATGATTTTAAGTCTTTTTCGTGACCATATTCACTCGAATCTCTGTCACGCATAACGTTTATTTTTTAAAAAGCTTTTATATTTTTACATTTTGTAGAAGAAACTGATTCTTTGGGCCGATTTGCACCGGTCAAGTGTTTTAGGGAGGTAGAAACTGCAGTGAGCAAGTACAGTGGTGTAAACCGATCGAACAGTGGCGATGGCTCTCTGCTGGACTAACAAGGGGCTTGTGCTCAAATCACTCGAAGGTTTTGATGAACTACTTGATGTGTTCCGGCTTGAAGAAACGATATAGTCAGATCCCCATTGTCCGCTTCCATCTTCGGAATCATCGTCACTTACCATCAGGTGAGATGATGCAAGGGCTTATCAATTGTAGATTAAACAAAAAAATATAATTATGCAACCCACGAACCAGAAGTTCCGTGATAAAACCGTAAATCGCATAAATTAATTCTACCCTTCATCCTTACAAATCTTTTCTCCTCTTACCTCTGAAGGGTTGCTTCTACTATGCGCCGAGAACTCCTTCTCCTTTCGCTACATTTCAAATTATTATTTTTACTGCATTTAGATTGAGAACGGTTACGGATGGTCTGAAATATCCTTCAAGTAATGTTGATCTACGATGAATAATGAATGTGTCAAGTCGAACATTATAACCACAGTACATTTTTGAAGTAAAACTTCTTTACGCACGCTTGACTTCGGGAGTAAGCTGGTGAGTGCGTTACACGAACGGTGATTAAGTTTTACTTCAGTCGTGTTGTCGAAAGGTTTTTCTTGCTGAGGATTCCTAAAAATAATGAAAAAGTAACGCTAGTACATAGCAAGCGTCGGTGGCTCAACCGGTAACGACTCGGTCCTCCTAACCAGAGGTGCCGGGTTCAAATCCGGACGGCCAATGTACCAATGAGCTATTCGAAACTTACGTACATATACTCACCGATTGCTTTAACGGTGAAGAAAAAAAATCGTGAGGAAACTTGCACACACCTGCGAAGAAACTCGAAGGTTGTATGTGAAGTCGACCAACCCGCACTGGGCCCGCGTGGCGACTAAGGCCCGATCGCCCTAGTTCAGGGTAGGCTTAAGCCCCTCGGTGGGGACGTATATGAGCTGATATGATGAGTACATAGCAAAGAAGTGCTGTAAAATATATGTTAGTGTCGGCGGGGAGTCGTAAACCTTGGTGGAATAAACCTTACGATGCTCCCCGAGGCGTGCACGCACTATATTTTAATGGTGTCTTTTAACAACTACCCACAAGCAGAGCACAGAGCCAGTGGGTGGATTTACGATGGTTTTATTGTGGTGTGAATGGAAATGTTGAAGTAGATGCACTGGATGCAGTGGTTTATGGTCTGTGGCAATTGCATGCGATGCTTCTAAATGCACAGTGTTCTATACCAAATAGATACCAATTCAAGTGTGCTAAGAAGCATGTACTAAGTCACTGGATTTTGAGATTCAAGATATTTATTTAAAACTAGCTTTTGCCCGCGCGTTCGCCCGCCTGGACATAGTTTTAATGACTGTCTTTGAGGGTGAGCGTAGACACGAGTTTTCTCTAGATACCTCGGGAACTATGTCATGATATTCTAATTAGTAAATTATGTCATTTCCCACACCCTCAACCATATCTGTGCGAAAAATCACAACAATCCATTGCTCCGTTGTGATGTTAAAGTAATTAACCCAAAAAAAATTTTTTTTTCAGTTCCCCCAGGAACTGCATTGGACTATGCTATTTTCACGGGCTAAAAAGTAGCCTATGTCCTTCCCCGTGACACAGGCTACCTGCGTGCCAAATTTCATCCAGATTGGTCTAGGTGTTAAAGCGTGAAAAGGTAACAAACAAACAAACACATTTTCACATTCATAATATTAGTAAGGCTAGGTGCAAATTACATTCTTTCTGATAGTCATAAAATGATAATGACATAAATTCATTTGTGAAAAATCAAGAATTAAACAATAATTACTTAACGTCAAAATTCAATCCTTGAAATTAACCAGATTATGTCATTAGAACATGAAAACAATATGACACGAAAAGTTATGACATAAAAATCATTGAATGTCATTAATGTCTTTAACAAGAGTAGGCCAGTTCACAAGGATAGCACCCGGTCACGAGTATAACGCGAGAGTCAGCCATCGCTCCCATCAACCATATTAGAGGGAAAGGAACGACCCGGCTCCCGATATTTCTGTAGTTTTAGGGTTCCGTACCACCTGTTACTAAGCTTATACTGTCAGTCCTCCTTTCTATCCGCATTTTAAAAGGCTATATCTTTTGAATACCGTGATAGGTAATAGCTGGCCGAAACACAGACCATGGGGAAACGAGTAATAAAAATTAATAAAAGATTAAAAAAAAAATCGAGCGAGACCTACAGTACTCGCATATGATGTGTAACATGTGATAAAATACTTTAGGTTAGTTAGATTTGATGACGATATTGTACCTGGGTGGCGGATCTGACAGTAACGAAAAAAAACCGACCAAGTGCGAGTCGGACTCTCGTAAAGTAGAATTCCGCGCTTTCGCGACTTCCTGTTACACATTTCCGTCCCATGTTACACATTTTCGTCCCATTTCACGAAATCTCTCCCACAAATTGCAGGAAAGCGATAGCAAAGATGTTACACATCAAAAAATGTTTTTTTTGTTTTTAGGGTTATCCTCTCAACCTAAGTTTATCCATTTCCGTTATTGTTACCAAATTTGTCATGACCTTCTAGTCTAGATATGATGTTACAAAAAGTCAAACCAAATATAAATATTTTTCGAAAAACCTACAACAAAAAGTACAAGCTTTAATTTAAAAACAAATATAATTATTTCGTATTCTTCTCAGCAAATTCTTTTGTTTGATACCCATATCATGGGGGTGCATGAAAAATAACTGGTTCGTCATCTTTGGGAGTCCGCCATATTGGATTTAGAATGGCGCTACTAAAGCTAAGCAAGCATTGTGCTCCAAACTTAAAGTGTAAGCAAAATTTCAGCTCATTTGGAACCGGGAAGTGGTTCTAATTTAGATTTTAAGATTTGTCCCAAGCTAACCACCACGCCAAGTTGATATAAAGCTTGTAAAATACTTCAACTAACAACAGTTGGTTGAGGCGTACATATTACAAGTGTGAAAAAATATTTATAAAATTATTAGCAAGGATTTCCCTGCTCCTACAATTTTTAACCGACTTTAAAAAGAAGGATTTTCTTCAACGATTGTGGGCCAATTTTGACGATTATTTTTTGGTCGATAGACAGGGTTATGCCTCCAGGGTAGTCTATAAATTTTATCAAAATCGGTTAAGTACCTACCTTTAAAAAAATAATTAAATGGCAAATTTGTTGCGATTGCAGTCGGTTTTTAAAATTTTGTTGTTGGTTGTTCGATATTATCCCTTTCTTTCTTTCTTATCGTGTGGCACAATTAACCGTGCTATCCAAGGGATAGAGAGCGGTTACCTGGTATACTATATACTGGTATATTATCCCTTGTGTATACCCTAGAACGTATATGTTCTACTTACTACTAACGGCAGGCATTTCTCACACCTTATTACGCGGAAGAAAGTAGGGTCATCATTATCGATTTCTGTTCGTACTTCTATTATAATATTAAAAAGAACGTGGGATTTCAATAACTGGTACTATGCTAATACAAACGATGAATACTTATACATTTGTACTAGTAAATGTACACAGTAATCTTGTAATCTTTCTAAACAAGCAAAGAGACGATGTGAGTAAAACAGTTTCACAATCCACAATAGGGACGACGACAGCATCAGAAATAAATTATGAACTCTTGATCACTAAATTGCCCTCCTATTTAAACTTCGGAAAACCTTATACTCGTTTTGTTTTCCATTAAGTCTTAGATTTTTAATTCACCAAAATCACAAAATGAGTACATAAATAACGCTGCAAAACTACGACGTCACGCCTTGGTATGTCAAAAATTTTTAGAACAAAATGTCGTTTTTGACAGATGATAAAAAGTAAATCAGATGACTAGCATTGTCATCCCTATTGTAAAGCCCTTGGCATCATCTTGATTATTGTTCCACAATTGGTGAGCCCTTGACATCATCTCACCTGATGGTAAGTGACGATGAGGCCAAAGATGGAAGCGGGCTTGCCAAAATTCCCTAACGTAAAGGAGAACTAGTTACCTTATCTTCAAGTCGGAACATATCAATGATGTATTCATGTTTGGCGGCAATACTTAAGTAAGATGGTGATAGCTAACCAGGGGGCCTAGAAAATGCCCTACCACCAACCAAACCGAGTCTTACAAAGTTAGACTGCGCCGGGAATCAAACCCGCGATCTCCTGATGTAAAGCTAATAGACTAAACATTACGCACGGAGGCGGTTAAAACAAAATTTAAAACCGTTTATTGATTGTCTGCTTTTTCGGGCATAGTTTTTAATTAAAGCAGGTACTATATATATATATATATATGTACCTGACTGGAGAAAGGCTTTTGTCTTTGACTCTTCCTTATTATGCTCAGAGTTTCCTTACGCGATCGAATCAGAAATGAGGAGATCCGTAGGAGAACCGAGGTAACAGCCATAGCTCACAGAATTGCTAAACTTTTGTGGCAGTGGGCGGGGCGGGGCACATAGCTTGTAGAATAGATAGCTGTTGGGGCTGGCAACTTCTCGAGTGGTGACTACGCACTGGAAGACGTAGCGTAGGGAGGCCTCCCAATCGGTGGACCGACGACCTGGTGAAGGTCACGTAAAGCTGCTGGATGCGGGCAGCGCAGGACCGGTCGTGGTGAAAATCTTTGGGGGACGTCTTTCGGCTAATATGATGATGATTCCTTTTCGAGATTAACTTTTTAGTTTCCAAATCTTTTTTCCTGAAAAGAAGAAAGCATGTAATCCAACAATGAAGACAGATAAATTGGTGAAATAAAGCTCTAACTTACTAATCGCTCGGCTCTATACTTAATAACTGCCCTGCGCAAGACTGGTCGCTGCTATTGTGAGTTCAGCTTGATTAAATAATTTTTTTTTTAGATTCAAGTCTTTTTTCCTGAAAAGAAGAAAGCAAGTAATTTAACAATGAAGACAAATAACGTGGTGAAATAAAGCTCAAAATTACAAATCGCTCGGCTCTTTACTTAATTACTGCCCTGCGCAAGACTGGTCGCTGCTATTGTGAGTCCAGCTTGATTAATTAAAAACTTTTAAGTTTCCAAGTCTTATTTCCTGAAAATAAGAAAGCAAGTAATTTAACAATTATGACAAATAACGTGTTAAAATAAAGCTCAAAATTACTAATCGTTCGGCTCTATAATTACTGCCCTCCGCAAGACTGGTCGCTGCTATTGTGAGTTCAGCTTGATTAAATAAATTTTTTTTTAGATTCAAGTCTTTTTTCCTGAAAAGAAGAAAGCATGTAATTTAACAATGAAGACAAATAACGTGGTGAAGTAAAGCTCAAAATTACTGATCGCTCGGCTCTTTACTTAATTACTGCCCTGCGCAAGACTGGTCGCTGCTATTGTGAGTCCAGCTTGATTAATTAAAAACTTTTAAGTTTCCAAGTCTTATTTCCTGAAAAGAAGAAAGCAAGTAATTTAACAATTATGACAAATAACGTGTTAAAATAAAGCTCAAAATTAATAATCGTTCGGCTCTATACTATACTGCCCTCCGCAAGACTGGTCGCTGCTATTGTGAGTCCAGCTTGATTAAATAAAAACTTTTAAGTTTCCAAGTATTTTTTCCTGAAAAGAAGAAAGCAAGTAATTAAACAATGAAGACAAATAACGTGGTGAACTAAAACTCAAAGTATATAATCGCTCGGCTCTATAATTACTGCCCTGCGCAAGACTGGTCGGGCTATTGTGCGTCCATCTTTACTAATTAAACCCCTCTAAAAAGCTATTACAGATGACATGCAATTAGTACAGTTTTTAGGGTTCCGTGAAGGTTGCCTGGAAGAAATTGCTTTAAGCAATAAGGCCACCTACATTGTACAATTTAAAATTTTATTATTTATTCTGTACTTGTTGTAATTTTTGTAATTGTACAATAAAGTAATAAAGCATATTTGATTGATTGATTGATTGATGCCAATGGGAACCTAATACTAAACATTATATCCGCTGTCTGTCCGTTCGTCTATCTGTCAGCGGGCTGTATCTTTTACGGTAATACATACCACAGAAATTCTAATAATATAGGTAGACAGTTGAAATTTTTACTGTTTTTGTGTGTGTATGTATTTCTATTGATTTCTATTGCCCCTACGAATATAACAACACATAATGAAAGTTAAATAAAAATATATTTTTTTAAAACTTAGAAAGTAGGTACTTAAAAAGTGTATAGTGTTAAATCTTGTACGATGGTACGGAACCCTTTGTGTGCGAGTCCGTCTCGCACTTGGCCTTTTTTGTATTCCTTAGTGATTTATTCATTTGTTGGACAAGTATTTATTAATTAACGTACAATAAACGTCGAGTGTTCAGCTGATGAACTAAAGGTTTAACGAAACAGTTATGTATGACACTTACTGTGATAAAGATTAAAGTAAGAAGTAGTTCATATTCGATTCGTTTGGGAGCGCGTCAAGCCCACATTACAAAGCTCTGAACGCTTTATAATTTGCTTCGACATGTAGATGAGATTGTTAGTCATCCATTTTTCAGAGTTCCATAGGTCTATAGTCAAATAAGGAACCCTTGTAGTTTCGCCCATTATGTCCGTCTTTGAGACTATTACAGCTAAAAAGCTGTTTGGTATGTTGTGTGGTAAGGGTAAAAAAATATGTGGCTCTAAAAAGTTATTTATAAAATGATTTAAAAAAAATAGGATAAGTTGAGTACCTACCATTACATGTGTTTTTAGGGTTCCGTTTGGGTACGGATGTTAATAACTGTTTCTATTACTTCGCTGTCCATCTTTCTGTCTGTCTGTCAGTCCGTCTGTCACCAGGCTGTATTTCATGAACCGTGATAGCTAGACAGTTGTAATTTTCACAGATGATGTATTTCTGTTGTTAAATTGAGTCCGACTCGCAATGGTCGGTTTTTTGTTCACGTACGCTATCGTGTAGGTAGGGTATCGTTGAATAGGCATTTTAAAACCAATTAGTTTACTAAATATTAAGTTTTAAATTGGTCATTTTCATGTCTAACCACCTTAGTAGGACATTTAATTTAGTTATAAGGAAAATTCGCACCAGCCGTTGTGGAAATCCTTGAGAAAGGCCTTATCACGGCCAAGTAGAATTTATTTGTTTAGTATATAGTAATACTCGACTAATTTCAGATGTGCAGTTCTATTTGTAATACATAGTTCATAGATTTTTCATACAACATGTTTAACACTAACTGCAAAAATAACTTTGTTTTATAATATATAGGAAGGTACATTTATTTTTTTGAAAATACTAAGGTACGGAATCCTACCTTCGACTAATATCGACTTCAATTTTAGTATATATCTCATCTTGTTTTTATGGAGTTGTACTTTCTATTATAAGAGACACTATAAAATGGTCAATAACTGCTGTTGCTTGAATATCTGTACGCTTTTCGAACCATATAATAATCTAAATAGGTGCATCTATCGGTAAATCCGTAAATCGTGTCCAACTTATGCTCAATTACTTGTTCATAAAGTTTCCTATAATACGTTAGAGAAATCTTACTTTAACAAATTGATTTTCTAGGAAACTAAGTTCACTATATTACACTGGATTATATTATATGTAAACGTGACTGAAAATTCAATGTAAAGGCAAGCAACGTAAACGTGATAGAAAAGCCAGACAAGATTCGTGACAGAAAGCAAAGATTAAGCTTGTGCAGATCTAATACAAGATTCGTCACAGAAAGCAAAATTTAAGCTTGTGTAAATCTAAGACGAGTTTCGTCACAGAAAGCGAAGATTAAGCTTGTGCAAATCTAAGACGAGATTCGTCACAGAAAGCGAAGATAAAGCTTGTGCAGATCTAAGACGAGATTCGTCACAGAAAGGAAAGATTAAGCTTGTGCAGATCTATCTAATGACAAATATGGGCAAATGATCAACCAGTGTCTTGGGATTAATAGTTTTAAATCCCCAGTTAATAGTCTTTTCAGTGCGCGTGGTGCCAAATTGATGAATAAATGAATCAAAGTGCTATTGACCATCTATAATAACAAAGTTATTTTTACCAAGTGTTCGGTTATTTTTAACAGATTTTTTTATATTTATCTTGTCACCGTTTGCTTGTTTTTTTGAAATTTATTTTTTGAGTGTTGTGTGATCCAAAGTTGTTTGCTAATTATATTTTTAAGGCGGTAATATTACAGATTTTCGTTTTTTTTTTAAATCCAAGGTTGAAAAAAATACCTTTATTGTTCATGATGTTCCTTAAAGTCAAAAGCTATTAGAAACACGATTCAGCAGTTTTGGCTCGATAGAAATAATCCAAAAGATAGGTCTACACCGTTACTTTCAACTCTTGTTATGACTAATATTTTAAAGTATAAATTTAAAAAAATATATACAACAAACTTGTTATAACAAAGTGAGTAATGTCATTATTTTTTTATACTTTCATTCAGGAAAATGAAACTTAACGAAAAAACATTGAAAAAGTGTGGTTTATTTTTTTAGCTTTTATACGCAAAGAAAAAAAACAGACACAACTGTTTCATTTAATACCTCGCCTTAAAGATTTTTTTACAAAACTTCTCTTTCATTTCTATTTTTACGTCCATTGTCTTTTAAATTTACCGACTGTTTGTTAAACAACTATTTATATGCTTATAGTAGTTGCACTAAATGCATTGTCATTGAAATTTATGTAAACCGTCACTTACCTACTTACTCGGTTGGCTGTTGGGTAATCACTCGGAGTTGCCTCATTTCATTTCCGAGTCAGTATTTGATCCCACATCACTTTCTGACATTTTGTTATACTTCATGCTGCTTTGTTTGTTACAAGCTTGTTATTAGCTTGCCGTGTTAGTTAGTTTGTCTGTTAGTTTAGGACAAATCTTAGAAGCTAAATTAGAACCACTTCCTGGTGTTTAACAATAGTGTTTTAGCAATAGTGTTCCGTTACGTGGTGAGGTGATAAAATTATAAAAAAATATTTTGTATAGGACAGCGAATGTGAAAGAAACCTGGATTCTACGTTTTTCGAAATTCACTTTATGGCAGAGTCGAAAATATTCTAATAAAAATATGGTCTTTTAGTTTACTCTTAATATAATATTCATGAATTACCATGACAATTCGTAGCATTACAAGTCGCCTACAGTGCGTCCATTTATGGTGCTGTGCTTGTTTTTACGACCAGAGAGCCAGTGTTGCCACAGTCGCCACACAGAACATCATATGTAAATGGTAAACGAATTACCCATACATGTCAATCGCCCCTACATTATTGTAAAGTCAGCGCCCTATATGAACTTATCTAGCACGCGTGGTTTCTACTTAAATTTCGACGTTTTAAAATGTATCTCCTGTACGGCATCTTTTCTGTCCAACGCTGTCCAATTTTTTTTGTATTTATTCACAATTTGTAAGCCCTTGGCATCATCTCACCTGATGGTAAGTGACGACGATGCCGAAGATGGAAGCGGGCTTACCAAGACATCCCAACGCAATGGAGATCTGGCTAACTTATCTTCAAGCCGGGACACATCAATACTATTAACACTGATGTTTGGCGGCAAGACTTAGATAAGATAGTGTTAGCTAGCCAGGTGGGCTAAAAAAAATTCCTACCACCAACCAAACCGAGTTTTACAAAGTTGACCCCGCCTAATTTATTCCGATTTCTGTGGGTTGGACCTATTTTTATTGAAAAAAAATAATTTGATGCCAGGTAGAGCCAATAATATGGGTGGGACCCTCATATTATTGGCTCTACCTGGTAACATTCCAGGAATTACAGAATTCGATCACTTGACGAGTCCGACATATTTAAAATATCTGCACAATTAAAAAATGTAATAAATTAGGGTGGTCCGTTCGCCGTGATGTCGCACGCGCGCGACACTGTCTGACGCGACCGCACCGCGCGCGTGTAAACAAGCACACGAGCGCTGCTTGCGCATTCAACATTTAATTCACTTTGAACTGTGTCGAAAAAAAAAACCGACACTATCCCGGTTGGCGGCAGGCACGTGCACGAACAGGCGAGCAACCCATTTACACGCTTGTGCTCGTGTTCGTGCCCGTTGAATGTCGCTTTGAACGCAAGCGTGTGACCGCAGCATAAACCATCCATGTCGTCCAATGGAGATACGTCTACACAGGGAAATCGTGCGGGGACCGAAGGGGCGAGACGGGGAGGTCGAGCCCCAAGTTCCATTGTCACCGTTGTTCAGAAGATAGGGGCATTTTTTCAAATCAGCATTTATTCAAATCAATACGTTCTGGCGGTAGCCCAGGAGCACTAGGCTACCACCTAGGCGTTGACGCAAACATCAAAGGCGTTGGACCACTGTATGGATCTGTACACTGTGTTATCACAGAGTACTATAAACTGGCGTAAATTGTTTGTAGTTTCATATGTCATAGTGTCCGTCCGTCTGTCTGTCTGTCTGTCCGTCCGTCTGTCACTAGGCTATATTTCATTAACCGTTATAGCTAGACAGCTGAAATTTTCATAGATGATGTATTTCTGTTGCCGCTATAACAACAAATAAAAAAGGGGGTTCTTCATACAAAAAACGTGTTTTTTTTAAACATGAAGAAACTAGCGCCATCTAGTATGATGGTCCGTACCCTATGTGTGCGGTTCTGACTCGCACTTGGCCGGTTTTTCATAGTAATGTTGTTAATTTAACGCTCGGACTGTACCTCAACGGACTCCTTAATCGCATGTTCTTGTGTTGTGAGTGGCCGTTTGAAATTTTTCAATATATTTTTATTGGACTTGGAAGTCGTTTTGATTGGAGACGCTTTTTAAGTGATTGTTTATGATATGATCATATGACAGAGTTTTATTTCGACTTGTCATTTAAAATATGCTCATGTCCTACTCATATTGTGATTCTTGTAATTTGAAAATGAAATAGGTAAAAATTTTTTTTAATAAATATATAATTGGTGTAGGTCCCGTTAACTGGAGCTTCTACCACCTTCTACTCATCATACTGAACAACTTTTGTTCTACGAGTTTGCTGAAATCGCAAAAAAAAATTTTTGCTCTTCATACAAATCGATCAGCTGATCGACCAATTTTGTGCATTTTAGTATGGAGGGCCCAATTTTTTTTTTTTGAGAATTTATATATGTGTTCCTTGGGGACAGTTGTTCAGTAAGATGAGTAGAACCCCCAGTTAACGGGTCCTACACCATTTTTTTTACACTCTGTATATGTAGGTACTAGCTTTTGCTCGCGGCTTCGCCCGCGTGGGTATCTTTTATTTTGTATAGCTGGTGCCAGCGACTTCGGGTGATGGTTCTCTTGGTTAACAATTTATTTCTTATAGCTTTTGCCCGCAGTTTCGCTCGCGTGGACATCGTTTTTATGACTGTTTTTGAGGGTGAGCGTGGAGCTTTCTCTAGATCCCTCGGGAACTATGTCATGATATGCTTAGTAAATTATGTCATTTCCCAACCCCTCGACCATCTCTGTGCGAAAAATCACAACAATCCATTATTCCGTTGTGATGTTAAAAAAATTAACAGGCAGAGGTTTGCTCCAGATCGCTCGGGAAATATATCTGGCTTTTCTGATCAGCAGTCTAATACATATGTCACTTCCCATCCCATCAACTATTTCTATGCAAAGAAAATTTACGTCTATCCGTTGCTCCGCTGCCACGCCGACGTGCGCGAGCCTGGAAATGAGTTTTCCCTAGATCCTTCGGGAACTGTGTCAGGCTCTCCATCTCTGAGCAAAGCAAATATCTCAACAAACCATTGCTCCATTGCGATGTTAAAAAAATCAACCAAAAAGGTCTTTTTTTTAAGTTCCCTCAGGAACTCCATCCGACTATGCTATTTTCACGGGATTAAAAGTATGTCCTTCCCTGTGACACAAGCTACCTCTTGGAAAATCGCGAAATATTTAAACAAAAGAGTTTTTTAGCCTACCAAATCTGAAAATTGAAAAGCAAATATCACGAAAACTATGAGACTTAGGCTACAAGTCTATTAAGTCAAATCTATTCCTAATGATCGGTCCTGCTCCCCTTTCAGTTTTATGCACTATCTCCCAAACATTCTGTACATATAATAGTGTTACAACAGACGTAAGTAAAACTTATCATTATCACATTGGTGCTAACAGCAATTAGCAGTCGAATATTATAACTGTTTTTACTGTGAATTTTCACATGTATTGTGAATCATCATCAAAGACGTCGCCGTAGGTGTCATTTTCTTTTTTCTAATTTCACATAAGTTCGTTAGGGTTAAACCTACAGGTAAGAGCGATTTGCCGTTGGCGAGTTTAAGTTTTTAAACATTAATTTTTACTTTTAACACTAACATCATTAGCATACAGTTTTTCAAATGTAAATGAATAAAATAAATGTAATTATGATTTTAATCACGCTTTATTAGCTTCACCTGTATGTATGTATGTATCTTTGTACCGACTCCTTTGCACTCGATTTTAACCCACATTAAATGGGCAGATTTAATTCAAACTTTGTACATTTGTCAAGAATCAGTGACAATACAATAATTTCATAAGTTTATCTCATTATCCTGAACTAAAAATTTAAAAATTAATATTAATAAAAATATGTTAAAAAATATATAAACCTAGCTCCTAAACTAGTCATCGAATTTGGATGAGATTTTCTATCTTGATTATATAGGATTGCCACTGTAAAATAAAAATCGATCTAATCGAATCTAACGATTTTATTAATACTTTTTTATGTTACTACAACTTTACAACCTACTATTATGTGATGTTCAATATTCCAGAAAAAATAGCAATAAGGTACTTTCCATACAAATCCAGGGTCTTTGTTATTTTTTAGAAAAATGGAAGTAACGATTTTAATGAAATTTTAAAGTTAGAAAAGTAAAAATACAAACTGTCTTATACAAACCGAGGTTGATTGTTACTTTTCTCAAAATTGTTCTTTTTTTGTTTTATTTACGTATTTTATCAATATTTACCTCAAACTAAAAATGTACCCTCTGCTATCTTAACTGTTATTTGGTCAATGTTTATCCAGTTTAATAGCAAGTATTAAAATTTAATAGTAAGTATTACTTTTTGAATAGCTTAAGAAACGTAGCAGTTTTTAAAACTATTTGCAGAATAAGTTCCATACATATTTTTTATGGAAGCGCTTAAAACACTTAGTGAAAATTCTTTAATTTTAACCGTTGTCGAGCAGTATTTTTAAGCTGCTAACAGCTAATACACTAATATCTACTACTAATAGTAGATTAAGTTTTTGTTAACCATTTTTAATGATTTGCATGTCTTCTAACTAGATACATTAAAAAAACAGATTCTACTAGCTCTAATCTCAAAAAAATCGATGAAAAGCCAAAAAATAAATATTTTTTAAGAAAATCTTTAAAATTAAATACATATCTTCAAAACGGTTCAGTTTCGGAAACCATATTACAGAATGAAATCCATCAGAAATGACCTGAATAATAACGTCCTTTAATATTCTATATTACTTTCCCTGTAACTCTGTATATGATCTTTATTTTGGCGTTATATCGAACTATTGTCATTTACGTTGTTATTGTTAAGTTTGAAATATAATGAATGAGCTCAATAATTAATGTTATATGTACTTACATTATATTTAAATATTTTGGACTCCAAATTTGGAGTAGTTTTGGTATTTATAGAAAGACTTCAATTTTGGTACACCCTTTTTACGTCATTTACATTTACCATCATCCGCAGACCAGACCCCCCTCGCCCTCCAAAAGTTCGAATGACGTAATATATGAACGACCCCTATGTTAGAGTTGTTTTGATTGTTGATTTGTGTTGCGCGACTACGTCCGACGGTATGCATAGCGTGGCTGCACATTTTTTTTTAGTTATAAATTAATTTACTTTATTGCATGGATGCACAGACCGCGGCCCGCGGGCCGCATGCGGCCCGCCGGTCGAATACTGGTGGCCCGCCGACAGCAAAAATAATACTATCGTACATTCTAAAAATATTGAATTCTATTCCAGAATAAAACCAAAAAAAATATGTTCAAAAAGTAATTTGAATCTCGCGCGTATTACTTGAAAGTTAAAAATTCAAAATGTCATGAAAGTGGTAGTTTCGCATACAAGAAATTATCTCCAAAGCCAGTAAGAGAACGAAAACGGTATTTTCCACTTTGTCTAATCAGATTTTTTTTATCATCTATCCAAAACGAATTTGATCTAAAAATAATCGTATAAAATTATGACGTCACAAATATGTAAAGTTTTTGACGAACGAATTTTTTGATTTTATTAAATAAGAACTTGAAAATGAATGAAAGAGTCAAACTAGTAAGTTATTCAGATATTTTAGAAGTTATGCTATTTTTTAAATAATATCTTATAATTTTGATAAAATTTGTATAGTAACAACTCAGGAGCATACCCTATCGCATAAAAAACCGATAAAGTAAGAGTCAGAAGCGCGCACAAAGGGTTACGTACCATCATACTAGATGGCAGTAGTTTCTTCATCAGTCGAATTGTAAATTAACCTCCTTTTTGGAAGTCTGTTGAAAACTGCCATAATAATAGTTTTTGCTTCGCCCCAGTTAAGGCTTTGAGATGCTTCAATCCGAGCAGGTTGGTACGTGTTAAAATAATATCGAACGTAAGTCTATTCAATTTAAGTTCAAATCAATGCGGGCTTCAGCGCGGCTGTTACGTAGATACCAAACGCCCAATTCACGATTTTTACATGTTTTTATTATTTCTATACTTTTAAATAAGTTAAAATAAGGGGTTCAATTAAAATGAAAGGCCTTAAAGTCACCGATTTTTGTGTGTTGGTTTCATTCAACATTACCTATTTGTTTCCGAGAAATTTTGCAATTAATGCCGAAAACAGGGTCTACACTGTAGACAAAAACTGTAGAAAAAAACATAAAGGCTGAAGATCTCATGCAGTTTCACTGCATTATACACCAAGAAGCCCTCTGTGCTAAAAAAATTGAATTTCAAAATGTCATGAAAGTGGTAGTTTCGACTGTAAATTTTATAAAATCACGAGGACTCAATCACAGGCAATTCAAACAATTCCTTGATGACATCGAAAGCGAATATGGAGATTTACTGTATTATACAGAAGTAAGGTGGCTAAGTCGTGGATTGACACTGGAACGATTTCTACATTTAATAGAAGAAATTGAAATATTTCTGGCGGAAAAGCAAAGGGATGTCCCAGAACTTAAAAATCCTGATTGGTTGTGTGATTTGGCTTTTTTAGTTGACATTACAAATCATTTGAATGTCTTGAACACACGGCTTCAAGGCAAAAATCAACTGATATCCCAGCTCTACGCTCATGTATCATCCTTTCAATGCAAGCTGACACTTTTCAGATCGCAATTGAATTCTGGAAATTACAATCATTTTCCGAATTATAAGAAAATGGCTGAAAAATTCACCAAAACTGCGATTAATTTCAGTTATGTAGAAAAGCTAGATATTTTGATTCAATCTTTTCAAGACAGATTTTCGGAGTTTAAAAAAGTGAAACTTCTGTTGGACATATTCAGCAATCCTTTCACGATTTCAGTTGAAAATGCGCCAGAGTCAATGCAGTTAGAAATTATCGACATTCAAAACGACGAAGATTTACGCAACAAATTCAGCGAAGGAGACTTGCTGAACTTTTACCGCTGCATTGATAAAAATATGTACAAAGAGTTGCGCATAAACGCTCTGAAATGTGCCAGCTTATTTGGTTCTACCTATATATGTGAACAAACTTTTTCAATACTTAATAATAATAAAACCAAAAATCGAAACCGCCTTGCAAATGAAAGTTTGGAAGCAGTTTTACGTGTTGCTACAAGTAAATTGGAGCCAAATATAAAAAAGATTGTAAGCACTATGCAGTGCCACGCTTCCAATTAATAAATTCCTTTTTAATTTTAATACATTATTATCAATTATTTATTGTCTTTAATTACCTACACTTCTGGCGGCCCGCCATCAGTTCATGATTTGCCCGAGTGGCTCCTAGTCTTAATATGTCTGTGCATCTCTGCTTTATTGTTTTAAAATTTTAGTGCAACCGTGTTTGTTTCTAACCAGTTCAGCTCAAAAACCGGATATTTGGTTTGTTCTCATAAATTTTGGAATTGCAAAAAGACCGCTCATGAGTTCGTTGACCAAAATCTAGTAATAAAATACATATCTTAAATTCTAACGGATCTTACGGTGTAAACTTGCGTCATCGTCTTTTAAGGCACAGAAATCTAAATAATGTGTCTATGTTATTTAGATTTTTGTGATTCTAGGTCTCAGCAGCGCCTCCGTGGCGTAATGGTTAGTCCATTCGCTTCACACTAGGAGGTCGCGGGTTCGATTCCCGGTGGTGTCAAGTTGTAAGACTCGGTTTGGTTACCATCTTATCTAAGTATTGCCGCAAAACATCAGTGTTAACAACATTGATGTGTTCCGGCTTGAAGATCAGATAGCCAGTTCTCTATTGCGTTGGGGAATCTTGGTAAGCCCGCTTCCATCTTCGACATCATCGTCATTTACCATCAGGTGAGATGATGCCAACGGCTTAACAATTGTAAATAATAAAAAAAGAGATCAAATTTAAGTTCAGATAGAATGCTGCGAACTGTCAAGTTCAAGCTTTCGGTTTGTTAAGTGTGTGTGCGGTCTTCGTCGAGTGTTAGCAATTACTATCGAGTAATTTGGAGTAGTTTTGATGTCTATGTGTATTTGTACAGTGTATGTAAAGGTAAGGAGTAGTTCTGATTGACTTCTCATTTAATTTACGTGAAGTTCTATCTCAACTATTTTTTAAACTGAGTTCTAGGTATGTTCAGTAGTACCACAGTTTAAAGAATCCATACAGTAGTTCAACGGAGACGTCTAGACAGGGCAATCACGGACTGCATTTCGACTGCAAGTTCGCAGTTTGGTTGTAGTTCTCCTAGTTGCGCTTTAACTGCATTCAAACTGCGAATTTGCAGCTGGAATGCAGTCCGTGTGTGTGGACCCTTAGGGCGCTGGTGTCTCAGGATCGCAAGCTAGTTATTAGTTATTTCGGCTTTGACGCAATCATCAAAGGCGCTGGATCACTGTACAGTTCCTTATTTATACTGTGGTAGTACCACAAAGTAGGTAGATACGGAGAGGCCGCTCATGAATGTACCTAATTCTAACTACCTACCGCCTAACGCTCGCGCCGGTGGCGCCAGGGCAAAGAATAAAGACTATTTTGCGCCAGGGCTGACAATTAGGTTGTTACAAAAGTACGTAACAAACAAAACAAAGTTCAAGTAGGTTGGTACGTAGGTAGATATGTTATCGTATTTATTTGATTGAAAATACCTAAGTAAGTAAAAGTAAAAAAAAACACCCTTAGCAAGCCCCTAGCATTATTTGTAAGTATGTAGCATTAAGGGAGCGTTCAAGTATTACGTAACGCAATTTTTGGAGATTTTTGACCCCCTACTCCCCCCATGTAACGCACCGTAACGTTTTTCTGTACCCCCCGTCCCCCCAGTAAAACGTTACGTAAACACCAACTGTCCATTTTTTCCTAAAAGTCAAAATAAAAATTATGTGGCGTAAAGTACCGGAAAGTCGCTAAAATACCTTTGTCATTGTTTTAATCGCGTTAGTAAGAAGAAGAAAAACGATGTTACGTAACGCGTAGTTCAAACCCCCCCTCCCGTTCCTGTAACGCATCGTAACGTTTTATAAGACCCCTCCCCTCCCCCAAAATTTGTTACGTAATACTTGAACGCTCCCTAATCAAGGATACTAAATAAGTAAATTTAACAAAATTATACGCGCGGCACACGCGACTGATCGCTCCCTAATCAAGGATACTAAATAAGTAAATTTAAAAAAAATTATACGCGCGGCACACGCGACTGATCTTCGGCGTCGTTGTGGATGGGTGCGTGCGGCCCGTTTTGCGCGTTTCGAAGCGGCTCCTCTGTACCTACCTACTTTGTGGTACTACTATCTGTATTATTCATTAAAACACTTATAATTGAGAACGGACTTGTTTGATTACGTTTTATATTAAGTTTAAAAATATCAAAAGTTAGGATATTAATTATTATTATGTATTATTCATTAAAACACTTATCATTGAGAACGGACTTGTTTTATTACGTTTAATTTTAGAAATAACAAAGGTTAGGATATCAAAAGTCTCCAAGTGACATTTTTCTAGTGACCATAGTCAATAGTGTTGTACTCTGAGATAAAAAATGTATTTTACTTTACACGTTCTTGGCGTTGCGTTGGTTTAAGTGTTAATCTCATTTCTTTGCGTAACACACTTTACTGCAAGTGTATTTAGCATTAATCACGGATACTAGATAAGTAAATTAAACAAAATTATGCGCGCGGCACTCGCGACTGATCTTCGGCGAGTGTGCTGTAGGCGTTGTGGATGGGTGCGTGTGACCCGTTTTGCGCGTTTCGAAGCGGCCCCTCTGTACCTACCTACTTTGTGGTACTACTATCTGTATTATTCATTAAAACACTTATAATTGAGAACGGACTTGTTTGATTACGTTTTATATTAAGTTTAAAAATAACATTAGGTTAGGATATCAAAAGTCTCCAAGTGACATTTTTCTAGTGACCATAGTCAATAGTGTAGTGTTGTACTCTGAGATAAAAAAATGTATTTTACTTTACACGTTCTTGGCGTTGCGTTGGTATAAGTGTTAATCTCATTTCTTTGCGTAACACACTTTACTGCAAGTGTATTTAGCATTAATCACGGATACTAATTATGTAAATTAAACAAAATTATGCGCGCGGCACACGCGACTGATCTTCGGCGAGTGTGCTGTAGGCGTTGTGGATGGGTGCGTGCGACCCGTTTTGCGCGTTTCGAAGCGGCCCCTCTGTACCTACCTACTTTGTGGTACTACCTACTATCTGTATTATTCATTAAAACACTTATAATTGAGAACGGCCTTGTTTGATTACGTTTTATATTAAGTTTAAAAATAACAAAGGTTAGGATATCAAAAGTCTCCAAGTGACATTTTTCTAGTGACCATAGTCAATAGTGTTGTACTCTAATACACTATCATTATGAGATAAAAAAATATTTGACTTTACACGTTCTTGGCGTTGCGTTGGTTTAAGTGTTAATCTCATTTCTTTGCGTAACACACTTTACTGCAAGTGTATTCGGATTTAACAAGACTTATGGGGGATTTGGCTAAGTTTCAAAAACCCTTCTGTTCTGTAATAAATAGCACAGTATTACGATATGGCTTACAGTAGCGCAACGCCTTTGATGTCGCACGATGCAGCTACTGGCGTAGATACTAGCCAGTACTAGCACACCCTGGACACTTAATACAACGGGCCAGAAATGACATTTCCAAAAAGGAATGACGGAACAAACAAAATGGTGGCGAAATCCTATAGGTTTGACAACCAATCTGTATCAATCTGGGTGACGAGGGGGTGAGGTCGCAAACTATAAAGCGGCAGGGAGTGTCCATACTGTATGTTAGTACTAATCTATATATATATATATATATAAAATGCTTATGTTAGTACGTAAAGCCAGGGTTTTCTCTATCACCACTAACTCCAATCAACTTCCCGTTGGGGTGGTAAATACCCCTTGGTCTCCAGGTGGAAGTAAGGGAGTTTGGTCGCGGTGGGTGGAAGTGGGTGGTTGTGGGTGGCGAAAATGTGAAAAAATATATCTGTCCTTTTCCAAGTCATGGGAACTTTTAGAAAGTTCTAAGAATTTCTGGAAATTCTGGAATAATCTAGAAAACTCCAGAATGTGTACAAGTGTAACAATCGATCTAGAATGTTCGAGAAGGTTCTAAAAATTTCTGGAATGATCTAGAAAGTTCCAAAATTGTGTGTGACTGCTAAAATCGGTATGGAATGTTCCAGAAAGTTCTACAAATTTCTGGAATGATCTAGAAAGTTCCAAAATTGTGTGTGACTGCCAAAATCGGTATAGAATGTTCCAGAAAGTTCTAAAAATTTCTAGAATGATCTAGAAAGTTCCTAAATTGTGTGTGACTGCTAAAATCGGTATAGAATGTTCCAGAAAGTTCTAAAAAATTCTGGAATGATCTAGGAAGTTCCAAAATTGTGTGTGACTGCTAAAATCGGTATGGAATGTTCCAGAAAGTTCTAAAAATTTCTAGAATGATCTAGAAAGTTCCAAAATTGTGTGTGACTGCTAAAATCGGTATGGAATGTTCCAGAAAGTTCTAAAAATTTCTGGAATGGTCTAGAAAGTTCCAAAATTGTGTGTTACTGCTAAAATCGGTATGGAATGTACCAGAAAAATCTAAAAATTTCTGGAATGATCTAGAAAGTTCCAAAATTGTGTGTGACTGCTAAAATCGGTATGGAATGTTCCAGAAAGTTCTAAAAATTTCTAGAATGATCTAGAAAGTTTCAAAATTGTGTGTCTGCTAAAATCGGTATGATATGTTCCAGAAAGTTCTAAAAATTTCTGGAATGATCTAGAAAGTTTCAAAATTGTGTGTGACTGCTAAAATCGGTATGGAATGTTCCAGAAAGTTCTAAAAATTTCTGGTATGATCTAGAAAGTTCCAAAATTGTGTGTGACTGCTAAAATCGGTATGGAATGTTCCAGAAAGTTCTAAAAATTTCTGGAATGATCTAGAAAGTTCCAAAATTGTGTGTGACTGCTAAAATCGGTATGGAATGATCTAGAAAGTTCCAAAATTGTGTGCGACTGCTAAAATCGGTATGGAATGGTCTAGAAAGTTCTAGAAATGTTTGGAAAGATTTAGAAAGATTCAAAATTGTGTGCAAGTGTAAAAATCGATATGGAATGCTCTAGATAGTTCTAGAAATGACTGAAATAATCTAGAAGCTTCTAGAAAAATCCGAAATGTGTGCAACTATTGTAATTAATCCGGAAGATCCAGATCGTAATTAAGTACATCGGAATGTTCTAGAGTTTTCTGATACTAGAAATTTCGATTTCCAACGGTATATAAACCGAAAATCAGTGAATTTTTGTCAGTTGAACCGTGTTTACAGTCGCGAAAAGATCAATTGAAACCAAGAGTGAACAGTGATTACATAAATTCACAATAAAACAATAAATGTAGTCTTTAAGCAAGTATTATAAAAAAAAGTTAAACAAAATGTAAATGTATAATATGACGTGTAATATGTTATTGTATTTATTATATATGTAGTATGTAGAATATCATATGTAAATAATTGTGTGAATAAAACATAAATTTTCCATTTACTAAGGTGTTTTTTATTCTAACTTAAAATTATTTCAATTAGTTAATTAATTAAATATACTTTCTATACACCGCATATTTAATGGTCGACTAAGTCTTTCAATATCTAAGATAGAAATCTATATTATCTACGTTGAAAAATTCATCCTCAAATATTTTTTATACCATTGAACATGCGATGTATTTTAACCCGAGCAACGCCGGGTTTTGCAGCTAGTATATATATACTTTGGTACTAGCCTGTCGCCAGCCTGGCAAACTCGTAGAGTTGCCGCCCGCTACTCCGCAAGTACCATTCCGTTGGTCTGCGTAAGTACATTCGTTGCGCTACTATAAGCCGCTATATTGTAATACTGTGGTAATAGGGCACTTCATATACACAATGTTAACTCTTGAGCTCGGTTTACGTTTCAGCTAGCTTTGAGCATGTTTTATAATTATCTTTTGGAATCGCCCCGCTTCCATTTTTACTTCCTGGGTTGCTCAAAATATCAAACGATGTTTTGAAATCTATTGGGAACATAAACAAAAAAAAATCTTTAGGCCATTAAAATGCGGAGAAAGTTTCGTGTTAATTAGTCGATAGATAAGTATATTTTATTTCGTTTACTTTACCGTTTCTTGTAGTTTTTATTTGATGTTTGCTTTAGTGTGGTTTTCTGTTTATCTAAAATGTCTTTTAAATCAAGTCCCCGAGATAAGTTCTTGGATGTTACGTTAATAATTGTTTTTTTTATACAAACACGGTTTAATTGACGTGTAACATTTTAAAATAAACTGCACTCCCCATGGTGCAGACCATACTTCCACGCAGGAGCAGCGTCTAAAATTGTTTAATTTATTTGGGAGAGTACCTTTTTTAGAGAATTTCTTGATGTTTTCTAGATTTCTACCACTGATGGCATATAATAGCCGCTTGTAATATTTCTCGATTGCGTAAATTTGATGAATAAACTTAGGTTGATTTTGAAGAAAAAATATTTTAAAACTTTTTTGTATGACAAGGTACAATTTAAAGAGCTTTTCCAGATGCACCACATAATATGGCATAGAAGTGTTATCGATGACAAAAATTTGAAACGCATCTTTAACATCATTTTTAAAAAAATATTTTTTCCTTTGTTTTTGTGAGGTACCCGCAATGTTTTGAAAATAAAAAGCCGAAACAGGCACCCTAGAAAAAAAACTATTCGCAAAATTTCGTCAAAATCCGTCCAACAGTTTCTTTGCAAATCGAGGGTACGGACATATACACACACACTTACGCACGCACGCACACACACACACACATACACACGCATACACATTTTTTTTCTAGAACACTATTTGGTGTCTATAAGTGTTATCGTCAAAATCTCGTAGTCGTTTTTCGGGCGATAACATAACGTTATATTTTTTTCATTTCATTTATTTATAATTTAAAAATACCATTTACATTATCTTTACAGGCTTATATATATCCAAAACGATAACATAATTTATGCGTATGGTGTAAATACTTAATATAATCCTTAACTTAAACTACATATAGGCACTAAGAAAATTGATTTGCTTCTTCGTCACACGAAGGTGAAAGACTGTGAGTTTTACGTCAGCATAATGATTTGTAAATTAACACGAACTGTTCGTTAACTAAATGACCGTCAAACAATGTTGCATTGTTGCTAACTGCGGTCTCGGGTTCAGTGGGCTCAATTTCCAAGACTGCTACTTTATACAGGGTTGTTGATGTTCCACCTATCCGCACGAAACGTTATGCTTCCTCATTTGTTATGCGGACACTAATATTATAAAATTTGTGAGTGTGTACGTTTGTTACTTCTTCACGCAAAAACTACTGAACGGATCTGGCTGAAATATGGTTGGTAGACAGATTAGGGCCTGGATTAACACATAGGCTTCTCTTTTTATATTTAGTTGATGTTCCACCTATCCGCACGAAACGTTATGCTTCCTCATTTGTTATGCGGACGACGAAGAAGTGGAACTCCTTGCCTGAGTCAGTGTTCCCCGAATCCTGCAATTCGGGGATCTTCGAGGCGAGAGTGAGTGGGTATAAAAAATAAATAAATATTCTGGGACAAAGCACACATGGTCATCTGGCCCCAAAGTAGGATTCCCTGTGTTATGGGAACCAGAGACTGATATAAATACTTATTATAAGTTTAAATACATACTTAAATAGATATATTCCCTGTGTTATGGGAACCAGAGACTGATATAAATACTTATTATAAGTTTAAATACATACTTAAATAGATATTTAACACCCAGACACAGAGCAAACAAATCTTTTCATCAAACAAATGTTTGCCCTGGGTGGGGATCGAACCCACAACTCTCGGATCAGTAGTCAAGAGCACTAACCACTGAGCCACTGAGTCAGTCGAATAATAATAAATAATAATAATAATAAAATTATTTATAATTATTTTTTTTAGTATAATTTGAGTTTGCGTGTACCACCGTCGACGGCATCGTCACTTCCCGTCAGGTGAGTTGCAGCCAAACGCACTCAAATTTTTAATTTTCTCAAGGTGTCAGAATTGAGAATACAATTTTGTTTGTTTGATTATAAACTCTTTGTTGTATACACCATTTAAAATATGTACATAAGTTCCCATGCCAAATGCGGACTTATCCTTTTCGAAATCTCTTCAATCTAGGCAACCTTATCATTTTTTTAAATTAGTTTTTCTAATTTGACTGACTCGGTGGCTCAGTGGTTAGTGCTCTTGACTGCTGATCCGAGAGTTGTGGGTTCGATCCCCAGCCAGGGCAAACATTTGTCTGATGAGCAGATTTGTTTGCTCTGTGTCTGGATATTAAATATCTATATATGGATATATTTACACGTATATAAGTATTTATATCAGTCTCTGGTTCCCATAACACAGGGAATCCTACTTTGGGGGATTGGGGGCCAGATGACCATGTGTGATTTGTCCCAGAAAAAAAAAATACCCTGGTCAAGTCGTAATAGTTTTGTTTGAACATCTCGGTGAGGTTTCACAAAACTATCTTTATCTACGCGACACTACATCACCTGTTTGTAAATTCTGAGAACCGAAATGCTGGTTGTATATAAAAAAATTAATTAAGGACTCATCTTCGTCGTCATTGTTATTTTATCTCTTATCAGTGCCAATGGCTCACAAATTGATAAATTTTCGTCGTTGTTATCAGATAACCCAAAACATTAAGAAATATTCATTACTACCTTTTGCCAGCGGCTTCGCTCGCGTGAACATAGTTTTTATGACTGTCTCCGAGGGTGCGCAGTGCGCGAACCGCAAGGGGCACGCGAGAATGTAAAAAAGTAGCCTAAATATGTGTTAATCCAGTTCCTAATCTGTCTACCTACCCTAACAAATTTCGTCCAGATACGTTCAGTAGTTTTTGCGTGAAAGAGTAACAAACATTCATACATAAAAATGTTCGCGATTATAATATTATAGTACCTGGGAACTAACTAACTATTTATTGTAATATGGTCTACATAAACTTAAAAAGTAAAATGTGAACTGACAATTATTATTATTTACAATCGATTTCTGTCTGGTATATATATTGTTATCTCAAACATTAACTAATTTTTTTTAAATTTGTCTAAAAATAAAAAATTATATATAAACTTGAAGATATAAAAAAAAACAAAAATTAGTCACCGGGAGGGATTCGAACCCGTAACACTCGTTTCTTGCCATCCGCGTCTTAATCCGCTGGACCAGACGGACAGCTGGTAATTAACACGAAATTAGCGACCATATCCTGCGTGGAAAGAAAAACGCATAAAAACTCGAAAACACGCGTTTTCCCAAACATAAGACTAATCTAGATCGATTGTTTACCCCCAAAAGCCCCCATATACCAAATTTCAGCAAAATCTTTAGAGCCGTTTCCCACATCACAGAAATATACAGGGTCTTCGGCAGATGGTTGAAAATACAAAAATGGGGGATAGGTGGGGTCGCCTCCCACCTATTTTGAGAATTAAAAAAAATCTAGGACTTGTAATTTTTTTTACAGGATTTTTTTTCCTTTTTTTAGAAATTTTGCCATTTTTATACCTTTGAACACATGTAACTTTTTGTTTTTTAAAGCTAGCTCCAAAATCTTTTTTTAATAGACTTTTATAAGATTGTCGGCTCTAAAAAAAATTATGTTTGTTTCAAGTTATTGCTAAAAACAAAAATGTGGGCCCCCGAACTTAAAAAAAAGTTGAACAAAAATTTAAAACTCAACTTTGCGATGCATTTAAAAAAAAATAATGGGGCTGGAAGGCTTCTGTTTTTTTTAAAACATCTCTAAAGCTTAGGCTTTTGAATGGTATGTAATTTGTTTCGGTATCTTTTTTGTAACCGGAGTTGTTAATTTTTTTTACTCAATTGGACCATGTTGACGAAATTCCACTAGTTACATGTTTTGTGAAATGTATCAAATGCAAAGTTGAAAATAATGTAAATACTTACTGTTGGGACGGTTACAAAGAGCAGGTACGTTTTTTTACATTCTTGCACACACATAATGGCTATATTTTGTCATTTATTGGCATATTGGAGTTAGCACTTCCATATGCCAATAAAATGTCCGCATATTCCGCATTGGTAAATTGAGGCATTTTAAACCACAACAAAGTCTTAACAAAACGTCTGATAATAACAAAAAGTGACAAACAACAAAAAAACTTAACAAAATCACAAACACAGCAAAGTGAAATTAACGAAAACAAAAAAAAAACGTTAACGTTATTAACGTTTGTGATTTTGTTAAGTTTTTTTGTTGTTTGTCACTTTTTGTTATTATCAGACGTTTTGTTAAGACTTTGTTGTGGTTTAAAATGGCTCAATTTACCAATGCGGAATATTCGGACATTTTATTGGTATATGGAAGTGCTAACTCCAATATGCCAATAAATGACAAAAGATAGCCATTATGTGTGTGCAAGAATGTAAAAAAACGTACCTGCTCTTTGTAACCGTCCCAACAGTAAGTATTTACATTATTTTCAACTTTGCATTTGATACATTTCACAAAACATGTAACTAGTGGAATTTCGTCAACATGGTCCAATTGAGTAAAAAAAATTAACAACTCCGGTTACAAAAAAGATACCGAAACAAATTACATACCATTCAAAAGCCTAAGCTTTAGAAATGTTTTAAAAAAATCAGAAGCCTTCCAGCCCCATTTTTTTTTTTTAAATGCATCGCAAAGTTGAGTTTTAAATTTTTGTTCAACTTTTTTTTTAAGTTCGGGGGCCCACATTTTTGTTTTTAGCAATAACTTGAAACAAACATATTTTTTTTTAGAGCCGACAATCTTATAAAAGTCTATTAAAAAAAAGATTTTGGAGCTAGCTTTAAAAAACAAAAAGTTACATGTGTTCAAAGGTATAAAAATGGCAAAATTTCTAAAAAAAGGAAAAAAAATCCTGTAAAAAAAATTACAAGTCCTAGATTTTTTTAAATTCTCAAAATAGGTGGGAGGCGACCCCACCTATCCCCCATTTTCGTATTTTCAACCATCTGCCGAAGACCCTGTATATACAAGAATGGCTCGTTTAAAGGTATAAGATAGTAAGGATTCATGTTTCTTATCACATCCTGTATGTACTAACACAATACAAAACAAAACCGCGCTTTACAACTTAACACGGTAATCTGAGATTACGTCTGCCTCTATGGTCTAGCCTCTATTATGCAAGTGGCGGGTCGTTGACCTAATTTATGGTGACTGTGGTTACCGACTGCATTGCACAGTCAACGCCCTACATTAAGTCCTTAAGATAGGTCAAATGACAATATTCGATTCAAATTATTGAATGACTGTGTAAGTAAAACTATCACTGTTGAAAAAATACATAATATATATACTAGTTATATAAAGTCAATTTAATTGAATACAATATTAATACTTTTGATGTTAAATAATATAGACTGTAGACCCTGTTTTCGGCATTAATTGCAAAATTTCTCGAAAACAAAATAATAAAAACATGTAAAAATCGTGAATTGGGCGTTTGGTATCTACGTAACAGCCGCGCTGAAGCCCGCATTGATTTGAACTTAAATTGAATAGACTTACGTTCGATATTATTTTAACACGTAACAACCTGCTCGGATTGAAGCATCTTAAAGCCTTAACTGGGGCGAAGCAAAAACTATTATTATGACAGTTTTCAACAGACTTCCAAAAAGGAGGTTAATTTACAATTCGACTGATGAAGAAACTACTGCCATCTAGTATGATGGTACGTAACCCTTTGTGCGCGCTTCTGACTCTTACTTTATCGGTTTTTTATGCGAAAGGGTATGCTCCTGAGTTGGTACTATACAAATTTTATCAAAATTATAAAATATTATTTAAAAAATAGCATAACTTCTAAAATATCTGAATAACTTACTAGTTTGACTCTTTCATTCATTTTCAAGTTCTTATTTAATAAAATCAAAAAATTCGTTCGTCAAAAACTTTACATATTTGTGACGTCATAATTTTATACGATTATTTTTAGATCAAATTCGTTTTGGATAGATGATAAAAAAAAACTGATTAGACAAAGTGGAAAATACCGTTTTCGTTCTCTTACTGGCTTTGGAGATAATTTCTTGTATGCGTTCGTAAATTCTTCATTAGAGTAAGTAGGTATTTACATTACTTTTCTTTATTCTTTCAGACATTTTTAGTCCATTTTTGTTAGTACAAAAAAAACTTATAAACTATGTTAGTAATTAATAAATAAAATACAAACCACACAGAGAAAAATAAAAACATTGAATTAACAGTTATTGATAAGTATATTGACCCAACATTAACACGTCGGTGGCGTAACGGCTAGGGCCGCCGCCTCCTGTCCGGGAGGTCGTGGTTCGAATCCTGCCACGTACCAATGTGATTTCTAATTTCGATTTCATAAGAAGAAACTCGCAGGTTTTGTGTGAAGTCGACCAACCCGCACTGGGCCCGCGTGGTCGACTAAGGCCGGATCGCTCTAATTCAGGGTAGGCTTGAGCCCCTCGGTGGGGACGTATATGAGCTGATATGATGAATAACAATGGCACGCTCACATAGCGTCGCGCATACAGATGAGTTGAAGTATCTATAAATCATCAGCAACAGCATCGCGTACAGTAAGACCCCTAAATTAATTGGTTCTTGCCATGCCTGTCTATTTGACCGGTCAGGCACAAGGAGTTGAAATATCTATAAATAGCAACTATTTATAGATATTTCAACTCATCTGTACGCGCGACGCTTTGTGAAGTGAATGATGATTCACGCGTTGGTTACTGTTTTGAGATGAACGAACGGCATATAGGTAGGCCGTATGTGCCTGGCCGGTCAAATAGACAGGTAAGGCAAGGACCAATTAATTTAGGGGTCTTACTGTACGCGATGTTGTGGTGTGAAGTGGATGAATTGATGATTCACGCGTTGGTTACTGTTTTTGAGATGAACGAACGGCATATAGGTTGGCCGTATGTGCCTGGCCGGTCAAATAGACAGTTATAGCAAGGACCAATTAATTTAGGGGTCTTACTGTACGCGATGTTGTGGTGTGAAGTGGATGAATTGATGATTCACGCATTGCTTACTGTTTTAGAGATGAACGAACGGCATATAGGTAGGCCTTATGTGCCTGGCCGGTCAAATAGACAGGTATGGCAAGGACCAATTAATTTAGTAGGGGTCTTACTGTACGCGATGCTGTGGTGTGAAGTGAATGATGATTCACGCGTTGGTTACTGTTTTTGAGATGAATGAACGGCATATAGGTAGGCCGTACGTAACTAATTTATTCAGTCTATTTTTACCCGACTACGGGAAAGCCAAAACGAGTGTTATTGTTGGTTTACTTGATTCACGCGTTGGTTACTGTTTTTGAGATGAATGAACGGCATATAGGTAGGCCGTACGTAACTAATTTATTCAGTCTATTTTTACCCGACTACGGGAAAGCCAAAACGAGTGTTATTGTTGGTTTACTTGATTCACGCGTTGGTTACTGTTTTTGAGATGAATGAACGGCATATAGGTAGGCCGTACGTAACTAATTTATTCAGTCTATTTTTACCCGACTACGGGAAAGCAAAAACGAGTGTTATTGTTGGTTTACCAATAGTTGCTGAATTAGTAACATTCCCCCCTACTATTTTCAAACTTCTCAGATTTCCTGAGATAGTGGTTTAGTTGGTAGGGGGTAAACATGTGTAACTCTTAAGAGAAAAGGCGCGCGCCTTTTTTTCCATACAAAAGTAGTCCCCTGTTTCCTCCCTGGATAATGAATGACAATAGAGCATAAATGGTTTTTTTTCCATCAAACCGATATCTACCATGGTCATGCCTCTAATTTTTGTTTTTTCCCTTATTCCAATTATAATAGGAAGGAGGGGCCTTCAAAAGCTGAGAAAATTTCCCAATTGAAACGTCATTTTTAGACGATCACCAAGAAAAAAATACGCATATTAACAATTAAATGAAAACATAGAAGCATAGATAAAACGTTTTTTTTTTTTCAATTATTATTGAAAAAAATATTATTGCTCTAGTTTTGGAAGGGGAAATAGGGGACTACAAAATGCTGTTTTGGTCAATTTTAATGCATATAATCGGTCTGCGCTGCAGTTCTCCCTTTCTTGCTGTAAACGGAGAGGTCTGTTGGAGGGAGACAACAAAAATAACCACCTTAAAACTTAGGTATATCGCAAAACGAATCATTTATCGAAAAAAAATCTTATAAAACCCTTAACAGTTTGAAAGACTTTTCAACGATACCCTACACACAAGATGGGGTACCTACATATTATTATATAGTCAAACAAAACACTCCTACTTTACATGCAGAAGAGGTACCCTAAAAACATTTTTTCCTTATGTTTATAGACGTCACATATGTATTTATATCATCATATCAGCTCATATACGTCCCCCCCGAGGGGCTCGAGCCTACCCCGAATTAGGGCGATCGGGCCTTAGTCGACCACGCTGGCCCAGTGCGGGTTGGTCGAATTCACACACAACCTTCGAGTTGCTTCGCAGGCGTGTGCAAGTTTCAAAAGAGTAAGAGCGTCGGATAAACGTACATATGAAAGCGAAATTCGAAAACACATTGGTACGTGGATTCGAACCACGGCCTCCCGGACAGGAGGTAGCGGCCCTTGCCATTATGCCACTGACGCTCTAAATACCATGTATTTATATAACCATACTAAACAGCTTTATATCTGTATGTCTGTAATAGTCTTTACGTGAAACATCTAAGACATATTACCGATGGACAGACGGACATGACATGACATCAGTTCTTAGTTACAACGGAACCCCAAAAACACGATTGAAAATAATTAGAAAACAATCGACGATTCTGGGACCTCGATTCCACCTTCAGAGTTCATCATAAGATAAACTTCAAAATACATTGTCACTGAGAATACGCCTTCATACCAAATTTCAGCTCGATTTTGAAACACACATTATATTAAATTAACTTAATGAAGTTAAAAAAATTGCGAACATTGATATTATATTATCAATATATCATATACTACTTAACGTGCAATATTTATTTATTATATATTTGTAATCACGTTCTCGAAATTGTCTCTAACGATTTCGGTGACATTTTGCAATGTAAGGATTTATGGAGGCGAAAAACTGATCTAGCAAGGTCCTATAGTATGTGGGTGAATTTCTTTTCTCTTGTATTTGATATTCATAATATTTGTGATTCCATTTAGAACTGTGATTTGTAAAAAAGGTATTGATCTAGGTAACGTTTTAAATTATTATTTTTTTAAATCCTGCCATTCATTAAATCTACTATTTATTTGATTTAAAACTTTTTTTTGGGTTTATTTCCTTCTCGGCACGGAAAGCGCTCAATCTGTTTTTGTTAATAATTTTTATTTTTTGAATATGTATTATTTTTTTATTTTGTTTTAAGTACCTTATGTAGAAGTAAGCAACTGCGAACTATGTTAATTTAATCTGCAGGTAGCTTATAGGTTTTTTTTATTGTATGTATTAGTATACTGTCGCGGTACACAGACTGGTGAGGGCCTTGGCAGAATATCAGCGTTATGGGAATTCACCTATAACATATGCTGAGCCAGGGCCTTTTCACTGGCCTGGCACTAACTGTAATTCCATTTTATTTTATTGTTTTTATTAGTAAGTAGCTATAAGTTAGTCTTAGTGGGTTAATCTTCTTTTTTACTTTATTGTTACCATAGCTTTACTCATTGTTTTTTTGTGCCTGGTCGGTGAATAAACGGTTTATCTATCTATCTATCTATCTATCCATTAAAATGTACTTATATTTTAATTTGCAGTGTCTCCTCTATTTTCCGTATATCCACGACCAATCCCTGATGGTTTTTGTCCATCCCACTCGACTCGTGTTTGCTGTAGAAACAATCCGTGAAACAATAGTTAATTTCGTATCCCATTGGGGTTAGTTCCGACATCCAGCACCGATTTAAAATAGATTGCTCCATGACAAGCTAGTAGGGTGAACATCAGAAAATTGGAAAGATGAAAAGTTTGACCTGACTAAAATCAAAGAGGAAATATACTCCCTTGAACGTAGTGTTATTAAAATCATCTGTTTGTTACAAGTATACGATGTATCGGTTCACCTTGCGACAAAACCCGCGTCTTGCGTTGTTTTTGAAAGTGTTCGAGTATAATATACATATAAATAGTTTTAAAAAAACCGGCTAAGTGCGAGCAGAACCGAACACATAGGAATACGTACGATTTTTTTATTTTTTTTATTAAAAATTTGAGTGCGTTTGACTGCAACTCACCTGATGGTAAGTGATGATGCAGTCGAGGATGGTACACGCAAACTCAAATAATGCCTATTCACTCTTGCCTTGAAGATCCCCAAATTATAGGAATCGGGAAACACTGACGCATACATACTTGATGGCGCTAGTACAAAGGGTTCCGTAGCATCATACTAGACGGTGCTAGTTTAAAGAAACTAAAGATAAACATAAAGATGTTTTAAAAACACTTTTTCTAATTTTCAGTATTTTTTGTTATAGCGGCAACATAATTACAATATCTGTGAAAATTTCAACTGTCTAGCTATCACGGTTCATGAAATACAGGCTGGTGACAGACGAACGGACAGCGTAGTCATAGTAATAGGGTCCCGTGTTTTCCCTTTGGTTACGGAACTATAAAAAAGAATGTAATTGCAATTAAAATATTGGAGTACTCAAATAGTGCGAATACATATTGCCTCGTTTTGGTATTCGAATAACAAGGTCCAAAACATTCGGATGTTCTTAAAAAGTTAAGAATGTCCAGTAAGTAGTGAGTCTCATTTATGTACTAACATAATACCAGCACTTCGCTTTCGGACCTATATAATAGGGGATCGGACTGCTTGTCATTTGAGTAACTTTTTATGATCTGTCAAAAACGAAATTTTGTTCTGAAAAAATGTTTGAAATACCCACAAGTGACGTCATAGATTTGAAGTCATTAACCAACTTATTTTGTAAAACAAAACAAGTAAGGTTTTTAAAACTTCAAGAGAATAGCAATTTAGGAAATTATATTTCAGATTTTATTTTTAATGCAGTCCGATCCCCTATTGCTGAGTTGGGTCCCTGCGGTTGCAGTAAGTAGCACCTCATCACCTCATAATTTTTCGGTTGAATCTCCTACCTAAACTGTTATTAATTTATGACTTTTGTGTAACTTTATACTGCAACCAGTAAACATGTTTCTTTCCTTTAAAGTGTCTTTGTGTATCTGTTTGTCTGTTAAGGGCCCTCTAGACAATCAATAATATTGTCAATTGCAACATTGACTACGTGTTTTGACCTCGTAATGACTATTCCAATTGAAGTAAAATTGATTCCGTTTCATGTAAAAAGTAATAGTCAATCACGTAAAATTTACAATAACTATTGATCGTCTAGGGGGCTCCTTCACCTAAGTCCCCTTAATAGTGTTTACCGGCCTCCTAAACAATTAATAATATTGTCTATTGCAACATTGACTACGTGTTTTGACCACGTATTGACTATTCCAATTGAAGTAAAATTGATTCCGTTTCATGTAAAAAGTAATAGTCAATCACGTAAAATTGACAATTACTATTAATCGTCTAAGGGGCTCCTTCACCTAAGTCCCCTTAATAGTGTTTACCGGCCTCCTAAACAATCAATAATATTGTCAATTGCAACATTGACTACGTGTTTTGACCACGTATTGACTATTCCAATTGAAGTAAAATTGATTCCGTTTCATGTAAAAAGTAATAGTCAATCACGTAAAATTGACAATTACTATTGATCGTCTAGGCGGCTCCTTCACCTAAGTCCCCTTAATAGTGTTTACCGGCCTCCTAAACAATCAATAATATTGTCAATTGCAACATTGACTACGTGTTTTGACCTCGTAATGACTATTCCAATTGAAGTAAAATTGATTGCGTTTCATTTAAAAAGTAATAGTCAATCACGTAAAATTGACAATTGCTATTGATCGTCTAGGGGGCTCCTTCCCCTAAGTCCCCTTAATAGTGTTTACCGGCCTCCTAAACAATCAATAATATTGTCAATTGCAACATTGACTACGTGTTTTGACCACGTATTGACTATTCCAATTGAAGTAAAATTGATGCCGTTTCGTGTAAAAAGTAATAGTCAATCATGTAAAATTGACAATTGCTATTGATCGTCTAGGGGGCTCCTTCCCCTAAGTCCCCTTAATAGTGTTTACCGGCCTCCTAAACAATCAATAATATTGTCAATTGCAACATTGACTACGTGTTTTGACACGTATTGACTATTCCAATTGAAGTAAAATTGATGCCGTTTCGTGTAAAAAGTGATTGTCAATCACGTAAAATTGACAAATGCTATTGATTATGTGTTTACCTATTACCAAAGATTAATTCTTTTCATACGAACTTATTTTCTGTATTGGCTTTAGTTGGTTCTTTTAAAGACTTCTCTAATGACCTTACTAAAACACGGTGTGATGTAATCGGATGTTCACCCTACCTACCAGTTGATCATTATCAACTCTCTCTTTTTACGATCTTGGAACTTTAATTATGCGTCTGATTTATAGGGTGTGTGTGATTTTGTAATTTATATTGTGTGTCTTGTTTATTTTCTTTTTAATAGCTCACCCTGTCTCAAACCGTTAGGTGATAACTTTGGTAAGTTTAAGAGGCACCTTCACACTGTGAAGTCCTGCTGTGAAGGTGTTATTTAAAATGATAATACTATAATTAGTTTTTCTTTGAACTTTTATTGAAATTAACCTAAATTAGTTCTGTATACATAGTTTTACAATCAGGAAAAAAGTATTTTAAGGTAACGTGGGTAGGTTACAAATCGCTTGAACCAAAACCGGATTTTAATAAAGATATGTTGACTATTTCTTTAGTGTTTGTACAACCTCATCAACAGCTTCCTCCTTTTGTTACAGTCGGCTTCCTGATCCTGGTGTTCTACCTGTGGGGTTCGCCGTATAAACGAGGTTTCTTCTGCGACGATGAGAGCTTGAAGCATCCTTACAAAGACTCCACTGTCACAAGCGCTATGCTGTACATCGTGGGCATTGGTCTTCCTTCCATTTCTGTAAGTTTTGCTTTGTTTATGATAAACTAGCTTTAATTTTTTACTTTTTTTTTATATAAATTCCCCATAATAAGTAACACATGTTTTGTGAAAATTTCAGCCAGCCATCTATTACGGTTCCAAAGATACAGCTTATTTGAGTTAGACAGATAAACAGACGGACAACGATAGGGTCCCGTTATCTAGTAATGAATCCTAATTAGCCTGTGTGTAAAGCCAGTGATTAATCCATCTACTCGCCAAATTTCATCCAAATCCATTCAGCCGTTTATGTGTGAAAGTGTAACAAACAAATATAGCCATAATTTCGCCTTTTAGTGTAAGTTTTTGAGCTTACGTGATATATCCTCCATCGTTACATTCAGAACCAAGTAAAGTGCTGCCAACGCAAAAATTCATGATTGACGCTTTCAACTAGATAAGTTTTGTTTCGTTTTTCTATCCTTCTATGTAAAAAAAAATATAAAATTGCACCACTTTTCACTTTTTGCACACAAAAAAAATATTTGGACTTCACCACTTTTCACTTTTTGCACACAAAAAAAAATATTTGGACTTCCCACACAAAGTCGGCATATCGACTGGTCGATTTGTATGAAAGGTCCGATTTTTTTTTGCGAATTCACCATGTGTTCCTTGGGGAAAGTTGTTCAGAATCAGGAGTAGAAGCACTGACCAAAATATTTCTAAGGGTCCAAAAGTAACCCTGTATACAGCAGGTGTAACAAAATTGTGTAGGTCCCGTTAACTGGGGCCTCTACTCATCATACTGAACAACTTTTGTTCTATGAATTTGTTGAAATCGCGAAAAAAATTAACTATTCATACAAATCGATCGAGAATTGACTAGGGTTCCTTGGGGAAAGTTTTTCAGTATGATGAGTAAAACCCCCAGATAACGGTGCTACACCAATTTTTTTACATCCTGTATAATTGGTTTCTCGAAAATGTCTCTTACGATTTGGCTCAAAACTGATGTATATGGAGGGTTTTGGGGGCGGAAATTGGATCTAGATGGGAAAAATTCGTTTTGTCAATGTCCGCACCATAGGTGTACCTATTATTCCAGAAACGAGCCTAGCCGAGCGGTAACGAGTCTAGCTCACAATCTTATTAGACCTCGGTTAAAACCTTGACGGATAGGCTTGTTTTTTTAATTTATGGTTTGGGGTTTATATCAACTTATTTATTCTGAAAATCCATTTTCACACAAAAAAAATATTTTTAGTTTAAATGCCTAGAGGAGACCTAGCATCGCTGGGTCGCCCAGCTACTTAAAAAACTACATCACTACATCGAACATTTCATCAGAGGATTGTCTGTTAAATAGAAAGCTCGGGAACGCTCAAACAAAGTTAGCTAGAAAGTTTAAATTAGCAACATTTGACACACAATGTCTCAGTCAACTCAAAGACGCGCGTAACTTCGGCATAAAAATGTACACAAACAAAGGCGTGAAAGCCCAAACACTAATGACCCGCGTATTTAGCGTCGAAGCAGGAAACCAAAATATTACCACAGTATTACGATATGGCTTACAGTAGCGCAACGCCTTTGATGTCGCACGATGCCGCCACGGCGTAGGTATAAGTGTCGCAATGGTTTATGAGCGGTGACCTTGAATGCGCAGAAACCGCCGCATTCAAGGTCAGCGCTCATAACTCGTTGCGCGAATACTAGCAGTACTTAGGGCATCCAATCCCGCAGCATTTTTGTGATCTCGGTATTTGCGGGATTGATATTTCTCAATCCCGCGGGATCTCGGTATTGGCGGGATCCCGCAAGTGTGTATGTGGTACATTAAATTGTATATTAGTAAATATAGTGTAAGGATTGAAGGATACAAAAGAAATAAAAATCAACATAGCTTTATTAGTTTTAATTATCAAATCAAGCAAGAAGTACGATTATAATGACATATTATTTTTTTTGGAAATGTTTTCGTAAGATACATAATGTATCTAATGTATCATCTGCCAGGCTGCTGCGAATATGTGAAGCTAAATATCCGGCAGCTGAAAAAGCCCTCTCGGCTTCTACACTAGTGGGCGGAATGCATTTAAGTGCATTGTATGACAAAGATAAATATTTGCCTAGTGTACCTCCAGATTCATACAAAGTCATCTCTTTTTTTATGATGGAGTCAATAGAATTGATTTGGCACAATGTGCGCCTAGGAGAAGCAACTGAAGCCAAGGTAAGTTCTAATTCCTCTTGCAGAGAGAGAGCTCGGGGTTCGTTGTCTTCATCGATTTGTGCCGATTCATTCGCTCCAAGAACAGAGAGCGGTAGGTCGTCTTCTTGATCTTCAATATTATTTCTTGATTTCTCGTCAAGTGATACGCTGTAATTCAATTTCTGGATTAACTCCTTTATAATCTTTCTAAGCACACTTTTTGGCGGCAAGCTAAAGGTTTCATCTTCTTCCGAGGCTGAATCTTGCTGGTGTTGGCGGTAACCACCAGGATTTTGGAGATATATCATCAGCGCAGTCAAATTGGTTCTTCTCTGTGAAATACGTCGTCGCAAGGAAACACCTAACTCGGCAGCTAACGACGAAGTCGATTTGAGATCGTCTAGTTTATTTATCATACATTTCAATGTTGTTTCTGCTGTTAAAAGACTAGCGTCTTGACGACAGAGAACCTCAACAGCAATCTTGACAGGTTTGAGTGTTTGTTCCAGTTTTAACAATGTGGTTAGCTCTTCCTCTGAAAAACAGTATTCTGTGTTACTACCAAGACAAAAGTCGATGAGAGTTTTAGCGATGCACAGTTTTAATTTATTAAATGTTTCAACCATATTAGCCAGGCTGCTCCATCGGGTTTTGCAGTCTGCTTGTAACTGCAAACTTTTCCCAAACTCTTTCCTGACGTAATCTTGCAGTTTGTCGTTTTTTGTTGGTGAATTCCTAAACATGTGCACCACTTTGCGTACTTTTTTAATAATATTATTGAAGTTCGGGGCTAGATCAGCTTCAATATTTGGGCAAATTGTAACATTAAAAAAGTCGTTATCATTTTGTGAACCCATTTCATCTACAGAGCCTGGCTCTGGCGCCTCAGGCGTGCTTTGGCTGGGGTACTCTGAAACTTCGTCTGTCAATGTTGAAATTGGCGGTTCTGCTTCGCCATCTGAAGCGATAGTCGTTTTTTTATAAATAACATCTAGAATTCCTAACTGCAAAGCATGGGCATAGCAGAGTTGATGATTTGAGGAAATTAATTTACCAGCTTTAATCATTACTGCCGCACCATCTGTTGTAATTGCAACAATATCTGTATCTAGGTTGATGTCAAATTCCAAGATCTTCTTCCTCAAAATTTCTACACAAACTTCAGCTGGCATATTACCAAATATTCTAACCAGACCTAAATTCCAAAACGTTGGAATGGAATTCACAAAAGCATGTATATTTATGTTCATAAAACGTCTGTTACTCGACGATGTCCATTCATCAAATGTCAAAGAAAAACGGTTACCATTTTCTTTAAGTTCGGATAAATCTTGTCTGATTTTCATTCTAAGGGTCATTCCGTACTTCATCACCATCAATCGGATTGACGTTTCAGATTTAGGTAAAGTGTACCCGTCACCTTTAGATCTCTTAAGTCAGATGACGTAGCAAATACACGAAAAGGTATTCCGTCTTTAGAGGCCATACGAGCCACTCTTTCTTCCATAGAAATTCTATTTTGGACAGGAAAATGGTCTGAGATCTTGACTTTTTTATTCGGAGGAGATTGAAGAGACGAACCTGCGTCAAAAGAAGGCCCCGGCTTCGCCCCCGACTCCGAAGACTCCGAACCCGAACTTGCTGCTTTGCCACTCAAATCTTGTATTCCGTGCTTTGATTTTAAATGGACGTGTAATCCCTTTGTAGATCTAGCAGTAGTTTTCAATACCGAATTGCACATTTTACATTTGGCAGTCAAGTCATCATCTGATTTTACAAAGTATGTCCAAACTTTACTCGTATACGTTTTATGCACTGCACTTGTCATTTTCGATTCGATAGTTCGTAAATAATGTTAGTAATGTTCGTTAGTAATGTTAGTAAACGCAAAAAACAATTAACTATGTTAGAAAACGAATTTTGTTTAACGAACGAATAATTACTTGCTTGTCACTGTTGTCACTTCAAGTAAACAAATAAAACAAACATGGAAGCCGGCCGCCCCCGGCCGCCGCGGGCGCGGGGGGCGCGACACGGCCGCGGCGATTCACTCTTCTCGCTCGCTTGTCAGTAGTCGCGCGGCAGCGCGCGTAGGAGGGTGTTTCTTTGCTGCAGATCAGTCCCGCAAATCCCGCGGGATCCCGCGCATGTAATCCCGCATTGTGCGGGACTGAAAAATGATGCGGGATCTCGGAATAACGAGATCTCGGAATACCGGGATTGGATGCCCTAGCAGTACTAGACTGTAGCCAGCCTGGCAAACTCGCGGAGTTTCCCAGGTTATGCCCCGCCGCCCGCTGCCCCGCAAGTATCCTTCCGTTGCTCTGCGTAAGTGAATTCTTTGCACGTTAGCCGCTATAATGTAATACCACACCCTGGACACTTTAAACAACGGCCCAGAAATGACATTTCAAAAAAGGAATGACGGAACAAAGAAAATGGCGGCGAAATCCTATACGTTCGACAAACAAACTGTTACCAATCTGTATCAATCTGGGTGACGAGGGGGTGAGGTCGCAATCTAGAGAGCGGCATGCAGTGTCCATACTGTATGTTAGTACCTACTAATATAATATGTACTTTGGTAATACTGTGCCCTCGTATTCAGCGTGGAAGCAGGAAACCAAAATATTACGTAACCCAAAACCTTAGTCGCATTGTATGTAAACACGTTCTAGTATTGGAGGTAAACATAGATGATACATATTTGCGGGCGCGTCAGTGACCGAACTAAACGAATGTCGAAGGTGGGAAATTTAGAGATGTGCTCGCTCTAGTTAGTTGGACTAGTCGAATTTAGACTATTTTAGATATGTTACAAGTTTTAATTTCGTTTCACCTGTCCCAGTGTCTGTAATGAAATCTTGCAAGTTAAATTTGACCTACTTACGGGTTTCCGATTAAACTGAAATTTTGCATGCATATATTATGTATATCGCATGACAATGCAATATTAAAAGATCGGATCTCATTTTTTTAGGTTTTCGAAATTATTTTATGTATGTATTGACAGTTAATATTATGTTCTCGGAGAAAAAAATCTTGTAGATGAAATTTACTTTCATTAAAGACGGCTGTTTGGTCTTCTTTAACACCTGTTTTTGCATCAGTGGCTTAGCGTGTAAAAACATTATCCTCTATTTCGGGCAGATCGGGTAAAATAACCCTCCTGAAAACTAAAACAGGAAGAGTGATACTGAACAACTTTTCCTAAGGAATACACAGTGTGTTATTATTTTCGATTCCCGGCGGGGTCAATTGTAAGACTCGGTTTGGTTGGTGGTAGGGCATTTTCTAAGCCCGCCTGGCTAGCTACCACCATCTTATCTAAGTCTTGCATCAGTGTTGATATCATTGGTGTGTTCCGGCATGAAGATAAGATAGCCAGTTCCCCATTGCATTGGGGAATCTTGGTAAGCCCGCTTCCATCTTCGGCAACATCGTCACTTACCATCAGGTGAGATGTTGTCAAGGGTTTACCAATTGTGATTTTAAAAAAAATCTTTATTTTTTTTAACTTTTCATACTATTCGATCAGCTGATCAGCCAACTTTGTATGGAGTGTCCAATTTTTTTTGCGTATATTTTTCTTAAAGAAAATTGTTCATTTTCATGAGTAGAATCCCTGTTTAAGCTTCCGAGAGTGTTCTTTTTACACCCTGTATTATAAAGATTTGCTACTAGGTTAGCCGTCTAAAGAAAAATAAAAGCGTGAGGCTTGTAATCACTAAACCCATAAAAAAAGTTTGCTTTGTTACATTTAATTACTTACGTCGGGAGATTCTTTTAATTTTTGTATATCCTTGTAATGCTTTGAGTAGGTTTAGATTCTGTCGTATGTAACCGCATTACATTTATCTATCTCGTAGTAAAATTCACATAGATAAAATCTTTGTTCAGCCATAGACAAAAACTTCGCCTGCAAAAGCCGAACATATTATCTTAGCCGACTAGTCGATGACATCTCTACAAAAGCACATTACTTTTGTATGATTATGTGAACATTTCAAATCAGGTATCCATACAAATCTAAATAAATATAATTTTAAACAAAAAAAAAACCGACTTCAAACAGGAATCTAAGGTTCCCCTCGATTACTCTGGGATGCCATCATCAGATCCTGGTTTCCTTATTATGGTACCACCCTTAGGATATCTCCTTTCCAACAGAAAAAGAATCATCAAAATATTTTCATAAACAACGAAGTTATCCGCGAACACACATAAAAAAATAAAAAATATATACGGTCGAATTGAGAAACTTCCTCCTTTTTTTTAAGTCGGTTAAAAAGGAAAAGTGACAGACTGACTCGGTGACTGATATATCAACGCACAGGCTAACCCACTGGGTCTAGACACTTTAAATTTCGCACAACCGTTCTTTATATAACGCCGACATCTACTAAGAAAGTGTTTTCCGAAATACATCCCCTAAATAGGCTAAAGTGGGGGTTAAAGTTTGTATGCGAACATCGGATCATCTGCGAGTATTAACTTAAAACATGTCACAAACGCTCTTAAAAACAAATAAAGGAATTGTTATAACAGTTTTTTTTATATATCACCTCATGAGGGGATAAAAGCGAGGAAATTCACACAGATAAAATCTTTGTTTGATCATACACAAAAACTTTTCGGCCTTTAATCGCCTGCAAAAGCCAAGCCAACTTATCTTATTCGTCTAGTCGACGGCACCTCTAGTCTCCACAAATACACATTACTTTCGTATGCTTTACTGAACATTTCGACCCAGGTATCCCCTCAAATATTTACATAAAGCTGGTCATCGATTTATCTATTTGCCTTTCGACGTTTTATGGTCCACTTATCGCCCAAATAATATTGGTTTAAGCGTGCCTGTGCGTTGTGATTCGTGTTGACTTACATATGATTTCGAAATTTTTACGCTATGGTAAAGAATAAAGACTATTTACCTACGCTTTGGATGAATTCTTTCCATTACGATAAATAAGTGGCCAAGTGCGTGTCTGACCACGTGCAAAGTAGGGTTATTTTTAAAAATAAATGTATTTTGTTAGTTTTGCAGTTGACATTAGAAAATAATGTATATTGAGTGAAAAATCGATGTATTTTTTTTATCCAAGTGCACACCAAATAACTTTATAAGCTGTCTTTGAGTAAATGGCTTTGACATACCAACGGACAGACAATAGCGATCCTTGTTTAACTACGGAAACTTGAAAATGGGTAGGCGGCAAAAAAACCGTGGCGCCGAAATTCTTCATCTACATTGTTTTGACAGCTTTAGTTTTGATTGATGGTGGTTTGTTGTCTTTTTTTTCTTTTTTTGTCATAGTTTAATTTCTGGAACGAATATAGGTAAATATTTTCAACTGACTTCCAAAAGGAGGAGGTTCTTAATTCGACTGTATGTTTGTTTCGCGATATCTTCACATATTGTGAACCGATTTTCATTATTCTTTCTTTATTCGTTAAGGTATGCTGCCAGGTTGGTACCATATAAATTTAATCAAAATCAATGTAGTACATGTTTAGAAAATTGACAAAAACCAAAAGTTGTACTAAGTTTTTGCGATCGAAGTCGTTTTTTTTAGGGTTCTGTACCCAAATGGTAAAAACGGGACCCTATTACCAAAGTATATACCTATTTTAGTACTAACGCTATTACCGAGACTTCGCTGTCCGTCTGTCAAAAGGCTGTATTTCATGAACAGTGATAGCTAGACAGTTGAAATTTTCACAGATGATGTATTTCTGTTGCCGCTATAACAAATAATACTAAAAACAGAATAAAATAAATATTTAAGGGGCCTCCCATACAACAAACGTGATTTTTTTTTGCACGATATTGATAACGGCAACAGGTAGACGCTTGAAATGTTCACAGATTATTAAGTTATATATTCACTTTAAAAATAATTAATTAAATTAAAATAAAACAAATATTTAAGGGGGGCTCCCAAACAACAACCGTGATTTTTTTGCTCGTTTTTGCTCGATATTGATAACAGCAACAGGTAGACGCTTGAAATATTCACAGAATATTGAGTTGTATTATTCACTTTAAAAATAAATTATTAAACTAAAATAAACTTAATATTTAAGGGGGGCTCCCATACAACAAACGTGATTTTTAAAGATAATGGTACGAAACCCTTCGTGCACGAGTCCGACTCGCACTTGGCCGGTTTTTAACGTGTTAACGGTTCCAATTATTTAATTGTTGTTTTTTAGGATTCCCTCCACCCAACGGGACCCTATTACTACGCCAGTACTAATATACCTATATATATATTAATGTGCAGCCTCCGCTGTCTGTGCGTCATAGGTAGGTAGACAGTAGATATTTTCACAGAATATGTATTTCTGTTGCCGCTATAACAAAAAATACTAAAAATTTAAAAAGTTTAAAAATAGGGGGGGGGGTACAAAAAATATGTGTTTTTATAGGTCTAGAAGTATTTTTGATTTAGCTCTATCGTAAAAACAATAGTACATACAAGCATGAAACTTGGTGTGATCATAATACTAACACTGAGGTAAAACAACAAATGCAAAAATCGGCCAAGTGTGAGTCGCACTCGCGCTAAGGAGTCCGAAGTGAATGACAAAAAAAGCATATTTTTGTAGCTCGCTTTGATGTCTATTGTTTGTAATGTGAATAGGTATCATTGTCATTATTACTATGTAGTTGTGGAGGTACGGAACCCTAGGCGTGTTAGTTTGACTCGCACTTGGTCGGTTTTGTTTAAAATTATCATTAGTCTCTGTTATATCAGCCGAAGGACGTCCACTGCTGGACATATTGTTGACCTTCCCTTTGGCCGAAAAATTACTTTAAAACTATAACATGGTGTAACAAAATTAGCTGAAACTATTTTATTTGGTGCTTCTACCCATGAGCTGTGCAACTAACAATAAACGCACATAATCTTTTTATCAAGATTTGCGTTTTTTGTGTGGCATCATGTTTCCTTGTTTTTTATTGAAATAAACAGTTTAAATTTAATTTAAAATTTTTAACTGAACAATTTTCCCCGTGGAACCCATAGTCAAATCGCAAAAAAAAATTTGGCTCTCCCATATTAACTCGATCAGCTGATCAGCCAACTAGTTTTTTTTTTGAGATTTGTCTATGGGTTTCATGGGGAAAGTTGTTCAGTTTCATGGGTAGAAGCACCGATTATAATAGTTTTAGCTAATTTTTTTAGACCTTATATTAGAAGTTGGTGTGCCTTATTCAAATAAAAAAATAAAAAAGAAGTTCCTAACTCACTTTGTATCAGATAACTTTTTTATTTTTTGCTTTTATAATGCTTATTTCTATTTTTTCTATCAAAACTAGTCTATATTTTATTTGATTGCTCTCGGCAACATCCTTATCAGCCACACCATCAGATGCGCTGCCCAATCGATCGATAACCCGATCAGTCGGACACAGATATCGTTCACTGGATCAATGGTCTCGATATCAATTCGGAACACGTGTGCACGATTCCCACGGTGACCGAATCATATTTTTTATATTGTTTTTATCATATTGTTTTTATACAGCATGTAACAAAACTGATGTACGACCCGTTAACTGGGGCTTCTGTTTATGACACTGAACAACTTTTCGCAAGAAACCCATAGTCAATTCTCAAAAAAAAAAATTCGACGATCCATACAAAAGTGAACATAAGTAATTGGTCAATCGTCTGAGCGATTTGTACAAAGGTTTTAGTCTTTTTTCTTACGATTTGACTATTTATGGGTCGCTGGAAAAAAGGTGTTCAGTATGACGTATAAGTATGAGTTAGCGGCTCTACATCAAATCATCAAATTAAGGCGACGAAGTGGAAACTTTGATCGCAGTTCTCGATTTTTATCAGCAATCACAAACCATATAAAAGTGATATTTTGTTACCTTATTCTTCATTTCAATCACTTAATTTTGTCAGTTGCAGAAACACGATTCGTTAACGTTTTATAACAGAAAAAAATATATCAAAGAACTCTCTTTTAAAACAGAGATTTTCATTTTACAACTAAACCAAACCGATTTAGTACCTCTAATTTTTCTTCGTCGATTAGTCTAAACACACACTTCAATATTCCACTTGAATTTTAAAAAAATAATTGTAGTTTTTATTTCAAACAATAAAACATTAAAAAAGTTCATAAGTGTGGTTATTTTCCTTTACTCTTTATACGTAAAGCAAAAGACAGAGACAACTGTTCCAAACAATGCCTCAATTATACATACAGTGTAAACTCTGTATAGCGACACTCAAGGGACCGGGCATTTTGTGACGTTATTGAGAGTTTTCGTTATACAGAGAAGAATTAGCGTCCAAGTAAACCAACTGGAGCCAGAAACACGATTCGTTAACGTTTATAACAGAAAAAAATATATCAAAGAACTCTCTTTTAAAACAGAGATTTACATTTTACAACTAAACCAAACCGATTTAGTACCTCTAATTTTTCTTCGTCGATTAGTCTAAACGATTAGTCTTCAATATTCCACTTGGATTTAAAAAAAATTGTAGTTTTTATTTCAAACGATAAAACATTAAAAAAGTTCATAAGTGTGGTTATTTTCTTTACTCTTTATACGTAAAGTAAAAGACAGAGACAACAAATCCAAAGAATGCCTCGTCTTAACAAACAATTAAACATACAGTGTAAACTCTGTATAGCGACACTCAAGGGACCGGGCATTTTGTGACGTTATTGAGAGTTTTCGTTATACAGGGAGAAATTAGCGTCAAAGTAAACCAACTGGAGCCAGAAAATTTTGACTTTTCATAGAGTGAATCGTTATATCGAGTGACGTTTTACAGAGTTTACACTGTTGTTGCGAAAACGGCCTGAAGTGATTTTTTTTTCACCTGTATAATTACATGACTGCATACACAAAAAGGATAGTCCCTAACAAAGATATTAAGAGCTCGAAAATGTTTTGAGTTGCTTCGAGAAAAGGGTATACGGTCGTGCTTGCCTGCTCGACTTGGCGGGGGCACTGCCATGCTCCCTGATATTGTTTTCGGGTCTAATCTATGTATGTTTGAAGGTATTTTAATTCCACAATATCTGCTAAACGGCGTAATGGGTTTTAGAGTGCGAGGTATCGTTAGATTCGTCTTGATGACGTGAGTGACATAGGATACATTTTACCCGACTTCCCAAAAAAGAGGTAATGTTTTTATGCAGTCGTGTTTTTATTTAATTTTAAGTTATTGTTTGGTACTTTGATTACCTAAGCAGTCTTTAAACCTATCTAAGAAGTGTTTTCTTATTTTATTTTAGAATAAATGTCCTCTTTTTGGTATTTATTTAAAAGCATTGTGAAACTGCGACTTTTCCATACAAACGGCGTTAACGATTTTCACCTCTTAAATGTTAACAGATTTAGACAAATGTTTTATAGGTTGTCAGTTAGAACAAAAGCTAGACTTTTATACGTTGCGTTTTTTAAATTACTGATTGTAAATAAACAAACAGTGGCCGAAATTAGTTTTGTATTAAAACACATGAACGACAATAAAATTAAACCTATTAACTTTATCGAAAAAACGTATAAGCCTACTAGCTTTTATTCTGACTGACAACCTATCAAAAATCGGTCCAACATTTAAGAGGTCAAAATAGTTAACACTGTTTGTATAAAAAGTTGCAGCTTCACAATCCTCTTAACACAGCATTACTAACTTTCAAATGTACTTCTTTTAAAAAAAAAACTATTAATTTACAAGCATTTTGAGATCGCTCATCCTAAAACATTTTTTAAATAAAAATCAATAAGCCTTTTTTTGTGTAAGCAGGTTCCTTGATACCCTTCAATCGTATCAAATGTGTTAAATGGGTATCGATCAGATAAATAGAAGCTGATTCTCTGAAATAATTGGATTACTGGTGTTATCTGATACTTGAATGCTCACCTAAAATTTCTTATCTTCCGTTGTTTTTTTTCGCATAGCTGATGGTTTGCTGAAGCTTGAGGTTGAAGATTAGATTTTGAAAGTTTTAAGTTTCGCTTAAATGTTCATTCGGATGGTGGCGCATCGGGAGCCGGGTCGTTCCTTTCCCTCTAATATGGTTGATGGGAGCGATGGCTGACTCTCGCGTTATACTCGTGACCGGGTTCTGTCCGTGTGAACTGGACTACTCTTGTTAAATGAATTCAATGATTTTTATGTATAACTTTTCGTGTCATATTGTTTTCATGTTCTAATGACATAATGTGGTTTATATCATGGATTTAATTTAGACGTTATTAACTTATTATTGTTTATTTCTTGATTCTTCACAAATGACATTGTTATTATTATTTTATGACTATCAGAAATTGCAATTTGCACCTATTTTGAATAAATATATTGAATTGAATTGAAATTTGCGCATGTCACATTGAAGACATCAGGTGATTGCAATATTTTTGGGAAACACAATATTGTTGTTCTTACTATAGTCCATTAATTTATTTATTTATACAGATCATCTAATATGTTTGCATAACAATGTAACATAATCCATGTACTTAATTAATTAACAAAAATTAAATAAATATAATTTAAGCATTATTAGTAATCAAAAATAGTAATCAAAAGTGGCGACCGCGCACGGGAAGACTTAGCGTAGGCAGGCCTCCCACTCGGTGGAACGACGACCTGGTAAGGGTCGCGGGAAGCCGCTGTATGATGGCACCGTAGGACTGGTCGTTTTGGAAATCCTTGGGAAAGGCGTTTGTCCAGCAGTGGACGTCCTTCATTAATCAAAAATAAAGTTATCGAGTGGCGACCGCGCACTGGAAGACGTAGCTTAGGCAGACCTGCCACTTGGTAGACTCCGATCCGGTTAAGGTTGCGGGAAGCAGCTGGATGTGGGCAGCGCAGGACCTGTCCTTGTGGCTTTTGTCGATCCGAAGTAGACATCTTTCGGTTTATATAATGATGAAATAAAAATTGGCCTAACAATTAAAGCATTAGTAATTAAAAATGGCGACCGCGCACTGGAAGGCGTAGCGTAGGTAGGCCTCTCACTCGGTGGACCGATGACCTGGTGAGGGTCGCGGGAAGCCGCTGAATGAGCGTAAGACCGGTAGTTGTGGAAATCCTTTAGGGAGTACTATGATAGTAACTTATAGTAAGAAAGGATTTAGTCCCACTGATTAATGTCCATATGAATGGACTGTTGGATCTGTCGGTCTACGGATTTTGTTGGGGCAGTCGCGCAACCTTCGCAGTGGCGAGACTGATTTGTGCGGGCTTCCGCAAACATCGATGAGGCGCTGCGGAAACGCGGCAGTCGCAATAAAACCCTGAACGAGTAATTTAACTTGATCCCTAGAACATTGTAAGCCTTCTGGATATATCTAAATTAACACACCAATTATAGAACTTATACTCCCCATCCTGGCTACGATGTTCTGAATTCAGACTGGTTCAAACTCCTATCGCTCTTCATCCTGACTGCGCCGACCTACACTCCTATCCTATCTACGCCCCCCTCTGGTTCCTTGGGTCCCCGCGCCCTTGCAGCAGTAATGCTGGCTGGGGGGGAGGGGGGGCTTGAACTGAACTGAACTGAAACTACAGGGCCCCTGAGTACAGCGATGTGCAGTTAGTGTGAGTGCGGCTGTATACTATCGGCACATCCTGGACACTTCATACAGTGGGTCCGAAATGACATTTCAAAAAACGAATGACGGAACAAACAAAATAGCGGCGAATTCCTACACACCCTGGACACTTCATACAGCGGGCAAGAAATGACATTTCAGAAAACCAATGACGGAACAAACAAAATGGCGGCGAATTCCTACACACACTGGACACTTCATACAGCGGACCAGAAATGACATTTCAAAAAACGAATGACGGAACAAACAAAATGGCGGCGAATTCCTACACACACTGGACAATGTACATACAGCGGACCAGAAATGACATTTCAAAAAACGAATGACGGAACAAACAAAATGACGGCGAAATCCTATACGTTCGACAACCAAACGGTAACCAATCTGCATCAATCTGGGTGACGAAGTTAGTACTAATATATACGCTCTTTCTGATAGTCATAAAATAATAATAACAATGTCATTTGTGAAGAATCAAGAAATAAACAATAATTAGTTAATAACGTCAAAATAAAATCCTTGATATAGACCAGATTATGTCATTGGAACATGAAAACAATACGACACGAAAAGTTATACATGTGGCGACTTTGTCTCACATACGCCTGTCATAAAATAGCTAATCTTGTAATGTTTTTTCTCTAGTATGCACCTAACTGTAAATTGTAAATGAATGTTTTCTTTTGTTGCGAACCTAACTTTTGTGTCAATAGAAATATTTTTAACAGTATAGTTTTACGATATTTGTCATTTCTAAATAACCATTAGGTATTCTGTCGACAACCGTTATTTAGATCCTTTAGTAATAATTGGTATTGTGCAATATATATGTTTCTCAAAGAACAACAGGCATTGTCTAATATAACTTCTTTGGCCGTAACGAATGTAACCCTTGCTTTTGTATTTCGTCGGCTTTCTAATTTCGCGTAAATTTTAATTGTTATGTTGTCACTATTTTTCTGTTTGTATAATATCCTTTTGTGTGTATGTCCCGTTTAGAAAGCGTCCGATGAAAACCGTTAGCTAGCTGCGATTATTGTGTAGCTACGTTCGTTACTGAGTCAGCATCAAACCACGGTATAGCTCGGACGTTTTCTCACATGTACTGAGATCTTTATTATACAGTTATCGTACTATATTTGACGAACTTTCAATTATCTCCGACGCACTCCACACCCTTGTACATAGCGCGCGACAGTGGTGACCCCGACGTGATCCATTCGGTTATCGTGCGCCTAAGGTGTGTGTGAAGTTTTAATTGTATACGCGTCGTGTGTTAACGAACCTGTGTGACATTTTGTGACTTTTTAAGTGAACTTTTTAGTGCCGTAAAAATGCCTAACGAAAATCACCCTGTAGAAGGCGTCAATGGCCCCGCGAAGCATGTTTTGTGGCCGCGGATGGCTCAATTTAATACGGCGGACCCTGAGACCTGGATGAAGTGTGCTGAGAGCTTTTTACGCATGTCTCAGGTGACGGACCCCACCGAAAAATGCCTGTTCATTATAAGCAAAATGGATTCCCCTGCGCTCAGAGAGGTGAGCGATCTAATCGCCGACTTATCAGTGCTGACGTTAGACCAATACGAACAACTTAAAGGAAAAATCGTGAAAAGGTTTGGAGAGTCGCAGACGGTGAAAACACAGCGGCTTTTAGAAGGAGAAGAGATAGGTGACCGCACCCCATCTCAGTTCCTGAGACATTTAAAATCCTTGGCGGGCAGTGCTATGTCAGACGACGTGCTACGTGTCATATGGACGAAGGGCCTACCAAACGAAATGCAAGCGGCAGTGGTGGCGAAACGAGACACGCCGCTAGAGACGCTTGCGGAGATTGCCGATCTCGTTGCGGAGAATACAAGGCTCCGATGCGTGAAGCCATCGCCGACAGTAGCAGCCGTTACCCATGCAGACTCCGCCCACGATCGCATCCAGCAGTTGGAAGGCGAAATAGCGGAAATAAAAGGATTGTTACGAAATATGTCAGGTCAGCTGCAAGCTTCTAACGCGGTAAGGGACGCGAGGCCACGTACACAATCCCACTCGCGCGGTCACTCGAGGCGACGCTCATCGTCAAGGACCCGACCGGAAAAGTGGTTATGTTGGTACCACTACAAATTTGGATCAAAGGCCAACACCTGTGTACAGCCGTGCGCGTACAAACCGCCGCCGGGAAATGCCAGCGGGAGCCATTAACGGCGGATGAGATCAACTCCCACACAGCATCACGCCGCATTTTTCTCACAGACGTGGACAGCAAGGTGAGGTTTCTGATAGATACGGGCGCAGATCTTTGCGTGTACCCGAAAGCGCTAGTTCATACGGCTCGCAACATGTCTGCCTATGAGCTAGTCGCGGCCAATGGAACCCCAATTCCTACATATGGTACAGTCGCTCTAACACTTAACCTAGGTTTAAGGCGAGACTTCCCATGGATTTTTGTTGTGGCTGATGTTGAGAAACCGATCATCGGTATGGATTTTTTAGCACATTATAACCTGATGGTCGATGCAAAAAATAAAAGTCTTGTAGACGCGACCACTGGTCTCAAGTCCAACGGACAGACAACACGGTGTGAGCAGTTTACGGTAAAAACCGTGACCGGTACTTCACCGTATCACGACCTCCTGGCTAAGTTTATAGATATCACGCGCCCAGATGGAGTCGTGAAAGAGGTCAAACATAATACGAGGCACCACATACTGACCACACCGGGACCGCCAGTGGCACAAAAACCACGCCGCTTAGCTCCAGATCGACTCATAGCGGCTAAAAAAGAATTCGAAACTATGGTAAAGCTAGGAATTGCCCAGCCTTCAAAAAGCCCCTGGGCCGCACCACTAGTTATGGTACAGAAACCCACAAATGGAGAAAAGCCGGAAAAACTTTCACCTTTCACCGGGCCGGAAACCGGGGAACAACAAACCGTGAAGCATCGTGCCTGTGGAGATTATCGCGGGTTAAATAATAGAACTGTTCCTGATAAATATCCAGTGCGTCATATACACGACTTTTCACAGTGTCTAAACGGTAAAAAAGTGTTTTCAAAAATTGATTTAATCCGCGCCTTCAATCAAATACCTACAGCCGAAGAAGACATTCCGAAGACGGCGATAATAACACCGTTCGGGCTATTCGAATTTAAATTTATGACGTTTGGTTTGCGCAACGCAGCGCAAACCTTCCAACGGTTTATGGATGAAGTGCTCAGTGAGTTAGAGTTTTGTTACTGTTTTATTGACGATATATTAATCGCATCAAATGATGAAACCGAACATTTAAAACACCTAAAGATAGTATTCAATAGATTAAGACAATACGGTGTAGTAATTAACCCGTCAAAATGTGTATTCGGCCGAACCGAAATCGACTTTCTCGGCTATTCAGTATCGGCCGACGGTACCCGCCCGCTACCTGAGAGGGTCGAAGCTCTGCGTATGTACCCATTACCCGAAACCGCTAAGGGCCTCAGACGGTTTTTAGGTATGCTAAACTTTTATAGGAGGTTCATACCTAATGCCGCCGCCAGCCAAGCTAGCCTTAATAAGCTTCTGGGCGATAAAAAAGGCAAAACGCCAGTCACGTGGACTGAAGAAACAAAAAATGATTTTTGTGTATGTAAAAATAGTTTAGCACAAGCGACATTATTAGCCCACCCAGGTGTCAATTCTGAAGTAGCTCTATTTTGCGACGCCTCGGATAATACAATGGGCGCCGCCTTGCAACAAAGGACAGATAACGGCTGGGAGCCGATTGGGTTCTTTTCAAAGAAATTAACGCCCACCGAACAAAAGTATTCGACATACGATCGCGAGCTACTGGCTATCTACGCTGCAATAAAATACTTTCGGCATTACTTAGAAGCGCGTCCTTTTGTCATATTTACTGATCATAAACCAATTACCTACGCGTTTAGTAAGAAAGACCAACAATGCTCGCCTAGACAGTTCCGTTATTTAGATTTTATAGGCCAATTTTCGACTGACATTAAACATATCAGCGGGGAACATAATATTCCAGCTGATACATTGTCACGAATTGAGTCGATACAGAAGGGCATAGACTGGGAATCACTCGCGACTTCACAAAATAATGACTCACAATTAAAGTCATTAATTGAAAACAATAGCTCTTCGTTGCAGTTACAACTTATCTACCTGCCCGATAGCGAACAGCCAGTTTATTGCGATGTCTCTACGCGAACTGCGAGACCCTACCTAACAGAACCGTTCAGAAAAATCGCGTTTGATACTTTACACCGGAATTCACATCCGGGTGCGCGAGCCACGAGCAAGCTTGTGTCCAAACGTTTTGTCTGGCCTTCTATGAACTCAGACTGCAAACAATGGGTAAAAGCGTGCATAGACTGTCAAAGGTCAAAAATAAATAGACACGTCGTAACTGCACCTGGCACATTCGCGCTGCCATCATCTCGTTTTGAACACATACATCTGGACATAATTATTATGCCCGTTAGCGAGGGATACAGATATTGCCTAACTTGCGTAGATCGGTTTTCAAGATGGCCTGAAGCCATTCCGATAATGAATCAAGAGGCGGAGACAGTCGCACGCGCATTTTATTTTAATTGGATAGCTCGTTTTGGTGTTCCGCTTAACATAACGACAGACAAAGGACGGCAATTCGAGTCACACCTATTTAGAGATCTAAATGCCCTAATAGGTACGCAACACTTTAAGACTACTGCCTATCACCCAGCTGCAAACGGTATGGTAGAGCGTTTTCACCGACAGCTAAAAAGCGCTATAATGTGTCACGGATCTAACAGTACCAGTTGGACGCGAATATTACCGACTGTTTTGCTAGGCGTTAGAACCGCATGGAAGGATGACCTCCAAGCTACTTCCGCAGAATTAGTTTATGGACAGAGCTTACGTCTTCCAGGACAGTTCTTAGGAACCGATACAATACCTAGACCGTCGCAAAGTGAATTCGTTAAAGAACTATGTAATAACTTCAGACAGCTTAAACCCATAGCTGGAGCGAGCCACGGCCAGAAAAGTACCTTTATCTATAAAGACTTAGCTACGACTAGTCATGTCTTTGTTCGAGATGACACAATCAGAGCAGGTCTTCAACAACCAATTAACGGACCTTTTAGGGTGGTTAGCCGAAAAGAAAAAACGTTTGTCTTAGACATGCGCGGTCGCGAGATCGCGGTTTCAGTCGATAGGCTAAAGCCAGCTTACGTGTTAAGGGAAACGGCACATCACCCCGAGAATAGCTTAAGCGACTCTGAAGACACCGTAATACGGTACAATAGCCATCCCCAACAGGGTAATAATGGGAACAATGGGAGCGGTACCTCTGAGGCGCACACGCCGAGCGCCACGCCAGATTCAACAGGTGTTAGGCATTCAAATATTCCTCGACGCACAAACAGGTGTGTCCGCTTTCCAGATTTTTACCAAGCTGGTTTTGCGTGATTTATATCATGGCGTTAAAATTTTTTTTTTTTTCGTGATTTAGATCATTGTGTGTATTAAATAATCTGTAAATCACTGGAGAGGGGATACTGTGGCGACTTTGTCTCACATACGCCTGTCATAAAATAGCTAATCTTGTAATGTTTTTTCTCTAGTATGCACCTAACTGTAAATTGTAAATGAATGTTTTCTTTTGTTGCGAACCTAACTTTTGTGTCAATAGAAATATTTTTAACAGTATAGTTTTACGATATTTGTCATTTCTAAATAACCATTAGGTATTCTGTCGACAACCGTTATTTAGATCCTTTAGTAATAATTGGTATTGTGCAATATATATGTTTCTCAAAGAACAACAGGCATTGTCTAATATAACTTCTTTGGCCGTAACGAATGTAACCCTTGCTTTTGTATTTCGTCGGCTTTCTAATTTCGCGTAAATTTTAATTGTTATGTTGTCACTATTTTTCTGTTTGTATAATATCCTTTTGTGTGTATGTCCCGTTTAGAAAGCGTCCGATGAAAACCGTTAGCTAGCTGCGATTATTGTGTAGCTACGTTCGTTACTGAGTCAGCATCAAACCACGGTATAGCTCGGACGTTTTCTCACATGTACTGAGATCTTTATTATACAGTTATCGTACTATATTTGACGAACTTTCAATTATCTCCGACGCACTCCACACCCTTGTACATAGCGCGCGACATACATAAAAATCATTGAATGCATTTAACAAGAGTAGGCCAGTTCCCACGGACAGCACCCGGTCACGAGTATAACGCGATAGTCAGCCATCGCTCCCATCAACCTTATTTGAAGGAAAGGAACGACCTGGCTCCCGATGCGCCACCATACGCACGAACATTTAAGCGAGCATTCCCGTTCCCTGCGTTCCCGTTCCATATCTACGTTGTCTGTCAAGTTGTCTGTTATCAATGCTTGCTAATATAATAAGGTTAACTCAATGGCTTGACATTTTGATAATCTGCGTACCGCTCCTTACCAAAAGCACACCCTGGACACTTCATACAACGGGCCAGAAATCCAGAAATGACATTTCAAAAACGGAATGACGATACAAACAATATGGCGGCGAAATCCTTTAATTTCGACAACCAAACTGTAACCAATCTATATCAATCTGGGTGACGAGAGGTCGCCATCTAAAGAGCGGCAGGGAGTGTCCATACTGTATGTTAATACTAATATATGAGGGGTATTATAGCAAAAACGCCACTGTCCATTTTTAGCCTTTAATGTCATCTGTAGGAGCGTTTGGAATCTTTTTGAATCTATAACTTACTTGAGGTGCAAAGTTCACACCGTCCCATTGAAAATTCGATTTAAAAAGTGAAGTGAGAAGCAAAAATGACACTTTCCAAAGGAATTTCAAATCAATCCAAATCCATTTTCGACATTTGATTTTTCCAAACTTTTAGAGAGTGGCGTTTTTGCTTTCATACCCCTTATAGGTATATACTTTGCCAAAAGTGTCATAAAACAACAAATAAATGGGCCTTCATCGTTAACCTTACACTCTATAACCTTAGTTGATATTATCGCAGGATACAATAATTGCATTATTTTACATGTCGTTAACAGCATATTTATAAACATTGTCAATTCCCGCAATTAGGTTACGGCTACTGCACTTAATGCGATCTTTGTATAATTGCTTAACGCTTTGTTTACTTTTAAATCCTCTATGATCTCTTTGATCTCATCTACTAATTGTTTATAATTTAATTGGACTCGGCTTTCTGTGTCTTCTAAGGCGTGCTATAAAGCGGATCAGATAGGCTTTACGCTTTCTTGAGTGTCGTTTCCTTTGTACGTTGTAGTGTCACAGTTATTTTCCTACTTAAGTTTCATTTTAATTGGTTTCTGTGGTTTGTTTGGTTGCGTTTTACTTTATTACAGGGTTTTAAGATGACTCAATGCGAGCAAGTTAAAATAATATCGAACGTAAGTCTTTTTATTCTAAGTTCAAATCAATGCGGACTTCAACGCGGCTGTTATGTTGAAAGCGAATTATCGATTTTTAGATGTTTTCATAACTTTTCTTCACTTTAAAATAAGTTTTAAAAAATGTGTTCGATTAAAATGAAAGGTGTTAAAGTCACCGATTTTTATGTGTTGGTTTCATTCAACATTAACTATTTGTTTTCGATATATTTTGCAATTAATGCCAATTACAGGGTCATCAGTATATTTGAAACAATTCCCGCTTTCCGATTGAACTGAAATTTTGGGTACACGATTAGTTTGGATGACAATGCATAAGTGACGTCATTCTAAATCCAATATGGCGGACTCCCAAATATGGCGGACTAGTCATTTTTTATGCTTCCCCTTGATAATGGGCATCAAATGAAAGGGTTTGCTGAGAATAATGTGAAATGTTTTTTTTTAATTCACAATTGGTAAGCTCTTGGCATCATATCACATGATGGTAAGTGACGATAATGAAGAATATTGAAGTGGACTTACCAAGATTCCCCAACGCAATGGAGAACTGGCTATCTTATCTTCAAGCCGGAGCACATCAATGTTGTTAACACTGATGTTTGGCGGCAAGACTCAGATAACCACCAACCAAACCGAGTCTTACTCGCCGGAAATCGAACCCGCGTTCTCCTGGTGTGAAGCGAAGGGACTAATCATTACGCCACGGAGGCGGTTAAAATTGTTTTCAAATAAATAAAAGCTTGTACTTAAAAGTTTTCAGGTATTTCGAAATTAGCTTATTCATCTATATTGTATCTTATAGGCTTCCTCTGTTTATAAAAAAAATATTATAGCTTCTTTTATCAACATACTTTATAAAAGCATAAACTTTTCATTAATTTTGAGCTTAATTTGTTTCAAAATTTAAATCTTTCAAAAAAGCTAGTCGGTTGGGTAAAAGATTAAAATAACTGTTACATATAATAAATCTAAATATGATAAAGCTTTCTACAAAATAACTTTTTAAGAGTTACAACGCGAATGAAATAAATGTCAAATTCGTTTTCGTAAAGTTGTTTAGTATCACCTCACTATCACCTTGACTTTTTACTGCCATTCTGTTGGCATTTCATCAAACAAAACACATTTTTTGATAATATTTCGCTACTTTTTAACACATAAAAATAAATTATGCATTTATCTATGTAATGTCTGTTATTATAAATCAGAATCGCCCTGATTCAGGGTAGGCTCGAGCCCCTTGGTGGGGACGTATATGAGCTGATATAATAAATCAGAAACGAGGAGATCCGTAGGAGAACCAAAGTAACCGACATAGCTCTCAGAATTGCTAAACTGAAATGGCAATGGGCGGGGCAGATTGCTCGTAGAACAGATAACCGTTGGGGCAGTAAAGTCCTCAAGTGGCGACCACGCACCGGAAAACGCAGTGTAGGCGGGCCTCCCACTCGGTGAACCGATGACCTGGTGAAGGTCGCGGGAAACCGCTGGATGCGGGCAGCCTAGAACCGGTCGTCGTCAAAATCCTTCGGGGAGGCCTATGTCCAGCAGTAGACATCCTTCGGCTGATATGATGATGTCTGTCTTCTCTTGTTTTTAGAAGAATTAGAATCATACATACATCAGCGTCGGTGGCTCAACCGGTAACGACTCGGTCCATCTAACCAGAGGTACCGGGTTCAAATCTGGACGGCCAATGTACCAATGAGTTTTTCAAAAACTTACGTACATACTTACCGATTGCTTTAACGGTGAAGGAAAACATCGTGAGGAAACCTACACACGCCTGCGAAGAAACTCGAAGGTTGTGTGTGAAGTCGACCAACCCGCACTGGGCCCGCGTGGTCGACTAAGGCCTAATCGCCCTGATTCAGGGTAGGCTCGAGCCCCTCGGTGGGGACGTATATGAGCTGTAATGATGATACATCAGCGACTCAGAGGATCTTGGCCTCCGACACCAAAAGTCGCCACTTGTCCCTATTCTGCGCCTCCTCTCATGATCGGGTCTCTGGAGGGCGCTCAGGTCCTTCTGCACTCCATCGTTCCAGCGGTACATGGGACGCCCTACCGGACGTTTTCCTGTCAGTTGTCCCTTCTACGCTCTTTTTATTATCCTTTATTAACCGACTTCAAAACAGGAGGAGGTTTCTCAATTCGACCCTATATGTTTATATTTTTTTATGTGTGTTCGCGGATAACTTCGTCGTTTATGAACCGATTTTGATGATTCTTTTTTTGTTGGAAAGGAGATATCCCAAGGGTGGTACCATGATAAGTAAAGCAGGATCTGATGATGGCATCCCAGAGAAATCGAGGGGAACCTTAGTTTTTTGTTTGAAGTCGGTTTTTTTTGTTCAAAATTATTATCTCTATCCTCGTCAATCCTCTGTACGTGGCCAAGCCAGCGAAATCGGGTCGATTTAGTCTCGCTATTTATTTTGGTCTCAGCGACAAGGTCTTCCAGCTCCTGGGTCTTCCGCACTCTCCAGCTGCCATCATCCGTCCTAGTAGGTCCCAAGATCATACAGAAAGTCTTCCTCTCTGCCAATAAGAGCTTGTTCTCCTCCTTCACTGTTAGTATCCAAGATTAACATCAGATTAATATTTATTTGTATAAATGAGGCCCAGTGGGGACAAATAAATTAGTTAACTTTTTATTCTTATATTATAAATGTGAAAATCTGTTTGTTGTTTGTTACCCTTTCCTTAACTCAACGAATCTTGGCTGAATCTTACAAAGTTAGACCCTGCTGGGAATTGAACCCGTGACCTCCAAGCGTAAGCGAATGCATGCCACGGTGATGATGATGATGATCTATCCGACCGATTTCGGTCATGGCGACCACTTCGACGCCTAGTCGGTTTGCCGCGCGTGCGCTCGAAGATGGTTTACATAGGCAATCTTTGCAGCGAAAGTCCTCGCGCACTAAGGGCACGGTACCTGTTGAGCGGAGCGTTTTTTGGACTTAGTAGTTTTTTTATTATTGATGAAATGTTTTATTTAATATTCATTCATTCATTTATTTATTTGACCATAATTGCAAGTGTATCAAAGTTCTTAAAAAATAGATTTTACGTGCTTGAGGTTTTACGTACCAATGTGTTTTTACTAGTTTTATCAAGTTATGTAGATTCCGTTGCTCATCTTCTACGTTCCTTATTACGCAGGCCTTAAACAGCCGGAAAATTAAAATCTGAATTCAGAAAGCCCAGATTAGGAAAAAGTCACAATATGTGTGGAGCATAATCAATGGAAAAAGTTGTTCAGTATGACGTGTGAGTATAAGTTAGCGGCTCCACATCAAATCATCAAATTAAGGCGACGCTTTAGAAACTTTGGTCGCAGGATCAGATCACTGTGATCTGAGGTCGCAGGACTCTTGATTTTTCTCATCAATTACAATACAATACAATATTCTTTATTGCATCACAACATAAAAAAAAGAAATTAATAATGTAGAGGAATGCCTATACGATAGGCGGCCTTATTCATAAATAATTATTTTTATAATTATTTATTAATTACAAACCATATAAAAGTGATATTTTGTAATCTGAACAAAAATTACCTTATCTTGATGGTATTAAGATGTCTCGACGCAATGTATACATTACATGCGTGTTGCTAGATTAAAATTTATGTATTTTATACGCAATGGGGAACTTGCTATCTTAAGTACTCTACTCACCACACAATCCCAAACACAATTTACTGGCTCAATCTGTTGAAGGTGTTGTAATCGCAGTACGATGCATGTTGAGCCACTCCCCAGTCCCCAACACCCCTATTTACGATTCAGTCTGTCGGCTTTCAGCGGATTGAGTCTGCATATTGTGGTTAAAATTGAATAGTGAGTAGAGTACTTTAATTTGATCTTATTTTTAGGGTTCCGTACCCAAAGGTTAAGTCTCCATACAAAAAACGTGTTTTTTTTAAACGAGAAGAAACTAGCGCCATATAGTATGATAGTATGTAACTGAAGAAACTAGCGCAATGATAGTACGGAACTCTATGTGTGCGGTTCTGACTCGCACTTGGCCAGTTTTTTTTATATTTTTATCTTTGAATTCGACACCCCTTCATATTCATTGTAACAAATTTGGTGTAGGTCCCGTTAACTGGAGGTTCCACTCATTATACTGAACAACATAACATCTACTACTTTGCTGAAAAAGCAAAAAAAATTTTTTACTCTTCATACAAATCGATCAGCTGATATACCAATTTCGTGCATTTTAGACATGACTATGGGTTCCTTGGGGAAAGTTGTTCAGTATGATGAGGAGAACCCCCAGTTAACGCCTCCTACACCTGTATACCTAATTGGATTGAAACAACTCAATAGTCTTCATGTTCTGTTCTCAATGTCATACCAAGTTCTATATTTAGATCCATGGACGCAAGCGCTGCATGCGGGTCTTTTGTATGTACCGATTTCACCATTAATTTAGATTTCTTTGTTCTATAAATAAGCGCTGTGATCTATTTTTGTGGCGCTTATCGCGTGATGCACATCACACACCTACTTGTAATCTCATTACGAACCATGCAAAATTTCGCACTGAGACTAGGGCACCATTTTATGCAAGTAAAAGTGGCACGAAAAAATGTTTTTGTGCCCCCCTTGTTTGTATGTGCCGTTCCCAAAATAAAGTTTGTTTCCCTAGTGTTTCTATACTGTTGGACCTAGAAAAACAATTTATGGTATCCTTAGTAAGCTTTTCAGTAATGACTACGGAACTCTACACCATTCGTGGGCCGACTCGGACTGGCCGATTTCGTTTCTGGTGAGCGTTGGATATAAATAACCCACATAAAATATTTGTTACTCAAAATGAGAATACCTTAACATTTATTGACCGTACCCACACCCTATCACATTCCCTTTCAAAATATCCCCTTAATTGCTGTTTGCTCTACGGCTCCAAAGCTATCTTTACAATCGTAACTAACACGGTATTTGACAAAGAATCCCTCCTTTAAAAGGATAGACAGTACAAAATGCCGACGCAAATAAGATTAAGGTGTTTGAAGAGAATAAAGGGAAAGGATTAACATAGCTATGGAATTATGGGGCAAAGACGGCCGGCCGAGGGATTGTACTTTTGTATCGTCGGGCTACCGTTCAGTAGTAGGGTAAAACCAGGATAGTTGCCCCAGGGGTATAGTTGCCCAGATTGTAATTAATTACTCTAGTTTCGCGGATGAATCGTATGCTGTTTTAATCAATCGAAAGATTCTCCAACTACCTCTTAGTTGACCTTGTCTCATGTCTCTGTGCGATAGCATGGGAAAGCAAAATGCGATCAAAGTTTTTGCGGGGTAGATGTCCTGTTTCTCGGTGGGGCATCTATCCTAAACGTAATTTACATGGATTAGGCAACTATATATAACTAAAGATGTCCCAAAATGTAGAGGTCCGCAAAAATCGCGAATACTCTAAAAATATTAGAGATAAGGTTTTTTAATTTTCATAAATTTGTAGATAAAAAACCAAAGTACCGTCCAGTTTTACAAATAAAGTATTTTACTTTTTGTACTGAGAGATATAGTGTGATTGCAATAAGTAAATAAATAAAACATTTTAAATAAATAAATAAACATTTATTTGGAACCAGAAAGATTTTAAGTAGTTTACATACAGTGTTCGATAACAGCAACAGTAGTTACAAACTGTGTCGTTGCTATTAACGCCCACCCGTGGTAAGCAGAGGCGTTCCGTCCGACAAGGTACATTACAGATTACTTTATGTTAGATAGATATAACACTATTCAAAGAGATTAAAAAAAAACTAGGTGTGGGAGAAAGAGTGTTTGTAAGTTGTAAGTTGTTTGTAAGTGTGGCAACTATCCGGCTTTTACCCTAATGCTTTTTATTCTGAAGAAGTAAGTAACTTCTCAGATGATTTTACGAGTACATCTGTTTGGAATACCATTCTAAGGGTCCTGATTTACGAGTATCAATGAACTTATTGGTGATGTTCTTACATATCTTTGACGATTCCTTTCTTTGACGATCACATCACTATTGACATCTTATATTATGACCTGACTTGTATAATTATGAATTTGTGACGTGAAATAAATAAAACTAAAACTATCGTACTAAAGCTGTAAATTTATTTTAAAACTATCTTAGCCCATGGCTGCGCTCGCGTGGGCATCGCTTTTATTGATGTCTGAGGGTTAACGGTGCGTGAGCCACATTGCGGTTTGCGAGCGTAGATATAGCCTATATTAGAGATGAAACGGATAGTGGTTTGGCCGGATATCGGATACCGGATATCCGGCCAACTATCAGGCCAGATAGCCGGATATCCGGCCGCCGGATATCCGGACGAACATTGCCATTTGGTGCAGGCCCGGACTGGGACCCGAAACCGGCCCGGGCATTTTAAAGACGGTCGGCCCTTTACCCTCAAGAGAAAGGAAAATTACCTTCTAATGAAAATTTCCAATCATATATTTTCAATTTTAACAATTAAAGACTTCCGAAGAAGCTCACTACTCTCGGCTACTTTATCAATAATGTCGTCGCTATCCAAGTTCATGAATCTTTTTCTACCGTCATTAACATAAATTATTATTTAAATTATCAGAAAATAAGGTACTATTCATGCGATTTTTGATAATTTTTAGGGTAGAAAAGGATCTTTCACGTACGTGTAGGCGTTGGTCAAAAGATTGTATCTATGCAAAATTTTAAAGCATGGCGCAATTTTTACATGCACGGCGTGTCATACATGGTACAAATCTTTCTACATCATGGTTTTCTATTTGTAAGGGCATTTCACCGTTGACTTCTTGACCTTCTTCACTTTTATTCTCTTCCATGAATATTTTTTATTCTTCTTATTCAGTGGTTTTAAGTTTATCCCAATGCAATGCCAAATTTTTTAATTAAATCCGAAAACTTCCACCTGTAGCTGTCTTATAAAATTTCAATAAATTACTACTTAACTCATCTAGTTTACCGCATTAAAGTTTATTATTAAGTATTTCGGGGAAACGTTTTAGATCTAGACACGAGAAATCAGCATACAGCTTCCCATTTGTAAATAAACGGCAACCCATGCTTTGCATAACTGTGTCAAAAATAATATTATGAACATTGACCTTGTATGCATGTATTTTATATCCAAGTATTTAACCTTTTCAATTACCTCTTGAACACAGCCTCCTGATTCCCTTTATATAACAGCTCACTGCTCTATCTGTTGTAATGTCTCCTCATGTAGCTGCCCCAAATTAAAAACGGTCTATAATATAAAATATCTGGGTGTTATTCTCAATAATTATATCACTTTCAAACCACATATTAACAAACATACGCAAAGAGTTAGAAAACTCACGCCTCTATTTAGAAATATTCGATCGGAAGCTGATAGTAAAATAGTTAAAATGTTGTACAACGCTTTCTGCAGATCAATCTTGAGCTATTACATCTCTTCATGGGGAGGTGTTTACAAAGCCAATCTATTATAGATTAAAAGAGCCCAAAGATTGATCCTTAAAGTTGTTACATTCAAAATTCATTATTATCCCACTGACATCCAGTGTCAAGTACTCACGGTTAGACAATTGTTCATCTATGAAGTAATCTTATCTAGACTTAAGTCTATTGCATTTAATCTTGACCAACTTGAAACTAGAGGAGTAGACATGATCTTTAGACTGCAATACTTTAGGACCACCCTAGCTCAACAACATTTGTGTTTTCTAGAAAACTATTTGTCTATCAAAATATCTAAAATCATGAAAATTAGTGACCTAAATTCTTACAGATGTAAAACTACTATCACAGCTTGGTTGCTGACTCTTGACTACTCTGAAATGGAATGTAATGAATTGTAAATGTCCCCACCGAGGGGCTCAAGCCTACCCTGAATTAGGGCGATCGGGCCTTAGTAGACCACGCGGGCCCAGTGCGGGTTGGTCGACCTCACACACAACCTGCGAGTTATTTCGCAGGCGTGTGTGTAAAAATATCGTGTCCTCACGATGTTTTTTTATTACACTGTAAGGGCGTCGGATAAGCGTACATATGAAATCTAAATTCGAAATCACATTGGTACGTGGCAGGTTCGGACTACGACCTCCCGGACAGAAGGCGGCGGCCCTAGCCATTACGCCACCGACGCTTTTTTTACCATACTTTGTAAATATGTTTGTGGGAAGAAAATCAAAATAAATAAATAAATACAAGAGATAGAGCCCAACGAGATAACGTAAATTGAATTAGGTCCTCGACTTGACGATAGAGGACGTTATTCTCATCGATGATTTTTTTATATAGCAAAATAAAATCGACCGCCAATTGACCACACCGGCCCATTGGGCATCCGGCCCATCGGGCATTTGCCCGATTTGCCCATATGGCCAATCCGGGCCTGATTTGGTGCATCGCAAGAAGCGAGCTTGTGTAGGTGGTGCACAAACGATCGGGCGGAATCGGTCGAATTCGGGTCTTTTCGTACAGCGAAATACTGTTTTCTGAAGCAGGCCTTGTTTATGAAAACAATCGGAGAGAAATTAATGGAGAAAAATTAGTATTCATTCACCGTAATTTGCCCTAAGTGCAGTACGAGTACTAATTAATTACATTAATTTTCTAAGTTGTCAAATGAAAATTTTGTGCTTGTTTTTGTAAAGTATTAAATAAGTATAAATAAAGTACTTGCCTAAATTTAATATTGCGTATTTATTAATATCCGGTATCCGGCCGAACCGGATAGTGTCCTGTTATCCGGTATCCGGCCGGATAGTAAAATATGGCCGGATAGGCCGGATACCGGATAGTAACCGGATATCCGTTTCATCTCTAGCCTATATAGCAAAGGAATAATTTAGCTTTTTACTGGTGAAACAATTTTCAAAATCGGTTTAGTAGTTCGATAGATTACTTCCTATAAACAAACTCGCATAATACATTTTTTTTTAATTATGGAGATTGTGGTCTAAATAAGCGAGAATAAAAATTTGTATGATGGAATATCAATGCTCTCCTAGCGCATTTTTTATGGAGATCGTGATCTAAATAAGCGAGAATAAAAATTTGTATGATGGAATGTCAATGCTCTCCTAGCGCATTTTTTATGGAGATCGTGATCTAAATAAGCGAGAATAAAAATTTGTATGATGGAATGTCAATGCTCTCCTAGCGCATTTTTTATGGAGATCGTGATCTAAATAAGCGAGAATAAAAATTTGTATGATGGAATGTAAATTCTCTCCTAGCGCATTTTTTATGGAGATCGTGATCTAAATAAGCGTGAATAAAAATTTGTATGATGGAATGTCAATGCTCTCCTAGCGCATTTTTTATGGAGATCGTGATCTAAATAAGCGAGAATAAAAATTTGTATGATGGAATGTCAATGCTCTCCTAGCGCATTTTTCATGGAGACGGTGATCTAAATAAGCGAGAATAAAAAATAGTATGATGGAATGTCAATTCTCTTCTAGCGCATTTTTTATGGAGATCGTGATCTAAATAAGCGAGAATAAAAATTTGTATGATGGAATGTATATTCTCTTCTGGCGCATTTTTTATGGAGATGGTGATCTAAATGAGCGAGAATTAAAACTTTTATGATGAAATGTCAATTCTCTCTTAGCGCATCTTTAGTGGAGATGATGGTCTAGATGAGCGAGGATGTGCAGAAATATGTTGATATAAAATTGAACTTTATTACTGTTATTAACTTTGCAGCCTCTTGCGACTTCATCATCCTCATATCAATTTTATTAGTGGCCGAGAAAATTGAGCGTAACATACGGACAGACGGACGGACATGAATGTTAATCATAAATCATGAAGGTTCCGTTTTCTGCTGTTTTGGCTAAGGAACCCTAAAACGCAACGTTATATTTTTGAAAGCAATTCTCTTAAACTTTCTTGGCTTTAACTAGTAATATATTGTTGATCACAGAGAATCGAGCTCCTTCTAAACAGATTTTTATATCTGTGTTAAGGCTTCTCCGTCACTAAAAAATAGCAACTCGATTCACGATGTTTCAAACATCGAACGAAATTCCTTGGAAATAAAGTTCTTGTCAGCTGGAACTGCAACGCGGCTGTTGCGTCAATCCCGGCGGACGAATCGTACGAAAATTGTGGTCTTTCATTCATCTCTACTATATATAATATTATAAATGCGAAAGTAACTCTGTCTGTCTGTTACGCTTTCCCGAAAAAACTACTGAACGGATTTGGCTGAAATTTGGTAGGTAGACAGATTAGGACCCGGATTAAGACATAGGCTACTTTTTACCACGCTCGCGAGCCGCTTGCGGCTCGCGCACTGCGCCCCCTCGAAAAGTCATAGAAACGTGGTCCACGCGGGTGAAGCCGCGGGAAACAGCTAGTTATGAATAAAATAAGAAGAATTTCCAAAAAGTAAGGAAAAAAAATCGTTTCATATTGTTTTGTTAAGAAATTCATAAATAATCATAATTTTTCGATTAAAACTGCAGCAGTTCTATGGTTACAACTAGAAAAAAAAGGGTGAATTAGGATAATTTTTTTACAAGCTTTTATTTAACTTGCAATGTATGTATGTTTGTTCGGTTGAAATCTTGCAAGTTACGAGTAAATTTGACCTAGTTCCCGGTTTCCAATTGAGCTGAAATTTTGCATGCATATGTATATCGCGTGACAATGCAATATTAAAAGCTTGTTACTAAAAGTTTTTAGGTTTTACGAAAATTATCTTTAGTTCTGTGCATTTAAATAGAATTCGAGGATATCAGAATGACTCCCCATATCTTGTTAATTACAAAACATTTTTATTTCGATAAAAAATCCTTAATTAAAGTAAACAGTGGTTACAAAATTGGTCGTTGGCAGCCTTAAGAGCAGGCTCCCGATGGCGAACAACCTGATATATAATCTTATGGAATCAGCTTTACAGTTGAATATCGCGTGAGTATCTTGAAGCGACTTACGTCCTTTACTTCGAGCGTCAATGCACATTTTCGATCATTGCGAGCTTAGTAAATATTCCAAGACACTTCCGTTTTAGCCGTTTTATCAAAACCTTTATTCTCTTACTGTCGGTATTTATATCATATGCCTAAGTTATGCAATGTAGGAGAAAAATCCAATCATCATTTCAGCTCATATACGTTCCCACCGAGGGGCTCGAGCCTACCCTGAATTAGGGCGATCGGGCCTTAGTCGACCACGCGGGCCCAGTGCGGGTTGGTCGACTTCACCCACAACCTTCGAGTTTCTTCGCTGGTGTGTGCAGGTTTCCTCACGATGTTTTCCTTCACCGTTAAAGCAATCGGAGAGTATATGTACGTAAGTTACGAAAAACTCATTGGTACATTGGCCGTCCCGATTTGAACCCGGCACCTCTGGTTAGGACGACCGAGTCGTTACCGGTTGAGCCACCGACGCTTGGTGGAGGAGAAAAATCCAATAATCTCTCAAAACAATAGTTTTACAAAATAAAAAGTATCGAGCGAAAACCAATAATTAATTTTAGTCATACGAAAGAAGAAAGTTCAAAGAATCAGCTGTGTAGTTTTCCAGATTCAGCAAACTTGCGACCGACTCAACATTTGCTAGTAAAAATGAATGAATGAATGATTTATTTATTGTATTGCTTAAGTACACAAATATAAAATAAAAAGAGAAGAGTAGATAAACAAAAAAAAACAATTATAAAAAGAGAAGAGTAGATAAACATAAAAAAACAATTATTATTTTTTTACCTATAAATACCTAATACTAACATCAAAGGAGTAATTTTTTTTTAAAAAGGGAAACACAAAAGCAATACAAAAGGCAATAAACCTCAGCGTAATTTTTACCCTAAGGCAAATATTATTAATGCACTTATTTTGGGAGCCTGCTCTTAATGCTCCTATTAAAGTACGTTTGCTTTCAGAAAGAAATTTGCCTCCCGCTTTTACAAGCACCTTGCTTCCTTTGTCTAACAGTTTGCACGCAAATAAATTATTTATCTTCATCGCCGCGCCCTGTCTTTCAGCGGTTGACCTCCGTCGACGATTCTGAGTGACCTTCCATTTTATAGTGGCATTCACCTTAACCATGTCACTAATGAAGCCATAAAAAAACACAATCTGAAGACTAAAAACTGTGTTTTCTATTTAATTCAAATCTTGCTTTAAATTTGGAACACCCTTTAGTTTGCAGTTTTGCACTCAAATAAAATATTAATCTTCATCGCCGCGCCCTGTCTTTCAGCGGTTGACCTCTGTCGATGATTCTGAGTGACCTTCCATTTTATAGTAGCATTCACCTTAACCATGTAATTTACTAATGTAGCTATAAAAAACACAATCTGAAGATTAAAAACTGTTTTCTATTAAATTCATTATTATTATTATTATATCAGCTCATATACGTCCCCACCGATCAGGGCGATTAGGCCTTAGTCGACCAAGCGGGCCCAGTGCGGGTTGGTCGACTTCACACACAACCTTCGAGTTTCTTCGCAGGCCTGTGCAGGTTTCCTCATATCATTCATATCTTGCTTTAATTTTGGAACATCCTTTAGTTTGCATTTTTGCACTCAAATAAAATATTAATCTTCATCGCCGCGCCCTGTATTTCAGCGGTTGACCTCTGTCGATGATTCTGAGTGACCTTCCATTTTATAGTGACATTCACCTTAACCATGTCACTAATGTAGCGATAAAACTATTTATTGTTTTTAGAGTTCCGTACAGTACATCCAACGGGACCCTATTACAAATACTTAGCCTCCGCGCCGCGATCTATCTTTGCGTCCGTCTGTCTGTCAGCGGGCTGTATATCATGAACCGTAATAGGTAGACAGCTGAAATTTAACCGCCTCATGACGTAACCGTTAGTCCATTTGCTTTACACCAGAAGGTCGCGGGTTCGATTCCTGGCGAGGTCAACTTGTAAGACTCAGTTTGGTTGGTGGTAGGACATTTTAATAGCCCGACTGGCTAGCTACCACCATCTTATCTAAGTCTTGTCGCTAAACATATGTGTTAACATCATTGATGTGTTTCGGCTTGAAGATAAGATAGCCAGATCTTTATTGCGTTGGGGAATCTTGGTAAGCCCGCTTCCATCTTCGGCATCATCGTCACTTACAAACAGGTGAGATGTTGTCAAGTGCTTATCAATTGTGAATTAAAAAAATATTCACAGAGTGTGTATTTTGATTACCGCTATAACTTCCTACTAGGGCTTCCATACAAGAAACATGTTTTTAAAGGTTATCTCTATTATAAATACTATTATTCTCGTATTTACTCACAAGCGTGAAATTTGCTGTAGTTATAGTTCTTATCCATCAAGTGTGAGTTGTATACTCGAGGAGTCTGAATAGAATAAAAAAACAAAATTTTCTGCCGCTCGCGTCGATTTCTTTTGTTTGTATCATTATTATAGCTATGTGAAGAGGTATCTTAACGCGAATCCGACTCGCACTTGGCCGGTTTGCTGTTTTTTTCTGTCTTTTGTTTTTTTTTAACTAAAAGGTTTACTTACAGACAGAATGTAGACATTAGTTTTATTACGTTTACTTTGAGTTTACACCACCATCTAATTACCTAATTACTTGGATAAAATAAACAATCTGTGTGATAAGACCAAATAATTTTTAGCGTTTATTTAAAAAGTGTTAGAACAAAAATTTTTACATTTCATCCGAACAACGACGCGGTGGTCGTATCCGCCCTCAGATTAAAAATAATGTAGATATTGAGTTTCATACAACAATCATAACAAAAAGTGGGATAACGCTTGTCCTATTATATACGTATGCATCTTTCCCTTAAGTGTGACCTTGAATAATGTTTCGACACGTGATAGGTCCCTATCCTTCACTATAATTAAGACAGGTGCATTTGAGACACATCACAGCACATTTCGGCATGTTGACGGTAAGTCTGCCAACGCGTTCGCGTGACTGTAAGCAAAAACTCTGCTCCGTCGCGATTGGAGCAGAGTTTTTATACCCCGTTTTCAAAGCGCTTACACTAAATCTACCTTTATTTTTAGTTTGAGTATTTGCCATAAGAGCGTCGGTGGCGCAACGGTTCTGTCCGGGAGGTCGTAGTTCGAATCCTGTCACGTACAAATGTGATTTCGAATATCGATTTTATATGTACGTTTATTCGATGCTCTTTCGGTGAAGGAAAATATCGTGATGAAACCTGCACACGCCTGCGAAGAAACTTGAAGGTTGTGTGTGAAGTCCACCAACCCGCACCAGGCCCGCGTGGTCAACTAAGGCCTGATCTCCCCAATTCAGGGTAGCCTCGAGCCCCTCGGTAGGGACTTATATGAGCTGATATGATGATCCGCCATTAAAAACTCACCTTGTATTTCTATCAGTGGTTTGAGCAATAGGTTTTTCAATTTTGAAAACTATACGATCTGACGTAAAAAAAATATACAGGGTCTTCGGCAGATGGTTGAAAATACGAAAATGGGGGATAGGTGGGGTCGCCTCCCACCTATTTTGAGAATTAAAAAAAATCTAGGACTTGTAATTTTTTTTACAGGATTTTTTTTCCTTTTTTTAGAAATTTTGCTATTTTTATAGCTTTGAACACATGTAACTTTTTGTTTTTTAAAGCTAGCTCCAAAATCTTTTTTTTAATAGACTTTTATAAGATTGTCGGCTCTAAAAAAAATTATGTTTGTTTCAAGTTATTGCTAAAAACAAAAATGTGGGCCCCCGAACTTAAAAAAAAAGTTGAACAAAAATTTAAAAGTCAACTTTGCGATGCATTTAAAAAAAAAATAATGGGGCTGGAAGGCTTCTGTTTTTTTTAAAACATCTCTAAAGCTTAGGCTTTTGAATGGTATGTAATTTGTTTCGGTACCTTTTTTGTAACCGGAGTTGTTAATTTTTTTTACTCAATTGGACCATGTTGACGAAATTCCACTAGTTACATGTTTTGTGAAATGTATCAAATGCAAAGTTGAAAATAATGTAAATACTTACTGTTGGGACGGTTACAAAGAGCAGGTACGTTTTTTTTACATTCTTGCACACACATAATGGCTATCTTTTGTCATTTATTGGCATATTGGAGTTAGCACTTCCATATGCCAATAAAATGTCCGCATATTCCGCATTGGTAAATTGAGCCATTTTAAACCACAACAAAGTCTTAACAAAACGTCTGATAATAACAAAAAGTGACAAACAACAAAAAACTTAACAAAATCACAAACGTTAATAACGTTAACGTTTTTTTTTGTTTTCGTTAATTTCACTTTGCTGTGTTTGTGATTTTGTTAAGTTTTTTTGTTGTTTGTCCAATTGAGTAAAAAAAATTAACAACTCCGGTTACAAAAAAGGTACCGAAACAAATTACATACCATTCAAAAGCCTAAGCTTTAGAGATGTTTTAAAAAAAACAGAAGCCTTCCAGCCCCATTATTTTTTTTTTAAATGCATCGCAAAGTTGACTTTTAAATTTTTGTTCAACTTTTTTTTTAAGTTCGGGGGCCCACATTTTTGTTTTTAGCAATAACTTGAAACAAACATAATTTTTTTTAGAGCCGACAATCTTATAAAAGTCTATTAAAAAAAAGATTTTGGAGCTAGCTTTAAAAAACAAAAAGTTACATGTGTTCAAAGGTATAAAAATGGCAAAATTTCTAAAAAAAGGAAAAAAAATCCTGTAAAAAAAAATTACAAGTCCTAGATTTTTTTAATTCTCAAAATAGGTGGGAGGCGACCCCACCTATCCCCCATTTTCGTATTTTCAACCATCTGCCGAAGACCCTGTATATAGTAGAATAGTCAATAAACAATTTGACCCTGCACAGACTTACCTCAAAAAAATCACAATCAAAATAATCCTGATAATATTTGATTTTGATTTGTATTATCATCATATCAGCTCATATACGTCCCGGCCGAGGGGCTCAAGCCTACCCTGAATTAGGGCGATCGGGCCTTAGACGACCACGCGGGCCCAGTGCGGGTTGGTCGATTTCACACACAACCTTTGAGTTTTTTCGCAGATGTGTGTGCAGGTTTCCTCACGATGTTTTCCTTCACCGTTAAAGCAATCGGTGAGTATATGTACGTAAGTTTCGTAAAACTCATTGGTACATTGGCCGTTAGGATTTGAACCCTGTACCTCTGGTTAGGAAGACCGAGTCGTTACCGGTTGAGCCACCGAGACCGACCGACGATTTGTATTATATTAGATTTTTATTCATTCAAATTTCTGCCTTGTCGTCTGTCTGTCACGCCCTACTTGTGTTGTACGAGTATATGGTATGATCCAATACTTCGCTCTGATAAACTATCTCATGAATGAAATATTCTCTAACTCAGCCATACTCAAACTGTGCTCCCCGGAGCCCTAGAAATATATAATTTTCTAAAAAACTGAAAGCTTTTATTTGAAAATAGTTTTTATGTTCATACAACCAAATGATCAATTGAATAAATACACGGTTCCAATTTCAAAAACAGGCGAGCACAGTAAAAAATTCTTACGATTCTATTGAAAATAAAGACGATCCTGGGACTATGATTCCATCTCCAAATTTCATCATCAGATCAAATTCAAAATTACCAAAAGGATCTATTGTCATCGGGAATATGGTTTCATTCCAAATTTCAGCTCAATCGGACCCCTGGAAGTCGCTCTAAATTCGATCGCAAGATTTGAACTAAACAAACATTCGTACATACATACATACAAACATTGCAAGTTAAATAAAAGCTTTTAAAAAGCCGCCCACGCACAAAAAGTGATGTCACATAATTAGTTACATAATAACACAAGTCTACAAAAGTAGATGTTTCAAAAACTAAATCAAAATAATATAGAACCTATAGAATGTTTTTCGAGTTATTGAAGTTTTAGGTTCACGGTCAGTGGTGCAAAATTTTCCAATTTTGCATTTATTACAATTGGCGCGAGCGGGCTCAGTGACGAGCTGGCAATAAAATAATTTTGAACAAAAAAAACCGACTTCAAACAGGAAATTAAGGCTCCCCTCGATTTCTCTGGGATGCCATCATCAGATCCTGGTTTCCTTATCATGGTACCTTCCTTGGAATATCTCCTTTCCAACAAAAAAATAATCATTAAAATCGGTTCATAAACGACGAAGTTATCCGCGAACACCCATAAAAAAAACGCTTAACACGTTAAAAAATCGACTTCCATCGCAACAACTTCGAACAATTTTGCATCATTATTTTTGGTTTTTGTTGATTTTATAATAAAGTACTACACCGATTTTGATAAAATTTATATGGGACCACACAGGAAGCACTATCTTTCGAATAAAAAAAGAATCATCAAAATCGGTTCACCCAGTCAAAAGTTCTGAGGTGACACACATAAAAAAAATTCAGTCGAATTGAGAACCACCTTCTTTTTGGAAGTCGCTTGAAAAAAAAATATACCGTTGAATTGGAAAACCTCCTCCTTTTTTTTGAAGTCGGTTAAAAACAGGTTTTGCTTATTTACGATTGTCTTTAGGGCTCCGTCAAATATTTAGTGTTGAAGTGTTACGTCGCTAAAAAAGTTTGAGAACCGCAGCTCTAACTCATACTGCTACGTATGATTGATGGAGTTTCTGTTTCGATCGGTATGTTTACAGTCTTAAACATTTGTTTCTATCTCGCATTTAGTTTTTTCCTCAAAATGTTTTGCGTTTAATTTGTTTTGCTCGACTCTCTTATCTGTAAAACTACAAACATTACCGTACTCATAAAATTTTAGGATTTCAAGTTTCAAAGATATTTTTCGGTAGCTTTCCTATTTGTTTGGTAGAATATGTCTTCTTCAGAGAACAGTATTTTTTTCTCATCTTTGTCTGTTTAATTTATAACTAGCTTTTGGCTACGGCTTCACCTTTTACGTGGACATCTATGGCTGTCTTTGAAGGCGAGTTACGTTAGTACTAATATATATACTGTGGGCGAGTGATGCGCGAGCCGCAAGTGTCGTGTGGAAATGAGTTTTTTTCAAATCTATCGGCAGCTATGTCGGGCTATGCTAATTAGTCGTTTGTGTCAATTCACACCTCCTCTACTATTTTTGTGCAAAAGATCACGTCGATTTCTACGTTGCGACGTGCGCGTGTGCGGAAACGAGTTTTCTCCAGATCCCTCGGGAACTATGTCAGGCCTTGCTAATTAGTAGCCTTTGTCACTTCCAATCACATCAACTATCTGTGTAAAAAAACCGTCAATCCATTGTTACGTTACGGCGTGCAAAATCTAAACCAAAAAAAAACTTTTTTAATATCCCTAGGACTATACTATTTTCACAGGATAAAAAGTAGCTTATGTCACTTCCCAACTATCTGTGTGCTGAAAATCACGTTGTTCCGTTGCTCCGTTGCAACGTGAAATAAGAACAAACAAACAAACGCACTTTCACATCTATAACATTAGCTAGGATAAGATAATAAAAAAGTTAATTATGTTCGTAAAACAATATTATTACTTGCGTCAAGTTACTAACAGAAACGTGGATCAAGACAGAAGAGCAAGCTCTGAGACTACAGCTACAAAACTACACCCACTATTATAACCTTAGAACTAATAAAACGGGTGGCGGGGTATCAGCATATGTTCATAATGACTTGAAGCATAGTTTATCTGAAACAGCCTACATAGGAGGAAATAACTATCTGTGGATACAACTACACAAATATGCCCTAGAAGTGGGAGTGATTTACAACCCTGGAGATACAAACAATAAAGACTTCCTAGAAATCTACAACTCGCAACTAAATCAACGTAAAAGAGCACTGGTATTTGGAGATTTCAACATTGATTTGCTTAAGAAAGACAAAAAACGGAAAAATTACATGAATCTAATAAAAGAAGCTGGACATAAATTAATTAACAAAATCAACGAGAAATACTGCACAAGACAAACTGCGTCAAGCAAATCTATCCTTGATCACATTAGTACCAATCTAAGAAACAACACCTGCCACATGGCTATCATTGACTCCTCCATGTCCGATCATAAACAAGTGTATTTAGAACTAAAAAAACAAAAAGCACCATCCAAGCAACGTGTCACTTATCAAGCCCTTAACTACAATACATTACAAGACTCAGTTGAAAAATGTGACATAGATAGTGTTGATCAAGATTTTGCACAGCTAGAGAATACAATAAAAAGACACATAAAAGACAGCAAAGTGAGCAAAACGAAAATACTTAATTTACCTAAACAAGATTGGATTCAGAAGGACATTATTCAAGGAATCAACGAAAGAAATGAATTATGGGCTAAATTTAAAAACGATCCTGACAATAAAATATTAGAAAATGAATTTAAAACTAAGAGAGACGCCATAGCTAATACGATCAAGATAACGAAAGATACATACTACTTCAAAGAATTTAACAAATGCAATAAGAAACCGAAAAAAATGTGGCAACTTATAAATAATTTATCTAACAATAAATTAAGACATAGTTGTGCTCCCCCAAAACTAGTTTTTGATAACAAAGTAATTACCAATCCCAATGAAATATGTGAAACGTTTAACAAATACTTTTCTTCAATAGGATCCCTCCTAGCAAAACAAATTCTGACAAGTAATCACAACAAAAATACTAATAAAAATTGTACTAGCAACTTATCTCAGCCATTCTCAGCGAACTTAACTGGACTTGACACTCTAAAGCCATGCAGTGAAAAAGAAATAATTGAAATCATTAACAACCTTGATCCAAATTCAAGTACAGGCATTGATGGAATTAGTACCAAAGCTATATTGTGTATAAAAAACTTAATTGTGAAATCACTTACAAAATGTTTCAATAAACTCTTAAATGATGGGTGTTTCCCAGATATTCTTAAAATAGCTAAAGTCAGCCCAATCTTTAAGTCAGGACCCAAGACTGATCCAGGAAACTACCGACCGATTTCTGTACTGCCCGTACTCTCTAAAATTCTTGAAAAAATTATACACAGACGGCTCGAAAATTACTTAGATTCAATAAACTTTATTTCTGAACGCCAATACGGTTTTAGGCCCAAAAGTAACACACTTGGAGCAACACTTGATTTGGTCACTAAAATCAAGCACAACATTGATAATAGGAGGGTTGTTTTAGGTGTTTTTATTGACCTGAAAAAGGCGTTTGATACAGTAAGCCATAACATACTGCTAAATAAGCTGGAGAGGATAGGTGTCAGAGGGAATGCATTGAAAATGTTACAATCATATCTTGAAAAGAGACAGCAAATATTAAAAATACAAGAACAACAGAGTACAGCCCTCCCGGTAACGTGCGGTGTCCCGCAGGGCTCCATTTTAGGACCTTTGCTTTTTTTAATTTACATTAATAACATCTGTGACATAGGCTTACATGGACATTTAACTTTATACGCAGATGATACGTGCCTGTTCTACTTTGGTTCCTCGATAAACGACATTACGTCACTCGTACAAGAAGATCTGAATAAACTTTTTAATTGGCTAACCTAACCTAACCTAACCTAACCTAACCATAAATATTTCAAAAACTTCCTATATCATTTTTAAGGCTAAAAACAAACATATCTCTTCCTATGAAGCTCTAACCATCAATAATATACCTATCCAAGAAAAAAGCTGTGAAAAATATCTAGGCCTAAGAATGGATATGTCACCGATAAATAGCAAGAATCGTAAGTTGATCAATTTTCTAGTTAGTTGATTAACTGACGAAAAATAACAAACGTTAGTAGAATTGTATTATTTAACGCAGTGCTTATTAGCTAATTGGTCAACTTACAGTACCTGGCAGTAATTTAATAATTTACGATTGTGCCACAAGTAAAATCATCCACTAACGGGCCAATCGTTGCTCAGTGTACTATTTAACGGTATACTATTACCCGTCACATAATACACTGTTCTCTGATTGGTCGAGGGCATTTTATAAGCATTTGGCTAGTGTTTATTCATAGAGTTAACAAACACTTAGATATGTTATTTTAATACCGATGATGAGATGTGAAAGATCATGTATATTTTTTTTATATTTTATATTTATTCTTATTTAGCCATACAGTTTTATGAATTAGTATAATAAAAGGTGTAAAAGCAAGCAAGTGAGTCGTTTAACCAATCAACGTACACCTCGCCTTCGTCGGATGATCTTACGACAAGGCGCCGTAAATTAATCAATTTACTAAAATACATACGTTAAATAATACATTTTAACTGCGGTTTATTATTTTCCGGGAGTTGATCAACTACCTTGAAAATTGATCAACTTACGAGTCTTGTTATTTTCCGGTGACAGATACACACCTGTCATGGAACACTCAAATAGAATATATAAAAAATAAGCTGTCATCCCTAATGGGCTCCCTCCGTAACACAGTACGATGCATTCCACGCCATATTAAATTCACCATCTATAACTCCCTTGTCAAATCACACCTACTTTATCTATTAGAAATCTGGGGCAGCGCTTCCAAAACTAAAATACTCGAACTACAAGTAGCTCAAAACAAATTGATCAAAATGCTTTTCAATTATCCCTACCTAACATCTACCTCAATAATATACAAAGAAACAAAATTAATGAACCTAAAACAACTTTATATTTATCAAACCTGCCTACTTATTCGCAAAATCCTTAACAAAACTATTCACACAACTATCTCACTTACCCAATTAAGGCATGTAACTAAAAGAATAACGAGACGCGCTAGTTATCTGGTTCTACCGAAGGCACGAACTAATTATGGTAAAAAAATGTTTACTTTTGAGGGGGCACGACTGTACAACAAACTACCCTCACATGTAAAAAATGCGGAGTCATTCAACACATTTAAACGTAAACTTTACCAATATATTTTGGAAGATATTATACATTATTAGCCAAATATCGATGTGATGAATGACCCTGCAAACACACAAATCTTAATATATATATATTATTTTTTATGTTTCCAAAACGAGCGAACACAAACTTACAAATTGTACTTTATTAAGTATAATATTTATATTTTTTCTCATGTAAGTGACTGCTGTCTTTATGGGAATAAATTTCTTTAAACTCAAGTTATCATTAATTCATGAATATAACACCTGTATAACTAAACTGTTTGGTCTCAGCACGTCCAATAATTATAGTGAATATGGTATTGGAATTATTTCCTATCATTAAGTCTTTACGTCAATAATTTTACATACTCGCACTAAAACCTATTTATTCACTAAACTAGCTGTCCCGGCGAACTTCGTTTCTACTCACACTACACTACCCTACACTACCCTACCCTACCCTACCCTACCCTACCCTACCCTACCCTACCCTACACTACACTACCCTACCCTACCCTACCCTACCCTACACTACTCTACCCTAGCCTACCCTACCCTTCACTACACTACACTGCGCGACCCTACACTACACCCTATCCTACCTACCCGATTTAACATAAAAACCTTCTCCTGACAATAACGAACTCAACAATAAAAGAATTAGCGAAATCGGTCCAGCCGTTCAAGCGTGATGCGATGACCAGAAGAAATAGAGGTTATGTAAAGATTATATCGACAACTTATCGATAGTGATGTTATATGATACTTTGTGTATTCGATAATGATTTGTGCTTTGTAGTTACTTAATTTTCCACATAAAAGTGACAATGTGACTTGAGTTAGCCACCCAGTGATTATCGCTTTCACCGTTTGTATGGAAAGTATAATTTTCGCCATGGGTTCACAGTCCTCTTAACCATTCTTTGCCAATAAACGACAAGCAGATTTTCTATTAGTGATATAATCTAAACACTACAACATAATAATTCACTTGTCTCGTAATACTAGTAACTGATTTGCATGTTAACAAAATAATTACAGTGTACCGGTTAAGTGGATAGTTAGACGGCACGCATTAACTATCAACAACACGTTAACCGAGTCAAGTCTTGCTTGAAAACACTAACTAACTAACTAACTAATCACAAAAAAAATCATCTAAGCACTTTCAATGCTTACTAAGATTTGCGAAAAATAATTGGTCGTCTGGAAAGTCGGTTTACGGACGATAGTTTAACGTGAAAACGTCATAACGTAACGGGACAATGAGTCATCCTTTTTCGTGCGTGCAGCCGGCGTCCATCGATTTATTAGACGTTGTTACGTCAAAAAATCTTTGACTGATTCAAAATTTCGAAAACCTAAACACTTTAAGGTGTACAAGCTTTGAATATTGCATTGTCACATTATGAATGATAAAAAGAGTGTCGGTGGTGTAACGGCTAGGGTCGCCGCCTTCTGTCCGGGAGGTCGTGGTTCGAACCCTGCCCACGTAGCAATGTGATTTCGAATTTAGATTTCATATGTACGTTCATCCGCGGCTTTTACGGTGAAGGAAAACATCGTGGGGAAACCTGCACACGCCTGCTGAGAAACTAACTGGTTGTGTGTGATGTCGACCAACCCGCACTGGGCCCGCGTGGTCGACTAAGGCCTGATCGCCCTAATTCAGGGTAGGCTCGAGCCCCTCGGTGGGGACGTTTATGAGCTGATACGATGATCACAGGTTTATATTAGGATAAGCTAGACAGCAAAACCACAGTGTAAGGATCCATACAGTGGTCCAAGTTCCAACGCCTTTAAGCCGACATCACTGTCGCCGCCGCCTGAATATTTAGATTTTAATGAATGTCCCCTAGTTCTGAACAACGGTAATTAACAAACCTGGGGCTAGACCCTCGTCCCCCGCACGATTGCCCTGTCGAGGCGTCTGCGTTGGACGATTGTTGTGAAATGACTGTGGCAAAACCATAAAAAAACTAATGTACAACATTCCACACGTGTTTGAAAAACACGACGCATCGCGTGTCTGTCTCGTATGCAAAAATAAAACTCATTTCATTCAACTCATCGAGATTTTACTATTTAAAGTGCTTGATTACCTACTCTCACCATCATAATCATAATTTAAGAGCCGTGCTCATGTCGGTGTAGCTCTTTCCAGGTCTCTCTCCCACACTATCTCCTTCATTTCTCTATACGTTTCCACCTTAACTTTTTTCTTAACTTTGTCTGTATAATCAATTCTAGGTCTTCCTCTTCCGCGCTTTCCTTCGATTTTTCCTTGTATTATCTTTCCTTCTATTTTCATAATTAAACCTAGTTTAGTAACATAAAGTCTCAAATGACAACAATAACAGTCTCATTTGTCGCGTGCTAGCACTTAACTTATTATTATTTGCAAATTTGCATGCAAACTAGAAATTGCATAAAATTATCTCGTTCATTGCTCTGTAGTGAACCTTTCAGTTTTGCCTGTGTATTGTTTTTACTGACTGCCTAAAAAGGGGGGTAATGATTTTTGGGTGTCTGTATGTATGTATGTATGTCTTTTTCTATGACTGAGCCTGTAGCCTAAACAGATCGATCCCAAGTGGAATCTCGTAAAGTAGAATTCCGCGCTTTCGCGACTTCCTGTTACACATTTCCGTCCCATGTTACACATTTCCGTCCCATTTCACGATCTAACTCCCACAAATTTCAGGAAAGCGAGAGCAAAGATGTTACACATCAAAAAATTTTGGGTGTGTGTATGTCTGTATGTACGTATGTCTATTTCTTCGGCTGAGTGTGTAGCCTAAACATCTTGATGTATTTTGGAGTGCGAGGTGTCGTTAGATTCGTCTTGATACCGTGAGTGACATAGGATATCTACATTTTACCCGATTGCCCAAAAAAAAAAACGAGCGAGACCTACAGTACTCGCATATGATGTGTAACATGTGACAAAATACTTTAGGTTAGTTAGATTTGATGACGATATTGTACCTGGGTGGCGGATCTGACAGTAACGAAAAAAACCGACCAAGTGGAATCTCGTAAAGTAGAATTCCGCGCTTTCGCGACTTCCTGTTACACATTTCCGTCCCATGTTACACATTTCCGTCCCATTTCACGAAATCACTCCCACAAATTTCAGGAAAGCGAGAGCAAAGATGTTACACATCAAAAAATTTTGGGTGTGTGTATGTCTGTATGTACGTATGTCTATTTCTTCGGCTGAGTGTGTAGCCTAAACATCTTGATGTATTTTGGAGTGCGAGGTGTCGTTAGATTCGTTTGTTACCATGTTAACCCATAGGAAATTTAAAGTTTTACCCGACCGCGCTCAAATTTTTAATTAAAAAAAATAGATCTGTGAATTCGTAACAAGAGTCAAAAAAATCTCTTTAGAACGGAATTTTAAGCCCATCAGTTTCGCAAATTCTTGTCTTATTCCTCAACCCTATCCTTTGGTTCTTCTGCGCAAACCTTACGGGTTCCGTGTTTTGGTTTCTTTCTGTTGTCTATTGTCATTTTATTTTCGTTTCGGAACATTAGAGATTCATTGTGCATAAAATTAGCATTTAACACATCACTAGAGTTAACAATATTCTTTCCTAATGCCACGGACATTACTTATACTTCCACTTTGTATACAATACAATACAAACGGGAAACACGCAATCTGTTTCGGAAGAAATTCCAGGCAAGTGTGTGACGAAGTTAATCTTTTTGGTTCTTTTAATATTCAACCTATTTATAAATAAATAAATGATCTTTTCCTCTATTTTTTATTTTTGTTATTTATTTTGTTTTTGAAATTGTCACTCTCTGTTCCCATAACATACTTGATACTGTTTATTTTCCTTATTATTCAATATCTTTTATAATTAATTCTCATCCTGTTCAAAAATACGTTCTTATTTTACCATTATTTCTTTTTAATGTTTAATATACATTCAGTTTGGTGTATTTCACTAATTTAATTTGTTGGACCCTGCCCTGCCCTCCGTAAAATTCTACTTCTTCATCTCGTGAGAGCGACGGCGCAGACGGAGGGTGCGCCGCCCGCCGCAAGTGGGGTCGAACGCGACATTACCCTATCCAATGATTAAAAAAATATATTTAGTTGCAGCAGTAATGGCTTATTGTCACTTACAAGAATAGTAACACTTGTGTGTCAATTATCAACTCACCAACTTTCCTATATTTAATAGTTATTAAGATTTTAAAATAAGTAGTTTTAATTTAATTTAATTTTTTTTGTTTACTTATCTTATCTTATTAGGCTATTTCGCTTTATCTTGGTTACAACACTAAAATGTTGTATATGTATATTTCTTCTCAGTTCACTGTATTATTACAGATTTGAAAAAAAATACCCTTATTGTTGATGATGTTCCCTAAAGTCAACAGCTGTAGAAACGTGATTGAGCCGTTTACTCTATAGAAAAAAATCCCAAAGATTTCTAAAAACAAATGACGGAGCAAACAAAATCACGGCCAAATCCCATACGTTCGAGAACCAAACTGTAACCAATCTGTAACAATCTGGGTGACGAGGGGGTGAGGTCGCAATCTAGAGAGCGGCAGGGAGTGTCCATACTGTATGTTAGTACTAATATTTATACTTTGTCTCTGGCACAAATTGGTTTGTTTGTCCTAACCTTTTTAAAACAAACAGATTAAAATGTAGATACCTATTTTTTTTCTTTTTCTAATAAATTGAGTATTTAATTATTTTTTTATTTTACTAAGCACGTAATGATTGAGAATCAAAACATTACTTTGCAAATACATTTACGTATAAATGGACTGCACAAACCTTCAATTCGCAGTCACTGTCCGTCCATTTGTCCGTGATTTGTCCACAGTACCACAGTATTACAATATGGCGGCTTACAGTAGTGCAACGAATGTACTTACGTAGAGCAACGGAATGGTACTTGCGGGGCAACGGGCGGCGAGTTTGCCAGGCTAGCTACAGGCTAGTACTGCTAGTACCTAACGCCGTGGCCGCATAGTGCGACATCAAAGGCGTTGCGCTACTGTAATTCATATCGTAATACCACAGTATTGCGATATGTAATACTGTGACAGTACCATAGCACAGTATTACGATAATGCCGCTATATTGTATTACTGTGACCATAGTAAACTTTCCTTTTACTATGACAGTACTGTAGTAAAGTATATATGTATATTAGCACTAACATACAGTATGGACACTCCCTGCCGCTCTCTAGATTGCGACCTCACCCCCTCGTCACCCATATTGATACAGATTGGTTACAGTTTGGTTCTCGAACGTACGGGATTTTGCCGTGGTTTTGTTTGCTCTGTCATTTGTTTTTAGAAATGCCATTTCATGACCGTTTGTATGCAGTCATGCAGTGTCCGGGGCACTAACATACTGTATGGACACTCCCTGCCGCTCTCTAGATTGCGACCTCACCCACCCGTCACCCATATTGATACAGATTGGTTACAGTTTGGTTCTCGAACGTACGGGATTTTGCCGTGGTTTTGTTTGCTCTGTCATTTGTTTTTAGAAATGCCATTTCACGACTGTTTGTATACAGTGTCCAGGGTGTGACTGTAGCTCACGCAACTACCTATCTATACACAGACGAAACATACATGATATTCATTTTCATTTACGCCCATTGCCATTGCTGTGCTGGGTGGCCGGTCAAGTTATTGGGCCATTTCAGACTATTTTATTATGCCGGAGCTATATCTGAGAGCTAGCCAGTTGGCAAATTTTATTGTAGTCATTTCGAATTTACTGAATTAAGTATACACAGACTAAACATACATGATATTCATTTTCATTTACGCCCATTGCCATTGCTGTGCTGGGTGGCCGGTCAAGTTATTGGGCCATTTCAGACTATTTTATTATGCCGGAGCTATATCTGAGAGCTAGCCAGTTGGCAAATTTTATTGTAGTCATTTCGAATTTACTGAATTAAGTATACACAGACTAAACATACATGATATTCATTTTCATTTACGCCCATTGCCATTGCTGTGCTGGGTGGCCGGTCAAGTTATTGGGCCATTTCAGACTATTTTATTATGCCGGAGCTATATCTGAGATCTAGCCAGTTGGCAAATTTTATTGTAGTCATTTCGAATTTACTGAATTAAGTATACACAGACTAAACATACATGATATTCATTTTTATTTACGCCCATTGCCATTGCTGTGCTGGGTGGTCGGTCAAGTTATTGGGCCATTTCAGACTATTTTATTATGCCGGAGCTATATCTGAGAGCTAGTCAGTTGGCAATTTTATTTTAGTCATTTCGAATTTATTGCATTTTCCAGAGTGTCCGAAGTCACTTAAGCGCCTCCGTGGCGTAATGGTTAAGTCCATAAGCTTCACATCAGGAGGTCGCGGGTTCAACTCCCGGCGTGGTCTCACTTAGTAAGAATCGAAGCCCGCCTGACTAGCTACCACTGTATTATCAAGTCATGCTGCCTTACATCATGCTAACAGCATTGATGTTTTCCGGCTTGAAGATAGGATAGCCAGTTTCCCATTGCGTTGGGGAATCTTGGTAAGCCCGCTTTCATCTTCGGCATCATCGTCACTTACCATCACCTGAGATAATACCTAGGGCTTACGGATTATGGATAAAAAAAATGTAACATTTAGAAAATAAATTATCAGAACCTGGGCATGTAAACTAAAATATTATTTTTTTGTGTGAAAACGGATTTTTTTTAAGAATGGTAGCTTTCTAGATAGACTTGGAATAATATATTATACTAGCTTTTGCCCGCGGCTTCGCCCGTGTGGTCATCGTCTTTATGACTGTCTTTGGGGGTGGTGGCCTGATCCCTCGACTCGGGAACTATGCCGCGCTATGCTAATTAGTACTTTATGTCATTTTGCACCCCCTCAACTATCTCTGTGAAAAAAACACAACAATCATTCCCTCCGTTGCGATGTTTAAGAAGTTAGCCAAAAAAAGAGTATTTTTCTGTTCCCTCGAGAAATGTCTCGGACTATCGTATTTTCACGAGATAAAGAGAAGCCTATGTCCTTCTCCATGACACAGGCTACGTATATGCCAAATTTCGTCAAGATTGGTTGAGGCGTTCAAGCGTGAAGAGGTTACATACAAACACATTTTCACATTTATAATAGTAGTAAGTATATGTAAGAATTGCTCACTTAAAGTAATTAGATTATTTTTTTTCATCATAACAACTCATATACATCCCCACCGAGGGGCTCGAGCCTACCCTAAGTTAGGGCGATCGGGCCTTAGTCGACCACGCGGGCCCAGTGCGTCTTGGTCGACTTCACACACACAACCTTCGAATTTCTTCGCAGGCGTGTGCAGGTTTTCTCATGATGTTTTCCTTCACCGTAAGAGCGTCGGATAAACGTACATATGAAATCTAAATTCTAAATCACATTGGTACGTAGCAGGATTCGAACCACGACCTCCCGAACAGGAGGCGGCGGCCCTAGCCGTTTCGTCACGCTCATATATTAAATTTATTTACTCATATATTTATATAGTTAAATGTTTTCACTCCTTGTGAATTAATTACTTATTAACAGGTAAGGAATTTTTATGTTCTTTTGAGTTGAGTAGAACTTCTTTTTTGGATTTTGACTTTACTGTCCATGTCAAAGCTTCAATACTTCCAGTCCATGTCATAGGCTTTAATACTACCAATCTGGGCAATGAGAACTCCTGCATTTTGTAAATCTATAAATTCAGAAAGCGCGATTTCTATTCGTCACTGTCCAACCGTCTGAACAGGCTTATAATATTGTCAGTCCATCGGTAGTGAAATTCCCAATGTAAACAACATGGGTTCTTCCAAGCCTTACTAAGCATAGCGAGCATGCTAAGTAGTAAGGAATCTGGTTTGTCCTCGTTATCGAACATTTAGCGCCCTTTTAACACTTACTCACACTATCCGATGACCGTGGGGTCGCCTCATTTGTATGCAATTTTATTGATATTGTAGAACATTGATAATGTAAAGTTTATTTTAAGAGGGCGCCGACCGTCCACTAAAGCGCCACCATTACATTCTAAATTATTTCTTTAACTAGGTTTTGCCCGCGGCTTTGCCCGCGTGGACATCGTTTTTATTACTGTCTTTTAGGGTGAGTGGTGCGCGAACCGCAAACGGCATCGGACTATGCTATTTACACGGGATGAAAAGTAGCCTATCTCCTTTCCAGTGACACAGGCTACCTGCATGCTAAATTTCATCAAGATTGGTTAAAGTGTTGAAGCGTGAAAATGTAACAAACAATTGAACAAACAAACACATTTTCTTTCACATTTATAATATTAGTAAGGATTTACCATTGGCTCTGTGACCTGTAAAATCTCGCGAGTTTTTCTAAATGGCTGAAACGTTTTTTACGCTTTTAACCCCCATGGCTCCGCCATCAAAAAACGCAAAATAGTAACCCGGCAAAGTACATAAATTAGTACTAACATACAGTATGGAAACTCTCTGCATCTCTCTAGATGGCGACCTCAACCCCCGTCACCCAGATTGATACACATTGGTGCTAGTTTGGTTCTCAAACGTTTAGGATTTAGCCGTGATTACGTTACCTCCGTCATCAACCCCCCGCCCAGATGTATACAGATTGGTGCTAGTTTGGTTCTCAAACGTATAGGATACAGATTGGTGCTAGTTTGGTTCTCAAACGTTTAGGATTTAGCCGTGATTACGTTACCTCCGTCATCAACCCACCCGCCCAGATGAATAGAGATTGGTGCTAGTTTGGTTCTCAAACGTATAGGATACAGATTGGTGCTAGTTTGGTTCTCAAACGTTTAGGATTTAGCCGTGATTACGTTACCTCCGTCATCAACCCACCCGCCCAGATGAATAGAGATTGGTGCTAGTTTGGTTCTCAAACGTATAGGATACAGATTGGTGCTAGTTTGGTTCTCAAACGTTTAGGATTTAGCCGTGATTACGTTACCTCCGTCATCAACCCCCCGCCCAGATGAATACAGATTGGTGCTAGTTTGGTTCTCAAACGTATAGGATACAGATTGGTGCTAGTTTGGTTCTTGAATGTTAAGGATTTTGTCGTGATTACGTTAGCTCTGTCATTTTGTTTTCAGAAATGTCATTTCTCGCCCGTTGTATTAAGGGTCCAGGGTGGGACCCCGGGCTAACTGTGATCCTAAACCTAACCTAGAGTGTCCAATGTATATATTTATTTTTTGGGTTTTAAATTCCTTCACTATATGGACTATAATATGTTCAGCATGCTTTTTGCGTTTTATTAAAAACATAATTAAAAATGTGAAGGTGGCGCTAGTAGACGATCGGCGCCCTCTTAAGAACAGTGCAGATACGGATAAAAGACAAGAATACCTATTTAATTAATTATATAGTGTTGTTTTGATAACTGACTTCACATGTTTGTTTGACTATGTAGCTTATCGATATTTGCAAAAGATCTTAGATCTAAAAACAGTTAGGTTACCTAATGTGAGAGTTGTTACAATTAATCCTATCTAACAATTCTAAATGGCGACATCCTAAATTCACAAAATAACAAGCAAACAATGAAAAAGGAGAACCAAGGTAACCGACATAGCTCACAGAATCGCCAAACTTAAGTGCTAGTGAGCGGAGCACATAGCTCGTAGTATACAGATGGCCGTTCGGGCAGATTGTTCTCGAATGGCAACCGGAAGACGTAGCGTAGGAAGGACTCCAACTCGGTGGTTAGATGACCTAGTGAAGATTGCGGGAAGCCGCTGGGCTGGGCGCTTGCAGCGCAAGACCGGTCGTTGTGAAAATCATTGGGAGATGCCTTGTCCAACAGTGGTCGTCTTTCATTTTACTATGATGATGATGATGACGACTGAAAAGAGATCACAAATCACAATATGATTCAGTTTATGAAACAGCTTATGGTGAAAACAATAATATCATCACTTATCATTAAGTGAGGTGATACCAAGAACTTACAAGAATAATTAATGTTTTTATAAAAACTGTTTAAATATTCTTCTTATAAAAATTATTTTATAAAATGTCCAAATTTTGCTTTTTAGAATATGTAATAGCATGTAATAGATAATGTATTCTATTAATTTACAGTTACTTAGGTCTTAAAATTGAAGCACTTAAGCCCTCACACATTGCTATGCCCTCACGGGGCGTCATAATTAATTGAAAAACACCTACCTACTATTACACATATTATTATGTTTGTAAATCATTAGTTGTGACACTGTAATGAATAAATGAAATGAAATGAAACCAGTAGATTAATAAGTTAAGTTCGGCTATAAAAACCAGTCTCGCACTTGGCCGAATTTGTTGTTATAAAATTTCAACTGTCTACTTATTACGGTTCATGAAATACAGCCCGCTGACAGACAGATAGACAGAACTAACAACAATTACGTTTCATGTATGGGATTGGGGCCCCCTTAAATTTTTTAAAATTAATTATTTGTTGTACGGCATCGGTGGCTCAACCGGTAACGACTCCGTCCTCCTAACCAGAGGTGCCGGGTTCAAATCTGGACGGCTAATGTACCAATGAGTTTTTCGAAACTAACGTACATGTACTCACCGATTGCTTTACCGGTGAAGGAAAACATCGTGAGGAATCCTGCACACACCTGCGAAGAAACTCGAAGGTTGTGTGTGAAGTCGACCAATGACCAAGGCCCGATCACCCTAATTCAGGGTAGGCTCGAGCCCCTCGGTGTGGACGTATATGAGCTGATATAGCGGCTATAGAAATACACACTCTGTGAAAGTTTCTACTGTGTTACCTATTACGGTTCATGATACAGCCCGCTGACAGACAGACGAACGGACAGCTGAGGCACCGTAATAAGGTCCCTTTTGGTTGTAAGAAACTCTAAAAATATAATTTTGAACAAGAAAAAACCGACTTCAAACAGGAAACTAAGGTTCCCCTCGATTTCTCTGAGATGCCATCTTCAGATCCTGGTGTGCTTATCATGGTACCACCCTTGGGATATCTCCTTTCCAACAACAAAATAATCAACAAATCGGTTCATAAACGACGAAGTTGTCCGCGAACACACAAAAATATAATATATATGGTGTAACAAAATTAGCTGAAACTATTTTAACTGGTGCTTCTAGTCATTAAACTGAACAACTTTCCCCATGGAACCCATAGTCAAATCGCAAAAAAAATTGCCTCTCCCATACTAACTCGATCAACTAATCAGCCAACTTAGTATGGGAAGTTCAAATATTTTTTTTGAGAATTGATTACGGGTTCAATGGGGAAAGTTGTTCAGTTTCATGGGTAGAAGCGCCAGTTAAAATAGTTTCAGCTAATTTTGTTAGCCGTAATATATAAGGTGTAACAAAATTAGCTTAAACTATTTTAACTGGTGCTTCTACCCATGACACTGAACAACTTTCCCCATGGCACCCATAGTCAATTCGCAAAAAAAAAAGACTTTCCTATACTAACTCGATCAGCTGATCAGTCAACTTAGTATGAGAAGTTCAAATATTTTTTTTCGAAATTTGACTATGGGTTCCATGGGGAAAGTTGTTCAGTTTCATGGGTAGAAGCACCAGTTAAAATAGTTTCAGCTAATTTTGTTAGACCTTATATTATACGGTCGAATTGAGAAACCTCCTCCTTTTTTTGAAGTCGGTTAAAAAGTAGGTAACATACGATGATAGGCTAGCAACGTACGCGTAGTGGTATTATACGATAAGTTGGTGAGAGGTTGCCGATTCTGCGCGTACGACGCGACCGTAGCCCTGCGTCATATGGTCAAGGCCATTATAAAATTGTAAACACAAATATCATTGTCACTTTGATATGACTTTGCTAAATATTATACGACTGAAACGAAAAGTTATTTGTTAATTATTGTTTTATAATAGTTTTCTTTTGTTCACACCATACGAAGAAGATGCTTGACTTGTTCTTCAATTTATTAAGCAATCTTTGCTTGCCCACTTCTAAACTTCTGTAATTTCTATCCCACATAATATAGAGAATGACAGAATCTTACCTTCTTACCAAAAGTAAATGATATATACAGGGTGTAACAAAATTGCTGTAGATCCCGTTAACTGAAGGTTCTGCTCGTCATGCTGAACAACTTTCTACAAGGAACCGTAAGTCAATTCTCAAAAAAAAAATTGGACCCTCCATACTAATAATGATAATAAAGCCGAGATAAAAATAACCTACCTGTAAATAATAAAAAATGCATAAAATCGGTCGATCAGCTGATCGTTTTGTATGAAGAGTAAAAAAAATGTATACGTTTTCATTAAACTCTTAGAACCAAAGTTGTTCAGTATGATGAGTAGAAGCCCCAGTTAACGGGACCTGCACCAATTTTGTTACACCCTGTATAGAACGAAGATAACATTTTATTTTGATATCCTTCTTCTAGTGTGCTCAAGAACTTAATGACCTCAATCCCCCAGCTCCATTCCACCTTCGGTCAACGAGACGCAGGGGGAGGTTCCACCCCTTTGATATTGATATTCAGCCTATACGCACGAAGCGATACTCTTCCTCATTTATTATGCGGACAGCGATGGAAAGGAACTCCTTGCTTGCGTCTGTGTTTCCCGACTCCTTCAATTTGGGGATCTTCAAGGCGAGAGTGAATAGGCATTATTTGAGTTTGCGTGTTCCATCCTCGACTACATCGTCACTTGCCATCAGGTGAGATATAGTCAAACGCACTCAAATTTTTAATAAAAAAAAACTGTTGGCTGTCACAAATTAGAAAGTTCATAGTTTCAATATTACACACAACAATACTAACGGCTAATGAAACGTCACCAATCTCATTTGTCACGAGTGGTGACAAATGGAATGAGAAAATTCCCATTTATTGTATTCGATTCCCGGTGGGGTCAACTTGTAAGACTCGGTTTGGTTGGTGGTAGGACATTTTCTAAGCCCGCCTGGCTAGGTACCACCATCTTATCTAAGCCTTGTCGCCAAACATCAGTGTTAACAACATGTGTGTGTTGAAGGAAGATAAGATAGCCAGTTCTCCATTGCGTTGGAGAATCTTGGTAAGCCCGCTTCCATCTTCGGTATCATTGTCATTTACCACCAGGTGAGATGATGCCAAGGGCTTAACAATTGTGAAAAAAAAATAGTAAACAGTTTTTAATAACAACCTTACCAATTTAATGAAAAATAAAGAAACCTGACTGCATAAAAACATAAGCCCTCTTTTATAGGCAGTCGGGTTAAAAAGTATTTTATGTCACTTTTGAGATCAAGACAAATATAACGACACCATGCACTGTAAGATCCATCAAGCCGTTTAGGTTACAGACTCAGCCAAAGAAACAGACATACATACATAAAAATACATATACCCGTAAAATTACCCTTCGTTTTGAGCAGTGGGGTAAAAATAAGGTCTAATTTAAACACATCAAGAGCAGGCATATCATCCTTATACTTATTATACTTTACAACAATAATATGCCAACCCAAGCTCTATGATCACTAACTATGGGCAGCGTATCTTAGACGTTAAAAAATCTTGATTTCTTTTTGCTTTACTTTTCATAAATTTCTTTCCGTTAGTTATTTCGTTTAAGGGCCGCCAGGAGGCTCGAGTTTCCATACAAACGTAGTTCCGCTTTAATACAAAAACTACTTGCCAGATTGAATCAAAACTTTGCAAATATATTGAGGAGACGCATATCGATGTTCATAATTAATTTTTGATATACTAATATAAAACGGGAAAAAATAAGAGCCGTTTCAAACTTTCAGTACAAAACTAATTTAAGCCTTCATTTAGTTACGTAAAAATTTACTAAGATGAAAACTAATTACAAACATCGATATGTGTCTACTCAATATATTCGCAAAGTTTAGATTCAATCCGGCATGTAGTTTTTGTATTAAAGCGGAACTACGTTTGTATGGAAACTCGAGCCTTCTGGAGACTCTTAAGGCTGTGCCGGCTGACGTAATATAGAAAGGATTATAAAAACCAGTTTTCTGGTGAGCCCTCTGGCTGATGCTGAATAGGATCTGAGTAGTTTCTGTAGAGATACTTTCTAAGCAAGGTCTGATCCAGAATTGCGTCTAGAGAATTCAGAACAGAATTCCAAACAAGATTTTTTTTAAATTCAAAAATATAGCTTTTTAAATAACGCGCGGCCAGAACGCCCACGCAAGAAAGTTCGATGTACGATTTTAAAGAGATCCTTACATTACTGGGTGTTAAATATATCTATATATGTATGTATTTAAACGGATATAAGTATGTATATCAGTCTCTGGTAACCCATAACACAGGGAATCCTACTTTGGGACCAGATGACCATGTGTGATTTGTCCCAGAATATTAAAAAAAAATAAAAAAATTACCATCTGTTAACTACGCTTTTTCCTCTTTCTACAGATGTGTCTCACCGAATGGCTGCGTCTGCGTGACTTCAAAGGTGGTCGGTCGCGAGGTTTCTTCGGCAAGGAGATCCCGGCGTGGCTTTGGGAAGCTTATAAGGTGGTTGGTGTCTTTCTCTTTGGCTGTGCCTGCCAGCAACTCACCACAGACGTCGCCAAGTACACCATTGGCAGACTGAGGCCGCATTTCTTTGATGTGAGTATGAAATAACATTTGAGGATCATCAAGGCGTTAGTCGAGAGTGAATATGCATTATTTGAGTTTGCGTGTACCTTCCTCGGCTGCATTGTCACTTCTCAGCAGGTGAATAGGGATGACGATAGCATCAGAAATAAATTATGAACTCTTGATCACTAAATTGCCCTCTTACTTAAACTTTGAAAAACCTTACTCGTTTTGTTTTCCATCAAGTCTTCGATTTTTAATTCACCAAAACCACAAAATGAGTACATAAATGACGCTGCAAAACTATGACGTCACGCCTAGGTATTTCAAACATTTTTAGAACAAAATCTCGTTTTTGACTTATGATAAAAAGTAAATCAGATGACTAGCATTCGTCATCCCTACTGTAGTCAATGCACTCAAATTTAATTTAAAAAATTGGATGTGGCTTTGTCGAGGCACACTGCCGTTGCTTTAACGTGAAACGTCTAGTTTTCACTTTCCTGTCATTTTTTGCCTCAGGCCTCGCGGTTGTTACTTGGTTGCTATGGAGGAAACAGATTCTTTCGTCACTTCCGTTATAGTATTTCGTCACTTCCGTCACGGTCCAGGTTTTTGTCTTGGTACCCCGTATGTGATTTTAAAGACGTGTCACGTTAAAAGGTGCTTTAACAACAACTAAAAATTGCAAAAAGATCAAACTTTGATTGGTACCAGTCTGCAATCTGTTTTTTAACCTTACACCCACCAGGTGAATTGATGATATTGCGACGTGATATTGTGAATAGACATCATTTAAGATTGCGACTACCTTCCTCGACTGCATCGTCAATTCGTCACTGACCTTCAGGTCAGATGATGCCAAGGGAAATGGTTTCGTTGATATATGAAGACAATTTAAAAGCATAATATGAGTTTTCCGAATTTCTTCCTTTTCCAGAATCGTAGTTTATTTTTGAGTTACTATACGAAACTATAACTAACTAGCTGTTTCCCGCGGCTTCACCCGCGTGGACAACGTTTCTGCGACTTTTCGAGGGTGCGCGGCTGGAAAAAAGTAGCCTATGTGTTAATCCAGGTCCTAATCTGTCTACTTACCAAATTTCAGCCAGATCCGTTCAGTAGTTTTTGCATGAAAGAGTAAAAAACATACATCCATACGTTCTTACTAATTTTCGCGTTTAAAATATTAATAGGATTGTTGTTCAAAGTAATTAAAATTGGATAATTTTTAATTGCTCATCAATCAAACAACTAATGAATTTATTTTCATCATTTATTTTTGACAATCATATCAAATATACTGATTGCGGAACAAATTATCTATCCTTCTCACCTGGACTAGAGTTGAGCGAGCGAAGCGAGCGATAATAGGTTCGGTTAGGTTTGGTTAATTATACCGTAGAATCTGACTTACGAAATAAAAAAAAACAATTTTGCTTATACCAGAGAAACGCTATACTTTTAAGTGAATTAAACATCCAAAAATATATTTTTTTTATTTTCATATCATGTTTGATATCAAAAGAAAGGTCTTGACGAGCAAATTCTAAATTTTTAATTTCTTAGCAAATGGTCTTACAAGCGATATTATGAGACGGTCCAATGTACGGGCGCTACAATCAAGCGACACGACACGCGGCCGCGGCAAGCGAGGTGGGGTAGCGTTATACTCTGAGCACAAAAAATATGGAAATAAAATACAAGTTCAAAAAACCGTACGTAAAAAGTATGAAAACGAGAGTTTCCCGTCTTAAATCATAGCCTAATTTTCCCCTTCATCTGGGGTAATAGGCGTAGTCGCAAGCCCTTCGTAATATTTTTTTTCGGGTTTTAGTTTTTATTTTATTGAGTGAAGTCTGATTTTAGCTAAAGATGCGTCGGGGTATTGTGAAATTGTCAAATCTGAAGAAACTGAAGGTATGTTGATGACCAGGATGGCAATCAGTGACTTCCTAAGACTGCCGAAGCTGAAATTTGGAAAGACATAAGACCGCCGTTTTTCGACCTGGTCATCATCATCAGAGTCAGACCCTCAGATCAGAATTATTCGGACCAGTCGCGCAGTGTACTGATGCATCTTCGTCTAAACGACAAACTTCTAGCTTCGACTGTTTTATAAATCGGTCGACTACCAACCTGGTCATCATGAGACCCTCAGGTCAGAGGTGCAGTGTCCTGGAGTACTTATCAGAGTTTACACCATCACTTTACTCAAGTTTTCATTACAAAAATTGCACTTTTGTAGTTTTCCAACACCAATTAAAGTTTAGTGGTCTCAAAAGAAGGTCGCGATTAAAATTGATTCAATTTTAGTTCGACATATCTAAAATATGATCGTTCCGAATAGCAAAATGGCGTTCCAAACTTAATTTAGTTTGATTTAAGTTTAGATCAAGTTAAGTTGAGTTTATCCGAATAGCAAACGTAATTTTGACACATCTTGATCTAATTTTAGCTTAGTTTAGTCCATTTGTGCATAACCAAATCGTCACCAATGTTGATAATTCCTATTTTTATCTTTGCGTCTAGATTATGTTTAGTTGTGTCTGTAAGATTATCAAAAGCTGATAAAAATATATGACTAAATTAACAATCTGAGTAATCTATCTACGAAGCCATATCATTACAGACATGAGTGTGACTCATGGATATCGGGTTTCCCCATTTCCAGGAACTTGCTTATGGTTCATCGTACGAAATTATCTGTAGATAAGTGGTTTTGATTTTATGTGATTGTCTCTTTCACTATCAGAGAAACCGCAGAATTCCTTAGAATTGACATGTTTAATAGGTACCTCGTTTGCGCTTATCCTCCATGTTTTTCTACTTGTGGATTTTCACACGAATCGTCAGTTTAACTAGAAATCTTTTTAAGAGGATTGTGAAGCTGCGACTTTTCACACAAACGGCGTTAACGATTTTCACCTCTATTTAAGATGTTAACAGATTTGAACCAATGTTTCATAGGTTGTTAGTCACAAGTCACAACAAAAGCTAGGCTTATACGTTTTTGTTTTTTCGATAATTAAAAATAATAAGTTTAATTTTATTTAATTTTATTGACTGACTCGTTGGCTCAGTGGTTACTGCTCTTGACTGCTGATCCGAGGGTTGTGGGTTCGATCCCCACCCAGGGCAAACATTTGTGTGATGAGCAGATTTGTTTGCTCTGTGTCTGTATTTAAACGTATATAAGTATGTATATCAGTCTCTGGTTCCCATAACACAGGGAATCCTACTTTGGGGCCAGATGACGATGTGTGATTTGTCCCAGAATATTTATTTATTTATTATTATTATTTATTGTCGTTCACGTGTTTTCATACGAAACTAATTACGGTCATTTCTTGTTTATTTATAATCACTAATTTTAAAAACGAAACGTATAAGCCTAGCTTTTATTCTGACTGACAACCTATCAAAAATTGGTCCAAATCGGTTAACATTTAAGAGGTGAAAATCGTTAACGCCGTTTGTATGAAAAGTCCAATTTTCGCTGTGGGTTCACAGTCCTCTTAATCGTAAAATCGATTCAACAGCTGACGTATTATGTATGAAAGTGTGACGTGGGATTCGTTTTCATTGTTCTGCAATCTGCATACGTACCTATCACATGGATTTATATGTTAAGTATCGAGCTACACGCTACACGTGAAGTTGCGAACATGTTGTCGACCACGTACGCTGATTCTATGCGAATCGGCCACAATACGTTCGAGCGTGGAATCGATTTCACTGCTGTTATCGAAATCAAATTATTATTGCTTTTGAGTTATTGAATCAACTTGTAGCACGATGGGGTAAGGTGGGTAGGAATGGATGGGTAGGCAGGGCGTGGGTAATAAACCGTGCGTGCACACAGATAAGTTTATTTTTGAAATAAAGACCCGAGAAGGGTCTTTTAAGAAAGCAGCAGCAATAATTATTTTCAATTATTTCCAAAAAGGAGGAGGTTCTCAATTCTGTATGTTTTTTATTTGTGTGTTACCTACCTCAGAACTTTTGACTGGGCAAACCGATTTTTACGATTCTTTTGAACTTTAATTTTGAAAACACATGTGTAACATGGATTGTTTTGTGCAAGCGCATGCGTTATAAAACAAATAGATACAATGAAATAGGTCGAATGAAGGAAAACATCTTGAGGAAACCTGCACATGCCTGCGAACAAACTCGAAGGCAGTGTGTGAAATTATACAAAGTGTACAAGCTTTGAATATTGCATTGTCACGCGATATATACATTATGCATGATAAAAAAAGTTTCGGTGGTGTAACGGCTAGGGTCGCCGCCTCCTGTCCGAGAGGTCGTGGTTCGAACCCTGCCACGTAGCAATGTGATTTCGAATTTAGATTTCATATGTACGTTTATCCGACGCTCTTACGGTGAAGGAAAACATAGTGGGGAAACCTGCACACGCCTGCTGAGAAACTCGCAGGTTGTGTGTGATGTCGACCAACCCGCACTGGATCGGCGTGGTCGACTCAAGCCCGATCGCCCTAATTCGGGGTAGGCTCGAGCCCCTCGGTAGGGACATATATGAGCTGATATGAATGAGGTCGAATGAAGGAAGAACGAATATGCATTGCGTTGCCGCATTACAAACTTTGCAAGACAATGGACTTTATTCGTTAACAGGTGAAAAAAAATGATGTAGGATCCTTTAACTGGGAGTTCTACTCATTGTACTGAACCCAAAGAAAATAAATTGGACCCTCCATACAAAAATGTACAAAATTGGCCATGAAGCTGATCAATTTGTATGAAGAGTATTTTTTTGCGATTTCAGCAAAGTCATATAACAAAAGTTGTTCAGTATGATGAGTAGAAGCCCCAGTTAACAAGACCTACACCAATTTCGTTACAGCCTGTATAGCAAAAAAAAAACTTACCTCAGAGCTGGATGTGGATGATGGAGAAATGGCTCTTGTTGAATTTCAACTTTTTAAAAGTCTTCAAAAAAGAGGTTTTTTTAATTCGCCCCCTATGTGATATAGGTAATACCACAGATAAGATACTATAGTTACTTCTATGGGTTGCATGGGGAAAGTTGTTGAGTTTGATGGGTAGAAGCACCAGTTAAAATAGTTTCAGCTAATTTTGTTACACCTTATTATATATACGGTCGAATTGAGAAACGTCCTCGTTTTTTTGAAGTCGGTTAAAAATACACTCTTTCTGATAGTCATAAAATATTTATAAAATGATTATACATGTCATTTGGGGGAAAAAACCAATCATTACTCAATGACGTCAAAATCATTGATACAAAACAGATTAGGTATGTCATTGGAACATGAAAACAATATGACACTAGAAGTTATACATTAAAATAATTGAATGTCATTAATGCCTTTGACAAGAGTATGCCAGTTCACACGGACAGCACCCGGTCACGAGTATAACGCGAGAGTCAGCCATCGCTCCCCTTAACCATATTAGAGGGACAGGGCATATCGACATACTGCAGTTACATTTATAACTAGTATAATATCATCATATCAGCCGAAGGACGTCCACTGCTGGACATAGGCCTCCCCCAAGGATTTCCAAGACGACTTCACCAGGTCATCGGTCCACCGAGTGGGAGGCCTGTCTACGCTACGCTTTCCGGTGCGCGGTCGCCTTTCGAGAACTTTACTACTCCAACTGCCATCCGTTCTACGAGCTATGTGCCTCGCCCACTGCCACTTATATTTAGCAATTCTGAGAGCTATGTCGGTTACTTTGGTTCTCCTGCGGATCTCCTCGTTTCTGATTCGATCACGCAGAGAAACACCGAGCATAGCACACTCCATTGCCCTTTGGGTGACCTAGAGCCTTCTTAATTAATAAGTAGCTAATAAATATAATAATATACTAGCTAATAATGTCTCAGAAACAATGCTAGTGCAACAAGTACCTTAATTGAAACTATTCAGTGAAGTAACATCTAATTCGATTGACCTCATTCTTTAATTGGGATCATGTTCTTGAATGTATAGCTTTTTTAATGACGTACTTCCATTATACATTAATAATGTCACCTCATATACGTCCCCATCGAGGGGCTCGAGCGTACTCTGAATTAGGGCAATCGGGCCTTAGTCGACCACGTCTGCCCAGTGCGGGTTGGTCGACTTAACACACAACCTCGAGTCTATTTGCAGGCGAGTGCTGGTATACAGGTCGCCTTAATGAATTGTTTTGTGATAATAAATTACACTGCACGCACGCACAAAAAGCTTTCTTAAATTCATAAGGGGTCACCATCACCAGATAATAATAGGTTAATAATAATAAAAAACAAAAACTTTTTATTTTCAATAAGGTATTAAACTTCAAAAACTGAATCGGCAATTTCTAATATTAGAGTACATTCGAGCAATTATCTGCAGTACACTTGAACGGAGTTTTGGCAATGTTTTGGAAAGATAAAACAATTTTACTAAAAATAATTAAATAAGGATTTTTTTTGAATTCATCATTAATATTGATCACTACACTTTAATAATTAATGTAGGCGACGGTTTTGAAGATACTTCGGCCTACATTAATTATTAAAGACTAGCTGTTTCCCGCGACTTCACCCGCGTGGACAACGTTTCTATAACTTTTCGAAGGTGCGCAGCGCGTGCGTGGAAATAAGTAGCCTATGTGCTACCTATCCAGGTCCTAATTTGTCTACCTACCAAATTTTACCCAGATCTGTTCAGTAGTTTTTGCGTGAAAGAGTAACAAACATACATCCATACATTCTTACAAACTTTTCGTTTATAATATTTGTAGGATAGTAGGACTAAACTAATTCGCGCAACCCCGTGCCGGTGTGAAGTCGGTGGCGCCGCGATTGAACTCAGGGTGGTCCCTTTGACTCAACTGATTGACACGAGTCGACAGCGGCGAGCGGCATTTATCAAAGGTGCAGAAATATAAATCGTTGTGGAATCGTGAGATTGTCGACGAAGATTGTGATCAAGACAAGACAAAAATAGCTAGTATCTCATCTGTGACAAAACTATTATGGTAACACCCATTGATTTAAGATTGATTTTACCACCAGTTGAGATGTGGTCAAGGGTTTACCAATTATGGATAAAAAAAAACACAAATGTAACGTAGTTCTTACATCATAACTTTACAGGTTGTCACACACGGGAGCTATACTATAAGATAACTTTAACGTAACCAGATATCTTACAATATCGCTCTTCCTAGAAATCAATACATCTTTTTTCGTTTCCATTTTAAATTTTCCATCATAATCATAAAGTTTTATCACATCCTCTATTTACATCTTATGCTCAACTGCTCCTTCTGCAATTACCATCATCATTAAAACAATCCGACCCTACTATTATTAACCTCCTCGTGGCGTAATGGTTAGTCCATTCGCTTCACACCAGGAGGTCGCGGGAGCGATTCCCGGCGGGGTCAACTTTGTAAGACTCGGTTTGGCTGGTGGTAGGGCATTTTCATAGCCCGCCTGGCTAGCTACCACCATCTTATCTAAGTCTTGCCGCCAATCATCAGTGTTAACACCATTGATGTGTTCCGGCTTGAAGATAAGATAGCCAGATCTCCATTGCGTTGGGGTGTCCCCTTAGCGTGTATTTTCGCACCCCCCTCCCTAGGGGGGGGGGGGGGGCGTCGCTCCGATTAGCTTTCAAGGCAGCCTAGCTGCCAAAGCTACAGGGAGTTGTTAGTGGGTCCTGGGCCTGTGTATATATATTTATACATATATACTTTAGGTATACATTTATATATGTGTATGTATGCATATAGGCGCAGGGCTGTGAGTCCCACATAACCAGTACAGCCGGCTGTATTGGTATGCGTAAACGCATTTATCCTCCTCCCTCCTCCGCATTCCAAGAAAAAAAAATAAGTTGGGGAATCTTGGTAAGCCCGCTTCCATCTTCGGCATCATCGTCACTTACCATCAGGTGAGATGATGCCAATGGGCTTATCAATTGTGAATAAAAAATATATATTTTGTAACACGAAATTCATTACCATTTCAGTCACATTGTCAAAAACAACTACAACGCGGGTGCTAATCATCATCATATCAGCTCATATACGTCCCCACCGAGGGGTTGCGCCTACCCTGAATTAGGGCGATCGGGCCTTAGTCGACCACGCGGGCCCAGTGCGGGTTGGTCGACTTCACACACAACCTGCGAGTTTCTCCGCAGGCGTGTGCAGGTTTCCTCACGATGTTTTCCTTCACCTTAAGAGCGTCGGATAAAAGTACATATGAAATCTAAATTCGAAATCACATTGATACGTGGCAGGATTCGAACCACGACCTCCCGGACAGGAGGCGGCGGCCCTAGCAGTTACGCCACCGACGCTCATAGCCACCGGCCGCTAATAGAATTATGTCTAAATAAATCACTCGAGTCTAAATTTAGACTGAGTTGTTGTCCTAAGTGACGTTTCGGCCGTCTCGTCTGGGTGGCTCGTCTCCAATGTGCATTGAAGATGGATGCAGGTACAGGTATGAGGGATTGTGGAAATGCAATGGGTCAAGTTCATCACCGTCAGATGTAGCTTGCAGATAATCTTTCTGTAACTGTTGGTAGTTTTATTCTTCTTATTTAAATTTATTTAGATACAAAGCCGCTGGATGCGGGCAGCGCAAAACCGGTCGTCGTGGAGATCCTTGGGGGAGGCCTATATCCAGCAGTAGACGTCCTTCGGCTGATATGATGATGATGATGAGATACAAAGCCGCTGGATGCGTGCAGCGCAGAACCAGTCGTCGTGGAGATCCTTGGGGGAGGCCTATATCCAGCAGTAGACGTCCTTCGGCTGATATGACGATGATGAGATACAAAGTTTCTCTAGAGTCAGTCTATCTCTCTCAGGTCGGTCCCTTATTACTGAGGATCTTGGCATTTCGTTTTGAATCGTGTGAATTGTCTCCAACTGTTTCGGTCCAATGTTGCCCTCACTGCCTGATAGAAATTTATGAGGTGGTGCCTTCTTTGAAGCATAGGTATTCTATGTGTAATTCGTCTATTTCCGTAACTGTTTTATCCTTTAGATTTAATCACGTCTCATTTCTACACATATATTGAATCGTTCTGTTTATTTGCAGTGTAGTCAAATGTCTAAAACAGGTTTGAAGGTTTGTAATTAGCATCGTTTTAAATTTAATTTTGTTACTTATATATAATACTAGCTGTTTCCCGCGGCTTCACCCGCGTGGACCACGTTTCTATGACTTTTCGAGGGTGCGCAGTGCGCGAGCCGCAAGTGGCTCGCGAGCGTGGTAAAAAGTAGCCTATGTCTTAATCCAGGTCCTAATATGTCTACCTACCACATTTCAGCCAAATCCGTTCAGTAGTTTTTGCGGGAAAGCGTAACAGACAGACAGAGTTACTTTCGCATTTATAATATTAGTAGGGATTAAGCTGTAAATCTTCCGAATAGCAAATAAATAAATAAACACATCACAGCACAGTAATATATTTTGCTCAAACATGCTATGTTTCGCCTTACATTCTTTAAAAGAAGACAAAAAATACGTGATTACAGGATCGTCAATTTAAAAAAAAAACTGCTTCCCGGCCCGTTACTGACGAGTAGCAGTTTTTAATTGCAAGAATCTTATACACTTATGCAGCGCAGGACCGGTCGTCGTGGAAATCCTTGGGGGAGGCCTTTGTTCAGCAGTGGACGATTTGTGGCTGATATGATGATGATGATAATACACTTATACACTTAGAGTCACAGAACACAAATCTCGTACGACCAAGTGACAACACCATAGTCGGGTAAATAAAAGCTGCTACGTTAGTTGGCTGCTTTTTTTGAATTTCAAGCGGCGACGGCGTCCCGGTGATTAAAAAAAGTAATGCGACGGAAAAGCAAAAGTGTGCGTCACGGCAGTCCCTACTCTTTGGTCACGGTTTAAAAAACCGAGTGTATTCTACTTTACATTATATTAATTACTAGCAGTCCCGGCGAACTTCGTACCATCTTACCCTACCCTACCCTATATTACCCTACCCTACACTACACTACCCTAACCTACATAAAAACCTTCTCTTGACATTATCGAACTCAACAAAACAATAATTAGCGAAATCGGTCAAGCCGTTCTCAAGTTACAGCGTGACACGAAGTAATAGGGTTTTATTTTTATTTAAATAGATTGTTTTAATTTCCTTGTTTTGTTTGAGTAAAGCACTATACTAGCCTCGGCCGGAATGGCAATTACTGTGTTCGTATTAAACTTAATATTATTCATATTAAACTTAATATTATTTGTATTCGTTCGGCGTTTAAACTCTCTCTACTCATCCAGCAATCACTCACTTTCCCGGCCTCGTCAGTAATGTACTATTCATCATCATTATCATCATATCAGCCGAATAACGTCCACTGCTGTACTATTAAAATTTAAAGTCTTAGAAAATACTTGGTTTTTATTATCAATTCTTTCTCTATTTGCTTAAATTACAGACCCTAAGCTAAGTGAATTGTGATTGCAGAAGCTGATGTAGTAATTGATACAACCTCAGTATACGCATGATAGCCAGCAAGTCGTGAAAGATTTTAGTGCTCATATTTGTAGTTTTGCACCTTGTCTGTAACTTGAATCCAGTGTTGCCAGACCCGATCATAACTTTCACCCACGCAGGTTGTTTAAATTGCCCTTTCTGACTCAAAATCGCCCTGGCCCATAATCGTAAAAAAACAACGACGTGTAGGGAAATCTATTGTACCTTACCTTGACACCCTTATAATCAAATCATACTTTAACTTAACTTTGTACCTAGAACTATCTTATGTTTTCAAAAACTCCCGCCCTAAAAATTTTTGTCTATGGCATCAGCATCTTTTGAAAACTGCGTGACACGAGCTTCTGGCGGTGTATTCGACTACTACGAGTGGAGTAAAAAAGTTAAAATGCCTATGATTTCTTATTGAATATACATATAATAAGTAATAACACATGCTTATGGCAAACTTTTTATATGCTATCTGAACTCGGTTATAATAACTATCTCCGAAAAGGTTTTTCCTAATTTGCCCATATTTTACCGGTTCCAAGACCTTTCCGCCCTTTTTCAAAACAATAAAAACTAAAATTGCCCATGGCGTGGGCAATTGCCCACGGTCTGGTAACACTGCTTGATTCAAACGATATGGAACAGCAGCAAGGTCCGATGCTCAATGTCTTGCCTCATGCCTCATACTCTTCCATTTGTTTGACACTGACAACCCGGCCTGCGGTAGCGGCTTCATATTACATCTGTCCCTTTCTAAATGTTTGTACAAGTGTTTTGTTTCTTTTGTCAGTCGGGGTTTGTTCGCTCGACGGGATTGACATCTCGACCGGCCGTAACCTTTGTTGAATCAGTGATTCTAAAGTTATTCAAAATTATGTAATGTAACTTACAGGACAGTGGCACACAGAGGTGCATATTATTAGACAGAAAACAGTTTATAATTTTCTTTTACAAACCTTTTATTTTTAAGCTATTGTATAGCTTTTATCGCGGGCTTTGAGGGGACCGAATCAAGAAATTTCGCAACAAAAATAAAACCTGACACCCCAAAAAAAACGATTGATTGATTGGCGATGGTGATGGCGATTGATGATGGCGATTGATGTTGGCGATTGATGATGGCAATTGATGATAGCGATTGATGATGGCGATTGATGATGATCATGATGATGATGAATTTTCTTAGTGTTAATTTATTACATAAACATCCCGCGCCCCAAGGACTATATGGTACTGGTAAATACTGCATAAATAAAAAATAAATAAATAATTATAATTGCATAAGTTGATAAAAATGATATGCAATAGCTTTACCGCGGCAGTCCCCGAGTGCCACACATCTTTTTTGACCCACAATTAGTAAGTCCTTGTCATCATCACGTAGTGACGATGATGCGGAAGGTGGCAGCGAGCTTTCTTATCTTGGCCATGGTGGCGGTTAATTTAGAAAACAAAACTAATTTGTGTACGTCCTTAAGGCCCTAAGAGCACTCAATCCGAGCAAGTTGAAACGTGTTTAAATAATATCGAACGTAAACCAATTCATTGTAAGTTCAAATCAGAGCGAGCTTCAACGCGGCTGTTACGTTGAAACGGAACGTCCAATTCTCGATTTTTACATGTTTTTATTACTTTTCATCACTTTCAAATAAGTAAAAAAATGTGTTCAATTAAAATGAAAGGTCTTAAAGTCACCGATTTTTGTGTGTTGGTTTCATTCAACATTAAATATTTGTTTCTGAGAAATTTTGCAATTAATGCCAAAACAGGCTTTATAGTAAATTTTTTTACAACAAAAGTGGTAATATTTTTAAAATTGTATTCATCTAAATCGATTATTTATTACTTTAAGTATATTATATATTTTTTCCATGGTGATAGCTTTACACAATCTTTCAATAATTTGAATTGAATATTGTCATTTGACCCATCTTAGGGCCTTAAACCGATTGGTTTTCGTTTGTTTTGTATAACACAGAGCGTCGGTGGCATAACGGCTAGGTCCACCGCCTCCTGTCCGGGTGGTCGTGGTTCGAATCCTGCCACGTACCAATGTGTTTTTGAATTTAGATTTACACGTACGTTACGTACATATGTACGTTTATCCGACGCTATTACGGTGAAGGATAACATCGTGAGGAAACCTGAACGCCTGCAGAGAAACTCGCAGGTTGTGTGTGAAGTCGACCAACCCGCACTGGGCCCGCGTGGTTGACTAAGCCCGATCGCCTTATATTTCAGGATAGGCTCGAGCCCCTCGGTGGGGACGTATATTAGCTGATATGATGATGATGTATAACATAGACGTTAGATTACTTACAGACGATGACATACAAGATCCGATTTTAAGGAGACCTGTTTAAAGTGTCTTGCTAAGCTAAGCAAAATATCTGAACGTAATGCGTTTAATATTGCAAAAAAGATACAAACTAGATACTAACGTTTAATAATTCTTATTTCGCTACATTACCCTAAAAAAAGTGTGTGTGTACGCTCCGACGCACGACTGGAGTTTACTACTTAAGTACGATGGTCTAAACAGGCACAAAACAGGGCTTGACTTTGGTTTTAAGTTTACTCTGCACAGTTTTTATAACTGATGATTCCAATTTCTGGCCTCTTTTCATAGCTGATGTGTCAGGTGTTTTAACTCCCATGATCGCAGCTACTAATGATCCATCTGGTATATGGCAGCGACTAACCTCATATGCTTTGGATGCGGTTATACGAGCATATTATCTTAGATCATACCATAAAGGGCTCTTACATTGGTTTAGAGTTGACTCTTCAATTAAATTAAGAGTATTTGTGTTAAGTTTCTCTTGTAATGTTTCTAGTAATTTGTTGACATTATTCTTTATATCATCACTCGCTTGAATAAGGAAATGATGAAGTGAAAACTGTCGAACATCACTGTGTTTAAAGTCGTTCTGATACTTCAACAGTTCACAATTCATAATTTGTTTCTTTTTTGCTTCTTGAAGAATCTCGTGGAAAAGGTCTGTGCTGGTTTCATGATGTGGAGCTGTTTTTTTTTGAAAATTTGATCTACAGTGACGTATTTCATAGTATTCCCTACTCTCGAGAGGATGGGTTTTTTCCAGCAACATTAATCCTCGGTACAGGAAGGTTCTTCACTGCGACGATGGGTCCACACTCCACAATAAAAATGCCACTGCATACTTACAACCACCAGCTGAAGCTGCACAGTCCAAGCACTGGCAACTGACGATTTCACCTTTAGTCTCGTCTATCACCATAGTGACTTTGTATGAACTAGCCCTCACTTTGTGCTCGGGGCAGATCTTGCAATTGAATGTGCAAAGTCCTGATCCGTGACGTAGTTGCATGTATCCAATTCTTCACCATAAGATTCTCGTGCAGCCCTGAAATTGCAAACTAATTACTTACTGTAAACAAAATTTATTCTTTACAACCTAAAAAACTACTACTGAAAGAAAGACTATTATTTCGCCTTGGCAGGATTAAGGTAACTTACGTAGGTAGTGTTATATTATTGTATAGTACTTACATTGCTGTTTTTACATTTCTCGGCTCTGCAAGGTAAAAATTGGGGTTATTTTTGAAGACCACTTTGGGCAAGTTTCTGCTATCTGCTTTCACAAAATTGACATCCATGATGAAGTGGAATACCAAATTATACGATGGAGATTGTAAAATAGCACAAATTTTCACGACAATATTTTAAAATCTTATTTAAACAGATCAATAATCGTAAGACTGCAACAATGACAGATCTGATTACTGTGTTGTGACGTCATCTTAGATTCAGCCAATCCTGACTGTTTTACTGGAAGTGAAAGGTGCGCACATTAAGTTGCGCGCGAAAAACGTAACGCGATCACTACATTTTACTCCTCATATTTTTTTCATACCGGGCGCCTTAATCGATTTCTGAAACACCTGGAAATGACTAAGTGTTCAGCTTATGAAACTAAACAACATTCCCAAGTCATGTCATACTAAATTGGTCAGCTGATAGCGAAGGTCCAAATGTTTTTTGCTAATTTAGGTTTCCTGGGGAAAGTTGTTCAGTTTTATGAGCTGAACCCTGCCTTAAAATATCGTTATTTACGACAACCTATTCTCAAAACAGAATGAACTGCACTGACGTTTGCTCATACGCCTTATACGCCGCCGTCGCTGTGGACGGACACATACACACACACACACACACACACACTAGGGTTGCCAACTTTTTTTTTAAAAAAAGGTTAAGTTTAAGGGACAAAGGATCATAAATCGTAAAAAATACGGGATTTATCTTTTTCATCCGGGACAAATAAAAATCATAGCATTTGTAATCAAAATTCGTTTTATGAAAACTTAAAACTATACTTCGTTACAGAGTTTACTGCATGTAACAGATCTTTTTGTCTTTTGACATGATTATATAAACAAATACAGTCAAAATCTTAGTTTAATAAGGTTATAAGTTCGGCTTTAATTAAAACGGCGTGCATTTGTTACGGGGTCGTCAGTCCATTTTAGGTTCATTTGCGAAATTACTCTTTCGACAAAAGAATCTGAGCTAGGAATACGGGACATGGGTTGTCCCGGCGGGACCGAGAAATTTATGCAAGAAATACGGGACATCCCGTGATATACGGGACGGTTGGCAACACTATTACACACCCCACCATATTTGCAATCAATGCTTCAGTATATTTTGATCATCAAATGAATCAGCCAACAAATAAAAAAGTAAAGGATTGCCAAACAATAGTGCGTCTGAGTCCTTTGAATGCTTGATCAATGGAGCGTTACGTACACAGGCCAGCACATCAAGCTACACACTTTGAACTTTGTAGCGTTCTTATGCCGAATGCGTATGGATCAGAATCGCACTACGAGTGTATAGCTTGATGCGCTGGCCTCTGTACATACGAGGCTGCGTGCGCGCCGTTACTAAATTACTGTGTGTATATTCGGAACAGAAAACGCTACATATCAGATGCGCTAGACGCAAGGTGACATAGTAATATACGCAGAATAGCAAACATACGATATTTTCGTATCTGTTTGCTGTTTCTTGTTTGTTTTCAACATATTATTATATTTTAATACGTATGTAAATTCCATTTTATCTCCCTGATTCTGTCTTGTTTAAATGTGATTTAAAATATTTACTTTGCAACAATAGCGCCTTATATTGCGTTGTACGTATTCACGCAAGTCATTTATTTCATTTTTAATGTTATTGGTCCTTTGAATAACTTTTTAATGCACAGAAAATTCTCGGCAAGATTTTATTACTTCTAAAAGTCATCATTTCATTACAAATTGTTGTTGATGTGTAACATCTTTGCTCTCGCTTTCCTGCAATTTGTGGGAGTGATTTCGTGAAATGGGACGGAAATGTGTAACAGGAAATGCGAACGTTTTTTAATTCTCGAAAACTAAGGTTGTCATAGCCATGCAGCCTAGTGTGATGGCAAAGGCAAAGATGACATACTACTATTCGAAGGGTCGGCCCGTGAATGTACGACCCGATAATTAATTAATTTCATAAGTATTTTGTCACATGTTACACATCATATGCGAGTACTGTAGGTCTCGTTTTTTTATAGATTTTACATAACCTACAATAGATAAATAAGTAGTAGTTATGTATTGTTTTATTGCCTATTAAACCACGGTTTTGCATACATTTCTGGTAGGTATGTTTATTCATATTACAGTTTTTATTAACGTTGTTTGTTTTGGCTTTTATATTGTTGTTGAGCTCTCAGTAAGACTACTTATCATATTTGTCATTTTTAGGGTTCCGTATAGTTTCGTCATGTCTCTCTGTCCGTCTGTCTGTCCGCGGCCTAGCTCCTAGACTATTAGTAGTTAAGAGCTGAAATTTGGCAAAGATATATATAATAATGACGCGGAGAATTGTAAAAAAAAATTGAAAAAAAAAACTTTTTGTTTCTCCTACAAGTAAAGTGGGGATGTTTTTATTTTCTCGTCAAAACCCAGTCGTGTGGGGTATCGTTGGTTAAAAAAAGACCATTTTATAATTTATGGTTCCGTTTGCAAAAAAATAGGCATGAAAAAGTGCTAAATTTTGTTGGAGTCGAGTGTCCCCACCCCCTAACAACTAAACCGCTGTATTTGGAAATATGAAAAAATCATGAAAGAAGTCTATAAAATGAATTTAGAAGGAAAAGTATTTATGAAAAATTAGATATGGACGCGATAAAAGCAACTATGGAACCCTACATTGCGCGTGGCCCGACACGCACTTCTCCGGTTTTTGTTCTTTTCAATTTCATTCACGCTTATACAATTTCCATTACAATAGCTTCATCGGTTATCTGTTCTACAACACTTCAACATTCAATAGGGTCTTTTGTGGCCACAGATTTTATGATAAACATAATATTAACATTTTAATATCTCACCGGAGTATGCTGTCAGTCATCAAGTTCTAACAGTAATCCCCTAGGCTGCCATGCGTAAACGGGTACCATATGGATGTGTTTTGTACACACACACAACTTCTGACTTCTGACAAGTTTATACCTAAATATATTGTTTAATTTGGGGTGCTAAGACGAATCATTTACTTTTTTTTTTTTTATAATTGGTAAACCCTTGACAACATCTCACCTGATGGTAAGTGATGATGTTGCCGAAGATGGAAGCGGGCTTACCAAGATTCCTCAACGCAACGGGGAACTGGCTATCTTATCTTCATGCCGGAACACACCAATGATATCAACATTGATATTTGGCGGCAAGACTGAGATAAGATGGTGGTAGCTAGCCAGGCGGGCTTAGAAAATGCCCTACCACCACCCAAACCGAGTCTTACAATTGACCCCGCCGGGAATCGAACCCGCGACCTCCTGTGTAAAGCCAGTGAACTTTGCCTCTGAGCTACGGAGGTGGTTAAAAACAAAACTTTACAAAAGCATTGAATGAAATCTCAACTAAAAACATCGTACGGTAAGGATCTCATTACAATCGTCCATTGCATCTCCTTGTGTACGCGTACTGACCGCCGCCCAAGTGCGAGTCGGACACGCGCAAAGTAGGGTTCCGTTGGCTTCTAAAAAATTAATGTATATTTTAAAAAAACAAAATTATATTTCCAGTTGGTAATAGAAAATTTTGTATGGAAAATTTATAAACTTTTTACAAATCCAACTGCATACTAAGGTAAAGACCTAAGAGTTGGTCGAATATTACTCCTAAACTAAGAAAGCCTACTTAGCCTTGATAGTTTTCCTTTTAAGTTGATTATATGTCCTACTATTTACATTTTTTTTCAGATGTCCTTAAATATCGGTTTAGCTGGTAGGGGGGTACACTTGGACTTGACTCTAAAAAAAATTTGCACTTTAAAGTCTTATATTTCACATACCTATAACTGAATCGAAAAATGGTTTTTGTAAACCCCCAGTAGTTTTCAAAGACCTATTTAACCGTACCCTACACGATAGGGTACGTCTACGAAAAACAAACCAACCCCTCTTTATAAATACCCAAAAAAAATGTTTTCAACATTTTATTGTACCACTTTGTCGGCGTGATAAATATGTAACCGGTCGCACGCACCGCACATCACGCACTCTCGCCGCTATGTCGCATGCTCAGTACGCTAAACGCGCTTCTCCGAGCAAAACCTAATTGTGATTTGTTTGCGGATGGATGGTCGAAGGTATTGCGTGATTGTTTAGATTTCTGTGAGAAGACGTATGAATGTGCTACTACGATAATGATAAATGTTAATTAAATCTTATTTTATTATAATTACTGTAATTGGGTTAATTACCCGTTGTAATTATTAAATAAATAAATGTATATTGTATACCCATGCCAAATTACAGCTTTGTAGTACTAATATTCTCTGAGGTAAGCCGCGGACTGACGGATGGGCAGACAGACATAGCGAAGCTATAAGGGTTCCTTGTTGACTTCGGAATCCTAAAAAAACGAATTTGAAATTATAAAGACTCGTGATTGAGTTGCCTTCAGCAATCACTCCATCTTGCGTTTTTACACTGTATGTTGATCGCGTGTGGAACCTTCAGATTCTCGCTAATTGACCTGGAACGTCTGCATGGATGTAATCAATCACAATAATTTAAGAAATACATAGAAATAAGTAAAAAAGCAGGACTTAGAGCTCGCCCAGACAAATATTTCGTCAACTCAGGACAGACTGTCCTGGCGCCGTAGAACGGGGAGAGCCGACCCCAAATAATGGAAAATGGCTAGGATAAAGAAGATGATAGAAAAATAAGTAACAAATAATATTCAACGAAATATTGAAATTAACAGTTTTTCTGTTGGTTGTAGGTTTCAGCTAAGTCTATCAATAGTCAGACTCTAGGGAGTCCTAAAGCTTCTAAATTATAAACATAGTGTTCATAGAAAATAGGTATCTATTTTTTTTTTTTTTTTTTTTTTATGCACAATTGGTAAACCCTTGACAACATCTCACCTGGTGGTAAGTGAAGATGTTGCCGAAGATGGAAGCGGGCTTACCAAGATTCCCCAACGCAATGGGGAACTGGCTATCTTATCTAACTCATAATCACGGGTTTACAGTATCATGAAAAAAAAACCCAGCCAAGTGCGAGTCAGAACCGCACACATAGGGTTCCTTACCATCATACTAGATGGCGCCAGTTTCTTCATGTTTAAAGAAACACCTTTTTTGTATGGATTATTTTTTCACTTTTTCCAATTTTTTGTGTTTGTTGTTATACCTACAACAGAAATACATCATCTGTGAAAATTTCAACTATCTAGCTATCACGTTTCATGAAATACAGCCTGGTGACAGACGGACAGACAGACAAACGGACGGAAAGCGAAGTCTTATGATAGGGTCCCGTTTTTACCCTTTGGGTACGGAACCCTAAAAAAACAATTTAGAGTGCATTGCAAAGGAATAAGAAAATGCTTGCGAAAAATATTTGACGATATTAGTACCTTGTTAATGATAAAACGTAGAATGTATATCCGGCGTACTTAACGCAGATACGCCTACCAGCTGTTATAACACCGGAAATTTTATTTTTTTAATGAAATATCGAAATACTAAATCTGGATTTTATCCTCAGAACATGCCAACATTGAATTTAAAACTTATAAGTCTTATATATAACAGACTTCGGACTGATCAAATATTTCATTCGTAAATTTGAAGTCTCTTTTTGGTCCGGAACGTATTTTCAATAGAATGTTTTTGCTTTGGCTTTTGACGTGACATTTAACATTAAACGTGTTGAGTCATTTTCAAACAATCGCCCTCTTTTCTGCATAGCAAGGTGATTTGCAAAAATGTTTTAAGTATTGGCACGTATTGTTTGGGTCGACTTTACTAATATAAGGTTCACGTTTAACGTTTTTGTATTGATATTGAAATGGGTTTGATCATAAATTTTTAGGGCTGCGTAGACCCAAAGCAAAGTATTTATATTAGGACTAACATACAATATGGACACACCTTGCCGCTCTGTAGATTCCGACCTCACCTCCTCGTCACCCAGATTGCTTATAGTTTGGTTCTCGAAAGTATAGGATTTCGCCGTGATTTTGTTTGCTCCGTCATTTGTATTTAGAAATGTCATTTCACGGCCGTTGTATGCAGTGTCCGGGGTGTGTCTAAAGGGTCCGCTATCTGTCTATGTCTGTATGGCAGCAGGCTGTATTTCATGAACCGTAATGAGTAGACAATTGAAATTTTCATATAGTTGCCGCTATACCAACAATTAATAGAAATTAAAGAGGGCACCATTCAAGAAATATTTTTTTAAAACGTAAAGAAATTAGTGGCGTCTAGTACGATGGTACGGAACCCTTCGGGTGCGACTCTGACTCGCACTTGGCCGGTTTTATTTGAAATGTTAGATGTAACCGTAAAATTGCTAAATCGCTAGATTAAAATCTAACAGGATTTACCTCGCGAGATTGTGAACTGTCGAAAGATTGTGAACCGTATAACATACTGCTTACAATTTCACAGTGTCATTGTAAACTCACTAGTGACATTACAATAACACTAAGCTATGTGAATAACATTAAAATAAATAAGCGAGCGAAGCCAGCGATGTTTAGGTTCGGTCAGGTTTGATTGATTAAAGAGTCAATCGCGAACCGAAGCTCTCCTCCCCTCCCTCCCCCCTGGGTAGCAGAATGCTTCGCAGGAGAAGAAATCATCGGTTTTATTCGGAGATACAAGAATGGGCCGTGAAATTGTAAGCCGATTGACAATTTACCGTTATATTATAATCTAACTGAATTTAATGTAGTGAGATTGTAATATCACGGTTTCGATATCCTGGCGACATAGACATTGCAGTCGATCAATATGAATTTATGATTTCGAAGTATAATACGTATATGTATAAAATTTAATTAATATCATACATGTTTTTTCATTAAACCCAGTAAATTATCAAATTCATTAATGAGTATGAACCTCATAAACGTGAAACATCAAAAGTTTACCTCCCATTTCGTCGTTTGCTGTCCTGGCTCATTAATTTTGGCACTTCGTTGGTCCTTCGAGCCGGATACACTTTAGTCTTATCGTTTTGCTCGTTTTTCTTCCACACTGTTTTATTTTGCCACTCTTTATATTCTTGACAAATGATGTTCTGTACGCCTCGTCTGGGAGGGCCGTAAGTGATTTTGTATCTTCACTTTTATGTTTATTATTATTACTAAGATATTTTTGGACGGCAACATCGTGTTCGAGTAACTTTATTGTTTCTTTATACGCTTCATGATTTACGAGCATCCATTTGTTTTGGGTGTGTTTTATACAAATTGTTTCGTTATTTTTTTGTTGGTTTATTGTTAATTAATATATTTATCTTCAGAACTCTTTATTTTTAGTGTAGAGCGTCGGTGGCGTAACGGTTAATCATAATAATCATAATCATAATAATTTATTGGTAAAAAATATTTTACAGGTCATTTTATAAATTGTTTCGTAATAATATGAACAATTAAATTGTCAATAACACACATATTTAAATAATATAATACTTAATAAAAAATATTTATATTTAGGTACTTCAAAGAACTAACAACTAAAAAATAGTTTACACATTGTGTAAATTTAAAAAGTCTTGTAATGAATAAAACGTGTGCTCAATGAGCCAGCATCTGAGTTTTGTCTTAAAACTTGTTGATGAGGGAGCTTCAGTAATTTCTACCGGGAGTTTGTTAAAAATTGCCGGTCCAAGCACATGCGTCAGCTTGCTTGACTTGGCGAGTCTGCATCGCACAGGCAGGAGTCTGTCCATATTGCGGTGGTTTCGATTATGTACATCTTTAGGCGTCTGGTACTCTTCACGATGGATATATACATAGGTAGCTAGCTGAAGGATTACTAAGGATGGTAGTGTAAGTATGCCCAGGCTTTTAAACAACGGCCTCGCGGATGTACGGCGCGATGCTTGCACAATCGCTCGTACGGCTTTTTTCTGCATGCGGAAGGCGCGCTCCCATTCGGCAGCGCACCCCCACAGCTCTACCCCGTATTGCAAGAGCGACTGTGCTGTCGCAAAATAGCTGGACCGCACCACCTCTCTCGGGACCACCCGAGCCAGCCGTCGGAGGGCGAAACTGACTCCGCCAATTTTCCCACACAGCTTGGTTATGTGAGATTCCCAAGTCAGGCTGCGGTCCAGTTCGAATCCAAGAAAGGTGGTGCTGTTCACCTGCTCAACGCGCACTCCATTCACACTCAGCGACAGATCCCTCGGAAGCTTCCCTCCCAGGTGAAAGTGCAGAAAATGCGTCTTTTTTAAATTTAAGGCTAGTCCGTTGCAGTGAAACCACCGCGAGAGCTGGATCATGGCATCGTTCAGTCGTTGTTCCAGTTTTTCCAAAGTCGGTGCGCAGACGATACTGGCTACATCGTCAGCGTACATGTAGATGTCGCCAGCTGGCACCGCTTCAGGTAAATCGTTTAAAAGTAACGAGAAAAGAATATTCGATACCGATGATCCTTGGGCTACACCCATCGTAGTGATCAAAGAGTCTGACTTTACGTCTCCCCCGTCGCACACCACCACCTGCGACCTGTCACTAAGAATGTCGGCGAATAGGTCGGCAGCACGACCACCGATACCATAGTGTTGCATCTTGGCGGCGAGAACATGGTGATCTGCTACGTCAAACGCTTTAGACAGATCGCAGCACAGCACGGCCACCTGCAGGCGCTGCTCACGCGCCTCCAGCACGCGCCGGACCACCCGCCGCGCCAGCGCGCTTGTGGAGCGGCCCGCGCGGTACGCGAACTGCCGCTCCGACAGAGCGCCCGTCGCGTCGAGATGCTCAGTTAAACGAGAGCATAACCCATTTTCCAGCACTTTTGCTATCGCCGGTATTATAGACACTGGTCTGTAGCAATCTAAATCTTCCTTTTTTCCTTTTCCCTTATAAGTGGAGAGATCTTACTCACCTTCAGGGGTAATGGATAGGTTCCCTCTTTAAGACATTGATTGTACAGTGCGGCCAATGCCGGCGATAGCGTTGCTGCAACTGAGTTAAGTAGCTCCATAGATATGTCATATATATCTTTTGTGGGCTTATGCGGTATACGAGTGCTGATGATGTGGTAAACTTCTTGCGCGCTGAAAGGCGTCAGGCGCAGTGAGCGGTCCGACGGCGCGCGGGCGGCGCGCAATGCAGCACAGGCTAACACTGTGTCAGCGCGCGGGGCTCCGCACAAGGCAGCGGCTCCTACAAATCTAGCGTTCATAGCGTTCGCAGCGTCCGATTTTGAAGTAAATTTTATTCCGTTTGATACAACTATATCTGTAAACTGGGTAAGAGGGTGAATAGATCTACCTCTCTCCTTGTTTACAATGTGCCACATCATTTTACTTTTATTTTGACTACCTTTTATTAAATTGGAATAATAATCAAATTTTTTCTCCGATATTAATTTATTGTATAATAAATTCATGTCGTTTATTTTTCTCTTTAAGTCGTCATTATAAGGAAATACGCAACTTAATTTTATCATATCAAATAGTAAAAATTTTAAATTAATAATATCATCAGTTACCCAGGAGTTATTTCTTGAAGTAGGCTTCTTTTTAAGGGGAAAACATATGTCAAATTTATTGCAAATTACATTTATCATAGATATCGTCATATTCAAAGCAGAGCCGCCACTTCTTTCCCATACATCAACCCAATTGATACTATCAATAGATATCGCAAAATTGGTGCGATTACTTTTAGAGTAGTCGCGCACAACGCGGGCTGGTGTAGGTTCGATTCTCGGACGCGCAATTTCTGTGCGCACCGCAATATGATCAGAGAGGTTAGTTGTGACTGGGGATGCACATACTAGACATGGGTAATCTTGATTCAGTTGTCCGAAACGATTCACAGAGTCTGATTCACTAGACTGAATTAATTCACCTTAAGTATTCTCTATTCACCTTAACTATTCACTAATCGCTTGTGTTATAATCTATGAAGTGTGCTGTAACTGCAATAAACGAGTCATTCTTTATTGACGTCCATCCGTCTGTAGTTTAGTCACACATAGAGCTTCAGCAGTCTTTATGTCCTCTTTAACTATTTCGTAAATTTCTTTGTATGTCTTTGGCAGCAAGCTTTCTGATGTTTTTCTTGTTGGTAGACTATACGCTGGATTCAATATTTGAACTAATTTTCTGAATGCCATGTCTTCTACTATACTAAAAGGCTGATATTCTTTGGTAATGAGCTTTAGTAATTGACGGTCAATTTCGTTATTTCTTGGAACATTCAACGGTTTTTTTTAATAAAAATATTGTTGAATTGATACATTTTGCGAAGAAAGCCTAGGTTGTTGCCTATCAGCAGTTTTCGCCCGACATCACCCGAACGGTTCCGAACTCTCGCAGTCGGCACTTCACAGCCACGAAACGAAGTTACGAAGTAACTATTTAGTAATCTGTGCTTCAGCACTCGGCGGACACTCGGTGAATCACTTGAATCAGTGAATTGTTAAGGTTTAGAGGGAATAGTTAAGTTAACGCGTCACCGTAGTGAAACGATTCTTTTTAATGCCTCTCATTCAGTTTACCCATGTCTAGCACATACCGTTCCCGCCTGTGCGTTGGTATAGACATGGTCTAAGCTAGACTTCGTGTCCTGAGTGATTCGCGTGGGAAAATCAACTTTATTGCTGAAATCGTAAGTCGACAAAAGATCAACTAACTTTTTGGAATCAGTACTTTCCATTATTACGTTAATATTCATGTCGCCTACTATAACACAGTCTTTTCCGCTCTCGCTGGCTTTTTCGAGCACACCTTCAAGGTGAGTCAAAAAATCAGTAGCACTTATTAAGTTTGTCCGATAAACACATATGACAATTAAATTAAAGTCGATAAGTTCAATTGCTGAAATTTCACAAAATAATTCATTGGATAGATTACAAAAGTCAATTAATTCAATAGCTCTGTGATTGTCTTTTATAAAAATACCTGACCCTCCATGAATGTGTTGTTTACGACAATAGCAAGATAACAAAGTGTACCCGTCTAGATTAATACACTTAAGCTGGTCGCTTGTCAGCCAGTGTTCGGTAACAGCTAAGATGTCACATCGTAACTCAGCTTTGAGTAGAACTTCAATTCTATGCGTTTTATTATTAATGGACTGCACATTTTGGTGACAAACAACCAACTTACGTGAGCGCGAGGTGTGCTCGTCGGGTGAGTCATACGTTGTTGCTAAAGTGGTAATTGTCGTCGTCGTCGTCAGAGGCATGCGTCTACTGAGGCGGCTGTTCGAGTGAGGCGGACTGTCGTGGCGCAGGCGCCGGCGCGGGCACGGTGGTGGTGGGGACAGCGCCGCTGATGCGGTGGGGGCTGCTTGACCGGTCGCTCGCGGTGGACGTACGGGCGATGGCGGAGTGAGGGGCGCGGGCGTCACGAGGCTCTCGGCTCCTGTGTTGATATGAGGACGGGGCTCCCGCCCGTCCGGCGCCGCCGCGAAACCACTCACTGACTTCTATGCGCGGCGGCCAGTTGTCCGCGCGCATGAAGAAGGCATAAGTACTGGACGGAACCGTGATGACGAATGAAGCGTAATGATCATGTTTTAGGTTTAGTTTCAGTGCGTGGTATTTATTGGATGGATTTTTTTTTGCCATGTATGCTAAAAGTGACTCCGTAGTTGTGTCAGGTTTTAAAAAACATACGTGAATTTTTTTAATTCGTTCTACTGCCAGCAAGTCAGTTAGGGCCGCCGCCTCCTGTCCGGGAGGTCGTGGTTCGAATCCTGCCGCGTACCAATGTGATTTTCATATGTACGTTTATCCGACGCTCTTACGGTGAAGGAAAGCATCGTGAGGAAACCTGCATACGCCTGCGGAGAAACTCGAAGGTTGTGTGTGAAGTCGACCAACCCGCACTGGGCATTGATTTTTAGTTTATTTACAGACACGGTGTAAATTTAAATGACTCCGTGTAAATTTAAATGTTTTGACTTTTGACATCTTGTATTACTTGGTTCAATCTCATTACATTCTTACATGACTTGTCTTTCATCGACTTTCACATATTTTACCCTAACAATAGTAATTACCGTTTAGTCTCGAAAACGGAATCAAATTTAATTCGTGTGGTAATTTTGAATCTATCCAGTACTGTCGTATTTTATCACTCGCCTACGAAAAGATACTGTAGGCAAAGTATGGTATATATTAGTACTAACATAGTAGTAGCTGAAAATCAGCGCTGTGATCTTTGTGATGACAGCATATGCTGAGCTGCTACCTTTTCAGTGATAGGTACAAACTATTGTATTTTAAAAGCTACAAAATATTTCACTTGTGTGTACTTATCACTGAATAAACATTTATTCTATTCTATTCTAACATACAGTATGAACACCCAGCAAATCTCTCTAGATTACGACCTCACTCCTTCGTCACCCATATTTATACAGATTGGTTACAGTTTGGTTCTCGAACGTATGGGATTTCGCCGAGATTTAGTTTGCTCTGTCATTTGTTTTTAGAAATGTCATTTCACGACCGATTGTATTCAGGGGGTGTGCTTCAGGTTCATTTCTATGACTAGTCACAAACGCTCCATCCATACCCTGGTATCAGGGGGTGTGCTTCAGGTTCATTTCTATGACTAGTCACAAACGCTCCATCCATACCCTGGTATCAGGGGGTGTGCTTCAGGTTCATTTCTATGACTAGTCACAAACGCTCCATCCATACCCTGGTATCAGGGGGTGTGCTTCAGGTTCATTTCTATGACTAGTCACAAACGCTCCATCCATACCCTGGTATCAGGGGGTGTGCTTCAGGTTCATTTCTATGACTAGTCACAAACGCTCCATCCATACCCTGGTATCAGGGGGTGTGTTTCAGGTTCATTTCTATGACTAGTCACAAACGCTCCATCCATACCCTGGTATCAGGGGGTGTGCTTCAGGTTCATTTCTATGACTAGTCACAAACGCTCCATCCATACCCTGGTATCAGGGGGTGTGCTTCAGGTTCATTTCTATGACTAGTCACAAACGCTCCATCCATACCCTGGTATCAGGGGGTGTGCTTCAGGTTCATTTCTATGACTAGTCACAAACGCTCCATCCATACCCTGGTATCAGGGGGTGTGCTTCAGGTTCATTTCTATGACTAGTCACAAACGCTCCATCCATACCCTGGTATCAGGGGGTGTGCTTCAGGTTCATTTCTATGACTAGTCACAAACGTTCCATCCATACCCTGGCTGGCGGTCACTAGAACTGTCATTCGTGAGTTCATTGACCAGTGGTCAGTGTTTATTACTCTGTATTAGCGGCATCTCAAACGGGCAATTAGAACTATCTGTCCTACTCCGGTGACGATTGGAGGGACGAACGAATGCACCACAGTTGTGGTACAAAATGTGAACTCAAGCGGTTTATGTACTATTTACTATTTACCTACTTTTGATGCTATCACTTGATCGATCAATCTTGTTTGGAATATTCTGTATAATGATGTATTTATAATGGTAGTAGTTTCATCAGCTTTATCACCATCAAAACCGAAAGAAAAGTGGTACAAAATCGAACCCAAATGTTACCTAAATACGTTCAGTAGTAGCGCTAGAGCACGAGACGGAGGCACAGACAAACACACATACATTTTTAGTTTCTAGACTCTGTTAGTGTGATTTTTGTAGCAATCACAATATCTTCTTTACTCGTTCGTTCCACGCTTATGCTCGCTGTTAAGTCGCTCGAAAGTAAAAATGTCTGGCGGATTCTAGCGAAAACTAAAATGATCATAATGATCTTAGTTAATTGTGCATTGACTGACTCGGTGGCTCAGTGGTTAGTGCCCTTGACTACTGATCCGAGGGTTGTGGGTTCGATCCCCACCCAGGGCAAGCATTTGTGTGATGAGCAGATTTGTTTGCTCTGTATCTGGGTGTTAAATCTATATATGTATGTATTTAAACGTATATAAGTATGTATATCAGTCTCTGGTAACCCAACACAGGGAATCCTACTTTGGGGCCAGATGACCATGTGTGATTTGTCCCAGAATATTTATTTATTTATTTATTTTATTTATTTATTGATAATCCGTTAGGTCCTTTGTAATTAGCCCGAGTCGATGGCTAAAACAGTCTACACCTCGAGTCTTTGAGAAGGCCGCAACTTTATCAATTAAACCATACATATTTCTGTCAGTAATGTTTATTTTGTAACGCGAGCATGTAATTGATTCTAATTCAAACGAACGTTGCATCAAGGGCTGCTTTTAAATTAAAATTATTCATCATTTTAATTAAAATATTATTGATAAGAAATGTAACATAAGTAGATACGTTGAGAATAAAATTATGTGCATGTTACTTTATTATTGCTTTTCAATTTTTAATATCAACGTCTTAGATAGTTCATATTCAATAGAAAAAGCGTCGGTGGCTCAACCTATAACCACTCGGTCCTCCTAACCAGAGGTCATCATCATTCATATCAGCTCATATACGTCCCCACCGAGGGGCTCGAGCCTACTCTGAATTAGGGCGGTCGGGCCTTAGTCGACCACGCGGGCCCAGTGCGGGTTGGTCGACTTCACACACAACCTTCGAGTTTCTTCGCAGGCGTGTGCAGGTTTCCTCACGATGTTTTCCTTCACCGTTAAAGCAATCGGTAATGATATGTACGTAAGTTTTTGAAAAACTCATTGGTACATTGGCCGTCCAGATTTGAACCCGGTACCTCTGGTTAGATGGACCACCGACGCTTTTTGACCAGAGGTGCCGGGTTCAAATCCGGACGGCCAATGTACCAATGAGTTTTTCGAAACTTACGTACATATACTCACCGATTGCTTTAGCGTGAAGGAAAACATCGTGAGGAAACCTGCACACACCTGCGAAGAAACTCGAAGGTTGTGTGTAAAGTCGACCAACCCGCATTGGGCCCGCGTGATCGACTAAGCCCCGGTCGCCCTAATTCAGGGTAGGCTCGAACCCCTCAGTGGGGACGTACATGAGCTGATATGATGATGATGAGATAGTTCATACGCACTGTCCGCAAATTATTGCAAAAATATGTTAACTTAAATGATCTTATTACTGATACGTTTAGGGAATAATAATAAAAGAGGAGCGTTATGTTAACCGTGCCGTTATATTTATGAAAAACTGAAGTACCTCCATGATATAAATATAAAATATAAACTACCTTCATACATCATAATTACTACGTAAGCATATATGATTATAATAATATTATACACGTAAGTAAGTACACAATATAAGTAACTAGATTTTTCCCGCGGCTTCACCCGCGTGGACAACGTTTCCATGACTGTTCGAGGGTGCGCGAGCGTGAATAAAGTGGCCTATGAGTTAATGCAGGTCCTAATCTGTCTACCTACCAAATTTCAGCCAGATCCGTTCAGTAGTTTTTGCGTGAATAAGTAACAAACATACATACTCACAAACATTCGCCTTTATAATATTAGTGTGATTGCCTTTTTCGTCACTTATAAGTTTGTTTTCATACTTTTTACTGATTAGAGTTCTTATCGTGGTTTAATTATTTAAACATGCAAATGACGCAAAAGCATAATTGAAGTAGCCAAGAGTTTGATAAGAATTGTTTTGAAGTTAACCTTTTTGTGTGAGTTAAATTGTATATAAGGTAGAAAATGTTAAAACTACAATCAATTTTAATGTCAAAACATCAACTAAAATAGTACAAAGCAAGAATATTATATTAATCTTATCATTGTCCTTGATATTTTGAGCTCTTGCACTATGCTTCATTCATAATTATGTGTTTGAATCATCTAAAATATGATCCTACCGACGGTGTATGTTACAATAACTATTTGGAATGCTCTCCCGGTCGATTCCTTAGCCACCTTTAAGGCGATGTGGAGTCGATTAGGAAGATGTGGAGTCCCGAAACTGAACCCTGAGCTTTTATTTATTATTATAATTATGTATTTTTTTTTATTAAAAATTTGATTGCATTTGGCTGCACCTCACTTGATTGATGGTAACTGCCGATGCAGCCGAGGATGTAACACGCAAGCTCAAATAGTGCCTATTCACTCTCGTCTTGAAGATTTATTGTATTTATTACTGTTTATATTTTATTATATTTATAGTTATTAATATGCGAGTAACATTATGTCCCATGAGTTTTTTTTTTATTAACTATAATTTATTTTAAAGTTACACTTTATGCGTTAGGTCGTGTTTGTAACTTTTGTTCTTACCTTTTTTCTTTGTTTTTAATCCAAATGTCATAAACAAACAAATAACTCGTAAACAGATAAAAATTTTGGGACACTTTATTTTTGTAGTAGCTGAAGACTTTTTTCGTCTTAACGATCTTACGGATGCTGTTATTGTTTTTAAAGTGGTCTTGCCTTATTATTCACAAAATCAACAATGTCAAATGTCAATCTAAATTCCATTCCTTATTATCATTTTCGAAATATGTAGGTGTTCCTTTTAACCCTCCTCGGTTGGTCGCGTGGGGTCTTTAAAAGCCCGACGTTTATGAAAACTGCTATATTTTTTTCCATATTAAAGATACAAATTTGTAACTCAGGGTAGCTTCCTAAAACATACTTAACTATCAATTAGTGCAAAAAAAAAATTGTTTAAAAAATTTTTGGTATTATTAAAAGTATTTAAAACCACACTATAAGTTTTATTTAAAACTTTATTATGCTACTAAAAATATAAAAATAAAAAAAGACCTACAGTACTCGCATATGATGTCGTACATTCACGGGCCGACTCTTCGAATAGTAGTATGTCATCTTTGCCTTTGCCATCACACTAGGCGGCATGGCTATGACAACCTTAGTTTTCAAGAATTAAAAAACGTTCGCATTTCCTGTTACACATTTCCGTCCCATTTCACGAAATCACTCCCACAAATTGCAGGAAAGCGAGAGCAAAGATGTTACACATCAATAAATAACAATAAGTAAAAAAATAATTAAATCAGACCCACGCTACTAATATATAATATACTGTGCCCACGCGATCGACGGTGTCACAAAAAAAAGCGCTACCAACCGAGGCCGATATTTAATCGGCACACAAAGCATTCCTAAAACTTAGTATTTAGTTTAAAAAAAACTTCTTTAATATCTAAATGTAAGATGATGCCAAGGGCTTACCAATAATGAATAAAAAAAAGTAAACCAAAAATATTCCTATTCCAAATTATTACAAAAGAAAGTACACGCTGTGCTTGGTCCATCTACGGAAAAAATTAATACGCGTAACATTTACCATCTCATCGGTTTTAATTTATCACAGACCACTGTCCCCATTTCCTTTCAATACAATCAATTACACGCCAATGTCTTTTGTCAGATCTTTATCCGTCCCTTTCACACCTATTCCAGTTTTGACAGTTGCCCCAGCTTAATGTTCCATTTTAATTAAAAATTATGACGCGTGTGAACTTCCCCTACTACGCTCTTTGTATTTTCTGTAGAATATATGTTGGCGTTAAAGCCCGGTTTGACCTTCATCGTCTAATATATTTAGAGCCTTCCGAACATAGGTGATATCAATAGTTTAATATTGTTCATGGAGATCTTTTTATTTGGTCGTACTATTCTTAATAATTTTGTCAGCCGTGTCCAGCGTATTTTGAACTCCGACAACTTAATCTGCCTTTAGAAACATGTCTGTATCATATGGATCATATGTTCTTGGATGTTCGGATTCTTTCTGCATGAATGAATGCTGCGTATAGGTAGTTTTGTGCTTTTTAATATTGTGGCACAGGATTAGCAGTCGCAAGGGCTGTCTCTATTTTATTTTCACGGTTGAGTTTTTAATACGGTTGATGCGTTGCTATTGTAATTTTTGTTTGCAGGTGACATTTTTTGGGAGATTATTTTTCCTACTGGTAATAGATAGATGCGTACTGGGGGTATCCGAAATTCCTATCTCACCACGATGTCGTTGTAGTTAGCTAAATAAAATTAGTTGTATAGCCGCGCTTTGAATATTTTCTCGTGTAACATACAACCTCTGTTGCAGTCGGGCATACACAAATCAATTATATTTAATGTAACTGACTTTGTTTGTAATATAAATATTAAATTAACCTTAATGTTTTTTTAGACATTATAGTTAATTTTATATTTATATTGCAAACAATCCGATTTTATATGGGAGTTCCTTTTTTAGATTTTTTTCTGGAATGATAAAACATTTAAATAGTCTTAATAAGTTGTAGTTATGTACAAAGTTTCATTATTAATAACCGTTAAAGCAGTTAAAAAAAACAAACAACCAGAGTTGGTGGGGGGGGGTTACTTAGCTAGATTTTTTCTAGATGAATGAACTATCCTGTATAGTTTGAACGTGTCAAGGTATAGTAACGTACAAAATTTCATCAAAACCGTTACAATCATTTTTGATTTTAAAAAATACCTGGATATGTAGTAACCTTATTGAGATATTTCCCGGAATAACAAACAACTTTGTATGGTGATTTACAAAGTCTCAACAAAATCCTTAAAGCCGTTTATAAATAAAACAATAGTAAGTGGTATTAAGGTGGCAACTCTTAAAACTCAAGTAAGGAAAAATTTGAAAAAGTTCTGGAGACAATTAAATAACATTGTCCTAACCCAAAGAATAACTATTTACTAACATAACCTACTTAACACAAATTTAATCAAAATCCGTCTAACAGTTTAGGCGATAGAGCACCGGACGGACATACATACATTCATACACACACCACACACCCTCACCCCCCCCCCCCTGTCTCCCCCCACACAAACCCTCTCTCACCCACACATGCAAACACCTCCGCACACACATACATTTTTTTGTTTTTTAGACTAAGACAATCGATCCCCATTTTTTTTGCTATTACTCTACCTTCTTTCGACGCTCGAAAGTAATAAATAACTAATTCTGTCTTTATTCTCTTTTAAAGTTGTCTTTCGAAGTGTTGGTGTTAAACTAGCATTTGAAATCCTGTTTGTCCACATAAAAGAACTAAAGAGTACAAAACACGCAAATAGTAATTCTATAGCTCACAAAGAACTTTGTTTTAAATTATAAAGGCGTGAAACCCGATGCGGGCTCGAGTTTAAAGTTTATAAAACAAAGGAGAATTAATGCAACCTCGTTGATTGAGTTGAGCTTTGGATTTTTGAATCGCCATCAATCACAATTGATCGTGATTACGCGCTTCAATGGGACGTAAAAAATTAAAGGATTACTTTTCTTTAAGTTTCGCAATAATTGGTAGGTAGGTTGTGGTTGAAACAAAAGATTTTAATAAGTAATGCATCGATTTTAATAAGTAATGCATCTGCCTGTTTGGTCATAATCATATCCTCCAATATGGTCGAAGGGAGCGATGGCTGACTCTTGCGAACTCGTGGTGACGGGGTGCTGGCCGTGTGACTTGTCGAAGATAGAAAATTTCTCGTGTAATATTGTTGTCATGTTCTTATGACACTATTTGTTTTATATTAGGTCTCTACTTATGAAATTACCGATTGTATAAAAAAAGTTTAAAGATGAAAATTGATATTATGAGCAATAGTTATTAAAACAAACTTTATTATGAAAATAGCATTGACTATTAGAAATTAAATGGTAGCAAACGTATGCCTATTGATTAGATATTTTGAGAGCACGGTGGCTTTAACCCCACGAAATCGGGTTTTTTCACCTGAAAAAAATCGCCTGGATCACCTGGAGAAATAAGCATTGATTTGCGTAACAACATGAGTTTATGAGGGTTCCGTGCCCAAAGGGTGCCAACGGGACCCTATTAATAAGCCTCCGCCGCTGTCCGTCCGTCTGTCTGTCAGCGGGCTGTATTAAATGAACCATAAAAAAAATTTAACATGTTATTTGTTTATTATGATGTAACAATAAAGAGTTATTTTAATTTGAATTTGAACCGTAATAATAAGACATTTGAAATTTACATAGAGTGAGTGTTTCTATTGATGCTGTAACAACAAATAATAAAATTAAAAATTAAGGATAGGGCAGCCCTATCCTTAATTTTTAATTTTATTAGGGCTCTTGCTTGACCGTACCAGAGGTTTTGATAAGAATTTTTGCTACGGTTTTAATAAGAGATTTATATTTGCAACTTACTATTAGACTATGTGGGTTGCAGTTACGTCAGTGCCTGTCCAAAAACGTTTCATACCACGCACCAGCCAAGCTATGCCATTAACTATATTAGACCAAGTCACAAAAAAATTAACAATACGGTTGGATGAATCAGTGATTTAGTGTACCAGTGTGCTACCAGTATAAATAACAGAGCATTTGTTATTGTTTTTACTCGACTACGGCAAAGCCAAAAGGAAGGGTTATGATTTTAGTTGTATATGTATGTACGAGTATGTGTGTTCTTATTTACGTATGTTCCACCGAAAGGAGAAAATTCTGAGTTCAAAAATATAAATATATTTGAATATTAGAATCCGACTACGGCAAAGCCAAGGAAAGTTTGTGATTCTTTTTTTTAATTTCACATAAGTTCGTTAGGGTTAAGTCTACAGGTAAGAGCAGTTTTCCGTTGGCGGGTTAAAGTTAATAAAGATTTATTTTTACTTGAAACACCAATATCATTAGCATACAGTTTTTTCAAATGGAAATAAATAAAATAAATGTAATTATGATTTTTTATCACGCTTAGCTTCACCTGTATGTGTGTATGTATGTAACCGACTTCTTTGCACTCGATTTTGACCCACTTTAAACGGACAGATATAATTCAAACTTTGTACATTTATCAAGAATCAGTGACAATACAATAATTTCATAAGTTTATCTCATAAGCCTGAACTAAAAATTCAAAAATAAATATAGTTTTAAAAAACTAAAAAACACGCTTTTAAAGCTCATCGAACTAAAGAGTGAAAAATAATTCTTAATATAAGCTGAAAACAATAATAAGTTATTGTGAAAAAAGCGTGGGGCATTGGAATTTTTCGTATAACGAGCAATCCACGCTTTTTTTCACAATAATACTAGTATTTTTCGTTCATTGTTGTTTTCAGCTCATATAATAACTATTTTTCACTTTTTAGTTTGATGTGCTTTAAAAGCGTGTTAATATAGTTTTTTAAACTATATTTTTCTTACCATTGTAAGATCTTATTTCCCAAATAATATTGTTTACCTACATCATACTATTATAGCTACACTTTCTTTCAATTCAAAAATTTCGTGAATCGTTTAAAGTATTCAGATAGCATTAACTTTACAAGCGACCTTAAACAGGAAACATATTCGAGTCCGGACAAAAAGCAAGAAATCTTAGGGTCAAAAGTATAACATGATTTTTCAGTCACAAATATAATTTGCATTTGAAAAGCATAATTTTCAAGGTGTGTCTTGTGCAAATTTAAATTAGCAAAACTTGTTTAAAAGCCTTGATATTTTAGTTGTAGCAACTAGCTACCTTTTTTTAAACAACCGAACCTTAAAACCACAAAAAGCAATCTCTCTTTCAAATTGCGATGTTGGTGAATGCTTTCAATGTCCTACAATAAATTACTACTACAATACTTACAACTACATAAACTCAGAAATAGAAATAGCTCTTAACGATTAGGTAGTAAGTTCTGGAATGGCGACCGCGCACCGGAAAACGTAGCGTAGGCAGGCCGCCCACGCGGTGGACCGACGACTTGTTCCTATATTATTCGTAATCTATAAGGTGAAGAACTTTTTTCTATTTTTTTTTTAATTTTAGGCCTAGTAGTTTCGGAGGTACCTAAGTGGCGAATTTTCTCATTTTTTTTCTTAAATAACTTCAAAACTGTTTATCTTAAAATTTTAAAAAAAGTGTCTTTGAGATTCTCACATTAAGCCCTTTCATTTGATATGTCACACGATATAGTGTTCAAAACTTTTTTTTGAAAATTTTCTTATTTAACCCCCAAAAGTGGCCGATATGTTTAAAATTAATTTATTTACGTTGCACTTCCGTCTTTGGGTCACCAACTTACATATGTGTACTAAATTTCAACTCGATCTGTCCAGTACTTTCGGAGCAAATTGGCTGTGACTGACGGACGTAGAAACAGACACGTGAGTGATCCTATAATGGTTCCGTTTTTCCTTTTGAGGTGCGGAACCCTAAAAATCACCAATTTTTTTTTGCTAATGGAGACCTGATTAACTAATTAACTGCCATAATTGTTGTTAATTGCAAAGGTGTCATCGAGTCTCATAGTCCAATCCATTGTTCGGATTTGCGTCATACCACTGGCAAAGTATACAGGGTGACTGGTTGAACAACGGACCCATTAAAGGAGATGTATATGAAGCCGATACCCATTCCATTGAGCATAAAAAAACTACCACCTATTTTATTATTTTTTTATTTTTAAAAGGTCCATCTCCTTTTTTACCGTTTACTACGCTCGCTGTGACGCGTACGCAACAGCTGACAACGACTCTGACAGGACGATAACATGCGCTCCGCACAGTATAAGCAAAATTACAGAAATATCACATTTCAAAAAATGTGTGAATCACACGTATTTCTATATAACTTTCACTTTTTTTTACCGAGAGGGAATGTACATGGGTTACTAGTTTACCTCCTTAAAGGCGTCCGTCGTTAAACCAGTCACCCTGTATGACATGACATGACATGTAGTATAATACATAGTTTAAACCAAAGTACATACAGTATGGACACTTCCTGCCGCTCTCTAGATTGCGACCTCACCCCCTCGTCACCCAGATTGATACAGATTGGTTACAGTTTGGTTCTCGAACCTATGAGATTTCGTCGTGATTTTGTTTGCTCCGTCATTTGTTTTTAGAAATGTCATTTCACGACCGTTTGTATGCAGAGTACGGGGTGTGCCACTGGAGTCGGTTTATTTCCTTTATGGTGATCCACACTTGTGTATCACTAATAGGGGCTGATAATCATCTTTCTGTGGCGATAGTGGAGTATCAGTTCTTTGTGTGTTAGTATTTACCAACATATTACCGCATAATAAGCAGGTTTTATCAATTATATTACTTACTTTACACATTGTTCCTTCTCCCGTATTTATTCTTATGACATGCCATTTAAAAACGCATTTTTAATAGAAAAATTTTCAAACAAAACGACTCAATTTACTCTGTATATATATTTTTAAATTCATTTAACTGTAATAACATCATATCAGCTCATATATACGTCCACACCAAAAGGTTCGAGCCTAGTCTGAACTAGGGCGATCAGGACTTATTCGACCACGCGAGCCCAGTGCGGGTTGGTCGACTTTACACACAACCTTCGAGTTTCTTCACAGGTGTATGCATGTTTTCTAACGATGTTTTCCTTCACTGTAAGAGCGTCGAATAAACGTACATATTATGAAATCGAAATTCGAAAACACATTGGTACGTGGCAGAATTGGAACCACGACATCCCTGAGAGGAGTTACGAGGTAGGTAGCGGCCCTTGCCATTACGCCACCGACGCTCTTATGTATCTAACTGTAATTACATAACACAATCAATAATGTAATCACACTAAAGCACCTTAAATTAAACACCTAAGATACCTAAAATGGAAACACCTAAAATACCTTAAAAAAACATCTAACTAAAATACCTAAAATAACCCGTACCTCTTTATCCCCGGTGCGAAGGTGCCCCCTAGCTGCATTTCCGCGCTGAATGGCTATCTACGGACAGCCTCTGCACCAGGAACGATCCGGAGCGGGAGTCAAAACCCCTCTGAACTGGGCAGTGCCCTATCTCCGTCACAAATCGACGTGACGCCACACTCCAGCTTCCCGCTGTGTCCACCGCAAATGGAGTAAATAAGTATAAATTATTTTTGACTTCAATAAGAACACATATTATTAAATTCACATTTGCTTTTTCCTATAGTGGATACTATCTTTGTTATTCATTTCTGTTATTGCTTTGCAAGTTATCTAAAGCATGGCAAACTAAAATATTGCCTACCCTCTAATGATAGATATGATAAAAAACACGAAACTGTCGGTGTTATTGATTTTGAAGATAAAAAAATTAACCAAATATCGTTACCTGTAAATCTGGTACCATTTCATCTAGTCGTAATAAAACATCTTTATTTTTGTACTTTGATTAATAACCAAGTCTCTAAAATCATGAATGAGGATAATATTTAAATTAATTAAACCTTTAGGCTAGCCGTACTCAAAGTGTGCTCCGCGGAGTCCTACATAGGGCTCCGCGAGGGCTCCACCAAAGAAATATAAAAAGCGGACTATACGCACAAAAAGAAATGACACGTATTCAGGTGACACGTGAAATACGTGAAACGCAATAAATAAGTCTACAAAAGTAGAAGTTTTAAAAACATACAATCAAAATAATGTAGAACCTATATTATATTGAAAGGTTTTCGAGTTATTCAAGTTTTACTGTCAGAGGCGGTAAAATGTTCAATTTTGTAGTTTATTAAATTTGGCGTGAGCGGGCGCAGTGACGAGCTGGCAACAAAAAAACCTTTTGCTTATTTTAGATTTTCTTTAGGGCTCCGTCAAATATTTAGTGTTGGAAAAGTGATCCGCGCCTAAAAAGTTTGAGAATCGCTGCTTTAGGCAAAAATGAAAAGTAATTTTAAATAGATCGCCATCCTTGATTACATCTACGTCTACGTGTATCTTCCCAGGATCAGAAACTAGTTCTGCGCAGTCGGATAGAGCTCAGGGCAACACATCTCATCTCATCTCAATGGAATTGCACGCCGCATAATAAACGCCATAATATTTTCTCACTCCACCGCGTCTGTCCGCAAATGGGATGTGCTTACTTACGTCTTTTTGCTTCTTTATAATCTGTTGCAAGGGCAGATCTTTTTGCTTCTTTGTAATCTGCAGCTACATCGAGTTCAAGCAGGAAATGGATAATCTTTATTTTTGTGTTTTTTAACATTTCTGTTTTAAATTGGGATCTACGTATATATTATTAGAATAACTCCACCTTTTACTAGCTTTGTTGATTTTATTACTGTAGCTAGCATAACATTGACAACTTTAATCATACTATAATATTAAGTATTCTCATTCATTTTCGTCGACATCAATTTTAATTTTTTTCCGGTTTCATTTTGAACTGTATCTTTGAGCCGTATCTTTGCCGTCCTTTTATAAAGTATTTTGTCACATGTTACACATCATATGCGAGTACTGTAGGTCTCGCTCGAATTTTTTTTTAAATAAAAAAGGTATTGTTTTTTATTATTGACCTTATGGTGAGACTACTTATGGTCTTTTATTAGTAACTAGTGGCATGTCTTTTATGTTCCAATCCCCTAATCTGTGTATCATTGAATGGAACAAAGGCGTTTTCTTAGTGGTCAGATGCGGCAATTTTTTAGACTAGTTAATTTTCTTGAGTTTTCCTGAAAGTGACGAAATCTTATGCGGTGTATTACCAAATATACCATTAGTAACGAAAATACTGCTGCGATAACTCTAGAGCTTTAAAATTAAAAAATGTGTATTTTTTGCCTCAATAAAGGCGTTTTTTTTCAGCTGAAAAAACCCGACTTCATGGGGTTAAAGCCACCGTGCTCTAAAAATATCTAAACAATAGCCGTATGTTTACCACCATTTAATTTTAATAGTCTAATGCTATTTTGAGAATAAATTTTGTTATAACAACTATTGTTCTAATTAATTTTCATCTTTAAACTTTTTTTATACAATCGGCAATTTCATAGGTAAAGACCTAACATTATCCGTCAACTTTACAAAAGGTTTTTATGTTAAACATTAACGTTTATTTCTAAGTAATTTTCTAAAGAAAGCTATCTATTTACCTTCGTGGCCAATGAATAAATACACGATCGTTATTCTACCTCATTAGACCGATTTACATCCTGCAACACCTATCTCAACATCAGCTACACTAATTGCATTGGACACAATTGCTACGTGGTCTTATTTCTGATATTTTACATTATTATTACACCTGAAGTTCTGTTTAATATATTCTGTCTCTTAAACTCAGCGTATTAAGGACTATTTTCATAAGTTCGTTGGTATCTTAAACTAGTTTATTTATTATATCTCCTACATGGATTCCCTTAGGAACTATTCTCTCTGAATCTCTACACTAGGTACTTTCAACTTGCAATAACGCTTCACCTATTTTGTCCTCTGCTTCTATTTCTTTAAGGTCGATTCTTCTACAATCCGTGTTATCCTAAGATTCCTAAGGTGTATTCTAAGATATTTCGCTGAGATCAAAGCCATGTTTGACATGGTTCTGCGGTATCGCAACGTTTATAATGTAAGCGATATCTGATGCCTAAGATTCGTCACAATGTGTGTGGCCGTGTGAAATCAATTAACTATGTCGTTAGATGCTTGAAAGAATTTTCAAGCCTCAAACTTCTAATCTGGAATTATGAAATTATTAAACTTCCTAACAAAGTTTACTAAAATAATTTCATCTATACGTCTACATATTAAATTACCTACAGGGTGTAACAAAATTAGTATAAGTCCCGTTAACTGAGGCTTCTAACTCATCATGATGAACAACTTTTGTTCTAAGACTTTGCTGAAATCGGAAATTGCAAAAACAAATTAACTCTTCATACAAATCGATCGGCTGATCGACCAATTTTGTACATTTTGTATGGAGGGTTCAATTTTTTTTTGAGATTTGACTGTGGGTTTAGTGTTTTAAAGTGGAAGTGGTCGGTCGTAGCTCAGTGTGACTCGCTTGCTTGAGCCAAACACGCAGATAAACTGACTAGAAGCACGATCATTATTTGGATGGGATTGTCTTTTAGTGGCATTTTTCTCGACCGTTTCCGTGCTTCGCAGGGCATGTTAAGCCGTTGGTGCTGTTTGCTATCTAGATGGCACTCATTTAGCCAATTTCTAACCAACCCGAACTTGGCCCGCGTGTGTTTTTATTTTGTATTTTTTTATTATTATAAATTCAAATGCGTTTGGCTGCTCCTCACCTGATGGTAAGTGCCGATGCAGCCGAAGATGTAACACGCAAGCTCAAATAGTGCCTCTTCACTCTCGTATTAAAGATTCCTAAATTAAACGAATGTATGGCCTAATCTTCCCGAGTTTGAGAAGACACAGTGCCCCAGCATTACAGACATTATAAAGGTTGTTGACGACGATCTATCCGCTATCCAAATCCTAAATAATAAGTTTTAAATAAAACCTTGTACTAACAATATTATTCATTCAATACTCGTCCATCAATCGTATCCAATAACATGGATACTCTGGTTGAATGTCAAATTATAACCAGTTCCAGTAATTCTTGCCTTCGGTGGTCGATGATGGTTCGTGTTGTCGGTGTCCATTTCGACATATTTTGCTTCGGGCAGTTTGTGTGGAGGTGTCAAGAATAGTAATAGACACTATTAAAGTAACACTGGTGGTAGGATCTTTTATACTAGGTGATTTGGTTAAGAATACAATTACTTTTTAATTCTGACGAAATGAGACAAATTTTGTTGTGGTACATAAATGACATTTTTTTTACGTTCCATATTATAATTGAATGTCGAAAAAAAATTGCGGTATTTATTGTCAAATAAACCGAAGTTGAGTATTGATTGGGATCTACTGTATTTTACTAATAGAATCTTAAAAATAAAAAATGTATCTTTGTGTGAATGTGTGTGTGTGTGTGAGTCCGTTCGGTCATAGTAAAATTTATTTTTACTATGGTTCGGTGCTCCAGTTTCCAAACTACTGGACGGATTTGGGTAAAATTTGGTTTAAGGCTATACTTTTATATCTCCAGCCGTTTTGTTTTTCAATTTTCCCCCATTTTGATTTTTTAGGGTTTCCACCATAGTAAAACCACAAAAATAGCTCTTAACATTTCTAATAAATATACATTAAGTACATTACTATCATTTTGCATGACCTACAGCAATCGGTAGTTCGTTATTCCAAGAAAAATCGGAAAAAGGTACCTCTCATACCAATTACTTTTCCTCAAAAATGGCTCTATCGAATTTAATAAAACTTTGTGAATTACTAGGACTTAATAACGCCTACTGCACTGGGTAGTTAATTGTTACAGAAAAAAAATCAGGCATGGTACCATACAAACCCAAATAGTTTGTAAATTTTTCATCAAGTCTGATTCACCTAACTTTTTTTTCTGCTACTAAGTAAGAAGTATGCACTGCATGGCTGTACAATTTATACAAGAAGTTAAAGAACAAAAGTTGTCTGTCAAATTTTCAACAGGCTTCCAAAAAGGAGACGGTTTACAATTCAACTATGTTTTTACGCAATCGTATTTTTAATTTTTAATGAATTTCTAAAGTTATATGGATAGTGGGAATGGGATATTGTGTTGCCGCGGGATACCTTTCCTGCAAGAGACTGACATGTTTTAGAGGCGTCACTATCCAGAGTACACCTCTTAAAATGCACAAAACAACCTTCTTTAGCCGACATGGAAGTATTTAAACAAGCTCCGGGCTTAAGTTGGCCGAAGCAAGGAAAACATGTGGAGGGCCCTATTCTAAGCCGGAAGCCATAATATGCAGCTCAGCATAATTTCCCGCAAAGATCCAGAACTGGGCCTTTATGTTCCATTTTTTGTATTAAATAATCTAACTAAAGTTTAAACCACACCTTGGACATTTCATACAACGGGCCAGAAATGACATTTCAAAAAAGGCATGACGGAACAAACAAAATTGCGGCGAAATCCATACTGTATGTTAGTACTAATAATATATATATGTACTTTGGTTTAAACTATGTAGCCATTTGTCTTCAAGGCACTTGAATACGTGACTCCTATTATCTCTTGCAAACAAACACTGTAGAAATGAGGTTGAATTTAACTAAAACATAACATGAATTACACACAAAGCCTTATATAGATAAACAGAAACATTATAGTTAGGCGAATAAGGTATGGATGGGACGTAGAGTTCGGTATTAAAATGAAATTAATTGTGAAATCATCACTGAGCGAGCGAAGCGAGCGAATGTTTCAGAGTTAGATTGGAGAGTTAAATTTGTTTCTCTGTATAATATACAATTAGGATGGGTTTATTTCACTTCAGAAAAAAAACATGTATACACGTATTATAAAACCGTTAAGGCCTTAAGATAGGTCAAATGACAATATTCAATTCAAATTATTGAAAGACTGTGTAAAACTGTCACTATGGAAAAAAATATATAATATACTTAAAGTATTAAAAAAGCGATTACATTAAATACAATTTTAAAAGTATTACCACTTTTGATGTAAAGCAATATACTGAAGACCCTGTATTTGGCATCAATTGCAAAATTTCTCGAAAACAAATAGTTACTTAATGTTGAATGAAACCAACACACAAAAATCGGTGACTTTAAGACCTGTCATTTTAATTGAACACATTTTTTTAAGCTTATTTGAAAGTATAGAAATGTAATAAAAACATGTAAAAATCGAGAATTAGGCGTTCGGTTTTAGCTTAACAGCCGCGTTGAAGCCCGCATTGATTTGAACTTAAAAAGAATAGAAGAGACGTTCGATATTATTTTAACAAATATCAACCTGTGCTCGGATTGAGGCATCGTAAATTCTTAACTGGAGCTTTTTCTCATTGTAGGTACTGTATTTTTTTTCCAAGAGACCTATATATAGTAAATCCGCAAAAAAATTTGGACACTTCAACATTCAACGTACCTACACGAAACATGACTGACCCGGTGGTCCAGTGGTAATATTCTGCCTGTTTTCTGCGTATTGTGCCAAGTTAAGTTCTCGAGTGGCGACCGCGCACCGGAAAACGAAGCGTAGGCAACCTGTCGTCGTGGGAATTCTTAGGGGAGGCCTACGTCGAGCAGTGGATGTCCTTCGGTTGATGGGGCGTATGTTCGATCCCTACCCTACCAGGTTCGTGTGTTTAACGGGTTTGTTTGCACAGAGCAAACAAACCCGTCTGTGTGTGTATTTAAACGTATAAGGTATGTATGTATATCACTCTCTGGTTCCCATAGTAGATACAGGCAAAGTATATATATTAGTACTAACATACAGTATAGACACTCCCTGCCGCTCTCTAGATTGCGATCTCACCCCCTCGTCACCCAGATTGATACAGATTGGTTACAGTTTGGTTGTCGAACGTATAGGATTTCGCCGCCATTTTCAAGCGACTTCCAAAAAGGAGGAGGTTCTCAATTCGTCTGTTTTTTTTTATGTTTGTTACCTCATAACTTTGGGCTGGGTGAACCGATTTTTATGATTCCTTTTTTATTAGAAAGCTAGTGCTTTCCGTGTGGTCCCATTTAAATTTTATCAAAATCGGTGCAGTACTTTTTTAGAAAATTAACAAAAACCAAAAATAATGATGCAAAAATGATGTAAAAAAGTTGTTCCGATGGAAGTCGGTTTTTTAACGTGTTTAGCGTTTTCAATTATGTTTGTTTGTTCCGTCATTCCTTTTTTGAAATGTCATTTCTGACCCGTTGCGTTGTATGAAGTGTCCAGGGTGTGGTACAGGAAATCCTAGTTTGGGGCCAGATGACCTTGTTGATTTGTCTCTGAATAAAATATTTTTGTACACCGATTATCTGCAATTTGACCAATTTTGTATGAAGAATCCAAAGTCTCCATACTTTTTTTTAGAACTGATTAAATGGTCCCTTAAGGAAAGTTGTTCAGTAAGATGAGTAAAACCCCGGATTAACGAATCTCACACCTATTTTTACAAGCTTTTATTTAGTTTCACCTGTCCCGGTTTGCGTAATGAGATATTGCAAGTTAAATTTGACCCAATTCCCGGTTTCCGATATTGAGATGAAATTTTGCATGCATATGTATATCGCGTGACAATGCAAAATTAAAAGCTTGAACGGGCCACAAATGACATCAAAAAAAAAACGAATGACGGAATAAACAAAATGGCGAAATCCTATACGTTCTACAACCAAACTGTAACCAATCTGAATCAATCTGGGAGACTCCTAATTTAGAGAGCGGCAGGGAGTGTCCATACTGTATGTTAGTACTAATATATATACTTTGGCGTGACAGTGCAATATTAAAAGCCTGTACCGTTTTCGAAAATTTAACTCCCGTATGCAGACTAAACAGGTAACGCTGTTATTCGTTCTTGTTTTATTCGACCTTTGTCATTCCATCTATATGTTCCATTACGCATGCGCTGACGTGTGTTTTAAAACCCAAATTACATCAATCATTTAACATTTCCATCCTACGATATTTTTATTACAAACTAGCTGTCCCGGCGAACTACGTACCGCCTTACATTACAGTACACTGCCCTACCCTACCCTACCCTACACTACACTACACTACACTACCCTACCCTACATAAGAACCTTCTCCTGACAATAACGAACTCGAGAAAAAAAGAATTAGCGAAATCGGTCCAGCCGTTCTCGAGTTATGCGCTTACCAACACATTTTGCGATTCATTTTTATATTATAGATAAATTAAAATAAAATATCTTGCTGCTTTCTTTAAAGACCCATCTTGGGTAAGTTAAATTATTTTGTGTAAATTATCATATGTGTAAATAAATACCTTTTTTAATTTCTTTGTACTTTTTTTAGGTCTTTTATCTCAAAATTAAATTCTGTGAGCACATACGGCATTTTGTTTAAAACCCACTCCTTAACGTCACCTACTCGTTCCGTCGTGCTACAGGTAGCTCTGTATCTTACTTTATAAGGAATCAAGATACGTGCAAAACCTTCCGCTTAAACTCATGTCCATTGCATAAAACTTAAACGTGCAGTTTGCATAATTTATGCCACGATAACGCGCCAAGTGGATAATGATAGAATTGTCAACATTTTGCGCGGCAGGCAGTATAGACGAAAGCGAGAGTTACCGTGCCTCAATTTCATAAAATCTTAGGATTACTATCTAGGAGATGCTATGAAAAACTCTATGGTCGTATAAGAGCATCGGTGGCGTAATGGCAAGGGCCGCTACCTCCTGTCCGGGAGGTCGTGGTTCGATCCTGCCACGTACCAATGTGTTTTCGAATTTCGATTTCATATGTACGTTTATCCGACGCTCTTATACGGTGAAGGAAAACATCGTGAGGAAACCTGCATACGCCTGCGAAGAAACTCGAAGGTTGTGTGTGAAGTCGACCAACCCGCACTGGGCCCGCGTGGTCGACTGAGGCCCGATCGCCCTAATTCAGGGTAGGCTCGAGGGTGGTATGGATTGGATGGTAATATGTTTGAAAAAACTTAGAAGCGTTTGTGTAACTGTTGCTTGATTCTCCATACATCATCATATCAGCCGAAAGACGGTCCACCGCTGGACAAGAGCGAATATGTTACACATAAGATCATTTTATCTGTGGTCTTGGATTATGCTTGATGTGTACAACAACTTGTTTAAGAATTGTAAAATCAAAGAGTTTGAGTTTGTCTTGCTTATAGCTTAGTGAACGGATGGAAACAGATGACCTTTGGGGCATGCCCTCTCGTATATCTACCAGATACGCTAAACTACCAGGTTTATGATAGGTATAGCGTCTCCACTGACCGACAGCTAGGTCATATAGTGAGGGCCGCTATTCCTGCCGCACCGCAAGGCAAAGGCAAGGACTAGTTGCGGTAGGTCTTGCCGCCGAGACGCTTGTCCTGGTACTCTGCACGGCGAGTGGCTCGTGGAACCACTACCTACTGTCCAGGTAGGTCCCGGAGCTGTGGGAACGCTCACCTCCCGCAGCTTTCAATGCTGGCGGTTCGATCCCCGCTCGGGACGCCAGAGAAGCTGGCTCCCACATCACCGGTATGGTACCGGAGCTGTTGGTGCGCTCACTTCCCGGCGCTTATCGCACCTGTCCAGACTTACTCCTACGCGGCTGGATCGGCCGGAGCAGTATTAGCTTAGCTCTACTTGCTATCCAGGCAAGTGCCGGAGATGCTTTGTTTACTGACCTTTGGGGCAGTTAAGTTCTCAAGTGGCGAACGTGCACCGGAAGACGTAGGTTGGAAGGCCTCCCACTCGGTGGACCGACGACCTGGTAGAGGTCGAGGAAAGACGCTGGATGCGGGCAGCGCAGAATTGGTCTTTGTGGAAATCGTTGGAGGAGGCTTTTAGCCAACATATAATATACATAATAGCATAGAAGGTCGAAGGAGTTTTTAAAATTATAAGTAATGAATGAGTCCCTTACCTTTTTATTAGTAAGTTAGCTTCGCTTTGTCTGTGTAGTTCCAGCTTTGTAGCATAATTTACGATATTAGCATTCGCTCTGCGCCGGCGCCGGCCTGTTGGGGCCGATTATATGGAAGTAAGCATTAAAACATTTACATCGGCTTGTTTCGGCCTTTATCGGGAATTTGCCATGGTTTTATTGAGTAATCAACGGCTTCCCTGCAATTTAGATGAAACGTGCTAACTACCACTCTTTACAGATTTATTTACTTGTTTTTGCGTGTTCTTGGCAAGAAACTCCTTGCCTCCTCCTTGCCTGCGTCTGTGTTTCCCGACCCCTCAATTTGGGGAACTTCAAGGCGAGAGTGAATAGGCATTATTTAAGTTTGCGTGTACCATCCTCGACTACATCGTCACTTACCATCTGGTGAGATATAGTCAAACGACCTCAAAAAAAAAGCAAATAAAAAGCAAATAATGTCGCGGCCGTTATGTAGAACTCGCCGGTTTACAAAACGCTGCTTTACAAAAACGGCGGATTTTGCGCCACTTTGTAAACTAGGTACTTTTTAAAAAAAAATTAGTGCGTTTGGCTGTACCTCACCTGACGGTAAGTGCCGATGCAGCCGAGGATGTAACACGCTAGCTCAAATAGTGCCTATTCACTGTCGTCTTGAAGATTCTTAAATTATACGAATCGGGGAATACAGACGCCGGCAGGGAATTTCACTCCTTAGCCGTTCGCATGATGAAGGAAGAAGAAAAACGCTTCGTGCGTACTAAGTTAAAAACTTCGAATAAAACCGGTGATTTCTTCTTCCGCAAAGCATTCTGCTACCGAAGGGGGGAGGACTCTTTTACTGCATAATCAATAAAACCTGACTGAAGCTAGTATCGCTCGCTTATTTAATTTTTTTTACTCAGTAGTTCTTACACAAAGCGGCACCTTCTACAATGCGGCGTACTTTATTTCAGCCGAATTGCAATCCGGTTGAATGTGATGTCTCCGCATTACAAAACGCCGCCGTTTTACAATACGGCGTTATTTAGCGCGCTGTTTTATAATATAATAGTTATTTTTGCCACTGCCAAGTAATGGTAACACGAGTGCTAGTTCACTCGTGGCACAATACACAGCACGAGTGTTACAATGGCTAATTGCGTGCAGTGGCATACAATACTTTTTCTACGACCATGAAATAGATAGAATACATTGAAATTTTGTCATTATCATAATATATTGAATTTTTGAAGCATACTCGTAAGCCATAAAAATATTTAAAAAGTTTCATTGTAGTACAGTTGTCTCGTTTTTAAATGATCATTGTAAAACGGCTTGTAGGAATGAATAATTTTGTGATATGATTTGAGGTTATGTATTAAGCAAATTACCAAATGGAAGTAGAAAAAACAATATGTCGTAGTTTTATGTATGCGGATAACTAGTTGGTCGTAGGTACATCTGCAAATAACATAGGTGCCTGCCTTGTAAATAATCACTAACTACGAGTAGTTCGTGGCACTCGCTAGACTAAGCCTTGTAGAATTCTAATTAAAAAGCTTGAATTAGTAAGTATTTGAGTAACAATCGACTCGAGCGCCGTGGTTAAAATTTAATTAGCGAAAATCGGTTTATATGAAACAGCTGTATCATTAGGCCACACCCTGGACACTTCGTACAACGGGCCAGAAATGACATTTCAAAAAGGAATGACGGAACAAACAAAATGGCGGCGAAATCCTATACGTTCGACAACCAAACTGTATCCAATCTGTATCAATATGTGTGACGAGGGGGTGAGGTCGCAATCTAGAGAGCGGCAGGGTCCAGGGAGTGTTCATACTGTATGTTAGTACTAATATAATACGGTACCTTGTGACCGTGGCGCAGGGTCAGAGAGTTCATTTGATCGAATACTTTGCGGAACTAGTCACGCGGGGAGTGAGGAAGTGCTAAATGCGCTACGCTCGAATATCCTGGCCTTAAAAATCAATTTGCGAAAACTGGTTTTTATGAAACAGCTGTGTCACAAAGCGCTACAGTAAAATCATTTATTTTATAACCTACTTACTTCCTCCCCATCTCTTTCATGATCTTGTACTAAATTAACTTTCTCATTTATTCCTTTGATCGACTTAACAATGTGACAGACCAGACAAGAATCGCATTCCCAGACGTCTGTTAAGTATCCATGATATAATATGTAGGTACTGTCTGTCAAGTATTTTTGAAACTCTGTGACCAGACGAGATAGCCTCCGGTCTCTTTCCAGCCAGTCTTATTACTGGACCAAGGAGAATATAATCACTTGGTGTACCGCCCCCGAATGAAAGGCATGAAAAAATAAATATGTATAATAAAAGAAATCGGTGGATATAATGGTCAAGTGTGTATCGCGTCGTAAAGTGTAGGGGCGCAGGCGCACTATAAAACTATTATTGCGTGTTGATTCGCTTTATCATCATTTTCCATCAGTTAAGACCGCACTCAGAACGCAAACGCACAATAACAAAGGAATTCCTCATAATAAGTTATTATTTTTAAGATATTACTGTTATTTAGGAGACAAATTTTATTGGATAAAACTGGGGTGAGGATTCTAAAAGAAGCTTCACTCACTTTAACCTATTTTTTTATATTTGCATGTGATTTGTTATCTTTTTCCTACCTCAGAAAAAGCATTTTTTTAAATATATTTTTCAAGCAATTTTAATCGTTTTAACGATCAGTAGGGTAATCTGGCTTAAAACGAACTTTACCTAAAACCAATACCACACCCTGAACACTTCATACAACGGGCCAGAAATGACATTTCAAAAAATTAATGACGGAACAAACAAAATGGCGGCGAAATCCTTTACGCTCGATAACCAAACTTTAACCAATCTGAATCAATCTGGGTGACGATTGGGGTGAGTTCGGAATCTAGAGAGCGGCAGGGAGTGTCCATACTGTATGTTAGTATGTACTAATATATATATATATATATAGCCAATATAGTCCAACATCATCAGTATAGGCTTTAATAACCAACGGAACCCTCCGGTAAACCAATTCGTTCAGAAACTACATAATCGTATAACGATTGTACAATACAGGACCGTATAAAAACTCGTTTCGGTCCGGTGAAGGGTCTTGATTGGATGATTGACGTTGATCGTTGACCATATTGGGAAAAAAATCACCCTTAATATTATGCTACTTAATAACACGCTCTCCGTTTTGTAAACAATATCGTAATTTATTATTATTGTATAACAAGACCTTATTTAGACGATAAGGATACAGTTATTTAAGATTCTTGTAAAGTAAAAATTTTACGTACTTTATTGCACGCCAAAAACAATACAGGACTTATAATTTGTAGTATAAATAGAGTACAAAGGCGGCCTTATCGCTTTAAGCGATTTCTACCAGGCAACTTATTAGGGATTGAAAGACAGGTAAACTAGTACAGGACGGCAGCAAATTCAACTTTTAAATGATCCAGCTTATTACTATAACTAATAGAAGTCATATAAATAAAAGTAAAAAAAAAACAAGTTACTGTTAGTTCCTCACTGTATTGCTATTTGTGTTTGAAATACAGAATTATAATCATAGTAAAAGGAAAGAACAGTAGGTTGTCTTCATACAATGGTGCGTATGTGTGCGCGCCCCAGTAGGCACGCACCATACGCACGCACACTACCATAAATAGGAACGGTCTATTCTATGGTCTTAAGTCTTATGTCATCATACCTACTTACTGTAGTGTGCGTAAGACATCTATTATTTTCTTTTACTATGATTATAATCTTCGTTTGTTCAACAGTCTCCCACTACTCAGTACTGACATAGTCATCATATCAGCCGAAGGAAGTCCACTGCTGGACATAGGCCTCCCCCAAGGATCTCCACGACGACCGGGGATGCGCTGCCCGCATCCAGCGGCTTCCCGCGACCTGACACACTAAAAAGTAAAAGACATAGTAAAAGGAAAGAATAGTAGGTTGTCTTCATAGAATGGTACATCGCGCGGTTTGTATGTGTGCGCGCTCCAGTAGGCACGCACCATACGCACGCACACTACAATAATAAAGGAATGGTCTGTGGTCTTATGTCATTTAAAATTAAACCCATCTAGACTCTGACCTTTCTTTAAAGAGTATATTTTTTGAGTAAGCTTTACAATGTTTGTTTCCACATGCAAATCGTTCCAGCCAAGTTGATGGATTGCCTTAAGGGAAACCAATTATCCATCACAACACTGGACTGGTTTACCCACTCGTAAATCGTCTGACAATTAATATTCTTGCTCTTAAAAATACATAATATTCTTTTACGCCTCGAGTATAGCGGACCTTAACAAGGGCAACTGAAGTTCTTTCCATGTCCCACTTATGTTTCTTGGTAGCGATTTGTATTAAACGCCTTCTCATTTCGCATTTCATTAATGGTAAGACCCGGTCGTTTTGTTTCTTTGAATGAATGGAATTTGAAAGATGTACAGTGGTAGATATTGCAGGAAAGAACAGATGGCCATTGGGGTAGTAAAGTTCCCGAGTGGCGACCACGCACGCGAAAACATAGCTTAAACAGGCCTCCCACTCGGTGGACCGATGACCTTGTGAAGGACGCGGGAAGCCGCTGTATGCGGGCAGCGCAGAACCGGTCGTCGTGGAAATCCTTGGGGGAAGCCTTTGTGCAGCAGTGGACGTCCTTGGGCTGATATGATAATGATGATGATTGCAGGAAAGAATATTCTGGTTATCTAAGGTTTTTAATAAGAAACTTCTCATATCATATTCCATTTATGGCTAGACCTGGCGATTACGAGTACACGTAAGAAAAACGTACATTGTGGCATGCACACGACAAGAAAGTAAAAGTGCCGATAATTTCGGATAATCATCACGATAATTATCAAAGAAAAGAATAATCTTGATAATTCCGAACCCTGACTAACATGGAATGCTTCCTATGCCAATGCCAGTAACCTCGCTGGCCTTCTCGCTCCAACCACCGAAACACGCCAAGCTACTTGGCGAAAGGTCTAGCTAGACTCTAGAGCAAGTAATAGCACAGATGAGATACTAGTTACATGTAGTTGTAGGTGTAGTTGATTTCAAATACGATGGCGGGATAGCACTTGAGACCTAGCCTATTATTATATCAGCTCATATACGTCCCCATCGAGGGGCTCGAGCCTACCCTGAAATCAGGGCGATCAGGACTTAGTCGACCACGCGGGCCCAGTGCGGGTTGGTCGACTTCACACACAACCTTTGAGTTTCATCGTAGGCGTGTGCAGGTTTCCTCACGATGTTTTCCTTCACCGTTAAAGCAATCGGTAAGTATATGTACGTAAGTTTTTAAAAACTCATTGGTACATTGGCTGTCCAGATTTGAACCCGGTACCTCTGGTTAGAAGGACCGAGTAGTTATAGGTTGAGCCACCGACGCTTTTTAGCCACCGACGCTTTTTTTAGCCACAGACCTAGCCTATTGTTGTATAATTATTTTATTACTTTAACACTCGAAGTCAAGCATCTGTTGTTTATGTTAACCGCCTCCGTGGCGTAATGGTTAGTCCATTCGCTTCACACCAGGAGGTCGCGGGCTCGATTCCCGGTGGGATCAATATGTAAGACTCGGTTTGGTTGGTGGTAGGGCATTTTCTAAGCCCGCCTGGCTAGCTACCACCATCTTATCTAAGTCTTGTCGCCAAACATCAGTGATAACAGCATTTATGTGTTCCGGCTTGAAGATAAGATAGCCAGTTTCCCGATTGCGTTGAGGAATCTTGATAAGCCCGCTTCTATCTTCGGCATCATCGTCACTTACCATCAGGTGAGATGATGCCAAAGGCTTAACAATTGTGTATTAAAAAAAATCACTGATCAACTATACAGGATCGATGCACTTTGGTACTTGAAAAAATAATACAGAATGATTTTTTTTAAGGTTACACTATATTTTTCTAGTATTTACAATTCTATTCGTAAAGCGTAAGCGTCGGTGGCTCAACCGGTAACGACTCGGTCCATCTAACCAGAGGTACCGGGTTCAAATCTGGACGGCCAATGTACCAATGAGTTTTTCAAAAACTTACGTACATACTTACCGATTGCTTTAACGGTGAAGGAAAACATCGTGAGGAAACCTGCACACGCCTGCGAAGAAACTCGAAGGTTGTGTGTGTAGTCGACCAACCCGCACTGGGCCCGCGTGGTCGACTAAGGCCTAATCGCCCTGATTCAGGGTAGGCTCGAGCCCCTCGGTGGGGACGTATATGAGCTGATATAATAATAATTTACAATTAATTGCCTGTGCAACAAACTAAATCTTATGTTAAATCACGATATCTAAGCTGCTATTTACAATTTTATATGCTACAAACTAAACCTTATGTTTAATTACTATCTAAGCTGCTATTTACATTTTTCTATGCTGCAAACTACACCTTATGTTTAATCACTATCAAGCTCATCTTGTACCAAAGGATCAAAACTAGTTTGCCGCCTCAATAACACTACGCTAGAAAAAGGTCTTTCCAGGTATCGATTGTTAATACCACTCCTTTTGTTATCGCCTAAAGACCGTCTTAAGTGCTATCCCGCCATAGTATTTAAAATGAACTATAGTAGTAACTTTCCAGGACGTACCTTGCGTAATAAATCCTACTATTACCTAACTTAGCAAATATACCTAAGTGATCGTTTACCAGACGTCAGGATTTGTCCTGACATGTCAGGAATTTCAGGCACCTGTCAGGATTCCGACCGGACTTTGAAATGCCAGGATTATTTTAGTGTTTTTGGGTCTTCATCAAGGTACTGTTGCAGCACAGATTACTAAATAGTTACGTTGCAGCCCATGGACTTAAATGAATAGTGATTTTTCACTGTTTGGAGAGTATAAGAGTAGCCTCAATGGCAGATTGTGAGTCGACGAATGACCGGTCGGCACTCATAATAAATATCTATAAGTGGTATTTTATTACTATGACTGTGCGTTATCAAACCGCGCGCGCGCCCGTTACAGCAAAATTTCAGGACTTTTTGATGAAAAGGCTTTTTGTCAGGACTTTTCAATTTAAAATATGGTAACTCTAGTTGCAGGAAGCATCATCCCTACTAATATTATAAATGTGAAAGTAACTCTGTCTGTCTGTTACGCTTTCCCGCAAAAACTACTGAACGGATTTGGCTGAAATTTTGTAGGTAGACAGATTAGGACCTGGCTTAAGACATAGGCTACTTTTTACCACGATCGCGAGCCGCTTGCGGCTCGCGCACTGCGCACCCTCGAAAAGTCCTAGAAACGTGGTCCACGCGGGTGAAGCCGCGGGAAACAGCTAGTAGCATATAAATCCGCAATCCGCATAAATCACGCTCCAGCCGTTATTACGTTCTATATACTATCTGAGACCTTCTCTTTATTGGCAACTGGATGTCAAACAGAAATAGATTTTCTTTTTGGGCAACTTGTTGCGTAACAGGATCATTACTTCTTTTTTAACAACTGGTTGCGAAACTTGATCACCAAAGAGCGCTAAATTACAGAATAACGGTGTGTTCAACTAATATAGGGTTATTACGCTGGATCGCGGCCCTGCGTTGTTTCGCGGCCTTTTAGAGGACTAACCAGATAAATAGGGCAATAATAAGAATTCTATCTCACCCTACCCAACGTGCCGTGGCATTTAAAAAAGTAGGATAGTTGCAGAATCCAACGCCTATTCAAATTAACCAGTTTTTAAACCTGCAGTTCCGCTTAATGGACAACTCACGTGCCCCGCGTTGTTTTCACTTAGAGCCCACGTGGCCGGCTACGACAACACAAGTTGCGCGCGGGGAAGGTCGCCTGGACGCAACGTGCTTGCCAGGCAACACACATTGCCCAACCTCCTGCAACTAACCACATACCACTACGAGTCCATGTCGGGGGCCCGACAAGCCAGAGTGCCGAAGGCGATAGATCCAACGGCAGGCAAGCGGTGGGCTACCCCCGACCCCGTAGTACCCTGATCCAAACAGCCGGACTCGTAGTTCCGGCTGCGACCTCCACCTAGCCGGGTAGCTCTAGGCAGAGGGAGGACAATATATATATTTAAATTATAGTGAAAAGTGTACGAAAACGTCCAAAGTATGTAATACTCGTAAGTCAATATTGTATGTAAAACTGGCGGCCGCCAACTGACCTAGGGTGGCCGCGAACCGAAAAAAGTGGCCGTCAACCGGCATTTTGAGTAAGTTTCAGGTAATTATTTATTTATAAATAAACTGTTACAGTATTCTTTAAATACTTATTTCCAAAAATAACTTGATTATATCTGCTACGCCTACAGACACAATCTTATCTGGAATTTTGGACAATTCATACAAATTTCAAGGAGCAAAGTTGGGAAGGTGACTAAAGGCCGCCAACCGGCGCAATTACCCTATTTTACAAGCTTTTATTTAACTTGCAATGTATCATGTTTGTTCGGGTGGAATCTTGCAACTCAATTTTGAAGCAGATATCTTCAACCGATTGAGCTGAAATTTTGTATATACGTTCCGTTTGGATGACAATGCATGGTTAATTGTGTGACGTCATTCTAAATCTAATATGGCGGCACACCTAAGATGGCGGAATAGTTATTTTTAATTCACTCCTACAATATGGATATCAAATGAAAGGGTTTGCTGAGAAGAATACGAAATAATTAAAATTATTTTCAAATTAAAGCTTGTAAAGTAAAGTAGTAAAGTTCTCGAGTGACGACCGCGCACCGGAAAACGTAGCGTAGGCAGGCCTCCCACGCGGTGGACCGACGACCTGGTGAAGATCGCGGGAAGCCGATGGATGCGGGCAGCGCAGGACCGGTCGTCGTGGAAATCCTTGGGGGAGGCCTTTGTCCAGCAGTGGACGATTTCCGGCTGATATGATGATGATGATGAAAGCTTGTACCTAAAAGTTTTTAGGTTTGTCGAAAATTATTTTAACATAAATGGAGAGGAAACTCTCAGATAGCCTTTTTAATTGCAAACCGAACTGAGATAAATTTTTATTTTGTTACATTTTCAAAAGTAGGTACTTAGCGATTGCTTTAACGGTGAAGGAAAACATTCACGATGATGTCGATGATGTTTCCAGATGTTTATGAAGGTCGCGTTGCACACGTCCGTAGGTGTAAATCTAAATGCCCTTCACGTGATGGTGATGCTAAGTGCAACACCAGGCAACCGCCGTCGTCTATCCCTTGGATAGCACGGTCAATTGTGTTGTGCCACACGGTAAGAAAGAGAGAGAGAATACGTGTGCAAATTTTGGATTTAATCCGACAAAATTACTTTCATCATATCAGCTCATATGCGTCCCCACCGAGGGGCTCGAGCCTACCGTGAATTAGGGCGAACGGCCATACGGCATTACGGGCCATAATCTACCGCGCGGACCCAGTGCGGGTTGGTCGACTTCACACACAACCTGCGAGTTTCTCCGCAGGCGTGTGCAGGTTTCCTCACGATGTTTTCCTTCACCGTAAGAGTATCGGATAAACATACATAAATTGAAATCACATTGGTACGTGGCAGGATTTGAACCACGAACTCCAGGACAGGAGGCAGTAGCCCTAGCCGTTACGCCACTGACGCTCGACCGAAAATTACTTAGATACATTTACAGAGGTGAAGCTAATAAAAGCTTGTTAAATAATTGAAAACTCCAAACACGAAAACCGACTTCCATCGCAACAAGTTAGTACAATTTTGCATTATCATTTTTGGTTTTTGTTAATTTTCTAATAAAGTACTACACCGATTTTGATAAAACTTATATGGGACCAATTCGGTAGCATCGAATAAAAAAAGATACATGAAATTCGGTTCACAATCTGCGAACATATCGCGTGACAAACATACCGTCGAATTGAGAAGCTGCTCCTTTTTTGGAAGTTTGGTTGAAAAGTAGGATTTGAAATATTTAAACTTTAATTTTTTTATTTTTTTTTTATTCACAATTGGTAAGCCCTTGGCATCATCTCACCTGATGGTAAGTGACGATGTTGCCGAAGATGGAAGCGGGCTTACCAAGATTCCCCAACGCAATGGGGAACTGGCTATCTTATCTTCATACCGGAACACACCAATGATATCAACATTGATATTTGGCGGCAAGACTTAGATAAGATGGTGGTAGCTAGCCAGGCGGGCTTAGAAAATGCCCTACCACCAACCAAACCGAGTCTTACAATTGACCCCGCCGGGAATCGAACCCGCGACCTCCTTTGTAAAGCCAGTGAACTTTGCCTCTGAGCTACGGAGGTGGTTAATTGTAAAAAATAATTTGTAATTTTGAATTATTTCAGATTTGCAAACCGAACATCGACTGTGACTTGCCCGAGAACAAGTGGCGGTACATTGAGCAGTTCGAGTGCCTCGGCAACGACACCAAACTGTTGAAGGAAGTGCGGCTTTCCTTCCCCAGTGGACACTCCTCCTTTTCCACATATAGCATGCTATATTTTGCTGTAAGTACCAATTTTCTGACCACCAACCACGGACAGTCGCCATCAGATATATCGTAGCGGTCGAGGTGTTCAGGTTCACATATATCTGAGCAGTGTTGAATTTCAATAAACTATGTACACTTAAGGTTTTTTTTAATTAAAAATTTGAGTGCGTTTGATTGCAACTCACCTGATGGTAAGTGATGATGCAGTCGAGGATGGTACACGCAGACTCAAATAATGCCTATTATATATTGCTAATAATATCTGAACATCTTATTTGTCATAAATATCTGAGCAGCAGATTTTTCAATATGTTCTTCATACACAATGACGTAAGGTACTTTTTCCTAAAATGCTACATATTGAAAAATCTGCTGGTAAGTTATCAGATATTTATTACAAATTAGATGTTCAGATATTAACATCAACTTCTAGTGTATTTACTTAATTGAAATTCAACGATGCTCAGAAATATTCGCCCCCTGTGATATATGATGGCGACTGTACCAATCACGTAAAATTACTTACCAATGTGTTTTCGAATTTCCATTTCATATGTACGTTTATCTAATGCACTTACGGTGAAGGAAAACATCGTCAGCAGACCTGCACGCGCCTGCGAAGAAACTCTAAGGTGTTTGTGAAGTGACCAACCTGTACTGGGCGCGCGGTCGACTAAAGCCCGATCGCCTTAATTCAGGGTAGGCTCGAGCCTCTCCGTGGGAACTTATATGAGCTGATATGATGATGGATTCTTCTGATACCGAAGAGCTGCATAAAGGTGTCTCAAAAGTTAAGTTTGTATTTTGCACACTGTACGAACGATGTCAAGGGCTTACCAAATGTGAATTTAAAACAACGTAACTAACCTGGTAAAGATCGCGAGCCAATCGATGCGGGCAGCGCAGGACCGGTCGTCGTGGAAATTCTTGGGGGAGGCCTTTGTCCAGCAGTGGACGTTTTTACGGCTGATATGATGATCATGACGAACTATCCGCAGCAGCACGAAGAGTATGACTAGGAAGCCGCGCGTACACGACACGCACGCTGCAACCCTAAAAAAAGTTTTCTAACAAATAATTGACAACCCTAAACACGTTAAAAACCAACTTCAATCGCAAATTTACAATTTTGCTACTTTTGTTTGTTTTTGTTAATTTTCTAAAAAGTATTAACCGATTTTGATAAACTTTATGAGATACAACCTGAAGGCATACCCTTACGCATAAAAAAAGAATCATGAAAATCGGTTCACAATCAGCGAAGATATCAAGTAACAAACACGTCGAATTGAGAACCTTCACTTTTCAACCGACTTCCAGAAAGGAGGAAGTTCTCAATTCGACTAGATGTTTTTTTTATGTGTGTTACCTCAGAACTTTTGACTGGGTGAACCGATTTTTATGACTCTTTTTTTTATTTGAAAGCTAGTGCTTCCCGCGTGGTCTAATAAAAAAATTATCAAAATCGGTGTAGTACTTTATTAGAAAATTAACAAAAACCAAAAATAATAATGCAAAAATTTAATAAGTTGTTGCGATGGAAGTCGGTTTTTTAACGTGTTTAGCGTTTTTAGTTATTTGTAATTTAGTTCCTTAGAACGAAGCTTGCTATCGTCATACTCTTGTGCAGGGATTAGTTGCGTCCGCACAGTGAGCAAAACAAATATAAACCTACTTTTGAGACGAGGCTTCTGGACTTTTTTTGTACTTCCTTAGTACCTCACAGCACGTTTAAAAGGCATTGCATATTAACACTTAAGTTACGAAGTAACTTGTATGTATCTCATCTGTGACCTAACGAAATATTTTGTACAAAATCAATGTCAAATGTGCAGGGTTCCAAATTCAGTTCTTATGAACCCCACTTAAACAAAAAAAAACTATTTCGAGGATTAGCTTCTGCGGTTATTTTCCAGTTATACAATTTCAGGCGTCGGTGGCTCAACCGGTAACGACTCGGTCCATCTAACCAGAGGTACCGGGTTCAAATCTGGACGGCCAATGTACCAATGAGTTTTTCAAAAACTTACGTACATACTTACCGATTGCTTTAACGGTGAAGGAAAACATCGTGAGGAAACCTGCACACGCCTGCGAAGAAACTCGAAGGTTGTGTGTGAAGTCGACCAACCCGCACTGGGCCCGCGTGGTCGACTAAGGCCTAATCGCCCTGATTCAGGGTAGGCTCGAGCCCCTCGGTGGGGACGTATATGAGCTGTAATGATGATGATACAATTTCAAGAAATTTGAGTGATTTGGTATATTTTGTAAAAAATGTGATTTGCCTACGATGACGACATATGGCATTATACGATGAAGTCCATGCATGTTCGATTAAAAAAAAGTACAATTAAGGTTTATATACTCATTGTTTGAGGGGTTCTCCCTTGTGTGAAATTGAATGAAATTTATTTTTACAAGGCGAAGCGCGGATATTCAGGCATTTGTATCATAAGCCACTGATGACGTACTTCCGGTACAGCATTTTCGTGTTCAAAACTAGACGGTTAAAATTAAAATCCCTTAAACAAGTTTCTCAAAATATTCTATAAGTACTAGCTTTTTCCAGCGGCTTTGTTAACGTGAACATAGTTTCTATGACAAGTAACTAGTATCTCATCTGTTCTATGACTGTCTTCGAGGGTGCGCAGTGCGAGAGCCGTATGCGAATCGCGAGCGTGTGAAAAAGTAGCCTATATGTTAATCCAGGTCCTAATCTGTCTACCTACCAAATTTCATCCAGATCCGTTTATCTGTTGTAGCGTGAAAGAGTAACAAATCTCCATGCTTTCGCGTTTATAATATCCTACTAATATTATAAACGCGAAAGTTTATATGTATGTATGTTTGTTACTCTTCCACGCCACAACAGATAAACGGATCTAGATGAAATTTTTATAGGTAGACACATTAGGACCTGGATTAACATACAGGCTACATTTGTTCACGCTCGCGAGCCGCTTGCAGCTCGCGCTCTACGCACCCTCGGAGACAGTCACTGAAACTATGTTCACGCGAACGAAGCCGCTTACAAAATCTTGTTATTCTATATATTCTATCTATATTTTCAGAGAAACAACATTAAGTGATAAAAATACTCAATGCCAAGTCGTAAGATAACTTCACGTAGTCCTTACATATTTTAATTCACCTCGATATCTGAATCTGAAATGGCTCAAGAACAAAACCTGAAATTACTTGAAATTATAGTTGAAGTCACCGACAGTCTGTAATTGACGGTTATTTACTTAATCACGAGCAAAGTTACAACGGTAATTTTTATTAAACACTGGAAGTTACTTCACAAGGTTTATTGCATAACCTTAAAGTTAAGGAAAACAAGGTCGAGATTTCAACGTTGATCCATTCTTGATCTTTATGAATGACATATGATTTTCAGTTGTGAGTTTCCTAGTTTAAAAACCTCCATTTAAAGAATTCAACTAATAGCAAATAAATAACGGTGAAAATTTCTATTCGGCAGGGCATTTGGTAACGAACGTAACAAGGATAGTTCAAATTCTAAATTATTTATTTTAAATAGGTGATTATTATTACATACACTTTAAAATAGTCAAAAAAAACTTAATTTATATTACAAATGTTGTCATGATTCAAATTACAGTCTCAGGTTATGGTATTTGCTGGAGGATCAATATAATGTCTATAATAAATATTGTCATGATTCAGATTACAGTCTCAGGTTGTGGTATTTGCTGGAGGATCAATATAATGTATATTTCAAATATTGTCATAATTCAGATTACAGTCTCAGGTTGTGGTATTTGCTGAAGGATCAATATAATGTCTATTATAAATATTGTCATGATTGAGATTACAGTCTCAGGTTGTGGTATTTGCTGGAGGATCAATATAATGTCTATTACAAATACTGTGATGATTCAGATTACAGTCTCAGGTTTTCTGGAGAATCAATATAATGTCTAGCCAGATCCCCATTGCGTTGGGGGATCTTGGTAAGACCGCTTCCATCTTCGGCATCATCGTCACTTATCATCAGGTGAGATGATTTCAAGGGCTTATCAATTGTGAATTAAAGAAAAAAATGATAGTATTTGTAAATATCTGGTTCCCAAAGTACTTACAGGGAATAGTGATCTGTAGCCAGATAATCGTTTATGATATGTCCATGAATTATGAGTAGGTGTTCATTATTTGTTTATTTCTAATTGGTGCCATTTTTTATTTTTCCTTCGTACCTTCCAGATGTACCTCCACAAGCGCTTCACGTGGCGCGGTTCAAAGCTGCTCCGCCACGCTTTGCAGTTCGTACTCTTCATGTTTGCTTGGTACACCGTCATGTCCAGAATATCGGACTACAAACATCACTGGAGTGACGTCATGGCTGGGTTCACTATTGGACTTCTATTCGCTGTCATTATAGTGAGTATTTTTTTTAATTTTATGAAGTTAAACTGTAACCTACGAGTCGAACAACGTTATTTCATGCCCGAAATCCGAATATTTATTTGTATTTGTTTATTATGTAGCGACACCTTCAGTAACCCTTACCCAACGCAGAGAATACTGAGCTTTAACACATATAAAATGCAAAATGAGTTTTACCCAGATTCCACGGACTATGCTATTTTCACGTGATAAAAGTAGCCTATGTCTCTTCCCATGACACAGGCTACCTGCATGCCAAATTTCGTCAAACTTTGTTGAGGTGTTACCGTATAAGGATACACTCATATAGATTACATTTTTGTGGAATAAGGCAGATATAAATCTTGGCAACGTTAAATCACAAGCATATCTAGAGGAAAATTTAATGGTTGATTGTTTTGATTTGAACATACTTAGGTTATTTTTCACAAACATATAAACCTCAAAAATATACAGACACGGCAATGTTAATATTTTGTTCTCCCTATAGTAAGGACGGCATGATTCTATTTGTTGGAGATTAAAATCATTGAAAACCTTATTTATTTCATATTTATAATCATATGTGTTGTCTTTGCGAACAACAACTGAACAGTCATCGGCAAAAAGTATTACTTTATGTTTTGTTATAAGATGCAAGTCGTTAATGTATAGTAAAAACAGTAGGGGCCCTAGGATACTGCCCTGAGGTACACTATAGTTAGTCACGCGATACTCCGATCTGTACTCTTTCAGAGATTTGTTCTTGGAACAATATGATGATACCAACATACATTGTTTACGTCCATGGAAATACGGTTTGAGCCGGTTGTAACAATTTCCACGTATGCCGTATTTAATTAACTTATCTTTCATGACATACTCTATCAAACGCTTTAGACATGTCCATGAATGTCGCAGCTATAGGTGCCGTATTATCTGTCTGTACAAGTGGCTATGTCCATGAATATCGCAGCTACATGTACCGTGTTATCTCTACAAGTGGCTTTTTTTTAATAAGTTCATATACAATTATACAGCCATTGACGTAGATTTATTTTGAAACAAATGAACAAACATACATCTTTTTACATTTGTAATATTAGTAAGGATATATAAAGTATAGCGTGTTATGAGTTTCTTACATCCAGAGTTAAACCTTAGCAAACCGAAACCAGAAAGATTCTTTACTTAGTTAAATTATACACACAACCACCTTCCACAATATAAATTTATTCTCTTTTTTTGCATTCCAGTTCACATTCGTCTCAGACCTCCGCAAGGCGCCTCGAACCCGCACCTCCAACCACGAAGCCGAGCTTCACATCACCAACGGCAACGGGCGACAGCCGACCGGGTGGCAGGTAGTCTTTTAGTTACAACCACAAGCAGCGACTACACTCCTAAAACAAGTCGATCACTTTCTGCCCACATACACCATTTAACAAACAAAAAACGCAAAAGCTAAACAAAGTACTATGGAATTGACATTTGAAACTGTCAAATCTCCACTAAGTTTATTTACATTGTGCTTTGTTTTGGTTGATATAAGGCACACCCTGGACACTACAACGGGCCAGAAATGACATTTCAAAAAAGAAATGACGGAACAAACAAAATGGCGGCGAAATCCTATACGTTCGACAACCAAACTGTTACCAATATGTATCAATCTGGGCGACGAGAGGGTGAGGTCGCAATCTAGAGAGCGGCAGGGAGTGTCCATACTATATGTTAGTACTAATATATATATACTTTGTATAAGGTATAGGCATAGACGTTTTCGTCAAACGACTCGTCATAACAGGCGCCCGGGGCGCGCGCCCAGAACGCAAGCGCTCTCTTTAAAATTGTATGAATTTCTAAGCAACGAATAGAGATGAGATTGCTAGTCATTTGAATTACTTTTAGTCGTCTGTCGAAAACGACACTAACGACGAAACGATTTTTAGTTCACCAAAATCACAAAATGAGTACATATATGACGCTGCTACACTACGACGTCACGGCTAGGTATTTCAAACATTTTTAGAACAAAGTGTCGTTTTTGACAGACGACTAAAAGTAAATCAGATGACTAGCATTTGTCATGGGCCGTATAACACTACCGGACTAAAAAAATCTTTGCCTAAGCCTGTAACCTCAATGGCTTGACGGATTTTGAAGTGTGAGGTGTCGTTAGATTGTTCTTGATCTCCTAAGTGACATAGATTACGTTTTTACCCCACTGTTAAAAAAAGGGGTATTTTTTTATGAAGTCGGGTTCTTAATTTTTAACTAAATCGGTTAGGTTACTTTACATATTTTTCACCAGTGGGCCTGTCCATCGCCGCTTGAACTTAGCTTGAGCTGTGAGCCATGTTAGGACTTGTGCACAAATTACGGGAGGTTTTTTCGGCTACTTTTTGACCTCCCCCCGGTGATATTTGGTGAGGTTCTTGGCTAACCCCCTCCTCCCTCTCACAACCTCACGTATATTTTTTTCATCATCATCATATCAGCCGGAAATCATCCACTGCTGGACAGAGGCCTCCCCCAAAGATTTCCACGACGACCGGTCCTACGCTGCCCGCATCCATCGGCTTCCCGCGATCTTCACCAGGTCGTCGGTCCACCGCGTGGGAGGCCTACCTACGCTACGTTTTCCGGTGCGCGGTCGCCACTCGAGAACTTTACTGCCCCATCGGCCATCTGTTCTACCAGCTATGTGCCCTGCCCACTGCCACTTCAGTTTAGCGATTCTGTGAGCTATGTCGGTTACTTTAGTTGTCCTGCGGATCTGCTCGTTTCTGATTCTATCACGCAGAGAAACTCCGAGCATAGCACGCTCCATTGCCCTTTGGGTGACCTTGAGCCTTCTTATGAGGCCCATAGTAAGCGACCATGTCTCAGTTCCGTAAGTCATCACTGGTAACACACACTGGTGTATGGTTATGACCGTAAATTCCCGGCTAAGAATAGGACCATCCCATCTCTTCCAATGGGTGTCGTAAGAGACGACTAAGGAACTTAAAACCGGAGGATGGGCAGCAGCGTCCTTTCCGTGCATTGCAACACACCTGCAATCACACTGCGATCGCCAACCCGCCTGCCAAGCGTGGCGATTACGGCAAAACCCCCCTATGAAATCCACACCTAGAAAACGGCCCCTAGTCCCCGGCGGGCGGCCCCGCTATTCCTGGCTCCGGTAGCAGTCATGGTAACGGCGGGGTGGGGGGTGCGAAGAATACCCGGCAGATGCCAGGCTACCAAGCCCAACCAGTGTGTATTTTTTTTATTCAACCTAATTTTAAGATTCATAGTTTTGTATATAGCGGTCCGGGTCAAGCGCGTCCAAGGCCATGCGAGACAAAATTTCATAAAATATACTATAATAATACTTAAAAAAATACAAAAAATTACTATATGATCTGGTAGATTTTTTCTTTGTCCGGTCACTGTAGAAAAATACACGTGATCTGTCGTGATCCCCCCTCTCCATCGAACCTCACGTGATTTGTGCACAAGCCCTTAGTAAATTTAGTTCTTAAACAGTTCTCCTCATTTAAGAGAATGCCGAGTATAACTATCTCCTTAGTCCTTAATTATTCTGTACTTTTGTAATTATACTACTTTAATAAATTATTGATATTCCAGGTTTGACAGCCCACTCCTCCCTGCTCCCTGAGCGGCGAGGATCCCTGACCAGAACCCGGCAACCAGATATCGTGGATCTCCCACGAGTACATCTCCAAATCGGGCGCGGATACAGGTGCGAAATGCGCACAGTGAGAGGTAATATTCCGATAAAATAAATGGAAAATCGCGCTTGTATTGTCTTATTTGCTTTCTCGTTGGTAGATTTTCTGGCAAAATTCAATCAGAAATTCTCCCTAAACAAAATCCTGTATCCGCGCCTGCTGCAAATAAAGGTTGGCCGATGTGACTTGTGGAAAACTAAGGACTCATCTAAGTGAGCGAAGTTCAATTTGTTTTGGTTGGTTGTGTTAGGACTGTTGTTAAAACGATGCGGCCTTAGATATGTGATTAGAAGTGAAAGATTTTTGGAATTTTTACAAAATTGGACTGTGTCGTCACTCGTCGCCCTCGGAAGTTGCGGGGTGCGGTGCGAGGGGGGTGTGCGACACGTTAAGGTCCGTACAGACTAGAGGCAGCCTCGGGCTACGGTAGGATTCCTCTGTGCATTTGCTTAAAATCAGGGTTCGAAGTAAAAATTATCATTGATAGTTATAATTATCTTGATAATTTTAAAATTAATTGCACAAACAAAACATCAATATTATACCTATATTAGTTATCTTTGAAAAAATACTAACCTTGCGCTATGTCCTGCCATGCCATGCCATGAACACGATTTGACGTTTAATGACGTGTCGAAAAGCGTTAAACCACGGAACTCAGAATAAAGTCACAAAACGATTTTTTTTATTCATAACCGTGACCAAACTTATACTTAAACAATTCAAAGTTATTTTGTTATTTTTTTACGTAATATTTTGTTTGTTTGTTTGTAAACTCTTTATTGTACAAAATCTTAAAATTTGTATACATTTTTAGTAAAAAAAATTAAAGACCCAAAAATATATGTGAATCAACGCTGACAATTATCTGATAATTATAAAAAAAATGATTATGATAATTTCGTACATGCCTCGTGCCACGAGGCGCGTTGCCTCAGTATACATCTGAATCACATTTGACGCGAGCCGTGCCTGGTCAAACTATCTCTAGTCTGTACGTACCTTTAGCTGTGTGTTTTTACATCTGTCATTCACCGCACAGAGCACCTTGTCTATCGATAGTTCATTTCCTTTGGATATGTCGCAGCTGAGCGTAACTCTATGGAGATTTCCTATATTATGCGAGTACATAGGCGGTGTAATCTTTGCGGTTAACTTTTTTATGACAGCTAATGAAGTAATTTCAGTAATGGATGGAGAAAGAATGTTACTCACAGGAAATTTTCGGGTACTACAAGTATTATTTACTAACAACTCGATATGTTCCTAGTGCAGAACTAGTACACCAGTAACCAATACTTAAGTTATGCAGGGATCTTTTGAAATAACTGAAAATTTTAACTGGGAATTCTACTCGTGATTTCATACCTCGAATGTCGATAAGATTCAATCTCTTTTTCATATCTCTCAAATATAACGATCTATAATACACTCGCTGGGAATATGGTTAAGAGGATTGTGAAGCTGCGACTTTTCATACAAACGGCGATAACTATTTTCACCTAATGTTAACCGATTTGGACCAACTTTTGATGGGTTGTCAGTCAGAACAAAAGCTAGACTTATACGTTTTTGTTTTTTCGATAAAGTTAATAAGTTTAATTTTATTGTCGTTCACGTGTTTTCATAAAAAAACTAATTTCGGCCATTTTTATAAAATTATTTTCAGTAATTTAAAAAACGAAACTTATAAGCCTTTTTGTTCTCACTGACAACCAATCGAAAATTGGGCCAAATCGGTTAACATTTAAGAGGTGAAAATCGTTAACGCCGTTTGCAATTTTGCATGAAAAGTCGAATTTTCGCCGTGTATTCACAGTCCTCTTAAAATCTAACACATTTAATTCTTGACGATCGACCAACAGGAGTAAGTTTTCTTGTTTGCAAATTGGTCACAATTAGGTCATGAACAGATGCCCAGTTAAATATTTTTCAGATGCTACCCTATTGGTTTATTTTTAAGTTGTGTTAAAATAAGTGGTCTAAGTTCTATCTCGTACAGTGTTTAGTTTTTCAAAGTGCTGTAGACCAGAATAGTGCAATTTTATACTTAGTTTGTAAGATTAAAGGAACATCAATAGAACTTTTTAAAATAAGTTAGTACTATTAAAGTATTCTACTAAAAACCAATGCATATATTCAATGTTTAATTTCTATCATCCATAGTAAACCATGTATACTCAAATTCGATGTTTAAGTATCTTTTTAAATTCCTGTATCTTTGAACTACCTGTAATTTTTAAATATTATTCTTATCCTTTCTGTACAAGATTTTTCTATTTAATTTCTGTATGTATTTATAACCTTTTTCATTTAAAACATGATGAAAATGTAAAATATGTAGTACAATGTTAAATATCCTTTTTAGCTTTAATGTTAAATATTCTGTTTTAAATATTCTTTGTGGCTTTTATGTATAAATTCGTTTTACGAATATATCTAACCGATTTCTATGCATTTAAACAATAGTAAAAAAAATAGCTCACATTATTTATTTTTAGAATAGGTTTTAAAGTGTAGACCTATGCCGTCTTTAAGACTGTGAGGGGTGTGTATTTTAATACTGTGATATAGAATTGTAAAAATAATAAATATTGCAGACATAGTTTATTCTATACGTATACATAATAATTACATTATACATAGTTAAGTTTCGTTAATTTTAATATGAATTATTCTAGGTGCTAAGTTATTTTGTATAAATGTTAGTTTAATTTAAATTGACGCGACTTTTATTTATTTAATTTCAATGTTCGCCTTGGGGATAGGTAGCAAAGCAAAAGATTTTTAACACTTTGATAATTAATAATTTTAATATTGATTGATTGAACATTTTTAAATAAAATTTAAATAGTTCATTTGCGGAAACACAGTAATAAAGAGCTTAAGTTTTAAACTATAATAAGAAAGAGCAGTGTGTTTCGCCAATACGTGGCATTTAAATTGTGTTTTAAAAGTTACAGAATGAATATATTTCCAATTGTAAGTATGTCAACATCTAGTACAAAGATTACATGTCAATATTGAATTATTAGTAAGTAGCTTCTCATTAAATTATTGATTGAAAAATTTTAAGTCATAAAAGCATGTGTTTGTCTTAATTAAGTGTCAAAAGATGATAGGCAATAAACTGGGGTCTATGTACCTTTTGTAAACATAATAATATATTGAAAAAAAATTATGCAGGGTTGATAAGATAGGTACCTCTTTTATGTGCATCTTTGCTGTAATTGGCATTTTTCAGTTTTATTAAGAATGTAAAAAAAACATTTGGAGATAATGACGATTTTAAATTAATTTAATAACACTACTTAAATATATTTAATTATTTCCAAATCGTCAATTGAAATTGGTACTGAGCCGTTTTTTTTTCATACTATTGGGCCTGTGACTTCATCAACACCTAGTTACATTTCAAAACTCTAAAAAAAACTGGTTGTCTGTAAAGTCGGTTTACGGACGATAATTTTACGTGATAACGCCATAACATAAGAAAACATCGATCACAAGCCGAACGCTTAGGCCGATAGCGCCTATCTATCGCTTGTTACGCGGTCTCGCTTGCACGTGCAACGTGACACTTTTTCGTGCATGCAGCCGACGTTCATCGATTTATAAGACGTTATCACGTCAATAACTAGTGATTAAACGATAAAGATATTCAAAGCAGTTTCTTAAAATAGTCGACAAATATATATTTTTTGTAAATTTCAATACCTATTGTATAAAAGTAGACCCCAGGCTATTGGTAAATACGCTGATGGATTAGTCTGAAAAGTTAAAAAGGGAAGAATAGCATGCACTCTCCACACAAAAAAAGAAAACTATTTTCCACCTCTGAATATTATCCGATCATAATGATTTTTAAATATGTTATTGACAGAATAAAAAAATAGGTTTATAGGTTTTTCTTTTTTTTTCATATCAGCATATATACAATTCATCATATCAGCTAATATACGTCACCAACGAGGGGCTCGAGCCTACCCTGAACTAGGGCGATCGGGCCTTACTCGACCACGCGGGCTCTGTGCGGGTTGGTCGACTTCTTACACAACCTTCGAGTTTCTCCGCAGGCGTGTTCAGGTTTACTCACGATGTTTTCCTTCACCGTAAGAGCGTCGGATAAGCGATACAATTAATAAGTTATATTTTATTTGATATTCAGTGTTATTATACAAAAACAAATTTTGAATGTGTTTATTTTTTAACAACTTAAAAACATAAATTTGAGCATTGTCGTAAGTGTTCTACAGGATTCATTTCGTACAGTGTGCCCTGGAGCTTCACGACCTCATTCCCCATTCATTGTGTCAATAACATATTTTAAAAATCGTTATAATCGGATAATGTTTAGAGGTAAAAAAACGCTTTCTCCTTTTGTATAGAGAGTTAGATTAGAAAAATTTGATTCTCGTTATTTTTGACGTCAATTACTCTTAAACGATAGAAAACCCACGGTTGAAAAATGATTCCCCTTATTTTTGATGCTGTTCCATAATTCAAAAGCTACAAACACGATTAAGCAGTTTTGGCTCGATAGAAAAAATCCTAAAGATCGGTCTACGCCGTTACTTTGAACTCTAGTTATGACTAATATTTTGAAGTATAAATTTAACAAAAATATACAACGATATTTCTTATGATAATACAAAGTGAGTAATGTTATTATTTTTATATTTTCATTGTAGTTTTTGATTGAAACGAAAAACCATTGAAAAAATTAAATAGTGCGGTTAACTTCTTTACTATTTACACGTAAAGAAAAAGACAGAGACAACTGTTCCAATCAATACCTCTCCATAAATTACACAATTTTTTTTATAATTCTGTCAGCAAAATTACTGAGCTAAAAGATTAAGGTTGATTTCCAATTATTATGAAGGTTTGTGTATGCATTACTTGTAAGTTGTAACTTTAAAATACAAATTTTTAAAAAAACAGCTGGATTTGTTTGCTATATCTTTACCGACAAATAAAAGGTGTATCTGTAAGTTTACATACAACACAACGTAGCAATGCACTGCTTGCTTAGATTGTAATGTTGGTATCGGCTGATACCTTGTTAATTACGTAAAACGCAGCATAATAAAAATTTTAATATACAACAATGACGGGATTTTCAATTATTGATAATTGTTCCTTAAATTACGTATGTACACACGTCGCCACATAAAGCTGTACAAAGCCAGTATACGCGGGCCTCGCGTATGTTGAAACGAACAGGCGTCGCGCGACTCGCGAGGCCAACCTATACTGGTTTTTTATAGCTTGATGTGTCGCTGTGTGTACCTGCCTGACCATTATTTTTTGTAACTAAACTAGCTGTTGCCCACCGCTGCGCTTGCGCAAAACCCTTTTATTGCCGTAGTTGGAATAAAACAAAATACTTTCTTAGCGGCTGCCTATGGCACAATTGCTATCTGTTTTTTTTTTTATTAAAAATTTGAGTGCGTTTGACTGCAACTCACCTGATGGTAAGTGATGATGCAGTCGAGGATGGTACACGCAAACTCAAATAATGCCTATTCAAATGTTTGCCAAATTTCAGCCCGATCCGTCTAGTAGTTAGACCTGTGCGTTCATGGATCAGTCAGTCAGTCCGCCACGGATTCATTTTATATACACAAATGACTGGAGCTGTCTAACATCATCATATCAGCCGAAAGACGTCCACTGCTGGACAAAGACCTTCCCCAAGGATTTTCACGACGACCGGTCGTGTGCTGACCGCATCCAGCGGCTTCCCGCGACTCACCAATATCTTCGCAATATCTCCACGTCCCGAATACCGCAGTGTCTCAAGACAGTCTTTGACCAGTGTGTGTTGCCAGTGATGACATACGGAACCAAGACATGGTCGCTTACTACGGAAAGGCTTAAGGTCACCCAAAGGGCGATGGAGCGAGCTAGAAACGAGGAGAGCTAGGAGAACCAAAGTAACCGACATGGCTCACAGAATCAACAAATAGTCTTAATATCGATCATAGATATAAAAACTACATAAATATAGATTCTTCATGAAGATATCAATCTGATGTTCTTAGATCAAATCAAATGCTTATGTCAAATCAGAATCTATTTACAATCCCCTGTTTGAAAGCTTTTTATTTATTTTGTAAATTAGTTTGTATAATAATTAAATTCTTTTATTTGACAACCAGTTGGGTTGCAATAAAAGTCGCTCATTGCAGCGCCATCTACACCACGTCAGTTGAAGCTTTGAGTCCGTTACCAAATCAACATACCTCTAATCAATGATACAAATTCATTCCAATACTTTCTTGTTTGAACAGATGGAGCTATTATCAAAAGTGCATGCAACATGGTTTTAATCAAGTCTTGTTACATTTGATCTAAACTTTCACTCTTCTATTGCGAGCATTGCCTTGCTTGATTTCCTAGGTTATCCGCTAAAATTATACCAATATCTCAGAAGAAGATTATTATAAAACGGTTTTTTGTTTTAACGCGTTATCTTTCACATCACTGAGAGTTATCTAGTGTTGTATCTCGATCTCGGGTATCTACCCACCGTTGATTCACAAAATGGGTTGATAACTCATTTTTTATCACGGTAAATATTGAAGCATTCACATTCAGTGGTGATTAAACTCGTTGGACGGAAGGACGACAAAGTAGTGTTTGCAGTTTTGTGATACAATTAGGTAAACAAGAAAATATGGGTCTTGACAGAGTGATTATGAAGCTGGGGTTGGATTTCTTTGTCCTCCTGTGTCGTAAGTACCCTTTCAACTTACTTATATATATTTAAATATTCATATATATTAAGTCCGTTTGTAGTAGTGATGGTATTGAACACTTGGTGTACGATGGTGTACAAGAAATAACACTATGTACGTTTTTAATAAGTACTTTTCACGTTTGAAAACATTCACGATTCTTTTATGGGGACGAGCCCCCTGTAATTTTGATTATTGGTTGTTACAGCGGCAATAGCAATATACACTGAAAATTTTAACTGTCGACCTATTACGGTTCATGAAATAGGTACAGCCCGCCGCTGACAGACAGACGGACGGACGGTCGGATAGCAGGGGCTTAGTCAGGGGGTTCCGTTGATACCCTACGTGTACGTCACCCTAACAAGGTGGTCGTATCTAGGTTTAGGTATGAGAGGTATGTACAGTCGCCATGAGATAAATAATTTGTCATACATATGACACACAAAAATGCTTCTCAATGTTCCTTATATAATTGATGTTTGATCATAATATTAAGGGCCGCCAGGAGGCTCGAGTTTCCATACAAACGTAGTTCCGCTTTAATACAAAAACTACATGCCAGATTGAATCCAAACTTTGCAATTATATTGAGGAGACACATATCGATGTTTGTAATTAGTTTTCGATGTACTAATATAAAACCTGTATAAAACTAAAAAAAATAAGAGCAGTTTCAAACATTCATTACAAAACTAATTTAAGCTTTCGTTTAGTTATGTTAATTGTAACGCCTCACCAGCCTATACATACAAATATATAAAATATGAACATAAATATAGTTGAACCTACCTATAATACGCATACGTACTTACAACATACAACCTACCACTATCTACCTATAAGAAGTATGTAAATTGTCCGTCTGGTTCCCGGCTAAGAATAGGACCATCCCATCTCTTCCAATGGGTGTCGTAAGAGGCGACTAAGGGACTTAAAACCGGAGGATGGGCAGCAGCGTCTTTCCGTGCATTGCAACACACCTGCAATCAAACTGCGATCGCCAACCCGCCTGCCAAGCGTGGCGATTACGGCAAAACCCCCCAATGAATCTCACACCCAGAAAACGGCCCCTAGTCCCCGGCAGCTCCGCTATTCCTGGCTCCGGTAGCAGTCATGGTAACGGCGGGGTAGGGGGTGCGAAGAATCCCCGGCAGATGCCAGGCTACCAAACCCAACGACCTTTGGCCCTGGCAACCTACAACACGCGCACACTGCGGACTGACGAGAAACTTGCAGAACTCGAAGAAGTATTGAGCAGGTTACGGTGGGATATCGTAGGTTTATGTGAAGTCCGAAGAGAGGGAGAGGACACCATGATCCTTAAATCCGGAAACCTGCTCTATTTCCGGGAGGGCGACCAACAGTCCCAGGGTGGTGTCGGTTTTCTCGTCCACAAGTCCCTCATTAACAATGTGGTCCAAATCGTGAGCGTTTCGACAAGGGTAGCATACCTTATACTCAGAATCACCAAACGGTATTCGATGAAGGTCATACAGGTATACGCGCCGACTACGGAACACTCCGACGACGAGGTAGAGAGTATGTACGAGGACATCTCTACAGCCTTACATAGCACCAGGACCCATTATACCGTTGTTATGGGGGACTTTAACGCGAAACTGGGCAAACGAAGCGATGGTGAGCTGAGAGTGGGGCAATTTGGATATGGAGTAAGAAATGCACGTGGCCAGATGCTGGCCGACTTTATGGAGAAGGAGAGCCTCTTTATGATGAACTCCTTCTTTAAAAAGTCAAAACAGCGGAAGTGGACATGGTTGCATCCCAATGGCGTAACAAAAAACGAGATAGACTTCATCTTGTCGACAAGGAGGCAAATATTCAATGATGTCTCCGTGATCAATTCAGTCAAAACAGGAAGTGATCACCGGATGGTCAGAGGCACATTGAATCTAAATACCAAGCTAGAAAGATGTCGACTGATGAAGTCTACGCTCCGACCAGCGCCCATCCAGCTCCAAAACCCCGAGAGCTTTCAGCTCGAGCTGCACAATCGTTTCGAATGCCTAGAAGACTGCGAGAATGTGGACGATTATAATGACAGGTTCGTGGAAATTGTTCAAACGGTCGGGTCTAAGTTTTTTAAAACTCGCCGTTCAAACAGAACCAAAAAAATCTCCGACTTCACCAGCAACCTCATGGAACAAAGACGCAGACTGGTTTTGCAGTCCTCTGAAGACGCTACTCAGTATCGGCAACTAAACAGGCAGATCTCTAAGTCCCTAACTCGCGATTTACGCCAATATAATACAAATTGTATTAAAGAGGCGATTGAGCACAATAAAGGCTCAAAAGTGTTCGCGAGAGATCTGTCTGTTGGACAAAGCCAACTGACCAAGCTAAAGACTGAGGACGGCAGGACCATATCGTCTAAGACTGAGTTGCTGGAAGAAGTTGAGAAGTTCTATGGACAATTGTACACGACCACACGTTTGCCTGTCAGTGATCTGGCTGAAGACCCAAGAGCCAGACTAACCCGACACTATACCGAAGATATCCCGGACGTCAGCCTGTACGAGATTAGAATGGCTCTCAAACAGCTCAAGAACAACAAGGCACCGGGTGATGATGGAATTACGGCTGAACTTCTGAAAGCAGGTGGATCACCGGTACTAAAAGCTCTTCAGAAGTTATTTAATTCCGTTATACTCGAGGGACAAACGCCTAAGGCATGGCACAGAAGTGTGGTCGTGCTTTTCTTCAAAAAGGGCGACAACACCCTGCTGAAGAACTACAGACCCATCTCACTTCTGAGCCATGTCTACAAGCTGTTTTCGAGAGTCATTACGAATCGTCTCGCACGCAGGTTTGACGACTTCCAGCCTCCCGAACAAGCCGGTTTCCGAAAAGGCTTTAGTACCATAGACCACATACATACGCTGCGGCAGATTATACAGAAGACCGAAGAGTACAATCAGCCACTATGCTTGGCGTTTGTGGACTATGAGAAGGCCTTTGATTCAGTCGAAACCTGGGCTGTGCTACAGTCTCTCCAGCGGTGCCAAATTGACCATCGATACATCGAGGTGTTGAAGTGTCTGTATGAAAACGCCACCATGTCGGTTCGCCTCCAAGACCAGAACTCGAAACCTATCCAGTTGCAGCGAGGGGTGAGACAGGGAGACGTTATATCTCCGAAACTGTTCACCGCCGCCCTGGAAGATGTTTTTAAGCTTCTGGACTGGGGTGGACTCGGCATCAATATCAACGGTGAGTACATATCCCACCTCCGATTCGCTGATGATATCGTGGTCATGGCTGAGACTATGGAAGACCTAAGCACAATGCTCGATGGCCTCAGTAAGGTCTCTCAACAAGTGGGTCTTAAAATGAACATGGACAAGACGAAAATAATGTTAAATATCCGTGTCGCACCCACTCCTCTAAAGGTTGGAGACTCTACACTGGAAGTTGTTGACGAATATGTATACCTGGGACAAACAGTCCAGTTAGGTAGGTCCAACTTCAAGAAAGAGATCAATCGACGAATCCAACTCGGCTGGGCAGCGTTCGGGAAGCTTCGCAATATCTTCACGTCCCAAATACCGCAGTGTCTCAAGACTAAGGTCTTTGACCAGTGTGTGTTGCCAGTGATGACTTACGGAACTGAGACATGGTCGCTTACTATGGGCCTCATAAGAAGGCTCAAGGTCACCCAAAGGGCAATGGAGCGTGCTATGCTCGGAGTTTCTCTGCGTGATCGAATCAGAAACGAGGAGATCCGCAGGAGAACTAAAGTAACCGACATAGCTCACAGAATCGCTAAACTGAAGTGGCAGTGGGCAGGGCACATAGCTCGTAGAACAGATGGCCGATGGGGCAGTAAAGTTCTCGAGTGGCGACCGCGCACCGGAAAACGTAGCGTAGGCAGGCCTCCCACGCGGTGGACCGATGACCTGGTGAAGGTCGCGGGAAGCCGATGGATGCGGGCAGCGCAGGACCGGTCGTCGTGGAAATCCTTGGGGGAGGCCTTTGTCCAGCAGTGGACGATTTGTGGCTGATATGATGATGATGATGATGATGAAACTATACTTGATTTTTATTGCATTTTAAAATACGATAAAACGTTTGGCCAGATCGACTAGAGAACCCTAAATTGTGATCGCAGTAACTCAGAGTCTTTTTGAAGGTGAATGACAAGTTATTTTTAAGAGATTAATCTATCACGTTGTGTTTGGACGAACGATGTAGTCTAACCTATAATTTTGAAGTATTTCGCGCGGAACCCTAGTTTCCCTACTGTGATTGGTCCCTATTTTGGGCCCCCCCAAATTGGGAAGGGTAGCTAGCCCCCAGTGCTCGGAATAACGTAATACTTGACTGACGTCAGTACTGCATTATTTTGGTGATTAAAACAATGTACATCTAACTCAAAGTAATTGAACGAGCGATTTTAGCTCTAAACAGATAATTACTACTACGTGAGCCCCGCTAGCTACTGTCTCTGGCAGGCCACTAAGGTACACGATCAGAGTCCACCACGCTTCAAGTGTAATTTAATTAAGCTACACTACAATGTAAAGTGTACTATGCCGTGTTCCACCCGAATCCCAAAGCTAGTGTATATAAAACGCTTGTGAGGCGCCTTATTATACGTGTATAGTGTGAACTATAGCTGAGTCTTTACAGCCATAGCTTGTCCATCCCTATTCGACAGGTAGGATTAATACCTTCGAACAGCGATTGTTCGCGAATACATGTTAGCACTAGGTACTAAAATAAAGTATATATTCCGACTTGAATGTCGCTCATCCTGTGAGAAGAGCACTACGGAATGTGAAATAAGTAGTTGATCTACTAATATGGTTCTTAGACCTGGAACTGTGCCATACAGTTGTATATAATGATATAAAGACCTGCGGTCTATATAACTAAAGCGAAATGGACACGATATCCATCGTGCCGCCGGCTCCAAAATAATACATAGTGTTAAAGCTCTGTCTTTAGACGTAGTAAACCCTTGATAAAGGGCGAAAGTAATGTCAGTTTAATAGTTTGGCTGAACGTGAAGAACAACGAACCAACACAATCGCAACCCACTGTGAGACCCACGCGAATCATAGTCGCGGCATCACAATTAGGTCAAAGCGAGAAGGCGTGTAAGCCAAGTGTTTGGTCGAGGCGCTAGTTCAGGACGCAATAGGAGCCGACAGGACCTGGACACCGTGAACACTGCCCATAATATCCGAAAACCGTAGAATAGATTTAGTTTCTAAATCTAGCGCATATCAACTGACCATAGCTACGGTTACCATTAGGATGGGTCGTCTACCTACGTCATAATCGGTCTTGTTATAATCACTAATAGTAAGGCGCGAACGCCCAACTATTCGTTTGCTTGCCCAATAGTTTCCTAAACGCTCGGTCCGATTTGGGTGAAATTCTGCCGAGGCATGCTTGTGACAAGCTACAGATAGGACCCACCTATCTAAAATTACTTTAGTATCAAAATAGGCGAGGCTCGAACGCCTATAGTTTGTTTGTTAGTCCATTACATTTATCCAATAAAAGTGTGGACAGATTTAGCTAAAATTTGGTAAAATTAGGAGTTGTTCATATCTATGAACCACTGAACTACATATCTAGCCCATATTGCATGGAGCTTGGTAAACAGCCATCTCAAGTATGACATAGGCCTTCCCGCGACAGCATAGCGCCGTACTATCTCGAATGAGATTAGTGAACTGAGCGGACCACGTGTTCACGGAACCCTAAAACTTATGATGCCGCGTGGCACTTGCAATGAAGGCAGTTCGATAAAATAAACCTTCCCTTCGATAGCATAGCACTGTACTACCCCGAATGAAGTTAGTGAACTGAATGGACCACGTGTTCACGGAACCTTAAAATTTATAATGCCGCGTGGCACCTGCAATGACGGCAGTTTGTAATTAAATAAAATGTGGGCATCGCTTAGACATACCTACTATTTATTCGCTAATATGATTCGTTTCTTCCTAATAGCGATATTCCTAACCTTAATTCACTATTCCCTAGTAATAGATTATTAACTAGATTTCCTACAGCACTGTACTAGCCCGAATGAAATTAATGACCTCGCGCTCACGAAACCCTAAAGCTTGTGATACCGCGTGTCACCTGCAGTGACGGCAGTTCGATAGAGTAAAACGTGGGCATCGCTTAGACCTACCTACTATTTATTCACTAATATGACTCGTTTTTCTTCCTAATAACGTCATCCCAAAACCTAATTCGCTACTCCCTAGTATTAGATTTATTAACTAGATTTCCTACAGATCGCTTCCCCCCCCCCTAACTCAGCCCTAGTTTTCCCTATCCTAGCGAGATAGCTAAGTATTTCGAGAGCTAAATTTTATTTGATGTCCATGTCTCAACAAATAGTTACAACTCGTGGCGGCTTTATTCGTCTTTCCCCCGGGGTACTAAACCAACCGTGCCTTCGAGAAGAACCAAATTAGGTGTAGTGTGTCATGGTGTGGTGTGTACCTAAAGCTAACTTGTGTCCTAGTTCCCTACGGCTAAAGTGTACCTGCCCTGAATAAGAAATGCCGCTGCCACGACAGACCAGGTCTGCCGCTTCGCTGCACCTCCTAAACAGTGTGTTTGGATGGGATTTGGATAGGTAAGGCCTGTCCCAAATACGGTGGTTCCGTACATGAGTGCGCTAACGCATGTCCAACCTGTGGTCCTCATGACGGTAGGTCGTAAGATGGTACAGTCAGGATGTTCTGGCCATAACCAAACTTGGGTCGCTAGCCAGGCAAGCCCTCCTGTCAGCTTGCTTTCGGCAATTGCGCTGAAAAACCCACGTTTCGTTGTCACGGTTGCGTATCCACGTGAATTAAATCAACTAGCCTTCCTGAAAACATGAACTACCAACCTGGTCACCTGATGATACCTTCAGCTAGCAACCGACCTGGCATCTTGTTTCAATTCCTAGATCCCAGCTCGATTGCCCACTGTACCTCACTTCCTAACTGCACTAAACTATGGCTTGATCCCAGGTAGGAGCCTGAACTTTCGAAGGCAAATAACTAGGATTTCGGCCACACTAAATTCTATTCTAAACTCACAATATAAAGTGAGATTCCTAAGTTAATTCGCGACTAATAAGTACTTGGCGTGACACTTGCCCGGGGCGTGCGGCAGCTGTTCTTCGGATACGTCCTCCTCCTGTGATGGTCTGTTCGACTGAATGCCGCTGCGTCCGCGTGTCCGTGGTTTTAAAAGCTTTCACACAGATGCAGCCTCGGCAGCGCGCGGGCCGCCGCACACATACATCCGACCTCGTGGTCGAACTGCGCGAGCGCCGGCCGCTGTCCGGACGCAGACAGGGCGACGCCTCTATCCCTTTAGCCTCGATTTTCGCGCCATTTATTACCTAAGGCAATCTGTTATAACGTGCGCACCGCGTGGTTCGAATGACGACCGACAGGCGGCAGTCTGGCTTCTCGGAAATAATCCCTGAGCTAATTTGTTTCAATAACTGTCTATTCACTCGACTCGAGGTTAATCCTCACCCGACCGAACAAAACTAGTTATGTTTTTCCCAATAGACAGATTCCTTTTAGTCTATCAAGACTTACTGTATTACCTATAGATATTTATTTATACACTAGCTTTTGCCCGCGGCTTCGCCCACGTGGACATAGCTTTTATGACTCTTTTTGAGGGTGAGTGGTGCGCAAGCCGCAATCAGCTCGCAAGAGTGGACATGAGTTTTCTCCAGGTACCTCAGGAACTGTATCGGGCTATTCCGATTAGCAGTCTTTGTCACTTCCCACCCCCTCAACAAATTCTATACAAAAAATCACTTTAATCCGTTGCTCCGTTGCGACGCCACCGACGTGCGCGAGCGTAGAAAACAGTTGTCCCCAGATCCCTCGGGAACTATGTCAGGATATACTTATTAGTAAATTATATTATTTTTCACCTCATATGCCAAATTTCATCAAGATTGGTAGAGGTGTTGAAGTGTGAATAGGTTACAAACAAACAAACACATTTTCACATTTATAATACTAAGTAAGGATTTCTAAATATTAAATAAAATATAGAGCGTCGGTGGCGTAACGGTTAGGGCCACTACCTCCTGTCCGGAAGGCCGTGGTTCGAATCCTGCCAATTACCAATATCTATACGAATATCGATTTCATACTGGTATGTACGTTTATCCGACGCTCTTACAGTGAGAAAAACATCGTGAGGAAACCTGCACACGCCTGCGAAGAAACTCGAAGGTTGTGTGTGAAGTTAATCAACCCGCAATGGGCCCGCATGATCGTCTAAGGCCTGATCGCCCTAACTCAGGGCAGGTCGAGCCCCTTGGTGGGGACGTATATAAACTGATATGATGAAATAACACATATACCTATATTATCAAAAAACTAATTCAAATCATTATATCAATCTAGTAATAAAATTTCCTAAAAATATTAATATGGGTCAAATCCTCGAGTCGTATCAGCTCCAAAGGAGCCCATGGCGCACTTCTCGATGCCGCGCTGGATGGCAATAGACAACCTTAGCAGCAGGTAGGACCTCACGTCACATCTCCTCTCTCGAAGGCGACGGCCATCAATCTCCTTTGTGAAGCCAAAGGCCTCTGAGGGTTCAGCAGCCGGTTGTCTCACAGACCAGCAGCACAAAGCAGTAATTTGCCTCTAAGACCGAGTACTTATTATGCTTCTTTCTCGCCGCAAATTAAGCAGCAGTACCGCATGGGTGAGGAGTGAGGCAGAAAAAGAGGCGTCCCAAAGCAGGCACGTTCCTCTCTGCCATAGCACCTGTTTAAACTGTCCGGCCTTTTGCCATCAGATCGACTAAAGCCCGGCGGCTGCATCAAAGATGGAATATTCCATCCAGCCGAGACCAGTGCCCTCCGAGTGAGGTCATTAAGGAATTGGTGACGTGGGAGTCTTCACAAACAACGATCGCAACTCAGTGAGTGATGGCCAATTGCCTCCACCGTGGACCCGCAAATACATTGATGAGGTTCACAGATATTGATATTGCAGGCGGAGAGCAACTGCTACACGCAAATAGTCGCCTTCAGAAAGTTCCCATATGTGTGCCTCCTGTTAAAAATTGCTAAACTCGATTTATGTGTTTTTAATTTGTTTACACGATTGGAATCTGTAAAAAATACATATCTTTTGGTCTATGAAACACATCGCTACGTGCCATAGTTCCAGAGTTAGAGTTGTGTAAAGTAGCTTATGCTGAAAAGACATAAAAGAAATCCACTCAGAAGTATGAAATAATATTTTAATGTTTTAATACATATTAAGCTCGTTTTATTATCCCCGCAGTGCCATCTATTGACATTCTGCTGTTATGATTATAATGTGTGGTATGTGTAGCTATTAGGTGGAAAAAAGTACTCTATTGTTATTATTGTAAGTATCGATACATAATTTCCCACGGGACCTCTTTAGTTTTCCGGGATAAAGAATACCCGACTATACAATGATGGTCAAAACACCCCATCCCAATGTAAAGGTTTCATATTGTTACGTTGAGCCATTCTAAAGATTTTTTTTTGCATTCCTACGGGAACCCTTAATTTTTTTTGGATTCACAATGTCCCAGTTTTAGTTCGCGATAAGGGTATCAACGTGTAAAATTTGATTGTAATAGGTCAAGCCACATATGCGTGGTGAGCCATTCTATAAATGAATACTTTTGGTTTTCCCACGGGAACTCTTGAATTTTCTGGGATAAAATATGTTAACCCGGGCTATAAGGAACCACCATACAAAATTTCATCAAAATCGGCCTGGTAGTTTTTGCGTGATGCGCGAACATACAGACAGACAGATAGACAGACAGACAGACAGACAGACAAAAATTCCAAAAGTTGTTGTTTTGGCCTCTGTATCGTTAGTAATGTCCACCACAGTTATTATTTTCCAAAAATATTTCATGTACAGACACGGCTCCGTTACAGTTTTATTATATTAATAGATATGGATCGTTACATAATATTTACTACGATGAAAACTAATTACAAACATTGATATTTGTCTACTCAATATATTTATAAAGTTTGGATTTAATCTGGCATTTAGTTTTTGTATTAAAGCGAAACTACGTTTGTATGGAAACTCGAGCCTCCTGGAGACTCTTCATGTAACATAGTTTTCCTTGAAAAAATAAAATAAAAATAAAATGGCGTGTGGTACTTTTTTCCTAAAATGCTTATATGTTAAAAAATTGCTGCTCAGATATTCGTGGGTTCAATTCCCGGCGGAGTTTTTGTAAGACTCGGTTTGGTTGGTGGAAGGGTATTTTCTAAGCCTATATGGCCAGCTACCACCATCTTATGCCAAACATGCTTGCTGCCAAACATCAATGTTAACAGCATTGATGTGTTCTGGCTTGAAGATAAGATAGCCAGTTCCCCATTGCGTCGGGGATTCTTGGTAACCCCGCTTCCATCTTCGGCATCATCATCACTTACCATCGGGTGAGATGATACCAAGGGCTTACCAATTGTGAATGAAGAAAACAACCGATCCTCCGCTGCCCGCATTCAGCGGCTTCCCGCGACATTCACCAGGTTGTTGGTCAACCATGTGGGAAGCCTGCCTACGCTTAGATACTTCACTCATCATGCATAATCGATGATAATAATTTATCATACTTTACATCACCGTAACCCTGCACTATACTAAGTACCTTCTTAAAACATTGTAGGTTTCCAGCAAACGTTATACTAAGTATACCATTTACAACGCAAACTCTTGTTTCATTTGGTACTTATAGGTAACACAACTTGTGTTTCACTATTAAATAACTAAACGAATTAATAATAAAAAACGGCCAAGTGCGAGTCGGTCTCGCGCACCGAAGGTTCCGTACAAACCTGTAGGTACATAAGTAAAAGTTCACAAAGTAATGGTATTTTAAAATTATTAAAAATATTTTTATTAAATTATGTAACTACGGTTTTTGCAATTTTTCTTTTATCTGTGCTTTATGACGTTGCTTTGTACCAAATTTCAAGATTCTGAGTTCACGGGAAGTAACCTATAGGTTTTGATTCCCTTGCGAGTGTCGAAAATTTGCGGAAACTCTGTCCAGCCGATCCGCGACTCTCATAGTCAAAAGCCTCCAATCCTCAGCCCAAGTCTTGGGAGACTGGTTTAGGAAATGGAGCGCAACGACTCTGTTTACCTTCAAACAGCTCAGTTCTATCAACAACACCATCGACCGCAACATTACTATGTTCGGTAGCTCTATCTCTTAGGAACGCTCGGTCAAGTATCTGGGGGTAACCCTAGATAGTCGACTGACGTTCAAGGATCACATAGAACGAGTTCGCAACAAGGCCGCGTTCGTACTAGGCCGTCTCTACCCTATGACTAACAAGCGGAGTAAACTGTCCCTTAGAAATAAGGTGACACTTTACAAAACTCACCTAAGCCGGTGAGCTTTCGCTCACACCAGTCCCCGTCTCATTCACCGACTTCAGGTAATCCAAAATCACTTCATGCGTAGATCCACGGGCTGTCAGTGGTTTTTACGGAATGAAAATCTCCATTGCGATTTAGAGCTCCCCACCATAGCTCAATACCTGAAGCAGGCATCCATCTGATACTTCAAGTCTGCCGAACACCACCCCAACCCGCTACTCGTAAGCGCCGCCGTTTACGAGCTACCCGCGAATTCCATTCGCGTCATCCGACGCCCCAGACATGTAGTCACTGACCCCGACAACCCGACCACGCTAGCCGTAGCTGCCCTGACCCCGCCCCCTAACCCACAGAGCAACACTGCACCGACATTCTGCCCTCGCCGGCGAGGGCGGCGTCCCCCCGCTTCTGGCGCTTACCAGCGCTACCGACATATACCAGGCCGCTTCTCTCCGATCCTCCCACGTCCAAGCAACGACCTAAGCCGAGGTCCGTGCCGACCTGGGCGCCCTTAGGCATCTTTTTGCTTTGCACTAGGTTGAGTGCCTTCCGTACTCGCCTCCCCTGCCCGGTGAAGTTGTAAAGACCCCAGCGGCCAACAACAATTCGGAAATTTGCGGCATAAACGGCTGTAGTTTTGATTGCGCTGGCTTATAAGTTTGATTTTTTCACGGCTCCAAGGGACAGTAGACCTGAGTTTTGATATAAATTCCAGCTGATACCTCCAAGCGTTCCTGAGAAAAAGGGTCTTAACAGACAGACAGACAGACGGACGGACAACAAAGTGATCATATAAGGGTTCCGTTTTTTCCTTTCGAGGTACGGAACCCTAAAAAATAAAAACCCGACTGCAAAAAACTGAACCCCTCTTTGTTGGCCAGTCGGGTAAAAATGTATCCTATGTCACTCACGGGATCAAGATGAATCTAACGATACCTCGCACTCCAAAATCCGTCAAGCCGTTTAAGCTACAGAGCGTGCCAAAGAAATGTATTGTACTCGGTTCATACATACATACCTACACTCGAAAAACATAACCCTCCTGACGCAGTCGGGTAAAATATCCTGAAATCCGTAGTTATCTGTTAAATACTCAGTTAAGTAGTAGATAATATCTGTAACAGTTTTTACAATGGAAACAAACCAGCAGGTCTTCGACCTTGCTGCAGTCACTCTCCGGAAAATCAGATGACGTTTTTGTTCATTATTGTAATATACATAATAGGCGTAAGGGCTAGGGCCGCCGCCTCCTGTCCGGGAGGCCGTGGTTCGAACCTGCCACCTACCAATTTGATTTCGAATTTAGATTTCATATGTACGTTTACGGTGAAGGAAAACATCGTGAGGAAACCTGCACACGCCTGCGAAGAAACTCGCAGGTTGTGTGTGAAGTCGACCAACCCGCACTAGGCCCGCGTGGTCGACTAAGGCCCGATCGCCCTAATTCAGGGTAGGCTCGAGCCCCTCGTTTGGGACCTATATGAGCTGATATGAATGAATGAATGAATTGTAATAGAACAGAAGGTAAATTTCGTACGTAAAGGTTCCTAGGTGGGCGTAGGATTCTTACAGATCGTTTTCAAGATTATCTTTGAGGGCGAGAGGTGCGCGAGCCGCAAGCGAATTGCGAGCATGAACATGAGTTTTCTCCAGATCCCTCAGGACCTACTCGTATCCGATATACGATTCTATTCTGATTAGCAGTCTATCTTACTTCCCATCCCCTCAACCAGTTCTATACAAAAAATTCCTTCAATCCGTTGCTCCGTTGCCACGCTGACATGCGCGAGTATGGAAATAAGTTCGGGAACTATGTCAGGATATTCTAATTAGTAAATTATATCATTTCCCAGCCCCTCAACCATCTCTGTGCGAAAAATCAGAACAATCCAATGTCCTTTGCGATGTTAAAGAAATTAACCATAATTCAGTTCCCTCGTGATGCAGTTCCCGAGGGAACTGAATAAATATCCTGACTGAAAAATAACTGAATAAATATAGTGAAAATAGCATATTTTCACGCAATAAAAAGTAGCCTATAACCCTCCCCGTGACACAGGCTACCTGCATGTTAAATTTCATCAAGATCAGTCAAGGTGCTAAAGCGTGAAAAGGTAACAAACAAACAAACACATTTTCACATGTACAATATTAGTGAGGATTACATAACCGCTAACAGGTTTTACATAAGAAGATGAAACAACAGTTTTCCCCATGGAGCCTACCGTCAAATGCAAAATTTTTTTGAACTTCTCAGCAAAGTTCAAATCATCTGATCTGTTCTGAGAACGGCGCGGGCGTCGGTAACGACTCGGTCCTCCACACCAGAGATCCCGGATTCAAATCCGGACGGCCAATGTACCAATACCAATGAGTTTTTCCAAACATACGTACATATTTATTATCGTACTAGCTGTTTCCCGCGGCTTCACCCGCGTTGACGTTTCTATGACTTTTCGAAGGTTTGCGGCTCACGAGCGTGAAAAAAAGTGACCTATGTGTTAATCCAGGTCCTAATCTGTCTACCTACCAAATTTCAGATCCTTTCATCAGTTTTTGCGTGAAGAAGTAACAAACATACACACTCACAAACTTTCGCCTTTATAATACTAGTGTGATTTACCGATTTAACGGTGAAGGAAACATCGTGAGGAAACCTGCACATCTGATTCCAGATGTGAATGAAGGTCGCGTTGCACACTTCCGTGGGTGTAAATCTAAATGCCCTACACGTGACCGCGGGTGATACTAAGTGCACCACCAGGCAACTACCGTCTATCCCCTGGATAGCACGGTTAATTGAGTCACACAACAAGAGAGAGAGATATGATCTACATATTTGTATAAAATTTCAAATTTTTTTTGTAGTTCAACCTGCTAATTTAAATAATTATGTGAGTTAACATCCAAAAAAGGCCTCCCCCAAGAATTTCCAAAACACAACTGGTCCAGTGCCCGGTCGCCACACGAAAACTTTACTGTCCCAACGGCCGTCTGGTCTACGAGGTATTGAAGATTCTTTTTTTGTTGGAAAGGAGATATCCCAAGAGTGGTACCATGATAAGGACACCAGGATCTGATGATGACATCCCATAGAAATCGAGGGGAACCTTCAAAAATCGCAGTGGCGACTAGTGCGTTTTTAATTTTTTTGTGTATTTTCTAAAGGTAATCAAGTACTTGTGTCTGGTAATCATCATCCCATTTTCGGGGATTACAATACCGACCTCAAAAAAATTGTAGTCCCCTAATTAGATTCGTACCTACCTTTGATTTCACTATTGTTGGTTAATTTCATGTATTTAGGTCGTGGTTCGAATCCTGCCACGTACCAATGTGATTTCGAATTTAGATTTCATATGTACGTTTATCCGACGCTCTTACGGTGAAGGAAAACATCGTGAGGAAACCTGCGCACGCCTGCGAAGAAACTCAAAGGTTGTGTGTGACTCGTATACGTATAAAAATATTATTTCATACTTTTGAGTAATTTCTTTTTGAAGTCGGTTTTTAGTTTTTAAGTTCAGGGATCCTTGGAAAATGTAATATATTAATAAAACTACGAATTTATTAAATCAAAATCACTAAATAATACAAATAACAATGTCAAAAATTTTAAGTCTGTTATACAGGGTCTTCGGCAGATGGTTGAAAATACGAAAATGGGGGATAGGTGGGGTCGCCTCCCACCTATTTTGAGAATTAAAAAAAATCTAGGACTTGTAATTTTTTTTACAGGATTTTTTTTCCTTTTTTTAGAAATTTTGCCATTTTTATACCTTTGAACACATGTAACTTTTTGTTTTTTAAAGCTAGCTCCAAAATCTTTTTTTTAATAGACTTTTATAAGATTGTCGTCTCTAAAAAAAATTATGTTTGTTTCAAGTTATTGCTAAAAACAAAAATGTGGGCCCCCGAACTTAAAAAAAAAGTTGAACAAAAATTTAAAAGTCAACTTTGCGATGCATTTAAAAAAAAAATAATGGGGCTGGATGGCTTCTGTTTTTTTTAAAACATCTCTAAAGCTTAGGCTTTTGAATGGTATGTAATTTGTTTCGGTATCTTTTTTGTAACCGGAGTTGTTAATTTTTTTTACTCAATTGGACCATGTTGACGAAATTCCACTAGTTACATGTTTTGTGAAATGTATCAAATGCAAAGTTGAAAATAATGTAAATACTTACTGTTGGGACGGTTACAAAGAGCAGGTACGTTTTTTTACATTCTTGCACACACATAATGGCTATCTTTTGTCATTTATTGGCATATTGGAGTTAGCACTTCCATATGCCAATAAAATGTCCGCATATTCCGCATTGGTAAATTGAGCCATTTTAAACCACAACAAAGTCTTAACAAAACGTCTGATAATAACAAAAAGTGACAAACAAATAAAAAAATCTTAACAAAATCACAAACACAGCAAAGTGAAATTAACGAAAACAAAAAAAAAACGTTAACGTTATTAACGTTTGTGTTTTTTTTAAGTTTTTTTGTTGTTTGTCACTTTTTGTTATTATCAGACGTTTTGTTAAGACTTTGTTGTGGTTTAAAATGGCTCAATTTACCAATGCGGAATATGCGGACATTTTATTGGCATATGGAAGTGCTAACTCCAATATGCCAATAAATGACAAAAGATAGCCATTATGTGTGTGCAAGAATGTAAAAAAAACGTACCTGCTCTTTGTAACCGTCCCAACAGTAAGTATTTACATTATTTTCAACTTTGCATTTGATACATTTCACAAAACATGTAACTAGTGGAATTTCGTCAACATGGTCCAATTGAGTAAAAAAAATTAACAACTCCGGTTACAAAAAAGATACCGAAACAAATTACATACCATTCAAAAGCCTAAGCTTTAGAGATGTTTTAAAAAAAACAGAAGCCTTCCAGCCCCATTATTTTTTTTTAAATGCATCGCAAAGTTGACTTTTAAATTTTTGTTCAACTTTTTTTTTAAGTTCGGGGGCCCACATTTTTGTTTTTAGCAATAACTTGAAACAAACATAATTTTTTTAGAGCCGACAATCTTATAAAAGTCTATTAAAAAAAAGATTTTGGAGCTAGCTTTAAAAAACAAAAAGTTACATGTGTTCAAAGGTATAAAAATGGCAAAATTTCTAAAAAAAGGAAAAAAATCCTGTAAAAAAAATTACAAGTCCTAGATTTTTTTTAATTCTCAAAATAGGTGGGAGGCGACCCCACCTATCCCCCATTTTCGTATTTTCAACCATCTGCCGAAGACCCTGTATATCCACCCGAAGGCTTCGTTAGTCTGAATTTTATAAAGAAAAAATATATTAATTAGTATAATCCCCGGTTGTAAATGTCGGCGGCAAATGGTAAAAATCTGGCAGATCACGATCTGCCCAGAATTCTTAGGCAGATCGTGAAAAGTCCAGGCATTTCATCGCGGAGCTCCGAAAAATACTTAAGGTTAAGTTCGTTTAGCATTGTGCTACCGTAGAAAGGAACCCTGCAAAGCGGGGCTTAGTGTTTTTCGGAGGCCCGCGTTGAAATGCCTGGACTTTTCACGATCTGGGCAGATCGTTATCTTCTGGATTTTTACGATCTGCCCCCGACATATACAACCGGGGATTCTACTCATCATACTGGTTTTTCCCAAGGATCCCTGAACTTAAGGGCCGCCAAGAGGCTCGAGTTTCCATACAAACGTAGTTCTGCTTTAATACAAAAACTACATGCCAGATTTAATCCAAACTTTGCAAATATATTGAGGAGACACCTACCGAAGCTTGTAATTATAGTTTTCGATGTATTAATATAAAACGGAAAAAAATAAGAGCAATTTCAAACTTTCAGTACAAAACTAATTTAAGTCTTCGTTTAGTTACGTTAAAATTTACTACGATGAAAACTAATTACAAACATCTATATGTGTCTACTCAATATATTTACAAAGTTTGGATTCAATCCTGCATGTAGCTTTTGTATTAAAGCGGAACTACGTTTGTATGGAAACTCGAGCCTCCTGGCGACTCTTAAATGGTAGTGGCCGGGGCACATGTCTTCACTTACCATCAGCTCGTAGAACAGACGGCCGTTGAGACAGTAAAGTTTTCGAGTGGCGACCGCGCAACGGACCGGAATATCTGGGAAGATTGCGATCTACCGGAATTTAAAGGCCTGCCACCAAAAATAAGTGGAAGAACAAACTGCACATATTTATGACAAACATTCAGCCGATTTTACTTAACTATACAGGCCTTGCGATCAGAGATTTGTTACCATAGATGGGTTATGCACTAACAAACCACATTTGAAAATCGAATCCATTTACACACACATTATAATAGGTACCTACCGAATGCTAGTATGAAAAGAGATGCCAATTGGCATCTTTTTTTTGCTTCACTTTTAGGATGCATGTAACCTATCTACCTCCCCTTATATATAACATATCTCTGCTTGCGATAGCAATTTTCTTTAAAGTATTTTTTACCTCATTTTTTCCAGCTGGTGCAGCCCTTCTCTCCATCCTGCTATGGGCCGAGCCTTACCAAAGAGGATACTTTGAAGATGATCACTCCATACGCCTGCCCTATAAGGAGCAGCAGATTTCCGAGCTGCTGCTTGCGCTAATGGGTTTCACTCTTAACGTTGCCACGGTAAGGAAGGACCTAGCTGAGTTCAGTCACAGTATAAACAGGCTGTAAAAAAAAGGTGTATGACCCGTTAACTGGGGGTTCTACTCATCATACTGAACAAATTTCCCCAAGGAACCCATAGACAATTCTCAACAAAAAAATTGGACCCTCCATACTAAAATGCACAAAATTGGTCGATCAGCTGTTCGATTTTTATAAAGAAAAAATATCCAGCTTGCATCTTCGGCATCATCGTCACTTACCATCAGATGAGATGATGCCAAGGCGTTATCAATTGTAAAAAAAAGAAGAGTAAACATTTTTTTTTGCGATTTCGGCAAAGTCGTAGAACAAAACTTGTTCAGTATGATGAGTAGAAGTTCCAGTTAACACCTATCTACACCTATTTTTTTACACCTTGTAAAGAAATGCTATGCCCTTTTTCCCCACTGCTTAAGAGCCGCCAGGAGGCTCGAGTTTCCATACAAACGTAGTTCCGCTTTAATACAAAATCTACATGCCGGATTGAATCCAAACTTTGCAAATATATTGAGGAGACACATATCGATGTTTGTAATTATAGTTTTCGATGTATTAATATAAAACGGAAAAAAGAGCAGTTTCAAAATTTCAGTACAAAACTAATTTAAGCCTACGTTTAGTTACGTTAAAATTTACTACGATGAAAACTAATTACAAACTTTGTTAAGTGTCTACTCAATATTATTTACAAAGTTTGGATTCAATCCGGCATGTAGTTTTTGTATTAAACCGGAACTACGTTTGTATGGAAACTCGAGCCTCTTGGAGACTCTTAACCACAGTACAATAAATAGTACTACCGTAGTTTCACCACAGCACAATAAGGAGAGAGTACTAGGCTTAACTATGGCGCTCAACTAATGTCCTACGTGGAAGAGCAGAGATACCTATTACCACCGACCGTTTACCACCGACCTACCTGCTCCTATGCCTATCTCTCCCTCTCTTATCGTGTGGCACAAATAACTGTGCTTCAAAGTAAGACGATCGTCTTAACTCAGAAGGATTTTTTTGGTATAGGTAGGTACGAGTAATTAAAACTGCTTGATAAGAATATAAAGGACTATAGTACACACGTAGGTACTATAGTCCTTTATATTGTTCTAATTACTGATTTCACAGTTAGTGCGTACACTTTGAGATCACTTAAAACATTTTTTTTAAGTGAATCTCAAAGTGTACGCACAATCTGAAATAGTAATGAGTCTTAACCCAAACATTAGATTTACGTAAAACAATTAAAATAGTCAAAAATAGTCGTGAGCGCGGCCTTCCGTAGTCGCATTCCGCCTGTGCTGCCAGCATTAACCCTATCACGCAACCTTTTTCACTCAGCCAGCTGTTTAACAAAACGTCGCGCCATAAACGCAAATTCTAATACTGGCAACTCTGACAATATTCATAGGAACATTATTACATTATACATAGTAGGTGACCCTGAGCCTTGTTATGAAGCCCATAGCAAGGGACCATGTCTCAGTTCCGTAAGTCATCACTGGCAACACACACTGGTCAAAGACCTTAGTCTTGAGTTGAGACACTGCGGTATTTGCGAAGTGAAGATATTGCGAAGCTTCCCAAAAACGCTGCCCAGCGGAGTTAGAGCGAGCTATGCTTGGAGTTTCTCTGCGTGATCGAATCAGAAACGAGGAGATCCGCAGGAGAACCAAAGTAACCGATATAGCTCACAGAATCGCTAAACTGAAGTGGCAGTGGGCAGGGCACATAGCTCGTAGAACAGATGGCCGATGGGGTAGTAAAGTTCTCGAGTGGCGACCGCACCCCGGAAAACGTAGCGAAGGCAGGCCTCCCACGCGGTGGACCGACGACCTGGTGAAGATCGCGGGAAGCCAATGGATGCGGGCAGCGCAGGACCGGTCGTCGTGGAAATCCTTGGGGGAAGCCTTTATCCAGCAGTGGACGATTTTCGGCTGATATGATGACCTAATAGGTTCTTGTTTAAAGACTTTACAAATGATTTGTAACACAAGGGACTTTGCTTTTCCTAATATAGATTGAGTTGACATACAACCAGGTAGCTGTTTGCTTAAAACTTGCACGATATCTAACCCTAGAACTCTGGTTTCATTGTTCATATCTACTTGTAGATATTTAATCAGCCTACATAAACATTTTGCGGTGCATTTGAAGTGATTTCAAAGTACCTACTTATACTTACTAAAATTATTAAGAGCTGTACTTACGAGTACTATAACGTCGTCTACGTAACGTTATGGGATCGTAGCTCGTAGAACAGGTACCGAGCAAAGAAAATACTTTTATACGAATTGAACAATGCTAATGAGCAATTTTTATTCACTTCGTAAAATATAAATATATGCTCTGTCAGCTGACTTATTATTGGTCTTTGAATTCAGCGAACTAGCTAATATATCGTCCCCTTAGAGGAAAAATTCACTAACCAACGAAAACCAAATTTTACAGTACAGCCGTTCAAAGTTTCAAATAAAAAAACTTGTCTAATTTGTGAATGTTAGTTTGTATGTTTTTAGAAAAATATGTTAAAATTGTAAAAAAAATAGATCTTGCGGATGCTTTTACTTTCAGAACTCTAGCTTTCATGGAACAAATGTTATAATGCAATAATTACTTTTACCGAAAACGAAATCGTTAAAAAACACAAGTTAGTGAATTTTACAACACACTTAATGAATTTTATTACGAACCTATTACTTTAAAGAGATAGCCATTTTAATTAACTACATACATTATATTAAACTTTTCTATGAAATTGAGAAAAATAACTTCCAGTGTTTAAGGATTGAAATAAAAAGTATACATTCATAGAAATCAACTTTATCCTTATTAATATTACAAATGCGAAAGTTCGTATGTTTGGATGTCTGTTACTCTTTCACGCAAAAACTACTGAACGTATCTAGATAAAATTTAATATGTAGACAGATTAGGACCTGGATTAACAAATATGCTACTTTTTCCATGCTCGCGAGCCCCTTGAGGCTCGCGCACTGCGCACCCTCGGAAACAGTCATAGAAACTATGTTCACGCGAGCGAAGCTAGTTGTTTCATAAAAATTGCACTTTCAGTAATCTGTTGTTGAGTAAAATGCTTATTTAGTATCATAACTAACTTATACTTGTTGTTTGCACATTACACAAAATTAAAGTTATATTATCTCATTTGAAAATTATTAGGAAAGAGGTTACAAACACACTTATGTACAAAATTATAACAGTTGTGTAATCATAATCCATATTAAAATATAAGCAGCATTAGAATATCCAAAAAATAAAGCATTGAAAAACAAACTTAAGTACATAATAAACCAGTAACATCTTACAATAACCGATTAATTTTGATCATCGTCTTCTCCCTCCTCTCAATATCAGGTTCAGGCAAGCCTTTTGCCATATCACCACTAGGAAGATCTTTGTACCAACCATGCAATGCACAGCTCCATGAGACATTTAGGTAGAGCACTCGAATAGGCATGTTCCAGGATGATTTCTTGGGTAATTCTGTTGTCATCCGATGTGCTAGCCCCATCATTTTGTGGAGACTCCTTTGCGGCTTTTTCCTTTTTGATTTGTTTGGTTTACGCTGATCCATATGAAGGGCCCTTCGTGGTCGCATCGAAATTTGGTAATACCTGGATTGGCCTTTTTGAATCGGAAGCTTTTAATTTTAAACCAATTTACTTTATCCCCTTTGTTGTCCATGGATTTATTTTTGATTATTTGCTCTTTTATTTTTTTTGTATCGATCATTTCATGGAACATTAATTCCTTGATCACATACGTTGGTGCATCTTTTCTATGACGTTACAATCGTGCTTTTACCAAAATGCTTCTCCAATCAATCATGCTGTATACTGGGGAGTACTTTTTTCTTTTTCAATAGCACTGTGGTGCAAATTGTCAACTTCCTTCGTTGAATGGCCAGACTCAAGATATTTAGCTCAATGGTGTCTAGATGATCAGTCTCCACCATATACAATAAGAAAACTGTTATGTACTGGATCCTATTATAACCAGCACATGTGTCAGAATATAAAACAACTTGCTTGATGTGTTTTGGTAACTAATCAAACCACCATTTGACTGCTGTGTCAATTTCGACGCTTCCCATTTTGCCATTAACTTTAGTCCACACTATGCAATATGCATTTTTTTGGAGGATTGGACTCATATGTTGTGAAATTTTTGGACAGTTAACTTTTAGAATAATAAAACAGGTCAACATCATTAATTGACTGTATCTATAATATGCTTTGCATGTCATCTGTCGCACAAACAAATGTTTTATCTATAGTTGATCTTTCTGTATCATTTTCTTATGCTTGTTTTATTGACTCTTTTTTTGTATATGTTTTTTATATTCTTCTTTTAAGGTTTCATCTTTATTTTGTAGGTCATAAATTGGTCTTTACGTAGCTTGAAAAATGAATAATTATATTCCGTGCAAAATATTTTTCTGTAAGCTGAGAGGCTAACAGTACATTATTGCCTCATTTTTGACTCTCCTTATATATTCATTTTACTTACAGTTCATACATGTCGGAGCGCAAGGACGTGGTGCCATCTATGCATCCGTCGAAGCACCGTGTGTTTTATCTTGAAACGTCAAACGGTTAGCTAGGGTAGTAATAATAGTCATCTTTGGCCAAGGCGTGGTCTGTGCGAGACCGGAACCCGGAAGTTGGTAGTGTTGGTACTTGTTTGTTAGCCAATCAGAATCGTTGTGATTATCGAACCATTAAAGACAATGCAGCCTACCTACAGAGGCTACGATAGAGGCGCCAATTATTATACGAGCACTTTTGATCGAGCAGCTGAACTGTCAACTTGGGAAGCCAGCCCCGTGCCGAACTCATCGCAGTCTTTAAAATAATCGGTTTTCATCCGAATCATCGTGAAGCCTCGTGTTGCAAACGTGTGTGAATATTGATTGTACACTCCAAAACTTCTCAAAGACGAGTTTATTTCTGAGATACGACCAAAACCCTTCTGATGATCCGAAATACATTTTGGTTATACTAAAATTGCTGTCTGGGTATAGACGAGACGATTTATTTCGGCAGTGATGCGATTCCATCACAGGAAAAAAATGTATATTGAGGTCTTTTACTTGTCTTTTTTTGTTTTTTAGTAACTTTATTTTTTTGAGAACGTTAACCTCTTTTATCTGCGCCATTTTAATGTCCTTGGTCGCTTACATGCTTCAATGCTTCATTTATGGGTTCAATAGAAAAAGACAATGTTTTTGTAAAAACATTCAGGTATCGAATTTTCTCCTTACCTTTCACCTTACAAGAAATGTTTTGGGAAAAGTCATTATAGTGTACTTACGGAAACTAAAATTTATTTCAGATCTGAAATTGTGTTTCGGCAAAAGCCACTTAGTCAACAAAGTGAGTTTAACATAATTATTTTCGTGTTTGACGCAGTATGACAAATAGTCACTAAACACTTATCGTGACTATTTGGTAATAAAAAAAATAAAAAGTCGCTATGGTCATATTAACTAATGATATTTGATGATTTATTAGGATTAAAATGAAACTGAATTTTTTTACGAAAATTCATTAAGATCTATTAGTGAGCTGGAAGCAAAACTAAAGTTCGTTAGTCAACTTTGCCGAAACGATAATGTTGGAAGTTTGCAATTAGTAAGAACTCCTCATTTTATTTCTCAAGAACTATGTACCTTAGGAATACCAGAGTAAGGTAGAAATGTAGAGAATGATTTGCCTAGTACGCTGGTGCAAAAAAATGATTTTGGCCAAAAGTGCTATTTAGTGACTTTTCCCTCTAAGGGGACGATATACTCTTGCCATTGGAAAAATACATGAAAGGGATCTCTGTTTCAATAAAATCTTACTTTTGATAAAGGACCTCTGTCCTGGCTCGCGGTCCTCAATAGAATGAATGGCTTTTCTAGTGTTATGGTCGTTCGAGCGACATGGACGTTCAGGGATGTGGGCATGCCAGGTATGTGGCCGTGCGAGGAAAGTGGCCCTAAGTGACCAGATCCGAATGACTTACTCGTTCGTTAGAACATTCAAGATTTAGGTGCATGTCACAGTACCGGCATACCTAAACATAACTAGATTAGTATTACAGTTGTAATGTGATTCTGTGAACTCTGTTTTGTTATTCGGTACATTTGAGTGGGCTTGTTCCAGACGTACGGAGCTGGCACAACGAGCTATTGTTTTATTAGTGTTAATACATATTTGTAAGACGATGTTACCCATGAGTTTATGTCTGGATTTAGTCGGTTGTTTATAGTTCAAATAAATGTAAGTGGACATATTTGTTTGTGAGCTTGTGGCGAGCACACACTACCAGATCGCACTCAGCACATTTCATTACAGTGTTTGTAATACAATAAAGTAAAAGTTATTATGTGACTGGTTATTTTATTACGTTTGAATTTGAAATTAGGTTTTTAATACGATTTGCCCTGGCAAGTGTATAATAAAAGGAGACGCGAGTGCGTAAATGTAAAGACATACGATCTTTAAAGTACTTACCATTACATTCTATTGTGCCAATACCAACGTTTTATTTTATCACGTAACCTGGTTTTAACGGGTAGTATATTTAGCTTCAGGTTTCGTATTTGTAAAAGCGTCGGTGGCTCAACCGGTCCATCTAACCAGAGGTACCGGGTTCAAATCTGGACGGCCAATGTATCAATGAGTTTTTCAAAAACTTACGTACATATACTTACCGATTGCTTTAACGGTGAAGGAAAAACATCGCGAGGAAACCTGCACACGCCTGCGAAAAAACTCGAAGGTTGTGTGTGAAGTCGACCAACCCGCACTGGGCCCGCGTGGTCGACTAAGGCCTAATCGCCCTGATTCAGGGTAGGCTCGAGCCCCTCGGTGGGGACGTATATGAGCTGTTATAATAATAAAAATTCGTATTTGTATATTCTATATACTTAATGGTTTCAATCAATAATTTCAACCTTCGACCTTCACGATAATTCCTGATGCTGCAAAACTCCGAGGTCAAAACTGTGAATCTCATGATTTAAAGTGTACAAAAGATTTTGAGAAATTGAAATAAAAAACCAGCCAAGTGCGACTCGGGGTCATACAAACAGGGTTCCGCACCAAAATTTTAAATACTGTGAAAACTGTGAATCTCATGATTTAAAGTGTACAAAAGATTTTGAGAAATTGAAATAAAAAACCAGCCAAGTGCGACTCGGGGTCATACAAACAGGGTTCCGCACCAAAATTTTAAATACCAACAGAACAAGACATCAGTACATACTTTGCTCTAGGTAAATAGTTATTCTGCACTTTCAAAAATTTCATTTTTTTATGGGAACGGAAGGACTTTAGATTTTTTCATAGATTTTCGTGTAATTCAAACTCATAGACTGTGCTTTTTTAAAGATTTGAAGCACAGTAGTTTTGGAGATATAGAGGTAAGGAAATAGTCACTTTTCTCCCATTTTCTTGAATAACTTCAATAGTAGATTGTTAATCAAGGGAAGAAAGTGACCCATTTCACTCGAGATATTTCTGGCGCTCGAACGAAGTGAGAGCGCCAATAGTTCAAGGGTGAAATGGGTAATTTCACCCGAGTTAAACACTCTACTTTTCATTTCGACTGTGAGGAAATGTATTTATTGTAATTTAATTGTTTATATGATATAAAATATTAATCAATAAATTAGTTTTACCAACCTCCAACCTTTTCGCAATGGCCGCTTGCCACGGCCGACTAGATTGAAACTAATCGAGTTGGTCACGACGTGCATCTAGGTGGCCATGCCGAAAATTGAAAAAAAAGTGTCATGTTATCATGGCATTATGGCGCGCAGCAGAATAGAGGAATGATTTTAAATTTTAATCTTCTGTAATTATGAAAAAAAAAGACCAACTATAAAATGATTTAATATCAATCTGTAGATCGTAATAAACACGTCGTTTAATGTATAGCTGATTTTAGATATATGAAAACCTCTTAGTTCGACTCCGTGGCTGGCAATAAAAAAAAATACTTTCCACCCTAGGGATGACAATACTTTCCACCCTAGGGATGAAAATACTATCTACCCTAGGGATGGAAAAGCAATGTTCCACCCGGCTATCTACTCATGAAAATTAAACTTTCCGAACAGGAGAGATGAAAAACTACATATTTATCTTAACATTATACATATATTTAAGATTCTCACAACCATCCCTTTCATTTGATATGACACACAGTATAGTTTGCAAAACTTTTAATTTAAATTTTCTAATTTACCCCTTCAAAAGTGGCCCCCGTGTTTAAATTCACTTACCTATTTACGTTGCACGTTCGTCTTTGGGTTACCAACTAACGTATGTGTACGAAATTTCAACTCAATCGGTCCAGTAGTTTCGGAGCAAATTGGCTGCGACAGACGGACATACAAACACACAAGTGATAATATAATAGTTCCGTTTTTACCTTTTGAGCTACGGAACCCTAAAAATTAAGTAATTTTTAACTTGTTTTACTTATTTCAGATTATAACAATCGAGTTAGTTCGAGACAAGCAAGGCAAATCTTGCGGCGAGAGGTTTCTCAAGGGATCCCTGATCCCAGGATGGGTGTGGGAGAGCTACACCGGCGTCGGGGTCTTCACCTTCGGGGCGGCCTGCCAGCAGCTCACTTCGAACGTCGCCAAGTATGCCATCGGAAGACTCAGGCCTAACTTTTATGATGTAAGTTCCACTTATTAGCAGAATGTTGTTAGCCGCTGATGCCGGTCTTAGTCACCTGGCAACCGCCTCCGTAGCGTAATGGCTAGTCTATTCGCTTCACAGCAGGAGGTCGCGGGTTCGATTCCCGCGGCGGGCTCAACTTTGTAAGACTCGGTTTGGTTGGTGGTAAGGCATTTTCATAGTTCGCCTGGCTAGCTACCGCCATCTTATCTAAGTCCTGCCGCCAAAACATCAGCGTTAACAGCATTGATGTGTTCCGGCTTGAAGATAAGATAGACAGATCGCCATTGCATTGGGGAATCTTGGTAAGCCCGCTTCTATCTTCGGCATCATTGTCACTTACCATCAGGTGAAATTATGCCATCACATCAGCTCATATAAGTCCTCACTGAGGAGCTCGAGTTGTTAATACCTGTTCTGTGGGCTCGAGCCTACCCTGAATTAGGGCGATCGGGCCGTAGTCGACCATGCGGGCCCAGAGCGGTTAGTCGACTTCACACACACACAGCCTTTGAGTTACTTCGCATATATGTGCAGGTTTTCTCACGATGTTTTGCTTCACCGTATAAGAGCGTCGGATAAACGTACATATTTGATCGAAATTCGAAAACACATTGGTACGTGGCAGGACTCGAACCACGACCTCCCCGGATAGGAGGTTGCGGCCCTTGCCCTTACGACACCGACGTAACGACAGAGATGATGCTAAGGGCTTGTCAATTGTGAATAAAAAAAAAGTCGTTAAGCCGTGTTAGAAGCCTTATAGGCGGCTTAAAAACTTCTAACCGCGGGGTTCGGCATACTAACCATACGACCTCCACCAATGCCGCCTTGGCCCTTGTGTGTAGAGTATGGCCTAATCTTCTTTAGCCTTAGAAGAGATTCAAAGTCTTAGAACTGTTGATAATATAGTGTAGATCTTTTCCATTCTTCTTATTATAAAATTTAACTGTGGGGTTTGCCCTTGGTTCCTTCATCATCATTATATCAGCCGAAGGAAGTCCACTGCTGGACATAGGCCTCCGGTTCTGCGCTGCCCGCATTCAGCGGCTTCCCGCGCCCTTCACCAGGTAATCAGTCCACCGAGGGGGAGGCCTTCCTACACTACGTTTTCCGTACGCGGTCGCCAATTAAGAACTTAACTGCCCCAACGGCCATCTGTTCTCGAGCTATGTTTGTTACTAACCCTCAAACTACCACCATCCGGTCTTGGCTACGATGTTATCTTCACATGTACAGGAAGTAATCTAAAGTCATAGAACTGTAGATAAGATTATAATTTTGAACGAAAAAACCGACTTTAAACAGGAAACTAAGGTTCACCTCGATTTCTCTGGAATGCCATCATCAGATCCTGGTTTCCTTATCATGGTACCACCATTGGGATATCTCTTTTCCAACAAAAAAAAATCATCAAAATCGGATCATAAACGACGACGTTATCCGCGAACACACATAAAATATAGGTTGATACGAGTTTCAATAATATCGAACGTAAGCCTATTCATTTTAAGTTCAAATCAATGCGGGCTTCAACGCGGCTGTTACGTTAAAACAGAACGCCCAATTCTTGATTTTACATGTTTTTATTAATTTTCATCACTTTCAAATAAGTTAAAAAAAATGTTTTCAATTAAAATGAAAAGTCTTAAAGTCACCGATTTTTGTGTGTTGGTTTCATTCAATATTAATAATATAAATAATATATAATCGCATTGTAAAGTAGTAGAACAAAAGTCGTTTGTTTTAATTAATCATAGAAATTCCATTTAAGAGGTGTAATAACCCAGTAGAGTTGAGATATCTTAGCAACAAAATGAATGTAAAATATTTGAAAATTCATCACCAATAATGTGACAATGCACAGAACACCAAAAAGATGTAATTAAAAAACTGACTGTGTAATAGTGAACTAAAAAATGGAAACAAGACTCAAAATATATCTTTTATCCTCGGATCAAAATGTTCATATTTCGCAGTCGGGTTTTTTTTTGGTTGATTATTTTTTACATAATCAGCAGAGATATGCTATATATAAGAATCTCTGATAATCAGTCACTTATATCACTAGAATAACTTTCCCATACAAAATAGGGATCATCTCGGTTAAAAACACAATATTGTTTTTATTTAAAAAAAAAATGTACACATATATACATATAACTACGAAATTTGTATACCTGATGTTTTTGGTGTTATTGCATTTTTCATTACTTTTAGGACTTAATTTTTGCAGTATTTTCTGTTCATAAATCAATTTTTTTATCAATTTGGCCCGCAATTTTTTTTTTAATAATCTTAATTATTAAAAATCTGATAATTGTCAGTTACTGTGTTTTGAAATTGGGCAGCCGAAATTTGGTAACGATAACGGAAATGGATAAACTTAGGTTGAGAGAATAAATGGCAACCCTCTGATGTTAAATATGTCGGTCTGCCTGCGCAAAATGGTTGCGTTATGTACATTTAGCGCCTGAAGAACTAGTTATCGTGACAAAAAAAAACGATAAGGGAAATGGCTGAGTAAGATATAAAATGAAAGTACTAGTTGTACTTATGACAATTGTGCAAAAACTGACCAAATATTCGGTTGCGTTATGGAGCAACGCACGTTTGTAGTAGGAATAGCGAGAGTTCTGGACCAGGATTCCACCCCCCTGCCGGAGCCTCAAAGTTGCCTGGAATTCTTATCTCGGAAACCTTGAAGATAGCGAAATGGGACCACGCGCAAACGATTTAAATGGGTGGCGACACCATTATTTTTAATGCTATTGTTAATGCGTCACTTACCATCAGGTGAGATATAGTCAAACGCACTCAATTTTTTAATAAAAAAATATGCTTTTTTTTAGGAAGATAGATAGATAGATAGATAACTCATTTATTTTCCTAGCAAAACAGCACCATACGCAAACAAGCGATGGAGATAAAACATTATAAGTACTAAATTCATAAAAGAGTACACTGTTATTGAAAACACTAATAAAAACTAAAAGGTAACTGCCTAGCCAGAAAAAAAGGCCCGGGCTCAGCATAATGTTGTTTAAGGAATTAATGTCCTTTTAGTGCTCCGGCAGGGGAGTGGGTGCCTGGTCCAGAACTCCTACTACTAACGGGCGTTGCTCCATAATGCTCCATAAGACGGGCAGGCCGACATATGTAACATCAGAGGGTTGCCATTTATCCTCTCAACCTAAGTTTATCCATTTCCCTTATCGTTACCAGATTTGTCATGAACTCCTACTCTATTTAGAAAAGCACACTGTAGCTACTACAGGAATACTACATCCTGCTGTTCAATATGGCATCGTGCTGAGTAAAAGAATGGTTTAATAATACGCTGGCCTGACCTTCTCAAGGTTAGGTAGAAACAAAACTTGTAAATTTGAATTAAAGATAATGAATTAAAAATAACTTTATTAGCCATGATTAACATCAAATTTATTTATGATTTATTCTTATCCCACTACTTATATTAAGTGGGTTATAAATATAAATTACCTGTTGTTGGAGATAGGATTACCTGTAGGTAATACCTACCCAAGCACCTCTTATACAGGTTGTAACAAAATTAGTGCAGGTCCCGTTAACTGGGGCTTCTAGCCTTCTACTCATCGTACTAAACAACTATTATTCTAGGACTGTACTGAAATCGCAAAAAACTCTTTATTTTATACAAATCGATCAGCTGCTCGACCAACTTTGTGCATTTTTGTATGGGGGGTCCAATTTTTTTTGAGAATTGTCTACGGGTTTTTTGGGGAAAGTTGTTCAGTATTATAAGTGGAACCCCCCGTTTATGGTTCCTACACCAATTTTGTAACACCTGTTTATATTTAACGTGCCCAACCCTGTTAATAATTTTATAATTAGGTCAAAGTATCTATATTAGTATTAACATACCGTATGGACACTCCCTGCCGCTCTCTAGATTCCGACCTCACCCCCTCGTCACCCAAATTGATACAGATTGGTTACAGTTTGGTTGTTGAACGTATAGGATTTCGCAGCCGATTTTGAAATGTCATTTCTGGCCCGTTGTATGAAGTGTCCAGGGTGTGCTTAGGTACTCCAGGTTGATGATGTTTTGTGTTCCAGGTTTGTCAACCAGTACCCAACGCAAACTCTACTCTGAACGCTCTGGGCTACATCCAGGAATTCACGTGTTCAGGCAGCACTTATCGAGACCATGTGTCCGAGTCCCGGCTGTCCTTCCCGAGCGCACATTCCAGCTTCGCTATGTATTCCGCTGTGTTTTTCATTGTGAGTTTATCTAATCAAGCATGTTTTTATTGTGAATTTATCTAATCAAGCATGTTTTTATTGTGAATTTATCTAATCAAGCATGTTTTTATTGTGAGTTTATCTAATCAAGCATGTTTTTATTGTGAGTTTATCTAATCAAGTATGTTTTTATTGTGAGTTTCTCTAATCAAGCATGTTTTTATTGTGAGTTTATCTAATCAAGCATGTTTTTATTGTGAGTTTACCTAATCAAGCATTTTAATTGTGAGTTTATCTAATCAAGTATGTTTTTATTGTGAGTTTTTCTAATCAAGCATGTTTTTATTGTGAGTTTATCTAATCAAGCATGTTTTAATTGTGAGTTTATCTAATCAAGCATGTCTTTATTGTGAGTATTTCTAATCAAGCATGTTTTTATTGTGAGTTTATCTAATCAAGCATGTTTTTCGTTGTGAGTAAAACAGGTTGGGATCATCGATGTATCTGTCTTCGTTCGTTCTGTCATCTCAAGTTCAGTTAACTGATTATTAGTTAATTAATGCATCATTACTTAATGATCATTCATTATTATCAGAGATTTGTTACCATAGATGGGTTATGTACTAACAAATAACATTTGAAAATCGAACCCATTTAAACACACATAGGTATTTCCCTTCCGTTGCACCAAATGCTACTAAGAAAAGAGGTGCCAATTGGCATCATTTTATTAGCTTCACTTTTAGGACGCATGTAACGTATCTACCTCCCCTTATATATAGCATATCTCTGATTATCATCATCATATCAACCGAAAGACGTCCACTGCTGAATAAATGCCTGCCCCATGGATTTCCATGAATGTCGTCGGTCTATCTATGCTACGTCTTCCAGTGCGCGGTTGCCACTCGAGAACTTTAATACCTCAAGGGCCATCTGTTCTACGATCTATGTGCCCCGCTCACCGCCACTTCAAGGATTAAGGGCTAGTAAAAAATTAGTTAAAATTATGCCAGTTCAGCATGTCTGGTGTCACCCCAAAAGCGGTTCCCATGTTTAAAATTTATATAAATACGTTACACGTCCGTCTTTGGGTCACCGACTTACATATGTGTACCAAGTTTCAACTCAATCGGTCCAGTAGTTTCGGAGCAAATTGGCTGTGACAGACGGACAGACAGATACGTGAGTGATCTTATAATGGGCTCCTTTTTTCCTTTTTATGTACGGAACCCAAAAACTATGGATATTTCAAAGGCACATTACCATTCAGACACTAACTTTGACCATAATTCCAGATGTACATCCAAACCAAAGGCAAGTGGCGTGGCTCGAAGCTGCTCCGCCACGTTTTCCAATTCGCTATGTTCATGGGTGCGTGGTACGTGGGCCTGTCCAGGGTCGTCGACCATATGCACCACTGGAGCGACGTGACTGTTGGGTTCTTCATCGGCGCTGCGTATGGGGTTCTTGTGGTGAGCACTTTTTGAAGGGTTTTCTTCAAATATCTCTTGGTACTGACTACTGACACGTGTTCCAATTCGCGGTGTTCATGGGTGCGTGGTACGTGGACCTGTCCAGAGTCGTCGATCATATGCACCACCACTGGAGCGACGTGACTGTTGGGTTTCTCATCGGCGCGGCGTATGGGGTTCTAGTGGTGAGCACTGTTTAAAGCGTTTTCTTCAAAGATCTCTTGGTACTGACACGTGTTCCAATTCGCGATGTTCATGGGTGCGTGCTACGTGGGCCTGTCCAAGGACGTCGATCATATGCACCACTGGAGCGACGTGACTGTTGGGTTCCTCATCGGCGCGGCGTATGGGGTTTTTGTGGTGAGCACTTTTTAAAGGGTTTTCTTCAAAGATCCTTGGTACTGACACGTGTTCCAATTCTCGAGGTTTATGGGTGCGTGCTATGGACCTGTCCAGGGTCGTCGATCATATGCACCACTGGAGTGACGTGACTGTTGGGTTCTTCATCGGCGCGGCGTATGGGGTTCTTGTAGTGAGTACTTTTTAAAGGGAAAGATACGCCTTCAAAGATTATTATATTATTATAGATATACCTTCAAAGATACCTTGGTATCATATTTTAGCGATGTGTCTGTTGGTTTTCTGATTGGAGCTGCATATTGGGTTCTCGTGGTAAACACTTATTGAAGGGACTTATCTGAAATTCCCCGATAAAAAATAGCATAATATATCGCTTAGTCTTTCCACCCCTTTAACTATCTAATAAGAGCGTCGGTGGCGCAATGGCAAGAGCTGCTACCTCCTGTCCAGGAGGTCGTGGTTCGAATCCTGTCCCGTACTAATGTGTTTTCGAATTTAGATTTCATATGTACGTTAATCCGACGCTTTTACGGTAAAGCAAACCATCGTAAGGAGACCTGCACACGCCTGCGAAAAAACTCGAAGGTTGTGTGTGAAGTAGACCAACTCACACTGGGCCTGCGTTGTCGATTAATGCCCGATCGCCCTAATTTAGGGAAGGCTCGAGCCCTCGGTGGGGACGAATATGAGCTGATATGATGAACTATCTAATGTGCATGTTCATCTATTTATCGATTCATTAGTCCGCTGTGACGTGAAAGAAAGACAAACATATAAACACACTGTTGCATTTAATTAGTAACGTGGGGCTACGCGAAGCTTTCAGTGCAACACTGTCCATCATCATCATATAAGCTGAAAAACGTCCACTGCTGGACAAAGGCCTCCCCAAGGATTTCCACGACGACCGGTTATGCGCTGCCCGCATCCATCAGCTTTCTGCTATTTTCACCAGGTCGTCTGTCCACCGCGTGGGAGGCCTGCCTAGGCTACGTTTTCCGGTGTGCCACTCGAGAACTTTAATGTCCATCTCTTGTGATATTACGGTACAATACGGCTAACAGTATGGCCGTATGGCTCCCGGCTTAGAATAGGGCCATCCTATTTCATCCAATAGGTGTCGTAAGAGCCGACTAAGTGACCAACTGTCCGAGGGTGGTGTCGGGTTTCAAGTCCACAAGTCCCTCATTAACAATCTGGTCCGGATCGAGAGTGTTTCGACGAGGGTAGAGTACCTTATTCTCCGAATTACCAAACGGTATTCGCTGAAAGTTATTCAGGTATATGAACCGACCGCGCAACACTCCGACGACGAAGTGGAGATCCTATGTGAGGATATCTCTAGAGCTCTACACAATAGCTCCCGGACCCAATACACCATTGTTATGGGGTACTTTAACGCGAAACTGGGCAAACGAAATAATGGTGAGCTGAGAGTGGGGCAATTTGGATATGAAGAGAGAAATGCACGTGGCCAAATGCTGGCCGACTTTATGGAGAGGGAGGGCCTCTTTATGATGAACTCCTTTTTCAAAAAGTCTAAACAGTGAAAGTGGACATGGTTGCATCCCAATGGAGAAACGAAGAACGAGATCGACTTCATCTTGTCGAAGAGAAGGCAAATATTCAATGATGTCTCTGTAATCAACTCAGTAAAAACAGGAAGCGATCACCGAATGGTAAGAGGAACATTGAATCTAAATACCAAGCTAGAAAGATGTCGACTGATGAAGTCCACGCTCCGACCAGCGCCTATCCAGCTCCAAAACCCCGAGAACTTTCAGCTCGAGTTGCACAATCGCTTCGAATGCCTAGGAGACTGCGAGAATGTGGATGATTATAACGACAGGTCCGTGGAAATTGTCCAAACGGCCGGGTCTAAGATTTTTAAAACTCGCCGTTCAAACAGAACCAAAAAATCTCGGACTTCACCAGCAATCTCATGAAAGAAAGACGAACCTTGGTTTTGCAGGCCTCCGAAGATGCTACTCAGTATCGGCAACTAAACAGGGCATCAATATCAACGGCGAGTACATCACCCACCTTCGATTCGCCGACGATATCGTGGTCATGGCTGAGACTATGGACGACTTAGGCACAATGCTCGATGGCCTCAGTAGAGCCTCTCAACAAGTGGGTCTTAGAATGAACATGGACAAGACGAAAATTATGTTAAACTTCCGTGTCATACTTACTCCTCTGAAGGTTGGAGGCTCTATATTCGAAGTTGTTACCGAATATGTATACCTGGGACAAACAGTCCAATTAGGTAGGTCCAACTTCGAGAAAGAGATCAATCGTCGAATCCAACTCGGCTGGGCAGCATTCGGGAAGCTTCGCAATATCTTTACGTCCCAGATACCGCAGTGTCTTAAGACCAAGGTCTTCGACTAGTGTGTGTTGTCAGTGATGACATACGGAACTGAGACATGGTCGCTTACTATGGGCCTCATAAGAAGGCTCAAGGTTCCCAAAGGGCAATGGAGCGTGCTATGCTCGGAGTTTCTCTACGTGATCGCATCAGAAACGAAGAGATCCGTAGGAGAACTAAAGTAACCGACATAGCTCTCAGAATTGCTAATCTTAAGTGGCAGTGGGCGGGACACATTGCTCGTCGAACCTGGTGAAGGTCGCGGGAAGCCGCTGGATGCGGGCAGCGCAGAGCCGGTCGTCATGGAGATCCTTGGGGGAGGCCTATGTCCAGCAGTGGACGTCCTTTGGCTGATATGATGATGATGATGACGGCTCACCTCACGATTAGGAGTCCGCCAGCGAAACCTTGCTTATCTGCGAAGAAGACCTAACCCAATTTATTCTGTTTCAGTTCGTCTACGTCTTGAAACCCAAAAAGTACGGGCCCCCATCCAACTGGCAGGAGCCGGCCCCCGGAAACATCTTACCACGGCCTGTACTAGCCATGGGACGATGACAGATCACCTCCCTAAGTAGTAAGATAGTCACCTTGAACCAAAGAATTCTGGGACTACTGTGCAGTGACAGGATGTAACAAAATTGGTATAGGAGACTTATAAGACCATAAAAAGTATTTTTTTAGAATTGATTAGGACAAGTTGTTTAGTATGAAGATAAAAATCAGGGCCTGGTTTTTAAGGTGTGGAGGCCCTGTGGCAACAAAGGAGTGGAGGCCCCTAATTCTTGAATATTTCAGATGATCCCTAATATTTCAGACTAATACTTGGTAAGTTTGATAAGTCTGCCAAGGACATCCTATCCTATATACTTATTTCAGTTGTCTAGCATTATCAAGACCGAAGCAATGACTAAAATACGTCAAAACGCTTCCAGAAAATGAAGGTGCCCTAGATTTAGATTTGTGTGGGCCCCGGGCGGGGCAGTTGGCCGGCGATGATGAGAAATCCCAAACAACTAGTCCTACGCCAATTTTGTTAGACTCTGTATAACTTCTTTGCCGATAACTTAAAGTCTTCGACCAATATAACAGCTATGGACCAGCCTACGCGAACAAGCGGTTTTGATGCCTAAAGAATGAGCGAATTCGCTCATTTCATCTCAGTTGGTCAGTATTCCTTAAATCGGTTGAAGGTCGAAATGAGTGAAATTTGCCATCTCATTCATGCTTCATTCCGACTACGTCTCTTTATCTCTGTCATTGTTTATATTTGAACGAGACTCGGTAGATTATAGCGTCGTGAGTGTGCGTTTGCGTGTAGTTGTATTTGACTTATTTTTGATGAGATTAATGTATGGATAGGGCCGGTCCATTATATTTGGTCGAAGCTTAAAGTACCTACGAAAGGTCTTGGTAGATAGGGTTAACTGCGGGTGTATGCTGGTTGGTTGAAATATGTAGCGAAACTCTGCTACGGGCGATCAGCTGTTAAATTTTTGTTATTGAGAAATATCTAGTTGCGCTGCGACACTTTCTCGAGTCCCCAGGAGACTTGAGTTTCCATACAAACGTAGTGCCGCTTTAATACAGAAACTACTTGCCGGATTGAATTCAAACTTAGAAAATATATTAAGTGGACAGATATCGATGTTTGTAATTAGTTTTTGATGTATAATAAAAAACAGAAAAAAATAGGAGCAGTTTTATATTTTCAGTACAAAGCTAATTTAAGCCTTTGTTCAGTTATGTTTAAATATACTACGATGAAAACTCATTACAAACATCAATATGCGTCTACTCAATGTACTTACCTATTTGCGAAGTTTGCATTCATTTCGGCATGTAGTATTGTATTAAAGCGGAACTACGTTTGTATGGAAACTCGAGCTACCCATAAGGACTGAATTTAAATTGTGATAAAGCCTTTTCAAGTACAAAGTTTAGGAACTGCAAAAGTTTACGAGTAAAGATAAGTTAGGTTTAGGAAATTAAAAAAATTGTTGTCAAAGACTTTAATATCTATGCACGAGGACCTTGCGGATCCCGAATCTAAATGTTCGTACGCGACCTAACGTATAGGTTAGGCACTTAAAATGAGTCTTCGCTCGCGCGGTACAGGGGCGCGGGGGTAAGGCGACAAAGGGGATCGAGAGAGGAGCGGGCGGCAGGCGTATTGTTGTGGCAACAATGTGCGGGCGGCAGGGAAGACTCAAGATTCAAGATATTCATAATAGGTGCAAATGTCATTCTTTCTGATAGTAAATAGTGATTACATTATTTCATTTGTAAAAAAACAAGAAACAAACAATCATTATAGTTAATAACGTCAAAATCCAATCCTTGGTATAAAAAAAACAATATCATTAGAACATGAAAACAATATGACACGAGAAGTTATACATTAAAATCATTGAATGTCATGAACATGAATGCCTTTGACAAGTGTAGGCCAGGTCACACGGACAGTACCTGGTCACGAGTATAACGCGAGAGTCAGCCACCGCTCGTCTCAAGCATATTAGAGGGAAAGGAACGACCCGGCTCCCGATGCGCCACCATCCGCACGAACATTTAAGCGAGCGTGCACCACTCATTTCAATGCTAAGATAATAAAAATAATTAAAAGAAGTAGGTACTAAGTATACTTGTCATGTCTCTTCGCTTCTACGTGAATTCTTAGTTTGATCTTTATTTTATTACTATTAAACATGATTAGTAGCGTTGATAGAAGAAACAATTGTCTACCCCATACATTTAGGCACTTAAAGCGCATTGTTGCCACGTGGTTGCCACAACAATGCGCCTGCCGCCCGCTCCTCTCTCAATCCCCTTTGTATGCCTTTGTCGCCTTACCCCCGCTCCCCTGTACCACGGACCCCGCGGGCGAGTCTACCTTATAGTTACTAGATCAAAGTAGAAGAAATTTTCTCTGTCAAAAGACTGGAAATAAAGACAAATTGAACGTGGTGCCGAAGTACAGAGGCCAGCACATCAAGCTTGACACCCGTAGTGCGATTCTGATCCTTACGCATTCGGCATAAGAACGGTACAAAGTCCAAAGTGTCTAGCTTGATGTGCTGTTACTTGTCTCTGTACTATGAATGCAATTTAATGAGATATGTTTCAGATACATAAGACGATACTAATTACTAATTGTGGATTAACAAAAAATCGAAAGGTCATGGACAGTTAGTGGATAATGGTGTCGATTCGATGACTAAACTAAAACGCATTCTGTCTTTTTTTTCTACATCGAAAAGACAAGGACAGAATGCTTAAATTTAGATCAGTCCTTTCAAATAAGTTAAATCTTTTTACACCGAATCGACATCATTATGTACAGAGGCCAGCAAATCAAGCTATAGACACTCGTAGTGCGATTCTGATCCATACGCAAACGGCATAAGAACGGTACAAAGTCCAAAGTGTCTAGCTTGATGTGCTGGCCTATGGACCTAGTAGACACGGTACCACTTTGGTGCAACTCAATGGCTTAATGTACTTTAAAACTTCAGAAATAAATTGTTTAGCAATAAATAACTCAAATAATAAAATATAATTCACTACAATGTCTTTTTTTTATTTATTGCATACCTCTACCAAGACTTAAAAATAAAAATTAACTATATGTTGGTTTTATGATGTACCTACCTGTGACTGAATAATTTTTGAAAAACTTAAAAACTTTTAAGTACAAACTTTTAATATTGCATTATCACGCGATATACATATGCATGCAAAATTTCAGCTTAATCGGAAATTGAGAAGTGGGTCAAATTTAACTTGCAAGATTTCACCCAAACAAACATACATACATTGCAAGTTATTAAGAGCTTTTAAAAATAAAATATAATACACTATAAATGCAGAGGCGTATTTGAGAATCAAGCGCCTCGGGCACAAAAAAAATCGCCCCTCTGAGTGACAAAAAACCGGCCAAGTTCGAGTCGGAGTGGCGCGCTAAGGGTTCCGTACTGCCACACGATAAACGTCAACTTACTGTAACTTTCTATTTGCATGCTCGTAGTGGTTTGACACCCTTATTACCGCTAGTAGGACTCGCACTTGGCTAGTTTTATTTTTCGGTGAACCAAACGGATCCCTACAAAATTCTACTACGACTTTTCCTACCTCCGGCCGCCCCTCACCTCTTGCCGCCCCGGGCCAAGTGCCCCATGAACATTGGACATAGAGTAAATACGCCTCTGTATAAATGTCTCAGTTTCTAGCGGTTGCAGTAAGAATGTTCCCGCGTCTGTCCCCACGAGGGGCCAAACAGGAATAAAACGCCACCATCCGCACGAACATTTAAGCGAGCGTGCACCACTCATGTCAATGCTAAGATAAAAAATAAATAAAAGAAGTACTACTTATACTTGTCATGTCTTGTCGCTTTCACGTCAATTCTTAGTTTGATCTTCATTTTATTACTATTTAACATGATTAGTAGCGTTGATAGAAGAAACACTGTCTACCCATACATTTTTGTCATTTAAATATTCGGATGTCTTATAATAACCTTTTTTACAAAGAGTTCTTTTGACACAATTTTTAAACTGGTTTTCTGACAAATTTAAGACATCAACAGGTAATTTTTTATACATGAGTGTGCATTGACCCACAAATGACTTATTGATTTTGCTAAGTCTGGTATAAGTTACTTGAAGTTTATTCCTATTCCGAAGATTACGACTGTGCCTGTCACTATTCAGTGAAAAGAGATGCAGATTTTTACGAACATACATTATATTTTCATAAATGTACTGACAGGGGAAAGTCAGTATATTAATATCTTTGAACTTATCTCGGGGCGACTCACGAGAACGCATTCCATAAATCGCGCCAACCGCTCCTTTTTGCAGAACAAATATGTTTTTTATATCAGCTGCATGTTCCCACAAAAGTATCCTATAAGACATAATACTATGGAAGTAGCTGAAATATACCAGTCTTGCGGTGTCTATATCTGTAAGGAGCCTGATTTTTTTAACTGCGTGCGGCTGAGCTCAGCCTGCCTGCTAGCGTTTCTATATGAGGGCCCCATTGAAGCTTTGAATCAACAGTTAAACCTAGAAACACGCTTTGATTTACAAATTCTAATATATTACCAGCTAAGGATACATTGTTGTTTACTTCAATAAAATTAGGTAATGTGAATTTAATACATTTGGTCTTTTTTGCATTTAAGGCTAAGTTATTTATAGTAAACCAATTGTATACTTTTGAAAGAGTGTCGTTTACTTCGTCAGACATATCAGTTTTTCTGTCAACCTTAAAAACTAGCGATGTATCATCCGCAAACAACACAACTTTCGACAGTGATTCAACCATGAATGGTAGATCATTAATATAAACTAAAAAAAAGGAAAGGTCCTAAAATAGAACCTTGAGGCACACCCATCTTAACCAGAGAACCCATTGATTTCGTATTATTTATTTGTACTTTTTGTAGCCTATTAATTAAATACGATTCTAAAAGATCTAGAGCCTTATTTTTAACACCGTAATGGTCCAATTTTACAATTAGAGTTTTATGTTCCACACAATCGAATGCCTATGACAAGTCGCAAAAGATCCCTATCGCGTTTTGGGTTTTGTCAAAAGCAACATATATGTTTTTAATTAGTTCAATTGCCGCGACCGTTGTTGAACGCCCTTTTTTAAAGCCAAACTGCAGTTTATGGAGCAATTTATTGATATTAAAGTGAGTCAACATTTGGTTTAGTTTTTTTTTCAAAAACCTTACTTGAAACTGGTAGCACAGAAACAGGCCTATAGTTACTTGGGTCTTTTTTATCTCCGGACTTGAAGAGTGGAACAACTTTACTAAATTTCATGAGATCCGGAAATACTCCAGTATCAATACAAGTGTTGAATAGATCGGCCAAGTAAGGGGCTAAAATTTCAATTAAGGACTTTATTAAATTAACAGACATGCCCCAAAGATCTTCAGTATTTTTTAGTTTCAATAACTTTTACAATCGTGTGTGGAATAATTTTTCGAAATGTAAAATCTTCTTCGCACTTTGGTACATTTTCAGAAAGTAATTGATTTGCGAGAATTTATCGACGAGTCAAGGCTATCGGTTGTTTTGAGTGGAACATTTGTAAAGAAAGATTCAAATTCTTCTGTTACCTTTGAGGTTTCAGAAATGAGACCACTATCAGTTTGCAAGACATATTGTTTCTCTCGCGGCTTCGTTTTCCCCGTCTCCTTATTAATAACGTTCCAAACAGCTTTAATTTTATTTTCAGAATATTTAATTTTCTTAGAAATGAAGTTGGCTTTAGCTGCCAAACAAACTCTTTTGAAAAATTTTTAACATATTCAACAATCTTGAGATCAAAGTTGTATGTCTTTTGTTCGTAAAGCGAAAACAATTTTTCTCTACTCTTGTATATACCTACAGCTAGATTAATACGAGTTTTTGTCATAATGTAAACAACGGCGGGTGAGATTCGAGTTTGGCGAGTTTTTCCATGGGATAACGTATAAGTACCATTTCTCGCCGCTCGCGTTCGAGAAACTCTTCTTGTGTAAATGAGCCTTAAGTCGTAAAAATGACAAAAGTCTTGTCTATTATCAGTTTAGACAAACTTATCTTGTAATTACTTATTAACTACTGTATTATGATGATTTATCTGGGTATTATATTTAAAGCTAAGCAATAAAACAATAAAGATCGGATGCATTATCTATGAAGGTGTAGATTAAACTTTCGTATATAATCGCAAATTTTTCGCTATATTAGCATAGTTTGTTACAACAACGTACTAATTAAAAAGGTAAGTAAATTACACTAAGGATATCTACAGTAGAATTAGCATTGGCTACTACAGTTGAAACAATTGAGTAGCACAAAGCGTGTGAGAAAATATAAGCGTGTTAATCGATTGTTTTCTTTTTCTTAACAGCCAGTATGAAATTCTTACTCCTCGCCGCCGCCGTGGTCGCAGTAGCCGTAGCTGGCCCCACCCAGCGTCTGTTGACCCCTGGCATCGCCGGGCCAGCTCCCGTTATCGTCGACGAAGACCACCCCATCTCTGTCGGACCCGCTATCGTCGAAGGTGGAAATACACCCATCTCTGTCGGGCCCGCTATCGTAGAAGGAGAAAATACCCCCATCTCCGTCGGACCCGCCATTGTCGAAGGAGGAAATACCCCCATCTCTGTCGGACCAGCTATCGTTGAAGGAGGAAACACTCCTATCTCTGTCGGACCCGCCATTGTCGAGGGAGGAAATACTCCCATCTCTGTAGGACCCGCTATCGTCGAAGGAGGAAATACCCCCATCTCTGTCGGACCCGCTATCGTCGAAGGAGATCTTAGCCCCATCTCTGTTGGACCCGCTATCGTTGAAGGAGATCTTAGCCCCATCTCTGTTGGGCCCGCTATCGTTGAAGGTATTGTTGAGCCATCCCCCGCCGTAGTCGCCCCCGCCCCGGCTGCTGACACCACCCCCCTCGTGCAGATCATCCTGAACATCAACAGCGTTGCGGCCGCCCCCGCTCCAGCTGACGTCGAAGGCACCGTCGTGCCCTCTCCTGTTATAGTAGCTGAGCCTGTCCTGCCCTCACCTGTTGTAGTAGCCGAGCCCGTTCTACCTTCGCCTGTTGTAGTAGCCGAGCCCGTCCTACCCTCGCCTGTTCAAGTAGCCGAGCCCGTCCTACCCTCGCCTGTTCAAGTAGCCGAGTCCGCCCAGCCCGAGCCTATCAGCGTAGCCGAGCCCATCCTCCCAGTCCCCGTTGTCGTCCTCCCCGACGTACTCAACTAAATAAAAAACAAACATCATATAAAGGAGCTTAGGTACTTAGAAGTTGTAACATACTTATAATTAACTTCTCGGATTGTCGACTTTCTATCAACATCTTGAAACGCTTGCATGTCCATGACAATTAAAAGGCCAAGTCTCTAACTTTCTTGTTTTTTTTGCTACCTGTTTTGATGTTAGTTTCAGATCTCCGACAGAAAAACTTAGGTTTTTTTTTATCCATAATTGGTAAGCCCTTGGCATCATCTCACCTGATGGTAAGTGACGATGATGCCAAAGATGGAAGCGCGCTTACCAAGATTCCCCAACGCAATGGAGAACTATCTATCTTATCTTCAAGTCGGAACACATCAATGTTGATAACACTGATGTTTTGCAACAAGACCTAGATAAGATGGTGGCATCTAGCCAGGCGGACTCAGAAAATCCCCTACCACCAACCAAACCGAGTCTTACAAGTTGAACCCACCGGGAATCGAACACGCGACCTCCTTGTGTGAAGCGAATGGACTAACCATTACGCCACGGAGGCGGGTAACTCATTTAATAAGGCTCGACCACCTGCGACCATTTCATACAATTACGAGGGTGGCATCCACTGCGCGAGGAGTTTCGCTGCGAAGATTGGCTGCATAAACCATCTTCGAGCGCACGCGCGGTAAACCGACTAGGAGTCGAAGTGGTCGCCATGACCGAAATCGGTCGGATAGATCATCATTAACAATATGTTAATTGTTAGTTACATAATTGACCAATATAATATCAAATACTTTATATACTATTTCTACGTATAGATACAGAAATCCTGTATATTTCTATTAAAATTGGTGTTGGAATCGTTAACTAGGGATTATACTAACTCGTCATTTAGATAACTATTTTTGTATATACGATTATTCTACTCTTCATAACTACAAATGGATCAGCTGATTGGCAAATTTTGTGGAGTCCATTCTTTTTTTTTTTTAAATTGACTGTGGGTTCCTTCGGAAAAGTTGTTTGTACAATCATTGATGAATACTCATCAATCCTTCATTCATATCAGCTCATGAAGCCGAGGGGCTCGAGCCTACCCTGAATTAGGGCGACCAGGCCTTAGTCGACCACGCGGGTCGAATTCTGGTCGAATTCACACACAACCTGCGAGTTTCTGCGCAGGCGTGTGTAGGGTTCCTCACGATGCTTTCCTTCACCGTAAGAGCGTCGGTTAAACGTACATATGAAATCTAAATTAGAAATCACATTAAATTGGTACGTGGCAGGTTCGAACCACGACTTTCCGGACAGGAGGCGGCGGCCCTAGCCATTACGCCACCGACGCTGAATCCATACTAATATTATAAACGCGTAAGTTTGTATATGGATGTATGGATGTTCGTTACTCTTTCACGCCACTACATATAAACGGATTTGGATGAAATTTGATATAGGACGACAGACTAGGACCTCGATTAACATACAATCGCCAGTACAGGTTCCCACGCCCATCTTGTTACACCTGTATATTTTTGTATACAGGTGTAACAAAATTGGTGTAGTTCCCGTTAACTAGGGGTTCTACTCATCATTCTGAACAACTCTCTCCATTAAACCCATAGTCAATTCTCAAAAAAAAATTTGGTCCTCCGTACAAATATGCACAAAATTGGTCGATCAGCTGATCAACTTGTTATGAAGAATGAAAATTTTTCTGCGATTTCAGCAATGTTATAGAACAAAATATATTCAGTATGATGACTACAATCTCCAGTTAACAAGACCTACACCAATGAAGTAAATAAGTAAAAGACGGTAAAAAAAAGTGTGAACAGCATCGCTGTACAATTTATTATGAAAAGTAATTCATGAATCTGTACTTTTTAATCAATCAATTTCATTTAGAACGTAGCATGTAACATTTTTAGTTGTTTTTTTTTTAATTTTAAATCTACGACAAATGTTGATTTATATGTTTGCAACTAACTTCCTGCCTAGTCAAAAGGCCCTCCCCGCAGTGCTCCTGCCCAAAGGTGCCCATGACTCTTGCTGCGTTCCCCCGCTGGATATTTATAGAAATGCATTGTACAGATTTTCGTTATTTTTGACGTCAATTACTCCTAAACGATAGAAAAACCTAAGGTTGAAAAAAAATACTCTTTTTGATGATGGTCCTTAAAGTCAAAAGCTATTAGAAACACGATTGAGCAGTTTTGGCTCGATAGTAAAGCTTAAAGATACCTAAGTCTACACCGTTACTTTCAACTCTAGTTATGATGACTAATATTTTGAAGTATAAATTAAAAAAAAATATACAACAATATTTGTTATGTTATTATATAGTGAGTAATGTTATTATTTTTCATATTTTCATTGTAGTTTTTTGATTGAAACGAAAAGTGAAAAATTGTGGTTATTTTCTTTACTCTTTACACATAAAGAAAAATACAGAGACAAATGTTCCAATCAATGCCAATCTAGGGTCCAGGCCCTTTTCCCGCATCATCATGTCAGCTCATATACGTCCCCACAGAGGGGCTCGAGCCTACCCTGAATTAGGGCGATCGGGCCTTAGTCGACCACGAGGGTCGAATTCTGGTCGAATTCACACACAACCTGCGAGTTTCTGCGCAGGCGTGTGTAGGGTTCCTCACGATGCTTTCCTTCACCGTAAGAGCGTCGGTTAAACGTACATATGAAATCTAAATTCGAAATCACATTAAATTGGTACGTGGCAGGTTCGAATCACGACCTCCCGGACAGGAGGCGGCGGCCCTAGCCATTACGCCACCGACGCTGAATCCATACTAATATTATAAACGCGTAAGTTTGTATATGGATGTATGGATGTACGTTACTCTTTCACGCCACTACATATAAACGGATTTGGATGAAATTTGATATAGGACGACAGACTAGGACCTCGATTAACATACAATCGCCAGTACAGGTTCCCACGCCCATCTTGTTACACCTGTATATTTTTGTATACAGGGTGTAACAAAATTGGTGTAGGACCCGTTAACTGGGGGTTCTACTCATCATTCTGAACAACTTTCCCCAAGGTACCCATAGTCAATTCTTAAAAAAAATTGGGTCCTCCGTACAAATATGCACAAAATTGGTCGATCAGCCGATCAACTTGTTATGAAGAATGAAAATTTTTCTGCGATTTCAGCAATGTTATAGAACTAAAGTTATTTAGTATGATGACTACAATCTCCAGTTAACAAGACCTACACCAATGAAGTAAATACGTAAAAGACGGCGAAAAAAAGTGTGAACAGCATCGTTGTACAAATGTACAATTTATTATGAAAAGTAATTCATGAATCTGAACTTTTTAATCAATCAATTTCATTTAGAACGTAGCATGTCACATTTTTAGTTGTTTTTTTAAATTTTAAATCTACGACAAATGTTGATTAATATGTTTGCAACTAACTTCCTGCCTAGTCAAAAGGCCCTCCCCGCAGTGCTCCTGCCCAAAGGTGCCCATGACTACCTGTATGAATATAGGTATATACTTAAATTAATTTATCGTTTGGTCTGTTTGTGAAAGCGGGACGTTTTTGCCCTCGGTGGGTCAGCGGGACAGACAGCCTGAAAGCGGGACTGTCCCGCCCAAAGCGAGACGTATGGTCACGTTAATTAAAAATAAAAAAACATGACTTCTAATGTCTAGTGAGTTGTTTGCGAGTGCAAAAAATATAGGTATATACTTAAATTAATTTATCGTTTGGTCTGTTTGTGAAAGCGGGACGTTTTTGCCCTCGGTGGGTCAGCGGGACAGACAGCCTGAAAGCGGGACTGTCCCGCCCAGAGCGAGACGTATGGTCACGTTAATTAAAAATAAAAAAACATGACTTCTAATGTCTAGTCAGTTGTTTGCGAGTGCAAAAAATATAGGTATATACTTAAATTAATTTATCGTTTGGTCTGTTTGTGAAAGCGGGACGTTTTTGCCCTCGGTGGGGACAGCGGGACAGACAGCCTGAAAGCGGGACTATCCCGCCCAAAGCAGGACGTATGGTCACGTTATCCTAAGGTGAGAGGGCGCGAATGTTATCACGCCGCAGGTGACGTGACTTCCCTAGCAGGCATCGACCTATTTGCCAAGGGATCAGTATCAGTGTTGCCAATTTAGCGAGTTAGTAGCTAGATCTAACGTATTTTCGGAGCAGTCTAGCGACAAAAAAAATCGATGCTTCATGCATTTTAGCGACTTTTCAAGCACAGTAACACCATACATCTAGCGACAGAATTGACATTTTTATATTATTCTAGTGACTTTTTAAACATTATTTAGCTACATTTAACAAAAGAGATCTGGCAACACTGATCAGTGTGAGCCCAACCGTCCGGCCGTTTCGCGTCAGTGCGATCTGAGCTTTGAATATATTGATAAGACGATTACGTTGTCAATTTGCTTTGTTGCACGATTGCTCCATTTTAATAATAACTCGCTATAAATAGTTAACCAAGTAAACAAAATAAATGTGTAGCGGTTAAGGCGGTGTACATGTATAAAATTATTTTAGTGGTGATAATCCTACTAATATTATAAACGCGAAAATTTGTAAGAATGTAATGGATGTATGTTTGTTACTCTTTCACGCAAAAAGTACTGAACGGATCTGGCTGAAATTTGGTAGGTAGACAGATTACGACTTGGATTAACACATAAGCTACTTTTTTCTACGCTCGAGTGCCGCTCGCGGCTCGCGCACTGCTCACCCTCGAAAAGTCATAGAAACGTTGTCCACGCGGGTGAAGCCGCGGGAAACAGCTGGTGCTATATGAACTTATGAGTTATGTATGATGAGCATCTATTTTGTCTTACACTACCTCTAATCGCCAACTTATAGAGTCCAAAAACAGAATCGCAAAACTTAAGTGGCAGTGGGCGGGGTACATAGTTCGTTGAACAGATGGTAGTTGGGGCAGTAAAGTTCTTGAGTAACAACCGCGCACCGAACGGTATAGCGTTGGCAGGCATCCCACTTGCTAGTACGACGAACTGGTGAAGGATGCTGGAAGTAGCTGGATGCGGGATTGTATAAATTATCCAGCAGTGGACGACTTTCGGCTGTTTGATGATTGACATAATAATTATAAGTTTGACTGCAACATGTAAACAAGTCTGATAAAATTATAACAACAAGTGTGATAATCTCATAGCGTGGATGATGCGTACGTGGTGGGGGCGTGGCATTGTCGAGTAAAGGTTGTTTTACACTGGATGCGCGCCAAATGGAAACGCAGTCGCAGCTACAAAATCTCGTTACGGTAACTTTTTGTGATGAATCCAACTTGGCTGGGCAGCGTTCAGGAAACTACGCAATATCTTCACGTCCCAAATACCGCAGAGTCTCAAGACTACGGCACACCCTGGACACTCCATACAACGGGTCAGAAATGACGGAACAAACAAAATGACAGCGAAATCCTATACGTACGACAACCAAACTGTAACCAATCTGAATCAATCTGGATGACGACGGGGTGTGCCTTACTTGATGGTAAGTGACGATAATGCCGAAGATGGAAGCGGGCTTACCAAGATTCCCCAACGCAATTGAAAACTGACTATCTTATCTTCAAGCCGGAACACATCAACACTGTTAACACCGATGTTTGGCGGCAAGACTTAGATAAGATGGTGGTAGCTAGCCAGGCGGGCTATGAAAATGCCCTACCACCAACCAAACCGAGTCTTACAAAGTTGACCCAGCCGGGAATCGAACCCGCGATCTTCTGGTGTGAAGCGAATGGACTAACCATTACGCCATGGAGGCGGTACACCCAAGTTACCACACCAGTGTGACTACGGTTCATTTTATTTATCGGTAGTCATACCATTGAACAAAACGCAAATAGTGCAAAAGCAAAATAAGTCTACTTACGTCATTCCTTGCCTTTGTGCAAAATATTACATTGTCAATCCATTGCACTGTTTCACTAATATCCTTCTTTCTCGAACACTTAAGCCAAGATAGGAATTAATGATATTGGTCTATAATTTTCAACAAGACATCTTTACTTTTTTGTATACTGGTTTTACAACTGTTATTTATTTTGAGCTTGTCAGGAAATTTTCTTTGAACAAACGATTTGTTTATAAGATGAGTTAATATTGGTGCGAGTGGTTCATGCATTTGTTTAATCAATATAGTTGAGATTTCATCATAACCAACTGCTGAGGTGTTTTTAAGAGATTTAATTATTTTGAATATTTCTCCATTGACTACAGGAAATATATACATACTACTGTTTTCGAGTTAAACATGGCTTAGATAAATATTACTGCTACAATTTATTATATCCTTCTTCGTTAAATCAAAGAAATACTTGTTAAATGAATTCGCAATGTCATAAGTGTTGTAAAATGGACATTATTATGATTAATTTGATTAATCTAGTAATTGTTGTAATCTGTCCTGTACTTTTTTTGATAATATCCCATGACGCATTACATTTATTTCTAGACTAGCTTTTTCCCGCGGGTTCACCCGCGTGGACAACATTTCTATGACTTTTCGAGGGTGCGCAGTGCGCGAATCGCAAAAATCTCGCGAGCGTGGAAAAAAGTAGCTTATGTGTTAATCCAGGTCCTAATCTGTCAACCTACCAAATTTAAGCAGATCCGTGCAGTAGTTTTTGCGTGAAAGAGTAACAAACTTAAATCCATACATCCAATCCATACATTCTTACAAACTTTCGCGTTTATAATATTAGTAGGATTTCAGCATTACCTCTCATGTGTAGTTTTCTGTGCCGTTTGTGTACATGTACCATATCGCAGAAGGATGATATAACATTTTTCTATTTGTATTGGTGTTATTTTTAGAGTTTTCCTAGACATTAGTAGTTTTTACAGCATTAAGTAATAGACGCTACATTTTTTTTTTATTTTGCGTAAATTTTGTATGAGATTTAAAAATTAAAAACTAAATTTAAAACTATTTTTTAAAGTTTTCCTAGATATACCACATATGGCAAATTTTAGGTGTGAATAAGTATTGTTTATAACTAAAACTTAGAATCCTTAGCGCTATATTTTTTAGATTCATGATTTTTTTTGGTGGGAGGTTATAGTTCGTTCGCTCATTGAACCGCATTTTTGACGGCTCCCGACGAACACTCCGTCAAATGTGCCACGGTGGCACTGCCACCCCGAGCTAAATCGTGCTTCGGCATCGCGGTTGAACTCAACGCGGCTCCTTTGTTTGAGTGTTTGACTGTTGCCGCTGCCGGCTCGCGGCATTCATCACAGATGCTATTAAATGAACGAACGAACTTTACCTTTAATAATTTTTTTTAAGAGATCCATTCTGCACAAACGAACTGCTGCTAGGGAACCTCATCACATCAGCTCATATAGACGTCCCCACCGAGGGGCTCGAGCCTACCCTGAATTAGGGCGATCGGGCCTTAGTTGACCACGCGGGTCCAGTGCGGGTTGGTTAACTTCACACACAACCTTCTAGTTTCTTCGCAGATGTGTGCAGGTTTCCTCACGATGTTTTCCTTTACCGTAAGAGCGTCGGATAAACGTACATATGAGATCGAATTTCGAAAACACATTGGTACGTGGCAGGACTCGAACCACGACTTCCCGGATAGGAGGTAGCGGCCCTTGCCGTTGCGCCACCGACGCTCTAAGGAACCTATAAACGAATTTATTTATAATTATTTAGGAAGTCTCTGGTAAACAGGAATATACAAGATGTTCGGTTAAAAAGAGTATAATATTATCAGAGGTGGACTTCTACCCATGACACTAAACAACTTTTGTTGACAACTTAGCGGAAATTGTAAAAAAATATTTTCATACGAATCAGCCGGCTGTTTTCACATAGCAAACTGTATGTATATCGTGTGAAAATATAAATTGTAAATTAAATTCACCACATGTTGATGTTACTGTAACAAAAGAAACTCGACTACTATCTACTCCATGCATCCACTGTTCATTGTTCTTGTAAGGCGCAATAAGGACAAATGCGAAAATCAACATTTCTTGTTAAATTTCGTGAAAGTAGATCATTATTATCATCATCATCATATCAGCTGAAACGTCCACTACTGGACAAAGGACTCCCCCAAGAATTTCCACGACGACTCGTCGTCCTGCGCTGCCCGCATCCAGCGGCTTCCCGCGATCTTCACCAGGTCGTTGGTCCAACGCGTGGGAGGCCTTCCTACGCTACGATTTCCGGTGCGCCGTCGCTAATCGAGTACTTTACTACCCCAACGGCCATCTGATCTACGAGCTATGTGTCCTGCCCATAGCCACTTCAGTTTAGCGATTCTGTGAGCTATGTCGGTTACTTTGACTCTCCTGCGGACCTCCTCGTTTCTGAATCGATCGTGTAGGGAAATTCCGAGCATAGCTCGCTCCATTGCCCTTTGAGTGACCTTCTTATGAGGTCCACAGTAAGCGAACATGTCTCAGTTCCGTAAGTCACCACTGGCAATACACACTGGTCAAAGACCTTAGTCTTGAAACACTGCGGTATTTGGGACGTGAAGATATTGCGAAGCTTCCCGAAAGCTGCTCAGCCGAGTTGGATTCATCGATTGACCTCTTTCTTGAATTTGGACCTACCTAGCCTGGACTCTTTGTCCTAGGTATACATATTCGTCAACAACTTCCAGCGTTAGAGTCTCCAACCTTTAGAGGGGTGGGTGCGACACGGACATTTAACATTGTTTTGGTCTTGTCCATGTTTATTTTAAGACCCACTCGTTGAGAGACTTTACTGATGATAGATACTTCTTAGTTACTTAACCGGCCAAGTGTGAGTCGGACTTTCGCTAAAGAACAAAGACTGATTGAAAGAAAAATCTTTTTTTTTGTATCGGTCTCATTGACGTGGCTATTTTATCGCACTTGATCAATTTTATTAATGTGGCGTTGCTTTAACAGATTCCCTATACCAGAGCGAAAAAATCATCTTATAGGCACCCTCCACTTGGTTGCTAACTATGTATTTCAGAGCGAAAAACGCATCATACAGGTACCTTCTACTTGGTCGTTAACTGTGTATGTATTCCAAAGCAAAAAAACGCATCTCACAGGTACCGTCTACTTGGTCGCTAACTATGTATTCCGGAGCAAAAAACGCATCTCACAGGTACCGTCTACTTGGTCGCTAACTATGTATTCCGGAGCAAAAAACGCATCTCACAGGTACCGTCTACTTGGTCGCTAACTTTGTATTCGGGAGCAAAAAACGCATCTCACAGGTACCGTCTACTTGGTCGCTAACTTTGTATTCCGGAGCAAAAAACGCATCTCACAGGTACCGTCTACTTGGTCGCTAACTATGTATTCCGGAGCAAAAAACGCATCTCACAGGTACCGTCTACTTGGTCGCTAACTTTGTATTCCGGAGCAAAAAACGCATCTCACAGGTACCGTCTACTTGGTCGCTAACTATGTATTCCGGAGCAAAAAACGCATCTCACAGGTACCGTCTACTTGGTCGCTAACTATGTATTCCGGAGCAAAAAACGCATCTTATAGGGACAAGGAAGCGTAATTGGACCCCTTCTCTTCGTACTACATATAAATGATATTCCTCATGTAACTCAGCACAAGTGCGTTCTCTTCTATAATATATATTATATAGAAGTGACAACAAAAGGAAAAATTACTGACAATAACACAATTAACAATCACGAATCTGACATAAATAATACTATTAATGTTATAATGAAATTTCTGAACATGAACAACTCACAGATTAATATTTCAAAGACAAACAACATTAATTTTAACAACAATAGGATTCGTAAATTAGAAATAAAACATGGAAGCATAAAAATTGATGAGATGAATAACACGAAATTCTTAGGCCTCAAAATTGACAACCAACTAAACTGGAAACCACAACATGAGAATGTAAGTGAGAGACTCAACAGATTTGTGTACGTCCTAAAGCGCCTAAAAAGTCTAACAAACATGCCCACTGTTTTGTCTGCCTATCATGCGTGTGTAGCTTAGGTGCTTCGTTACGGTATAATTATATGGGAAATGGGACCCACTGGAAAAGAGCCTTTATAGCACAATAAAAATGTGTAAGAGCTATAGCTGGCAAGTCATCACGAGACTCCTGCAAGCCACTATTTAAGGAGCTTGGTCTGTTGCCATTACCCGCGCTATATATATTTGAGCTCTGTCTGTTTGTGAAGCAACATCTGCAATTATTTAAAAAAGCCAGTGACAAAACCACAAGAACCCTTTGACATCCATAGAGGCTAGTTTTTAACGAAATCCCATTGACTGAAATGTATAGCCGAAATTGTGTGTGTATGAGCGTTCGAATATATAATAACTTACTGTTTGAACTACGAAAGCTTGAATCTAAAAACTTCAAGACAAAATTGTTAAAATGGCTTATTGACAAAAACTATTATAGCGTTAATGAATACCTCTGTGACAAAAATAAACTTGTTGACATTTGAATTTTTAAAGTTTAATTCTATGTTAAACATTTGCAATAATTTGCATGCCTTGCACAGGCGAAACATGATTGCATTAAAAAAATATATTAAACATCCTACTACCATGTTTGATGCAAATAAATTATCATTTCATTTCATTACCGTCCACGTGGTCGCTAATGTATTCCAGAGCGAAAAAAACGCATACAGGTATACTTTCTACTTAGTCGCTAATTAAGGGCCTCATAAGAAGACGATGAAGCGAGCCGTGCAAGAAGTTTCCTTAAGTGATCGAATCAGAAATGAGGAGATCCGTAGAAGTAACCAATATAGCTAACAGAATCGCTAGACTCAAGTGATGGCAGTGGGCCGGATAAATAGCTCGTACAACAGACAGCAAAGTTCTCGAGTGGCGACCGCATACCGGAAGACGTAGCGTAGGCAAGCCTTCCACTTAGAGGACCGACGACCTGCTGAAGATCGCGGAAAGCCGCTGGATTCGGGCAGCGTAGGACCGGCCGTTGTGGAAATCCTTAGGGGAGGTCTTTTTTCAGTAGTGGACGTCTTTTGGCTGATGTAATGATGATGATGATAGGTACTACTAGGTACTTGGTCCTCGTGCTAGATGCAGCTCTATGAGCCCTTAACAAAGTGTCATATAATAGATTCCTTATGATTTCATTATCACTTTAGTAGTAATTACAATAATATAATGTTATCATTTTATTTAGTTCAAGATACCGAATAGAAAGTCACAAGTGGTAATATACAAAGAGCTAGAACTTTTGGACAGGACAATTTTCTAGTTTTTTTTTTTTTGAACAATTTTAGATTAAAAATAACCTAACCACTTCGGGAGTGCCGACTGAAGTGAAAACTTTTTAATGTTTTATAAGTTTTGACTCTGCGAGTGTTCCTGGTAAGGTGGCGGTTACATTACATTACAGTGTCGCGAGTTCATTGGTTTTCCCATCTCAAAAAAAATGCCCTACGCGCCTAAAGAAGTTTTCACTTCAAAAGCCGCACTTATTTTCGAACCGTCGAGGATATGACCATTTCAAATAAATATATAGAATTCGTTCTCGGCGACAACTAATTTTAAATCGGATACAATTGATGACATCTATGGCTTAATCATATCTGCTCTCAACAAAATAGATAAATGTATAGTTAATATTGTTGATTTTTACATTGATGGTACAACGCCGCTTTTTGCCATGGTAATCCTTATTTCTCAATAGAGACCATTCAACTCAACCAATCTACACACACATCATCATATCAGCTCATATACGTCCCCACCGAGGGGCTCAAGCCTACCCTGAATTAGGGTAAGCACAAGCAAGCAGGGTCAGCACATTTAGTCACAAGTGACATACAATAACAATAAAATAAATACTTACTTTTATTGTTATTGTATGTCACTTGTGACTAAATGTGCTGAACTTTGTTCTCTTTGCTTTTTAAAATATCTTATTTGTACCACATTTATTGCAATAAAGGAATTGAATTGCATAGGGCGATCGGGCCTTAGTCGACCACGCGGGCCCAGTGCGGGTTGGTCGACTTCACACACAACCTTCGAGTTTCTCCGCAGGCATGTGCAGGTTTCCTCACGATGTTTTCCTTCACCGTATAAGAGCGTCGGATAAACGTAATTGAAATTTGAAAACACATTGGCACGTGGCAGGATTCGAACCACGACCTCCCTGACAGGAGATAGCGGCCCTTGCCATTACGCCAGAGATATTTTTTGAGAAAATCTTAAAAATGAAATATTGGAACCACGTTTTACCCGTCATCCCACTAGTAGGACGAAACAGTGGGACCATGGGGAAAAAGCCGCAAAAAATACAACATTTATTACGTTTTTATGTTTTACCTACATTAAATTATATAATACTTTGACTTTTGACCATTCTTTGATTACAAATACATGATACCTGAAACCAGATTCACAAAATACCAGATTGTGTTTAATTAATTAATAAACAAATAAAAAAAAACTAAAATTACAATGACTTTTCACATTTAGACTGGCATATTCACAAAAAAAACTTATCGTTGCATCATACTGATGTCGTATCCAGTATGTAATCATATAAAACTGACAGATAATACGCGGTAGGTACCTACATAAGACGCGGTTAATTCAATGGTTACGGAGTTTAACAGTCCAATCGACGCGAACGGACGTATACCGGATTTCTTTTTGTTTACGTTATTTAATTTAAGTTTACAGACATGTCTAAGGACAATATGTCAATGCATATTTTAAGGAAATTTGTGATCGACTGTTTCTCTATATGCGTATGTAAGTTGATTTTAATGTATTATTTCAAGCCGGGAGTGGATTAAAAGTTAATTTATATTGATTTTCTTCAGGTTTTGGTGTCTAATCTTTATACATAAAACCTTGTGTGCATCTGTTAGTGATCAGGTAGGTAACTTCTAAACGACTTGACCGATTATGATTTAACTTTTGCGATTTTAATGAGATGTTGCGCGCGAGCCCTTTTTTCGGCTTATATATAACAAAAAAAACACAAGTCGCTTGCCCGTAAAATTTGGGGAATTCGCGAAAAACTTAAAAGTGTTATATATCAACGGGATTTTACACGATTCGAAATTCACGCAGGTGAAGATGTTGCGCACGCCCAGGAAAGTTTATAATGCGGGAAAACATCGGGAAAAACTGAAAAGGTTATTTTTTTACGATTGGAACCAGAACGACATCCATGCGGGGGCGTAAAATTTGGTTACACTTACGTATATTAAAATATGCTTTTACATCAAAACAAATTAATTTGAAAATTTCTCCTCTCACCTCTATACTTCGGTAAGATACTTACCACTTGTATAATCTTCATCTTATCAGCTCATATATACGTCCCCACCGAGGGGCTTGAGCCTAAGCTGAACTAGGGCGATCGGGCCTTATAATATATAATGTAGGTAATCCCAACAAAATATAAATGTGAAATGGAGCCAAGTACGATATAAAAAAATACAGTTATTTGCTAAGTAGTGGTGATACGGAGCCCATAGTGCGCGAGTACGACTCACACTTGGCCCATTGTCGAGTTTTTTCTTTGTGTACTTCCAATAATCTACCTCAATGCCAAATTTCAAGTTAATAAGTTACCTGGAAGTGATCTATGTATTTAGCTGAGTTATGGTGATACGGAGCCCTGCAGTGCGCGAGTACGACTCACACTTGGCCTTTTTTGAATTTTTCCTTTGTATACGTTCAATAAACTAACTTAATTCCATATTTCAAGTTTCTAAGTTACTGGTCTATAATTGGTCTATAATTTTGATACGTCAGTCAGTCAGTCAGTGTGTCATAAAAATAGTGATTTTCGGACGTCAATATTTCAGAAATGGTAGAAGATATATTTATGAAAATTAGGATTCTAGATGATCGAAAGAGTCTTACTAGATACACAATATCGCAAGTGTGTAAATCAAACAGACTTTAAGTTACAGGTAGGTCGGAAGTGGCCCGAAATGGTCTGTGTAATATATCCCACGGCCGGTGTCGCCTTTTTCTTTTGGAACTTGGCGGACACTCTGCCATGTGTCTCGATAACTTTGTGAAGAAAAGAAAATATACTGAGGCTTATTTACGCTTAGCAACACAATAATGTCCTAGACGGGGACAATCCTTCCGCTACACTGAAAATCGTCTGAACACGAAAAAGACCAATGAGATGATTTATGCATGATGATGATGATTTGTGCCTTCCAGTCCAACAGTGTTAAAGGAAGTGGTGAATGTCTTGGAGGGCAGAGCAAGATCTTTGTATGTAGTAATTGGAAACGCTAAACACGTTAAAAAATCAATTTTCATCGCAACAACTTTGAACTATTTTGAATTATTATTTGTGGTTTTTGTTAATTTAAAAAAAAAACAAGTACTACACCGATTTTTATGTTTCTATGGGACCAACCAGGCAGCATACCCTATCGAATAAAAAAAAACGGCCAAGTGCGAGTTAGAACCGCACACATAGGGTTCCGTACCATCATACTAGATGGCGTCAGTGTCTTCTTAATAGACACGTTTTTTGTATGGAAACCCACTGGAGACTAACTGTTTCTAACTTTTAGTATTTGTTGTCATAGCGGCAACAGAAATACATCATCTGTGAAAATTTCAACTGTTATGCTGTCACGGTTAATGAAATACAACCTGGTGACAGTCGGACAGCGAAGTCTTAGTAATAAGGTCCCGTTTTTACCCTTTTTGTACGGAACCTTAAAAACATACAGTCGAATTGAGAACCTCCTATTTCTCGGAAGTCGATTGAGAAATAAAATATTTTCGTATGTGGAAGATTTGGAAAAAATATATCTTATCGTATCTTGGGACCCCTTTTGGTTAAAAGTAACCATGTGAGTATTACCAAATTCCAGTGGTTCTGTGCATCATAGCAACGAACAATCTATGGGAGCCTTTCCACCGGGGATTCTTCTGTGGAGACGAGACCCTGATGTTTCCCTACCGTGGGGACACCGTCACCGTCCCCATGCTAAGGATATTTGGATTGGGACTGCCGATCTTAGCGGTAAGTAAACACTTTCCTTTTTACCCGCAAGGGATTTATGTTTTTCGAGTGTATAATACATACAATACAATACAGTACAGTACAATACAATGCAATACAATATAATATAATACAATATTCTTTCTTGCATCACAACATAAAAAAGAAATCAAGGGTCAAATGTCAAATGAAATGTTGTCAAGGGTTTACCAATTGCGAATAAAAGAAATGAACATTAAAGAAGAAAGCCTATACAAGTATGTATGTGTATGTGTATGAGTGTATGTATATGTATGTATGTTCATTTCTTTGGCACGCTCTGTAGCCTAAACGGCTTGATGGATTTTGAAGTGCGAGGTGTCGTTAGATTCGCCTTGATCTCAAGAGTGACACAGGATACATTTTCACCCGACTGGCCAAAAAAGAGGGGTTAAGTTTTTATGCAGTCGGGTTTTAATTTTTAATTAATTCCTAGCGCACAACCGATCGTCGTGGAAATTCCCGAGGGAGACCTTTGTCCAGCCGTGTACGTCCTTCGGCTGATATGATGATGATGATGAATTCCTAAAGTTATTGACACATTACATTTAAGGCTAGTACTATTGTGGTTAAGGATCTTAACCGCCTAAGTTGAAATGTAGTTAGACATTCGCAATGCATTATGGTCGAAAAATATATTTCAGTAATAGTATTGAAATGTCGATATGTGTTATTTGTCACTTCACATTACAGATCACATCTTTGCTAAAAGTTATCAGTTTCTTTTCTAATTACAAACATAAATATTATGTCAGTGTCAATCGAGAACATTGTAAAATGATTTTTTAAAATACGTTATTAATTTGAAAAATAAAATGCTTGCCGCTAACTGGGAACTATTAAGAGTTTAAATAGTGGAGTTACACCATGAAGGAATAGGGATTTATGAGATAACACGTCGGTTAAGAGGAAATGCGGACGCCATTTTTTTCCATACAAACGGAGTCCCTCTTTTGTTTCAAACTGTTTCCTCCTTGGGTAATGATAATAGAGCAAAAATGTTTTTTCCATAAAACCTATATCTCCCATGGCCATGGCGCTATGTTTTGTCTTTTCCCATAATCTAATTATAATAGGAAGTAGGAGCCTTCAAAAAACTGAGAAAATTGCCCAATTGAAACGTCATTTTAAGACACCCACCAAAAAAATAATACTCATCTTAACAATACAATGAAAATATAGAGGCATAGGTAAAGCGTTTTTTTAATTATGTTTAAATAAGATATTATAAGTATATATAAGTCATGGTAACGGCGGGGTGGGGGGTGCGAAGGACCGATGACCTGGTGAAGATCGCGGGAAGCCGATGGATGCGGGCAGCGCAGGACCGGTCGTCGTGGAAATCCTTGGGGAGGCCTTTGTTCAGCAGTGAACGATTTGTGGCTGATATGATGAAAATATTATTGCTCAAGTTTTGGAGTGGAAAACGTAGCGTAGGCAGACCTCAAAGGATGATAATGATAGAACCTAGGTGTGAACAGTCAACTTGACTTTCGGAGGAAGGTTTAGGTGTATAATTCCCCGCAAGCCGCTTGCACCTCGCGCATTACGCAGCTTCCCCGTGACATAGTAGAAGTAACGTGAGCCACTTGCTGCTCGCCATCGATGTTGCGCACCCCCGATCACCGATTTCTATGCGGCGGGGTCCTGGGGGAAAATCTTTCCTTATTTATTACCCTACTGCAGCAGAACGAGGGTTATGTTTTTCAAGTGTATGTATGTTTATTTGTTTCTTTGGCACGCTCTATAGCCTAAACGTCTGGATGGATTTTACAGCAAGAGGTGTCGTTACATTCGCCTTAATCCCGCGAGTGACATAGTATACCTTTAGACCCGACTGGCAAAAAAGAGGGCTTAAGTTTTTATGCAGTTGGGTTTTAAATTTTTAGTTATTTTGTGTAGTTATCATAATAATTTATTGCTAAAACTCAGCACGGCGCACACTGTGTTTTTTACGGCCTAACAATAAAAATAAATAAATAAATATTCTGGGACAAATCACACATGGTCATCTGGCCCCAAAGTAGGATTCCCTGTGTTATGGGTTACCAGAGACTGATATACATACTTATATACGTTTAAATACATACATATATAGATATATTTAACACCCAGACACAGAGCAAACAAATCTGCTCATCACACAAATGCTTGCCCTGGGTGGGGATCGAACCCACAACCCTCGGATCAGTAGTCAAGGGCAGTAACCACTGAGCCACCGAGTCAGTCAAAAATGAAACAATTCAATATGCTGGCAAACAAAGAACATAGATGTATAAGGCAATTTTGCAGTTGTGTCAATTAGTATCCAATTGACTTGCGGACAAGCCATTACTTACGCTTATGTATCGTTCAGTTGTAGCACAGTATTACAATATAGCGGCTACAGTAGCACAACGAATGTACTTACGCTTATGTATCGTTCAGTTGTAGCACAGTATTACAATATAGCGGCTACAGTAGCGCAACGAATGTACTTACGCTTATGTATCGTTCAGTTGTAGCACAATATTACAATATAGCGGCTACAGTAGCGCAACGAATGTACTTACGCTTATGTATCGTTCAGTTGTAGCACAGTATTACAATATAGCGGCTACAGTAGCACAACGAATGTACTTACGCTTATGTATCGTTCAGTTGTAGCACAGTATTACAATATAGCGGCTACAGTAGCACAACGAATGTACTTACGCTTATGTATCGTTCAGTTGTAGCACAGTATTACAATATAGCGCCTACAGTAGCGCAACGAATGTACTTTTACGCTTATGTATCGTTCAGTTGTAGCACAGTATTACAATATAGCGGCTACAGTAGCACAACGAATGTACTTACGCTTATGTATCGTTCAGTTGTAGCACAGTATTACAATATAGCGGCTACAGTAGCACAACGAATGTACTTACGCTTATGTATCGTTCAGTTGTAGCACAGTATTACAATATAGCGGCTACAGTAGCACAACGAATGTACTTACGCTTATGTATCGTTCAGTTGTAGCACAGTATTACAATATAGCGCCTACAGTAGCGCAACGAATGTACTTACGCTTATGTATCGTTCAGTTGTAGCACAGTATTACAATATAGCGGCTACAGTAGCACAACGAATGTACTTACGCTTATGTATCGTTCAGTTGTAGCACAGTATTACAATATAGCGGCTACAGTAGCGCAACGAATGTACTTACGCTTATGTATCGTTCAGTTGTAGCACAGTATTACAATATAGCGGCTACAGTAGCACAACGAATGTACTTACGCTTATGTATCGTTCAGTTGTAGCACAGTATTACAATATAGCGCCTACAGTAGCGCAACGAATGTACTTACGCTTATGTATCGTTCAGTTGTAGCACAGTATTACAATATAGCGGCTACAGTAGCACAACGAATGTACTTACGCTTATGTATCGTTCAGTTGTAGCACAGTATTACAATATAGCGGCTACAGTAGCACAACGAATGTACTTACGCTTATGTATCGTTCAGTTGTAGCACAGTATTACAATATAGCGGCTACAGTAGCACAACGAATGTACTTACGCTTATGTATCGTTCAGTTGTAGCACAGTATTACAATATAGCGCCTACAGTAGCGCAACGAATGTACTTACGCTTATGTATCGTTCAGTTGTAGCACAGTATTACAATATAGCGCCTACAGTAGCGCAACGAATGTACTTACGCTTATGTATCGTTCAGTTGTAGCACAGTATTACAATATAGCGGCTACAGTAGCACAACGAATGTACTTACGCTTATGTATCGTTCAGTTGTAGCACAGTATTACAATTTAGCGGCTACAGTAGCGCAACGAATGTACTTACGCTTATGTATCGTTCAGTTGTAGCACAGTATTACAATATAGCGGCTACAGTAGCGCAACGAATGTACTTACGCTTATGTATCGTTCAGTTGTAGCACAGTATTACAATATAGCGGCTACAGTAGCACAACGAATGTACTTACGCTTATGTATCGTTCAGTTGTTGCAAAGTATTACAATAGCGCAACGAATGTACTTACGCTTATGTATCGTTCAGTTGTAGCACAGTATTACAATTTAGCGGCTACAGTAGCACAACGAATGTACTTACGCTTATGTATCGTTCAGTTGTAGCACAGTATTACAATATAGCGGCTACAGTAGCGCAACGAATGTACTTACGCTTATGTATCGTTCAGTTGTAGCACAGTATTACAATATAGCGGCTACAGTAGCACAACGAATGTACTTACGTTTATGTATCGTTCAGTTGTAGCACAGTATTACAATACAGTAGCGCAACGAATGTACTTACGCTTATGTATCGTTCAGTTGTAGCACAGTATTACAATATAGCGGCTACAGTAGCACAACGAATGTACTTACGTTTATGTATCGTTCAGTTGTAGCACAGTATTACAATACAGTAGCGCAACGAATGTACTTACGCTTATGTATCGTTCAGTTGTAGCACAGTATTACAATATAGCGGCTACAGTAGCACAACGAATGTACTTACGCTTATGTATCGTTCAGTTGTTGCAAAGTATTACAATATAGCGGCTAAAGTAGCACAACGAATGTACTTACGTTTATGTATCGTTCAGTTGTAGCACAGTATTACAATATAGCGGCTAAAGTAGCACAACGAATGTACTTACGCTTATGTATCGTTCAGTTGTAGCACAGTATTACAATATAGCGGCTACAGTAGCGCAACGAATGTACTTACGCTTATGTATCGTTCAGTTAAAGCACAGTATTACAATATAGCGCCTACAGTAGCACAACGAATGTACTTACGCTTATGTATCGTTCAGTTGTAGCACAGTATTACAATATAGCGGCTACAGTAGCACAACGAATGTAATTACGTTTATGTATCGTTCAGTTGTAGCACAGTATTACAATATAGCGCCTACAGTAGCGCAACGAATGTACTTACGTTTATGTATCGTTCAGTTGTAGCACAGTATTACAATATAGCGGCTACAGTAGCGCAACGAATGTACTTACGTTTATGTATCGTTCAGTTGTAGCACAGTATTACAATATAGCGGCTACAGTAGCGCAACGATTGTACTTACGCTTAAGTATCGTTCAGTTGTAGCACAGTATTACAATATAGCGGCTACAGTAGCGCAACGATTGTACTTACGCTTATGTATCGTTCAGTTGTAGCACAGTATTACAATATAGCGGCTACAGTAGCACAACGAATGTACTTACGCTTATGTATCGTTCAGTTGTTGCACAGTATTACAATATAGCAGCTACAGTAGCGCAACGAATGTACTTACGTTTATGTATCGTTCAGTTGTAGCACAGTATTACAATATAGCGGCTACAGTAGCGCAACGATTGTACTTACGCTTAAGTATCGTTCAGTTGTAGCACAGTATTACAATATAGCGGCTACAGTAGCGCAACGATTGTACTTACGCTTATGTATCGTTCAGTTGTAGCACAGTATTACAATATAGCGGCTACAGTAGCACAACGAATGTACTTACGCTTATGTATCGTTCAGTTGTAGCACAGTATTACAATATAGCGGCTACAGTAGCGCAACGATTGTACTTACGCTTAAGTATCGTTCAGTTGTAGCACAGTATTACAATATAGCGCCTACAGTAGCGCAACGAATGTACTTACGTTTATGTATCGTTCAGTTGTAGCACAGTATTACAATATAGCGGCTACAGTAGCGCAACGAATGTACTTACGTTTATGTATCGTTCAGTTGTAGCACAGTATTACAATATAGCGGCTACAGTAGCACAACGAATGTACTTACGTTTATGTATCGTTCAGTTGTAGCACAGTATTACAATATAGCGGCTACAGTAGCGCAACGATTGTACTTACGCTTAAGTATCGTTCAGTTGTAGCACAGTATTACAATATAGCGGCTACAGTAGCACAACGAATGTACTTACGTTTATGTATCGTTCAGTTGTAGCACAGTATTACAATATAGCGGCTACAGTAGCACAACGAATGTACTTACGTTTATGTATCGTTCAGTTGTAGCACAGTATTACAATATAGCGGCTACAGTAGCGCAACGAATGTACTTACGTTTATGTATCGTTCAGTTGTAGCACAGTATTACAATATAGCGGCTACAGTAGCACAACGAATGTACTTACGTTTATGTATCGTTCAGTTGTAGCACAGTATTACAATATAGCGGCTACAGTAGCACAACGAATGTACTTACGCTTATGTATCGTTCAGTTGTTGCAAAGTATTACAATATAGCGGCTACAGTAGCACAACGAATGTACTTACGTTTATGTATCGTTCAGTTGTAGCACAGTATTACAATATAGCGGCTACAGTAGCGCAACGAATTTACTTACGCTTATGTATCGTTCAGTTGTAGCACAGTATTACAATATAGCGGCTACAGTAGCGCAACGAATGTACTTACGCTTATGTATCGTTCAGTTGTAGCACAGTATTACAATATAGCGGCTACAGTAGCACAACGAATGTACTTACGTTTATGTATCGTTCAGTTGTAGCACAGTATTACAATATAGCGGCTACAGTAGCGCAACGAATGTACTTACGCTTATGTATCGTTCAGTTGTAGCACAGTGTTACAATATAGCGGCTACAGTAGCGCAACGAATGTACTTACGCTTATGTATCGTTCAGTTGTAGCACAGTATTACAATATAGCGGCTACAGTAGCACAACGAATGTACTTACGTTTATGTATCGTTCAGTTGTAGCACAGTATTACAATATAGCGCCTACAGTAGCACAACGAATGTACTTACGTTTATGTATCGTTCAGTTGTAGCACAGTATTACAATATAGCGGCTACAGTAGCACAACGAATGTACTTACGTTTATGTATCGTTCAGTTGTAGCACAGTATTACAATATAGCGCCTACAGTAGCACAACGAATGTACTTACGTTTATGTATCGTTCAGTTGTAGCACAGTATTACAATATAGCGCCTACAGTAGCACAACGAATGTACTTACGCTTATGTATCGTTCAGTTGTAGCACAGTATTACAATATTGCGCCTACAGTAGCACAACGAATGTACTTACGCTTATGTATCGTTCAGTTGTTGCAAAGTATTACAATAGCGCAACGAATGTACTTACGCTTATGTATCGTTCAGTTGTAGCACATTATTACAATATAGCGCCTACAGTAGCACAACGAATGTACTTACGTTTATGTATCGTTCAGTTGTAGCACAGTATTACAATATAGCGCCTACAGTAGCACAACGAATGTACTTACGCTTATGTATCGTTCAGTTGTAGCACAGTATTACAATATAGCGCCTACAGTAGCACAACGAATGTACTTACGCTTATGTATCGTTCAGTTGTTGCAAAGTATTACAATAGCGCAACGAATGTACTTACGCTTATGTATCGTTCAGTTGTAGCACAGTATTACAATATAGCGGCTACAGTAGCGCAACGAATGTACTTACGCTTATGTATCGTTCAGTTGTAGCACAGTATTACAATATAGCGGCTACAGTAGCACAACGAATGTACTTACGTTTATGTATCGTTCAGTTGTAGCACAGTATTACAATACAGTAGCGCAACGAATGTACTTACGCTTATGTATCGTTCAGTTGTAGCACAGTATTACAATATAGCGGCTACAGTAGCACAACGAATGTACTTACGTTTATGTATCGTTCAGTTGTAGCACAGTATTACAATACAGTAGCGCAACGAATGTACTTACGCTTATGTATCGTTCAGTTGTAGCACAGTATTACAATATAGCGGCTACAGTAGCACAACGAATGTACTTACGCTTATGTATCGTTCAGTTGTTGCAAAGTATTACAATATAGCGGCTAAAGTAGCACAACGAATGTACTTACGTTTATGTATCGTTCAGTTGTAGCACAGTATTACAATATAGCGGCTAAAGTAGCACAACGAATGTACTTACGCTTATGTATCGTTCAGTTGTAGCACAGTATTACAATATAGCGGCTACAGTAGCGCAACGAATGTACTTACGCTTATGTATCGTTCAGTTAAAGCACAGTATTACAATATAGCGCCTACAGTAGCACAACGAATGTACTTACGCTTATGTATCGTTCAGTTGTAGCACAGTATTACAATATAGCGGCTACAGTAGCACAACGAATGTACTTACGTTTATGTATCGTTCAGTTGTAGCACAGTATTACAATATAGCGCCTACAGTAGCGCAACGAATGTACTTACGTTTATGTATCGTTCAGTTGTAGCACAGTATTACAATATAGCGGCTACAGTAGCGCAACGAATGTACTTACGTTTATGTATCGTTCAGTTGTAGCACAGTATTACAATATAGCGGCTACAGTAGCGCAACGATTGTACTTACGCTTATGTATCGTTCAGTTGTAGCACAGTATTACAATATAGCGGCTACAGTAGCGCAACGATTGTACTTACGCTTATGTATCGTTCAGTTGTAGCACAGTATTACAATATAGCGGCTACAGTAGCACAACGAATGTACTTACGCTTATGTATCGTTCAGTTGTTGCACAGTATTACAATATAGCGGCTACAGTAGCGCAACGAATGTACTTACGTTTATGTATCGTTCAGTTGTAGCACAGTATTACAATATAGCGGCTACAGTAGCGCAACGATTGTACTTACGCTTAAGTATCGTTCAGTTGTAGCACAGTATTACAATATAGCGGCTACAGTAGCGCAACGATTGTACTTACGCTTATGTATCGTTCAGTTGTAGCACAGTATTACAATATAGCGGCTACAGTAGCACAACGAATGTACTTACGCTTATGTATCGTTCAGTTGTAGCACAGTATTACAATATAGCGGCTACAGTAGCGCAACGATTGTACTTACGCTTAAGTATCGTTCAGTTGTAGCACAGTATTACAATATAGCGCCTACAGTAGCGCAACGAATGTACTTACGTTTATGTATCGTTCAGTTGTAGCACAGTATTACAATATAGCGGCTACAGTAGCGCAACGAATGTACTTACGTTTATGTATCGTTCAGTTGTAGCACAGTATTACAATATAGCGGCTACAGTAGCACAACGAATGTACTTACGTTTATGTATCGTTCAGTTGTAGCACAGTATTACAATATAGCGGCTACAGTAGCGCAACGATTGTACTTACGCTTAAGTATCGTTCAGTTGTAGCACAGTATTACAATATAGCGGCTACAGTAGCACAACGAATGTACTTACGTTTATGTATCGTTCAGTTGTAGCACAGTATTACAATATAGCGGCTACAGTAGCACAACGAATGTACTTACGTTTATGTATCGTTCAGTTGTAGCACAGTATTACAATATAGCGGCTACAGTAGCGCAACGAATGTACTTACGTTTATGTATCGTTCAGTTGTAGCACAGTATTACAATATAGCGGCTACAGTAGCACAACGAATGTACTTACGTTTATGTATCGTTCAGTTGTAGCACAGTATTACAATATAGCGGCTACAGTAGCACAACGAATGTACTTACGCTTATGTATCGTTCAGTTGTTGCAAAGTATTACAATATAGCGGCTACAGTAGCACAACGAATGTACTTACGTTTATGTATCGTTCAGTTGTAGCACAGTATTACAATATAGCGGCTACAGTAGCGCAACGAATTTACTTACGCTTATGTATCGTTCAGTTGTAGCACAGTATTACAATATAGCGGCTACAGTAGCGCAACGAATGTACTTACGCTTATGTATCGTTCAGTTGTAGCACAGTATTACAATATAGCGGCTACAGTAGCACAACGAATGTACTTACGTTTATGTATCGTTCAGTTGTAGCACAGTATTACAATATAGCGGCTACAGTAGCGCAACGAATGTACTTACGCTTATGTATTGTTCAGTTGTAGCACAGTGTTACAATATAGCGGCTACAGTAGCGCAACGAATGTACTTACGCTTATGTATCGTTCAGTTGTAGCACAGTATTACAATATAGCGGCTACAGTAGCACAACGAATGTACTTACGTTTATGTATCGTTCAGTTGTAGCACAGTATTACAATATAGCGCCTACAGTAGCACAACGAATGTACTTACGTTTATGTATCGTTCAGTTGTAGCACAGTATTACAATATAGCGGCTACAGTAGCACAACGAATGTACTTACGTTTATGTATCGTTCAGTTGTAGCACAGTATTACAATATAGCGCCTACAGTAGCACAACGAATGTACTTACGTTTATGTATCGTTCAGTTGTAGCACAGTATTACAATATAGCGCCTACAGTAGCACAACGAATGTACTTACGCTTATGTATCGTTCAGTTGTAGCACAGTATTACAATATTGCGCCTACAGTAGCACAACGAATGTACTTACGCTTATGTATCGTTCAGTTGTTGCAAAGTATTACAATAGCGCAACGAATGTACTTACGCTTATGTATCGTTCAGTTGTAGCACATTATTACAATATAGCGCCTACAGTAGCACAACGAATGTACTTACGTTTATGTATCGTTCAGTTGTAGCACAGTATTACAATATAGCGCCTACAGTAGCACAACGAATGTACTTACGCTTATGTATCGTTCAGTTGTAGCACAGTATTACAATATAGCGCCTACAGTAGCACAACGAATGTACTTACGCTTATGTATCGTTCAGTTGTTGCAAAGTATTACAATAGCGCAACGAATGTACTTACGCTTATGTATCGTTCAGTTGTAGCACATTATTACAATTTAGCGGCTACAGTAGCGCAACGAATGTACTTACGCTTATGTATCGTTTAGTTGTAGCACAGTATTACAATATAGCGCCTACAGTAGCGCAACGAATGTACTTACGCTTATGTATCGTTCAGTTGTAGCACAGTATTACAATATAGCGCCTACAGTAGCGCAACGAATGTACTTACGCTTATGTATCGTTCAGTTCGTTACGCTTATGACGTGGCTGTACAATTTACTTACTCGTAGCTAGCTAAGAAAATAAAGTTAATTTATGTAAAATGAACTAGATTTAAATAAAATAAAAATAAAATAATTTTGTTTTAGATTAAATCCATGTTGTTAGTAAAATATGTTAGTAGACAATTCTAGAAATACATATAATAATTTCCATGTCCAGATGTGTCCACCAGACCACAGATGAGATACTAGTTACTTACCAGACAGTCAAGAGATGCTATCTGTTAGTCCCCTGCACACAGCGGTGAATGTTTGGGCAGTTACGATTTGTCTTTCTTGCTTCTACTAACGAACTAGCATTTTCCTGCGGCTTCGTCCGCGCGGACATAGTTTTTATGACCGTCTTTAGGGTAAATGGTGCGCGAGCCAGAAGCGGCTCGCGTGCGTGGACATAAGTTTTCTCCATATCACTATCCCAGATTCGGCTATTTTGATTAGCAGTCTATGTCACTTCCCACCCTCTCAACCAATTCTGTCAAGAAATCACTTTAATTTGTTGCTCCGTTGTGACACAGACGACGACGTGTGCGAGCGTGGAAGTGAGTTTTCTCCAGATCCCTATGTCAGCTATGTCAGGATATATTAATTATGTAGTATATAATCTCATTCCCCACCACTTCAACCAAATATGTGCAAAAGATCACAACAATCCTTTTTTCGTTGCGATGTTAAACAAAATTAACCAAAAAAACATCGGACTACGCTATTTTCACGGGATAAAAAGTAGCCTATGTCCTTCCCCGTGACACAGACTGCCAAATTTTATCAAGATAGGTCAAGGAGTTGAAGCGTGAAAAGGTAACAAACAAACACATTTCACATTTATAATATTATAGTAAGGATATCCAGTTATTTTCCCTTCACTTTCACTACCTTTAAAACTTTATTACCTGCTACTAAATTAATTAAACCGCAACACGTTTGCCTTCCTATTAGATAACTTGCATTCCAAGTGGAAACTATTAATTTCTATAACGTTACAAGGTGGTCACTCCATACTCCCTAATCATATCTAATACCTTTGAACGAGCAAATCTTGTATATACACTCGAGAGCGATGAATCCGGGTCACTTAAAAAATCCTAAAAATCTCGGAAACTAAGAAGGCTAGCTTAATGAAATAAATTGTGTTAATAGACAATTTAATACTCCTTAAATGAAGTCATTAAAACTTCTTAGTTATTGTAAAGTTATGTCATAACAAAATCAAATTTGAAGAAGGGAGACTTTAGAAGATGGAACTACGAAATTACTACATTTGTTTTTGCTTTTGTTTCTAATCTGTAATTTAAGTGGGTACATAAAACTTGTTGATAGTGTTCAATATTTATTATTCAAGCAGTAATCATGTCTCTTACACCTGAAGAATGCACCAGAATACTCAAAATGCTGGAAAACGGCCGGGGTCAGCGCGACACAGCCACGACTGTCGGTGTGTCGCTCTCAACAGTACAAAGAGTTCTCCAACGTTACGAGGAAACTGGCTTTAACACATAAACAATACACATATGACCTACGCAGACCAGGAACAGGCAGAACCAGGTGTACCACAGCACGAGAAGATCGATACTTGGTGAACACAATGCTTCGTAATCGCTTTCTCACAGGAACTGAACTTACAAATCAGTTTCGACGCCTCGGAGGAAGTAACCCAAGCGCATGGACAGTAAGGCGACGACTTGCTGAAGCTAACTTGAAACCACTTAGACCTGCAAACGGCCCTAAACTGGAGCGTGGGCATCGTATTTCAAGACTAAGATATGCCCAGAACCACTTAAATTGGAGTATTGGAGATTGGTCAAAAGTTATGTTCTCCGACGAATCAAAATTTATGCTCTACAAGCACGATGAGACAGAGTGTATAGAAGACCAGGGAAAGATGCAAGCAAGCATGCATCGAAGAAAAAGTATCCTACGGTGGTGGGTCTGTACATGTGTGGGCCGGAATTTCTTCTGAGAGTCGCACAGTACTGGTGTTCATAGAAAACGGCTCTTTAACTAGCGAAAGATATGTGGAAGAAATCCTCAATGAACACGTTGGTCCATTTATGGTCAATTTGGGTGAGGATGCTATTTTTATGCATGACAATGCCCGGCCTCATACGGGTTGGATTGTGAATGACTACCTTCAAGAGATGAACATTACTCGTATGGAGTGGCCAGCACGCAGCCCGGATATCAACCCGATCGAGCATGCTTGGGACGAGCTAGGGAGATGCGTAAAACAAAGAAGCCCTCCCCCAATCACGCTTCGTGAGCTCAAAATTGCTCTCACAGAGGAATGGGAGAATATTCCCCAAAATCGTATAAGGAACTTGGTGTACAGCATGCCAAACCGCGTAAACACAGTGATGGAAGCACGAGGAGGCAATACGAAGTATTAAAATTCAAGTAAATCGTAATGTTGTTCAAAAATGTCATGTTTCCTATTTTTGTTTTAAGGCGAGATCAGCAGTTTTTTTTATTTATGTAATTTTTTGTAAATAAAATGTAGTGACTAGTAAATTTTATTACTTTCATTTAAGGGGTATTAAAGTGTCTATTAAACACAATTTATTTCATGAAGCTAGCCTTCTTAGTTTCCGAGATTTTTAGGATTCTTTAAGTGACCCGGATTCATCGCTCTTAATAGATCTTTACCTATGAAATTGCCGATTTAGTTAGGCAATTTTTAGACTGTTTATTTTCTTGAATTTTCCTGAAAGTGACGAAATCTTATGCGAGGTATTCCCAAATATGACATTAGTAACGAAGAAACTGCTGCGATAACTGGAGCTTTAATATTAAATATGCGTATTTTTTGCCTCAATAAAGGCGATTTTTTCAGGTGAAAAACCCGACTTCATGGGGTTAAAGCCACCGTGCTCTCAAAATATCTAAACAATACACATATGTTTACAAGCATTTAATGTCTAATAGCTTATGCTATTTTGAGAATAAATTTTGTTTTAATAACAATTGTTCTTAATATTAATTTTCATCTTTAAACTTTTTTTCTACAATCGGCAATTTCATAAGTAAAGACCTCATATAATGCCCTACCACCAACCAAACCCGCACTGGGCCCGTGTGCCCGATCGTCCTCATTCAGGGTAGGCTCGAGCCCCTTGGTGGGAACGTATATTAGCTGATATTATGAAATCTGTTCACAATCGGCGTAGAAATCGTGTAACATACATACTAAAATAATCATCTATTAGTTGTTTAAAAAACTAAAAAACATGCTTTTAGTAAACACGTTAAGTAGTTATCTTGGATGTCCGCCATATTGGATTTAAGTCACGTGACTATTTTTTCGTATTCCTGACAGCAAACCCTTTCATTTGATACCCATATCATGGGGTGCATTTCAAATAGCCTGTCCGCCATTTTGGACGTCCGCCATATTGGATTTAAGTCACGTGACTATTCTTTTCGTATTCCTGACAGCAAACCCTTTCATTTGATACCCATATCATGGGTGTGGATTTCAAACAGCCAGTCCGCCATCCTGGAGAGGCCACCATATTGGATTTGTAATGACGTTTCTTAGCTAGTCATGTATTGTCATGAGAACTCAGAGGGTGTGCAAAATTTCATCCTAATCGAAGACCGGGAAGTGGGTCAAATTAAGATTCCAAGATTTTCTTACATACATAGTTAGTTACAAAAGAAGCTAATAAAAGCGTGTTAAAAAACGAGTGTGCTCTAGACCACACGATTGAAGTGAAACTTACGAGTAATTACCGTTCGCGTAACGCATTCGACAGATTACTTCCCAAGTCAAGCGTGCCGTTCGCCTCGCCCGATCACACTTTTCGCAACGCTAGAAATCACCGTTCGCGCAACGCATTCACTAGCTTACTCCCCAAGTCAAGCGTGCGTAAAGAAGTTTTACTTAAAAAAATCATACAGATGAATTGAGAAGTGAAGGTATTGACGTCGATTGAAAGAGGAGCTATGTACCGGGCGGACACGAACCGAAGATGATAAATCTACATATTAGTATACATTTGTCTGTAAAGCTACTCTTTATTGCATTTAAAATATTACTTACTTACATAAGAAATTAAAAAGATAAGATAAGATAAGCATTTATTAAGAGCCCACACAAGCATAAAAAAACAGGCAATACAATGCAAGAAAAATAATAATAATTAAAACTACTTATTTAAAAAGAACTTAATCATGAACAAAGCCGGACTTAATCCTTTGAGAGGTCGGTCTTAGTTGACCTTTGAAATTATACAGGTATACAAATTATATTATATAGGTGAGATGTTGTCAAGGGTTTACCAATTGTAAATAAAAAAAAAAATACTTACAGAGGAGTGAATTCAATATGGGGTATAGAAACACTTATTTAAGTAAGAAGAGATTAAAAAAAAACTTATAACCTACATTACAAGTGGCCAGTGGCGAAGCCATAGACTAGTCAGTACCACCCCATCACTTCCAGAAGCTAACGTAAGACGCAACTAAGCCTAAGGCATCAAAAACCGGAGTATAGGCAGCAACGTCTTTTCCGCGTATTGTGCCACCACGCTGCATGATGATGATAATGATGATGGTACTAGCCGTTTTCGGCTACATCGACCGCAGAGTTGTCCGGCTCATCTGCAGGCGTCCCGCTGCTCCGCCCTCTCGTGCGCCCGAATGTGGCTGTTGTAGCCAATCTTCGCTCGGAACGTGCGGTCATACGAAATTATATTACCACGCTGCATATTACGATCGCCAACGGCAAAGATCAGCGACACAGGCCTCCCTGGACATCTGGACTTAGGTCCAGCAGTGGACGTGTTTTGATTTCGGTCATCATCATCATATGATAAAGCAGGCTGATCAGCAACTTAGGTACTTAAACAATGTCACCTTAAACAACAGAATCATTCTTCTCTTTCTTCAGTTCCTGATCTGCGAGTGGTCACTCCTGCGCAAGGAGAGCTCTGATGAGCATTGTTTCGGGGTCCGGCTACCAGTATGGACACGTGGATTCTACTGCGCAGCTGTCTCCTTCTCTTTGGGAGTCTGCTTCACCGAGCTACTGACAAACATAGCGAAGAATGTCATTGGGAGACCAAGACCGCACTTCTTTAAAGTAAGCTATTTCAGACTTTTTCTATCCGCAATTGGTCATCCCTTGGCATCATCTCACCTCATAGTAAATGACGATGATGGTGAAGATGGAAACGGGCTTACCAAGGAACTGACTGTCGTACAGCAGATCTTGCTGCTTCACCGAACAACTGATGCGTAAGGATATACACATAAAATATAAGTCTAATGTTGCAAATAATGTTTTTAGGAGACTGCAACGCAAGCCAAACTGCCTATATATACTGAAACACAGCCTTGCAATGCAACGTTGCTTTGTATTGCAAGGTCCATTATATTTATATTGCAGAATACCATCACTAGATAGTAGTCATAAGCCGTGTGGCCAGAGAAGAGGTTGAAATGCTCTTTCAGTAGGGTTCTTCATTAGCACTTAAACGTCTACTAATTCGCGTTTGTCCTCCAGTGCGCAGTAACTAGTCGTATATCCATAATTTGAAACAAAAAAAAAACCGACTTTAAACAAGAAAGTAAGGTTCCCCTCGATTTCTCTGGGATTCCCTAATCAGATCCTGGTTTCCATGATCGTCATGGTACGATCCTTTTTCTTTCTTTCCAACACAGAAAGAATCATCAAAATCGGTTCATAAACGACGAAGTTATCCGCGAACACACATAAAAAAAAATATACGGTCGAATTGAGAAACCTCCTCCTTTTTTTGAAGTCGGTAAAAATGACCTGTGATTATCTTCAAAACTACAAAAAATTTAACTAAAAACTCCGACTCCATCTCACGTGATGGAAAGTAAAGATGTATTCGAGAATAGTACACGCAAACTATGATCATAGTTCATAATAATTTATGATACTTTCTCTAGGTATGTCTACCATCAATAGACTGCAACTCCACCGAGTGGAAAGGCAGATACATCGAATCCTTCGAGTATGGCTGCACCGGGGAAAACACAAGCCTCTTCAAGGATATGCGGATGTCTTTCCTGAGTGGCCACTCAGCCTGGTCTGCTTACACCATGGCGTACTTGGCTGTAAGTAACATCATAAATATAAATATTCTGGGACAAATCACACATGGTCATCTGGCCCCAAAGTAGGATTCCCTGTGTTATGGGTTACCAGAGACTGATATACATACTTATATACGTTTTTAAATACATACATATATAGATATATTTAACACCCAGACACAGAGCAAACAAATCTGCTCATCACACAAATGCTTGCCCTGGGTGGGGATCGAACCCACAACCCTCGGATCAGTAGTCAAGGGCACTAACCACTGAGCCATCGAGTCAGTCATCCACATCATTATGTAAGCCACAAAGTAATTGTGAATCTCCTATACCTACTTAATTGGTTAGTTGATCACCCAACCACAGATTACTAATTAGTTACTAACCCAACTATGTATCCAAAAAAATATGCAACAATTCATATTAACTGGGAGTCCAAAATCAACGGTTTTTTAATTAAGGCGAGGCACCGGTGGAAAAGCGAAGAAACCCTTTTGCTAGATCAAATTTTTTGGGTAATTGCTACTAAATATCGGTCTTGCAAAAAATATTGTACATACCTAAGGGTATTTTCTGAGGAATGTGCTAATATGTTACACGATAGTGTGAACTATACTCGATCATAAAAAATCCCAAAACAGATCTAAATCGTCTAAAAAAAGGCTAAAACGAATTTTATATTAATAAAATTTCTAAATTTGCACATAGTTTTTGTATGGAGATATTTCTTTTTAAGTACTACAGAGAATCTGCTAAATTTTAGTTTTTAAATTGAAGTCTTAAGAGAAATAACAACGTAAAACATTGAAAAAGTGCAAAAGTGTGGTTATTTTCTTGACTCTTTACACGTAAAGGAAAAAACAGAGACAACTGTTTAACAAATGCCTCGCCTTAAGGTCCATTTAATTTTCTAGTTATGCGATGTGGTCATAGATTTGTGGAGAAATTTAGTTCAATTTCAAGAGTTTTTCCAATAAATAAATTGATCTGGTGAAGGTTGCGCGTATAGCTAATGATTGTGGGCATCGCAGGACCGGTCGTTGTGTAAATCATTGTTCAGCAGTGGACGTCGTTCGACTGATCATCATCATCATATCAGCCGAAAGACGTCCACTGCTGGACAAAGGCCTCCCCCAAGAATTTTCTGTCAGCTGATATTCTGATGATAATGATGAAATTGATCTGTTACACAATAGTACATTGTTCAACGAGGACAGAAAGTGATCGATTTACTAACGAGGATACCAACAAAGAGTTTGATGGAAATGGCACTTCCTTCCGATTTATACTACACACCTACCATTTCTAGAATGGGTCCCGACCACAGAGCAGAACTGTCCCGACTGCTACAATTTTTCTTAAGTTAAGTGCAATCGGGTATGACGACTTTCTTGTTTAAGGGTTTTAGAGCAGGCTACAAGGAGATGTTCGTTTTCAAAAATAGCGGACCGCGAAATGTTTTGTGATTCATCTACCTGATGCTATCGACATCGTAAAAAGCCATGTTGCCGCCCGCGCGCGCGGTCCTGTTTCATTCAGTCCCCCCCGCCCCTTTACCGCTGCTCTAGACTCGCTTCGTGCGCTTGCGACGTTGCCGAAATTTAGGTTGCCGCGCTTTGTGGTTTGAGGGATCACGAAAGAAAAACCGTTTTCTTGGGTGCCATTTAGCTGCACGAAGTCTTGGCGAAAATATATGTGATATTTTACCAGGGTTGCACTCTTTAACTGGCTGCGACACCACAAGTCGCATAGGTACAAAAACACAAATGTTGAACGCCGCGAATCTGGATTTTGTTCAGGATGCAGTTTCTGCTATGGGTAATGGGCTTTTAACTAGTAAGCAATTTACAGATCTCGAAAAAGTTTGCAGTTACTTAATTTCTAAGCAACAAACAACAGCAGATGATCTTCGACACAAATTGTGGTGCCAAAACATAGGTTTTGCCTTAAATTTGACAAGAATTATATGTACCTCTGATGCATTGCATTTACACTGCTTGCGAGCATCCGCTCAAGTTTATATATGGAAAAGCTCTTTTGAACCAATATTTGAGCATATTGATTTCTCTCAATTTGGTTACGAATTACGCGAAGGAAACCTTTACCCAAAGCAAATGAAAAAAAAACCTCTACCTGACTCTTTAATAAAACCGTGTAAATATCAATCCAACTGTCGCACAATGTCGTGTACCTGCAAAAAAGCAGCACTGAAATGTATATCCTTGTGTAAATGTGTAAATAATAAGTGTAAAAACTTGTAACAAAATCAAACTGTTATACTGGCATGTGTAAGCATTTTTTCGTAAATTTCGTAAAATTGTATCAAAATAAATATTATGTTCTATTGGTTTACTTTACTGCCTTGTTTTTTATTTATGGCACATATATAGACACATAAGTACTAACTTTCTAATGAAATTCCATAATAAAACCAAAAAGCTTTGTAATTTATCAGTAATATTTGTAATGGAGGGGAGGGAGAGGACCACAAAACTGGTTGGCAACATCTGTTTATAGGCTGTCTGGGATCTATACAATATATATCAGAAGTCAGATTGAGGTCCGCAATGTTTGAAAACGGAACTCCACTGAGAGTCCGAAATTTTAAGAAATTATATTGAATATCGAAACTCGCCATCTTTGATTGCTCCCCCCGCTCCCCCGTGCAACTTTTTCACTGTACGAACTATTGGTTCGTAAACAATGGACTATTGTTAGTTATTACAAATAATAATTATAAAAATATATTCATTAGTTTTCAAGCTATAGTGGTTTAAAGTTAACTCGAAAATGGAACATTTTAATAAATTTTCAAGAAATTCTTAGAGACAGTGTAAGAAATGTTATAGTGTGCTATATATTCGTGATCTACTCAATAAGCCCTTTCATTTGATACCCCACACGGCATGGCTTGATGTTTTTTTTTGTATGCCATTTTTAATTGCCGGGGGGGGGGGGGAACCACAAAACTGGTTGGCAACATTTGTTTTTAGGATGTCTGGGATCTATACAATATATATCAGAAGTCAGATTGAGGTCCGCAATTTTTGCAAACGGAACTCCACTGTAGATGTGGGCGCCGCCTTGAAAATTGTCGGCGGCGGCGCGCTGAAGGATTTCAGTCGGCGGCGGCGTGGCGCCGGCGGCGTCGCTGATTTTCTTGTTTTTTTTTTATAAAAGTCCCTTCTCCACCTTAGTTGTTTAAATTTTAATAAGATGCTCGTGTTATTTCAGGCAGACGGCAAGAAAATGTCAATATATTACATACTTGTCTAGATTAGGTACACAAATAATAGAAAACAATTTTAAAAATGAACACCTACATTAATAACCTCGTAAACATTTTTTTAACTACCAATTTAAGTTTGTCGTTATTATCAATCTTACAGAAAGCTTCAGCAAGAGCAGCACGATAAGAAAATGCCTTTATTTACTGTTCCAGTAAGATCTTAGGGTTCTGTTGGATCAGCTCCAGCAATGTAACGCCAACATCCTTGCTCTATTAGATTGCCTTGGATTCCTTGGCATGAACTAATGCTATGTTTCCTAGAGGACAGTTTGAGCAAGATGATGAGATGATGCCAAGGGCTTACCATTGTTAGTAAAAAAAGTAAAAAAAACATGTGTCGGTTTCATTGCTGGTGCTTGTAATGCCTCCATTTTCTGCTAAAGTTTCTGGCACGTCATTGATGTTTATCACTTTTCACTTCCAAAAAGGAGGAGGTTCTCAATTCGTCTGTATGTTTTTTTTATGAGTGTTACCTCAGAACTTTTGACTGGGTGAACCGATCTTTATGATTCTTTTTTTATTTGAAAGCTAGTGCTTCTCGTGTCATCCCATATAAATTTTATCAAAATCGTTGTAGTAATTTATAAAAAAATTAACAAAAACCAAAAATAATAATGTACAGACTCATAAATCGGTTATCCATAAGTGCTGCTGCGACAATCGGCTTTGTCGGAATCTCCCCTTGGTCGTTCGCATGATGAACGAAGAATCAAAACGCTTCGTGTGTAAAGGTGGAATATCATCATCATCATATTAACCGAAAAACGTCCAATGCTGGACAAAGGCCTCCCCCAAGGATTTCCACGACGACCGGTCCTGCGCTGCCCGCATCCATCGGCTTCCCGCGATCTTCACCAGGTCGTCGGTCCATCGCGTGGTAGGCCTGCCTACGTTACGTTTTCCGGTGCGCGGTCGCCACTCAAGAACTTCACTGCCCCATCGCCCATCTGTTCTACGAGCTATGTGCCCTGCCCACTGCCACTTCAGTTTAGCGATTCTGTGAGCTATGTCGGTTACTTTAGTTCTCCTGCGGATCTCCTCGTTTCTGATTCGATCACGCAGAGAAACTCCGAGCATAGCATGCTCCATTGCCATTTGGGTGACCTTGAGCCTTCTTATGAAGCCCATAGTAAGCGACCATGTCTCAGTTTCGTAAGTCATCACTGGCAGCACACACTGGTCAAAGACCTTAGTCTTGAGACACTGCGGTATTTGGGACGTGAAGATATTGCGAAGCTTCCAGAACGCTGCCCAGCCGAGTTGGATTCGTCGATTGATCTCTATCTTGAAGTTGGACCTACCTAGCTGGACTGTTTGTCCCAGGTATACATATTCGTCAACAACTGCAAGTGTAGAGTCTCCAACCTTCAGAGGGGTAGGTGCGACACGGACATTTAACATTATTTTCGTCTTGTCCATGTTCATTTTAAGACTCACTTGTTGAGAGACTTTACTGAGGCCATCGAGCATTGTGCTTAGGTCTTCCATAGTCTCAGCCATGACCACGATATCGTCAGCGAATCGGAGGTGGGATATGTACTCGCCGTTGATATTGATGCCGAGTCCACCCCAGTCCAGAAGCTTAAAAACATCTTCCAGGGCGGCGGTGAACAGTTTCGGAGATATAACGTCTCCCTGTCTCACCCCTCGCTGCAACTGGATAGGTTTCGAGTTCTGATCCTTTAGGTGAACCGACATGGTGGCGTTTTCGTAAAGACACTTCAACACCTCGATGTATCGATGGTCAATTTGGCACCGCTGGAGAGACTGCAGCACAGCCCAGGTTTCGACTGAATCAAAGGCTTTCTCATAGTCCACAAACGCCAAAATCGGCTTGTTCGGGAGGCTGGAAGTCGTCAAACCTGCGTGCGAGACGATTCGTAATGACTCTCGAAAACAGCTTGTAGACATGGCTCAGAAGTGAGATGGGTCTGTAGTTCTTCAGCAGGGTGTTGTCACCCTTTTTGAAGAAAAGCACGACCACACTTCTGTGTCATGCCTTAGGCGTTTGTCCCTCGAGTATAACGGAATTAAATAACTTCTGAAAAGCTTCTCTCAACAACATTAAAAAGTACGGAAAAATCACTAAAATAATGCACTTCTATACGCCACTCACGCCGCGCAGTGAATGACGGCGGCGGCGGCGGCGTGCGGAGAGGACACGGCGGCGCCGCGCCGGCGCGGCGCCCATATGTACTCCACTGAGAGTCCGGTCTATTTTTCATTTCCAAATTACACAGAAACGCAGTCGGGTTTTTTAGTTTTTTAAATTATAGTTTTTTATTTTATTCATTTTTTAGTTTTTCTATTGAATGAGTTTGTATAGTAACCTATATACACATGACACACATTAAGATTACGCAGATTATTAACTTATCAGTTGATAGAATAATATTCTCGTAAACGTTGAAGCCATATAAAAGAATTCTGATCGTGTGGCCGATTCAAAAGTTTTTTAGGATCAAGTGAACAGATGACCAGTCCAGCTAATGTTTTAACTCGACTAAGAGCTACATATGCTTGACTTTTAGCAAATATATGTGAGCCGAGGTCCAGAAGTGTCAAATCGAGTGTAGTACCCTGAAGTTTGTGGACAGTTATAGCCTAACTTAAGATTAAGGGCAACATCCTGCGTTCAATTTTTCCTTGTCCTCGAAGTGCGTTAAAATAAATCGTACATGCTGGTTCAATCCGTATACGAGCTCCTGGTTGATAATTTTTTATTGTGCGGTCGTCAAGAAATACCGCTTGCTGTAATTCTCCGGAAAATCTGCTATTTTGTTTTTTTATATTTTGATATATACCAGTGTCACTTTCACAGTAAATACGTATCTAACGAAACCCCTCAAGCTAAAATCTATCGAGACGTTCAGGCTGCAGTGGTGCGTGCCAAACATTTGAATTTGGCGCCAAAAATCCGCCATTTTGTTTTTTTTATTTTGATATACCCAGTGTCACTCACACAGTAAATACGTATCTAACGACACCCCTCAAACTAAAATCTATCGAGCCGTTCAGGCTGCAGTGGTGCGTGCCAAACATTTGAATTTGGCGCCGAAAATCCGCCATATTGTTTTTTTTATTTTGATATACCCAGTGTCACTCACACAGTGAATACGTATCTAACGACACCCCTCAAACTAAAATCTATCGAGCCGTTCAGGCTGCAGTGGTGCGTGCCAACCAAACATTTGAATTTGGCGCCGAAAATCCGCCATATTGTTTTTTTTATTTTGATATACCCAGTGTAACTCACACAGTAAATACGTATCTAACGACACCCCTCAAACCAAAATCTATCGAGCCGTTCAGGCTGCAGTGGTGCGTGCCAAACATTTGAATTTGGCGCCGAAAATCCGCCATTTTTTTTTATATACCCAGTGTCACTCTCACAGTAAATACGAATCTAACGACACCTCTCAAGCCAAAATCCATCCAGCCGTTCAGGCTGCAGAGCGTGCCAAACAATTATACATACATACATACATACTCTCGAAAAACGTAACCCTCCTTCTGGCGCAGTCGGGTAAAAAGAGGTCTCGATTTTTTTCGATTAGAGAGCATTCAAGTATTACGTAACGCAATTTTTGGAGATTTTTGACCCCCCTCTCCCTCCATGTAACGCGCCGTAACGTTTTTCTGTAAACCCCCCCCCTAATAAAACGTTACGTAACCACCAATTGAACATTTTTACCTAAACGTCATAATAATAAGGAACTATTTATTGTATTTCTACAAAAACACGAAAAATTAATGATGCTAAAGGATCACTGAAGCCTACTAATGTGAAAAACATGGTAAAATTTCAGATAGTAAAAACATAAGTAAACTAATTTCTATAGATATTTGTTTGGGATTTAATGCACCTTCTCAACTCATTTTTACTTAACTACAGAAATCATTTTTAGGGTTCCGTACCCAAAGGGTAAAAACGGGACCCTATTACTAAGACTTCGCTGTACGTCCGTCTGTCACCAGGCTGTATTTCATGAACCGTGATAGCTAGACAGTTGAAATTTTCACAGATGAAGTATTTCTGTTGCCGCTTGTAACAACAAATACTAATAATTAGAAAAAGTGAAAAAATAAGGGGGTCTCCATGGAAAAAAACATTTTTTAAATATTAAGAAACTAGCGCCGTCTAGTATGATGGCACGGAACCCTATGTGTGCGGTTCTGACTCGCACTTGGCCGGTTTTTAAGTTATTCTTAAATTGACGTTTTGCAACTTTTACACCTTTTTGGACAGCTGATATAATAAGGAACTTTTTTGTTTTTCGTACGCTTGGTGTTTTATAACATTTTTTTTTACAAAATCACAAAAAAATAAATCAATGCGTTTTTCATACAAAGCTAGAAAAATATTCAAAATCCGTTGATTTTGGACTCCCAGTTAATATGAATTGTTCTGTTGCAAATTAGATGTAGTTTATCCCCTTAAAAGAATTTGCACTTCTTACCAATTCCATCAGTCACCAGTATATTTTCAGCTGTACCTTGAAAAGAGGATGGTCTGGCAAGGAACAAGAGTGGTGCGTCACGTGTTACAATTCGGAGCCATCGTGCTGAGCTGGTACACAGCGCTGTCCCGGGTTTCTGACTACAAGCACCACTGGAGCGATGTGTTGGCTGGGTACATGCTCGGGACCACTATGGCTGTTATAGTTGTAAGTATAATATTTTCTTACACTGACATATTAGTACGGTGCTAGGTTGATGGGTACACGATCGGGGCTACTACGTCTGTTATAGTTGTAAGCAAAATTTAATTTTATAGTTGCATAAGTACGGTCAAAGAATAAAGACTATTTACTACTTAAAAGAAGGTTAACTCCGCAAAATCATTCGAATGAATGGCGACTCTAGCTACGACAGAATAAAGTGCAAATTCAAGTCGCACAGCGCTACTACAGTTATATTCACGTACATACTGCCTCTCTTTCTATCGCGTAAGTCTTGTCTCTTCTGACTACTGAATTTGCCCCATTCAGGGAGCCGCGCGGCGTAGAGCGTGGCGTAGGTACATTTTCATACATACAGCAAGGAGTCCGACAAGGCTGGTACGGTGCACGGTTGGTTCAAGATTACCAATTAGCTGAAGCGATGTGTTACCTGGGTATATGTTCGGGACCGCTTATGGATGTTAAAGTTGTCAGTAGAATATTTTATTATGCTGACATAATAGTAAGGTTCTGGGTTGATTCAGGTTCGACACTAAGGCCTTAAGCAGTCAGCCTTAAGCAGGCCCCCGTCACTCGGTCGAACAGGCGAGATAAGTACCTACACATTGGCGCGGCCTACAGGCCGCGCTCCGCTTGTCAGCGCTAGAACGCCGTACTATCGCCGCCGCAAATCGCGCGCCGCCCATGTACGCAGTTATAACAGCTAAGTTGAGGTTTCCGTGTATGGGAAGGAGTAGGTGAATAAATGCGTAGGTATTTTCGTTTCTTAAGGAAGTGCAATATCTGTTACGAAGTAACTAGTATCTTAGTATCTCATCTGTGCCTTAAAATAGGTCAAATGACAATGTTCAATTCAAATTATTGAAATGCTGTGTAAAGCTATCACTATGGAAAAAATATATAATATATACTTAAAGTAATTAAAAAAAGATTAAATTGAACACAATTTTAATAACACTACCACTTTTATATAAAAAAAATGTTTTTGGCATAAATTGCAAAATTTCTCGAAAACAAATAGTTAATGTTGATTGAAACCAACAAACGAAAATCTGTGACTTTAAGACCTTTCATTTAAATTGAACACATTTTTTTACTTAATTAAGAGTATAGAAAAGTAATAAAAACATGTAAAAATTGAGAATTGGGCGTTCGGTTTCAACGTCACAGCCGCGCTGATTTGAACTTACGAGTAAAATGAATTACATTTGATATTATTTTAACACGTATCAACATACTCGGATTTAGGCATCTTAAAGCCTTAAAGCCATGTTTTGGCTGAGTACACGCTTGGGACCACTGTCACCGCTATGGCTATTGTAATTGCAATATTGTGAAATGTGGTGGTTCTCTGTTGGTTCACGACATTGTACAAGTATTTTGATTTTAAGCACCACTGGTGTGATACGTTTAATTTAATTTATTTTATTTTAATTTATTTGGAAAACCAACCACTTATGTAACTGTATAAAAACACATAAAGACAGAAAGCTACTTCATAAATAAAAAACATATAATAATAACATATAAACAATGAAGTATAAAAACAGCAAATTGGTAATAACATACTGCAACACGCAAGTCCTAGTAGCAACAAAAGAGAATTTAACAAAGAGATAATTGAAAACGCTAAACACGTTAAAAAACCGACTTCCATCGCAACAACTTAGTACATTTTTGCATTATTATTTTTGGGTTTTATTAATTTTATAATAAAGTACTACACCGATTTTGATTTAATTTATATGGGACTACACGGGAAGCACTAGCTTTCAAATAAAAAAATAATCATAAAAATCGGTTCACCCAGTTCAAAGTTATGAGGTAACATACATAAAAAAAAACATACAGACGAATTGAAAACCTCCTCCATTTTGGAAGTCGCTTGAAAATAGCTAAGTTATTAAAATGAAAAAGGTAGGTAATGAAAAATTAATAGGTCTTTACCTTTTAAATTGCCGATTCAGTTTTTGAAGCTTAATGCCAATTTTTATAGAAAATTTAAAAAAAAAACGTTTTTTATTATTGACCTTATGGTGACACTACTTAAGGTCTTTTATTAGTAACTAGTGGCATGTCTTTCATCTTCCAAATTTCCAATCCCCTGAGCTATGTACCATTCAATGGAAAAAGGCACTTTCTTAGTGGTCAGATGGGAAAACTTTTTAGACTAGTTTATTTTCCTTGAATTTTCCTGAAAGTGACGAAATCTTATGCAGGATGTTCCCAAATATGCCATTAGTAACGAAGAAACTGCGGCGATAACTCTAGAGCTTTAAAATTAAAAAAATTCAACAATAGGCATATGTTTACCACCATTTAATTTGTAATAGTCTAATGCTATTTTTTTTTATTCACAATTGGTAAACACGTGACAACATCTCACCTGGTAGTAAGCGACGATGTTTGTTTGAGAATAAATTTTGTTTTAATAACTATTGTTTTCATCTTTAAACTTTTTTACACAATCTGCAATTTCATAGGTAAAGACCTAATTAAATACCGACAGCACTTTGTTGGCGGGTGGGCTAGTGTTTGAAGAAGGGCCGGCTCAGCATCCGTCTCGCCGCCGCGCCGCTTCTACGCTTGTGAAAACCGCCGTATTAATCGCCTCCGTGGTGTAATGGTTAGTCCATTCCCTTCGCAACAGGAGGTTGCGGGTTCGATTCCCGGTGTGGTCAACTTGTAAGACTCGGTTTGGTTAAGGTAGGGCATTTTCTAAGTCCGCCCGGCCAGCTACCACCATCTTATCTAAGTCTTGCCGCCAAACATCAGTGTTAACAACATTGATGTGAAGATAGCCAGTTCTCCATTGCATTGGGGAATCTTGGTAATCCCAATTCCATCTTCGGCATCATCGTCACTTACCATAAGGTGAGATGATGCCAAGGGCTTACCAATTGTAATTTTTTTTAAAAAGAGATCGAGTGGAAGTTCTATCCCTTTGCGAGGCAGCTGCCGTTATGCGTCATTTTTTCGCGTTTGCCAATGGAAAAAAATGAAATTATTTTTCGCTCGCCACAAAAAATTAATTTCGCCGGAAATTGGTAGATTCTGAGGGAACAGATAACGAATGTTTGTATCTAAGGTTATGTTTTTAAGATTAACTAAATTACATGCTTGAGACTACTATGGATATACATATATTACCTACTACGATAATACGACGAAGGAAGAGCATATTCATAAAATCGTTTCCCATACAAACTTAAAATTACTACTTCTTGAAAATGGATGGACAGATTGTAATGAAATATTATACACATAAGCAAGTCACGCAATACTAGTTTGTGGTTAAATTACATTTTCAAAAAATTTGTGTTGTTGCTGAATAATAGTGATAAAAAGTTTATACATAGTGATCTTTAAATTCACTTATCTTGTTTGAAATAAAGAATTTCGAAAATATAATCTATTCACAAAATAGCATTTCGTGCTTTTGTGTATAAAGTTTCATTAGAATCGGCCCATGCATTTTCAAGAAGTAGGTACCTAGTGATTTTAAGTTTGTATGGGAAACGATTTTGTGGATACCTACGCTCTTAAGAGTCTCCAGGAGGCTCGAGTTTCCATACAAACGTAGTTCCGGTTTAATACAAAAACTACATACCAGATTGAATCCAAACTTTGTAAATATATTGAGTAGACACATATCGATGTTTGTAATTAGTTTTCATCGTAGTAAATTTAAACGTAACTAAAAGTTAAATTTGTTTTGTACTAAACTTTGAAACTGCTCTTATTTTTTTCCGTTTCATATAAGTACATCGATAACTAATTACAAACATCGATATGTATATCCTCAATATATTTAAAAAGTTTGGATTCAATTTAGCATGTAGTTTGTGTATTAAAGCAAAACTATACGTTTGTATGGAAACTCGAGCCTCCTGGCGGCCCTTAAGTCATACCTAACTGTTTATCATGCTCGTTGGTCTATTATTTTTGGCAATTCGCTGACAATACATTTATCATCATCAATTTTATTTATCATTGTTGTGATTAATTTAATTTTTTGGGTAATATTTTCATAGCATTATCTATCATATCAGGCGGGGTTATCAAGTATGAGCGGAATCTTTCACGCTGTTTGCTCTATTAAAGCATGAGTTTTCTTGCTGTTTTAATAATCACTTACCTACCTCGTTTATTTATAATTGGGGTGATGACTGCGTCAAAAATAAATTATCAACTATTATATATAACACTTTAAGCTATCACGATTATTCATAATGTCAAATTGAAAACATATCTATATGAGCAGGAATTGGTATTGTCTACACACGGCTATCGAAGCATACAATAGTCGAAACATTGAGGTAAAAACAACATCAATACCTGCTCATATTTTATACAAAATCACGTCAAGTCCCGCTTTTAATTTGTCATTATTAACTATTGTTTACTTAATTGCCTCCTACTGAAATATCAATAAACTTTAACCGCTTTGTTTTCATCAAGTATTTTTTTTTATTTTTACAAGCTTTATAATAACTTGCCGTTTAAGTTAGTTAGTTTAGGCAAAATCTTGGAAGCTAAATTAGAACCACTTCCCGGTGTCCGATTGAGCTGAAATTTTGCATACTTACACGTTAAGTTTGGGGCAAAATGCATGGTTAGCTAAGTGACGTCATTATAAATGAAATATGGCGGACTGCCAACGATGGCTGACCAGTTATTTGTTTAGTTACCCCTAATGATATGGGTATCAATAAATTCACCTATTAAATCCGCCATGATGTTTTTTTTAAATGCTATAATCCTATGACACGCGGAGTGATCGCGCGAATCCAAAGACACCACATTTGTCAAGATCGGTTAAGTGGTTTATTGAATACGAGGGAACAGATAAACATACATACAAACATACATACGTACAGAGGCCAGCACATCAAGCTATACACTCGTAGTGCGATTCTGATCCATACCCATTCGGCATAAGAACGGTACAAAGTCCAAAGTGTGTAGCTTGATGTGCTGGCCTGTGTATATATACATACATACACTGTCAAAAACATAACCCTCCTTTTTTCGTAGTCGGATCAATAAAAGGGTTAATGCTGAGAAGAACACGAAGTAATTAAAGTTATTCAAATTAAAGCACCTACAAGTTTTTAAGGTTTTTGAAACATAATTAATTGCTCAAAATCACAAAATTAGTACATAAATGACGCTGAAAATCTATGACGTCACATCTATGGATTTTTAAACATTTTAGAACAAAATTTCGTTTTTGCCAGGTGATAAAAAGTCACTTAAATGACTAGCAGTTCACTTCAGTTTAAATAAATAATTCACCTTTGTTTGCCTAAACAAAATAGAAGATATCAACTAGCGTACTTTATAATCATCATAGGAAGAAGATACTTTTTTGTTATGTTATTGTTATGGTAAAGTCACGGGAAGCCGCTGGATACGGACAGCGCAGGACTGGACCTTGTGGGAAACGTCTTTCGTCTGATATGATGATGATAATGATTTTAAAAGTAGGAAAATCACACAGTGTATGCCACCCACCGACCGCCCGGATGGAAAGTGTGTTACTGATGCCTCGCCGCCTGCATCTGAGGGATAAGACAACATTTCATAAATGTAGAGATTACCTATATACTTATATAATTCGGCTGCCCAACTACAAAACACAGTAACTGAAAATTCTCCGATCTTTTCAAATTTGCCTCGTAAAAAAAAGTTTGCACGCTAATTTGATAAATAATTTTATTTATGAATGGAAGATCCTTCAATGAAAATATTTGTAAGAAAAAATACTTTAAATTAAGTTCTAAAAGTAATAAAAAATGCAATAATAATAAAAAAACAGGTACGAAAATTTTGCAGTTACGGTGTTTTAATATGGGGAAGCCGATATCAGCTCATATACGTCCCCACCGAGGGGCTCGAACCTACCCAAAACTAGGGCGATTGGGCCTTAGTCGACCACGCGGGCCCAGTGCGGGTTGGTATGTAGAGAGTACTTTCATGCAACAAAGTATACAAAATTTACAGGTGTGACAAAATTGGTGTATGTAACAACTTCTCTGTCTGCTGAAATCGCAAAAAAATAACTCGTCATCCCTACTAATATTATAATTACCTACTACCTACTAATATTATAAATGTGAAAGTAACTCTGTCTGTCTGTTACGCTTTCCCGCAAAAACTACTGAACGGATTTGGCTGAAATTTGGTAGGTAGACAGATTAGGACCTGGATTCAGACATAGGCTACTTTTTACCACGCTCGCGAGCCGCTTGCGGCTCGCGCACTTCGCACCCTCGGAAAGTCATAGAAACGTTGTCCACGCAGGTGAAACCGCGGGAAACAGCTAGTACTTCATAAATATCGATCAGCTGATTGACCAATTTTGTGCGTTTGTGTATGGAATCTTTAGGGATTTTTTAGAGAATTAACTGTAGGTTCCTTATAGAAAGTTGTTCAGTATGATGAGAGGAATCGATTCCTCGACCAGTTAACGGGTCCTACACCAATTTTATTGCATCCTGTATACGCATACAAAGAAATTATACAGGATGCCTTATTGTACGCTCATAAGCTGCAAAGTAGTTCCAGTCATGAAACTAAACAACTTTCCCCAAGGAGCCTGCATCACAGAGGAATAAAGAACTGCCTATCTATACTATTGGAGTAACAAAAATACGAGTACTCCCATAGCATAAACCGAGGTGTTATCAGAGTTAGAACAACCTGGTTCTCTACCTTCCAAATTATAATAAAACACGAAAACTAAGGTATGATTAAAATTAAAAGCATCAAACATAAAACTTTTCTCTACAACATGTTTCTTTCGTCGCGTATACGCGCAATTCATATGACATTTATAGTGATGTCATACAAAGTTCAATTTTAGTCGAGATAGTGTTGTGTCAGATCGTAAAAAATAGATCTTTGGATTTGCATATACTTAGGGAGCGTTGCACCGTGTAACTATAACGATAACCAAACCATAACCAACCGTCAAATCGCTGGTTATATATATATGGGTTGCACCATTTTAACAACGCTTTAACAATGACGTCATAACTTTATTTTGACCGGTTATTGTATTGTTATGGTCAAATAACCGGTGATTTGACGACTGGTTACGGTTTGGTTATCGTTATAGTTACATGAAGCAACCCACGCTTAGTGTGGAATGGTTTAATTAAACTTATTTATTTTAATCCGATTGCACAAAATCCTAATTACAAGTTGTTCAGTCTCATAAGTAGCATCTAGGATTTGTCGCTTTTCAGTGGCACTCACCAAAAATATTTCATATACAAAAAAATAATTATCATCTCCTTCCTTCTTTCCAGTGGGTATGGGGAACGGACCTGCTGCAGAAGAAGAATCACGCACCAGTCTGTCACCAAGAATGTTCTATCAATCTGCCTGTAACAACTATGTCAGCGTAACACTTTGTCATTTTGCGACCTTGTAATTTTTGCTAAACCATGTTGGCATTATGCTACGCGGTCTGAACCTTATTTTTGTCCAGTTGTTGAATGTGCGCAAGTAATACTATAATAATTACTCGCGAGTATACATACACACATCAACTTTGCCTAGCAATACTTTTAGACTTTTCATACAAAACATGGTTTTTGAAGAACTATAAAAAAATACTTAGGACATGTGTAGGGTAGGTAGCAACTCTCGAGATAAGCAAGTGTTGTATTTGGCCTCTCAGTTCTTATAAATTAGGAAAATCAAAACTATTTGATCTACTAAGACTGTTAACCATGGGATGAAAGTGACCCATTTCACCCGAGATATTGCGTTCTCTATTCGTTCGAGCGTTCAAAGGTTGAAATGGGTAATCTCACCCGAGTTAAACACTGTACTTTTTATTTCGACTGTGAGGAAATGTATTATTAATATGATATAAATAAATAATTAGATACCTATAAAAAATTAAGTTTACCTATATCCAAACTCCGACCTTTTCGAAATGGCTACTTGCCACGGCCGACTGGATTGTACCTAATCGAGTTGGTCACGTGCATCGAGATGGCGATGCCGAAACGTGAAAAAAAGTCATGCTATCATGGCATTATGGCGGGCAGCAGAATAGAGGAATGATTTTAAATGGTGATCTTCTGTAATTAAGTAACAAAATAGACCAACTGTAAAATGATTTTAATATCAACCTATAGATCGTAATAAACACGTCGTTTAATGTATAGCTGAGTTAAGATACATGAAAGCCTCTTATTTTTATTAAATTTAATAATCTGACGTAACTCAATTATCTTCGACTCCGTGACAATTAAAAAAAATACTTTTTTTCCCTAGGTATGAAAATACAAATTTTCCTCCCGGCTATCTACTCATGAAAATTAAAGTTTCCGAACAGAAGAGATCACAGTTGTATTTTCAAGCGACTTCCAAAAAGGAGGAGGTTCTCAATTCGTCTGTATGTTTTTTTTTTTTTTTATGTTTGTTACCTCATAACTTTTGACTGGGTGAACCGATTTTTATAATTCTTTTTTTATTTAAAAGCTAGTACTTCCCGTGTGGTCCCATATAAATTTTATCAAAATCGGTGTAGTACTTTGGTAGAAAATTAACAAAAACCAAAAATAATAATGCAAAAATGTACTAATTTGTTGCGATGGAAGTCGGTTTTTTAACGTGTTTAGCGTTTTCAATTATTATATTGTCATAAAAGGATGGCACAGATTATATGAAATTAGTATAGAACCCATGTTTATTAGAACTGAAAAGGTACTCGTAAATAAATAACTAGCCCATCTTAATGTTTTTATCACGCTTTTATTAGCTTCACCTGTATGTATGTATGTTTGTATGTATATTGACTGACTCTGTGGCTCAGTGGTTAGTGCCCTTGACTACTGATCCGAGAGTCGTGGGTTCGGTCCCCACCCAGGGCAAGCATTTGTGTGATGAGCAGATTTGTTTGCTCTGTGTCTGGGTGTTAAATTATATCTATATATGTATGTATTTAAACGTATATAAGTATGTATATCAGTCTCTGGTAACCCATAACACAGGGAATCCTACTTTCGGGTCAGATGACCATGTGTGATTTGTCCCAGAATATTTATTTATTTATATTTGTATGTATGTTTGTAACTGACTCTTTTGCACTTGATTTTGACCCACTTTATACGGACAGATTTAATTCAAACTTTGTACATTTATAAACAATAAGTTCATAAGTTTATCTCTTTATCCTGAACTAAAAATTTAATAATTGAAAACGCTAAACACGTTAAAAAACCGACTTCCATCGCAACAAATTAGTACATTTTTGCATTATTATTTTTGGTTTTTGTTAATTTTCTACTAAAGTACTACACCGATTTTGATAAAATTTATATGGGACCACACGGGAAGCACTAGTTTTCAAATAAAAAAAGAATCATAAAAATCGATTCACCCAGTCAAAAGTTCTGAGGTAACAAACATAAAAAAAAACAAACAGACAAATTGAGAACCTCCTCCTTTTTGGAAGTCGCTTGAAAATAAATGTAGTTTAAAAACCTAAAAAACACGCTTTTACACATCAAACTAAAAAGTGAAATATAATTCTTAATATAAGCTGAAACCAATAATGAACGAAAAATACTAGTATTATTGTGACAAAAGCGTGAGGCGCTTTGTGCCACATTTTTCGTATATCGAGCAACCCACGCTTTTCACAATAATACTAGTTTTTTTCGTTCATTATTGTTTTCAGCTTATATTAAGAACTAGCTGTCCCGGCGAACTTCGTACCACCTTACACTACACTACACACCCTCCCCTACCCTACCCTCCACATCACTACACTACACTACCCTACCCTACCCTACACTACACAACTCACTACACTACACTACAATACCCTACCCTACATAAGAACCTTCTCCTGATAATAACAAACTCAACAAATAAAGAATTAGCGAAATCGGTCCAGCCGTTCACGCGTGATGCGATGACCAATGGAAATATAGATTCATTTTTATATATTAAGATTATTTTTCACTTTTTAGTTTGATGTGCCTTAAAAGCGTGTTTTTTAGTTTTTTTAAACTATATTTATTTATATACTGTACTGTAAGCGTCGGTGGCTCAGCCGGTAACGACTCGGTTCTTCTAACCAGAGGTACCGGGTTCAAATCTGGACGGCCAATGTACCAATGAGTTTTTCAAAACTTACGTACATACTTACCGATTGCTTTAACGGTGAAGGAAAACATCGTGAGGAAACCTGCACACGCCTGCGATGAAACTCGAAGGTTGTGTGTGAAGTTGACCAACCCGCACTGGGCCCGCGTGGTCGACTAAGGCCTGATCGCCCTAATTCAGGGTAGGCTCGAGCCCCTCGGTGGGGACGTATATGAGCTGATATGATGTACTGCACATGTCCCACGTAATTATTGACAGATTTTCAAGAAACAATGTTTTGCATGATTTTTCTTAAAATACCCCTAGGCAATGTTGAGTAGTGTCATCATCATACTAGCCGAAAAACTACCACTGCTGGACAAAGGCCTCCTACGAGGAGTTCCACGACGACCGGTCCTGCGCTGCCCGCATAGGCAGGCCTCCCACGCGGTGGACCGACGACCTGGTAAAGATCGCGGGAAGCCGCTATTAGATGCGGAAAATAGGTAGTGTTGTTTAATTAGAATCAAACTATGTAACTAGTATCTCATCTGTGCCTACGCGAAATATAAATAATTATATACAGTAAATAACTATACATAGATAAGTGTATTTTACAGAATTGATGTTGCAAAATAATCTACAATACGTAAACTCAATATTTTCGTTTCAAAAATTCAGCGATTACCTAATTATTTTTAGGGTTCCCTTCCTCACAATGAAAATAGGAACTCTCTTAGGATCAACAGCCTTTTTAATGAACGATTGGAGGTAAAAAGTTGCAAAAAAATTAAATATTTTATCGCTCTTTTCCAAGTTTTACTTAAATCCGTTTATACGCACTCACACACACGCACACGTGCACTAACACAACGTACACACACACACACAAATACGCACATACACATGCACACACAAACACACTCACTCGCTCACTCACTCACACACACATTTTTATATTTTAACACTATCAATCCCTATCGAACAAAATCTCAACTTCTCCTCATTTGCTCGAAAGTAAAAACAGCCAGTTTTATTTTATATACTAGCCGTCCGGCCGCGACTTCACCCGCGTTGTTTTCGATTTTCCCGTGGAAATAAGATTTTTTCCCGGAATAAAAAGTAGCTTATGTCCTATTTCAGAACCTAACCTAAATGTGTGTCAAGTTTCATCCCGATCCGTCCAAAGGTTGAAGCGTGAAAGAGTAACAAACATCCATACATACAAACTTTCACATTTATAATATGAGTAGGATTTTAAGAACAAAATAATATCACCTAAGTACCTATCAATATTTTTCAATGAAAGACAGCGTTTACTTAGTTAATGCTTGTAGGCGTTATAAGTAATACAGCATAGTACTTATAAGGTACAGGGTGGGGCAAAAGATATGCATCATCACTTACCATCAGGTGAGTTGCAGTCAAACGCACTCAAATTTTTAATAAAAAAAAATAAAAAAAATCGGTTTTGAAGAGCCACATAAAAAGTATTCGATTAATATAAGTGCGGTTTATTTTATTCAAGTCACTATGGAATGCCATTTGTTACATCAAGTTTTTAAACTTACACCAGCAAGATGGCGGCCATCAGCAGTGAAGCACTGATGGAGGTGATTTCTGAAATTTTAAACTATTTTCCCATAGATTTCAATGGGTATGGCGGTTATTTCCTCCCTTATTCTCATCTTACTTTTATCTCAGATGTGAGGACGATGTTAGAGAACTTTTTCCTTCAGGTAAACCCAACGGAAGTCACAAATGCTCAAATCTGGCGACCCCATGCAGGCCACCCCACGACACCTCTAAGAGAAACCAGTCACGCCGGAAACATTTTTTTCAATTTCACCATTGAAATTCTAGCTATGTGAGTTGTCGACCCGTCTTGCTGGAACCATGGGTCTCCCAAATTGTATTTCTCCCTCACTTAAATCTGGTAAAAAAAAGTTTACCAACATCAAAACTTAAAATTCAGCGTTTGCTGTTTTTCATCAGTGCATTGCTGTTGATGGCCGCCATCTTGCTGATGTAATTTTCAAAATTATGTAACCTATGGCATTCCATAGTGACTTGAATAAAATCTAATACTTTTTTTTCTATGGCCCTTCAAAACCGATGCATATCTTTTGCCCCAACCTGTATTAGATTTATCTCTAGTGCCAATTTTTTTTAAAAAAGTAGGCTTACTCACAATTGTACACGGTAGTAAAAAAATTTAAGTAAGACTCGTACACTGGGGATTCTATTCATCGTATTTACTGACTAGCTGTTGCCCGCGGCTCGCCCCCGTTGATATCGAGAGCGAGCGGGTTTCTTTTAGCCTATGTCTATCCTAAAATTGCATCCTAACTATTGGTGAAAGATTTTTTTTAAATATTATCTTCTACATACAGCCATACAAACTTTACCTCCTTTTAATATTAGTATCCGAATATAGAGTCCGAAATATTTTTATGATAACAATACAATCATAAAAATATTTCGGACCCTGTATACATAGTGTAACAAAATTGGTGTAGGTCCCGTTAACTGGGGGCTCTACTCATAATAATGAACAACTTTTGTTCTACGACTTTGTTAAAATCGCAAAAAAAAATTAACTCTTCATTGAAATCGATCAGCTAATCAACCAATTTTGTGCATTTTTGTATGGAGGGTTCATTTTTTTTTTTGAGAATTGGCTATGGGTTCCTTGGGGAAAGTTGTTCAGCATGATGAGTAGAACCCCCCGTTAAGGATCCCACATCAATTTTGTTACGCTCTGTACAAGGGTGTTATAGGGGTAGTTTAATGAAGATACCTTCTCTTTTATATGGATAAGTACGAGCATCTTAATCAACTATACAGAAAATACCTAAGTACGTATTTCTTTTTATTTTTAAGTAGCTGTTGCCTGCGACTTCGTGCGCGTGGATAACTGAATGACAGATTATTAAAATTTAGAAAAAACCCAAATGAAAAACCCAAATGAAAATGAATCATTTGGAACCTTATTTTTATTTTTTTCGAAAGGACAAGCTTGTTGTTGGCCGTTGGGGCCTTTACAACTTCACCGGGCAGGGGAGGCGAGTACGGAAGGCACTCAACCTAGTGCAAAGCAAAAAGATGCAACTGCCTAAGACCTCGGCTTAGGTCGTTGCTTGGACGTGGGAGGATCGGAGAGAAGCGGCCTGGTATATGCCGGTAGCGCTGGTAAGCGCCAGAAGCGGGGGGACGCCGCCCTCACCGGCGAGGGCAGAATGTCGGTGCAGTGTTGCTCTGTGGGTTAGGGGATGGGGTCAGGGCAGCTACGGCTAGCGTGGTCGGGTCGTCGGGGTCAGTGAGTACATGTCTGGGGCGTCGGATTACGCGAATGGGGTTCGCGGGTAGCTCGTGAACGGCGGCGTTTACGAGTAGCGGGTTGGGTATTTGGAACCTTAAATCGCCTTAAGTACGCCTACAATAACTTAAATAGCAAAACAGTGATGGCTGTAAAGTGCTAGCATTAAAATCGTTTAAAGTATTCTTCTGTAGACGTAGATTGGCCTGTGGCTAGTATTAATAAATATACTGTGCCTGTGGTTGCCGCCCTAAAATAACACCACTCCGTACTTTCATGAGGGTGTTGTAAAAGGCGACTGAGGAAACCGGAGGATGGACAGCAGCGTCCTTTTCGCGTCTGTGCCACCACACTGTATTCTGCGATCGCTAACCCGCACGAATCAAGCATTATTCCCAATTGGTAAACCCTTGACAACATCTCACCTGGTGGTAAGTGACGATGTTGCCGAAGATGGAAGCGGGCTTACCAAGATTCCCCAACGCAATGTATTCGACGCCAGGTATTGTTAAAAAAAACCTATTTATTTAAGTAAACAATTGGACAGCAATACAGTTTGATCTAAGAACGAGGTAGTAATACAATGGTTTTAGGCAAACGACAAACTTATATAGGGTGAATTTTAATTAGTTCTCGATAGCAAAGGATATAAATGTACTCGTGATTACCAACAACTTTACCAAAGAAACTATATGTCAAATATGAAAAAAAAAGTTTGGTCCTTTATACATCATCACATCAGCTCATATACGTCCCCACTGAGGGGCTCGAGCCTACCCTGAATTAGGGCGATCAGGCCATAGTCGACCACGCGGGCCCAGTGCGGGTTGGTCGACTTCACACACAACCTTCGAGTTTCTTCGCAGGCGTGTGCAGGTTTCCTCACGATGTTTTCCTTCACCGTTAAAGCTATCGGTAAGTTTATGTACGTAAGTTTTGAAAAACTCATTGGTACATTGGCCGTCCAGATTTGAACCCGGTACTTCTGGTTAGAAGGACCGAGTCGTTACCGGTTGAGCCACCGACGCTTTTTTACATCCTTTTTTACCGTCCTTTATACATTTTTGCCGATTTGAGTACTTGTTATGTATCGAGGACCAAATTTTTTTTTCTGATTTGACATGGTTTCTTTGGGAGAGTTTTTTGTAACGACGAGTACATGCATATCTTTTGTTATCAAGAACTAATTAAAAGTCACCCTGTATAATGCTAAGTCAGCAAATCAGCTAGTGACGCACGGAGGGTGCTTAATGGGGTCGGCTAGATTTGCTGGCAAAGCTAAACGAAGGGGTTTGGGTACACTTAACTCACGCGAACCATGGCTACGAGTATTGTGATCCCCGCTTCCAACTTGGGGGAGGCCTGTATCCGGCAGTGGACGTCTTTAGGCTGATGTGGTGATAGTTATCATCATCATCACAAAACAGGCTGATTAGTTTTATAGAAATAAGCCGCTTCCAAATACTTACTTTTAAGGTTCCGTACGTGAAAAGGAAAAACGAAACCTTTATAGGATCACTGTTGTGTCTGTCCGTCTGTCTATCACAGCCGATTTTCTAAGAAACTACTGGACTGATTGAGTTGAAATTTGGTACACGTATGTAAGTAAAAAAGCGTCGGTGGCTCAACCGGTAACGACTCGGTCCATCTAACCAGAGGTACCGGGTTCAAATCTGGACGGCCAATGTACCAATGAGTTTTTCAAAAACTTACGTACATACATATCATTACCGATTGCTTTAACGGTGAAGGAAAACATCGTGAGGAAACCTGCACAGGCCTGCGAAGAAACTCGAAGGTTGTGTGTGAAGTCGACCAACCCGCACTGGGCCCGCGTGGTCGACTAAGGCCTAATCGCCCTGATTCAGGGTAGGCTCGAGCCCCTCGGTGGGGACGTATATGAGCTGATATAATATGTAAGTCGGTGACTCAAAGACGGACATGTAAAGTTAATAAATTAATTTTAAACATAGGGGCTACTTTTGGGGGGTAAATTAGAAAATCTTAAAAAATGTTTTGCAAACTAGATCATGTGACAGCGGTGTGACATGTGAAATGAAAGGGTTTGTTGTGAAAAAATCAAAATTATTTTTTTATAATTTTAAGATAAATAGTTTTGAAGTTATTTAATAAAATAAGCAAACATTAAACATTCCCCCCCACCCCCTCCTTATCACCAAAACTACTAAGCCTAGAATTTAAAAAAAATCACAGTACCGATATGAAGTTAGATTACAAGAAAATCTTTAATAAACTCTATTCCGTTCTTACAGAAAAATTTAAATTCCAAATTCCGATTATTTCACTAGTAGTATCTTCAACATAGTTAATTTACGTAGTATTAATACGACAACAGCAATTAGTTCCCTTTTACCTATATTTATAGATGGCGCTGTGGATGAAAATTAGTTTTTGGTACGGAACCCTTTTTTTAAAAAAAAAAAGCGTCGGTGGCTCAACCGGTAACGACTCGGTCCATCTAACCAGAGGTACCGGGTTCAAATCTGGACGGCCAATGTACCAATGAGTTTTTCAAAAACTTACGTACATACTTACCGATTGCTTTAACGGTGAAGGAAAACATCGTGAGGAAACCTGCACACGCCTGCGAAGAAACTCGAAGGTTGTTTGTGAAGTCGACCAACCTGCACTGGGCCCGCGTGGTCGACTAAGGCCTAATCGCCCTGATTCAGGGTAGGCTCGAGCCCCTCGGTGGGGACATATATGAGCTGTAATGATGATGAACGGAACCCTTAGTATGCGAGTTTGACTCGCACGGCCTGTTTTCGAGCCTTTCGAGTTAATGAAACGAGTGAGAAGATATTGTAATTAAAACCGAGTTCACGATTCTGTTGTGGATAGATCTTCTAGCACTATAGAGACCGAGAAAGTACAAAAAATACATTACGAGTGGGGTGTCTCTGTTGTCAGCTCTACATTCTGAACCGCTAAACCGATTTAGATGATTTATAATTTTTTTTACGCCGATTCACTCGTTTTCTTTTATTCTCTCGTACTTGGCTCTTTATTTCTTCCCCCTACTTTTTATGGCCAAGAAATATTACTTGTAATGTTCTCATAGATTGTTTAGTTGGGATTTCACTTCTTTTTGTACAAATCTAGTAAATACAGAGGCTCTAAGATAAACCGTAATAGTTCTACAAAAGGTATTAGGCGTTGCTTGCTTTGTGCTGGAATTGGCGGGGGCACTGCCGTACTCCATGACGATCAAGACTTGGCACATTTTTACTAAATCCTATCCGTGTACATCCGTGTACCAAATTTCTAGTTTGTAGGTACTTTAGATTTTGACAATGTGTGTCAATGACAAAATAGGAGAACTTTGACTTGAGATATTTCGCAATTATATAACAATTGCGATTTATAAAAACTTGTAATTTGGGCGTTGATGTAGGTTCAGTAAGTACTATTGGTTACGAAAATTTCAGACTTCTACCTATATCTAGTACAAAGATACAGGGGGCTTAAAAGTATCGAGAGATGCTTCAATAGAAACATGTAATTGACAATGTGAGTCAATGACAAAATAAGGGAACTTTGAGTTGAGATATTTCGCAAACTATATTAGGTACAAACTTGTAATTTTGGCGTAAATGTAGGTTTAGTACGTACTATGGGTTATTAAAATTTCAGCCTTCTACCTATATCCAGAACAAAGGTACAGGAGGCTTAAACGTACCGTGAGGTGCTTCAATAGAAATATGTAACTGACAATGTGAGTCAATGACAAAATAAGGGAACTTTGACTTGATATATTTCGCAAACTATATTAGGTAACTTGTAATTTGGGCGTAGATGTAGGTTCAGTAGGTACATACTATTGGTTACTATTTGGTTACAAAGGTACAGGGGGCTTAAAATTACTGTGAGGTGCTTCAACAGAAATATGTTACGACCGTGCTAACTTGATGCCAAGGACTTACCAATTGTGGATAAAAAAAACACTCCCGTGCTCCCAGATAAACATAGGTAACATGAAAAAGGTCCCATGAAATAACATCGATACTACTTGAATACTATTGGCAATGTTAAAAAAAATTAGGTTGTTTTTAGTGACAAATAGATTAATAAAAAAAAATTAACATTTGTCTTATTATTCACTTTTGATTTTTTTATAATTTTTCAAACGTTAAACAGAGCGGTTCGCGCGATTTATGGAATGCGTTCTCGTGAGTCGCTCCGAGATAAGTTCAAAGATATTAATATAATGACTTTACCCTGTCAATATATTTATGAAAATATAATGTATGTACGTAAAAATCTGCATCTCTTTTCACTGAACTGACAGGCACAGCCGAAATCTTCGGAATAGGAATGAACTTCAAGTAACTTTTTCCAGACTTAGCAAAATTAAATTATTGTGGGACAATGCTCACTCATGTATAACAAATTACCCGATAATGTCTTAAATTTGTCGGAAAAACAGTTTAAAAATTGTCTCAAAAGAACTCTTTGTAAAAAAGGTAAGACATCCGAATATTTTATTGACAAAACTATTGGTTTTTTCTATCAACACTACTAATCATAAAATTTAAGAATTGACGTGGAAGCGACAAAACATGACAAGTCTAGTACTTCTTTTAATTAATATTTTTATCTTAGCATTGACATGAGTGGTGCATGTTTATGCGGATAGTGGCGCATCGGGAGCCAGTTCGTTCCTTTCCCTCTAATATGGTTGAAGGAAGCGATGGCTGACTCTCGCGTTATACTTGTGACCGGGTGCTGTCCGTGTGAACTGACCTACTCTTGTCAAAGGTATCAATGACATTCAATAATTTTGTATCTATAACTTTTCGTGTCATTGTTTTCTGTTCTAATGGCTTAATCTGGTTTATTTCTAGGATTTAATTTTGACTTTATCAACTAATGATTGTTTATTTCTTGATTTTTCACTAATGAAATTATGTTATTATTATTTTATGACTATCAGAAAGAGTGTAATTTGCAACTATTTTATATAAATACCTTGAATCTTGAATCAATGATAGACCAATTTTGTGCATTTTAGTATGAAGGGTCCAATTTTTTATTGAGAATTGACTATGGGTTCCTTGAGGAAAGTTGTTCAGTATGATGAGTAGAACTCCCAGTTAACGGCTCCCCTGCATAAAACAAGCTCCAAAGCCTCGAGCATCACCGCAAAGTCGCGTGGTTATCAGGGTTCTACAGGATTCATTTTGAAGAGTGTGACCAGGAGCTTTACGACTTTTTACTCAGTTCTCCATTCCGCATCCGCATTTATATAACATCAGGTGAAGTGCAGCCAGAACTAGGGAGCATACCCTGTCGAATAAAAAAAAAAATCGAGCGAGACCTACAGTACTCGCATATGATGTGTAACATGTGACAAAATACTTTATAAAAGGACGGCAAAGATACGGCAGGCTAGGCTGTATGGTCATAGATACCTTTGCCTTTTCCGCGCTTTTAAAGCCTGAAAAAAGGACGGCAAAGATACGGCAGACTAGGCTGTATGGTCATAGATACCTTTGCCTTTTCCGCGCTTTTAAAGCCTGAAAAAACGCGACTTCCTGTTACACATGGGACACATTTCCGTCCCATTTCACGAAATCACTCCCACAAATTGCAGGAAAGCGAGAGCAAAGATGTTACACATCAAAAAACATGAAACGGTTCATAATTTGCGAAGATATCGCGTAACAAACACACACAAAAAACCAGTCGAATTGAGAACCTCCTCCTTTTTGGAAGTCGGTTGAAAATCGTTTCCAAATCAAACTTAAAATTACTACTTAATTAAAAACGGACGGGCCGATTCTAATGAACTATTTACACATAAGCAAATCACGGAATTCTAGTTTGTGGTATTATTTCCACATTATCAAAATACTTTATTTTTTAAAAAAGTTAGCGAATTTTAAGATTACTATAAAAACCATAAATCACTATTATTTAGTGACAACACTATTTTTTGAAAACGTAATCTATCCACAAACTAGAAATTCGTAACTTGTTTATGAATTTCTAGTTTGTGGATAGATTGTGTACGAAGTTTCATTAGAATCGGTCCATCCGTTTTCAAGAAGTAGTAATTTTAAGTTTGTATGGGAAACGATTTTGTGAATACGCTCTGGTGGTGGGAACTAGCATGCGGGCTTAGAAACCCCCCCAAAGATTTCCACAACGCCCGCCGGTCCTAACGTAGCCAGCATCCAGCGACTTCCCGAGTTCCCGCCACATTCACTAGATCGTCGATCCACCGAGTGGGAAATCTTCCTACGCTACGACACGTCTTACGGTGCGCGGTCGCCACTCGAGAACATTACTGCCCCAACAGCCATCCTATCTACGAATAATGGTTACCAACCGGTTAACCCCGCTAAGAATCGATACTTCCGGTTGTAAAAAAAAGTTAACCTTCAATTACTGCTTCATAGAATAGATGGCAATAGTTCTGCTTGTGGTATGTCATCACCAAAAGCTTGTGATGATACCTTACCTGGTATGGGGTCATGTTACGTTGGCCGCATTTACTTTCTCCGGTGTGATCGCGGAATGCCGAGACGCGCCGAGTAGCCGCTTCGACCGGTCGGCATAGAGCAGGCAGTGGCATTGGTTGCAGACGGTGATGTAGGTAATAAACTAAACAGGAGTAACATAAAGTTGCAGTGATACTTCCACTTGTCAAATTGAAAAACTTTTTCCAAGAAACATATGGTCAATTCGCAAAAAAAAAGTTAATGAAAACTGGCCAATCAGCGAGTGGGCAATCGATTTGTAGGAAAAATCAAAAAAAAAAGACGTGTGGCACTCGAGGACTGCCGCGGTAAAGCTATTGCATAGCATTTTTTATCAACTTATGCAGTTATAATTATTTATTTATTTTTTATTCATGCAGTATTTAACAGTACCATATAGTCCTTGGGGCGCGGGATGTTTATGTAATAAATTGACACTAAGAAAGTTTATCATCATCATCATCATCCCCATCATCATCCCCCTCACCAACCCCCTCACCATCCCCCTCACCATCCCCTTACCGTCCCCCTCACCATCGCCCTCACCATCCCCCTCGCCATCCCCTCACCAGCCCCTTACCACCCCCCTCACCATCCCCTCACCATCCCTCTCACCATCCCCTCACCATCCCTCTCACCATCCCCCTCACCATCACCACCTCACCATTATCATGACGGATAGATAGATGGCACTGTAAGTTTTTTAGAACTCAGTATATATATATATTTTGGGGTGTCAGGTTTTATTTTCGTTACGAAATTTCTTGATTCGGTCCCCTCAAAGCCCGCGATAAAAGCTATACAATAGCTTAAAATGGCGACTTCATCAGCAGTTCGTGACGGATTGGAGAGGAAAAACTACGGTCACAACCCTGAACGTATTGAAAAGCTGCTGCGATGTGTGATTGTCACAATCGAGGTTGTTGGCGCTGTGAACTATGTATGAAAACACTATGCGTCGAGCGACCTTGCTTTGGGCAGTTCCCCGACTAAACCGCCCGTTATATACAGCTGTGTATACTCGACACATGTTTCGATTTCAACTGTTTTTCTTTATAGGTCTTTTATTTCATCCCCTTACATGTAATAAACAACAATAAAACAAAAGAGTTATGCGTAGTTTCATTTTGGGCCTTGATGGGTTAAAGTATCACTGCACCTTTATGTTAGACCTTGTATAGATCCCCAGCCTAGAGTAGATTTTAGATGGATCGCCTTGCGCTGAATGATATATTAGAGCTGATTGTAAAAGTTCTACTGTCAAGGCGATAATTTTTTTTGGGACTCAAAACGGCATGTTTGCGGTAACGTTATTTTCCAAACGCCCCCAAATATCTAAAAAAAAACGGTAACATTCGAAGACTGTAGTAAAACTTTCTCAATCAGCGATCTATTTGAAATAGACCGGTAATTCCGGCGGAAGATTTTGTTTTTTAAAGTGTTCCTTAGGTCTCCCTGAACATATATGGAAAGTTGCTCGTGGATCCCGTGTACGCTCCCCCCTCCTGCTCTCAAACGTCTCCCTGATTGTAGTTTTTTCTATTTATCTCAGAAACGGTTGAAGCCAGAAGAACGTAGTCAACGTAAGATATAATTGTTACAAAATATCTTTGACACTTCAATCATTTCGGTGATAGCTATGTCAACGTAGATATAATTGTTACAAAATATATTTGACACTTCATTCATTTCGGTGTGAGCTATGTCAACGTAAGATATAATTGTTACAAAATATCTTTGACACTTCATTCATTTCGGTGTGAGCTATGTCAACGTAAGATATAATTGTTACAAAATATCTTTGACACTTCATTCATTTCGGTGTGAGCTATGCCAACTTAAGATATAATTGTTACAAAATATCTTTGACACTTCATTCATTTCGGTGTGAGCTATGTCAACGTAAGATATAATTGTTACAAAATATCTTTGACACTCCATTCATTTCGGTGTGAGCTATGTCAACGTAAGATATAATTGTTACAAAATATCTTTGACACTTCATTCATTTCGGTGTGAGCTATGTCAACGTAAGATATAATTGTTACAAAATATCTAACCCATTGACACTTCATTCATTTCGGTTCGAGCTATAGTCTCTGAAATATACCTACAGACATTTGACCTAAAAAAATATATTGGCTTTTAGGCTTGTACTAAATTGAAGAAAAATAACTGGAGTTTTGGCAAAATGATCTTAGTTCGAATAAATCTTGATAAATTTGGGAATATAAAACGAGGTATATCAGCATTGGTTCTCGATTTACAGCAAGTAGTGTCAAACACTACAAAATAATTAATAATTTTACAGTATTAGGGAGCAGGAACTTTATAAATGATGTTACCTTTTAGGAGGATTTTATGGCAATCAAGGTTTTAAATAAATGAAATGAAAATAAACTACTTTCCCTGAAACACTGAATGATTTATGTTTTAGTGACGATGTGGTATCATTTGCATTTGGGTAAAGAGAAAAAGAAAATTAAAAAACTTGCTCAGATTTTAATAAATGAAGTGTCAAACGGTACGTCTTGTCATGTTTTATATCAAAAAAAAGATACTTAATTTCGAAGGTTATCAGTTTATTTAAAAAAGTAACAATCTGGGTATTGACCATCGATGTTCATAGTAATAATGAAAGGAAAGTGGTGACAGTAAACTTAAAAACAAATTCAGGGTAGCTTATTCTCACAGTGATGGAACTGAGCGGCCGAGTGTAAAAAATGGCCAAATCCCCTGAAATCAAAATTCTTTGGTAAAGGTGCGTAATCCGCATGAACAAAAGTACCTATGTAGGAGGAAGATATGTTGTACTTGTACGTGATGAAACGAAACGAGGTTTCGTGGTAGGTTCTACTTCTTCTGTTACTGTGTATTGGATGTGTGTGACGTGATTATGACACAAACGACTGACTCGGTGGCTCAGTGGTTAGTGCTATTGACTACTGATCCGAGAGTTGTGGGTTCGATCCCCACCCAGGGCAAACATTTGTGTGATGAGCAGATTTGTTTTCTCTGTGTCTGGGTGTTAAATATCTATATATGTATGTATTTAAACGTATATAAGTATGTATATCAGTCTCTGGTTCCCATAACACAGGGAATCCTACTTTGGGGCCAGATGACCATGTGTGATTTGTTCAAGAATTTTTTTTTTTTTTTTAATTTATCTCTCTTTTACTCTGCAATTCTGCGAAGAGAATGATGTCATAACCTTTCCATTCCCTTTTGTGGTCGTAGTAGTTGTCCATGTTGTTCATTCTAAGTTCAAAGCACCAACATGTCATTCCCGACTCATAAAACATCTCAGAAGTACCTAGGCCTTATCCACAATACCTTCGCTAACCTGCAAAGCCTCCATTTTCTACTCTATGTCTCTTCGGCCGCTCCGTGGACCGTATAAACATTCGCGGCCAGTGCTCGCCTAGCCCCCGCGCGCGCCACCCGCTGTAGTCTCGCGATGCGTGACCTAACCGGCTGACAGGTGCATGGCCCCTTTGCCTCTAGACAAAATAAAATATATTAAAAAAAACAACACACCCCGCGACAAGATTCGTTCGTTTGTAATGCCATTTTTTTGGATAAAGTTTAAAAAAGTTTGCATTTATTTTACCGTTGTGTTACAATCTTCTTTCTGATTCTCCGTTACGTTCGCGTGTGTATTGTGCTGGTTGTGGGATCGGTTGGACCGCTTAAGTGTACCTACGCCCGACAAATTATGTAGATGGATGGTGGAAAGTATTTACATTGCCAGTTTCATGGCATAGTATGATAAATTTAATACGATAAAGGTGCCAAGTTTCCGTCTGGTGAATTTGGGACACCGTGTGTTTCGACTCTTCAAGTGTTTACGTATCATATTTTGTAACTTACTCAAGTTGGCCTCCGTCATACATAAGAAGTTTTAAAACTCTGTTTACTTTGTACCTAACGCTCCTATACCTAAAGTAGTTCCTAGGCGGGTACAACATCTTAGGTTTTCATCTCCTACCTAGGAATGTATAAGTATTTTAGCAAAGAGAGGTAGCGAGTCTTCTTTGAAGACTTGTATGGAGTCAGTGACCCAAAGAACTCGACAATGGTAAAAACATTTCGTCTACTTATCTAATTTATAACCCGCATACCATATACCAAAGTTTTTGCAAATAGGTACTTACCACAAGTAGCATAAGTACCTTACCTACTTTGCAAACAATTCTTGCAATGTGGTTTATTGGTAGATAAAGTTCGTTCGCTGAATGATCTGCACCTTTGATAAATGCCGCTCGCCGCTGCCGCCTCGCATCAAAAGGTTGCGTCAAAGGGTCCGCCTTGAGTTCAATCGCGACGCCGCCGACATTACACCCGCACGGGGTCGCGCGAATCTGGTTGTCTTTAATTATTAATGTAGGCGACGATTCTGAAGATACAAATACTACAAATATTATAATTTTTTGTATTATGTATGGATGTTTGTTACTCTTTCACGCTTCAACCACTGGATGGATCGGGATGAAATTTGGCACACACATAGGTTAGGTCCTGGAATAGGACGTAGGCTATTTTTTTACCACGGAAAAATAGAAAACAACGCGGGCGTAGCCGCGAGCGGACGGCAAGTTCTAAACAAAAAAATACCTAGGCATTCAATTTTTTTTTTATCATTCAACACATTATCCCCCCATTATTCCCCGAACGTACTATACCTGCTATAACTAAAAATTTTAAAGACTCAGCAAGGAAGTTGGTTTGAAACATTAGGTATGCGTATCGTAGGTATATAGTTTTCTTGCCTCTCATCATCTCATGTGTATGTAGAAAAACATACTTATACGTGTATATATTTACATATATGGGGTGACTTTTAATTAGTTTTTGACAGCAAAGGATATGAATGTACTCGTGATAACAAACAACTTTCCCAATGAAACTATATGTCAAATATGAAAAAAAATTGGTCCTCGATACATTTTTGCCGATTTGTTAATTTTTTTTTATTCACACTTATTTTGTATCGAGGGCCAAAATGTTATTGATTGAAGTGATGATTTGACATATTGTTTCTTTGGAAAAGTTGTTTGTAGTCACGTGTACATGCATATATTTTATAAAGAACTAATTAAAAGTCACCCAGCAATAGCACTGTCTACATAATCCCTACAGTCGTCTAGGCATAGTAAGTCTAAGTCTAGGGGCTCGTGCAGAGGCGAGGGGCCAGACGGGGAAGATAGAGCCCCAATATTATTAAATCTCTGGACATCTTTTAACTGCCTCCGTGGCGCAATGGTTAAGTCCATTAACTTCACATCAGGAGGTCGTGGATTCGATTCCCGGCGGAGTCTAACTTCGTAAGACTCTGTTCGGTTGGTGGAAAGGCATGTACTAAGCCCGCTTGGCTAGCTGCCACCATATTATATAAGTCTTCCCGCCAAACATCAGTAGCCAGCATTGAAATGTCTCCTAGCTTGAAGAAAAGATAGCCAGTTCCCCATTGCGTTGTTAATCTTGGTAAGCCCGCTTCTATCTTTGGCATCATCGTCACCATCAGGTGAGATGATGCCAAGGGCTTACCAATTGTGGAAAAATAATTCAGAGGATCACCTGCTGGACTAATCTGAAGATTCCCTGAAAATTTTATCAAAATCGCTCCAGCCGTTTTGGGGTCCATTAAGAACATACGTACATACCCACATCGACTTTTATATACAGGTTAATAGTTGAAACCTTTAAACTATCAAGACAACGGATTAAAATATATATATCATTAGGTAATTCAGTTTTACTTTAAATGGGTTTAAAATATACGACCCTTTCTTTATTATCACCGTAGTTAGGCAAATAATTGATCCAATGTTTTGTCTGACCAATTGGTGCTATACATCTATTAGCCACCCTTCATAAGAGGAGAAAGGGGCTCTTTTTACTCGAGGCAGTAACCGTGATAAACTTTTTCGTCAAGTTTAGGAAAAACGTTTAGCAAATGAATACTTTAAAAAAGTAAATTAGAAATTGCTAAACTAAGTGGCAGTGGGCGGGGCACATATTTCGTAGAGCGGATGACCGTTGGGACAGTAAAGTTCTCGAGTGGCGACCCCGCACCGGAAACGTGACCTGGTGAAGGTCGCGGGATGCCGCTGGATGCGGGCAGCGCAGAACCGGTCGTTGTGGAAAACCGTGGGGGATGCCTATGTCCAGCAGTGGACGTCCTTTGGCTGATATGATGAATTATTCTCGTTACTTCGAACTTTACTGCCCCAACGGCCATCTGTTCTACGAGCAATGTGCCCCGCCCACTGCCACTTGAGTTTAGCGATTCTGAGAGCTATGTCGGTTATTTTGGTTCTCCTACGGATCTCCTCGTTTCTGATTCGATCACGCAAACTCCGAGCATAGCACGCTCCATTGCCCTTTGGGAAACCTTGAGCCTTCTTATGAGGCCCATAGTAAGCGACCATGTCTCAGTTCCGTATGTCATCACTGGCAACACACACTGGTCGAAGACCTTGGTCTTAAGACACTGCGGTATCTGGGACGTAAACATATTGCGAAGCTTCCCAAACGCTGCCCAGCCAAGTTGGATTCGACGATTGATCTCTTTCTCGAAGTTGGACCTACCTAACTGGACTGTTTATCACACACTGTTTTGTCACACATATTCGGCAAAAACTTTATTAATATTAATTATTTTTTTTAAAGCAATTACAACGAGAATAATTAATTTAAAGCAATTGAAAACATTTAAAGCAAATAAATCAATATCATTATAATCATTGTCACACAGAACAAACTTTCGTTTTTGACAGTTGATAAAAAAGTTACTCAAATGACTAGTACGTAGCAAAAGTCCAGTAATAAAGTATTATTCCAAAGTATTATTATTTAGAATTAGGTACTATGACCGTTTGCTTTAACGTTTGTTTCACGTAACGCCGTAAGGTTAGCAATATAGGCACAGAATTACAATATGGTGGTATATGTAAGTACCCTATACTTTCATTCATAAATGCTGCGTTCAAAATGCCTCTAGTTCACCTTCGAGAAATCTAGACTGGAATGCGAGCGCAACCGAGGGGCAGAGTAGTGCATAGTTACGTAACCTACTAACTGCTACTAACACTGTTGTTTATGTAAAATTTGGTGCTAATAAAAAAAATTGAACAGTTTTGAAAGTATCAGAAATAAATCGTAACATGTTGTTCACTAAATAATATCATTTCTCCTACAAAAGCTCAAATAAGTACCTAATTTAGGCCATTATTTGTTTATTATTAATTAATAATTTACAAAAACGAAACCTGCAAACTTAGCTTTTGTTCTAACTGTAAACTTGGTTAAAATTGGTTTAAATCGGTTAACTTTTAAAAGGTGAAAATGGCTTTCGCCCTTTGTATGAAAAGTCGTTTTAACCGCCTCCGTGGCGTAATGGTTAGTCCATTCGCTTCACACCAGGAGGTCGCGGGTTTGATTCCTGGTGGGGTCAACTTGTAAGACTCGGTTTAGTTGGTGGTAGGGCATTTTTTAAGCCCGCCTGGCTAGCTACCACCATCTTATCTAAGTATTGCCGCCTAACATCAGTGTTAACAACATTGATGTGTTCCGGCTTGAAGATAAGATAGCCAATTCCATCTTCGGCATCATCGTCACTTACCATCAGGTGAGATGATGCCAAGGGCTTACCAATTGTGAATTAAAAAAAGTCAAATTTTCGCCGTGCGAGGGTTTACAGTCCTCTAATTACTGCCAAAGTTAACTGCCGAATACCTTGGTGCATCTTATCTTATCTTTATAAGTGGGGGCTGCAGTTGCAGCGACACTTCGACCCAATTGGATCTTTTGTGTCTACCCCTATAACCTTTGCACCCCAACCTACTCGAAGATGTGCTGCATCAATGCAGCAATCCCGCTGATAGTGAGGTGCTTGTAGTCCTTCGGTTTTGGGTAGCCATCACCAAGGAGGTACTTACGCTTGCTAGCCGGGTAATCGCAGTGACACAGTAAGTGTTTCTTTATTTCTGTATCTTCACCACAGGCCCTGCAGGTCGGTTCAGTCGTCAGGCCGATTTTTTTCAGGCGTGACCTTGGTGTAGACCTTATATATAGATGACCATATTATTTTTACCCTTATCAACGTCAGCTTGATTTCAAGTAGGTATATCTTTTAAAATATCAATTCAGTTGGTATTCAAAAGCAGGTATTGCATTCACAAATATGAATAATGCTTTCGTTTAATTAAAATTCTCTACATAGAATGGCATGTCTAATATGACATTCAACGCGCACTATTCAATCAGAGGCATTTGAAATCGGTATGTACAGTCGCGGAATGAAAAGGTTGACCAGTTTTCTAATAAGTTCATGCAACGCAAGCACATGTTACCTTTTTATAATGTGTAACAGACGAGAGTGTTGTATTGAAAATTATGTTTAACTGTTTGACAAAAAAGTTCAAATTTACTTAGACAAATGTTCCTTGACAATTAATTGTTGAACTAAAACCTTTTTAGTAGTTTGAACTTGCTATTGCGTTGTGTTAAGTTTGATAAATCCTCTTCGCTTGTAATGATTTGCGGTCCTCTTTTCTGCTTTCTGAAATAACTGAAGAATGAATGAGATAATTGTTTTTTTTTTAAATTTTAACTCGTCTTTCCAAAATTCAAAGAGGTCAATTCTCATAGTGGACGTATCTATGGGCCATGTAGTGAAATGACATTCATTATGACGGAATCTGTCATACTCGGTCGATAAAGCAGATACTGATAGATAACTTATACTGAGCAAACAAAAACAGATCTTAAGGTGGTCAACCTTTTCATTCCGCGACTGTACGTCTGTAATGAATGTCGAACGAGTGATAATTTGATTGACACAGAAGACGGGTTACGAAACAGCGAGACATCGATCGCTAGAAAAACACTTAGCAACCGTTTAGAAAGTTGAAATAATATTATTAAAAATTCAAATAAATCGTTTCGTAACAATTTTTAAATCAACGTGAGTCTGATAAATTTGTAGCATAGAAAAAATTACTGAAAATGAATAATTAATGGTTCTTTATTTAGTGTCTACGGAATCTCGTTGGTTTGTGCCTGAGATAGGGCGTCGTTCGCTTAGTTCAGAGGGGTTTATACTCCCGCTCCTGATCGTTTCTGGTGCAATGGCTGTCCATAGCCATTCAGCCATAGACAAGATAGAACATTCAGCGCGTAAATGCAGCGAATGTTATGGGCACCTTTGCATTGGGAATTACGAGGGATGGGTTACTTTAGGTAATGTATTTTTATTTAACTTATTTACAATGCATTTGCGGCTCCATAGTGGAGGCTAATGGGCATTACGCTCTGAGTTGCTGTCGGTGTGCAGGTAGATTTCCGAGGCACCACGCCCTCAACGATATCATCCGCAGAACTCTGCAAACGTCCCATGTGTGCTCGAACCACCCGGCCTCTGTCGCACGGATGGCAAGCGTCCTGGCGGCTTGACTTTGGGGCGGAACGGGATGTGTTTACTGTGGGATACAACCTGCGTAAGTACTTTTTCCGCTAGCCACTTGGAAAGCACGACATGTTCCCGGGCGGCTGCAGAGTTTGCGGCCATTAGACAGGAGGAGAAGTATAGCGCGCTTCGAGACAGATATTTATTTAATCCATTTGCGGTGGAGACAGCGGGGAGCTGGAATGTGGACACACGTCGTTTTGTGACGAAGATAGGGCATCGCCTAGTTCAGAGGGGTTTTGAGTCCCGCTCCGGATCGTTCCCGGTGCAGAGGCTGTCCATAGCAATTCAGCGCGGAAATGCAGCGAGTGTTATGGGCACCTTTGCACCGGGGATTCGGAGCAGGGTTGACAATATTTAAAACACTGGAAAAAATACAGACCTATTTAGAACAAATTATAAAAAAATATTGTATTAAACACTTTTAAAACAAGCCATAAAAACATACTTGTTTAGTGTACACAGACCATCAGGCCTAGGTTCCATACAGCTGCAACTGCTTTATAACATATGTTAATGGACCATTTTACAAGTTTTTAAAACACTGGCAAAAACACAGACCTGTTTATAACAAATTATAAAATATAAAAAGAACATCAATTTAATCGTAATATTTATAATTAAATCGTATGTTAAAAACAATGTATACATCACGTTTAAAACACTTAAAATAAAACGATTTCAAAGAATTGATTAAAAACATGCTTCTTATGTTTGTTGATTAAAAATAATGTTTTGTTCTTTTTTGAATAAAAAAACTGGGTATTTTTTCGAACCGAGGGCCGTCTAAGGTATTTTACTTGTTTTATTTTAGGGTTTTTACGTTTTTTATTTTAGGTATTGTAATATTCAATCATTTTCTATCGTAAATTAAGTAGATTTATTTTTATTTTAAAAACGTTGTTATTATTTAAATATTTACAATATTGTAGTATTCAAAGTTTCCTATTATGTAATACTTGTGACGAAGTCAATCTTTTTTTTTTTTATATTCAACCTACTTTTATATCATCTGTCAAAAACGAAATTTTATTCTAAAAATGTTTGAAATACCTAGGCGTGAGGTCATAGTTCAGCAGTGTCATATATGTACTCATTTTGTGATTTTGGTGAATAAAAATCTAGGACTTGATGGAAAAGTTTTCCGAAGTTTAAGTAGGAGGGCAATTTAGTGATCAAGAGTTTATAATTTATTTCTGATGCTGTCGTCATCCTTATTCCGATCCTATTTATCGTCACATCTGTCCATTACCATATTTTTACGTTTTATTTCTCCATTTTAATATATTCCGTTATTTGTTAGAATTTTCTATTTTAATTTGATTTGTTGACCCAGCCCTGCCCTCCATAAAATTACTATTTCTCATCGTGCGTGCGACGACGGCGCAGACGGAGGGTGCGCCGCCTGCCGGATACTGAATCATTTTCTATTGTAAATCATAAAGGTTGAGATATTATCTAGCATTAATGAATAGTTTTATAAGATTTTATTTACCTACTTACATAGTATTTATACATTATAAATTGTATGTCATTGATATTTTTTTGCTTATCTATTAGTGTTTTAGGCTGTGGTTTTAGGTTTATATTAGTGTCTTATTTATTTATATTTTTACTTATTTATTTAAGCTTTGACACCTTACGTCTGCCCATTTAAGTGATATGTAGGGGTGACTTTTATTAGCCCAATAATAAATTGTTACCTACTGTGACAAAAATAAAGGTAACTAGGGAATTAAAAACCCTCACGGAATTTGCCACATACGATACGTACGATTTAGAGGTTCAGGCCTAAATGGAGTTTGAAGAAAAAAATATTATGGGGTAAATTAGAATAAATATATTTTATGATTTTTTTCCTAAAAAGAAGGAACAATAAACAATATGACCAACAATATGAACAATATACAATGGTTGACCGTGTAGACAATTAAAAACAATGACCTAATATATTTATGGAGAATTTACGGAAATAAATTTAAGGTTACAATTTTATCTGTATATAAAATGGTTATTTTATAGTATGCCGGCAGGCAACGATCGTCACCGTCCCTTTGGTACTTAAATAAGTTACTAAGTTTAAAATTTCAGTTTGATCTGAATTACCCTATCCTTTTAACAAAATATGTATCAGATACAAAACACTTTTAAAATTTAAAATAAATAACTAATGGTCAGAAACTGGAAACAGGAAATCTTCTAGGTCGGCGGAAAGGTCAGAGAGTCAGAGAGTCGCTCGGGATAAAAGATAAAATAAATTCACTTCCCTTATGGCGAGCAGCTGGGCGGGCAGTAGAAAGGAGTGGCTGGTGATCAGCACTGCTCCATCCCGGGATTAATCCTTTATTGTAAAACTTCGGGGACGTCAACCTCGTAGGGGCTGGATGAAACCCTACGGAGATATAACAATGTAATTCGCCGCAGAACCAAAAATACACGCAAAGCGGTTTCCTTATACAAATTACTTACCACAGAATAAAATTGTGGGCCTCAATAACGACTTATAAAACAATTTATCAAAAAAATTAAAATTCGCATCTGTAGACGGGATCACGGTCAACCTTTTGTTTTTCTTGTCAAAAAATAACAACAATTTTCAAATTCAAATACCATAGAGCAACGACATCAAAAAAGAATTTAATTATGAAACGCGACAAAAGAGATCGGCTCGAAACGATAGTTAGCGTTTCAAAATACCCACAAACTCACAAAAAAAAGGCGAGAAGTCCAAAAATTTTTTGAAATTTGGACAACCCTATGGACGTTGGACAGCCCTGAAGAAGAAAAAAATAAAAACTCTCTAAGTAACTAGTTAACTACGAACGTTTACTTGAAGCTGGTAGAAATTGACATTTATACACGAACGTACACATACAAACGGCAAAAACTCCATCTAAAAGTGAACCAACTTAATAACCCCAACAACACACTAGTGTTAAGGGATCGCTGTGTATTGAGCCTAAAACTAGTCACTTAAGAAAACAGGAGAAATCAAACAACTACTAAAACATTAAAGACCAATAGGGTTGACAAAAACTGAAAAAAACTTGCAAAACATTGTCGGTTACCCCAGCGAAAATGTGGACAAAAGCGGTAAAGGCGGATGCGTGAAAATCCGACTCACGGATAAAATTAACACCGGAAGTCTGAAACGCGATACGCAAGAGTCTAAAGGGACAACTCTACCGAAAAATAGGTCATTTGAGGTAAGACAAGGGCAAGATTAATGAAAGAAGTTTGAAAAATGGAAAATTGTTATAAGACCTCAAGAAATCTAAACAATACTGCAGAATACAGAACGTTGTCACATAAAAGTGAACAGGGTACGCCAAAAATTTAAGGAGTACCTCGCAAAGCAACGCGTAAAAATATTCCAAACAGTAACCCTTAAAGATTTTTCCCTCAAAACAACGTTAAATAATCGTGAACTAAAAGTAAGTCTGTCCCGACTTTCGACTGAAAGAAATCTAGAGTCTGGCCATTGACTACTTAAATTAAAAATTCTCTTGGAATCGTAAGGGAATACACAGGCAAAAACAACTCATCAACACGTAAGCAATTATCCGAAAGAGGTATAATGCCAATAAGCCGAGGAAAAAACGACCCGTGTGAAGAGAAGCAAAAAAATACCGTGCATACGAACAAAAAACCTTATGTTTCAAAGAAAACTGCACGATTAAATTAAGTAAGGGTCTTGAGGTATTAAAACTTGAACCATAACATCCGGAAAACGGATACACCCACGAACGACAAAAAAACGGGTTCGTTAAGGAAAGATTAAAGGCATAAAAGGGGATAAAACATTAGTTCGGGCGCCATAAATATGTGACAAAAATAATTGGGAACTGGGGATAAAAAACCCTCACGGAATTTGCCACATACGATACGTACGATTTAGAGGTTCAGGCCTAAATGGAGTTTGAAGAAAAAAATATTATGGGGTAAATTAGAATAAATATATTTTATGATTTTTTTCCTAAAAAGAAGGAACAATAAACAATATGACCAACAATATGAACAATATACAATGGTTGACCGTGTAGACAATTAAAAACAATGACCTAATATATTTATGGAGAATTTACGGAAATAAATTTAAGGTTACAATTTTATCTGTATATAAAATGGTTATTTTATAGTATGCCGGCAGGCAACGATCGTCACCGTCCCTTTGGTACTTAAATAAGTTACTAAGTTTAAAATTTCAGTTTGATCTGAATTACCCTATCCTTTTAACAAAATATGTATCAGATACAAAACACTTTTAAAATTTAAAATAAATAACTAATGGTCAGAAACTGGAAACAGGAAATCTTCTAGGTCGGCGGAAAGGTCAGAGAGTCAGAGAGTCGCTCGGGATAAAAGATAAAATAAATTCACTTCCCTTATGGCGAGCAGCTGGGCGGGCAGTAGAAAGGAGTGGCTGGTGATCAGCACTGCTCCATCCCGGGATTAATCCTTTATTGTAAAACTTCGGGGACGTCAACCTCGTAGGGGCTGGATGAAACCCTACGGAGATATAACAATGTAATTCGCCGCAGAACCAAAAATACACGCAAAGCGGTTTCCTTATACAAATTACTTACCACAGAATAAAATTGTGGGCCTCAATAACGACTTATAAAACAATTTATCAAAAAAATTAAAATTCGCATCTGTAGACGGGATCACGGTCAACCTTTTGTTTTTCTTGTCAAAAAATAACAACAATTTTCAAATTCAAATACCATAGAGCAACGACATCAAAAAAGAATTTAATTATGAAACGCGACAAAAGAGATCGGCTCGAAACGATAGTTAGCGTTTCACTACCTAAACATATTCACGTAAAGAGTTCGCTCTTGTTATCCTATTAAATAAAAATGAAAAACAAAATAAATAATTTAATTGTAATGTAGAATAATAATAATAATTGTCCATTCCACGCACTTGCAACCAACCTGCAACCATACTTCCAAGTGTTGAGATTACGGCAAACCCCAATATGATCAACACAACCAAAAAGCGGTTTAGCTGGTTGGGGACTTCCAACTGTAACAAAAATCACCACCTTAAAACTTTATATTTAGTAAACGAGTCATTTCTTATCGGTTTTTTTTTTTTTTTTAAATTGTTGTTTTGAAAGACCTATTTAACGATGCCCCAACTTGATAGGGCAAGTAAACAAAAAAAACACCCCCACTTTACATGTACTTTCATCATCATCATCATATCAGCTGAAGGACGTCCACTGCTAGACATAGGCCTCCCCCAAGGATTTCCACGACGACCGGTTCTGCGCTGCCCGCATCCAGCGGCTTCCTGCGACCTTCACCAGGTCATCGGTCCACCGAGTGGGGAGCCTGCCTATACTACGTTTTTCGGTGCGTGGTCGCCACTCGAGAACTTTACTGACCCAACGGCCATCTGTTCTACGAGCAATGCCAAATTGTATGTACATTAGATCGACTTTATTTCATAACTTTATAGCGATTACAGAATAACCATACCAAATTTTAGCTTTATAGCTGTAAAAGTCTCTGAGAAAAAACCTCTGTGACATACCGACGAACAGACAGACAGACAGACATGGCCAAACTTTAAGAGTTCGTATTTTGACTATGGAACCCTAAAAATGTTAACATAAAAAGAAGAAAAAAAAAGAAAATTTCAAAGATTTTTTGATCGCCATCTTAAACTTGCTGCCCGAAGAATGTTTTCTTTTTTGGTCAGACATAAAGCTTTTAAAATAAATTTGGCCAGTATTGGTCAACGTGCCATAGAGCCCATAGACAATAAAATATGGCAGCGTGGGATAGGTGTGGGACGACCAGGCTGGGCTGATCGCAAACTACTTTTACTTTGGATTACTCAATGAAGTGCGTAATCGGAGCTTGGATTAAACGGGTGTTGCCATTTTAAACTAGAGCGATGCGGCAATGGCAGTGCGAAACGACCCTAATGAGTGTTGGAATAGACGCTGTTTTCAATCACACTAGCTTAGACTAATGAGTTCTATATAATTCGTATGCTTAAGGTAGTTTGACCAAGTTTGGTAAATTAAAGTACAGTTTCATTCAAGATATATTTGGAAAAACAGCTCTACCACATCGCTACGATATAGCGAAATACCATGTATCGCTCCTTTTAAAAAGGCAAGATTATGGAAGCCTTATATTATAATAAGTTATTTATATTAAGCCTTATATTAAGTTCTCGAGTGGCGACCACGCACCGGAAAGCGTAGTGTAGGCAGGCCTCCCACTCGGTGGACCGATGACCTGGTGAAGGTCGCGGGAAGCCGCTGGATGCGGGCAGCGCAGAACCGGTCGTCGTGGAGATCCTTGGGGGAGGCCTATGTCCAGCAGTGGACTTCCTTCGGCTGATATGATGATGATGATATTATAAATAATAAAGTTTAAGAGATTTTGTGACTCAGAAAATATATATTCAATAGTTTCATTCACCTTTTTACGATGGTTTTAGTAGATTTTACGACTGTTAATTTATCTATGATGTCATTGTTTAAAATTATCGATCAATATTTTATATGTTTAAAGCCATTTTATATTCAGGCGAGATATTGATTGGAACAGTCGTCCCTTTTTTTTCTTTAGGTGTAACGAGAACGAGTAAAGAAAATAACCTCACTTTTTTACTTTTTCAATGGTTTTTCGTTTTAATCAAAAACTACAATGAGATTATAAAAAAATAACATTTCTCACTATGTTTTATCATAACAAATATTGTTGTATTTTTTTTAAAATTTATAGTACTTCAAAATATTAGTCATAACTAGAGTTGAAAGTAACGGTGTAGACCTATCTTTGGCATTTTTTTCTATCAAGCCAAAACTGCTCAATCGTGTTTCTAATAGCTTTTGACTTTAAGTAACATCATCAACAATAAGGGTATTTTCTCAACCTTGGGTTTTTTTATCGTTTAGGAGTATATGACGTCAATAATAACGAAAATTGTAATATTACCGCTTTAACATGGATGAATCTTGATCGTTTTTCAGATTTATGTCAATCATAACTTATAGCACGTTTTCACTAGAGAAATTCATATGAAAAATAGCATAATTAGTCAATAAAAATCTACGTAGATCCAGAGTAGATTAATCTTAGCGTAACGATGTTGCTTTTCTAAACTTTTTACTGACATTGCCTTGATAGAGACGGACAGTCACGCATATTACTTATTGCTTGTTGATAAAACACACCCTGGACACTTTATACAATACAACAAGCCAGAAATGACATTTCAAAAAACGAATGACGGAACAAACAAAATGGGGACAAAATCCTAAAAGTTCTCCGTTCTACAACCAAACTGTAACCAATCTGTATTAATCTGTGTGACGAGGGGGTGAGATCGCAATCTAGAGAGCGGCAGGGAGTGTCCATACTGTGTATGTTAGTACTAATATACATATATACTTTGACGGTAATAAAGAAGTTTTGATTTGATATTAATTCAAATACTTACCAGAAAAAAAAACAATTCTAATAAAAAAAAACATAACCGCTTGTTAAACTTTACCACTTACAATAATGTGAGTAGATCATAATTTTACTTTTCCGTAATATATCTACCGAACAAACTTCTTTTTTATGCTTTTTTTATGGTTCTGTACTGGTTTAGAAGCTTACCCAATTTTAGCTAGGTCACACCAAATCTAGAATATCTTGATTTATAGAAACTACCTGATTTGACTTTTTTTATCTCAATAAATTTTAAGATAACTATTCTCGCGGCTTAGCCCAGCTGGCCATCTCACCAATATTATTGTTAAGGGTCCTTGGTTAGGGGACCAGTTGCTTAAGGTTGCGTGGAATGTTCAATGAAAAGGATATTTTTCAGTTCACGAATGTTTCGCTTATATTGGTTGCAAAATAGGATTTACAAACTTAAGTGTTTGTACGTATGTCTATATCTGGACGCGAGTTCGGGACGACTGACGAACAAAGCCGAGTCGAGCCACGATCGCTTACGCTGCGATATATGTGGTAGGTAGGTATGTACCCCTACATTATAAACGCTGAAAATGTGAGTGTTAGTACTCGTATATATATTAGTACTAACATACAGTATGGACACTCCTTGCCGCTCTCTAGATTGCGACCACACCCCGTCGTCACCCAGATTGATACAGATTAGTTACACTTTGGTTATCGGCGTGATAAATATGTATGCCTATGCCAAATTACAGCTTTCTAGTACTAATAGTCTCTGGACCTGCAAATAGACATGGTGAAACTATAGGGGTTCCTTGTTGACTTCGTAATCCTAAAAAAGATGGAAACAGGATGACCTGTTTCTGTCTCCAGTCCCACACCCCGTAAGTACACCCTCAGCCGAGATCCATGCCCATTGGCAAGTTGTCCCTAAATTTATTCTGTAGAGAATAGGTACTATTTCTAGTCGCCCTCTCGCCAATTGTAAAGATGCCTTATGAGGAAACGCGGGCGGCATTTTTTCCATTCAAGTCCCCTTTTTCCACCCTGGATAATGACAATAGAACAAAAATGTTTTTTACATTAAACCTATATCTACAGTGGCCATGCCCCTATGTTTTGTTTCTTCCCATATTCTAATTATAATAGGAATTAGGAGCCTTCATAAACTGAGAAAATTGCCCAATGAAACGTCATTTTCAGACACCCACCAAAAAATATTACGCATACTAACAATAAAATGAAAAAATTGAGGCATAGGTTTTTAATTATAGGCGTTTTTTTAATTATTTTTGAAAAAAATATTATTATAACATACTCAAGTTTTGGACGAGAAAATAGGGGACTACTAAATGCTGTTCTGGTAAATTTTAGTGCCCATTATCGGTCTGCGCTGCAGTTTTTCCTTTCTTGCTGTATACGGAGAGGTTTGGGGGGAGGGAGACAGCAAAGTTTTATTCAAATACCTATTCTTGAGACCGCGTTTCCTCTTTACGTGTAAAGAAAATATCCACACTTACGCCAGTAATATAGAAGTCATTGACCACACTTCTGTATTTTTTATTCGCTTATTTAAAAAATACGATTAGTTTTAAAAAATCTGTCTAATTGAAGTTTCTGTTTAGAATATGGGCAAAGTAAAAATAAATATAAGGGACAAAGAAAATTTAGAGGTTTAAATCGGTCTTGTTTGCTTGTGGAATGCAAATCTCTATTTTAAAGATTTTAAGAAAACGATGATATGTTTTTTCCTGTTGTAAAAGTTAACGAATCGTGTTTCTACAACTGACAAATTGAAGTCATTAAAATTAAGACTCAGGTTACAAAATATCACATTCATATGTTTTGAATTTGCTGAAAAAAATCGAGATCCCCGCGACTAGTTTCCAATGCGTCGTCGCCTTAAATTTAGGGACTGGCTATCTTAAATACAATATTATTTATTGCATCACAACATTAAAAAAAATAACAACATAGAAGAAAGCCTATACAATAGGCGGCCTTATTGCTTGGTAGCAATTTCTTCCAGGCAACCTTTGGGTAGCGAAACAGCGATGTGCAATAATTTAAAAAAGAAAAAATTGCAAATAAACAGTTACAAAAATACTTAAATATTATAATAATAATTTATTCATACATAAACAAACAAAAACTTAAAACATAAATAAATTTTACATTTTATCTATCTATGCGTCGGTGGCGTAATAGCTAGGGCCGCCGCCTCCTGTCCGGGAGGTCGTGGTTCGAATCCCGCCACGTACCAATGTGATTTCGAATTTCGATTTCATATGTACGTTTATCCGACGCTCTTACGGCGAAGGAAAACAACCTGAGGAAACCTGCACACGCCTGCAAAGAAACTCGCAGGTTGTGTGTGAAGTTGACCAACCCACACTGGGCCCGCGTGGTTGACCAAGGCCCGAACGCCCTAATTCAGGGTAGGCTTGAGCCCCTCGGTGGGGACGTATATGAGCTGATATGATGATGATGCTTAAGAAAGGAAAATGAGATAGTTATAGGAAGATGAGAAAAACCGGCCAACTGCGAGTCAGAACCGCACACAAAGGGTTCCGTACCATCATATTATATAGCGCTAGTTTCTTTACGTTTAAAAAAAACACGTTTTTTGTATGGACACTTTCCCTTTTTCTAATTTTTAGTACCTATTTGTTGTTATTGCGGCAACACAAATACAACATGTGTGAAAATTTCAACTGTCTAACTATCACGGTTTATGAAATTACAGCGTGGTGACATACGGACGGACGGACAGCGGAGTCTTAGCAATAGGGTTTTTACCCTTTGGGTACGGAACCCTAAAAAAAGATTTAAAAGCAGAGGACAGATATAAGATAACTTTATTAAGTTAAGTTAAGAGCTTTCACAAGCTTTTTAAAGGATACCTATTTAATGACACCCCATTATTATATAGTTGTCGACTTAATTTTTTAGGCTATTTTATAGCTTTTATCGCGGGCTTTAAGGGGACCGAATCAAGAAATTTCGTAACGAAAATAAAACCTAACACCCCAAAAGAATATATATAATTATTCAGTTCTAAAAAACTTACATACCTGATGATGATGATGATGATGATGATGATGATAATGATTATGATGATGATTATGATGATGACGATGATGATGATAAATAAAAAATAAGAAAATAATTATAATTGCATAAGTTGATAAAAAAATGCTATGCAATAGCTTTACCGCGGCAGTCCCCGAGTGCCACACGTCTTTTTTTTTGCATTTTCACAATATGGCGTCTAGTTATCGCCATATTGAATTTTGATTACTGTCACTAAAGAGTGACACAGATAAATATATATTGATTGACGTAAGAAAATATCAAAATCAGCCCACGCGTTTGTTCTCTAGAGGGCCACAAAGGGACAAACAAACATACATACAAAGGCCGATAAACACAGTACCCTCCTTTGCGTCGCGCTGTCGGGTTAAAACTATCCACACCGGGCGCGAAGCATTACCTTCATAATATTAGGTCTTTACCTATGAAATTGCCGATTGTGTAAAAAAGTTTAAAGATGCAAATTAATAGTAAAACCAATAGTTACCTATTAAAACAAAATTTAGTCTCCAAATAGCATTACTTACACTATAAAAAATTAAATGGTGGTAAACATATGCCTATTGCTTAGATATTTTAGGAGCGCGGTGGCTTTAACCCCTATGAAATATATTGGGGCAAAAAATACAAATTTTTAATTATAAGGCTCTAGAGTTATCGCAACAGTTTCTTTGTTACTAATGTCATATTTGGGAATACCCCGCATAAGGTTTCGTCACATTCAGGAAAATTCAAGATTTTTTTTTTCACAATTGGTAAGCCCTTGGCATCATCTCACCTGATGGTAAGTGACAATGATGCCGAAGTTAGAAGCGGGCTTACCAAGATTCCCCAACGCAATGGAGAACTGGCTATCTTATCTTCAAGACGGAGCACATCAACAGTCTAAAAAATTGCTTCATCTGACCACTAAGAAAACGCCTTTGTTCCATTCAATGGTACATATCTCAGGGGATTGGAACATGAAAGACATGCCACTAGTTACTAAGAAAAGACCATAAGTAGTTTCACCTTATGGTCAATAATAAAAAGACAATAACTTTTTTATCTTCAATAAAAAATTACATTGAACTTCAAAAACTAAATCGGCAATTTCATAGGTAAAGACCTATTACATTAGTAAATTTTATTAACTGTGTTATACATGTATATACACAGATACCTACAGAAACTTCTTACACTAAGATTAAAAACTTCTTGGTTTGCAGAAAGACTTCTTGACGTCACTCGTCAAGTTGAAATGTTGACAGGTCAATCAATTGGCGCGTTGTGTTTTGTGCGAATAAAAAAAAGCAATACTAAAAATAATTTATCTACCTACATATTTCTTTATCCCCAGTGAACGAATCTTGTCGTGTAAAAACTCATGTAAAAAACATTGATTAACACAAATTATTTTCCTACAGCCGCTATCTAAATAATTGTAAAATGTCAAGTGACTTCTAAAGTGAATTTTTAAAGTGAACGAAAGTGAAGTGAAAAATAAATTAAAATTAAAAAGTTTTAATTATGACTTAGCGGAACCGGAAACAGTGTTGCAAGATGTATCGGCCGAACTTCTACGAGAGCACGTGTTTCCGGTGCAATGAGATCGTGTACCAGGTGGACAGGGTGGGTCCGCTTAAGGACTTTACCTTCTTTCACAGTGGATGTTTCAAGTGCGCCGTGTGTGGGACCAAGCTCACTTTGAAGGTAAAACATTTTTACAGCATACTTTTACTTAGAAACACCCACTCCACTCGGTGAACCGATGACCTAGTGAAGGTCGCGGGAAGCTGCTGGATGCGGGCAGCGCAGAACCGGCTGTCGCGTCGTGGAAATCCTTGGGGGAGGCCTATGTCTAGCAGTGGACGTCCTTCGGCTGATATGAGGTATGACTCAAGGTATGTTTTTTTTCAATTTCATTTTTTTCTCTGTTACTCCATCGTATCCGAAAAAAAATATTTACACTAAAATTAAGGTCTCTTAATACACTATTTATAAAAATCAGATCCGGATTGCGTGGAGTCTAGAAGTAAGGGTATTTTTTTTTCAATTTCAGTAAAAGTTGTCACACACTTTGCAACATTCCGAATTTTGTACAATAATTTTACAAAGTATGGCTACAGCAGCATTTATGTCACATTATTCTGGTTTCTGGCTTTAAGCTCTTTTCAGACTAAAAAAATTCGAAATCAAGTTTATGTCGTGTGTGACCACAATTATGATGAACAATCGGGATATTAATAAAAAAGGTTATACATAGTATCTAGGATCCACGAAATCCGGATGAGTTTTTTTTTTGGTAAATAGTAAAATAGGATAGGTACCTTAATTTTAGTCCTTATAACTTTTCTGTATACAACGGATCCACGTAGAAAAAAAAATTCGAGCGAGACCTACAGTACTCGCATATGATGTGTAACATGTGACAAAATACTTTAGGTTAGTTAGATTTGATGACGATATTGTACCTGGGTGGCGGATCTGACAGTAACGAAAAAAACCGACCAAGTGCGAGTCGGACTCTCGTAAAGTAGAATTCCGCGCTTTCGCGACTTCCTGTTACACATTTCCGTCCCATGTTACACATTTCCGTCCCATTTCACGAAATCACTCCCACAAATTGCAGGAAAGCGAGAGCAACGAAATCACTCCCACAAATTGCAGGAAAGCGAGAGCAAAGATGTTACACATCAAATTAAAACGTATTATTGAAAAAAATTAATATATCTCTAGATTTAAGAAAGTTACAAGGCTTCTAATAGCTCTTAAACGTAAAGCTTAAGGCGAGGTATTGATTGGAACAGTTGTCTCTGTTTTTTTCTTTACGTGTAAAGAGTAAAGAAAATAACCACACTTTTTTACTTTTTCAATGATTTTTCGTTTCAATCAAAAACTACAATGAAAGTATAAAAAATAATAACATTGCTCACTTTGTATTGTCATAACAAATATTGTTGTATATATTTTTTAATTGATACTTTAAAAATATTAGTCGCGGAAAGCCGATGGATGCGGGCAGCGCAGTGCCGGTCGTCGTGGAAATCCTTGGGGGAGGCCTTTGTCCAGCAGTGGACGATTTTCGGCTGATATGATGATGATGAGAGTTGAAAGTAACGGTGTAGACCTATCTTTGACATTTTTTTCTATCAAGGCAAAACTACTCAATCGTGTTACTAATAGCTTTTGAATTTAAGGAACATCATCAATTCATCAACAATAAGGGTATTTTTTTCAACCTTGGATTTTCTATCGTTTAGGAGTAATTGACGTCATAAATAACGAAAATCTGTAATAATACTGCCTTAAAAGGTACTTATGAACTATCTACGAGTATTTCATGTAAGTATATTTGATTTACTTTTAAGCCGCTGGACGCGGGCCGCGTAAAACCGGTCGTCGTCGTAGAAATCCTTGGGGGAAGGCAGTGGACGTTGTTGTTCGGCTGATATGACGATGATGATGAAATAACTTTTAGTTTCAGTGTAGGAATTTTTTTCAAAATTATTTTCTGGATGAAAATTAATCATTTTTTTCTTAGTATCTAAATATATTTGCCACTCGGGAACGAAGTAACTAGTATCTCATCTGTGCTCGAGATTTCTATTCTAGTATTTTAAGTGATTAGAACTATCAATTTTTGTTATAAAAATAAGGTGTCCGAAGAAACGGCCCCATAACATACTGTGGTGGGGGTGGGGGAGGACATTTATGGGTTGTTGACTAACTGAATAATTTACTATATGTGTATGAACTATTATTGTACTACCTTTTTGTATTTTCTGTCAGTTTTGTTGCCAATTGTACAACACAAGCCTCTGAGGTAACGCCGCTAGATAGATCGTCGCACGCGCAAGGCCGTCGACACGACTCTGCTGGTTTCATTCAAGGAAACTGTTGAGACATGACGTAAAGTTTACACTTACATAATTAAATAACTAATATATTTCGTAATTGAATCCGGAATCAGTTGTTTGGTTGTATGCTCTCCGACCTTTACCGCGATATTTGAGTAGAGACCAATGAACCAGAAGCGCGGATGCTATAATAGTAGTTTATGAAACTGTTGCATAATAAGGGTTCTTAAAATACGAGTGTAAGTTAAAAAAACGAGCCGTAGGCGACTTTTTTATAGCATTACACGAGTGTTTTAAGACCAAATTATGTCCAGTTTCATACACTATTTTATCTAATCTCATACATTGTGATTGAATCAACTAAAATACAAAGATCAAAGTTAAGAGTAAGAAAAAAATCCCACTAAATTCAGTAGGTACCTACAACAAAACGTATCCTAGCGCTGAATCCCAGCGCATCACCGCGCTTGCACTGAAGCGGACGGTGTCACAGACAGGTAAAAACAATGCTTTTACTGATCTCAGAAATTTTTAAACAAGAATGAAAATTATCCACGAAATTCAGTATCTACAACAAAATTCAATGAAAAACCAACACATCACCGCGCATGCGTTAAAGCGGGCGCTGTCACAGACAAGTAAAAATTGGAATGAAAACTTTTTGTTGTAAAAATGGCGCGAACCGCATGTGCGTTCCAATAAAAAAAAATGATATGGAACTTCGTTGGTGATATTATCTCTTTGGTTTAACTTGTATCGTAATGGAAAAAAATACATTAAAACATTATTTCTCTAACAAAATAATGTTATAATGTATTTTTTTTTTAATTACGGTATTGTGTTTATAAAGTATGCCAATATAAACTCGTTTTGAAGTTGATAATGCGAACTTTACGATATGAGAGTAGATAATAGTAGTTTATGAAACTGTTGCATAATGGAAGTAGATGCCGAAGGGATGTAGTTTTCTAGGACTCTGTAGTCGAGGTAGCGCGGTGCGCGAGTCACAAGCAATTCGAGAGCGTGGAAAAATACTTTATATTTATTATTTGTTAGTTTTTTATTTATTTATTATTTATTCAAGGATGGTGTAGCTTTTAAAAGTGTTTTTTTTAAAATCGGTTCATTGCTTCTAGAGATGACCTCTTACATACAAACAATAGCTATTTATGCAACTGTTGCATAATGAGGGGTATTTAACACGAGTGTGGTTTATGAAACGAGCGCAGCGAGTTTCATAAAAGTATACACGAGTGTTAAATACTAATTATGTACAGTTGCATACAATAGTTTATCTACACTCATACAACAAATTTAAATTAAAGACAAAATAAAGTAATCATTGTTTATTGTAATAATTATTGACATTTTGTATGGTACAATTATTAAAGGTTATTTTAGTTGCTGTTTCAAGAATATCCGGGGGTGTCAAATTTTCGTCTATATCACTATCAGTTTCAGACATTTTACTGGGGTTTTAGTAAAAAAAACTTGTAATAACGACTTACTTATTACAACGAATAACGAATTACATATTATACAAACTGCATAAGGAAAAATACAAACGTTAATGGCGCGAAAATAAATTTGCAGTAATATCGCACCGCGCATGCGCGCCGCCAAGGTTGCGTTCCGAAACACGCTAGTGTGCTCAAATAGCAAGCATCTGCGTAAAAATTAAAAAAAAAAACTTCATTTTGTTACAACTTTGCGATAACGAAATGAAATTTGTATGGATCCTTAGTCACGGCTCCATCGAAAGGTATATCATTTGCTTAGCGTTTCTGATAAGTAAATGAAGGATTTACGACATGAGTGTAGATAAACAAGTTTTGCTTTAAGAGGTAAAATGTACAGTATTCGTTCACAACCTCTTGATATTACCAAGTACAACTTATTTAAAAAAAAATCTTGGATAAAAATTTAAACATTTCTATATTATTAACCGATTGCGCCAGAGGAGGGTTAAGTTTCTTCAAGTGTATATGTTTATTTATTTCTTTCTTTGGTACGCTCTGTAGATAGCCTAAACGGCTTGATCGTTTTAGAGTGCGTGCGGTGTCGTTAGATTCTTCTCTCAGTCTAACTAGTAGTTGAAAATGCTTATATAATCTTCCGTATTTCTTGGCCTTTTTAAATTTTAATTTCACTATTTGACATTGTTTTTACGGAATTTTCATGTTTTGTTAAGAAATGCAATAAAAAATCATGCATATATATATACCCTTATGACGATGAGATTCATATCGTAAGAAATAAGCATATACCTACTTGCGAATCACAACAAACAAAATTCCGGTTGACCTTTATAGTTAGTAAACAAAGAGTTAAATGTCAATACATAAACTCTATTGTTGATTCATTTTGTTTATTAGTGTTTAGTGCTGAGCATTGATCCGGCGCATAGCGACGCAATTATCAATTCCATTGTCGATCACCTCTCAATAGATTTATACAATAGACACCCGCCTACCAGACTATATTGACCTCTGAACTGTCCTCCTTCCCTCACCAAATTGCTGATTTTATTGCTGTTTGTGTGAAGTTTCTTTATATTGTTAGTTAGTTTTTCCAAGAGCACCATATTATAGTCAATATGGAAAAAAATAAAAAAAACGCTTCATCCGAACCCACGCTTCAAACGAGTGCCGTTAAATAGAAGATTGTAAAACAAAAGCATAAAACAAGTCATTTTGTCTGAGATGTTCATATAGCCACCCGAGCCGGTACGGTAAGGGTGGATAGTCACAACGAGGGTAAAATGGGTTTTAACTCTGCTTTACTCTTCCATTGCAAGGAAATAACAAATGTACAACAAATTTGGCTAGTTTTGACGAATAATTAGTTTCCCGCCAACACAATTTTTCTTATTTTTTTTTTAACTTGTGACTTTTGACTATGGTCAGATAAGTTATAAATACTTGCTTCATTTGTTTTTACGCAAATTCACGCCCGTATTAATCTTAAATTTGTATTTAGATAGTAATACCTATTATGTCGTAAATGAAATTAAGATACATATGAAACGCTATGTCTTAATCCAGAGGTGACTTCAGTTTAATTGAAACTTCTAGATAGTTTATAAAACAGATTTATACTTATATTTCACAGTTTCACACTACAGCTCTTAATTTTAATATGCTAAAGATTAATAAAACAATTCGAAATACTCAGAGCGCTACACCGCTCCGGATGCCATATTGACTGACTGTGTTGCCCGTCTAATCGAGGCCCTTTTCCACACTGCTACTAAACTAGAAATAATTAACACTGACAACACTGGCCATACAAAAGGGCTCTCACTCAATAAACACAATAGTTAAGATATATAAGTAGGTAATTTATAATTTGTTTAACAAATACTGCTGTTTCCAGTATGTATACTGATGGAAGTGTCAATATATTAAACTTTACAAAAAAAGGTTTACAGCTATCAATGGGTTTAAGACCAAATATTGCTCGAATACATTTTTTTTTTATTCCTGAAAATGGTTTCTTTTTCTGTGCAGTTACCCCAAAATATTATTCCATATCTCAAAATTGAACCAACAAGGGCATGGTACGCCGTTAGGACAGCAGTGATATCCACTACTTGTGAAAGTTTAACTAGGGCATAAGCGGATCTGACTGGACTGATACGTGACCTATCAGTAATAAACACAACATCTCTCACTGATCCGTGACCTGATCAGTCCTAAATATAACATCCATTACTGATCCGTTACCTGATCAGCAATAAACATATCAACATCTTTTACTGATCCGTGACCTGATCAGTCTGATATATACATTTATCGCTAATACGTGACCTGACTAGTAATAAAAACATAACCTTTCACTGATCCGTGGCCTGATCAGTCCTAAATATGACATTTATCACTGATCCGTGACCTGATCAGTAATAAACATATCGATATATTTTACTGATCCGTAACCTGATCAGTCCTAAACATACATTTATCACTGATACGTGACCTTATCAGTAATAAATACAACATCTTTCACTGATCCGTGACCTGATCAGTCCTAAATATAACATTCATTACTGATCCGTGACCTGACCAGTAATAATCACATAACCTTTTACTGATCCGTGACCTGATCAGTTATAGACATATTAATATCTTTGACCGATCCGTGACCTGATCAGTCCAAAACATATCATCATTTTATCTTATTTTACTGATCCGCAACCGAATCAGTCTTTAATATTTTATCTTCATGACCTTATCAGTAATAAATACGGCATATTACACTGATCCGAGACTTAATCGTTAATAAACCTAATATCATTAATAAAAATAACTTACGAAATTTTTAACCGCCAATGCCATACCATAGACGACAGCAGCTACTGCGCGCTGACCCCGCGCGGCTGCACGTTGTTTTAAGAAATCCCGAGCGCCTTTTTAGCGCCCTCAGCAGCGTCGCGATGAGTCGGTGACGTCAACGTCGTCGACTCAGCCACCCGAAGCCCGCGCTCCGCATACTGCGGAAATCCCCGCGCCGGCGCGTCTGTCCTGGCCGCATACTCTGACATGCGTGGCTGCCTGACCACCCGCTGACAAGGGGCTGCCACTGCCAGGTCTCCATACTCCGCATACGCTCCACAACGCATCCGCTCTCATGGAACTTATCGCTTTATCGCTTATCTCGTCCATCCATAGTAGGTTTGCCTCAAAAGACAAAGAAAAAAAAAGTACTTTAGAAAATTGCGTAGTTCTAGACCTCAAAAATATAACCCTCCTTCTTTTGTAGTCGGGTAAAGAAGTAGGTAAGTAGGTACCTCTTTATTATTCCTATTTATTGGCAAGAAACAATAACAACGTCATATTCAGGAGGGACAGAGTAAGAGAACAAACTGATCTCTTGAAATCACAAGGTAACAAAAAAAAACATTCCGTTCTAAATGTTAAATGATCAGATCATTTAGTTTTACATTCGAAGTACTTATGGTGAGTAAATGTTATCGAGGAGCTGGTAATGTCGTTCCTCGAACAAAAAAAACAGACCTGCCTTGCTTCGTTCGCGCGCAGGTATTTCAAGTGGGTTGGGTACCATAACCATATAACACATTTAAACATAATTTGTACCCATAAAACCATGTACGAAGTTCGAATGAAAACTATAACTATGGCCATGCAATTCAATTTTATTTGAGTTTTACTTACACTTTCTCCGTGGGCGAGATGTCACAGATAATCAATATCTGGGGAAATCCCACTGCTGAATTGAAACGCTATGTCTTAATCCAGAGGTGACTTCAGTTTAATTGAAACTTCTAGATAGTTTATAAAACAGATTTATACTTATATTTCACAGTTTCACACTACAGCTCTTAATTTTAATATGCTAAAGATTAATAAAACAATTCGAAATACTCAGAGCGCTACACCGCTCCGGATGCCATATTGACTGACTGTGTTGCCCGTCTAATCGAGGCCCTTTTCCACACTGCTACTAAACTAGAAATAATTAACACTGACAACACTGGCCATACAAAAGGGCTCTCACTCAATAAACACAATAGTTAAGATATATAAGTAGGTAATTTATAACACATATAACCTAAATCCCATAAAACATATCTATTAAATGAAGGTGTATTATGTATGTGTCTGTAAGGCATAATTGCCTTAGTCTTAAAAAAAGAAATAAGCATGAGAACAAGAGGATTAAAAAAACATTTTATGCAGCCTTCTCTCGACATTATCAACAAGTCAACAACTTTATGAGCATGAGAAGTGAAAAAGATTTTTATTTCTTCAAACGCTTCGTAATGAGCAAAGGATTGTAGAAATGAATTACAAATTTTATTAATTTATTGTAAGGAACCTCTCTTTAGATTCTCTATCAAACTTTGTTCAGTTTGATAAATAGAAGCTCAGGTAAACGGATTCTGCACAATTTCTTCTACACCATGTCACAGTATTACAATATAGCGGCTTACAGTAGCGCCACGAATGTACTTACGCAGAGCAACGGAAAAGTACTTGCGGGGCAGCGAGCGGCGGGGCACAGCCTGCCAAACTCCGCGAGTTTGCCAGGCTGACTACAGGCTAGTATGCTACTCGTAGTACCTACGCCGGTGGCGGCATCGTGCGACATCAAAGGCGTTGCGATACTGTAAGCCATATCGTAATACTGTGCTACAGGCTAGTATGTTAGTACCAACGTCGGTGGCAGCATCGTGCGACATCAAAGGCGTTGCGCTACTAAAATCCATATCGTAATACTAATTTTTAATAGTCCCTACTCTTTGACATGGTCCAAAGAGTAGGGACTATTGAAAATCATGTTTTATAGATATTATTTTTGTAATTCACTATTTGAGCCGCAAAACGAATAATTACCTACTTAAATTTAATAAAGGGACTTATCTGTAATAAAGGTTTGGTCTCTACCAATGCGACTATGCACAGGCAGTTCTATTTACGTTGGTCGAAAACAAAAGGCTTAACAAAATAATGTCACATCGCCATGGTTTGTTAATTTGGCACAATAAACCCATTCACGAGTATTTTTATGGATGTAATATAAATTATCGAATATATTTAACATCGATGTACCTATGGTGTGGTGTGGTGTGGCGTGGCGTGGTGTGGTGTAGTGTGAAATATTTGATAGCAAACTTATTATTTTTAAGATTCCGTACCCTTCTCTTGAAGCCGGAACACATCAATGTTCTTAACTCTGATGTTTGGCGGCAAGACTTAGATAAGATGGTGGTAGCTAGCTAGGCAAGCTTAGGAAATGCCCAACCCAAAACGCGATAGGGATATTTTGCGACTTGTCAAAGGCATTCGATTGTGTGGAACATTAAACTCTGCTTGTAAAATTGGACCATGACGGTGTTAAAAATAAGGCTCTAGATCTTTTAGAATCGTATTTAATTAATAGGATACAAAAAGTACAAATAAATAGTACGAAATCAATGGGTTAAGATGGGTGTGCCTCAAGGTTCTATTTTAGGACCTTTCCTTTTTTTAGTTTATATTAATGATCTACCATTCATGGTTGAATCACTGTCGAAAGTTGTGTTGTTTGCGGATGATACATCAACAGAATGACTGATATGTCTGACGAAGTAAACGACACTCTTTCAAAAGTATACAATTGGTTTACTGTAAATAACTTTGTCTTAAACGCAAAAAAGACCAAATGTATTAAATTCACATTACTTAATGTTATTGAAGTAAACAACAATGTATCCTTAGCTGGTAATATATTAGAATTTTTAAATCAAAGCGTGTTTCTAGGTTTAACTGTTGATTCAAAGCTTCAATGGGGCCCGCATATAGAAACGCTAGCGGGCAGGCTTAGCTCAACCGCATACGCTCTAAACTCAAATTTCGCACTCAAATTTTTAATAAAAAAAAATAAAAAAAAATATGTTGAAGCGTGAAAAGGTAACAAACAAATAAACAAACAAACATATTTTCATATTTATAATATTAGTAAAGATAGTACACAGAGTAGGGAGGAAGGTATTTCAAATTAAAATAAAATCATCATCATCATATCAGCCGAAAAACGTCCACTGCTGGACAAAAAAAGGATTTAACAGTTATTAGCAATCAGTTAAGTCGGTCAATACCTACGAAAGCGCCCGCGCCGAAAATGAGTCATGCCATACTACGACCATCTGATCTCCACGCTGCGTGAATCACCTGTGATTATTTGCACTCGCACAACTCATTAAATAAATAATCATTACCATATTGTACGCTTATGAACTTTAAACACACCATAACTGATTTGTGTACTAAGGCTGGCCTTACACAACACAGTCCGCAAATTTATAATCTGAATTCAGAAAGCCCGGATTTGGAAGAAGTCACACCACTTGTCTGTTGATTTCCGGGAACCGAAAAAAAAATCCATGTCTGTTGACCTACCCGGAGCCCGAAGACTTTAACACAAATTAGCGCCTAAAAATACGCCCAAGATTGTCTATGCACGATTTAGAATGCATTTACATGTAGTATGAGAGTGGCACAATAATATTTTAAATAGCAACACACAATATTTTGTAGATTCGGATAAAATCCCCAAAGTAGATATTATATCCTGTCTGTTGAATTCCGGAAATAAAAAAGCCGGTTTTAAGCCTGTCTGTTGAAATGCCGGCTCCCGGTTGCCACAGATAGGGGGTGGGTGTTAATTAATACCATAACAGTTGAGAGGATAGTGTGAAGCTTAATGAAATTAAACGCAAATCCGGGCAACAATCCGGGCTTTCTAAATTCAGATTATGAATTCAGAGAGGAATTCCGGCTGTGCAAGGCCAGCCTAATAGTGTGTACAATTTTATAACGGTTCCTAGGATGTTTTTTTAGTGTTCCGTCGTTATAATTTCGTCATGTTCGTCTGTCTGTCTGTCCATCGCTATGTCACAGCCGTTTTACTCAAATACTGTTTACAAGATCTGAAATCTGTGACGTCCGTAAACATCTTCTAAATAGAATAAAACAAAGTCGTTGTCTGCCTCTGTCTGTTTCTCCGTTTCTTCTAAACTACGCAACGATTTAGATGCGGTTTTTAACCGACATCAAAAAAAATAATTGTAAGCCCCTAAATTTGTTTCGTACCTACCTTTGATTTCGTTATTGTTGGTTAATTTATTCCTCCGCCTCCTGTCCGGGAAGGTCGTGGTTCGAATTCCGCCACGTACCAATGTGATTTCGAATTAAGATTTCATATGTACGTTTATCCGACGCTCTTACGGTGAAGGAAAACATCGTGAGGAAACCTGCACACGCCTGCGGAGAAACTCGAATGTTGTGTGTGAAGTCGACCAACCCGCACTGGCCTCGCGTGTTCGACTAAGGCCCGATCGCCCTAATTCAGGTTAGGCTCGAGCCCCACGGTGGGACGAATATGAGTTGATATGATGATGGTTAATTTATTTATTTCACAATTTATTGTACACAGAAAAGGGACAGTCAACAATTTTATACAATAGAAATACTTATTCCCAGAGATATGCTATATATGTATGATCGTAGTAGATAGGTTACATGCGTCCAAAAAGTGAAGCAAATAAAATGATGCCAATGGGCATCTCTTTTCTTAGTAGCATTCGGTGCAACGGAAGGTAACTAACTACCTACAATATTGTGTAAAACACGCGACTTTATCTTTGTCCTACGACCAATGATGTCACAGGTAGATCGCTAGATAGACAGTTAACTCCGGTTGTGCGTAACCGTACAAATTGTGTAATTAATTATGATTCCGTAATAAAAACTAATGAAAATAATAAACTATAGAAAGTGCCCCAGTCAGTATCTACCTTAGATTTCGTTATTGTTTGTGAATTTCGTGTATCATTGCACATTATAAAACAAAGTCCTCCGCCGCGTCTGTCTGTTCGCCATAAATTAAAAACTACTGGACGGATTTTCATGCGGTTTTCACTAACAGATAGAGTGATTCATGAGGAAGGTTTAAGTATACAACTTTTCAAGGTTTTGTGTAAATTGGTTAACAATAATTGTTGGAATGTCTGAAAATGTCAAGCCTGGGAGCTTTCATCGAAAACGCTGCCTAATCCCTTTGAGATATAACATAACAATGTCTGGTGGAATATTCCTTTTTTATAGATTTACAAAAAGTCTGCGATGGCATATATTTATCTTTTAAGGATAGCTTACTATACCCTAGGGCTTCCAATCTCGGTATACCGAGATCCCGAAATACCGAGATCCCGCATGATTTTTCAGTCCCGCTAACTGCGGGATTGGAAGTGCGGGATCCGCGGGATTTTGCGGGATTGATAAGCAATACAGGGACGTCTTTTCGCGAGCGCTGTCGCTCGGGTACTGACTAACCTACCTAACGGAGCGGTGCTGAGCAGGCGTTCTCTTCTGCCGGTTATCTTTCCAGTAAGATACGAAGTAATTTGGCTGACGATATGTTGGGAATGTTGTGTTTCCTTCCAAAACACTTTCAAAATGAAAAGTGATTCCATATTTTTGTATTTCTTCTTTAATTCTGTTCTGAGTGTACTTATTATATAAAACTATGATACCAGTCATGTTTCTCTTTGACTTATGTTCGAATAAATGCTATTATGCTATGTTATACTATACCTTCCTTGACCAACGATTCTTGAACCCTGAACGAATGCGTCGCGCATGTTTACCCTCATACAATTTACACAGAAATCGAGTTCTGCGCATGCATGGTTCGGCGCTCTAGTTTCTTCGTTGACTTGTTATTTTTGACTACTCTTATCAAGAATGCGGGATCCCGTTATACCGGGATCCCGCACCTTTGAAAATTTTGGATCCCGACGATACCGAGATCCCGCAATGCAATGCGGGATTGGAAGCCCTACTATACCCATTCTATCTTCTAAAAAAATAATCATAAAAACATGCAGGCATAATTTGGTCTACTACCCGTGCGAAGCCGAGGCGGGTCGCTAGTTATATCATCATATCAGCCGAAAGACGTCCACTGCTAGACATAGGCATCCTCCAAGGATTTCCACGACGACCGGATCTGCGCTGCCCGCATCCAGCGGCTTCCCGCAACCTTCACCAGGTCATCGGTCTACCGAGTGGGAGGCCTGCCTGCGCTACGTTTTCCGGTGCGAGGTCGTCACTCGAGAACTTTACTACCCCAACGGCCATCTGTTTTACGAGCTATGTGCCCGGCCCACTGCCACTTAAGTTTAGCAATTCTGAGAGCTATGTCGGTTGCTTTGGTTCTCCTACGGATCTCCTCGTTTCTCGCAGTTTCACGCAGAGAAGTTGTATATTAAATATCTAAATATATAAATAGCAATGCCACTTTTCGTTGTAATTTTATAAGTCAAGGACTGCTGGACCGATTTTGCTAATTCTTTTTTTGTCGAGTTTTTAGTCAGGAGAAGGTTCATAAGTAGGGTAGGGTAGTTTAGTGTAGTGTAGGGTAGGGTAGTGTAGGGTAGTGTAGGGTAGTGTAGGGTAGGGTAGGGTAGGGTAGTGTAGTGTAGGGGTAGGGTAGTGTAGGGTAGTATAGGGTAGGGTAGGGCAGTGTAGTGTAGTGTAAGGCGGAATGTAGTTCGCCGGGACAGCTAGTTCTTTCATAATTTTGGGTAAATTCCTTTGGGAGTCGGTTTTTCCCCCGCATACTCAAACTGAACTTTCTCCATAGTTACTATGCTTTCTCTTTCGAGATACAAGTAATATATGGGAAGAGATAGTTATGTATAGATTCATTGTTCACGTACGTTACCTTAAACTGCACCTCTCTTTCAGACTTACTACAATAACCAGCACTGGACCGAGGACAAGGAGGTGTACTGCTCGAGCCATGTCCCCAAAATTGGGCCCGGTCATCTGGACAACTCCTCCGTGGGGATCCGCAGCGCGCTCAACGTGCCGAAGAGCAACAACTATGTGAATGAACAGATCAGAGGGTTGGCGAGGAATAGTCACGATGAAAGTGAGTACTTACTTGGTTTTATTTGTCTACCGCTTCCGTGGCGTAGTGGTTAGTCCACTAACTTCACACCAAGAGGTCGTGGGTCCAATTCCCGGCGGGGTACCTATAACTTTGGAAGACTCGGTTTGGTTGATGCTAGGGCATTTTCTAAGCTACCACCACAGTGTAAAGAACCGTACAATAGTCCAACGCCTTTGATATTTTTTTCAGAGCCGACATTACTGTAATTGGACACGTGCTCCTAAACCGCTGCGTCTGACTGTATGAAGAGCTCACCCCAAGTTGTGACTTTGGCACATTTACACTCAGCCCAGTTAATGGGCAGAGAAGTGGGCAGCACGAGAATGTGAATAGGTCACTCGCGCTGCCACTGCTCATACCACTTCCGCTGCCATTGCCACGACTGTCGGCTTTCGTGCGGATGCCAAAGAACTCGTCTGTGTGTGAACACTCACTCGCGTCGATGCTGCCGCAGAAGTATTTAGGGCAATATTTCCGGCAGTGGCTGAGTGTAAATCCCGGGTATGGAAACTTGGCTCGAGCGTCCCCCGCCTCGCCTCTCCGCCCCCGCACGATTGCCCTGTCTAAACGTCTCCGTTGGACGACTGTATGGATTTTTTAGACTGTGGTCTCAGATCAATTAAAAGTTCAGAAATGCTGCGAACTGTCAAGTTGAAGCCACTTTTTTAAACATGTGTGCGGTGTCGGTGTGTTGTGTGTACCTGCGAGTCTTTGGTTGGCTTCACACTGCATATGAGTGTTTTTTTTTTTTTTTTTTTTTCGAAAGGACAAGCTTGTTGTTGGCCATTGGGGCCTTTACAACTTCACTGGGCAGGGGAGGCGAGTACGGAAGGCACTCAACCTAGTGCAAAGCAAAAAGATGCAACTGCCTAAGGGCGCCCAGGTGGGCACGGACCTCGGCTTAGGTCGTTGCTTGGACGTGGGAGGATCGAAGAGAAGCGGCCTGGTATATGCCGGTAGCGCTGGTAAGCGCCAGAAGCGGGGGGACGCCGCCCTCGCCGGCGAGGGCAGAATGTCGGTGCAGTGTTTATCTGTGGGTTAGGGGGCGGGGTCAGGGCAGCTACGGCTAGCGTGGTCGGGTCGTCGGGGTCAGTGAGTACATGTCTGGGGCGTCGGATTACGCGAATGGGGTTCGCGGGTAGCTCGTAAACGGCGGCGTTTACGAGTAGCGGGTTGGGCATATGAGTGGGGTTCTATCTAAACTTTTATTTGGTCCGAGACTGTGCTTATGTGACGACCATTACTGGTTGTCGGAGAAGGAGAGACTCAGGATAACTCGAACTGAGAATATAATTAAAACTTCGTGAAAAGGTAATTTGTGACTTCGATGAATTATTGATTTATTCACTTTAAGTTCCGCTCTGCCAGCTGGCTTATTATTGGATCGAAATAGAAATTAAAATTAATTTAAGCAACTCTTGTTTAAAAATACGATTCATAGATGAAAAGAACCTCTGTCCTGGCTCAGTGCTCAACGAAGAACATCCAGACAACTTTCCATTCTAAAAATTAAATTTATTTAAAATTTAAAATTTACTTTTAAAACGACACGCGATTAGAAAAGTTGCAAAAGAGGCGCGATGCATAAATGTAGAGATATAAGATCTCTACACTACCTTCCACTATCTTAATTTAAGTCTTGTCTCCAAAAAATCTTTAAAATTAAACAGTACTGATGTGTTTGACATGCGGATATACGATAAGCAGCTAGTTATTAGTTTCCCATTCATCTTTGGCATCATCAACACTTTACCATGAGCAAAGTATACATTAGGGATGCATCGATACGCATTTTTGCCGATACGATACCGATACCGATACTCTTATAAAAATATCGGCGATACCGATACCGATACCGATACGCTTATTGAATTCAAAAAGGAAGGTAGAATAAATAAAACACAATTAATTAATAGTTTTAGTAATCAAAATTAACATTTATAAGATTTTTATTTAAAAAACAAAGCATTCTTAAGTTTTGCGGGCAAAGGCGATTTCGCAAGTCTGTTTGAATAAGACCTGCGGTGGAAAATAGTCTCTCAGATGCGACAGATGCCTCGTTTGCAAAGAAATAGATGGGACAACACGCGCGTTTACATTACATTTTTAAAGCGCGAAATTTGAAAAGTATCGGTGAATCTGCCATAAAAATATCGCCGATACCGATACATCGGCAAACCCGAAGTATCGCCGATATATCGGTATCGGTATCGGTATCGGATGCATCCCTAGTATACATATTAGTACTAACATACAGTATGGACACTCCCTGTCGCTCTCTAGATTCCGACTTCACCCCCTCGTCACCCAGATTGATACAGATTGGTTATAGTTTGGTTCTCGATAGTATAGGATTTTGCCGTGATTTTGTTTGCTCCGTCATTTGTTTTTAGACATTTCATTTCACGGTCGTCGTATGCAGTGTCCGGGGTATGATGCTATGAGTGAGAAGATGCCAGGGGCTTACCATTGTAGATTAAAAAAAATTGGTGTCCACTTCTGGTAAGCGCTTGGCATCCCCTCACTAGATGGTAGGTATGTCATAAACTGATAACGATGCTGAAGGTGATACAATCCAAGAAGAACCGGACCAAATAGCCGATACATAACTTCGATTTTATTAAATTTCTAATTTATGAATATAACAACATAAATCATGGAAATATTAAAATTTGACCACCAATGATATTACCTTTAAAAATAGTCGATATAATGTCGGCTACAGGTATTTGAATAAACAATTTATAAATCACTCTTCTCAAAATAAAAAACGTATTCTCATCCGACCAATACTAATGGCGATGGCGTCAGTAAAAACCGTTCAATCAGTATGAGATTTCGAACCGAAAAGCGTATTTAAGGCGTTATTTAAAGGCCGTTAGTTATGCCACAGAGTATAGCTAAACTATTCGTATCACAATAAAAAAGTACCAATGTATCTGTGTACCTACTACAACTCCCACAAAATCTTGCAAATCAAGGTAGTTGAAGTCGGACATCCGAAGAAGGGAGGGACGGCCACGAAAGCTCTCGAACTTCGGCAGATTTCGGTCAAGTTCGGATTTGTGAGAGAGGTATGCGTGTGCGCAAGAGACGGCAGAACTTGTTGCAAAACAGCGGCCGCATTCCGGCAACCAGCCCAGTGACCTAAAGTTGGTTGGACCTACAGATTAGGCCTTGCTTGACTAAGGTACCATTCATGAGGTTTTGTTTTGAGGAAAATAGAGATTGAAGATTGGTTAAATATGCGATCACCAGTTCCTGTAATTTAGCCTTATATTTAGTTATTTATTATTTTACACAAAGAATGTGTTTTCCTCTTCAGAGGGCATTCAGATTTTTATCCACTTTAGATTTTCATTCAGTCATCGTACATATGACGGACGAAACTGCATTGGATATTTTTTAATAAAACCTTGATTCTCACCATCAGATAAAGGAAAAATACATAAAAGGTCAAATATAGATGTAGATTTTATCTCCGGATCCAAGTAAGTGAATTTTAGGTGTCCACTACTCTAGGGGTTATAAAACAGCGCAGTTTAATAAACAGCAAATGTCGCAGTTATTTAACGCGAGGTATTGATTGGAACACTTGTCTCTGTCTTTTTCTTTACGTAAAAAAAGTAAAGAAAATAACCACACTTTTCACTTTTTCAATGGTTTTTCGTTTCAATCAAAAACTACAATGAAAGTATAAAAAATAAGAACATTACTCACTTTGTATTATCATAACAAATATTGTTGTATATTTAGTATCTAATAGCTTTTGACTTTAAGGAACATCATCAACAATAAGGGTATTTTTTTCGACCTCGGGTTTTCTATCGTTTAGGAGTAATTGACGTCTAAAATAACAAATCTGTAATATTACCGCCTTAATTAAAATAAGTAATTTGTAACTTTTATTTTCAATTTTTTTTAATTGTTATAATTTGTTTACTTTTTTAATTTTTACATTACTCTTTTAATTTATTTGTTTATTTTATGAAAGCAATCAATACCTCAGTTTCAAGCTACTCACAAGAAAGTTTGCAGGTATGTGAAATATGTTTATAGACAGCCACACCTTTTTTTACAACTTGTCCATTCGCGATTCTGTGTGAAAAATACTCAACCAATTTGCGATTTAACTACTTATCTGTAAGGTTAGGTAATTGACCAGCCAGTTAGCCAAGACAAGTCGTTGATTACTTGAAACGACAGTTTCTTAACTAAATTCCAAATTTCAGCAAAAAAGTTGATATATGTTGTGGGCTACAAGGACCTTAATATTTGCTGACAAGACCAACAACGTTGAAAACTATTATGATCGTGCCCTTTGAAGTCCAATACGAATCATTCGATGGAAGTACCTACGTAACTGTATTAAAAGCAGGCTGTATATAAAACAGGCTTGACCCAAAAAACTCTGTTTCGATATTATACCTCTACTAGTTGTTTCCCGCGGCTTCACCCGCGTGGACAACGTTTCTATGACTTTTCGAGGTGCCGCAAGCGGCTTGCGAGCGTGGTAAAAAGTAGCCTATGTTTTAATCCAGGTCCTAATCTGTCTACCTACCAAATTTCAGTCAGATCCGTTTAGTAGTTTTTGCGTAATGGGTAACAAACTTTCGCGTTTATAATATTACCTCTATGTTTATAAGTACATGGCGTTTTTACTCGTCTGCCTAAGAAGGAACATTTTCTTTTTAAATGTTTCATCATCATATCAGCTCATAGACGTCCCTACCGAGGGCTCAAGCATACCCTGAATAAGGACGCTCAGGCCTTAGTCAACCACGCGGGCCCAATGCGGGTTGGTCGACTTCACACACAATCTTCGAGTTTCATCGCAGGCGTGTGCAGGTTTCGTCACGATGTTTTCCATCACCGTAAGAGTGTCAGGTAAACGTACATATGAAATCGAAATTTAAAAACACATTGGTACGTGGCAGGCTTTGAACCACGACCTCCCAGACAGGAGGTAGCGGCCCTAGTCATTACGCCACCGACGCTCCTAAATACTAAATAACTATAGAAATAATTAATTAACTTATACTAAATAACCTTGCCAATTTAATTTAAAATAAACTAAATAAACCCGACTGCATTTAAAACTCTTAATTTAATAAAAACTAACCTATAGTTAAATTCTTTCGTATAACAAAATTTTAAATAAAAAATGATCCGAAGGCTCTGTCCGAAGATAAAATGTCTTCGGCTGGTAATTACGCAACTGTTTGAGATACATGCATGAGACTTTGTGTATGATTGGTCTACGTAATTTTTAACTGGTGGTTAAAAGAAAAATCTGTTGTTTCATGCGATTATGGTTGAGATAATAATACATATATAAAAATAAAAAAAAACAATAAGACTCAAAATTAATATAAATATCAATTTTGCTTTACAAAATTATTTATTGTTAGGTATTCTTATATTGTACTATACTTAAGTCCTCCTCTCTTCAAATATTGTTGTGCCAAAACTGGGTCCATGAAACACTTTTATTATATCTAACACCTGTAAAAACTCATGGATGCAATAAATATAATTGAGTATTGAGTATTGAGATGATAACGTTAACATTATTTTGAAGTAAAATTAAATATTTACTCTACGATTCGTAAGTCGCACTTTCAAGGCGGTTTGTAACTTATTTTTAGGGTTCCGTTATACGGTTGTTACGGTTGAAATCGGGTTTTTTTTACGTACTTACCTGTAGTGTTGTCAATTATGATCGTGCCCATTTAGAGTCCAATACTAATCAGTAGATAAAAGTACGTCATCGTCATATCAGCTCATTTACGTCCCCACCGAGGGGCTCAAGCCTACCCCGAATTAGGGCGATCGGGTCTTAGTCGACCACGCGGGCCCAGTGCGTGTTGGTCGACTTCACACACACCCTTCGAGTTTCTTCGCAGGTGTGTGCAGGTTTCCTCACGATGTTTTCCTTCACCGTTAAAGCAATCGGTGAGTATAAGTGCGTAAGTTTCGAAAAACTCATCGGTACATTGGTCGTCCGGATTTGAACCCGGCACCTCTGTTGAGGGGAACCGAGTCGTTACCGGTTGAGCCACCGACGCTTTTTAGTTGTTACCGGTTGAGCCATCGAAGTACTTAACTGTCTTAAAAGCAGGCTGTTATTAGTGTACATAAAATAGGCTTATCCCAAACAACTCTGTTTCGATATTATACCTCTACTAGCTGTTTCCCTAATACTAAGCCTTTTGACTTTAGTAACGAAGAAGCTGCTGCGATAACTCTAGAGCTTTAAAATTAAAAATGTGTATTTTTTGTCTCAATAAAGGCGATTTTTTCAGTTGAAAAAACCCGACTTCATGGGGTTAAAGCCACCGTGCTCTCAAAATATCTAAACAATAGGCCTATATTTACAACCATTTAATTTCTAATAGTCTCGTGCTATTTTGAGAAAACATTTTGTTATTGTAACTATTGTTCTTAATATTAATTTTCATCGTTAAACTTTTTTATACAAACGACAATTTCATTGGTAAAGGCCTAATATTTTAGTAAAGGATATCCAAATCATTCAAATACCTACATACAACCAATTTAAATGCTGCAGACTATGGCATGTTTATGGTATGGCTAAACACCGCAAGTGGTCGGTGTATTTCGTAACTCCTTGCTACCTAATTTGGGTTACTGTGTATTTGTAACATTCTGATTGGGAAACTACATAAAATATGTTTGTTAGGAAAAACTAGGTGCAGGAAATTGGTAGATTTGCGGCTGCAGTGCAAGATTTTTTGCTAATCATGAGAATATTTTGCAAACGAAACCTTATTTGTACTTGTGTTTACTGGTTTGATTTATCCGTCGAAAGTAGGAAATTAAACTATATTTTTTCTATGTTAAATCCCCCAATTATTAAGCTATGATTTATTATTTTTTTATTGAAAATTTGAGTGCGTTTGACTGCAACTCACCTGATGGTAAGTGATGATGCAGTCGAGGATGGTACACGCAAACTCAAATAATGCCTATTCACTCTTGCCTTGATGTTAGCAAAGTGCTATTTCGTTACTCAAAAACTATTTGTTTTTCTTAAAATCCTCAATTAATGAAGTCCTGAGCTTCATCTTACCTAATTGTAAGTAATGATGATGCCAAAGATGGAAGCGGACTTACCAAGATTGCCCAATGCAATGTAGAACTGACTATCTTATCTTCAAGCCGGAACACAAAAATGCTGTTAACATTGATGTTTGGCGGCAAAAGACTTAGATAAGATGGTGGTAGTGGTAGCTAGCCAGGCGGGTATAGGAAATGCCCTTTCCCCAACCAAACCGAGTCTTAAAAAGTTAGACTCCGCCGGGAATCGAACCCGCGTCCTAGTGATGTGAAGCTAATGGACTTAACTATTACGCCAAACAGGCGTTCAAAATGATCGGGCCATTTTTAACCCCAGACGCCAAAATAGGGAATTTTTACGTATGTATCTGTGTGTCAATCTGTGGCATCTTAGCTCCTTAACGAATGGACGGATTTTGATGCGTTGTTTTTTTGTTTGAAATCTGACTTGATCGTGATGGTACTTAGCTATAATTTATGAAGATCTGTTCAGCCATTTGAAGATCATCAGCTCTTTTCTAGGTGATAAAGGAAGGATTCAAAACTTGATGTTCTGTTACTTTAATGATATTACAAGAACATAGTAACCTTGACCTGATGCTGCAGCATCATCCTGGAATCTGCAGAATACTCAACTCCTCACAGGCTTACCGCAAAGGTAACGTGTTTGGGCTCATTGAAATAGTCTCAATGAATAGGTGTTAGATAATTAAAACATGGTAACCTTGACCTGATGCTGCAGGATCTCCTGGAATCTGCACTAAACCTTACCCCTCACTAACTTACAGCAGAGTTATAGGCAGAGGTAATATAAAAAGTTTAAATAGCATGAAATAAAACTTACATTAACAATTTTAAAAAAGCCCCGGTAAAGACGTCTAAAATAAATAAAATAAAATAAATATAATAAATATTCTGGGACAAATCACACATGGTCATCTGGCCCCAAAGTAGGATTCCCTGTGTTATGGGTTACCAGAGACTGATATACATACTTATATACGTTTAAATACATACATATATAGATATAATTTAACACCCAGACACAGAGCAAACAAATCTGCTCATCACACAAATGCTTGCCCTGGGTGGGGATCGAACCCACGACTCTCGGATCAGTAGTCAAGGGCACTAACCACTGAGCCACAGAGTCAGTCAAAAAAAGTAAAAAGTAAATATTTTTCGAAAAACCTAAAAACTTTTAGGTACAAGCTTCTTTTTTTTTTTCTTTTTTTTATTCACAATTGGTAAACCCTTGACAACATCTCACCTGGTGGTAAGTGACGATGTTGCCGAAGATGGAAGCAGGTTTACCAAGATTCCCCAACGCAATGGGGAACTGGCTATCTTATCTTCATGCCGGAACACACCAATGATATCAACATTGATATTTGGCGGCAAGACTTAGATAAGATGGTGGTAGCTAGCCAGGCGGGCTAAGAAAATGCCCTACCACCAACCAAACCGAGTCTTACAATTGACCCCGCCGGGAATCGAACCCGCGACCTCCTGTGTAAAGCCAGTGAACTTTGCCTCTGAGCTACGGAGGCGGTAAAATTTAATCTAAAATTTAGTCTAATATTACATTGTCACGCGATATACATAAGCATGCAAAGTTTCAACTCAATCGAAAACCGGGAAGTGGATCAAAATTAACTTGCAAGGTTTCACCCAAACAAACATACATACATACCTACATTGCAAGTTAAACAAAAGCTTTTAAAAATATAATTGAAAACGCTAAACACGTTAAAAAACCGACTTCCATCGGAACAACTTAGTACATTTTTCCATCATTATTTTTGTTTTTTTGTTAATTTTCTAAAAAAGTACTACACCGATTTTGATAAAATTTAAATGGGACCACACGGGAAGCACTAGCTTTCTAATAAAAAAGGAATCATAAAAATCGGTTCACCCAGTCCAAAGTTATGAGGTAACAAACATAAAAAAAAAGAAAAAAAATACAGACGAATTGAGAACCTCCTCCTTTTTGGAAGTCGCTTGGAAATGTACTGGCCCTCTAACTTCAATGTAAATTTTAATGTAACTTTAATGTATTTTGGTCCAAGACTCCAAGAGTCGTCGCGTAGGGGCAGCGCTTAGTGAATTAAATAGAAACAGAATATAACTGATTTACTTTTCTACAACTAATTACTCCTAATAATTTTACAATAATTTACTTTTCTACAACTAATTACTCCTATTAATTTTACAATAATTTACTTTTCTACAACTAATTACTCCTATTAATTTTACAATAATTTACTTTTCTACAACTAATTACTCCTATTAATTTTACAATAATTTACTTTTCTACAACTAATTACTCCTATTAATTTTACAATAATTTACTTTTCTACAACTAATTACTCCTAATAATTTTACAATAATTTACTTTTCTACAACTAATTACTCCTATTAATTTTACAATAATTTACTTTTCTACAACTAATTACTCCTAATAATTTTACAATAATTTACTTTTCTACAACTAATTACTCCTATTAATTTTACAATAATTTACTTTACTACAACTAACCGTTCATAGCGGTCCCCCGACGCGATGACTCTTGGATCAAAATGTTACTTCTTATATTAAAAAGTTTAAGAGCCAATATATAGTACTTAACAATATTACGATTTGTGGTGCCAAAAATTGGGCACTAGACAGCGTAACATTACGACTGTGGTGACACAGTATCAGCTAGGCCCAGTTGTTTCCACTTTCAGGCGATTTAAATCATCATATCAGCTCATATACGTCCGCACCGATGAGCTCGAGCCTACCCTGAATTAGGGCGATTAAAATATACCCTGTAAATTAAAAGTAAAAAATACAGACGAAGATATTTAAAAAAAATTAGAAAAATAAACATAAGCTAAGCTCTTGCCAGCGGTGTGTATGTTGCTTGAGTGTGTGCGTGTGTGTATTATTTTAACCAAACCCCTTCATAGAATAGTCCGATAGAAGCGCTTGAAAGCGCCTTTTCCTAAGAAGCGAGCACGCCACATGTATTAGCAAATAATTGCTTAGCTCAGTCCGTTATCATATCACCGTTTGGGGTAATGCACATCGCACATCACCTGACTTCTTGAATATTCTTGATTGACACGCTATTACAGCGCAATATGGTAATATTTCATTTATGAACGGTTAAAAGTCGACTATCGGTGCCCGCAAATGATTAAAGAACTGAGAAAAGCATAGAGTTTACTCATACTTGTGGCGCGCGTGCTCCGTAGGCGAAGGCACTTCTATAAGGCTCTCCTGTTTATTTAATCGCACCCTGTTCTTCCCAGTGTCTCCAATCCGAGCCACAAACGGCGGCAGCGTGCACGCGTCCCCTGCGCGAGAGATATCCCGTGACACGCCCGACTACCAGTACGGGCGGTTCGACGCGAGCGCGCTGCACATAGCGCACGCGCTAAAGCAAACTGAGCTGCAGAAAGCGTACCACAGGCCTAAGGAGAAACCTATCGACTGCTACCTGGTGAGTCAGCACAACTTTTCTTAGCTTGTTATCAACAACGTATCAGCTGAAAAGGGTCCGACTAGTAGATATGCTATACAGGATCTTGAACGAAACATAGTACTTGAATGCACCATAGGATCTTGAATGCAACAGTAGGTCTCTTATTATCATTATCGTATTATCCAAAAAGAGTCCAACTAGTATGGTATATAGGATTTTCAATGCAACAGTGGTAAGATCTCTTATTATCAATAACTTATCATCCGAAAAGAGTCCGACTAGTATGGTTGGATCTTGAATAGTGGTAGGATCTCTTGTTAACATTAACATATCAGCGGATGAGAGTTCCACTAGTATGATAGGATCTCAGATCACATTGGTTGCTGTGATCTGAGGGTAGGATCTTGAATGCAGCAGTGGTAGGTTCTCTTGTTAATATTAACATATTAGCCGAGAAGAGTCCGACTAGTATGGTTGGATCTTGAATACAACAGTGGTAGGTTCTCTTGTTAATATTAACATATCAGCCGAAAAGAGTCCGACTAGTATGGTAGGATCTTGAATGCAATAGTGGTAGTAGGATCTCTTGTTAACATAAACTTTTCAGCCGAAAAGAGTGCGACTAGTATGGTAGGATCTTGAATGCAATAGTGGTAGTAGGATCTCTTGTTAACATTAACTTATCAGCCGAAAAGAGTGCGACTAGTATGGTAGGATCGTGAATGCAACAGTGGTAGAATCACTTGTTAACATTAACTTATCAGCCGAAATATTCCAAAGCTTGGATTACTCACTCTCACTGACATGTATATCCTCGAGTGCAGTAAATTTGTAAAATTGTATTCACATTTCTTCCACAAAGCTAGCGAAGTGTACCCTAGTAACACGAGAAATCCTGAAAAGCTTGTCCTTAACTGCTGCCCTAGAACCACTATGTACCATAAACACTGCTACAGCACAGATTACTAAATAGTTACTTGCTACAGTTTGAGCATTAAAATATTCAGTAAATTACCAAGTGAATTCAAAAGTCTTCCACTGCCTCTAATGACTAAGAAAATGCAAAAGTGGTTACTATCTCATAATTTCTACAATTCAAATGAATTTTTTGACTTAAAATTGTAATTGATTATATTCTGACTAATTTATACCTTACGTTTACACATTCTTATATCACTGACCTAGTATTATTGTAATGATACTTGTTACCTTAATATTTGCATGCTGTTTTAATAGCTAAACATGAGTGCTATATAACTTTAAAGAAAAGAGTCCGTCTAGTATGGTAGGATCTTGAATGCAACAGTGACAGGATATCTTGTTAACATTAACACATCAGCCGTAAAGAGTGCGACTAGTATGGTAATAGGATCTTGGCAACAGTGGTAGGATCTAATAGAGGGTGGTTTATTATGTACTGGAAAATTGCAAATGGTCAAGATAATCAACATGTCTAGTGCATTTTCAATATCTCATAAAATAACATCGATAATATTAATTGTTAGTTAATTAAAGACGAGATCCAGAATAGGGCTAAGTGGAGAACAAACAGCAGGAATGAAGAATTTTAGGAAGAAGAAGAAGACTACGTAATCTTTTTATGTTACGATTCGTATTTGTAATGCAAATATGGAAGCGATCATCTCCAGTTTACGAGGCAACCACAAGGCCCCGTGCTCGTTACATGTTAAACACCTGCCAAGCATTAAATACTAAACACCTGTAATTAAGTTCTAAATAATATACATGTTATTCAGTGGCTCACTTGTGAATCTTAGAAGAATTAGAATTAAACCCTGATTCCTGAGACAGCTCAGGCACAGCATTTTTTGAACGTAATGTAGAATAGATGGGTGCTGGTTAGGCAATGCAATCCCGCAGCAAAATTTCAATTGCTGGATCCCGCGGGATTGAGAGGTTCGATCCCGCGGGATCCAGGTATTTGCGGGATCCCGCATGTTTTTTGAAAGTCATTGAAAAAAGAGAGGAATCCTGTATCATAAACGAGTCTATAGAACTTAATATGAAACTAAAAATATTATTGACACTATTTATTAAGTAATCAAATAATTAATCAGAAATAACAGTTTCAAACAAAGGTCAAAAACTATTATTACAAATAAACAAAATACAACTATCCATTATTTAAGAAGGAGCTGCGCAAATGCACATAAAACATAGCGTTTCAATACTTTTGTGAGAGTGAAACTATTTATAAGTAATCAAGTCAATCATTAATTAGAAATAAGAATAACTATTACAAATGAACAAAAAACAATTATCCATTATTTTGGACGTAGCTGCACATGAAACATAGCGTGTCAATAGTTTTGTCAGCTAAACGGCTTCTTACTTTGCATGCTAGGTATCCGGCAGCAGAAAATGCCCTTTCCACTTCCACGCTGGTGGGCATGACTGTTAATAACGCATTGCAGACGCATTGAAGATTTTCACCTTTGAGCCCACCAGACTCCAACAAATTCATTTCTTTCCTGATTATACCTATGCCGTATGTCGCTGCGCAGTCCCGCAAATCCCGCGGGATCCCGCACGATTTAGGCGCGGGACTGGTCCCGCAAAACTGGTGCGGGATCCCGGTATTTCGGGATCCCGGTATCCCGGTATTGCATTCCCTAGTGCTGGTGTTACGACTTTCTTCTAATACGAGGGCAAGGTAAAAAGTTCCCGGCTTACCAAAGAGAGTGCTTAACTATCTTTGAAATTTACTTAACTATTAGTAGTAGTGTATCTTATATTAGTCGTACTTAGTACGCACAGAGTTTCTACATTATCTCTGGAGTCGAATAAAAATTTCACAGCTCTAGATTCAAAAACATAGCTAAGTAAGAACAATGAAGTGTATAAATATTTCACTGTAGGTATAGCGTCGGTGGCTCAACCGGTAACGACTCGGTCCATCTAACCAGAGGTACCGGGTTCAAATCTGGACGGCCAATGTACCAATGAGTTTTTCAAAAACTTACGTACATACTTACCGATTGCTTTAACGGTGAAGGAAAACATCGTGAGGAAACCTGCACACGCCTGCGGAGAAACTCGCAGGTTGTGTGTGAAGTTGACCAACCCGCACTGGGCCCGCGTGGTCGACTAAGGCCTAATCGCCCTGATTCAGGGTAGGCTCGAGCCCCTCGGTGGGGACGTATATGAGCTGATGTGAGTGAGGTATTCGTATCAATCATATTCTCACTATATCAACCTACAAGCATACCCCGGACACTGCATACAACGGTCGTGAAATTACATTTCTAAAAACAAATGACGAAGCAAACAAAATCACGGCGAAATCCCACACGTTCGAGAACCAAACTTGTATCAATGTGGGTGACGAGGGGGTGAGGTCAGAATCTATTTATATACTTTGCTACAGGGGAGGAGTATGCCATAATATGGCATGGCATATTCAAACGTTGGACCACAAAATAAATACAAATTAACGAATTGAATCTTAAAGTCTTTATACAGAGTGTAACAAAATTGATGTAGGACCCGTTAACTGGGGCTCTGGGGGTTCTACTCATCATACAAAACAACTTTCCCCAAGGAATCCACAGGCAATACTCAAAAAAAATATTTGGACCCTCCATACAAAAATATACAAAATTGGTCGATCAGCTGAACGATTTATATGAAATGAAGAGCTTTCAGCAAAGTCAGAACAAAAGTTATTCAGTGTGATGAGTAGAAGCCCCAGTTAACGGGACCTACACCAATTTTCTTATACTCTGTATAGACCAACAAACAACCACGACAAGGAGCATTTAGGCAGGATTGCAACTTTGATTATAAAGCCATCTCATTTTTGAAGTAAAACAGTCCATTCATGTTAGTAGTAAAGACAAGAAATAAAATTTAAAAAAACTTTAAACAGTAAACTAAGATTCCCCTTGATTTCTCTGGGATGCCATCATCAGAGCCTGTTTTCCTTATCATGGTACCACCCTTGAGATATCTCCAATCCAACAAAAAAAGAATCATCAAAATCGGTTCATAAACGACGAAGTTATTCGCGACCACACATAAAAAAAATATACGGTCGAATTGAGAAACCTCCTCCTTCTTTTGAAGTCGGTTAAAAAGCGAAGACTATAATAAAAGGCGTTAGCGCTTTGTTCCTAGCTCCTTACCTTTATGATACTAAAAATTATGAATGAACTCTTGCCAAGAACTATTTATTCAATGCTGTAACTGATGAAATCAACACCAAGTATATACTTAGTAATATCTAACGATGCAGTGTCGAGGTGAACATCTCTGTTTACGAGCAGTGCAAGCTACTATGCCGGTGCATCTGTATTGTACCAAAGTATATATATAAGTACTAACATACAGTATGGACACTCCTTGCCGCTCTCTAGATTGTGACCTCACCCCTTGTCAACCAGATTGATACAGATTGCTTACAGTATGGTTGTCGAACGTATAGGATTTCGCCGCCATTTTGTTTGTTCCGTCATTCCTTTTTGGAAGTGTCATTTCTGGCCCGTTGTATGAAGTATCCAATGTGTGATTGTACCTACTCTACACAATAATTTACACCATAAACAACCTTTGACAATTGACTGAATAATATCATTAAAGATGTCTTTCAAATGAGAGCTTTAAAATTAGCGGCTTCATTCGTGTCAGTACACATTTCGATCGAAACTGCACTAGAATAACGTTCATAATAGTGCGCACCGTGACTTGGTGGTTACAACTACCACTACCTCGGTGGCGTAATGGTTTAGTCCATTAGCTTCGCACCAAGAGGTCGCTGGTTCGATTCCCGTTGGAGTCTACTTTGTAAGACTCGGTTTGGTTGGTGGAAGGGAATTTTCTTAGCCCGCCTGGCTAGCTATCACCATCTTATCCAAGTCTTACCGTCAAACATCAATGTCAACAACATTGATGTGTACTGCCTTTAAGATAAGATAGCTAGTTCCCCAATGCGTTGGGGAATCTTCGTAAACCCGCTTCCATCGTCGGCATCATCGTCATTCGTCGCTTACCATCAGGCACACCCCGGACACTGCATACAATGGTCGAGAAATTACATTTCTAACAACAAATGACGGAGCAAACAAAATCACGCCGATATACGTTCCAGAACCAAACTATAACCAATCTGTATCAATCTGGGTGACGAGGGGGTGAGGTCGGAATCTAGAGAGCGGCAGGGAGTGTCCATACTGTATGTTAGTACTAATATAATATAATTTTCATCAGGTGAGTTGATGCCAAGGGCTTACCAATTATGAATAAAGAAAAACCTTTGTGAGCATTCAGATATCTTTAGAACAATATTCAACTCATGAAATATATAGTTGCATCCATAACTTCTGCCTGATGATATCAAGAAAACTACAAGGAATATTTTGTTTTAAACAGTTTCTGTCAAATGGGGCTTCAATCGAAGATCTTGAAAAAAAAGTTTTTTTATGCAACTGCAAAATGAAGTGAATAAAATCAAACCTTACGACATCAAGCACTAGGTAAACTTTATTTTAAACTAACATTGTCGGCCACCAGATGTTCGAGTACCTAAGTTTCACTAGAGACGCTCTAAGTCAAGCGTTTCAGATAATGTTGGATATCAAAATAGTCTTCCATGTAAACTAGTATTTTTTTTTAAGTAAAACGCATTTTAAAATGACTATGAAAAACTATAAATCTCAATAATACCTAATACTTCATCATCATATCAGCCGAAAAACGTTCACTGCTGGGGCAAAGTCCTCCCCCAAGGATTTCCACGACGACCGGTCCTGCGCTGATGGATGCGTCATCGGCTTCTCGCGATCTTCACCAGGTCATCAGTCCACTGCGTGGGAGGCCAGCCTACGCTACGTTTTCCGGTGCTCGGTCGCCACTCGAAAACTTTACTGCCCCAACAATTGAACCAATAATACCTACTCTTTGAAAATATAACTTTAAAAAAATAGTACATTTACTAGTGTTTAGTTTTTTTGCTCAAATGAATAAAGTGACATTAGAAAACATTTTATAATTATTGAGAAATTTAATTTATAATTTGTATGGAAGACGTAACAAATTTTAAATCTAAAGTTTTTACGACTTGTGTGTTTGAAGATAGCAGCACTGTTTCGCTACAAAAAATAAAGAAAGTAAAATATATTTAATTGGGATCTATAGTGATCATTTCGGAGATAAAACTGTTGCGACACATTGTTACTTGATTACACTACTTAAGGTAACGTAAATTCTACAATGTTCAGAAAAAAAATGAGCTGATAGCCTTGATAGTTCATTTTTGTTTCAGCACTAAGTATGCAATTTTATGTAAAATCATGTTTTTACGTTGCATGCCCGTCTTTGGGTCACCGACTTACATATGCGTACGAAATTTCAACTCAATCTCTCCAGTAGTTTTTCTGAGCAAATCGGCTGTGAGAAACGGACGGATAGACACACGAGTGATCCTTTCAAAAGGTACAGAACCCTTCAAAATTAAAAAGTTCATAACTTATGAACCGTCAAAAAGGAAACCAATTAATAGGGTTAGTCTCTTGTAGTTTATTTGGGATAGGTCTCACTTTGAAGGTGCCTCTTATGTGTGTGTTTCTGACGTGATCCAGCCTAGTTACCGCCTGCCCATCTGAGCATTTTCAGCGCAGTGTAATAGATTTTTTTAAATATATTTTCATCTTTTTTTTTATTTGAATAAGGCCAACCAAGGGCATAAATATTACACGTTTCCATAACATAGTTAGGTCTTTTTCAAATACAAATGCTTATTTTAGGTGTACACAACATTGACATAAAATTATTGTTAAAACAACATGGAAAATACTAACTAAGAAATTAATGAAACATTACTTTTAAATTTAGGCAAGGTGTTAGAAAATATATCAATTTTGGATAGTTTAGAGTTAATGGTGTTGTAATCCACACACATTCTTCAGATAGGAGAATTCTTACCTATATTGGTTCTGAAGAAGGGAATGTGAAAGACTCTTGACATGGGATATACTACACAATTTCTAACATTTCTTTCTTTTTTATCCAAGTACGTATATCGATACATCTTTCGTTTATCGTTGGGCGTGTCTCAGCAGTCTCACAACTCGCAAGGCAGTCGCTGCGCGGTGCGCATTATCGGCAGATCTGCCTCGCATTCCAGCCCCTTGGAGTAGAACCGATCGCGTGTCCACTAGGAATGCGCTGTGTGGTGCCAATGTGCGCTTAGTTAATGGTCTAGTCAGTCACTTGATAATTATTAATTACCTATACGATATTGACAGCGCAAAAAAACCGCCCTTCCTTCATCATAATTTCAACATCAACAGCCTTCATACTCACTATACAAACAATCTATGGTCGGAGTTTATGTAAGCGATCTAATAAAAATAAGGAGATCCGTAGAAGAACTAAAAAAATAAAGAAGAAGAAAGAAAGGAAAGAAAAAGAAAGATGAAGTCGCCAAAGACCTCAAAGAGTTGGGAGTGCCCGAATGGTCAAACTTGGCACAAAATAGGATAAAGTGGCGCACTTTAATGTCGGAGGCCAAGATCCACATCGGGTCGCTGAGCCAGCGAAGTAAGTAAGTAAGTCGAAGAACTAAAGTAACCGACGTATCTTACAGAACTGAAGTTGCAGTGGGCGCACCACATAACGGCACAGACGGCTGGTGGGACAGTAAAGCTCTGAGCGGTGACGTAGAAAACGTAGCTTAGGCAGGCCACCTCACCTACCTATTAGGCAGGGGTCGGCAACCTGCAGCTCGCGAGCCACATGCGGCTATTTGGGTGTGAAGCTGCGGCGTTTTAGTTCCATACGCAAATATTATTTATTTTATCAAAAAAAAACAACTTGGCAAGATTTGAGTGTAGCGGGGAAACCGTTTGCGCAGGAACACTGGCGTGCAAAAAAAAAGTATTCATAGATAATTTATATTCATACTTTACTAAAAAAGTTTGTAACAATTTTTTCAAGTAACTTGAATTCTAATTGAATCAGGTATTTTTGAAATAAATCAAGTAAATGAGATCAAAATTTTTAGAGATAACTAGATAACTATATTGTCAAAAAATGAACAGTTAGACCTACGACCTGGTGAAGGCCGCAGGAAGCCGCTGGATGCGGGCAGCACAGGATCAGTAATTGTGGAAATCCTTTGCTCAGCAGTGGACGTCTTTCGGCGGCTGATATGATGGTGATGAACCTTTACAAGCACTCCAAGTTTCTCTTTCACGCCGGGTGATGAAGATACAACTCAGCTCTCAGATCATAAGGACTAAATTTAAAGTCGTCGGCGAAAGACAGGTCGAATCCAAATATATATATTTTTGTATTGTCGTCAAACCGATATAATAGGCGGTATATATCAAAATCGGTTTAGTAAGTTTTCAAGATATGGACTGTTATGTGTTGGTACGTATTTTTTTTATTGGTGGTGCTTACTGTTTTAGCGTTGTCAATTATTTTTCCATTGGGATCAGATTTATTTTTATCAAAATCCCGCTCACTAATACCCTTGTAGTATGGGTTATGCACTAACAAACAACATTTGAAAATCGAAGCCATTTACACACACAATGTTATAGGTAGTTCCCTTCGATTGCACCGAATGTTACTAAGAAAAGAGATGCCAATTGGCATCTTTTTTTTTGCTTCACTTTTTAGACGCATGTAACCTATCTACCTCCCCTTATAAATAGCATATCTCTGCTTGTAGTACCTACACTGTCCACTGTATGAATGCACCTGAAAACTGACAAAACTAGCAGTATTTGTAGGTTGGCAATACAGGGCTCCAAAGAGTTTTGTGTGAGTTTTTTGACGGAATTTGTGGTGAACGCAATCGTAGTTTTATTTTGTTGTTTTTGCATTGTTTTCTGCTAGGATTTAGTTCAAGTAGTGGTGGATTTTGGAGAAATTCGTCTAGTGCACGTGAGCAATGTGGAGAACAAGAAAATAAAAAAGGAGGACGTGAGACCCCAACTTGCACTGGGTGCAGTTTTATATATGCCCTACTGCAACCGGGTGTTCTATCTCAGAATGAGACTGCTGCAAATGCTGTCAAGAACTTAAGAGAAGACTTGTAATCCACCGGCACTAGCATTACAAATCATAAAACTAATGAAGATTAATTAAATGGGGATTGTCTCAAAAGGGCTTTTGTAACCATGAGACGTTAATATATTATAAAAAAAAGGGTTATCTGTCAAAAAACGGTCCGAAAAACTGTCCGCAAAAAGTGTATTTTTTAACCGACTTCAAAAATGGAGGAGGTTCTATGTTCGACTGTATTTTTTTTATGTATGTTCACCGATTTCTCCGTCAATTGTGGACCGATTTTCAAAATCTTTTTTTGTTTGAAACAGTGTACTCCCGAGGTGGTCCCGTTGTTGTCACCAAATCAGGATCTGATGACGTGATCTCAGGGAAATCGAGGGCAACTCTCAAATTTAAAAGGCACGTAATACGTGTTTCATGTATTTTTTAAAGCTATTAGGATATTTATATCTGATAGTCATCCATCATCTCATGTTGATGAGCTGATGATGGAAGGTACAACTCCTTGACGGTTAGGAGTTGGAGGATAATTCTTTAAATATTATACTTAGGTACGTAACTACGTATAGATCAATAGTTCTATTGTCACCAAGTCTGGATCTGATGATGGAATCCCAGGGAAATCGAAGGAAATCCTCAAATTTTATAGGCACGTATTACGTGTTTCATGTATTTTCTAAAGATATGTAAGTTTTACAATGAATGATCTGTAGGTATCTATATTCGCAATTAGCCCCCATATATGGTGAAACGGTACCTACATACACATAGGAAACAAGCACGCTTTGTCATTATTACCCTAGATACTTAGCTTGTGGGAAGCTTTTTCCTCCGTTACATAACCATTGTATGGGTTATATTTTGTAACAAGACGGGATGGTTATCACGCAATGTTGAGAAATAATTAACTTCGGCGAAAAGGTAAGATATTTTTGTTTGGAACAGGCAAAATTTATTTTTTTGCATTTGTGTTGCAAGAAAATTACATTGCAGCTCTAAAATGGTTGCCTTGATTGGATCACTAAAACTTGATTGAAGTAATAAAAACTGAGATTGTACCTGGATATTGTAAGAAGATTAAGAAGTTATTTATTGAAGTACTAAAAACTGAGATTGTACCTGGATATTGTAAGAAGATTAAGAAGTTATTTATTGAAGTACTAAAAACTGAGATTGTACCTGGATATTGTAAGAAAATTAAGAAGTTATTTATTTATCTTTTAATTTAGTTCCCTAAGAGCTTATAGAGAAAGAGAAGTCATTGTTTTTTTATTTATTTATGATACATATGAAAAAGTAATAGGCAAATGCAAAGTGAAAATTCTGCAAAATAGATTAAGAGATTAACAAATAAAAAAATGAATAAAATTGTAATAAATAACAAAAATATATATTATATTTATTTATTCATAATAATTTATTTGCCTTAAACATGGTATAAAAATATCTTAAGATATGTATGTATATAGAACTCATGTTTAGCTAGTATTTAAAATAGCATGCAAAATATTTTAATCTTAGTCCGAAGTAATTCACAAACTTATAAAATAATGTCAATCTTAATCTAAACTTCAGATTGTAAAGTAATCTACAAATCTAAAAGTCTTTAATATTTTAGCAGTTTGTGTCATTCAGCCACTCATGTAATTTGATTTTAACTTGTCTAATGTTTAAATTCTTAATGTCATATATGGTAACTCGAACAATAAATCTGTCACAAAATGAAGCCCTGCTGCCCAGGGAGTTTAAATAAACTGTGTTTCAGTCGGCAGGGTCTTCCCCAGTACATACTTTTATTTAACAAATTGTTCTTAATGTTATTTATTATATTACAAATAAATACTTAAATACTTATACTTAAAATAATATAAATACGTGGCGTCGGTGGCTTAACCGGTAACGACTCGGTCCTCCTAACCAGAGGTGCCGGGTTAAAACCCGGACGACCAATGTACCAATGAGTTTTTCTAAACTTACGTCCTACATATACTTACCGATTGCTTTAACGGTGAAGGAAAACATCGTGAGGAAACCTGCACACACCTGCGAAGAAACTAGAAGGTTGTGTGTGAAGTCGACCAACCCGCACTGGGCCCGCGTGGTCTACTAAGGCCCGATCGCCCTAATTCAGGGTAGGCTCGAGCACCTCGGTGGGGACGTATATGAGCTTATATGATGATGATGATGAAATACTTATACGAAATAGAGGTATTTTATCGCTGAGTGTGCGTGCGAGCGTGCATAGTGGTGGGTGTGTGATGAAATAGGCAAAGTAGGAATAGGAATCTTGGTAAGCTCGCTTCCATCTTCGGCATCATGGTCGCGTGAAATGATTCCAAGGGCTTACCAATAGCGAAGTAACTAGTATCTCATCTGTGCCAATAGTGCATTAAAAACAAGTGTCAATTTTTAATAAAACTGTAAAAAATCGCCTCATTTGCTGAGAGGTAAGCGATTTGGTTAAAAGTGACTTTCATATTTTAATTTCCTTTATTTGAACCTAACACACGATACTTACATAGAAAGTTTTTGCTCTTCACATATTTGTTCTTATATGTTACATCATAACACCTAAAATTTATGTAAATAAAAAAAAACACCAAGTTTTATTCATACTTACTTAATGTGCGGTCCCATATATGACATAGGTGTCAAATATGGGAATGCACATTAATTAGGATTAAGAAGGCAGGGAAGCAAAGCCCAGATTATTCCTAATAAGTAATATGTTTACAATGAGTATTTAATGGGGTATTTTGTCAAACCACGGGATAATATATCGTGAAAAATTTAATCCATCGAACAATGTCTCTGCTACTGTAAATCTAGAATCCAAATCAAAACAGACTGTGTGTACATCACATTTGTACTTTTTTTAGATTGTAGTTTTCGAATTACACTACATCACATCCCGGACACTTCATACAACGGACGAGAAATTACATTTCTAAAAACAAATGACGATGTAAGTGAAATCACGGCGGAACCAAACTTGTGCCAATCTGTATCAACCTGGGTGACGAGGGAGTGCGGTCGGAATCTGTAGAGCGGCAGGGAGTGTCCATAGTGTATGTTAGTACTAATATCCCCATTGCGTTGGGGAATCTTGGTAAGCCCGCTTCCATCTTCGGCAACATCGTCACTTACCACCAGGTGAGATGTTGTCAAGGGTTTACCAATTGTGAATAAAAAAAAAATATGTATACTTATATTACATAATGAAATTCCGTCGCGCTTTATATTCGTTTTCCAAGCTACACGTACACATATAAGTACGTCTACTCAGTCGTCACTGACATGTATGTACAATGCTTATTGAATAATACATCGAATGACCTAGAACGGCCACTTGCACTGGGTGAAGGCTGAAGATCATGGATCTAGGTCTTTGGCATGGCGGACGATTAGTGAAAACCGTATATCCTAGAGTTAACCTAAATATGAACCGGTGGACAAGGGGAGCAGGGGGAATTGGAGCCTACTAAGGAAAAATTTCAATAAAAGGCAAATTTATGCATACTTTAGGATTTTTTCAATAGAAACCTTACTTATTTAACTAACATTTAATCACAGCGTCAACGTTACATGATTATAGTAGGCATTTGGCCACAGATTCACTATTTAAAAAAAAAACAGAATCGCTCCCATTACCCGACTTTGCGGGAAATGAGAGCCTAAAAAATCCCATAAGTGTAATGTAAGCCATCCTCAAAAATTATTATAAATCAGTCTGAATACTCTGAATCTCACTTATTCATATGAATCTAATATATAAAATTCTCGTGTCACAGTTTTCGTTCCCTTACTCCTCCGAAACGGCTTGACCGATTCTCATGAAATTTTGTGAGCATATTGAGTAGGTCTGAGAATCGGCCAACATCAATTTTTTTATAGGGTAGGGTAGGGAAGGGTAGGGTTGGGTAGTGTAGTGTAGGGTAGTGTAGTGTAGTGTAGTGTATGTAGGGTAGGGTAGGGTAGTGTAGGGTAGGGTAGTGTAGGGTAGGGTAGGGTAGTGTAGGGTAGGGTAGGGTAGTGTAGTGTAGGGTAGTGTAGTGTAGGGTAGGCTAGGGTAGTGTAGTGTATGTAGGGTAGAGTAGTGTAGGTTAGGGTAGTGTAGGGTAAGGTAGTGTAGTGTAGGGTAGGGTAGGGTAGTGTAGTGTAGTGTAGGGTAGGGTAGGGTAGGGTAGGGCAGTGTAATGTAATGTAAGGCGGTACGTAGTTCGCCGGGACAGCTAGTATTTATAATATATAAGGTCTAACAAAATTAGCTGAAACTATTTTAAGGGCAAGTTCAGCAAACGAAACTGAACAACTTTTTCTTCAGCGACCATACTGAAATCTAAGAAAAAAAATCTACAATAAAAAAATAAGAAATCTTAATGAATCCGGCACTGACCATCGCACCGTAAAAGCCGCAGCCCACGCGCCTCCGCCACAGATGATAATAATAGCACAAGCCTCCGCTCCGATCCTTTACCCGCAGCCTTCCTTCTTACATCCCAAACTTGTGGTTACAAACTTCATAGCACACCGCCATGTCCAAATACTGTTGTACGGCATTTCACAATAAAACACTTAACTTAGGCACTTAGGTAAGTCACGCACAATCTGTCGTTAGGCTTTGAGCAACGTAACTCAATGAGTGCGCGAGAGTAACTGAGATATTTTTTTCGCGCATAACAGTATTCACAGTTGCTTGTAGGCGCTTGCTCGTAGGTACATATAATTCGCGTGGTTCGTTCAACGACCTCAAGCGCCTCGAAGGAACGAGCCGCTGCCTTCAATTTCAATTTCTTCTTTTTCGTAAAGTGTAAATACCTGTTAGGTTGTATTTTACTACCTACAGCTAAAACCTTACAGTTGGTTTTAAGTATTTTAAATATGAATTGATTGAGAGAACTAGTAAAGGTCAACGGCCGGGCACAGTGCCACAGATTACTAATTAGTTACTACGTAACAGATACTTCACTCAGTAGTAAATTTCCAATACCTACTACTATAATAGCCTACTCCATCGCGTCAGCTTGCTTCACACCACGCGATCCCACAGCAATCGCAGGGCTGCCTCTTCGATAAAATTAAATTAACATAACTTTTTGTGTCTATGTTATTGAGAACTGTGAATATGTTTTGACTTATAGGTGGTAGTTTAAAATTGTATCATTTATCTATCTATATATATAATATATAAAAATGAATCGCAAAATGTGATGGTAAGCGCATAACTCGAGAACGGCTGGACCGATTTGGCTAATTCTTTTTTGTCGAGTTTGTTATTGTCAGAAGAAGGTTCTTATGTAGGGTAGTGTAGGGTAGGGTAGGGTAGTGTAGGGTAGGGTAGTGTAGTGTAATGTAAGGCGGTACGTAGTTCGCCGGGACAGCTAGTATATATATATATATATATATATAATTCTCGTGCCACAGTGTTAGTAACCATACTTCTCCGAAACGGCTCGACCGATTTTTATGAAATTTTGTGTGCATATCGGGTAGGTCTGAGAATAGGTTCTTGTCTATTTTTCATACCCCTACGCGGGCGAAGCCGCGGGCAACAGCTAGTAAAATATATATATTTTTTTAAAAAGGTGCTGATTGTGCAATACATCTAGATAACACATTATTTTAGAGGTCAGTGTGTAAGTAAAATGAAAAAAATCTTTAAGAAAAATGTGTTTTATTTTGATATAATTTTTTATTAATTTCTTACCCTTTCTAAATTCTCGGTTATAAATCGCATAAAACCGAATCACAAGCACAGATTACTAAATAGTTATGTCACAAGTGTTTGTGTGCGCTAACAGCACGACAAGTTGAGACAGGTCGCCGCGCCTGCGACTCACATATTATCACAATTTTATTTTAATAAAAATAGCTTTTTAAACGTTGTTAAAATAGTGTTTAAGATAAGTATGACGTTTCTATGTAACAAAAAAATGTAAATCTGTGTTTGAAAGGCAAGCTAATGCCACAGTGTAATAAAGAGTACTAGCTAATGCTTAGTATACCTAGTATTAAAAATAATTTTAAAACGACAAAAAATAGTAATAGTTTATCACTTACATTTCTTCATTGACAGGTAAATGGAAAAATGTTAGGTGTTTATCTCTTCTTTTGCTTTATTTGCACCCATCTACAGCACATAAGGCACCAGACGGCATCGTAGGTACGCGTACGAACGAACGAAACGATTTAAATTGAACTACGTGCGTGCGCTTCGTTTGTGAAAACCGCACTGAATTGGGTCCGCAAACGGCCCGAGAACGCTGGGCCGGGCGGTAGGTAATTATAGCGCGCAAGTACATGGAGTGACGGAGGCCTGACAGTGCACAGTTTCGTTGCGGGTGGTTGCGGCACGGCACGAATCCAGCGATGTAAACTAAACAGGGCCGCACAACGAGAATATTATTTATTTAAGTAGGCAATAATGGAAAGTAGCGATTTTTTTTTAGAATTCGGTATGGTCGCTGAAGAAAAAGTTGTTCAGTTTCGTTTACTGAACTTGCCCTTAAAATAGTTTCAGCTAATTTTGTTAGACCTTATATAAACGTAACTGTATAATAGGCGCCCGAGTGGCCAACGAGTGAATACGAGCTATAGTTTTGTCTCTAGTCGCAGCGCTCTCATTACCCACTGGCTCCCATCACCCCCTGCTCCCCTAATGGTCAGCGCTCGCTCCTGCTTGATATGCTGAGAGTTGTGAGTTCGATTTCCACGCAGGGTAAACAGTTTTGTGATACGCAGGGGTGTTTGCTTTATGTCTGGATAATTAAGCAATATGTAGTGCGTCCATTAAATAGCACCATCCCTTTTCTTCCCGATAAGGGTGTCGTAATAGGCAAGGGATCATAAACGGGTTCTTTCCGCGTACTGTGCCACCAGTGTGCACGATCGCCAAACCGCCTGCCAAGAGTGGCGCTTACGACACCCCCTCCTCTCCCCCCAACTCAGGGAGGCCTAAGTGGACGTCTTTTGGCTGATGTGATGATGGTCAACCATCAGTCAAAATAGCAAGCGATAAAAGAAGTAGGTATAGGGAGATTGGGGATTGACCGGGCACCGGAAGACGTAGCGTAGGCAGGCCTTCTACACGGTGGACCGACGACCTGGTGAGGGTTGCGGGAAGCCGCTGGATGCGGGCAGCGCAGGACCGTTCGTCGTGGAAATCCTTGGGGGACGCCTTTGTACAGCAGTGGACGTCTTTGGCTGATATTATGATGATGTGATCAGTAGGATAAAAGTGATAAGCTGATAGGAAACCTGTAGGAAGATGTTGGATGCATAAAATTCAGGATCGGTGGAGATTGATTCTCGGAACAGGGAATGTCCAGTAATAAATGTATGCAATCAGATCATTGATAAGACCCACAGTCTTGAAGCGCTTTCAACGTTTCGTTACGTAAATGTAATTTAAGCACAAAACTAAACGTTAACATTGCCCACAAAACAGATGATGGGTAAAAAATTTTTTGAATAAGAATCCAACAAAACTTTTCATGTGAAAAGTTGTATGTAACCACCGCGTCGTCGCTGTGCTCGTTGATATCATTGAAATTATAGCTGTTAGAGCTGTTATTTTAGGTAAAGACGTGCTTTGCCTATTTGTGTAAATAATTGAAAACGCTAAACACTTCAAAAAACCTACTTCCATCGCAACAACTTAATAGTACATTTTTGCATTATCATTTTTGGTTTTTGTTATTTTTTTAATAAAGTACTACATCGATTTTGATAATATTTATATGGGACCACACAGGAAACACTAGATTCATAGAAATCTTCTTTTTACAACTCGATAAAAATAAACGTAATTACATGGAGATCATACAATACTGCGGTCCGTTTTAGAACTTCCGACCAAAGGTGAAACAGATAAGATCAACGATGGCTTCAAGTTATAAGCATGAAATTAATCAATCCAGTCGCATTCTTCGTTTCCAAATTCCACAAATATCCATCTTGAAGTGCCTTCCTCTAGGCGGCTACAATCTTGCGTCATGCATTCCTATCCTCAGCTCGCTTCAGGGTGGCAGTTATCGTCATTCCTGTGGTAGCTTTTATTTGGTCATCACAGAGGATTGGCAACTTTTTGTTTAGAGAACATTTAATCTTATTAAGAATTTTATAAATCTCTTACATGAGAAGATAATTCAATATTATAAACACTATTAATATTCTACTAATTTCAAAAGTTTGCCAACTGCAAAAACTTTGCCAACTGTTACAAGTGTATGAGCTAAGCTTTGATTATTTAGTCTCATAATCTAAGTTTTCGAGGTTGTCCGGAACTATCCTGGCTATATGACCACATTATCCTGAGCATTCTCCGACTGAAGGTTGTTGACGATCTCGTCTTTATTCCCAGCTGTTAGAATCGACTTGATTGTTCTGTTCGCCGCCCATGGTGTTCGTAACATGCGCTTACAACACCACATTTCAAGCACCTTTAGATTCATAATTTCAGATGCGTAAATAGGGATGACGAATGCTAGTCATCTGATTTACTTTTTATCATCTGTCAAAAACGAAATTTTGTTCTATAAATGTTTCACATACCTAGGCGTGACGTCATAGGTTTGTAGCGTCATTTACGTAATCATTTTGTGTTTTTGGTGAATTAAAAATCGAAGACTTGATAGAAAACAAAACGAGTAAGGTTTTCCGAAGTTTCAGGTTTTCAGTTTTCAGAATTGAGTGAGAATTTAGTGATCAAGAGTTCATATTTTATTTCTGATGCTGTCGCCAGCCCTATTGTCTAGGACTCACAACCGTAAAGGAAGATAGAAAACAAAAGCAACAACAAACAACAACAACAAGTCTAATTTTAGTAGAGTTGGAGATGTTTCTGTCCTGCCATATTCTTGTGCTTATCACAGCTTTGACGTTTGTGTTCTTCCTCGTATTACCTTTTCAGATCCCCCTTGGTCGGTAAGCGTTGATCCGAGCTACACGGATTCACTCACAATCTCGAGGTCGGTCAGTTGACATATTTCATCATCATCATCATCATCATATCAGCCAAAAGAAGTCCACTGCTGGAAACAGGCCTCCTCCCCCAAGGATTTCCACGACTAGGGGCCCTGCGCTGCCCGCATCCAGCGGTTCCCCGCGACCTTCACCAGGTCGTCGGTCCACCGATATATGTCCCCAACGAGGGACTCAAGCTCACCCTGAATTAGGGCGATCGGACCTTAGTCGACCACGCAGGCCCAGTGCGGGTTGGTCGACTTAACACACAACCTGCGAGTTTCTTCGCAGGCGTGTGCAGGTTTCCTCACGATGTTTTCCTTCACCGTAAGAGCGTCGGATAAACGTACATATGACATCTAAATTCGAAATCACATTGGTACGTGGCAGGATTCCAACCACGACATACCGAACAGAAGGCGGCGGTCCTAGCCGTTTCGCCACCGAGGCTATTATGCATATAATTATTTATTTACATTGCCATAAAATTATGGTTGTCATGTTATTCTGTGGATGTGCAATTGTTCAAACAAGCTACAATTTTCCTCTGTAGTTCTGTACCTTTGTGCCTATACTTAAAGTGCAAACGAAAATGCTGTCTAATCATGATCTCTGCCTTGAAGACGTAACATAGATAATAACAGTCTTGCAATATTTATCATCCACCTTCCTCCCTCTCACACTCTCTTATTTACCCTATAATCCGAGCGAGATAGGTGTTATTGTATACGGAAGAGCGGTATCGGCAGGAAGCGATCGAGAATGGGAGACGGCCGTGTTGTATAACGTAGTAATGAAATGAAGGTATTGTCGGTTTGTCAGTCATTTGGTCTTAACTATGGTTCCGATCTTAACTGATGGTAGTAGAAAGCGCTTTGTTTGAAATAGGTAGGCAAACGGAACTTATGAATGAACAAAAGGCATAATTATACCAAAGTATATATAGGTCTAACAAAATTAGCTGAAACTATTTGAACTTGTGCTTCCTTATATATAAGGTCTAACAAAATTAGCTGAAACTATTTAAACTTGTACTTCCTTATATATATATTAGGTCTAACAAAATTAGCTGAAACTATTTGAACTTGTGCTTCTATCCATGAAACTGAACAACTTTCCCCATGAAACCCATAGTCAAATCTCAAAAAAAAATTTGAACTTCCCATACTGAGTTGGCTGATCAGCTGATCGAATTAGTATGGGAAAGCCAATTTTTTTTTTGTGATTTGACTATGGGTTCCATGGGGAAAGTTGTTCAGTTTCATGGGTAGAAGCACCAGTTAAAATAGTTTCAGCTATTTTTGTTACACCTTATATATTAGTACTAACATACAGTATGGACACTCCCTGCCGCTCTCTAGATTGCGACCTAACCCCCTCGTCACCCAGATTGATACAGATTGGTTACAGTTTGGTTGTCGAACGTATAGGATTTCGCCGCCATTTTGTTTATTCCGTCATTCGTTTTTTAAATGTCATTTCTGGCCCGTTGTAGATAGCTAGTTCCCCATTGCGTTGGGGAATCTTGGTAAGCCCGCTTCCGTCTTCGGCAACATCGTCACTTACCACCAGGTGAGATGTTGTCAAGGGTTTACCAATTGTGAAAAAAAAGTGTCCAGGGTATGATTATACTAAATAAAAAGTACGAATTGTGATAATAAAAATTTCAGCTTAATCCGAAACCGGGAAGTGAGTCAAATTTTACTTGCAAAATTTCATTACTGACACCGGGACAGGTGAAAATAAAAAAAACTCAAAAGTGCCTATAAAACTTAAAAACTTAGGATAAAGCATTTAATATTGCATTGTCACTTGATGTACACATGCATTAAAAATTTCAGCTCAATCGGAAACCGGGCAGTCGGTCAAATTTAACTTTCGATATTTCATTACAGTAAATAAAAGGTTGTAATAACCTAATTAATTTTGCGTTCTTTTTTTTCAAAAAGTACTTAACCGATTATGGTAAAAGTTATATGGGCCCAGCCTAGAAGCATAACCTTTCAATTTAAAAAAAAGCAGAATCGGTTTACAAGTGGCGAAGAAATCCCGTAACATGATCTATCCGACCGATTTCGGTCATGGCGACCACTTCGACTCCTAGTCGGTTTGCCGCGCGTGCGCTCGAAGATGGCTTATGTAGCCAATCTTCGCAGTGAAATTCCCGCGCAATGAGGGCATTTAAGTATGCCACCCTCGTAATTGTATGAAATGGTCGCAGGTGGTCGGGCCTTTAACTGGTCTCGTTTAGTATCAAGATCAGCTTTACGCTGATCCTCGAACTCGCGCACTTGCCTATTCACAATCCTGCGCCATTCTGCAGTGTGCATAACATACACACACAAAAAAGCAGTCGAAATGAGACCCTCCTTCTTTTTTGAAGTAAATTGAAAATAGATGTCTAAATACTCATCTACATCACACCGACCGACTTTCTTAAAAGGAACTGAAGCTTAATTTAAAACTAGTTTAAGACTTCGCTTCTCATACAAATCTGGCCGCCTATTTTATCAATGGGGGGGTCGTCGTGGAGATCCTTGGGGGAGGCCTATGTCCAGCAGTGGACTTCCTTCGGCTGATATGATGAGGGGCACAGATGTGATACTAGTTACTAAAGTAGGTGTACACATCATCATCATCATCATATCAGTCGAAATACGATCACTGCTGGACAAAGGCCTCCCCCAAGGATTTTCACGATGACCGGTTGTGCGCTTCCCGCATCCATCGGCTTCCCGCAATCTTCACCAGGTCGCCGGTCCACCGCGTGGAAGGCCTGCCTACGCTACGTTTTCTGGTGCGCAGTCGCCACTCAAGAACTTTACTGCCCCAACGGCCATCTGTTCTCCGAGCTATGTGCCCTGCACAACTGTATATAACTTGTTGTCAGCAATTTGACGGGCGCTATCATTGGCTTGCCTCGTACTCCTCAGTTACTCTAAGACCACGTACAGCATAATCCGCGACCCCATAGGCAAAAAATATAATTATATTACTACTAACATACAGTATGGACACTCCCTGCCGCTCTCTAGATTGCGACTTCACCCCCTCGTCACCCAGATTGATAATTGGTTACAGTTTTTTTCTCGGACGTATAGGATTTCGCCGTGATTTTGTTTGCTTAGTCATTTGCATTTAGAAGTGTCATTTCGCTACCATTTGTATGCAGTGTCCGGGGTGTGCCATCGGTTTATAGGCTTGAATAAGGTTATTTTGGAGTTTCACTTAGAACACACCAAACCCCCACGCCTCTACAACCAAACTTGGCATCATCTCACCTGATGGTAAGTGACGATGATGCCGAAGATGGAAGCGGGCTTACCAAGATTTCCCAAGGCAATAAGGATCTGGCCATCTTATTTTCAAGCCGGAACACATCAATGCTGTTAATATTGATGATTGGCAGCAAGACTTAGATGAGATGGTGGTAGCCAGCCATGCAGGCGGGCTATGAAAATCCCTCTATATTTTTTTCAAGAATTGAAAAAAAAAAAATTAGGAAAAGTTGTGTGTTCGTACCTAGGGCACACCCTGCACACTTCATACAACGGGCCAAAAATGGCATTTCAAAAAAAGAAAAACTCAGCAAACAAAATGGCGGCGAAATCTTATACGTTCGACAACCAAAATGTAACCAATCTGTATCAATCTGGGTGACGAGGGGGTGAGGTCGCTATCTAGAGAGCGGCAGGGAGAGTCCATACTGTATGTTAGTACTAATATATAGGTTTATACTTTGCCTAGGGGCTATTCAGGGCGTAGCGGGAGTGACAGAGCCATGAGAGATCGCCAATCTTTTCAAAGCTCTTCTTAGGGTTGTTTACCTTTGGGTCCCTCGCTTGGGATGCTCGATACTGAGACCCGTCCTGTAAGACAGCCTATCCGTTTTAGTGTAAAACATGTGAAGGAAACAATTATGAAAATGTCTAGAGGGAAATCACCTGGTCGCGACGGTCTCAGCATCGAGCATCTCAGACACGCTGGGATCCAACTACCTAGAGTGTTGGCGATGTTGTACTCATTGTGCCTGAGTCATTCTTATTTGCCGCCTGATCTCATGAGGACTATTGTTGTGTCAATAGAGAAAACCGAAACGGGGATATCACGGATTAAGGCAATTACCGGCCCATCTCGCTGGCGATAATTTTGGATAAGGTGCTGGGTGGTTTGCTTCACAGATCTATAAACACTTGGATCTACATGATGCGCAGTTCGGATTTCGATCCGGGCTTTCAACTGAAACAGCGATTCTGGGCCGGATTGACACCTGTATAGGCGGTTTTTCCTTGACATAAGGAAACTTGGACAACCAAGGCATTCGATCTCGTGTCCTATGATAAACTTTGGACTAAGTTGAGGAGTGCAGGGGTGCCCACTGATCTAATACGCGTCTTTCAGTATTGGTACAGCAATCAGGTGAATCAGGTGCGATGGGGAGAGACGCTCTCTGATGAGTACAGTTTAATTGGAGTGCGGGTTGAGGCAGGGAGGATTAAGCTCGCATTTGCTCTTCAACGTGTATATGTCACCGTAAAATTGCAATTGGATTTATCTCGCGAGATTGTGAAATGTCGAAAGATTGTGAACCGTAATATATACTGCTTACGATTTCTAGTGACAGTAAATGAGCGAGCAGAAGAAGAAATCTTTGGTTTTTTTCGGAGATACAAGAATAGGGCGTGAAATTGTGGGGCAATTGACAATTTACCGTCACATTATAATCTAACTGAATTTAGTGTAGTGAGATTGTAATATCGCGGTTTTGTCAATATACCGGCAATATAAATCAATGATCTCATTACAGTCTATAGTAACGGCACACCCTGGACATGTGCAATTTACCGTGACATTATAATCTAACTGAATTTAGTGTAGTGAGATTGTAATATCGTGGTTATGTCAATAATATACCGGCGACATATATCAATGATCTCATTACAGTCTATAGTTACGGCACACCCTGGACATGAAAATTTACCGTCACATTATAATCTAACTGAATTTAGTGTAGTGAGATTGTAATATCGTGGTTTTGTCAATAATATACCGGCGCCATATATCAATGATCTCATTACAGTCTATAGTTACGGCACACCCTGGACATGACAATTTACCGTCACATTATAATCTAACTGAATTTAGTGTAGAGAGATTGTAATATCGTGGTTTTGTCAATAATATACCGGCGACATATATCAATGATCTCATTACAGTCTATAGTTACGGCACACCCTGGACATGACAATTTACCGTCACATTATAATCTTACTGAATTTAGTGTAGTGATTTTGTAATATCGTGGTTTTGTCAATAATATACCGGTGACATATCGTCACCCTCCCCGCTAACTGTTCTAACTAGCAATTGATGCTTTTCCAGGACAACCGTTTTTCGGTTTGGCGCTACAATCATGTTACTGTACTTAAGTTAGCTTTGACTTTATTACTAAATTGATTACATTTTACTATAGGATTTAGCTTACCCTTTTAGTCAGTAGTTGAATTAAAACTATAAAGTATATATTTATTTATTTCTACTCAATTGAAACAGATAGGTCACTCTGTGAGAACTTTGTTTTATATTTTCTGTTAGATAGGACGTCAGTATTTGGTTTAAAATTATGAATAAACATCAGGTTTTATCGTTTTACTATCAGATATTATCGTTTTCATTTATTTAACATAAGGTTTGTAAGACGTTACAAAAGTAATGTTTTTAACATTTTGACAACCCAGCTATGTTAACTACTAACTTTATGAGATTCATTTAAAGTTGAGATTTTTTCTTAAGAACAAGGTACTTACTTACTAGTTTCTTTATCTTATCACAATCACAGTTTTATAAATGTCTTGGTTATTATATTAGTTTTTGATTGGAGGCGACGCATTAATTGGAACAGTTGTCTGTGTCTTTTTCTTTACGTGTAAAGTGTAAAAAAATAACTACACTTTTACATTTTTTCAATGTTTTTTCGTTTCAATTAAAAAGACGTGCAATTAGTTTTAAAAAATTCAACTGAAATATTGAATTGTGTGTTTAGACAAATTGACTAAGAAAATTTGGAGGATTAAATCGGTCTGGTTTGCGTGTAGAATGCAAATCTCTGTTTTAAAACAGGTTTTTTGATATATTTTTTCTGTTATAAAAGTGAACAATTCGTTTAATTGCAACTGACAAAATAAATTCATTGAAATGAAGAATCAGGTTACAAAAAATAACTTTCATATGTTGCGTAATTGCTGAGAAAATTCGAGATCCCTGCGAGAAAGGTTCCTGCGTCGCTTTAACACGTTCATGGACGGTAACATTATAGCGTCCGATTTTTTTGCCATACTGTGACACGGATGCTGTAGCGTTCCATCGAACTTCTTCGAACTATATCTGATACAAATGCTAACGCAGCCAGTTTTCTTTTTTCTCTTATTAAAAATTTGAGTACGTTTGGCTGCACCTCACCTGATGGTACCTAAGTCCTAAGTGCCGATGCAAACGAGGATGTAATTTGAGGTCGTGAAGCTTCAGGGCACCCTCTCCGAAATGAATCCTGTAGAACACAGATAGACAGGCAACTCGAGGCTTAGGCGATGCTCCAGGCTTTGGAGCCTGTTTGATACAAGTTCCTCGTCGCCAATGAGTCTCATAGCGCGTCAGTATCGGAATCCAAGGCATCTAGCTGGTAACGAGCCGATCTGTCCCATTAGTGAGAGCAGTACTCCATACATGACCCAACTTGAGCTTGGTATAATATTTGAAGCTGCTCTGGGTGAAGTAAAGTCTTACCTTCGAGAGGATACCAAGCTTTTTGGCAGCCATTTTTGCCTTGGATTCAATGTATCTACCGAAATTCAGATCGGATGTTAAATCTACGCCAAGGAGCTCAAGATAGTCGGAGATCCGGATAGATTCATCTCGGAAAGTAGGAGTTAGACTAAAATGACTCCTTTTCACAGTGAAGAGACACGCTTGCGGTTTAGGGTCAATAAATCTAACAAGATTGGCATTACCACAGCCAGAGACTGCCTTGAGTGTTAGGTTCATGCACTCAACTATGACCTCCTTCTCTGAGATAGTATATTCAGACCCCTAGCTTGAACACGAGACCAATATCTTTAAATATCTTCAAATATACCGGGTTTCAGCAGATCGTTAATATGCAGAAAAACAAAGTTGCGGATAGAACTGAGCCCTGACGTACCTCGGCATCATTAGCCATTAGGTCAGACGAGCAGCCATCGACGAACACTCGAATGAGCCGTTCCCTCAGGATGTAAGATATGCAGTTGCACAAACCAGTAGGTATTCCGTAGGAAGGAAGATTACCAATAAGACTAGCATGCCAGACTAGATCAAATGATAGATGAATGAATAGATGCATCAAATGCTTTGGATATATCGAGAGATACGGCAAGAGCTTCACCGTGCTTCTCTATGGCTTTACCCCATACATGCGTAGCATACACTAGAAGATCTCTCGTTGACCGATACTGGCGAAAGCCATACTGGCGATCACTCAGAAGGTCATTGTCTTCTAGGTATGTTAAGAGGTGGGTGTTCAATACACGCTCCTTAAGTGTATGGAAGTGATTGCAATAGTTCGATAGTTGGATGAGTCAGCACGACTACCTTTTTTAGGCACGGGCTGCACGTTGGCAAGCTTCCAAGACTTTATAACGCTTTTGAGAGAGAGAGGCGATATACAGGTAGGCGTGTGAGCATGGGAGACAACTCAGGAGCACAGTTATTTAGGATTATGGCTGGATAATCGTCAGAATCGCTGGCCTTATTCACATCTACACTGCAAAGAGTTTTAAGAACCTCTTTTTGCAAATATGAAAAGGGGATATTACAGTGCCTTCATATATTTAATATTTAAGATTTAAGATGCTCACTATAACTGTCACATTTTACACTAACGACTTGTGTCACACACATAAAAAAACAGTCGTCAATGTGAGTGACACGGATGCTATGGCAGTCCTGTATGTATAAAATTTTGTTCAGTCCTGAGGGAAGTGACCTGGAGAGCAGTTTTGTGATTTATACTGGCTTTAGGATCATATGTTACAACAAATGCCAAAGCATCTCCAAATTTTTCATACAAATTATTTGTGTCAAACAGGTGTGACTTATTGTCCTTGAACGTGTTAATTTAGAGTTACAACGTAGGTACAACCAATCAGTCTTAATTATTGCCCGTAGGAATTAAAATTATTTTTATAAATAAGTTAGAGGTAGGCAAGGTCTAGCAAAGGAACTTAATTCTATAAAAAAACAACTAGCTAATAAAATAAACAATGAGGAATAAAAACGAATCGAAGAAGCAAAACGACACCAATCGCAATTAATGCCAAAGTGAAGTGTAAAATGCCACATGCTCTGAGCGTCTCTTGTTGTAAGGGACATCAGATCATTTTATTTTTCTACCGAAACTTTAGCAGGTGTCGAATAAGAGAAAGAGAGCGTAGTTTTTCTACCTGGCTAGTCTTAAAAAAAGTCTTAAGTTTATTAAGTAGTGGTAATTAGCTTCATATTCGAAAAATAACTTTTTTTTCATACGCAAAAGTATGTAAAAATTGCAGACAAAAATTCCATATATGTGTCCCATGTACATACTTCAGACTTTTTTGAAAGTGAATACAATAAAATGAATCACGCTAACTGTAGTATGTTCATATGACAGGTAGTAAGAATATTTTTTGCCTTCTAGTGCAGATAGGCATAACAAAAAACGCGATTTTCTTCTAAACGGTAAATATGACTGATATGACGATTAGAGAGAACTTTTTCAAAATAAAGAGATGAACTTGTTGGTATTGTCAGTGTAGATAGGTCAGTTTGTTAGATAGGACAGTTAGCGGGGAGGGTGACGATATATCAATGATCTCATTACAGTCTTTAGTTACGGCACACCCTGGACACTTCATACATCGGGCCAGAAATGACATTTCAAAAAACGAAGGACGGAATAAACAAAATGGCGGCAAAATCCTATAGGTTGACAACCAAACTGTAACCAATCTGTATCAATCTGGGTGACGAGGAGGTGAGGTCGCAATCTAGAGAGCGGTAGAGAGTGTCCATACTGTATGTACTAACATACTATTAACATACTATTCTAGTACTAACTAGAATATATACTTTGGTTATGGATAAAGGTACGTATAATTAAACTTGTATGATTTTCACATTTCAATTCTCTAATCGGACCACTTGTTCGACCATGGTTCATGGTCATCCATTACTTACATTCTCTATTCCGCTCGTCAGCGTGGTTGTCAGCAAATGTCTGCGCAGTGACTTGAAGGAAATGAAATGAATTAGAAATGTTCATTTAGCTCTTCCGGGGTTTAATTACGAGACAAGCTTATTTCAAGCTTTTGTTTAACTTGCAATGTATGTATGTCTGTTCGGGTGGAATCTCGCAAGTTAAATTTGACCCACTTCCTGGTTTCCGATTGAGCTGAAATTTTGCATGCATATGTATATCGCGTGACAACGCAATATTAAAAGCTTGTACCTAAAAGTTTTAAGGTTTTTCGAAAATTATTTTCTTTAGTAAGCTTAAGAGGAGCTCCATACAAAAAAAATTTGCTTCTTATTTAAATATTTGTGAATCAAAGTTATTTAAATTTTGTAAACATCTCCGTGGCATAGTGGTTAAGACCATTAGCACAGTATTACGATATATATTGTAATTCTGTGCCATTAGTGAAGCTAATCAGGAGGTCACGGGTTCGATTCCCAGCGGAGTCTGACTTTGTAAGACTCGGTTTGATGGGTGGAAGGATATTTTCTAAGCCCGCCTAGCTAGCTACCACCATCTTATCAAAGTCTTGCCACCAAACACCAATGCCAATAATACTGATGTGTTCCAGTTGGAAGATAAGATAGTCAGTTCCCCATTGCGTTGGGGAATCTTGGTAAGCCCGCTTCCATTTTCGGCATTATCGTCGCTTACCATCAGGTGAAAAGATGCCAATATTGTGAATAAAAAAACACGTTTTAGAAACTATTATCTAAGTTTGTTAGATTTCCGTATTAATATGTATAATGTCACCGTAATATTGTGAATTCCGTTAGATTATAACTGTCGAAAGATTTTGAACTGTAACATATTGTTTACAATTTCACTAGTGACATTGTAAACTCACTAGTAATATTACAGTAACACAAAGCGAAGAGAAAACACTAAATAAATGAGCTCGCGAAGCGAGCGATGCTAGGTTCGGTCAGGTTTGATTGATTTATCTTTTCAGTCAAAGAGCCTCGCGGAGCGAGCCTCCCTCCCCACCCCCCTGGGTAGCAGAATGCTTCGCAGCAGAAAAAATCATCGGTTTTATTCGGAGGTACAAGAATAAGCCGTGATATTGTGATCCGATTCACAATTTACCGTTATATCATAATCTAACTAGTGAGATTGTAATATCGCGGTTTTCACAATATCCCGGTGACATATTAAAATCTAAAAATTTAAAATCAATTCAAAACTTTGAGTCTGTGTTACTATGAAACTAGAAATTTGACAAACGACAAACGCAACTTTTCTATAATGTATTAACAAAGTTTCAATAACTTTAATTGATTAACATACACATAAGAACCAAAGCTTCTTTCACTTATTTAGTTTGGATACCAAATTAATGTGCAAAATTTACTACCCAGGCTTAGACTTTAGTAGATAGTGCCATAGTGCCAAACCCCCCCCCCCCCTCCCACCACCCCCCGCTGCTGCTGATGATGATGATGATGATCTATCCGACCGATTTCGGTCATGGCGACCACTTCGACTCCTAGTCGGTTTGCCGCGCGTGCGCTCGAAGATCGCTTATGTAGCCAATCTTCGCAGCGAAACTCCTCGCGCATGAGGGCATTTAAGTATGCCACTCTCGTAATTGTATGAAATGGCCTTTAACTGGTCGCGTTTAGTATCTCCCCTGCTATGCAACTACCGGCCATTCGGACTGATAATCTCTCAGAATAAGTTGAGCAATCAGTTCCCTCAAAATATATACTTGACTATGGAAACCGAAAACTAATAAACCGACAATAAATACCCACTTCATCTTGTCGACAAGGAGGCAAATATTCAATGATGTCTCCGTGATCAATTCAGTCAAAACAGGAAGTGATCACCGGATGGTCAGAGGCACATTGAATCTAAAGACCAAGCTAGAAAGATGTCGACTAATGAAGTCTACGCTCCGACCAGCGCCCATCCAGCTCCAAAACCCCGAGAGCTTTCAGCTCGAGCTGCACAATCGTTTCGAATGCCTAGAAGACTGCGAGAATGTGGACGATTATAATGACAGGTTCGTGGAAATTGTTCAAACGGTCGGGTCTAAGTTTTTTAAAACTCGCCGTTCAAACAGAACCAAAAAAATCTCCGACTTCACCAGCAACCTCATGGAACAAAGACGCAGACTGGTTTTGCAGTCCTCTGAAGACGCTACTCAGTATCGGCAACTAAACAGGCAGATCTCTAAGTCCCTAACTCGCGATTTACGCCAATATAATACAAATTGTATTAAAGAGGCGATTGAGCACAATAAAGGCTCAAAAGTGTTCGCGAGAGATCTGTCTGTTGGACAAAGCCAACTGACCAAGCTGAAGACTGAGGACGGCAGAACCATATCGTCTAAGACTGAGTTGCTGGAAGAAGTTGAGAAGTTCTATGGACAATTGTACACGACCACACGTTTGCCTGTCAGTGATCTGGCTGAAGACCCAAGAGCCAGACTAACCCGACACTATACCGAAGATATCCCGGACGTCAGCCTGTACGAGATTAGAATGGCTCTCAAACAGCTCAAGAACAACAAGGCACCGGGTGATGATGGAATTACGGCTGAACTTCTGAAAGCAGGTGGATCACCGGTACTAAAAGCTCTTCAGAAGTTATTTAATTCCGTTATACTCGAGGGACAAACGCCTAAGGCATGGCACAGAAGTGTGGTCGTGCTTTTCTTCAAAAAGGGCGACAACACCCTGCTGAAGAACTACAGACCCATCTCACTTCTGAGCCATCTCTACAAGCTGTTTTCGAGAGTCATTACGAATCGTCTCGCACGCAGGTTTGACGACTTCCAGCCTCCCGAACAAGCCGGTTTCCGAAAAGGCTTTAGTACTATAGACCACATACATACGCTGCGGCAGATTATACAGAAGACCGAAGAGTACAATCAGCCACTATGCTTGGCGTTTGTGGACTATGAGAAGGCCTTTGATTCAGTCGAAACCTGGGCTGTGCTACAGTCTCTCCAGCGGTGCCAAATTGACCATCGATACATCGAGGTGTTGAAGTGTCTGTATGAAAACGCCACCATGTCGGTTCGCCTCCAAGACCAGAACTCGAAACCTATCCAGTTGCAGCGAGGGGTGAGACAGGGAGACGTTATATCTCCGAAACTGTTCACCGCCGCCCTGGAAGATGTTTTTAAGCTTCTGGACTGGGGTGGACTCGGCATCAATATCAACGGCGAGTACATATCCCACCTCCGATTCGCTGATGATATCGTGGTCATGGCTGAGACTATGGAAGACCTAAGCACAATGCTCGATGGCCTCAGTAAGGTCTCTCAACAAGTGGGTCTTAAAATGAACATGGACAAGACGAAAATAATGTTAAATGTCCGTGTCGCACCCACTCCTCTAAAGGTTGGAGACTCTACACTGGAAGTTGTTGACGAATATGTATACCTGGGACAAACAGTCCAGTTAGGTAGGTCCAACTTCAAGAAAGAGATCAATCGACGAATCCAACTCGGCTGGGCAGCGTTCGGGAAGCTTCGCAATATCTTCACGTCCCAAATACCGCAGTGTCTCAAGACTAAGGTCTTTGACCAGTGTGTGTTGCCAGTGATGACTTACGGAACTGAGACATGGTCGCTTACTATGGGCCTCATAAGAAGGCTCAAGGTCACCCAAAGGGCAATGGAGCGTGCTATGCTCGGAGTTTCTCTGCGTGATCGAATCAGAAACGAGGAGATCCGCAGGAGAACTAAAGTAACCGACATAGCTCACAGAATCGCTAAACTGAAGTGGCAGTGGGCAGGGCACATAGCTCGTAGAACAGATGGCCGATGGGGCAGTAAAGTTCTCGAGTGGCGACCGCGCACCGGAAAACGTAGCGTAGGCAGGCCTCCCACGCGGTGGACCGATGACCTGGTGAAGGTCGCGGGAAGCCGATGGATGCGGGTAGCGCAGGACCGGTCGTCGTGGAAATCCTTGGGGGAGGCCTTTGTCCAGCAGTGGACGATTTGTGGCTGATATGATGATGATGATGATGATGAAATACCCAGACTGGATAAAAACCATGATAATTTTTGTCCTGAGAAGGAATCGAACCTACAGCGCTCGGGCACAACCCACTAGACCCACCAAGCCGGTGCATCGCATCGTGGGAACACCGACCGTGCGCGCGCGCGCTGCATAACACTGAGCGCGCTCCGCTCGCATAAATCATTGCGTTCGATTTATGGGCCTGCTCGTATTTGCTCACTGGATCCGTTTGAATTTATGAATCGTTGTAGAATTATTACTTGTAGTAGTCAGTTAGAGTTACTGTAGATAGAAAGTTGAAGAAATTCAGTGTGAAGTTCAGTTCAGAGCGTCGGTGGCATAACGGCTAGGGCCGCCGCCTCCTGTACGGGAGGTCGTGGTTCGAATCCCGCCACTTACCGATGTGATTTCGAATTTAGATTTCATATGTACGTTAATCCGACGCTCTTACGGTGAAGGAAAACATCGTGAGGAAACCTGCTTTCCTAGTGAAGTCTTTCCTAGTGTTTTTAAAATATCAATAATCCATCCTATCTACAAGGCGGGGGACAGGTACTGTGTAAGTAACTACCGCCCCATCTCGGTACTGCCTGCTCTTTCAAAAATTATTGAGAAGATAATGAACAAAAGATTACTGTGTTTTTTAGGGAAAGAATATTTACTATCTGAAAACCAGTACGGTTTTAGAGTAGGTAGATCTACAGCGCAGGCAGTTTCTAAACTCACTGAATTTGTAGCTACGAATGTTGATTCCAGAAGCAGATGCCTGGGTGTGTTTTTGGACTTGACAAAAGCTTTCGACACAGTCTCTGTTCCCCTACTACTAAATAAAATGGAGAAAATTGGCATAAGGGGGACACCACTGAGTTTATTTCAGGACTACCTGAAAAACAGGTCTCAAAGAGTAACAATAGATGGTTTATATAGTGATGACGCCCAAATAACCTATGGTGTTCCCCAGGGTAGCGTTCTTGGGCCGACTTTATTTCTTATTTACATTAATCAACTTTGTGAGCTTAAATTGCAAAATTGTAAGGTTTTCACTTTTGCTGATGATACTGCTTTAATTTTTTATGGAAATACATGGAATGAGGTAAAGGAAATTGCAGAAAAAGGGTTACGAAAAACAGCAAAATGGCTTAATCAAAATCTGCTGACACTCAACATTACCAAAACTAAGTTCATGGTATTCACAAACACTCATCGTACCTTACCATCAGATCCAAACTTCAAAATTCAATTACATTCTTGCTTAGATAGTGACATGTTAGCAGGTCCATGTTCCTGTAGCTATATAGAGAGGACAAAAATTGTAAAATATTTAGGAATCCTCATTGACGAACATCTTACGTGGTGTGCTCATATTAATCAACTCGCTGACAGAACAAGAAGGCTTATATATGTGTTTAAAAAATTACGTCATGTGGCTGACTTCAATTTATTACAAATAGTTTACTTTGCCCTTGCTCAGTCTACCTTATGTTACTGTATAACATCATGGGGTGGAGCACGAAAGACACACCTATTAAAATTAGAAAGAGCGCAGCGAGCCTTGCTGAAAGTTATGTTTTTTAAGCCCTACAGATATTCCACCTCGAGCCTCTACACTGAATGTAATATTTTATCCGTAAGGAAGCTTTTTGTTAAAGATACCATAATTTCACAACATCACCAAACTGCCTATCAACATGAACTAACACAAAAACGTCGAAAATATAACGTTTGTCAGGTTAAAAAGTTCAATACATTTTACATTAATAAATTTCAGTGTTATCTTGGTCCCATGCTTTACAATAAACTAAATAAGATTCTAAATATTTACCAACTCAATCACAATGAGTGCAAGAAAGTACTAATTTCCTGGCTGAAGACTAAAACTTATGATGAAATTGAAAATTTGTTTACTGTAATAAAGTAACGTTAGACAAAAAAAAATACTAACTATTTTTATATTTATATATTTATTATTACTAATTGATTTAATTTATTCTGGTATGTACTCACTAACAACATGCATTACAAAAAATAAAAATAAAAACTTATAATAAAAAACATGTAATACCTACCTACAAAACCTACTGTTTGTAAATTCCATCAAATTAAAACTCGAAACTTAATATAACCTATATTATGTGTATCGTAGTATCCGTAATAAAAATAACTACCTAACGTAAATCTATCAGATAAGCAAGTTCATACTATCAGTGGTCTAACTTTCCTATTGTGTAAATCATGGTATAGAAGTTGTTACACTCACGACGACGCGAAGACTGTGCCGCAGAATGAGGGTATGCGTGAATTTTTTTATTAGTTCGCAACGTCACGGGAAGTAACTAGCGTCTAAGTTACAGGCTCGGCCTAGTTTAGATGCTAGTGGTCATTGAATATGTACAGTGAAAATGTATGTTATCTACCATAAAAATTTCAAAATTAGGATGTAAGTTATATTTAACTACCTTTATATTAATTCCTAGCCTTATTAAGTTCTAGTTATTCACAAAGTTTTTATTATTATTATTATTAATAAATTCAGATCGGATTCATAAGACGCATGGACTTGTATTTATACTTACAAAAACTGTGTTATGTACTTATAATTAATCTAAGTTTTGAAGTTATGTACTTACTGACTAAACTAAAATACACACTTACTTAAACTAAATTACTTACATACTGAAACTGAGTTATGTACCTATAAATATACTAACATTAAGTTAGATAATTACTTATGTACTAAAATTAAGTTACGTACTTACATGTATATGTTACTGTTTGTTTTTTACAATAAATTCTATTCTATTCTAACTCGCAGGTTGTGTGTGAAGTCGACCAACCCGCACTGGTCCTGCGTGGTCGACTAAGGTCCGATCGCCCTAATTCAGGGTAGGCTCGAGCCCCTCGATGGGGACGTATATGAGCTGATATGATGAAATAAGTCTCATAAAATTTGTAGTATTTTTACCTATAACATGAAAAAAATGGTCAAGTACGAGTCGGACGGGCGCACTGAGGGTTCCGTACCAGAACACTTATAGTTAGAAAACGCTACAAACACAACGAGTTAAGTACAACTGAAGGACAAACTTAACTTTCCGTACCATCATACTAGATGGCGCTAGTTTCTTCAGTTCCGTACTATCATACTAGATGACGCTAGTTTCTTCAGTTCCGTACCATCATACTAGATGGCGCTAGTTTCTTCAGTTCCGTACTATCATACTAGATGACGCTAGTTTCTTCAGTTCCGTACCATCATACTAGATGGCGCTAGTTTCTTCAGTTCCGTACTATCATACTAGATGGCGCTAGTTTCTTCAGTTCCGTACTATCATACTAGATGGCGCTAGTTTCTTCAGTTTCGTACTATCATACTAGATGACGCTAGTTTCTTCAGTTCCGTACTATCATACTAGATGACGCTAGTTTCTTCATTTCCGTACTATCATACTAGATGGCGCTAGTTTCTTCAGTTCCGTACTATCATACTAGATGACGCTAGTTTCTTCAGTTCCGTACTATCATACTGGATAACGCTAGTTTCTTCAGTTCCGTACTATCATACTAGATGACGCTAGTTTCTTCAGTTCCGTACTATCATACTAGATGACGCTAGTTTCTTTAGTTCCGTACTATCATACAAGATGACGCTAGTTTCTTCACGTTTAAAAAAAAACACGTATTTTGTATGGAGACTTTTACTTTTTTCTAATTTTTAGTAATTAATGTTATAGTGGCAACAGAAATACATCATTACTGTGAAAATTTTAACTGTTTAGCTATCACTGTTCATGAAATACAGCCTGGTGACAGACGGACAGACGGACGGACAGCGAAGTCTTCTGGATACTTCGTACAACGGGCCAGAAATGACATTAGTTAAAGACAACAAACAAAATGGCGGCGGAATCCTATACGTTCCACAACCAAACTGTAACCAATCTGTATCAATCTGGGTGACGAGGGGGTGAGGCCGCAATCTAGAGAGCGGCAGGGAGTGTCCATACTGTATGTTAGTACTTAATATATATGCTTTGGTAATAGGGTCCCGTTTTTACCCTTTGGGTACGGAACCCTAAAAATCTGACTTATCGTTTAACAAAGCAGTAATTTTACATCTCTTATTTAGACGACATAAATACCAAAATATCTTCACTGAGCAAATTTTGAAACCGTACACTAAGCAATCAAATGTTAAGCCAAAGTGTACATGGTATATTCACAATTCACGTTAAACAAGATAACGGTACTCCGGGGTACCTACCTGCCGGGTGACGTGGGAAGGTACATAAGGTCATTGGGTCACCAAGATGATCTGGTGATAACTTTGTTTAATTATCTTTTATTGTTGCGTTAATGGACGATTCTTTATTATCACGCTTTTATTAGCTTCGCCTGTATGTATGTTTGTAACCGACTTCTTTGCACTCCATTTTTACCCACTTTAAACTACACTAACTTTGTACATTTATTAAGAATCAGTGACAATACAATAATTTCATAAGTTTATCTCTAAAAATTTAAAAATAAATATAGGTAGTTAAAAAAAAACTAAAAACACGCTTTTAAAGCACATCAAACTAAAAATTGAAAAATAATTCTTATTAAAAGCTGAAAACAATAATGAACGAAAAATACTAGTATTATTGTGAAAAAAGCGTGGGGGGTTTTTTGCCATAGAATTTTTCGTATATCGAGCAATCCACGCTTTTTTTACAATAATACTGGTATATTTCGTTGTTCATTATTGTTTTCAGTTTACTTATATTTAGAATTATGCGATTTGCGAGTCGGGATCATACAAACAGGGTTACGAACCAAAACTATTACTACCAACAGAACAAGACCTCTCAGTCCATACTTTGCTCTAGGCAAATAGAGGTCTACTTATTCTGGATTTTTAATTGTTTTTTTCTGTGGGAACGGAAGAACTGGATTTTCTCATAGGTTTTCCTGTAATCTATGCATTTAATTGTGATTTTTTAAGCTTTTAGGCCCTGTAGTTTCAGAGTAAATTGGCTGTGTCAGACGGACGAACAGACAGACACGAGAGTGATCGTATTGTGGTTCTGTTTTTGAGGTACGGAAATCTAAAAATATATATTTTATCAAGCCTGGACTTAGCATGTATGTATAGCCCGCTCAACCTTGTATTGTAACTACATTGATATCCATTGACCGAATTACAAAACCCACGTTTTTTGGTCCATAATGTTTTTAAATTGCCTTTTCACTACCGTAGCTATTGTCAATAAAATCCTACGTCTAGTTGTATGGAGGCATTGGGCCAACAAATTGCCTTGTAGGGCGTCCTGCGCGTGGGCCACATCCATAATATTAACATGAGAATCATAAATGGCGAGAACTAGCTCCGTAAGTACCATACTTTGATGTTAGGGACAACAATGGAGAAACGATCGTCTTTAACCATTTAATTAAAATAAAATAAAATAAATATATTTGATTGAAATCTTACCGCTAAATATCAGTGATATGTTCCAGCGTATACTTCAGTATTCTTGATAAGTTTATTTAACCTATATATTATGCAAATTCAGAAGAAACATTTACATAAACACAAACAACTACACAGACAGAAAGAGAGAGAGAGAGAGAGAGGGGGGGAGATAGTTTAAAACCTTACTACGCCAACATTTACATAAACACAAACATCTACACCCACATCCACACACACACACACACATACATACACACACAAACTACTACACACAGAAAGAGAGAGGGAGAGAGTTTAAAACTTTGCTACGCCAACATTTACATAAACACAAACACCTACAGAGAGAGAGAGAGAGAGAGAGAGAGAAAGAGAGAGAGAGAGAGAGGAAAACCTTGCTACGACGTCGTGTAGGCAGTACCATGGTATTTCTACAGTATAAATATTAGTACTGTATTTCGATGCGCGTAGCCTTCGACCAATATAACAGCTATGTACCGGCCCTTTTCATACATAAATCTCATAAAGAATGAGTCAAATAATCATGAAAACATGCGAATTTTTTATTAGTATTTGTTTTTAAATATTGTTAGAATTGTATTACAAAATTTTTACTTACGAATGAACTTAATGTGACGCCTGAACCTTTATTCGTGTGCATATTGGAGCATAAGAGCGTGTGTGTGGCCTCTTGGCCTCCGAAAGACCGACCGAGACAAAATAAGTGAATGCACACAATATACACACCGTTGTTCGCATAGGCTGGTCCATAGCTGTTAATTGGTCGAATCGCGTAGCACAATTTATATTATAAGATTAGAAGCTGGGCGCATGAAAGCGCACTCACCACCCGTTTCGTGGCTGTTTTGCCACCCCTATAACTATTAAACAATTAAACATCCTGCTATTAACCCGCGTATTTTCATCACAACTACCTTCTTAGTAAGACAACCCTAAACTTTAAGCTAAAGCTGGCAAATGGCAGCGTAGGCTTTAATGAAACAAACATTATTGCTTAATTTACAAGTCCGACTTGTACCGCGAAGCTCGCAAAGGTTCTTCGTGTTTATTCAATCTACCTAGTTATATTTTAAACCGACTTCAAATAATCATCAATTAGTTTAAAAAACTAAAAAACACGCTTTTAGTAAACACGTTAAGTTATTAGCTTCACTTGTAACTATGTAAAAAAATCTTGGAATCTTAATTTGACCCACTTGCCACACGCTCTGAGTTCTGATCACAATACATGACTAGCTAAGAAACGTCATTACAAATCCAATATGGCGGCCTCCCCAAGATGGCGGACTGGCTGTTTGAAATCCAATGATCCTTAAGTTATCTTGGATGTCCGCCATGTTGGATTTAAGTCACGTGACTAATTTTTCGTATTCCTGACAGCAAACCCTTTCATTTGATACCCATATCATGGGGGTACATTTCAAATAGCCTGTCCGCCATCTTGTACGTCCGCCATATTGGATTTAAGTCACTTGACAATTTTTTTCGTATTCCTGACAGGAAACCCTTTTATTTGATACCCATATCATGGGGGTGGATTTCAAACAGTCAGTCCGCCATCTTGGGGAGGCCGCCATATTGGATTTGTAATGACGTCTCTTAGCTAGTCATGTATTGTCATCAGAACTCAGAGCGTGTGCAAAATTTCATCCTAATCGAAGACCGGCAAGTGGGTCAAATTAAGATTCCAAGATTTTCTTACATACATAGTTAATTACAAGTGAAGCTAATAAAAGCGTGTTAAAAAGGAGGAGGTCCTCAATTTGTCGGAATCTTTTATTTTCAACGTAAACCACAGATTATTTGTGTGATTGTCACAATTAACTTGGTGCTAATTAAAACTTTTAATAGGGAATCTGAGTTACTTTTTATCATCTGTCAAAAACGTCATTTTGTTCTAAAAATGTTAGAAATACCTAGGCGTGACGTCTAAGTTTAGCAGCGTCATATATGTACTCATTTAGTGATTTTGGTAAATTAAAAATCGAAGACTTGATGGAAAACAGAACGAGTAAGGTTTTCCGAAGTTTAAGCAGGAGGGCAATTTAGTGATCAAGAGTTCATAATTTGTTTCTGATGCTGTCGTCATCCCTATTGTTGGTTCTTGGTGGAACATTTTATCACTTATTTTTGGTATTATTTTTTACTAACTTCACATAACCTGTGTCGCACTTCATCTTCAGTCCAACAAAAAAAAACATTTTCAGTTGCGTTATGTGGAATAAGTTTTACTAATTCACCAAAAAAAAAAACCGTCCAAATGCGAGTCAGAACCGCACACAAAGGGTTCCGTACCATCATACCAGATGGCGCGAGTACAAAGGGTTCCGTACCATCACAGACCCCCCTTATTTTTTCACATTCGAATTTTTTGTATCTTTTGTTATAGCGGCAACATAAATACATCATCTCATCTGTGAAAATTTCACCTGTCTATAGCTATCACAGTTCTTGAAATACAGCCTGGTGACAGACGGACAGACATACAGACAGACGAACGGACGGACAGCGAAGTCTTAGTAATAGGGTCCCGTTTTTGGCCTTTGGGTACGGAACCCTAAAAATTCACAATTAGCTTGATTTGGGACTCAACCCCTTTCCGAGTCGGCTTAAAACAATAGTGCGTTCAACATACAAACAAATTTGAGCCTTATTGTTATTATACACTCATCATATCAGCTCATAAAAGTCCCTATTTCTACAGAAATTTGCAAATTGCATACTTGTATTTTTTTTTTATTTTTATAAACAAGTCTATTTTTTTTTGTTTTTTTTGCGTTTTTCATGGTGTTTAAATGACTACTGTGATATGTATACTTGTACTGTAGCAGTAGAGATAATTTAAAGAGTACTTACATTAATTTACTTCAAAGAGTACTTCAAGGTCCTTATTAGAAGATCTCTTTCATTTTCTTGAACGTTTAGTATTTACATAAAGTATACTTCATGTAGGCCAACAGTTACTTCAATTTATACGGACGGTTTACTTTTATTAAGTTGTGTTTTCTAAATCTTTAATTGGACTTACACTGTATGAGATTCACCATCATATCAGCTCATATACTTCCCCACCGAGGGGCTCGAGCCTACCCAGAATTAGGGCGATTGGGCCTTAGTCGACTACGCGAGCCCATAGTCAACTTCACACACAACCTTCGAGTTTCTTCGCAGGCGTGTGCAGGTTTCCTCACGAAGTTTTTCCTTTACCGCAAGAGCGTCGGATAAACGTACCTGCATATAAAATTTTAATTCAAAAACACTGTACTTGACAGGAGAGAAAATAAAAGAGACGTATGTATGAGATTAATTTTTTTTATATAATATTAATATATAAGGTGTAAGAAAGTTAGCTGAAACTATTTTAACTGGTGCTTCTACCCATGAAACTGAACAATTTTCCCCATGGAACCCATAGTGAAATCGAAAAAAAAAATTTGGCTCTCACATACTAACTCGATCAGCTGATCAGTCAACTTAGTATGGGAAGTTCTCAATCATTTTTTGAGATTTGACTATGGGTTTCATGGGGAAAGTTGTTCAGTTTCATAAGTAGAAGCACCAGTTAAAAGAGTTTCAGCTAAATTTGTTTCGACCTTATATAATTGTTCAGGTCTTAATTAAATACCTAATAACAACGCTATCGCGAGTCAAGACCATACGCACTAACCATAAGCACTTGATATACGAACCAGTGACTAGTTGAATTAATAAGCACTCTGTAGCATGCATTACTGCATAAAGAATGCGCATACGGCGCTATATGTTGTACACCGTGTACACGTCATTTAATTGATTAATGTTATAGGAAGAGCTAAGCAACCGAGACGTACCGTTGCTTTTGCTGCTGCTCTATGCTATAGTTAAGTCTGTGCTTTATTGCCATAGAAAACGCCCCAAGCCTTATCTAGGTTGTTACCATGGGTTGGTACGTGAATTCTTAGACTGTAATCCTTAGTAATCCTACTAATATTATAAACGCGCAAGTTTGTATGTTTTGATGTATAAGCAGGGTGTAACAAAATTAGCTGAAACTACAGTGTAAACTCTATATAGCGACACTCAAGGGACCGGGCATTTTGTGACGTTATCGAGAGTTTTCGTTATACAGAGAGAAATTCGCGTCAAAGTAAACCAACTGGAGCCTGAAAATTTAGATGTTTTAAAGAGTGAATCGTTATATCGAGTGACGTTTTACAGAGTTTACACTGTATTTAAACTGGTGCTTCTACCCATGAAACTGAACAACTTTTCCCACGAAACCCATGGTAAAATCTAAAAAAAAAAATTTGAACTTCCCATACTAAGTTGGCTGATCAGCTGATCGAGTTAGTATGGGAGATCCAATTTTTTTTTTGCGATTTGACAATGGGTTCCATGGGGAAAGTTGTTCAGTTTAATGGGTAGAAGCACCAGTTAAAATAGTTTCAGCTAATTTTGTTACACCTTATATACAGAATGTAACAAAATTGGTGTAGGTCCCGTAAACTGGGGCTTCTACTCATCATACTGAACCACTTTTGTTCTACGACTTTGTTGAAATTACAAAAAAATATTTTTACTTTTCGTACAAATCGATCAGCTGATTTTAATATAGAGGGTCCAATTTTTTTTTGAGAATTGACTATGGGTTTTATGGAGAGAGTTGTTCAGTATGATGAACAACTTCGAGTTTCTTCGCAGGCGTGTGCAGGTTTCCTCACGATGTTTTTCTTAACCCTATGAGCGTCGGATAAACGTCTACGCTATGCATTAAACTAAAAATTGGATTCCGGATCCAGAAAACGGCAAGAAAAAAATGTTGAAGTAAAACCAGAAAAAAATAGATATCTGCAACGTTGCACTTTGGAAAGCCCAAAATGGTTTCTGATATAGCTCATTTTTGAGATTTTTCTAGGTGTAATATCAGTGAATTTAAAACGCGTACGGTTTTCTTGTAATATAAAATATTTTTTTAATTTCCGTTGCAAAAAGATTGCCAATTTTATTTTTTTTTGTTTCTCCTAAACTAAATATGATCGGCGCGTGAATCTTTTACAAGTGCACTTTTGAGATGAAACTCTATACAATAATGAAAAAAAAATTCGAGCGAGACCTGCAGTACTCGCATATGATGTGTAACATGTGACAAAATACTTTATAAAAGGACGGCAAAGATACGGCAGACTAGGCTGTATGGTCATAGATACCTTTGCCTTTTCCGCGCTTTTAAAGCCTGAAAAAAGGACGGCAAAGATACGGCAGACTAGGCTGTATGGTCATAGATACCTTTGCCTTATCCGGCGCTTTTAAAGCCTGAAAAAACGCGACTCCCTGGGACACATTTCCGTCCCATGGGACACTTTTCCGTCCCATTTCACGAAATCACTCCCACAAATTGCAGGAAAGCGAGAGCAAAGATGTTACACATCAAAAAGGTTGACGGCCGATTTTAAGGTCCCGTAAAACACTTTGTGGTAAAGTCTTTCATCCTTACTAATCCTACTAATAGTATAAACGCGAAAGTTTGTATTATGGATATATATATATATAGATGTTTGTAACTCTACGCTTGCGGCTCGCGCACCACTCACCCTAAAATACAGTCATAAAATGTCCACGCAGGCGAAGCCGCGGGCAAAAGCTAGGTATTATAATAATCGTGTTTGACAATACTATAAGTATCTACAAGCTTTAATTAATAAGAACTTGTCGAGAAAAAAACCTATGTTATGCCTGAGAATATTAATCTTATGAATGAGGCTTAGACATAATTAATTAATTTGATAATAGTATTAGTACAACTTTTGTAAGACCTTAGAAGTAGCGGTAAGCCTAATTTTCTAAATTAGAGTACAATTGTGTTGAGAAATTTAATAAACAGCTCAGATTAGGAGATTAATAAGCTTAGGTGGTAACAGATACGCAAATTATAAATATAAATAGCTACAAAGCATACATATTATTTCTACGTCCAGTTCTTTACATATTTTTTTATCCATAATTGATAAGCCCTTGACATCATCTCACCTGATGGTAAGTGACGATAATGCCGAAAATGGAAGCGGGCTTATCAAGATTCCCCAACGCAAATAGGGAACTGGTTATCTTATTTTCAAGCCGGAATACATCAGTGCTGTTAACACTGATGTTTGGCAGTAAGACTAAGATAAGATGGTAGTAGCTAGCCAGGCGGGCTATGTAAATGCCCTACCACCAACCAATACATTGTGTGTATGGGATCTAACCCATAGATTTTTAAAAAAAACCTTTATCTCTCCGCTGTTTGCTAAACGCTATGGTAAATATTTACAGATTTGACCGCATTACGTCACCCACGCTTTTAGAAGTGACATGAGACAATATCCTCAAACTGATATAAACAGATATATCACTAAGTTTTATAATCTGTTTTTAAAAATTTAATTTAAAAAAGTTAATAAGTTAAATAAATCCGCGGGGTCTAGGAGGGATTATGGGGGCTTACGTTAGGGTTGCCAATCATCCTGTTTTCCCAGGACGTGTCCTGCTATTGGGGTGTCCTGGATAGTTTTTAAGTAGTGTCCTGGGTTTTGGGTGAATTGTCTTATTTGAGAATCGAGTATAACTATCTATACCCAGTAGAGGTGCGATAGACATAGAAGAGCATCAAAAAAGGCCAAAAACAAGATGAAGTCTTAGGCAGGGACTTCTAAAGCCTTAAACACTTTCTCCAAGAAATTGTCGATAAATGATAAAACAGTACCTAGCTTATGAAGGGGCTGCAGTTTAATTTTTTCTATTAGTTAAGTTTCATTGATCCTATATTCATTGCGTAATTGCTATTATCTATTGTTCTTGTTTTTTTTTAACCAGAAATGTCCTGGTATTCCCAATTTGGGGATAGCAACCCTTACGTAGGTCACCAATGAACAGGCTAGAAAAGGCATGTACGTATTAGGTCCATTAAATTATAATTCACAAACAATTAAGTTGCTAAGAAAACCAGTTGAAACCTTTAACTATTAAGATAAGGTGAATACCTACTCAAGCAGAGCTGTCTTCAAGAGTCATTCATTACTCATTACGAATCGTCTCGCACGCTGGTTTGACTACTTTCAGCCTCCCGAACAAGCCGGCTTCCGAAGAGGCTTCCTATCTGTGGCTTTAGTGCCATAGACCACATACATACGCTGCGGGCAGATTATACAACCACTATGCTTGACGTTTGTGGACTATGAGAAAGCCTTTGATACAGTCAAAAGCTGGGCTGTGATAAAGTCTCTCCAGTGGTGACGAATTGACTATCGAGGTATTTAAGTGTTTGTATGAAAACGCCACCATGCCAGTTCGCCTCCAGGACCAGAACTCGGAACCTATCCGGCTGCAGCGAGGGGTGAGACAGGGAGACGTCATATCTCCGAAAATATTCACCGCCGCCCTGGAAAATGTTGTCAAGCTTCTGCACTGGGGTGGACTCGGCATCAATATCAACGGGGAGTGCATCACCCATCTTCGATTCACTGACGATATCGTAGTCATGGCTGAGACTATGCAAGACCTAAGCACAATGTTCGATGGCCTCAGTACCTAAAGTCTCTCAAGAAGTGGGTCTTAAAATGAACATGGACAAGACGTGTCCAACCACCCATTCCTCTGAAGGTTGAAGACTCTACACTCGAAGTTGTTGACGAATATGTGCACCTGGGACCAACAGTCCAGTCAGGTAGGTCCAACTTCGAGAAAAAGATTAATCGGTGTATCCAAATTGGCTGGGCAGTTCGGGAGGCTTCGCCAATCGCAATATCTTCACGTCGCAAATACCGCAGTGTCTCAAGACTAAGGTCTTTGACCAGTGCGTGTTGTCAGTGATGACTCATGGAATCGAGATATGGTCGCTCACTAAGGGCCTCATAAGAAGGCTCAAGGTCACCCAAAGGGCAATGGAGGAGGTCAGTAGGAGAACCAAAGTTACCGTCATAGCTCTTAGAATTGCTAAACTTAAGTGGCAGTGTGCAGGACACATAGCTCGTAGAACAGTTGGCCATTGGGGCAGTAAAGTTCTCGAGTGGCGACCGCGCACCGGAAGACGTAGCGTAGGTAGTACTCCCACTCCATGAACCGACGACCTGGTGAAGGTCGCGGGAAGTCGCTGGAGGACCGGTCGTTGTGGAAATCCTTGGGGGAGGCTTTTGTCCAGCAGTGGACAAAAGATATGATATGATGAAGTAACTACTATGAAAACCAGTTAAAAATCTTTACTAATAAGTAGGACCCTTGTAAAAAAAAATATAAATATTTTTTACCCATTTATACTGACAGGACTACAGAATGATGCCTTCTTCGTAAATAAATCATCATCATATCAGACGAAAGACGTCCACTGCTAGACAAAGACCTCCCTGAATCAAATAAAAAGAAATTATTAAAGAAATAAACTAAACGTCGCAAAGAAATAAATCTTCATTTTTACAGACACTTTAATATTCAAATTTTTTTTCGCCTTGCGTTAAAAGGTATAAGAAAAAAAGTTTTAAAAAACTAAAAACCGACTTCTAAGAGAAATTTACTTGAAAGTATGAAAAAATATTTTTATAATATGAATTCACGTGATTACCAGACGCAAATACTTGAATACCTTAAGACAATACATGAAACACATAATACGTACATTACCTATAAAATTTGAGGGTTGCCTTTGATTTCCTTGGGATTCCATCATCAGATCCTGACTTGGTGACAAATAAAACTATTGGTCTATATACTTAACTACGTAAAATATTTAAAGAATTATCATCCAACTCCTAACCGTTAAAGAGTTGTACCTTCCATCATCAGCTCATCATAATATATGACTACCAGACGCAAAAACTTGAGTAGCTTTAGAAAATAAATGAAATACGCAATACATGCCTATAAAATTTGAGGGTTGCCCTCGAATTCCCTCGGATTCCATCATCAGATCCTGACTTGGTGACAATAGGACCACCATGTACAGGTTGTTAAAAAATTGGTGTAGGACCCGTTCACTGGAGGTTCTAATCATCATACTGAACAACTTTCCCCATGAAACCCATAGTCAATTCGCAAAAAAAAATTCGATGCTCCATTCAAAAATGCACAAAATTGTTTAATCAGCTGATCGTTTTGTATGAAGAGGTCAAACATTTTTTTTAACGATTTCAGGAAACTTGTAGAACAAAAGTTGTTCAGTATGATGAGTAGAAGCCCCAGTTAACGGGACCTACACCAATTTTGTTACATTCTGTATATTCTTTCTAAAAAAAGAATTTTTGAAAATTGGTTCACAATTGATTGACTGAGTAATCGGTGAACATACATAAAAAAATACATACATACAGTCATAGAACCTCCTCCTTCTTGAAGTCCCCTAAAAAGGTTTTTATGTGGAATTTACAAAAAAAGGACAAAACGTCAATGGCTCAAATATAACATTAAAAATGGATAGGTTTCTACTTTATAGTCTTCTTGTCGTTAAAAAAAATTGTCGTGACACAACCTACCTACATGCCAACGTTTGCTCAGCTGCTAGTTAGTTACGGCATAATAAAAGGAAAGAATAGTAGGTTGTATGTATGTATGTATGTAAGTATGTATAAATTCTTTATTGCATACAAGAAATAATCACAAAATGGTTTTATCAGACTTAAGTGTACAAAGGCGGTGTTATCGCTAAAAGCTATCTCTTCCATACAACCCTTGGCAGATGAGATATATTCAAATATATTATGTAAAACAACGATAGCGCAAGAATGTGATAGCAAGGTATTTTCCAAAAGGCAAATAAAATAATAATCCATGATAAAAAGATTTGTTTTAAATATAATTATGAATAGATAATAATAATGGTTGTCTTCGTACAATAGCACAGATTACTAATTAGTGACAATAGTAGATCGCGCGATTTGTGTGTGTGTGCGCGCCAGTAGGCACGCTATTTATTGTAGTGTGCGTGCGTATGGTGCCTGCCTACTGGGGCGCGCACACATACAAACCGCGCGATGTACCAGTATATGTATGTAGTATGAAGGCAACCTACTATTCTTTACTTTTACTATGGTTACGGGTTCTCCATTTGCACGCCAAACATTGCCTCGTGCTCGTGTGAGCGGCCGCGGATTCCCCGAAATTGACGCTTCTTTATGCAAAGACTCTTTATCCCGATATCTTTATATACATGATTCTATTGAAACCAAATGGGCTATTTAAAAAAAATCACAATTGGTAAGCCCTTGGCATCATCTCACCTGATGGTAAGTGATTCGACGATGATGCCGAATATGGGAGCGGGCTTACCAAGATTCCCCAACGGATTGGGGAGCTGGCTATCTTATCTTCATAATAAATACTTATGTCCTGCATAAATATACGTTTATCCCAAAATGTTTAAAAAATAAATGTCGGGACGGGACGCTAGTGTTATATAAAGCTTTCCTGGCGTTTGTACAACTATTCACCAAAGTTTCATCCTAATCTATCGGCTACTTTTCGAGTTTTGCAGACACAAACATAAGGAAGCTGAATATTTATATACTAGGTACTAGCTGTTTTCCGCGGTTCCACCCGCTCAGATCCCAGTGAAAAATTTTCTGTACCTATTCTCAGACCTACCGAATATACACAGAAAATTTTATGGAAATCCGTGCAGCCGCTTCGGAGGACTATGGCGACTAACACTGTGCTACGAGAATTTTATATATAAAGATAAATATTTCTATGATTTTCCACAAAGTTCGATAACTGACATTGCTCGAATTTCCCGGAAAGTTACAGAAAGTCACCGAACTTTTAGGAAATTGCTCGAACCTTCAAAGAAGTTATAGAACTTCCTAGAGTTTGCCTGAATCTTCCAGAAAGTTATCGAACTTCCGAGAAATTTCACGAATTTTCCAAAAAGTTTTCCACGCGCAAACGCCATTGTTCTTTATTGTGTAGTTTTGATTGTAGAGTGAAATAAAGGCATATTTTATATGCTTTCAATCCCTGTATCTTCCACACCCTATAGCTATCGACATGCAACCAATAATTCACGAATGGGAAGCTTGTATTGAGGGTACTACCACACACAAACACTATTCGTCTGTGATTTGTAGTTTTGGCTGCAGAGTGAAATATAATCACACACACACACACGTCCTTTTTAGGGTTCCGTAATCAAGAAAGCGATTGCAGGAGTGTAGCAATAGAGAGGGACATCATTTATTTGTTGTAATTATAAAAAATAAAATGTAACGGCCCCTCGGTGGGGACGTATATGAGCTGATATAATGGATATAATGTAATAGATCGATAATTTTACTTTGCCTATATCCGTTATGTATGTATTAATTTCATTATTATATAATTAAATATGCATGTCTATTACGCCACCCTGTACTTTCAACATTGTCTGTCTGTCTGTACGTCTGTCTGTTCGCTAAACTATTATCTAGTACTAGAAAGCTGTAATTTGGCATGGGGGTATACATATTAATCACGCCAGAGATATGCTATGAATCACGTCGACAAAGTGGTACAGTGAAATCTTGAAATAAATAAGTCTTTTAGGGTATATGTAAAGAGGGGTGAATTTTTTTTCGTTTTCGTATCCTATTTTGTGGTGAATCGTTGAATAGGTCTTTCAAAACTACAAAAAATGTAAATAGTAGGACACATAATAATCAATTTAAAAGTAAAACTATCACGACTAAGTAGGCTTCTTTAGTTTAGGAGTAATAGTCGGCCAACTATAAATATGCCGTTGGGTTTGTAAAAAAAATAATATATTTTTCCATACAAAATGTTCTATTACCAACTGCAGAAACAATTTTCATTTTTAAACATTTTTTTTTTGAAAAGACTACGGATACCTAATTTGCGCGAGTCCGTCTCGCACTTGGCCGGTTTTTCGTATATACAGAGATTACTGAGAGCGTCGGTGGCGTAACGGTTACAGCCGCTACGCCCTGTCCGGGACGGGAGGCCGTGGTACGTTAATCCGACGCTCTTACGGTGAAGGAAAACATCGTAAGGAAACCTGCACAACGCCTGCGAAGAAACTCGAAGGTTGTGTGTGAAGTCGACCAACCCGCACTGGGCCCGCGTGGTCGACTAAGACTCGATCGCTCTAATTCGGGGTAGGCTCGAGCCCCTCGGTGGGGACCTATATGAGCTAATAAGATGACTGAAAACATAGTATCACAAGCTTGCTAAGTAGTTAGGGAAGTAATTTGGTAAAGTATTCTGTATCTTTTATTATTATTGATCCTATGTTCCTACACCTCATTTGCGAAGCGACGCTATAAAAATAATTCCCTTTATAAACTTCCAGTCTGCCAAGCTTTTCAAGAACCATCAAATAACAATTTTACGACCACACACACTATACTCTTTTTTTCCTCAAATCCAATCAGAACAGCAAAGACTACACGGGCATTCAGCCATGCGTCGTTCAATGACTCCACAGAGCAGAGAAAGTCGTTAATTAAGAGCTCGGTGGGTGATTGGATAGAATTGTGTAACTAAACGCAACAGGCCGTCCAAGCCATGTGGCTGGCGGTACAGGAAAATGCCTTAGCTCGGAAGTGGTAAAAAAAATGTCAGTGGTTGGTGCGGTTAGGTGGCAAAGTGGATCAGGGTTTTTATAGCAGACGGAAGGTTTGTAATTCTTCCGTTTGCTGTTGGATAACACTAGCGATTGCGAGAACTTAAGGGTCCCCTGGAATCTTGAGTTTCCATACAAACGTAGTTCCGCTTTAATATTATTACGACATGCCGGATTGAATCCAAACTTTGCAAATACTTATATTGAGTAGGCAGATATCGAAGTTTGTAATTAGTTTTCGATTTACTAATATAAAACGGAAAAATGTAAGAGCAGTATCAAACTTTAAGTACAAAAGTAATTTAAGCCTTCGTTTAGTTATGTTTCAATTTACTACGATGAAAACTAATTACAAGCATGGATATGTGTCTACTCTATATACATATTTGCAAAGTTTGGATTCAATCCGGCATGCAGTTTTTGTATTAAAGCGGAACTACGTTTGTATGGAAACTCGAGCCTCCTGAGGACCTTTAATATTGAACCTTAACAATCCACTGCTGGGGCACAGGTCTCCTCCCAAACTTGGGGAGAGTTAGGTCATATTCCACACACGGGGACCAAATCCGTGTTAGTGAAGGTTGTAGGGCAAACCCTAGTCAAAGTATAGTATATTAGCCCCTAGTGGCCAACCTTACTGTCCAAAGTTTTTTCAAGGGGCATTTAAGGCATCTGACACGGCTTAAGGTTCTCCAGGAGGCTCGAGTTTCCATACAAACGTAGTTCCGCTTTAATACAAAAACTACATGCCGGATTGAATCCAAACTTTGCACATATATTGAGTAGATACATATCGATGTTTGTAATTAGTTTTCGATGTAATACTATATATGCCACTTGAAAAAACTTTGGACAGTAAAGTTTTTTCAAGGGGCATATAATATAAGGCATCTGAAACGACTTAAGGGTCTCCAGGAGGCTCGAGTTTCCATACAAACGTAGTTCCGCTTTAATACAATAGAGTTTAAAAAAACTAAAAATCACGCTTTTAAAGCACTTCGAACTAAAAAGTTAAAAATAATTTTTAAAATAAACTTAAAACAATAATGAATAAAAAATACTAGTATTATTGTGAAAAAAAGCGTCGGGCGCTTTGCTCCATATTTTTCATACGTCGAGCGCCCGACGCTTTTTTTTCACAATAATACTAGTATTTTTTATTCATTATTGTTTTAAGGTTATTTTAAAAATTATTTTTAACTTTTTAGTTCGAAGTAGGGTTTTCAAATACCCGACAATTTTGGATACCCGGGTCTCGGGTACATTTTTTTAAAATACCCGGGTATACCCGGGTACCCGGGATTTCTTGTATTTTTTGTGAAACTGGAAAAAAAACTACAAAGATATCAAAAATCTACTTTTATTACGATAATTACCAAAAAATATGTAAAGGAAGCGTGCTATGCTCGGAGTTTCTCTGCGTGATCGAATCAGAAACGAGATCCGTAAGAGAACCAAAGTAACCGACATAGCTCTCAGAATTGCTAAACTTAAGTGGCAGTGGGCGGGGCACATTGCTCGTAGAACAGATGGCCGTTGGGGCAGTAAAGTTCTCGAGTGGCGACCACGCACCGGAAAGCGTAGTGTAGGCAGGCCTCCCACTCGGTGGACCGATGACCTGGTGAAGGTCGCGGGAAGCCGCTGGATGCGGGCAGCGCAGAACCGGTCGTCGTGGAGATCCTTGGGGGAGGCCTATGTCCAGCAGTGGACTTCCTTCGGCTGATATGATGATGTAAAGGAAGACAAAGGGCAATTCTCGCCCTATGTCTTCCTTTACATATTTTTGGAATAAACTGTTACTCAGGGGGCTCTTTCTAAATAATCTCACTATTTTTCGAACATCTTGTAATGCCTGTTTAAAATCGATTTGGATAATTATTCCTGAAGCTTCAATATCATCGTTTTCGTCGCTGTCGCTAGAAAAATCATCATTTCCTCCTCCATCATGTTGAATTTCTGAATCAGAATCGATAGGACCTTCATCGTCTGCCTCATTTTTCTTTGTATATATTACATCTATTACAGCCAAGGGTATTCCATAATTCAAACATAGCACCATTTCCGTTGGACATTCTCTCCCAAATTTTTGCATAACAGCAGCGCCATCTGTACTATAGCCAATACGTGACGTTGCATGCTTAAACCAAATTCGTGTAAATGTTTCATGACTATACTTTTTACTTCCTCTGCGCCACTTTTGCCAGGTATGAAAACAAGACCTAGATTGTATTTTCGCCCATCGTTTAAATGTACGTTGAGGTTTAAGTATCGACGGTTTTTGAGACTTGTCCACTCGTCTAGGCTCAAACTAAATCGTTGACCAGATACAGACAAAATCTGTAGCTCTTCAACCACACTTGACTTTTCTTCTTCGTATTGCTCGTAAACTAGTTCCATCACTTTTGCCTCACTTTTTGGAAGATGCAGCTGTTTTTGACTAAAAGCTTCACGTATAAATTTACTCCGAGTAACGGCGCGTATAGTAATGCATTTTACTGCAGGCGTTTTGTCTACCAACGCGCATATATCAAAATTACCCGAGACCCGGGTACGTCCGTTGTTTGTACCCGGGTACCCGAAGTATCAAATACCCGGGTATACCCGGGTCCGGGTACCCGGGTAAAAAACCCTAGTTCGAAGTGCTTTAAAAGCGTGTTTTTTAGTTTTTTTAAACTCTATTTATTTTTAATTTTTTAGTTCAAACTTATGGAATTATTAAATTGTCGCTGATTCTTGATAAGTCTACAAAGTTTGAATTAAATCTGACCGTTTAAAGTGGGTCAAAATCGAGTCCAAAGGAGTCGGTTACATACAAACAAACAAACATACAGGTGAAGCTAATAAAAGCGTTGTAAAAACTACATGCCGGATTGAATACAAACTTTGCAAATATATTGAGTAGATACATATCGATGTTTGTAATTAGTTTTCGATGTAAGTACTAATATAAAATGGAAAAAAACAAGAGCAGTTCAAACTTTCAGTACAAAACTAATTTAAGCCTTCGTTTAGTTATGTTTAAAACTACGATAAAAACTAATTACAAACATCGATATGTGTCGACTTAATATATTTGCATAGTTTGGATTCAATCCGGCATGTCATTTTTGTATTAAAGCGGAACTACGTTTGTATGGAAAAGCGAGCCTTCTGGAGACTTGTAACGACTGATTTTTATACGTTAAACCCAATTACCGACTCGCTAATAAGATATCACCAAATCCTAATGCAAGATGTTCCATTATCATTTAACCGCCTCCGTGGGATAATGTGTAAGTCCATTAGCTTCATATCAGGAGGTCGCGGGTTCGATTCCCGGCGGAGTCTAACCTTCTAAGACTCGGTTTGGTTGCTGGAAGGGCATTTTCTAAGCCGTAAGCTGGCTAGCTACTACCATCTTGTCGAAATCTTGCCGCAAAACATCAATGTTAACAGCATTGATGTGTTCCGGCTTGAACATAAGATAGACAGCTCCGATTGCGTTGGGGAATCTTGATAAGCCCGCTTTCATCTTCGGCATCATAATTACTTACCATCGCAGGTGAGATGATGCCAAGGGCTTACCAATTGTGAATAAAGAAAATCAGCACGAAAGTTAAGGAGACAAACCTTCCATCATCAGCGCACCTGAATAACCTGAAAGAATATACAATTATCGGTCTATACATCATATCAGCCAAAAGACGTCAACTGCTGGCCTAAGGCTTCCCCCAAGGATTCCCACGACCGTTCCTGCGCTGCCCGTATTCAGCGGCTTCCCGCGACCTTTACCAGGTCAGCGGCCCACCGTGTGGGAGGCCTGCCTACGCTACGTCTTGCGGTGAGCGGTTACCACTCGAGAACTTTACTACCCCAACGGTCATCTATTCTACGAGCTGTGTGCCCATCCACTGCCTCTTAAGTTTAGCGGTCTTTACGTACCTATAACATTTGAATAATTATCCTCCAACTCCTATCCGTTAAAGAGTTGTACCTTCCATCACCAGCTAATCAACATGAGATGATGACTACCAGACGCAAATACTTGAACAGCTTTAGAAACTATATGAAACACGTTATACGTGACTATAAGATTTCTCTGGGATCCTATCATCAGATCCTGACTCGGTGGTAATGGGACCACCTGGGAAGTTACACCCTTTGAAACAAAAAAGAATTTTCCAAATCGGTCCAGGCGTCTTCGAGTGATCGGGGGCATACGTGAAAAAATCAAAAAACCGGCAAAGTGCCAGTCTGAACCGCACACAAAGAGTTCCGTACCATCATACTACATGGCACTAGTACAAAGGGTTCCGTACCATCATACTAGATGGCGCCAGTTTCTTCATGTTTAAAAAGCACGTTTTTTGTATGGAGCCCCCCCTTATTTTTTCACTTTTTCTAGTTTTATGAATTTGTTGTTAGAGCGGCAACAGAAATACATCATCTGTGAAAATTTCAACTGTCTAGCTATCACGGTTCTTGAAATACAGCCTGGTGACAGACTGACGGACGGACGGACGGACAGCGAAGTCTTAGTAATATGGTCCCGTTTTTACCCTTTGGGTACGAAACCCTAAAAAAAGATTCCGACGAATTGGGAACCTCCTCCTTTTTGAAGTCGGTTAAAAAATGAGCAATTATTATCATAGCTCATATACGTCGCCACCGAGGGGCTCGAGCCTACCCTGAATCAGGGCGATTAGGTCTTAGTCGACCACGCGGGCCCAGTGCGGGTTGGTCGACTTCACACACAACCTTCGAGTTTCTTCGCAGGCGTGTGCAGGTTTCCTCACGATGTTTTCCTTCACCGTTAAAGCAATCGGTAAGTATATGTACGTAAGTTTGTTTTGTAAAAACTCATTGGTACATTGGCCGTCCAGATTTGAACCCGGTACCTCTGGTTAGATGGACCGAGTCGTTACCGGTTGAGCCACCGACGCTTTTACTACATTAAAAAATGAGCAATGATGAGTACTTATATGATAATTGATAAGATAAAACTTTATTCCAAACACAGATAGGTACGAAATGTTGTTTGAGCTTAATAAAGTATAACGTTACAAATTGTTCAAACGAAGTCAAGGCTCTGTTGTAGTTATAGGTTGAATGGAACAATTGCACAATTGCAAGTTCATATAAATATCAGTTATTATATTAATTGTGCGCCTGTCTTAGGCAAAACGCATTCGGTGGCCTTAGTGCTTAAAATTAACAAGGACAGAAATTAAATTAGTTTTACGAGCTATGTGATTAAAATATATGAGACTAACTGCTTCCCGCGGTTTCACCCGCGCGTACAACGTTTCTATGACCTTTCGAGGGTGCGCAGAGCGCGAGCCGCAAGTTCGCTTAAATTTATCAATTTTCGCTATGTTTTTGCCCACAAAAACAAGTTTTACTTTATTACAGTTAGAGAGATAGCAGTTTTTTTTTCTTATTCCTTAATAAAATCCTGACATATTGTCGTACTCCTTTTTTTTTGCAAAAATGTCTATATCTAAGTTGAAACGAAAAACCATTGAAAAAGTGCAAAAGTGTGTTTATTTTCTATACTCTTTACACGTAAAGAAAAAGACAGAGACAACTGTTCCAAGGCGTATTGGGCCTTAAGACGATTCGATTAGCACACTAGCGCCGCCAATAGAAATAAATAATTTTCCACCGGAATCGTTGAGCATTTTGCGCATACAGGGTCACAAGGTGTTTTTTATTTGTTGTTGTCTAACTTTACCTATTAGCAAAAAGGTAATGTTTGTCGATATTGTCAATAGTGGCCACTTGGCGGTTTTGACAAACATATAATGTAAAACTAGCTGTCCGGGCGAACTTCGTACCGCCTCACACTACACTACAATACACTACACTACCACTATACTACCACTACACTACCACTACCTCTACACTACCACTACACTACACAACCACTACACTACACAACCATAGATATTAACAAATAAACAATAGTTATTGTATGAAAAAATAGTAATGAAAAGTAATAAAAACATGTAAAAATCGAGAATTGGGCTTTCGGTTTCAACGTAACAGCCGCGCTGAAGCCCGCATTGATTTGAACTTAAAATGAATACAATTACGTTCGATATTATTAAAACACATATCCACCTTTTATTTTATTTTTTTATTCACAATTGGTATAGGCCTTTGGCATCATCTCACCTGATGGTAAGTGACGATGATGCCGAAGATGGAAGCGGGCTTACCAAGATTCCCCAATGCAATGGAGAGCTGGCTATCTTATCTTCAAGCTGGAACACATCAATGTTGTTAGGACTGATGTTTGGCGGCAAGACTTAGATAAGATGGTGGTAGCTGGCCAGGCGGGCTTAGAAAATGCCCTACCACCAACCAAACCGAGTCTTACAAGTTGACCCCACCGGGAATCGAACCCGCGACCTCTTGTTGCGAATCGAATGGACTAACCATTACACCACGGAGTAGGTTAAATCCTGCTCGGATTGAGTGATCTTAAAGCCTTAACGTCGTCTCCACAGAACTCAATATGAGTTAAAATATAAATGTGACCGTCTCATTGCTGCTTTAGTCTGCTAACTGCTTACTCGCTGGTCTATGTCGGACGCGCCGGAGCCCCGAGTACTCATCATATAGATCGGCAATTAACAGAGTTAATAGCAAGATTGCAAGCCGCTGCCCGCTGTTTTCTTGCCAAGAATGCCATAGCGAAAAACCTGCGCGCGAGCAGATGTGCTGAAAGCGTAAAATAGTACCGTATAACGAGATCGTGTCTGGATATGACGAAGTTATTATCGATTGTCAGCATGTTTGTTTGGAGTTTCACATTCGAGTTTGATGATTCGTTTGTTGATAGGCGATCCGGTGATTGAATTAGGAGCCCGCTGGAGGATTTAATACCAATAAACTTGTTTTCCGTCTTTTACCTTAAAAACAAGTTTATTGATTAATAATGGATTCCTGTTTCGTTTTTCAAAAAAGCAATGCGGTAGGTACAGACAGAGGTATGTTATATATAATAAAGGCATCCGATTATCGATATAAAATTATTTCAAAATCGGTTGTTTGGTTAAGAAATGAATCAAATTCTACGTTTGTATGGGCTTTATGAACTCCAGCGGGCTCTTAATGAGTTTTGAACATGATCGGGACTCGGGTGTCGGCGAGAGGCTCTCGTAAACATTGGTTTACAAAATCTCTGTAATTGGAAACGCTCTAAACACGTTAAAAAACCGACTTCAATCTCATCAACTGAGTACAAGTTTTCAATTTTTTTTTGAAATTTTCTAAAAAAAGTACTAAGTACACCGATTTTGATAAAATTATTATGGGACCAACCTGGCAGCATACCTATCAAATAAAAAATCATGAAATTTGGTTCACAATCTGCGAAGATGTCGCGTAACAATAATTTAAAAAAAAGTGTGTTTGTCAGCTCCGACGCGCGCCAGGAGTTTACTCATGATACAATTTTTTTTCGGCCTTCGGCCCGGCTATTATAGGTGGCATGGTCATGTTTCCTTAGCCTTCGTGACTGAAAAAACGTGATGACACTAAGACTTAGTATTACATTTGGTAACGCGTTACCGATCAACACTCTATTTCTTTCACTCCTCGTATATTTTTAGGGTTCATAAAAACAATAATTGAAAACGCTAAACACGTTAAAAAACCGACTTCCATCGCAACCACTTAGTACATTTTTGCATTATTATTTTTGGTATTTGTTAATTTTCTAATAAAGTACTACACCGATTTTGAAAAAAAATATATGGGACCACACGGGAAGCACTAGCTTTCAAATAAAAAAAAGGATCATAAAAATCGGTTTACCCAGTTCAAAGTTATGAGGTAACATACATAAAAAAACACAGACTAATTGAGAACCTCCTCCTTTTTGGAAGTCGCTTGAAAATAGGAAAAGAGTCATAGGAAATACTGTGCGTGCTGTTTTTTGAATTTGGAAACGTATATTTATATTTATTTAAGTAGTATTTGGCTTTTTGAGCATATTAACTCTGTTCAAATAAAAGCTTGTAGGTACTATAAATTTAGTAGAAATTAAAAAAATGCCGTTTGTCCATTGGATAGCACGGTCAATTGTGCCACATGATAAAAGATTTAAAAAAAAAGCTTACTAGATATATTTCGGATCATCAGAAGGGTTTTGGCCGTATCTAAGAAATAAACTCGTCTTCGAGAAGTTTTGGAGTGTACAATCAATATTCACACACGTTTGCAACACGAGGCTTCACGATGATTCGGATGAAAACCGATTATTTTATAGACTGCGATGAGTTCGGCACGGGGCTGGCTTCCCAAGTTGACAGTTCAGCTGCTCGATCAAAAGTGCTCGTAAAATAATTGGCGCCTCTGTCGTAGCCTCTGTAGGTAGGCTGCATTGTCTTTAATGGTTCGGTAATCACAACGATTCTGATTGGCTAACAAACAAGTACCAACACTACCAACTTCCGGGTTCCGGTCTCGCACAGACCACGCCTTGGCCAAAGATTACTATTATTACTACCCTAGCTAACCGCTTGACGTTTCAAGATAAAACACACGGTGCTTCGACGCATGCATAGATGGCGCCACGTCCTTGCGCTCCGACACGGCCATCCTGACGGCAATGCGTGCCCAGCAGCTGCCATAATCAGTAATGAGGAGTGGATGTGTGTTTAAGTTAGGTATTCAGACTACCTAACTTATCATAAATCCACTACAGATAAGGTATGGCCCTAGAATAATACCACCCGTCTCTTCCCGAGGGTGTGGTAAGAGGTGACTAATGGATCAAAGACCGGAGGATGGGCAGCAGCGTCTTTTCTGCGTACCGTGCCACACACCGCGATCGCCCACCTGCCTGCCAAGCGATTGCGCCTTTGTACAGCAGTGAACGTTGCCTGACTGATGTGATGACGATGAGCTGTGTAGGTACTTGAACTCCCCTTCCACAGGGCAAAGCTCACGAAAAAAAAGGTAGGTACTTGAACTCCCCTTCCACAGGGCAAAGCTCATAAAAATAAAGGGAATACGTAGAGGTCGATGCTGTGTGACACACAGAGGCTCTAAAATGATAAAGGTCAGGTCGATGCTGTGCTCTAGGCGCATATGTCCATATGCGCCGTGGTACACAGGGGCCCTAAAAAAAAAGGAAAGGTCGATGCTGTGCTCTGGGCGGTCTTGTACGCCGTGGTACACAGGGGAAAAGTAATGACGGTAAAAATGTGAAATAGTTTGCAGTCGTCACTACAAGTATCATCAGGAAACCTGACCAAACAACACTGGCTGTAAACAATCTACACGGAAACGACCAAATCATACGGCCGGCACCATGTTTTTCTTTGTTATAGCTTATGGTTAGTTAGTTTATGGTCAGTTAGTCTATGATGGTTCCGAACCAAGGTGTCGTGTCGGCTCCGTGCCGACATTGAGTCGTCAGACTAAAGAGTCGGACAACCAGCTGTCGTAAGTCTGTAGCATTGTCAATGGTAGTCGTGTACCTACTCAGTGCCTCTTAACTTGCACTGACGCAACAGATAACAACAGATTTCTCTTTAATGAAAACTGCTCACCCGATGGAATTCCAGTATTGTGCATCAACCACGCAAAGGTTGACTCTCTTCTCCATCACTGGGGCAGCTTCACAGGTGCTTCCCTCTTGGCTGCATCGCTTCAAGAAGCTAGACATGTAGTGGCCCTGCCCCTTGCCGATATGGGTCGTAGATACAGAGATCCGTAGTAGCAATCCATGCACGTGCATTCACATCCGATCTATAGGGGTTGAAATCGGGTAACCTCAATTCATGGGACGATGATGGCATCCGCGTGGCTAGTATCAGCGTCAGAAAATTCTGATTTCGTTGTTCCAGAAGCACTTTCTATTTTGTGTTGCTCACATCACTATCTGGAACACGTGGGGCGTCCATGTCCTATCCTAATTCTGATTTCGGATCATCAGAAGGGTTTTGGCCGTATCTAAGAAATAAACTCGTCTTCGAGAAGTTTTGGAGTGTACAATTAATATTCACACACGTTTGCAACACGAGGCTTCACGATGATTCGGATGAAAACCGATTATTTTATAGACTGCGATGAGTTCGGCACGGGGCTGGCTTCCCAAGTTGACAGTTCAGCTGCTCGATCAAAAGCGCTCGTAAAATAATTGGCGCCTCTGTCGTAGCCTCTGTAGGTAGGCTGCATTGTCTTTAATGGTTCGATAATCATAACGATTCTGATTGGCTAACAAACAAGTACCAACACTACCAACTTCCGGGTTCCGGTCTCGCACAGACCACGCCTTGGCCAAAGATTACTATTATTACTACCCTAGCTAACCGCTTGACGTTACAAGATAAAACACACGGTGCTTCGACGCATGCATAGATGGCGCCACGTCCTTGCGCTCCGACATATATGATTAGGAGATATGATTATCTCCTTCTTATCGCTCATTTTGTTATATATTTACACTAATTCCACAGAAATTTAATAAAAGTACACATTATAATTTGTCAACGACTGGTGATATAATGTTCCACCAACCTACAATCAAAAGTATCAAGTATCTCCTTTTATCGTTAAATTTTGTTTCTTCATCGAAAACCCATACACTATCTAAAACATCACGAAAACACTCTACACTACAAAAACAAAGAAAAGGAAAGGGTTTTTGAAATTATTTATCATAGACTCTGTGATGATATATTTAGTCGTATAAGAGTTACAAAAGGCGGTCGTAGTTCGGTGTGACTAGCGTGGTTGGGTCGATCATGCAGGTTAAGTCACCTGAAGCACGGTCATTACCTGGATGGGTTTGTCTGTTAGTGGCATTTTACTCGACCGTTTCCGTGCTTCGCAAGGCACGTTAAGCTGTTGGTGTCGGTTGCTATAACTAGATGGCATTCTATAAGCCGTGTTGATGCCTTTAGGCAGCTTGAAAAACTCCTAACAGCCACCAGCCGAGCCCTACAACGTTCACCAACCCAGACTTGGCCCCTGACTTGGTATGGCCTTGAAAGGGACTTGGTATGGCTCTGAAAGGGACTTGGTATGGCCTTGAGAAGGGACTTGTCACGATAAAGAAACTAAGAAAAGGACCTAACTATTAAGGCTTTAAGATGCCTCAATCCGACCAGGTTGATATACGTGTTAAAATAATATCGAACTTAAATCTATTCATTTTAAGTTCAAATCGATGCGGGCTTCAACGTGGCTGTTACCAAACGCCCAATTCTCTATTTTTACATGTTTTTATAACTTCTCTATACTTTCAAATGAGTTTAAAAAGAAATTTGTTCAATTAACATTAAAGGTCTTAAAGTCACCAATTTTTGTGTGTTGGATCCATTCAACAATTTTTTTTTCTGCAATTAATGTTAAAAACAGGGTCTACAGTATACTTTTTTACATTAAAAGTGGTAATATTTTTAAAATTGTATTCAATTGAATCAATTTTTTATTATCTACTTTAAGTATAATATTTTTTTTCATAGTGATAGCTTTACACAGTCTTTCAAGAATTTGAATTGAATATTGTCATTTGACCTATCTTAAGGCCTTAAAGTTGCCTAAAATAAACCAACTCTGATGGACAGTCGGAGAACATCCGTGACGATTTACGATCCGAAACAGCTTGCAAAGCTTCTTACAAGTTGTTACATAAATAAGAATCTAAGCGATTTTATCTTCGAATTAATTCTAGCTTGTTTTTATTGCCTACCTGCTTGTTTGACCTTGATTGATTTATAAGTATGGTACTTCCCATTAAAAAAAAATGTGGTACCTACCTACGTACCTATTTGAATACCTCTAATCCTTTTGTTTTGGTGTACCTGACCACAGACCTGACCTTTTAAAATCACAACGTTCCGAATTTATGCTCTTATTTTAGTTCCAAGACAAAAAGCCAATAGGGCGTAAAAAATCCAAGTGTTTTGAATTAATTATGTATATACAAATGTGATACGAACTGCATCACATTAACAATAATGGCTGACTGAGAAAGAAATCTATAATATAATAATGATTTTTTGGTTTTAAATTATTTTATTAATATTAACATTTGCAAGCGGCCTTTACTATTTTTAAAAATAAATATTGTAATTTTCATGCTAAAACTATAAATAATACATTTGCATGCCATGTCTACTTTATATTAAATGAGAACATATTTTTTTACATAATGCATCTTCTTCTACCATGTTAAAGTGCAAATAAAAAAAATATTACTTTAATATCATCATATTACTAGTATAGTAGTACAGATGGCCGTTGGGGCAGTAAAGTTCTCGAGAGGCGTCCGCACACCGGAAAACGTAGCGTAGGAAGACCTCCCACGCGGTGGACCGACGACCTGGTGAAGATGCGGGAAGCCGATGGATGCGGGCAGCGCAGGACAGGTCGTCGTGGAAATTCTTGGGGGAGCCCTTTGTCCAACAGTGGACGATCTTCGACTGATAAGTTCGGAACATAGTGATTTAAAAACCGCAACGTGAAAAGTTTTAAAAATCTGCTTGGGTTTTTACACTGGTATGTAAATAATAAGTGCATATTTACAAAAAATTAACAGGTTTTAATTTAATTAAAAAACCGGTAAAGTGCGAGTCAGAACCGCGCACAAAGGGTTCCTTATGCCATCAGATTAGATGGCGCTAGTTTCTTTACGTTGGAGATTTTATCTTTTTCTAATTTTAAGTATTTGATGTTATAGCGGCAACAGAAATACATCATCTGTGAAAATTTCAACTGTCTAGCTATGACGGTTTATGAAGCCTGGTGACAGACAGACGGACGGACAGCGGAGTCTTCGTAATAGGATCCCATTTTTACCCTTTGGGTACAAAACCCTAAAAAAAGGAGAAATATAATTTGTTTAAACATCTCAAGCTGCGCGTGAAATGAAGCCGTTTCTTTATAGCTTATGTTAATTTGACAATAATCTTGTTAAAATGTGAGCATTTTTAATTAAATAAGCATTTGGTCACCACATTATGCGGTTTGAAATGGTAACGACATGAATCGTACTGTAGAAACACAAACATAATTTAAAAAAGACACAGTCACAGTCAAGAAGATAGAAGTACATACTATAAATGCTGATAGATCACTGGTCTACAGTGGTTTTGTTGCCCTAGATGTAATATCGATTTTTGATATATTTATGCTCACAATAGGGATGATGACAGCATCAGAAATAAATTATGAACTCTTGAACACTAAATTGCCCTCCTACTTAAACTTCGGAAAACCTTACTCGTTTTGTTTTCCAGCAAGTCTTCGATTTTAAATTCACCAAAATCACAAAATGAGTACATAAATGACGCTGCAAAACTATGACGTCGCGCTTAGGTATTTCTAACATTTTTCGAACAAAAATGTCGTTTTTGTCAGATGATTTAAAGTAAATCAGATGACTAGCATTCGTCATCCCTATTAATCAAACTATCAATGATTTTGTAAGATTTGCTCTCGGTTTTTTGCGAAGAATTCTAATCATGACTGGGAAAATAACATTTATTACTAACAATAACAAGGAGTGGAATTCCCTTCCGGCGTCTGTGTATTCCCCGATTCGTATAATTTAGGAATCTTCAAGACGAGAGTGAATAGGCACTATTTGAGCTTGCGTGTTACATCCTCGGCTGCATCGGCACTTACCATCAGGTGAGGTGCAGCCAAACGCACTCAAATTTTTAATAATAAAAAAAAAAACAAGCCGATAATTTATCAAAATATAAGATATGCAATAGTCATAAAAACAAGAGCACATTCAATACTTTCATAAATAAATTCGTAATCTGGGCACTTGAAAACATCAAAATTTGCTAAGATATCCAGGGCAACATTTTTTTTTTGGGGAGCTGAGAATGTAAGTATTAATTTATGTTTCGATCAACAAAATTACCTATGACTAAGTGTTAACTTAACATTACACTCAGCTCTTAATGAAATTAAATTATATAAATATTAAATTATGTTTTCTCAAACATGCTTGGTTTGAGCATTATTTTGGCAACCTTCTTCGAGATAAAATTTACTGGCCAAATACATGCGAGCAGCGCCCGGCAAAAGTTGAAAATCCATATCTGTCGCGTTTTAGCTGCCAAATAAATTACTATTTAAACTGTCATACCTGTCGTGTAATTTAAAAATGGAATGATTTGATTTACTCCGAAACATGGCAACCAAGGAGGTAAGATAACAAAGGTTTTATTTAAATTTCGAACTGGCTTGCAAATAGAACGCTGTTTATTGAAAAATAATAAAAATACACTTTAAATTTTAAAAATTGTACATTCAAACAACTGTATTTTCAAATAAAAAGTTGTGCCTAGGTACTAATTAGTTTCAATTTCTGCGCATTATTTGAGTTCGTCCACCAATGCCTCTTTTTCTGGCCGCTTCAGTAATGTACTATTACTTCCTCATGACTAAAAATGTCAACGTATTATTCAATTCAAAAGATTACCACACTGATTGATAACCGTTATAAACATAGTTGTAGATGTGTTAAAGGTTACCTGGAAGAAATTGCTACCTAGCAATAAGGCCGCCTATTGTATAGGCTTTCTTCTATATTGTCAATTTCTTTTTTTATGTTGTGATGCAATAAAGAATATTGTATTGTATTGTATTGTATTGTATTGTAAATACAGCATATTGACACAAAACTTTTTTTAGAAATGATAATGGTGAATAATTCTTGGGGAAAGTTGTTTTTCACGAGTAAAAGCAAGCACCCCTTGCAGTGACAGCACCTTATACAGGATATATAATATGTGTAGGACCCGTTATACTGAACAACTTTCCCCAAGGAATCCTTAGTCAATTATCAAAAAAAAATTGGACCCTGCATACTAAAACGCGTACGCACAAAATCGGTCGATAGATTTGTATGAGGATTGAGGAGTTGAATATATTTTCTTGCGATTTTAGCAAAGTCATAGAACAAAAGTTGTTTAGTATGATAAATAGAAGCTCCAGTAAACGGGACCTACACCAATTTTGTTACACTCTGTATAAATATCTGTAATTTTAAATAGAAGAGAAGGTTAGGGCCTAAAAGAAAAGATAGGGTCGTGTATAGCTGACATCAACGATTCTATGTTTTATGGCTACTTACACGAAAATGTCCAAAGTCAAACCGTTTAGAACAAAATCTCACACCTTCTTTTACAACAACCAATTACAGAATAACAAGCGTTATATTTGCACGTCCACAGATAAGATAAAAAAAATTAAAAGCAAATCTTTGTTTAGCACTAACGAACACATTATCACAAATTATTTCGTCAGCATAAAAACTGTCCCGTGAATTCCATAGATTTACATCACATTCTAAAGATTCCGAATTTGGTATCTCTAAATGGAGCATTTAGAGCAGCCGATAAACTTAGTCCAATCACTTTTCTCGTATTTCTAGGTGCTAGTATACCATCGTCCCAAAGCCTCGCAGTACTGTAATAGGGTCGTCCTTCCCTTTCAAATTTTTCTTCTAAAGGCGCCTTAATTTTTCTTTCATCTTCTTCTGTCCAAGGCTTGCCATCTCTTTGAGCCTTCTCCTTTGCGACCAAAGACAAAACGGTTCCTGCCTGAGGACCTCCCATCACTGATATCCTAGCATTAGGCCACATGTACAAAAAATTCGGAGAGTACGCACGACCACACATTCCATAGTTGCCAGCACCAAAACTGCCACCAACAATGACTGTTACTTTTGGTCCTCTGAAACAACTGACAGCTGTCACCATTTTAGCGCCATTCTTCGCTATACCGCCCGTCTCTGCTTCTCTTCCAGCCATGAAACCAGTAATATTCTGTAGGAACAGCAGAGGAATTTTTCTAGCTGCGCATAGCTGAATGAAATGGGCTCCCTTTAGCGCCGACTCAGATTGCAACACGCCATTGTTTCCAATGACACCGACAGGCTGACCATAAATACTGGCAAATCCGCATACTAACGTTTCACCGTACAGCTGTTTGAATTCATGGAATCTGCTTCCATCTACAATGCGAGCAATAACTTCTCTAATATCAAAAGGTCTCTGGATATTTGCCCCAACAATACCATGAAGATCATCTATGCCATATACTGGTTCATCTACTTCAGTGGCGTAATTTCTCTTGCTTTGTTCATTGTTCCAGTTTAGATTGGCAACTACATTTCGTGCCAAGTGTAGCGCATGCTCGTCATCTTGAGCGTAATGGTCTGTGACACCAGATTGTCTACAATGCAAATCAGCGCCACCTAAGTCTTCAGTCGTCACCGTTTCTCCAGTAGCTGCCTTCACTAATGGAGGTCCAGCCAAAAAAATTGTCCCTTGCTTTTTGATTATGATACTCTCGTCTGACATGCTAGGAATGTACGCACCACCAGCAGTACAGGATCCCATGACTACAGATATCTGTGGAATACCTTCAGCCGACATATTCGCTTGGTTATAAAAGATTCTCCCAAAATGTTCCTTATCAGGAAATACCTCAGCCTGATCAGGTAGAAAGGCACCACCAGAATCAACCAGGTAAATGCAAGGCAAACGGCATTCCTGAGCTATGGTCTGCGCTCGTAAATGTTTCTTGACAGTGAGGGGAAAGTATGTCCCTCCTTTAACCGTTGCGTCGTTGGCCACGATCATGCAGTCGCGGCCGTGAACTTTGCCGATAGCTGTTACGATGCCAGCGCTCGGGACTTGACCCTTGTACATATCGGTGGCGGCCAAGGTGCTCAGTTCCAAAACGTCGCAGCACTCGTCAACCAACCGGTTAATCCTGTCCCGCACTAGCAGTTTTCCTCTCGCCGTGTGCCTCTTAACTGCGTCCTCGGGACCGCCTTTGATTGCTTCGCCGGTTTTTTGAATTAGCTCCTGGACGAGCTCGTCCATTTTGGCCTTATTCTCCTGGTAGTAGGGGTCACTTCGGTTCGGCTCGCTGCCGATGACCGCGGCCTGGCTTTGGTGCCGACACTGGACGCTCAAGCGCCGCAGCCCTCTCACTTGCTTGAGCATTTTGAGCGGCGTATGTAAATTACAGATGTAGTAATAAAAACACGACCGGTCGGCGAGTCGGAGCCGCGCTACTGACGATATCATGTACCGTTATCAATACATTAAGTCGTACAACAACATTCGTACGTATTCGTTGATAAAAACACGCGTAATGTTTGAAGCGATAAGTAACGCTTTTACAATCAGTATTATTGTGTAATTGTTTATGTCACATCTACTTGAATTATTCGTGATTCAAGTCACATTTGTATTACAAGATGGCATAGAAAACAAGTACCTACGTTGGGCATGTTTCTCGTACCTGCTCAGAATGGTCATTCAATCACTTTGACGTGACGTGGCCTCTACTTAACTTGCGAATGAGCTCTACTTGCGCGTACGCCGAATAAATGGACCTTGAGTCGATAGGTACCTGCATTGTATTTGTCGGTTGGTCCAAGCATTTAATACGACGGAACCTAAATTACGTACTCTTTTTTGATATAATCATTAATTACTTCTAATGTGACAGCTACAGTTATGACTGGAGGCAGAATCATGCTCTAATTATGTTGTTAACATCTGATCAGACTGTTCATCTGACGATCGACCATCCTCATTACTACCATTCAGCATAAAAGATCTCTGTTCTTTAAGCTATTAATTATACTTCGCACAGTATGTACTTATATGTTTTATATTTGATAGGTACTTTAAATAACAATGGTTTAACAGTTATTAGAGGTACCTAAGTTCAAGTATCTCCATTTAGAATTAGCAAGTGGTCAATGATCCCAATTACCAATACGTACGATTATCATAATTTTCAGAACCTTTAATCTACTGGTCTTAGAAGTGATGAGATGTTCTATGTTAAACTTGTTTTTCTGGCAACATACTTAAGTTAACTTATTATTGTTACTTCATGTCTTTTAAGGCGAGGTGTTGAATGGAACAGTTGTCTCTGTCTTTTTCCTTACGTGCAAAGAGTAAAGAAAATAACCACACTTTTTCAATGGTTTTTCGTTTCAATCAAAAACTACAAGAAAATTACTCACTTTGTATTATTAAAACAAAAATTTAAGTATAATTTTTAAAATTTATACTTCAAAATATTAGTCATAACTAGAGTTGAAAGTAACGGTGTAGATCTATCTTTGGGATTTTTTTTCTATCGAGCCAAAACTGCTCAATCGTGCGTGTTTCTAAGGCTTATTCCTCACTCGAACCGGAAGTAAAATACCTTACAAAAATTCTCAACTCGAACCGAAAAGATAAAAGGTACAATCAGAAAGAAAAAACATCATGATGATTTTAAATATACAGATAATTTTAATCTAATAGCTTTTGACTTTATGGAACATCATCGACAAAAAAGGTATTTTTTTTAACCTTGGGTTTTCTATTGTTTAGGAGTAATTGACGCAAAAATAACCGAAATCTGTAATAATACTGCCTTAAAATCGAAAGCGTTTTTACAGGACTCAACGTCAATATTATTATTCCGATTTCTGTGGTCAATACTGAGCTACATCTCTCAGAAGCGTCTCTAGCAAGTCATTTAACTAACCATATGTGTATAGGTTCCTTGGGGAAACCTTTTAGTTGTATGATTTATTATTATCAATAATAATAAATCATACAACTAAAAGCTTTCCCCGAGGAACCTATACCTATTCAATTAGCAAAAAAAAAATGGACCTGCCATACAAAGATCGCTATCATCTGATCGACTTAGTATGATTAGTCTATAATTTTTTTTTCGGATTGACTATAATAGTTCAATGTTGAGTTTACATTCCATGGGTATACCTATTCAATTACCAAAAAAAAATGGACCTGCCATACAAAGATCGCTATCATCTGATCGACTTAGTATGACTAGTCCATTTTTTTTTTTCGAATTGACTATAATAGTTCAATGTTGAGTATACATTCCATGGGTAAAGTTGTTCAGTTTCATAAAAAAATAATAACAAAGATATCAAAAATAAATTAAAAAATATTTTTTTATATTATTTAAAAAATCCCATTCGTCGCCAGTGGTTATGAATGGGAATGTCGCACAGTTACTATACAGCACAAACATATTTCCACAAGTAACGTGTTTTTTTTGATGTGTAACATCTTTGCTCTCGCTTTCCTGCAATTTGTGGGAGTGATTTCGTGAAATGGGACGGAAATGTGTAACAGGAAATGCGAACGTTTTTTAATTCTCGAAAACTAAGGTTGTCATAGCCATGCAGCCTAGTGTGATGGCAAAGGCAAAGATGACATACTACTATTCGAAGGGTCGGCCCGTGAATGTACGACCCGATAATTAATTAATTTCATTATATTTTGTCACATGTTACACATCATATGCGAGTACTGTAGGTCTCGTTTTTTTTCTAGGTTTTTGTTTTTGCTCTATCGGAAAAACGGTAATCCTACTTCCTACTCATACAATACAATACAATATTCTTTATTGCATCACAACACAAAAAAAAAGAAATTGACATTATAGAAGAAAGCCTATACAATAGGCGGCCTTATTGCTAGGTAGCAATTTCTTCCAGGCATAATTTATTATCATTACAAACGCGAAAGTTTGTAAGAATGTATGAATGTATGTTTAGTACCCCTTTACGTAAAAACTACAGAACGGATCTGGCTGAAATTTTGTAGGTAGACAGATTAGGATCTGAATTAACACATAGGCTACTTTTTCCGACGCTTGCGGCTCTCGCACTGCGCACCATCGAAAAGTCATAGAAACGTTGTCCACGCGGGTGAAGCCGCGGGAAACAGCTAGTAATACATAAAAGCCCGAAACTTAGTGTGATTATAGTATTAATCATAAAGTAAAACAACAAATGAAAAAAGCCTAGTATGTGTGTGTCTGAAAACTGAATAAAAAAAAACCAGAGTATTAATGTTGCTCGCGTTGATGTATTTTGTTTGAAATGAATAGGTATCATTTTTTTACTTGTGTGAAGAGGTGTGGTGGTAAGGAACCCTCGGTGCGCGAGTCGAGTGGCACTTGGCCGGCTTATTATAGTTGATAAAAAGCAACTTAAATAACTACTAATCAAATACCAAATTCCAGTGGCTTCTTGCTACTTCTCTAATGCCAAGTTTGTAGTCCAAATTGTAACAAAGAATAGTCGCATGCGCAGGTTAGACTAGACGACCAACTATGGAGGTGAACGACACCAGTTTCACTTTCCGCGAGACCCGCGAGGGGGCGACACTTTCCTTCCTAATGACAGGTGCTGAAATTGATCTCTTTATTACATTAGATGCTGTCAAAAGGAAAAGTTGTCTTAATGCTTGTGGACTTCCTATTTCTAGTTATAAAATAGCTCACCATTATAAATTACGGAAAGTCTTTTTTGTGGTTATAACTAGGCTGAACCTTTATTGGAACAGTTGTCTCTGTGTTTTTCTTTACGTGTAAAGAGTAAAGAAAATAACCACACTTTTTCACTTTTTCAATGTTTTTTCGTTTCAATCAAAAACTACAATGAAAGTATAAAAAATAATAACATTACTCACTTTGTACTATCATAACAAATATTGTTGTATATATTTTTTTAAATTTAGTTCAAAATATGTATTAATCATAGCTAGAGTTGAAAGTAACTGTGTAGACCTATCTTTGGGATTTTTTTCTATCGAGCCAAAACTGTTCAATCGTGTTTCTAATAACTTTTGACTTTAAGGAACATCATCAACAATAAGGGTATTTTTTTTCAACCTTGGTTTTTCTATCGTTTAAGAGTAATTGACGTCAAAAATAACGAAAATCTGTAAATATTACCGTCTTTAAACCTCTTAATCTTAACCCACGCGTTTAATTTAAGGCGGTAATATTACAGAATTTGGTTATTTTTGTCGTCAATTACTCCTAAACGATAGAAAACCCAAGGTTGAAAAAAAAATCCCTTATTGTTTATGATGTTCCTTAAAGTCAAAAGCTATTAGAAACACGTTTGAGCAGTTTTGGCTCGATAGAAAAACATTCCAAAGATACACCGTTACTTTCAACTCTAGTTATGAGTACTATTTTGAAGTATAAATTTTAAAAGATCTGGGGAAAACTCATATACACACACGCCTGCATATTTTTTTGTGAAAACGAATTTCTAGAATATATAGGTTGAAATAAACCCATAACATTTAAAAAAAAACCGTAAAGAAATTTCACGCCTCCACCAAGGTTTATTTAATTCACAATTTATTGGACACAGAAAAAGAGACATATTTAAAAAAAAAGACGTGTGACACTCGGGAACTATCATTTTTTATCAAATTTTAACACTAAAAAAGTTACACCGGTAAAATTGACTAAGTCCTTTTAGTACCGCAAATCGCTAATAGATGGCACTGTAAGTTTTTGTAGAACGTGGTAACGTTACGTCACGCTCGGCCGAGCCAGTAAAATTGACTGTCCTTTTAGTACCGCAAATCGCTAATAGATGGCACTGTAAGTTTTTTTAGAACGCGGTAAGTGTTAGGTTTTTTCGTTACGGAATTTCTTGATTCAGTCGCCGCGCTCAAAGCCCACGATAAAAGCTATGCAATAGCTTAAAAGGATACAAAAGGTACAGTTTATTTCTATAGGAATTCTCGAAAGAGGTTCGTACCCAGGTCTAAATGACGGCTAGATTCGTAAGCGGTGCAGCTGGCTCGCTTCTGTTATATGTTCAGAGTTCCTTGCCTCAAAAGGAAAAAAACGGAACCCTTATAGAATCACTCAAGTGTCTGTCTATCCGTCTGTCACAGCCGATTTGCTCAGAAATTATTGGACCGGTTGAATGGCAATTTGGTACACATATACGCAAACAATTTAATTTTAAACATAGGGGTCACTTTTGGGAGGTAAATTAGAAAATATTTAAATAAGTTTCGCAAACTATATCGTGTGACGAAAATAGACGAAGTTTGACCCCCTCCCCCCCTATCTACGAAACTACTGGTCCTAAAATTTCCAAAAAATTGCAGTATATGAAGTTAAAAGCATAGATTAAAGGAAAATCTATGAGAAAATCTAAAGTGGTTCCGTTCTTACAGGAAAAATGAAATTTCCAAAGTCGGATTGTTTAGAGCTAGCGACACCTAGTGGTATCTAATATAGTATCTTCTACATAGATAAATTTACGTACGACAACAGCAATTAGTTCCCTAAGCTTTTACCTAAATCTATAGATGGCGCTGTAGATGAAAATTATTTTAGTACCTTTAGTGCGCGACTTTGACTCACACTTAGCCAGTTTTTTTTTTTATATGATACCTATTGCTCTTTTAAAGTAATATACTTTAAAAAAATTGTTATATGTATGGAGTACAATCTATCTAAAATACCTTCGGAAATCTGTTTATATACTCTAAAGCACTACATAACGCAAGTCTACACCATGATTCGGCTTCACACTTAGTTTTTGTGCTTTTCACAACTGCATGAAGCATCTTCAAGAAAACAACAAAATATTACCTACCTTAAAATCTCAGTTAACCTGTTTTTATCCCTTAACTTTACCTAGGTACTCATTTTGCAGGTATCTTATACTCTTAAGAGGGTGTGTACAAATCAAAACATTTATTCTTCCCGCTCTCGCGCGATTTTCAACTTGCCATCCCATCTTATAAAACACAGCGGGCGCCGCAAAAACATACTTTTTGTTTATTTTTAATTAGAATAGAATAGAAAATCTTTTTTTAATTGAGCAGGTTTCCGACCTAGCTCTAAGAATTGCTAAACTTAAGTGGTAGTGGGCGGGGCACATAGCTCGTAGAACGAAAGGCCATTGGGGTACTAAGTTCTCGAGTGGTGACCGCACACCGGAAAACGTAGCGTAGACAGGCCTCTCACTCTGTGGACCTGGTGAAGGTCGCGGGAAGCCGCTGGAAGCGGGTAGCGCAGGACCGGTCGTCGTGGAAATCCTCGGGGGATGCCTATGTCCAGCAGTGGACGTTTTTTGGCTGATATGATGATGATGATGACGGAACCCTTAGTGCGCGGGTTTGACTCGTACTTGACCGGTTTAAAAAAAACAAATATTACAAAACTCATCCTATAAAACACAGCGGGCGCCGGAAAAACATAGTTTTAATTTATTTTTAACTGAGCTAGTCTAAAAAACGCTGTCGGTCACCTTCAAATGTACTTAGGTATTTAATTTTAGGTCTCATTTTATACTAGTTGTATGTAAGTGAATACACAATTGACATTACTGTAATTTTAGAGGCAACTTCGAGAATAAATCGTGTTTTTGGCTAAAGTAAAATCATTTCAATCGTGTTTTTGACTGGAGCACAATCATTTCAATCGTGTTTTTGGTTAGAGCACAATCATTTCAATCGTGTTTTTGGCTAGAGCACGATCATTTAAATCGTGTTTTTGGCTACAGCACAATCATTTCAATCGTGTTTTTGGCTAGAGCACAATCATTTTAAAAATGTATTTTTTTAAAGTGTAAATGTTATTTGTTCTCAGGATCGAGATGAACAAACCAAACTGGAGATGAAGCACCGACAGGAAGAGGACGACTTGTACAGAAAGTTCTCGAAGCATCGAGAAGAAGAGAACAGAAGGATACGAGAAGAAATACAGGTAATTTCAAACAGTTACTAAAATTTACATCACTTAAGGCAGGTAGTGGCCACTAATAAATAACACAGCTTTACAAAATTTTTGCCCTGGATATCTTAGCAAATTTTGATGTTTTCAAGTGCCCAGATTACGAATTTATTCATGAAAGTATTGAATGTGCTCTTGTTTTCATGAATATTGCATAATTATCTTATAATTTGATCAATTATCGGCTTGTTACTCGTAGTAATAAAAGTTATATTTTCCCAGTCGCGATTAGAGTTTTGCACTAAAAAACGAGAGCAAATCTTAAAAATCATTGATAGTCTCATGAATTGTGAACATAAATATATCCAAAATCGATCTTATATCTAGGGCAACAAAACCAATGTAGACCAGTGTAATTAAACACGATTATAAAAAGCAGAGATAAGTATTACAAGGCCAATAGGTTTGCGATTAGAGCAAAGCTAAACATAGCTATCTTGAAAATACATCCTTGACTAATTTATTTTAAAAAGGTATCGAGTATGTATGTATGTGTATTAACTGAGACATGTTCGTTTACTATGGGCACACTCCGGACACTTTATACAAAGGGCGAGAAATGACATTTCTAAAAACAAATGAAATCACGGCGAAATTATATGCGTTCGAGAACCAAACTGTATCAACCTGGGAGACGAGGGCAAAGTATATATTATATTAGTACTAAAATACAGTCTGGACACTCCCTGCCGCTCTCTAGATTGCGACCTCACCCCCTCGTCACCCATATTGATACAGATTGGTTACAGTTTGGTTCTCGAACGTATGGAATTTCGCCGTGATTTTGTTTGCTCCGTCATGTTTTTAGAAATGTCATTTCACGACCATTTGTATGCAGTGTCAGGGGTGTGACGAGGGGGTGAGGTCGGAATCTAGAGTGCGGCAGGGAGTGTCCATACTGTATGTTAGTACTAATATATACACTTTGCTATGGGCCTCATAAGAAGGCTCAAGGTCACCCAAAGGGCAATGGAGCGATCTATGCTCGGAACTTCCCTAACGCAATCGAATCAGAAATGAGAAGATCCGCAGGAGTATCAAAGTAACCGACTTAGCTCACAGAATCGCTAAACTGAAGTGGCAGTGGGCAGGGCACATAGCTCGTAGAACAAATGGCACTTGGGACAGTAAAGTTCTCGAGTGGCGACCACGCACCGGAAAACGTAGCGTAGGTAGCCTCCCACGCGGTGGACCGATGACCTGGTGAAGATCGCGGGAAGCCGCTGGATGCGGGCAGCGCAGGACCGCGGTCGTCGTGGAAATCCTTGAGGGAGGCGTTTGTCCAGCAGTGAACGTTTTTCGGCTGATATGTTGACGTATATATATCGAGGAAGGCTGTTTAAGTTGTAGATAACACTACGTACTTGAGGAACTTGTGGGTAGGTATTAGTTGTCATCCATTGCCCGTTCGACCCCTTGAAAAGATTTTTCACAAACTGAGTATAATAATTCTCTGTCAGTCTACTTTGGGCTCCCATCTCGAACTGCAGGTGTACCCAACTTGAACCGCAAAACAAATTAATTAACAATTTTGATCCGGTTTGAAGATAAAATAGCCAGTTCTCCATTGCATTGGGAAATCTTGGTAAGCCCGCTTCCATCTTTGGCATCATCGTCACTTACCATCAGTTGATATGATGCCAAGGGCTTACCAATTGTGAATAAAAAAGAAATACCTTCAAATATTTTCAACTAGCACCTTTTTCATAAACGCATAGAGAAAGAACAAAAAGTACAGTTGAAACGAAAAGTGATACAGATGTTTTATCTCACGAGCGCGGGTTAGTCATACTTGTGTGTGTTAATGTACACATGCAAATTGTCTTTGCGTGCGTAAGCTCGGGAGCTTACAATTGCGCACACAATAGACACAACTAACAATAGAGCACACAATAGCGCGTGTCTATACGCATTACACACACAAGTATGGCTAACCCGCGCTCGTGAGATAAAACATCTGTACGACTAAACAAGAATATTTGTACTTAGTTAATAAATCTGGGGGAAGTTAATATTTTTACCAGGATTCTGTCATACATTCAAATTCTTAATAGACTAGGCTGTTACCAAATTTTCCACACACATTCATCATCGTCTTATCAGCTGAAAGACGTCCACTGCTGGACAAAGGCCTCCCCTAAGGATTTCCACAACGAACGGTGCTGCGCTGCCCGCATCCAACGGCTTCTCACGACCTTGACCAGGTTGTCGATCCACCGAGTGGGAGGCCTGCCTACGCTACGTTTTCCAGTGCGTGATCGCCTCTCGGGAACTTTATTAAGACCTAACTTTGTTTTTCAGGATGAATGGGAGCGAGAGCTGGAGCGACTGACGAACAGATTCCAGCAGGAAATGCAGGTGAAGAAACGGAGGCCAGATTCAGAGCTGGGTGCTCTTACATTAAGACATCAGCAGGAGAGAGCAGACTTAGAGAAGAATATGACCCTAAGGAGGGATAAGAAAAAGGAGAGCCTTACGAGGAAAATGTTGGAACACGAAAGGTAAATCATTATAATTAGGTACTTAGATATTAGTCTGGAAGAAGAGGAAAATGGTGTAGATATTGAAGTAAAAGTTAGGCTTTTCTTAGAATTCCAAATGTTTGATGACGGACAGAAATGAGACGATTTAATTTGGGTTCTTTCACGTAGCATTATTGTTATACAGAAAACTGAAGAGTACAATCAGCCACTATGCTTGGAGTTTGTGGACTATGAGAAAGCCTTTGATTGTCGAAATCTGGGCTGTGGCTACAGTCTCTCCAGCGGTGCCAAATCGATACATCGAGGTGTTCAAGTGTCTGTATGAAAACGCCGCCATGTTGGTTCGCCTCCAGGACAAGAACTCGAAACCTATCCAGTTGCAGCGAGGTGTGAGACAGGGAGACGTTATATCTCCGAAAATGTTCACCGCCGCCCTGGAAGATTTTTTCAAGCTCCGGGACTGAGGTGGAATCGGCTTCAATATCAACGGCGAGTACATAAACCACCTCCGATTCGCTGACGATATCGTGGTCATGGCTGAGACTATGGAAGACCTAAGCACAATGCTCGATAGCCTCACTAAAGTGTCTCAACTAGTAGGTCTTAAAATGAACATGGACACGACGAAAATAATGTTAAATGTCCGTGTCGCTCCCCCCTCTAAAGGTTGGAGACTCTACACTTGAAGTTTTTGACGAATATGTATACCTGGGACAAACAGTCTATTTAGGTAGGTCCAACTACGATGACGTAGCAGAAGGTAAACTTCGCGAAGAATATGACCATCTAGAGCAATTAAAAGAAAAATAGTCTTACGCGAAATTTTATTTACAACCTGAATGCGTTTGACTACATCTCACCTGAAGGAAAGTGACGGTGCAGTCAAGGATGATACACACGCAAACTTAAATATCATGCTTATTCACACTCGCCTTAAAGATCCTCAAATTGTAAGAGTCTGAAAACACTAACGCCGGTCAAGAAGTCTCCCACTCGATCGCTGTCCGCATAATGAGATATCCTTACTAATAGGTTCTGTAAATGTGAAAATCATTTCAATAGCCTAAAAGTTAAGGAGTTAAATCTTCCATCATCAGCTCATCTGAATAACCTGAAAGAATACAACTATCGGTCTATACCTGAGGTCTATACGTACCTACGAATCCTCCAACTATCCAATATCATAAAGAATTATCCTCCAACTCCTAATCTTAAAGAGTTGTGCCTTCCTTCATCAGCTCATCAACATGAGATGATGACTACCAGACGAAAATACTTTCATTATTTTAGAAAATACAAGAAATACGTAGAATGTGTCTTTAAAATTAGAGGGTTGCTCTCGATTTCCCTGGGATCCCATCATCAGATCCTGACTTGGTGATAATAGGACCCCCTTAGGGAGTATACTATTTCGAATAAAAAAAGAATTTTGAAAATCGGTTTACAATCGGCGGAGATATCGCGTAACAAACATACAAATTTTTGAAGTCGGTTGAAAAGGGAGGAATCGCCGCCCGCGCCTGGTCATACGATGATGGAATGGAGAAGAGGTATGACGTCGCGAAGCTCCGGGGCACACTCTCCGAAATGAATCCTGTACAACACGGATAGGCAGGCGACTTTGCGTCAATACTCGATTTAAAAGGTCTATAAAGAATCTTTGAAATTTGAAATACTTCAATCAAACCTATCACTGCTAATTTGTAATCCATTAGCAATGGAGACCAAGATTTTTCTTATTAAAGTGGCATTAACTCTTAGATAACATTGACGACTCATGATAGTTACGTAATTTTACGACCAATTTCGACCAGTGTTCCGGATTCTGGATTCACTTGTTATAAAAATGTTTAACGCTGAATACTAATATAATCGATTGATTGGTTTTCCCGATTTGGACAGTCGGAAAGTTATGGCTGTTTGATTTTATAGCGACAACGTCATAAAACATCAAATTATCCCAATGAAATTAGAGAAGTAATCCTAATATATGATGACATTATAATTATTTGGATGATTTATACAAGTTTGTCTGCTTATCTTAATAAATTAAAAATACGATTCATTATCATACATACGATAGGAAATACTGGTTACGATGTAATAAACGAACAAGCTAACATTAATAACAATTGATAAATGAAAGAAGAACTAATTAATGCTGACGATGACAGTTATCATCAAGTACTTATCCAGCTATAGTAATAGCGTATTGTCTTTCATTCGTGCTGCATTTTAAAAACGGTTAACGAATATGCATTTTCGATTGCGATGGTTGAAGATTCAAGATATTTATTCAAAATAGGTGCAAGTTACACTCTTTCTGATAGTCATAAAATAATAATAACAATGTTTTTTTTTTAAATTTTTTTTATTCACAATTGGTAAGCCCTTGACAACATCTCACCTGGTGGTAAGTGACGATGTTGCCGAAGATGGAAGCGGGCCTACCAAGATTCCCCAACGCAATGGGGAACTGGCTATCTTATCTTCATGCCGGAACACACCAATGATATCAACATTGATATTTGGCGGCAAGACTTAGATAAGATGGTGGTAGCTAGCCAGGCGGAAATCAAGAAATAAACAATCAATTAGTTAATAACGTCAAAATTAAATCCTTGATATAAACCAGATTATGTCATCTTAAGAACATGAAAACAATATGACACGAAAAGCTATACACAAAAATCATTGAATGTCATTAATGCCTTTGACAAGAGTAGGCCAGTTCACACGGACAGCACTCTGTCACGAGTATAACGAAAGAGTCAGCCATCGCTCCCATAAACCATGTTTTAGGGGAAGGAATGACCCGGCTCCCGGTCCTCAAAGAATTAAAGCTAAGTTGTAGAATATGATTTGTAATTGCAGTTGAGGTACCTAGTTAGCCCTTTCCATTTAGATCAGCTCAAAAAACCCTTTATCAAGACTTAAGAGTAATCCATCCGCGCTTGATTTCCAGGGCAGCAACCGCAGCACTAGTCGAGAAGCAAAGTCACGAGATGATGGAACTAATCCAGGAGCGGAGATCGGAGTACATGGCAGAGTCGTCGCTGTACGTGGATGGGGAGGAGGCGCCGCCCTACCCCGCGCGCGCTCCTCCCCCGCAGCCGCCACTCGTCTCCAAGTTCCACATCTACACCGACCCCATGGAGTTCGCTGATGTCGACAAGATAGCTATTTCGGTAAGTGTTATATTTCCTTTCTTAAATAGTCCGATGGGATCCGAGAACAATGCATGGACCAAAACGAAAGATATCACTAAGTTATGCAGTTTTAAGATATCAGATCAAAACTAATGGTAGATTTAGTGTTAGCGCCGGTCACCGGAACAGGTGAAACTAAATAAAAGCTTGTAAAAAAAGTTATGCAGCATTACGAACTAAGAAAAGAATCATCGTAGATAACTAAATAAAAATTTATGATAACGAAAATTAAGTGTAAAATACTTATGACATACGATTTCACTACCCGGTTACTAAAAGAATGGACCTGGCGTCGATGATGTCACTGCGACACATGGGTACGGTCAGTGCTCAGGTATAGATACCTCGAGATAGGTAGGTAGGTAATCATTATTGTGTGTCAGAATCGTGCTAAGTGGAAGATGGTGGAAGTCTATGTATGTGCTAGGTATGTAGGTGATAAAAATATTAAAAAACAGACCTAATAAAACTGGCTAAGTGCGTGTCGGATCATGAACAAATAGTAAGGTTCCGTTTAGAAAAAAAAACTAAGTTAATTTTGCAGTTTAGATTTAGACATTTTGTAAGGAGTTGAACTTTTTACAAATATGACTGCACGTCTTAAGTAAGTCCACTATCACTCTTAAACTAAGAAAGCCTAATTAATTAGCCGTGATAATTTTTCTTGTTAGTCCATTATATGTCCTACTATTCCAAATCATGTTCAGATTTCCTATCGGGTCGCAATCAGAACGCGTGAATCAGGAATCAGGATTTACCTAGTTAGTACCGCGCATATTATATTTTTTTTAACCAAACAAAAATTAAAGGTAACTTGTAATTAGTGATGAAACGATTACAATTTCGATTAATCGTAATCGACGATTATGGACATTTCACGATTAATCGTAATCGTCCAATTATCTATCGATCATCTAGCGATTATTAATGTTTTACTCACTGTTTTTAAAAAGAATTTAATAATGTAACATACTTTGTGAATGCGCACAGGATATCTATTGTTCATGCGTGTATCCGAACGCTTCTTTGCCTGGCCTGATGTTTCGTTTCGGGATTTCCCCGAATTCACCGCACGGCGAGTGTGAGTCATTGAAAAGAATGTAATAGTCTCCTGAGGTGTTTTTTCATTAATTTTATTAAAGTTAGTTGAGTGTAGTTTTAATAAATTGGGGTGTACCTAGTACAAGAAACGACAAAATGTCATCGAAACGAAAGCTAACCAGTGATATTTGGCATCGGAGAGGTTATCTCCACCGCTGGGTTGATTCAAACTGAAAAACGGAACAGATTGATGCCCGAAAAGCTAGAAATGTTTTTGAACAAAAATTTAAAGTATATAATTTTTATTACTGATAGGTAAGTACCTTTTTATGATAATAAATCTTATGTTCATTTGTCCATAATACTTTGTTTTATTAATACACACCAATAATCGTTATCGTAATCGTAATCGTCGATTATTAGGTGCAATAATCGTAATCGTGATCGTAATCGCCAAGTGATAATCGTTTCATCACTACTTGTAATTCTATTTAGGCTGGCGCACATTCTAAGTACGATCAACTAGTAAGACTGTTACTTACTAATCAAATAAATAAAAACCATCACTTGTAAAACTTTTATTTTCATTTTCATGAATCCAACCCTAGCGCTAAAACGACGTACAATCGGGTTTTTCCCCGCTGCCACGATTCGCGCGCCGCCCGTGTACGCAGTTATGACCGCTAAATCGAGCGCTTTAATACCCATGTTTCCGTGTATTGTCGGACAGTGGGAACGAGTAGGTGAATAAATGGGTAGGTACTTTCGTTTTATAAGGAAGTGTAGTATCTGTTACGAAGTAACTAGTATCTCATCTGTGGTACAGTGTGCAAAAAATCATCATTAAAATATTTATGAAACTTTATGTTTTGTTAGACTTCATAATTCGAATAATAAAAATAAGACCGGACACAGCGGTATTCAGTCTGTATGAGGCCGACAATTAAACAAAAAAAACTGAACGTTATGTCACAGACGAATGTAGAAGTGTATCGGTGACAAAGATGCGAACCGTACTGACGCGTTAGGAGAACGCGGAAAGGTGAGCGGGGAAGCGGGAGAGGGATCACATTCCAGCGAGGTCCATTCTTTGAGTAACCGGGTAGTAAGTAATATTAAACCGCCTCCGTGGCGTAATGGTTAAGTCCATTAGCTTCAAATCAGAAGGTCGCGGGTTCGATGCCCGCCGGAGTCTAACTTTGTAAGATTCAGTTTGGTTAGTGGAAGGGCTATTTCTAAGCCCGCCTGGCTAGCTACCACCATCTTATCTAAGTCTTGCCGCCAAACAGCATTGATGTGTTCCGGCTTGAAGATAAGATAGCCAGTTCCCCATTGTGTTGCGGAATCTTGGTAAGCCTTCGGCATCATCGTCACTTACTATCAGATGAGATGATGCCAAGGGTTTACCAACTATGGATAAAAAAAATAACATAAACAAATGCGCTAGTGGCATTCCATGTTTTTTGATGTGTAACATCTTTGCTCTCGCTTTCCTGCAATTTGTGGGAGTGATTTCGTGAAATGGGACGGAAATGTGTCCCATGGGACGGAAATGTGTAACAGGGAGTCGCGTTTTTTCAGGCTTTAAAAGCGCGGAAAAGGCAAAGGTATCTATGACCATACAGCCTAGTCTGCCGTATCTTTGCCGTCCCTTTTTCAGGCTTTAAAAGCGCGGAAAAGGCAAAAGTATCTATGACCATACAGCCTAGTCAGCCGTATCTTTTATAAAGTATTTTGTCACATGTTACACATCATATGCGAGTACTGTAGGTCTCGCTCGAATTTTTTTTATATGTAAGTACATACACACAGTCAGACTTAAATTCTTACTTAAACTTCTTGCAATAATGTAATCCAATTTACAATAATGTATTTGCAATAATGTAGTCCTACACCAATTTTTTTTACATCATGTATATTTGTTCATCTTAACTAGGTACCATGTTTCCTTCAAATAAATGATTTGATTTAATAAAGTATGTCTGTATGAGAGTATAGAAGCGTCGGTGGCTCAACCGGTAACGACTCGGTCCATCTAACCAGAGGTACCGGGTTCAAATCTGGACGGCCAATGTACCAATAAGTTTTTCAAAAACTTACGTACATATCATTACCGATTGCTTTAACGGTGAAGGAAAACATCGTGAGGAAACCTGCACACGCCTGCGATGAAACTCGAAGAGGTTGTGTGTGAAGTTGACCAACCCGCACTGGGCCCGCGTGGTCGACTAAGGCCTAATCGCCCTGATTCAGGGTAGGCTCGAGCCCCTCGGTGGGGACGTATATGAGCTGATATAATAATAATAAAATAAAGTATGTATGTAGCTTAAAATTTAGTCATGTAAGTAGGTTTCAGAAAAAGAGAGTAATAAAGCTTCTTGAAGATCTCTAAACTCCAAAAAAGAACACTACCATAGAACCTTTATACCTTTCACAGGTGGCACAAGAAGACCAGAAGACCTTCACCGACCTCGTCCGGCAGCTGGTCGGCCGATGCGCGACGGACGTAGAGAAGGCACGTACGATCTTCCGCTGGATCACCGTGAAGAACCTCAACAACATACAGTTTGACGACAACCTGAGGGGGGACTCGCCGCTCGGCTTGCTGAGAGGCATCAAGCACGGGACTGAGAGTTACCATGTTCTATTTAAGAGATTGTGCAGGTGAGCAAGATCTGATTTGAACAATGAGGTTCTATACAGGTTGTTAGTAGGGATGCATCGATACGCCTTTTTGCCGATACGATACCGATACCGATACTCTTATAAAAATATCGGCGATACCGATACCGATACCGATACGCTTATTGAATTCAAAAAGGAAGGTAGAATAAATAAAACACAATTAATTAATAGTTTTAGTAATCAAATTAACATTTATAAGATTTTTATTTAAAAAACAAAGCATTCTTAAGTTTTGCGGGCAAAGGCGATTTCGCAAGTCTGTTTGAATAAGACCTGCGGTGGAAAATAGTCTCTCAGATGCGACAGATGCCTCGTTTGCAACGAAATAGATGGGACAACACGCGCGTTTACATTACATTTTTAAAGCGCGAAATTTTAAAAGTATCGTTGAATCTGCCATAAAAATATCGCCGATACCGATATATCGGCAAACCCGAAGTATCGCCGATATATCGGTATCGGTATCGGTATCGGATGCATCCCTAGTTGTTAGGTTAAACACCTGCATCCTTGAAACTGGTAATTCAGTATCATGTATAGAGTCGAAAACCAATAAAAAATTGTACCCTTAAATATTTTATTTTGATAGTAATATTCTAAATAGTACTTTATTATGCATGTAGGCCGTGCCTAGGCGAATGAACCCTTGTCTCGTGACCCGCCATGAACCTTCTTGGCGAGAGACGGGGTACGGAAGGGAGGGGCGACGATCGCGCCTACGACCGCCGCTGACCTGCGGTGACCTGCCGCCAAACAGACAAGACTTACAAGTTGACCCCACCGGGAATCGAACCCGCGACGTCCTGGTGTAAAGCCAATGAACTAACCATTACACCACGGAGGCGGTTAAACAATGCTAGCCCACAAACCTCTTTAGTTTTGTTTCGGCTGGCAGGGGGTCGTTGACCTGGAGACTTGGGCGCATAGACTGCATATTGTCTATTTGAATTTGCTTGCGGTTGACAACTAAAATGCTAAAAAGTTGCTAAAAAGCCCTGTAAAAAAAGTTTCTGTATTTTTTTAAAACATTACAATATTTTCTAATTATAAATTACTAAGCTACAGTTTCAAGGTTGAAGGTGTATAACCTAACACCTGTATATTACCATAGAGAAGCAATGTCTTGTCATCGCTCTACCACAGATTACTAATTAGTTACTACGGCTCTACGGAGAATTGCAGTCAAGTAACAGATTCGAAGAGGTAGCTAAATAAGATAATTATATAAATACTAGAGGATGCCAGACGGCGTTGCTCGCGCAGATCCCGTTTTTTGCCGTTCCCGTGGGAATTTCCCAGACAGAATCCTTTCTTAGCGGATGCTTACGTCATAATTGTTATCTGTATGCAAAATTTCAGCCCGATCCGTCCAGTGGTTTGAGCTTTGCGTTGTTAGATAGTTAGGACAAACTATTTTTAAAGTATATACTTACAGGTGTACCTAGGTCCCGTTAACTGGGACCTACTCATCATACTGAACAACTTTTGTTCTATGACTGCTGAAATCGCAAAAAAAGTAAACTGAAAGGATCAGCTGATATATCAATTTTGTGCCCTTTTGTATGGAGAGTCCAATTTTTTTTGAATTGACTGTGGTTTCCTTAGGAATGTTGTTCCGTATGAGTAGAACCCCCAGCTAACGGGTTCTACACTATTTTTTTACACCCTGTATATAGATATATAATAATTATTACACTGTATTCGTCTCACTATCACTACAGCAACCCATGAGGAGGTGTATGCGGTCCGTAAGGCATACTTCACGTGGGACCATTACCGTGGACAAGTATCTCCCTCTGGAGATATAGAAACTCATTAGTTTTGAAGAAAGTCTCTTATTACGTGTACCAATTACACATGACTGCCTTACTTACAGATAATAAAAAAACGCTAAACACGTTAAAAAACCGACTTCCATCGCAACTAATTAGTACATTTTTGCATTATTATTTTTGGTTTTTGTTAATTTTCTAATAAAGTACATCACCGATTTTGATAAAATTTATATGGGACCACATGGAAAGCACAAGCTTTCAAATAAAAAAAGAATCGTAAAAATCGGTTCACCCAGTCCAAAGTTATGAGGTAACAAACATAAAAAAAAAAAAAAAAACATACAGACGAATTGAGAACCTCCTCCTTTTTGGAAGTCGCTTAAAAATGCCGAAGTAATGCATTAAAAACTTGGAAAACATAACAGATTTTGTAAAAACTAAATGAACAATAATGTTATGATTTCACTAATATATCATATGTTTTGCTTTTCAAGAAGTCACGGATCTGGAAGGGTCATCATCATATCAACCGAAAGACGGACATAGGCCTCCCCCAAGGATTTCCACAACGACCGGTCCTACGCTGCCCGTGTGTGTAGGATAACCTAACTAATTTAATTAAAAAATAAACTGTTCTCCCCACGCAGAATATATCTTTTCTCAAGAGCGTCTAACATTATTCAATTTGTATGGGAGCTACCTTTTTTAGGGTTTTTCTGCATACCACTAATGGAATGTTATAACGGCTAGTAAAATTTCTCGATGGCGTAAATTTGATAAATAAACTTAGGCCCATTTTGGCGAAAAAAATATTTTAAAAGTTTTTTGTATGACGGTACTATTTTTAATTTTCCCAGATATATCACTTAAGGAATGAATATCTTAGGTGTTTTTTAAGTTTGTCGATGAAAAAAATTATACTTAGCGCCATTTTTTACTTGTCATGGACCCTTAATATTTTGAAAAGAAAAATCCAAAAAAAGTACCCTAGAAAAAAAAAATATCCATGTGCAAAATTTCATCAAAATCGGTATAACTTTTTCTCGGCAAATCGAGGATACGGACATACTTATACAAACACATTTTTTTAGAACATTTTTAGTGTCTCTAAGTGATACAGAGTGCGTTTTCGTCAAAATCGCGTAGGTACTTAATCGGTTTTTCTGACGACCATAGCCTTCTTACTGTTTACTCCTTCGTCACCCGAAGGTAATAAAACTGGACTGCTTAAAATGTATCCTATGTCACTCAAGGGGTTAAGACTAATCTAATGAAACCTCGTACTAAAATCCATCAAGCATTTAGGTTACAGGCTCAGCCATAGAAACATACATACACACTAGACATGCGCGAAACAGTGCTTTGAAAAGTGATGTCATATGGCATTACAGTTCGAACCGAGTAACATCACATTTAACCATCACTCCAAACATCACCTGTGATGCCATGTAATGGAGGAATGTTCGGGTGAAATAGCAATAGATAAAAATCATTTCATTACACGAGATAGCAACTATGGCGAGTCATATTAGTTACTACTATGATGTGAGTTTGAGATTAAAAGTAATAGGTATAGCAATGCGTGCAGGCCAAAATTTAGTCACAAGAGTTTTTTTGTGTAAATGCATGCGCTACTAATTATCTATATATTTATTTATTGTTTAGTTGATCTCCCTTCATATTTGGTATAGCCAATTTTACTTATTGACTTTATAAAATTAAAGGGGTACCTATTCTAATTACAAGGTTAGGGCTGGCAATATTACATGGATTTTATAATTTTATTACAGTAGTTATCAATGGTTGACCATGACCATGATTATTGGCGTATTTAGAAATTAACTATATGTACAATGATTGGTTTATTTTTATACAGTGTATGTTTTCATTGTTTTTTTTTGCTATAGTTTTCTGTACATATTTACAAGTTTTTAATTGCAGCTAACAAAAACTAACAGCGACAGTTTTTTTTGTCTTATGACGTGTCACTAGTTCGTAACATGACCTTGATCGCACAATCAAACGATGATACTAAATAAGTCTAACTACTTAATCTAACTACGAAAAATTAAGAAAATGCGACATTTTGAAGTAATAATATTAATATAGGCGCGCATTATGATTTGGTTGGAATAAAAACGTCACGAAAGCGCAGGCAATGCAAAAGAATGTTAACTTTATTACAACTGACATACGATTTGAAATCGAAATTCAATACGACTAGCCAGAATGAAATGGCCAATTGGCCTGACCGATCGGCGAACGCCGACCAAACCCCAGATGTCATGTTTAAATGTGATGTGTAATGCCTGATTCAGTCGAGTAATGTGTAATGCTACAGTAGGCGGTCGGGTAATATTACGTGTAATGCATCAATCGCATTACTTACACATGTCTAATACACACATAAAACCCAAAAACTTTAATTATCCTCTTCCATATTAACTGCCACAAGTATTTTCTGTGCTTCTTCTTTTCTGCTGATGACAATTTTTCTTGCCTTTACATTTAACGTGCTTTGTTATTTTATGTGACAGCTACGCGGGCCTCCATTGCGTGGTGATCAAGGGCTACAGCAAGTCCGCGGGCTATCAACCCGGCGTGCGGTTCGAAGATAACCGCTTCCGCAACTCGTGGAACGCTGTGTTCGTGGCGGGCGCGTGGCGTTTCGTGCAGTGCAACTGGGGCGCACGTCACCTCGTCAATGCCAAGGATGCGCCAAAGCCAGGGAATCGTGGCAAGAGCGACAGCTTGAGGTGGGTCATTAATCAATCATATCAGCTCATATACGTCTCCACCGAGGGGCTCGAGCCTACGCTGAATTAGGGCGATCGGGCCTTAGTCGACCACGCGGGCCCAGTGCGGGTTGGTCGACTTCACACACAACCTTCGAGTTTCTTCGCAGGTGTGTGCAGGTTTCCTCACGATGTTTTCCTTCACCGTTAAAGCAATCGATGAGTATATGTACGTAAGTTTCGAAAAACTCATTGGTACACTGGCCGTCCGGATTTGCACCCGGCACCTCTGGTTAGGAGGACCGAATCGTTACCGGTTGAGCCACCGAAGCTTTTTTATTTTGGGTCATTATTTAAGTACTTAGATATGAAACAGTATGGAAATGTTACTAAGAGCCATTTCCACACAGCAACAACGCACATTTGTGTAAATATTAATACTACTGATGGACAAAGTTAGCTTATTAGTCATAATATTTACATAACCACTAAAGAACTACAGTATATAAAGTCCTATAGAACGGAACACGTTATACCCACGCCCACGGCTATACCTATACACAGTTGCAGAGTCTGCACATACATATAGCATACGTACGAGCGGTCTTCTTGCTCTGGCGAGTAAGGTCTGAAAGATCAAAAGAGATAGAGCAATGGAAAATGCGTATGTACACATGCAGGCAAATTGCATTGCTTGACCCTAGGCCGCCAACACGTCAGTGACATTCCTTTGAATGAACAGTCTCGATGGCAGCAACGCTATGGTAGCGCAGGCTAGAAGTCGCGCCACCGCCGCGGTACCGTCGTCGCCATCTTGTCCGTGGCATGAGATAATCTACCGATTGATCGATCATAACCATATTAAGTACCTCAGTGCGCGAGGAGTTTCGCTGCGAAGATTGGCTACATAAACCATCTTCGAGCGCACGCGCGGCAAACCGACTAGGAGTCGAAGTGGTCGCCATGACCGAAATCGGTCGGATAGATCATCATCATCATCATCATTAAGTACCTAGATCAATGATCACAATATCATCATTATCATATCAGCTCATATACATCCCCGCCGAAGGGCTCGAGTCTACCCTGCCTGAATATAGTCGACCACGCGGGCCCAGTGCGGGTTGGTCGACTGCACATACAACGTTCGAGTTTCTTCGTAGGCGTGAAAAAATAACACTATAAGTAAACTCAAACTCGAATAACTTTTTATTGTACATCAGAATAAACAAATACAAGTACAAAACAAAATCAACAATTAAGAGACGTACAGATTGGGCGCCCTTATCGCTGAGAAGGGCGCCCAATCTGTACGTCTGGGTTGTCTGGTAGAAATCGTGTCACACTATACACGATTTCTACCAGACAACCCAGTGCTACAAATCCGTATGCTATTTACCCTCAAAGTCCCAATCCCATGTTCCAGATACGAGTACGACGACCACTACTTCCTGACGGACCCGCGCGAGTTCATTTACGAGTTCTTCCCACTGCAGCCGGACTGGCAGCTGCTCAAAACGCCCATCACTCTGCACGACTTTGAAGAGCTTCCCTTTGTGCGGTCGCTCTTCTTCCGATACGGGTTGTACTTCAGCGATCCCAATACGAAGGCTGTCATGTACACTGATTCGACTGGTGAGTGGTATCGGTAAGGCTAATTTTAAAAACTGAAAACGCCCATCACTCTACACGACTTTGAAGAGCTTCCCTTCGTGAGGTCACTCTTCTTACGATACGGGTTGTACTTCAGCGATCCCAATACGAAGGCTGTCATGTACACTGATTCGACTGGTGAGTGGTATCGGTAAGGCTAGTGTTAAAAACTGAAAACGCCCATCACTCTACACGACTTTAAGGAGCTTCCCTTCGTGAGGTCGCTCTTCTTCCGATACGGATTGTACTTCAGCGATCCCAATACTAAGGCTGTCATGTACACTGATGCGACTGGTGAGTGGTATCTGTAAGGCTAATGTTAAAAACTGAAAACGCCCATTACTCTACACGACTTTGAAGAGCTTCCCTTCGTGCGGTCGCTATTCTTCAGATACGAGTTGTACTTCAGCGATCCCAATACGAAGGCTGTCATGTACACTGATTCGACTAGTGAGTGGTATCGGTAAGGCTAATGTTAAAAACTGAAAACGCCCATCACACTACACGACTTTGAAGAGCTTCCCTTCGTGAGGTCGCGCTTCTTACGATACGGGTTGTACTTCAGCGATCCCAATACGAAGGCTGTCATGTACACTGATTCGACTAGTGAGTGGTATCGGTAAGGCTAATGTTAAAAACTGAAAACGCCCATCACACTACACGACTTTGAAGAGCTTACCTTCGTGAGGTCGCGCTTCTTACGATACGGGTTGTACTTCAGCGATCCCAATACGAAGGCTGTCATGTACACTGATTCGACTGGTGAGTGGTATCGGTAAGGCTAATGTTAAAAACTGAAAACGCCCATCACTCTACACGACTTTGAAGAGCCCCTTCGTGCGGTCGCTATTCTTCCGATACGGGTTGTACTTCAGCGATCCCAATACTAAGACTGTCACACTATACACTAATTCGACTGGTGAGTGGTATCGGTAAGGCTAATGTTAAAAACTGAAAACGCCCATCACTCTACCCGACTTTGAAGAGTTTCCCTTCGTGCGGTCGCTCTTCTTCCGATACGGGTTGTACTTCAGCGATCCCAATTTATATCAGCTCATATACGTCCCCACCGAGGGGCTCGAGTCTACACTGAATTAGGGTGATCGGGCCTTAGTCGGCCACGCGGGCCCAGTGCGGGTTGGTCGACTTCACACACAACCTCCGAGTTTCTTCGCAGGCGTGTGCAGGTTTCCTCACGATGCTTTCCTTCACCGTAAGAGCGTCGGATAAACGTACATATGAAATCTAAATTCGAAATCACATTGGTACATGGCAGGTTCGAACCACGAACTCCCGGACAGGAGGCGGCGGCCCTAGCCATAACGCCACCGACGCTCTTTAACGATCCCAATACGGAAGCTATTATGTACACTGATTCCTTTGGTGAGTAGTAGTCTTCGTGAAGACTAGTGTTAAAAACTGAAAACCCCCATCACTCTAAGTACCCGATCGCTTTACTTCCGATACGGGTTGTACTTCGATCTACGGGTGTAACAAAGGCTGTCATGTACACTGATTCGTCTGATAAGTGGGCAATTTTCTTTTTAAAAGTCTTCCTAAAGGCCAATTGATATTAGGAACTGAAATAACCATCATTATTCATGGACTTCTAGGAGCTTCCCTGGCCCAGGTCGCTCGTCTTCCGTTACGGGCAATACTTCAGCGATCCCAATACGAAAGCTGTAATGTTTAGTTGGCCGCACGCAAGTTGTAACACCACCAATAAAAGCTGGATAGTACCATAGTTAACGGAAACTTTATACCTTCTCGACAACTTGACATTCTTGTCAAATCACACATCATCCGTTGGAAATTTGGATGCGAGGTGGGTTTGCGAAACAATTAACCAAAGCACAAAACCATATAACAATTAACCAAAAACAAATATGTGCTTATAATAACCCACGTATCTATAAACTACTAATAAACTGTACATTGCACACACACACACGCACACGCACGCACACACACACACACACACACACACACACACACACACACACAAACACAGTTACACTCGATTCACGTGGTGTTTAAACAAAACGCCAAAATTTGGCTGCCATTTCTGAGGCTCTTGTTGTTTTTTTACGAAGACTAATAGGTCACTAATAAGGTCACTCCATATGAAATGTTACATTATAAGGGTGTAACATAAAGGTGTGGGCTTGTACTCATCAAACTGAACAATATTTGTTCTATAACTTTGCTGAAATTGCATTTTTTTTTATTATTTTTCGTATAAATCAGCTGATTAAACGGTTTTGTATGAAAAATGCAATAAAAATTTCGCGATTTCAGTAAAGTTGCAGAACAAAAGTTGCCCAGTTTAAGGCTTGTACATGGGCTAGCGACCTTGAGCGTCTGGGCGGAGCTCTATATCTCTCCCCGCACCACCCGCACCATAAAATCGCGCGCGCTGCGTAGGTATACAGCCACACCAGAGTCATAGAGTAATAGAGACTTACACAGCCACAAATAGCATCTTCTTACTAGGTACAACAAAGAAAAAATGTTACAGCCATGCTGTGCATACTTTTTCGCAAAGCTGTCACGATCTGATGTAGTCGGGAATACACAAAACAACGATAACCATTACGTTTACCTAGTAGCAATAAAAATTGGTAAATACTAAATTTTACACATAATTTGGGTTTTTATGAGAGGTAAAATGAGTACTAAAAGATTCCATCATGGTAGAGTATGGAAATGACATTTAGTTTGACACATTTGTTCACCCTCTTGTACATAGTCACATAAGTGTGAAAATATATTTTTTAATACAGTTGCTCGAAAAATGGTACTTTATGTGCTAGTTTACTATGCGCTAAATTTATTTTACCGCACACGTGCTTTTTTACTTTGCCACTTTTTTTTATTTTTAGCTCTGAGAAACAATACATTTCTAGCAAATAAAAAAATATAATAACCAGAGATAAACAATCTTCATTAGGATTTTCGAAATGATAAATTTAAAAGAGATTGGTTGTTTCCACAGAATAGAAGAATCGTTTTTTTTTTCTTCTCTGTGGTTGTTTCTCTGTGAGGTTAGTTAGTACATAACGTTAGCTGCTATATATTTGTGAAGAAAGGAGAATAAAATATGAATTAAGTGCATAGGTCACCTTTTCCAAGGAGGATTTAATGCGTATAATAATATTATATCCCAAGCCTGATTGTTATCTAATTAGGGTAATATTAAAAAAACTTACGCAGTAGTACGTGTGCCTAGCTAAATTAAATATGGCGCAATTTTCGTAAAACTAAATTGAGTTGTTTTAATTGTGAAAACGAGTAAAATTATGAATCGTTAATATAATATGTCTAATAAAAAATATACATATGTACAGCAAAAATAGAGTGAGATTACACGTTTGAAATGAGCCACAAGTCGCGTAAAATAAACTTTGATTGCCGAAACCTTGATAGGTATGTACCCATGTATGTATTTTGTTTTTCTGTCACGGTATTTTTTTAATTTACCTGTTTTCTCACAACTGTATTGAAAAACGTCGCATGATATATGGGTGTAAAAGGAAATGACAAACTCGTGATGGTGATAAACCCTCGCCTGCGATTCGGGCTTACAAATGTCACTCGTTAGTTATATACATTTTTACCACCCTCGTATCATACATAATTCATAGATTACTATGTCGATCTTCTATGCGTACACGACAAACGAAGTGCGAGGATATGCAATATATTTATCGATGATTTGATACTTGTTTCTTCGTATCTGGCTGGTTACAAGTTACAGAGCGGAAAGGTAGTGCTATAAAATAAAATCAACGGTATGTAGAAATTAAAATGTTATGAAAAGAGGTAGCAATTAGGACCGTTTCGGGGCGGGCTTTTTATCTGAGGCTTACTGATCTCAAAGTTTTTATTCGTTTTGTATTTTGTATTTGATAACCTATACCACGTACAGTGATTTTAAAACTCTACAAGTCAAAGTGTAATTACGTTGTTTTGTATCACCTAGATACAAAACAACGTAATTAGATACAAACAACGTAATTAGACTTGTGGTTAAAATTTAAATCTTAGGAATTCATCAAACTTAGAACTTATAAAATTCCTTAATTCTCCTATTGTGGTAGTAAAGTTCTCGAGTGGCACTCACCATAAGAGACACAGTGCACCGCATTGAAAATGACCGGTCTTGCGTTGCCCGCATTCAGCGACTTTCCGCGACCTTCACCAGGTCGTCGGTCCACCGAGTAGAAGGCCTTCCTACGTTTCATCTTCCGGTGCCCGGTCTCCACTCGAGAATATCACTGTTCCAACGGTCATCTGTTCTACGAGCTATGTGCCTTGACCATAGATCAGATGACTGTTGGGGTAGTAAAGTTCTCGAGTATCGACCGCACACCAGAAGACGCACCGTGCAACGTACGGCCATCAGTTCTACGAGCTTTGTGCCTCACATAGCTCGTAAAACAGATGGCCGTTTGAGTAGTAAAGTTCTCGAGCGGCAACCACGCATCAGAAGACGCACCGCACAACGCATTAGATACGACGGGTTCTGCGTTGCTCGCATCCAGAGGCTTCTCGTGACCTTCAGCAGGTCGTCGGTCCACCAAGTGGGAGGCCTGCCTACGCTACGTCTTCCGATGTACGGTCATTACTTAAGAACTTTGCTGCCCCAACGGCCATCCATTCTATAAGTTCTCGAGTAGCGAGAGTGCACCAGAAGACGTAAGTGCACCGCATTGGAAATGACGTGTCCTAAGTTGGTCGCATCCAGTGGCTTCCCGCGACCTTCACCAGGTGGTCGGTCAACCGAGTGGAAGGCCTGCCCTTGGTGTTATTTCATCACATCAGTTTATATACGTCCCCACCAAGGGGCTCGACCTGCCCTGAGTTAGGGCGATCTGGCCTTAGACGATCACGCGGGTCCATTGCGGGTTGATTGACTTCACACATAAGCTTCGAATTTCTTCGCAGGCGTGTGCAGGTTTCCTCACGATGTTTTTCTCACCGTAAGAGTGTTGGATAAACGTACATACCAGTATGAAATCGATATTCGTATAGATATTGGTAAGTGGCAGGATTCAAACCACGGCCTTCCGGACAGGAGGTAGTGGCCCTAACCGTTTTGCCACCGACGCTCTTTATTTTATTTAAGACTAGCTTTTGCCCGCGGCTTCGCCCGCATGACTTTTATGACTTGATAGCAGCTTTTATGACTCTTTTTGAGGGTGAGTGGTGCGCGAGCCGCAATCAGCTCGCAAGCGTGGACATGAGTTTTCTCCAGGTACGTCAGGAACTGTATCGGGCTATTCGGATAAGCAGTCTTTGTCACTTCCCCCACACCCCCTCAACAAATTCTATACAAAAAATCACTTTAATCCGTGCTAAAAATCACACCACCACATTTCTTCATTTTTAATAACTTAACGAACCAAGAGTATTGTTTTTGTTTCCTCAGGAACTGCATAGGGCTATGATAATTTTACAGATAAAAAATAAACTATTTCATTCCCAGTGATACAGCCATGCCATATTTCATCAAGATTGGTAGAGGTGTTGAAGTGTGAATAGGTAACAAACAAACAAACACATTTTCATATTTATAATATTAAGTAAGGATTTCTAAATCTTAAATAACATATAGAGCGTCGGTGGCAGAACGGTTAGGGCCACTACCTCCTGTCCGGAAGGCCGTGGTTCGAATCCTGTCAATTACCAATATCTATACGAATATCGATTTCATACTGGTATGTACGTTTATCCGACGCTCTTACGGTGAGAAAAACATCATGAGGAAACCTGCACACGCCTGCGAAGAAACTCGAAGCTTATGTGTGAAGTCAATCAACCCGCAATAGGCCCACGTGATCGTCTAAGGCCTGATCGCCCTAACTCAGGGCAGGTCGAGCCCCTTGGTGGGGACGTATATAAACTGATATGATGAAATAACACATATACCTTTATTATCAAAAACCTAATTCAAATCATTATATCAATCTAGTAATAAAATTCCCTAAAAATATTAATATCGGTCAAATCCTCTAGTCGTATCAGCTCCAAAGGAGCCCATGATGCACTTCTCGTTTCCGCTCTGGATGGCAATAGACAACCTTAGCAGCAGGTAGGACCTCACGTCACATCTCCTTTCTCGAAGGCGACGGCCAATCTCCTTAATGCCTCTGAGGGTTCAGCAGCCGGTTGTCTCACAGACCATCGGCAAAAAGCAGTAATTTGCCTCCAAGACCGAGTACTTATTATAATTCTGTCTCGCCGCACGGGTGAGGTGTGTGGCAGAAAAAGTGGCGACCCAAAGCAGGCACGTTTCTCTCTGCCATGGCACCTGTTTAAACCGTCCGGCCTTTTGCTATCAGATCGACTAAAGCCCAGCGGCTGCATCAAAGATGGAATATTCCATCTGGCTGAGACCAGTGCCCTCCGAGTGAGGTCATTAAGGAATTGGCGACGTGGGAATCTTCACAAACAACGACCGCAACTCAGTGAGTGATGGCCAATTGCCTCCACCGTGGTTCACAGATATTAATATTGCAGGCGGAGAGCAACTGCCACACGCAAATAGTCGGCGTCAGAAGATTCCCCATATCTGTGCCTCCTGTTAAAAGATGCTAAACTCGATTTATGTGTTTTTAATTTTTTTTTACACGATTGGAATCTGTAAAAAAATACCTATCTGTTCGTCTATGAAACACATCGCTACGTGCCATAGTTCCAGAGTTAGAGTTGTGTAAATTAGCGTATGCTGAAAAATACATAAAAGAAATCCACTCAAAAGTATGAAATAATATTTTAATGTTTTAATACAACTTAAGCGCGTTTTATTATCCCTGCAGTGCCATCTATTGACATTCTACTGCTATGTTTATAATGTGTGGTATGTGTAGCTAATTTGTGGAAAAAAGTACTCTATAGTTATTAATGTTAGAAAAGATAGATAATATCCCACGGGACCTCTTTAGTTTTCCGGGATAAAGAATACCCGACTATACAATGATGATCAAAACACCCCATCCCAACGTAAAGGTTTCATATTGTTACGTTGAGCCATTCTAAAGATACAATTTTTTGCATTCCTGCAGGAACCCTTATTTTTTTTGGGATTCGCAATGTCGCAGTTTTAGTTCGCGATAAGGGTATCAACGTGTAAAATTTGATTTTAATAGGTCAAGCCACATTTGCGTGGTGAGCCATTCTATAAATGAATACTTTTGATTTTCCCACGGGAACTCTTGTATTTTCCGGGATAAAAAGTATCCTATATGTTAACCCGGGCTATAAGGAACCACCATACAAAATTTCATCAAAATCGGCCTGGTAGTTTTTGCGTGATGCGCGAACATACAGACAGACAGACAGACAGACAGACAGACAGACAGACAAAAATTCCAAAAGTTGTTGTTTTGGCCTCTGTATCGTTAGTAATGTCCACCACAGTTATTATTTTCCAAAAATATTTCATGTACAGACACGGCCCCGTTACAGTTTTATTATATTAATATAGATAGATTTAGAAATCCTTACTTAATATTATAAATGTGAAAATGCGTTTGTTTGTTTGTTACCTATTCACACTTCAACACCTCTACCAATCTTGATGAAATTTGGCATGCAGGTAGCCTGTATCACTGGGAATGAAATAGTCAACCTTTTATCTGTGGAAATTATCATAGCCCGATGCAGTTCCTGAGGAAACTAAAACAATACTCTTTGGTCGTTTTATTTAAAATCGTAACGAAAAAATGGATTGGTGTGATTTTTAGCACAGAGATGAGGTGGAAAATGATATAATTTACTAATAAGAATATCCTGACATAGTTCCCAACTGTTTTCTACGCTCGCGCACGTCGGTGGCACGTTAAAGTGATTTTTTGTATAGAATTTGTTGAGGGGGTGGGAAGTGACAAAGACTGCTAATCCGAATAGCCCGATACAGTTCCTGAGGTACCTGGAGAAAACTCATGTCCACGCTTGCGAGCTGATTGCGGCTGGCGCACCACTCACCCTCAAAAAGAGTCATAAAAGCTATGTCCACGTGGGCGAAGCCGCGGGCAAAAGCTAGTCTTAAATAACTCCGAAGTTGAAAAACTGTCTGAGTTTGAAAGCCCTTGTAAGAAATCAACCCGCTTACAATATGGGCTAAAACATGACTGAATATGAGAACTGAAACCCGATAATTCATGCTGATGATCTCACATCTCCAGGTCTAGGGGTTTGATCAAGAGACTGCCTTATATAGCTTAAAAAGGGATTAAAATGGTATTTAAAGGCTCAAAAAGACGGTAAAGTTTTAATAATGCCCTGATTATTACATATTCTTACCCTAGAAAAATCTAGGCCGTCAGGGGAAGGTATCTGTAAACATCTTAATTCTCGTACCTTAATTATCCATCTTATTCCCAGGTGCGGCGACTATGCGCATAGCCATGCCGGCACACATGCAGAGCTCACTGATATTCCACTACAACCTCAAGTTCTACGACACCGAGGGGGACGGCTTCGACGGCGTCAGCCTCAAGAGATTTGTTATGCAGGTCAGTTGTTTCCTTATAATTTAAAAAGCTGAACAAACAGGAAAGGGGATCATACAGGAACTCGCACCTATTGACAGTCCCAGTCCCTTTAAACTTCATTCTTTTTTTTTGTGCTGATTTATGCGGATCTGAGTGGTGTGTTGTTACGAGTACGTGACGACGAGGTCAAAGTATATATATTACTGAGGTAACGAGGTCTTATCTCAATGCCAAAAAATAGGCCAGGGCTCCGGATCCCTAAATAACTTATCATCATCATATCAGCCGAAAAACGTCCACCGCTAGATAAAGGCCTCCCCCAAGGATTTCCACGACGACCGGTCCCGCGCTGCCCGCATCCAGCGGCTTCTTGCGACCTTCACCAGGTCGTAGGTCCACCGTGTGGAAGGCCTGCCTACGCTACGTGTTCCGGTAACTTATAGATAATTACTTATACTTAACTTATAGATCTCGGGAAATTGGAAAATCGACCCAGTCAGGCATGGCAAAGCAGCTGATAATGAATACCGCCATCTTGGCGTAATGGTTAAGTCCACTAATTTCACATTAGGAGGTCGCGGGTTCGACCCCGGCGGAGTCTCACTTTGTATGACTGGGTTTGGTTGGTGGAAGGGCAACTGGGTTTGGTGGGTGGTTTTCAACCGCCTCCGTAGCTCAGAGGCAAAGTTCACTGGCTTTATACAGGAGGTCGCGGGTTCGATTCCCGGCGGGGTCAATTGTAAGACGCGGTTTGGTTGGTGGTAGGGCATTTTCTAAGCCCGCCTGGCTAGCTACCACCATCTTATCTAAGTCTTGCCGCCAAATAACAATGTTGATATCATTGGTGTGTTCCGGCATGAAGATAAGATAGCCAGTTCCCCATTGCGTTGGGGAATCTTGGTAAGGCCGCTTCCATCTTCGGCAACATTGTCACTTACCACCAGGTGAGATGTTGTCAAGGGTTTACCAACTGTGAATAAAAAAAAGGCATTTTTTAAGCCCGCCTGGCTAGCTACCACCATCTTATCAAAGTTTTGTCGCCAAGCATCAATATCAGTAGCATTTATTTGTTCCGGCTTAAAGATATGATAGCCAGTTTCCAATTGCGTTGGGAATCTTGGTAAACCAGCTTCCATCTTCAGCATCATCGTCACTTACCATCAGGTGAGATGATTTCAAGTGCTCACCAATCATTAATAAAAAAATCGGTCCAATGCGAGCCGGTCTAGCGCATTGTAGGGTTCCGTAGTTTTTTCAAAAATAAATGTATGTTTTAACAAAACAAAATTATGTTTGCAGTTGTAGAACATTTTGTAAGGAAAATCTGTGAACCTCTTACAAATCCAACTGCACACCTTAAGTTGGTCGATTATTACTCCTAAACTAAGAAAGTCTACTTAGCCGTGATAGTTTTCTTTTTAAATTGATTATATGTCCTACTATTTACAATTTTTTCAGATGTCCTTAATAGCAGTTTACCTGATAAAGAGGTGTGGGTCACTTGACTCTAACAAAAATTGGCACCTAAAAGCTTAATATTTTACAAACCGATTCCCGAACTGTTTAACGATAGCACACACGATAGGGCACGTCAACAAAAAAAAACAACCCCTATTTACATATAGGGGAGGTACCCTAAAATAATTTTTTTCCAGATTTTATTATACCACATTGTCGGCGTGATTAATGCCCATGCCAAATTACAGCTATCTAGTCAATGACTTATATATTACTGGCGTAAGGACCCGACCAACGCACGCGACTAAAGCTCCCAGCAAATTGGTGCGAAAATTGAAAGTTTCGCACACTCACGACTCAGTCGTCTGCGGGAAGTTGTACAGTGCGGTGGAAAGATATTCCATATAAAATCCCATAGTGTGTTGTTAGAGGCTGTAAAAACCATGAAAGAAAGGCTAAAAAGAAACATGGGATGTCGTATCATCGTTAAGTAACCTCACATTGTATTTTTTCTTGTAAACAAATTAAATAAACGAATTTTTAAAGCGACAATTCTACCAAGGTTCTTTTAGCGCGGCACTGACATCAACTCTCGCCCATGCTAGTTCGTACGAGTTATGTCAGATGGCGTTACTTTTTGCTTGTATGAACAAAATCTGACTGAAATATGGAGAAGGGCGGATCCTTCTGTCCAAATCTGTGTATCTAGTACTAATAGTCTCTGAGCTAAGCCGCGGACAGACAGACATGGCGAAACTATAAGGGTTCCTTGTTGACTTCGGCACCCTAAAAAGACGCAATATAATAATATAATTTAATTTAATATAATTTAATTTTATATAATTATATTTTTATATAATAATAAAATATAATTTTGTCAGGCAACCATTTTCGCCAGTTTTGTTGCATTATTCCATTACTAGTCCTGATTCACCCACAAGCTCGCTGGGCATGTTTACTTTAATAATTAAGTTCTTAGTTGTGTTTTTCTTGTTTTACTAACATAGTCAATAAGTTTTTTACTAAAATATTAAATAAATAATAATTATTATTATTGTTATTTTTATACCTTGATCATAATGAGGAATATGCAATATGCATGCAGAGATATGCTATATAATGGGGAGGTAGATAGGTTACATGCGTCTAAAAAGTGAAGCAAAAAAAAGATGCCAATTGGCATCTCTTTTTTTAGTAACATTCAGTGCAATAGAAGGGAACTACCTATAACATTGTGTGTGTAAATGGCTTCGATTTTCAAATGTTGTTTGTTAGTGCATAACCCATCTATGGTAACAAATCTCTGTATCCATGACTATTATTTTTTTTGCTTTAATAAAAGCTCATTCATATAAGATACGGTATACAAAAAATATTTTTGAATGACTATAAAAATAACCAAAGATATAAGCTATTAAAGATTTATCTCTTATCTCTTTCTAGCAAAACAGATTGTAGCATAGAGTTTATGGACCGTGTGTTTTATGTCGTCACATTTACATATCTGATCTCTCTGTCTAATTAGTAGTTGAAAATGCTTATATCTTCCGTATTTCTTGGCCGATTTAAATTTTCATTTCACTTTTTGACATTGTTTTTACGGAAATTTCATATTTTGTTAAGAATGCGATAAAAAAAATCATGCTTATACCCTATTAAATTTAGTTTTAAATGTTTGTTCTCTTCTTTCCAGTCTGTGGTCGGGAATGTAGTATCGTTCAGAGTCCACGCGCCTTGCAGCGGGGCCTTCCTGTTGGATATCTTCGCGAACGCGGTCACGCCACGGGAGTACCTTACGGGAGAGCCTATGAAGTTCAAGAGCGTTTGTAAATTCAAGGTAATTAGTAAATTCTAAGGCTTGCGACCTCGACGCACCCCCTATCGCGTCTAAGCACGCGCAATGAAATAATAAGAAGACTTGGGGGGGGGTCAAGGTACAATTTAATACAAATAAAGTTTACTTTTACCACCAATACTAGTTTAATAAAGATGATACGAAAAAATATACATAAAACCGAACAGACAAAATAAATAATATACTTTACCAAAGAAAAGGTAATTGTAGGATTGAAAAGCGTAGTAAATAAAAAAAACAAATTAAAGATAAGATAAAAACAAATTAAAGGAATGAAAACCGTAGAAAAAAAAAGTAAATTAAAAAGTAGACACAAAACAGATCGAATATAAACAAAAAAGGATCACTTCGTCACAGGCTTAAAACCCTGCTTGCCCACAATATACAGGTTTTCCTAATATGAAACTATAGGTACTGAAGAGATCTTAGAAGCTACAGCTATCGGAACTACTTCAGTATGGGCTGATGAATTATTTACGGAATTATTTTTTTAATTATCTCTTTGGTAGTTTTGCGATTCTCATTCTGTATAGCAATTCTAAAGGAGGAACATCCAAAATAAATCTCCTTAAGGTGAGATATTGTTCAGAACAGTTGACTCTGTTTTTTTCTTTACGGGTAAAGATAATAACCACATTTTTATGCACTTTTTCAATGTTTTATTCTTTTTAACGTAGATATAGGCGTTTTGGAAAAAAAGTGAGTCCGACTATATGTCAGGATTTTATTGAGGAATAAGAGAGAGAAAAATAAAGGTGCTATGTGTAACTGTAGTGAAGTAAAACTGGTTTTTATGGGCTAAAACAGCAAAAATTGACAAAATTTAAGGGAACTTTGCATTTTTTTTATCGTAAAAATTTTATCAAATCGTGTTTTGGCCTCCTACACTTTGTATGTAGCAGACATATTGTCATAAAGAACCCCGTACCAAAAGTATGGAAAATGTGGTTTCAGTTAAATATTCTGAGATTTTGATATAATATAGATTTCAACGTCCTGAACAAAAGTCTCTATGGGGGCTACCACTGTTGCCGAGTCCCTTTCAGAGTTACGACTGATTTTGTATCAGACAACAAATCATTCATTAAGTAGATGCAATTACCAACTATTTATTTAAACAATTGACTCTTATTAATTTAATTAGATTTAACGAGTAACACTATTTTTCTTTCATTATACCCGTTATTAATAGTTTGTTTTGTCTGGTACTACTGTAAAAATATGCGTGCATTAAAATGCACAAAAATATGTTCCAATGATCTGTGTGTCGTTCTAATAAGAACTTCGTAAAATATTTATGAAACGATTTATTTTGCACTTGAGAAAGCCGCTGGAGGTGTCATATTACTTATATTACTGTCACTGTGACAAGGTGCTAATCGGTACTAGAGTCGATTTCCTTGAGGGTACAAAATCAGTCGTAACTCTGAAAGGGACTCGGCAACAGTGGTAGCCCCCATAGAGACTTTTGTTCAGGACGTTAAAATCTATATTATATCAAAATCTCAGAATATTTAACTGAAACCACATTTTCCATACTTTTGGTACGGGGTTCTTTACATAAAAAAAATGATAAATGTATTGCAGTTTCAACCGCAGAAAAATCGCTGTTTCCTCGTGGTCATACTATACTTAGACATAAGCATTTTAAAGAACTAGGAAATAACTATACCTAAATTAATTAAAATAGTAACAACAACGGGTGACATTAAATTTATAATTCAAACAGTAAGAACGGTTATCTTAGTTAGAAACCAACTCGGCTTGACTTTTTCCAATCCTCGATGTCGTTGGATTATTTTCTGAAAGGGTTTCGCCTGAATATCGTTGTGAAATTTAGTGAAGGTGTAAGAGTGGAAAACGATTACAAAATGAATCAAACTTTGCCATTCTTTTCAGAATTTCTATTCTAGCAAATAATAATCCATATAATCCGTGAGGATTTAATATCTACAACTTTTACCAAATCAAATAAAGTTATAGTTAAATTTTTGTGATTGTTTTATGAATAAAATAGTTGTTTTATTATGCAATACTTTTCAATAAATTGATGTCCTATTGAAATTCCAAGGAATCTTTATACTCGTTGTGTTATCCATCACGTCTTCTGATCAAAATCACAAATACCTACATCAATAACGTTGAAAAACTGACGTCACGCCTTGCTATTTCAAACACTTGGAACAAAATTTCGCTTCTGGCTGACGACACACCACAAGGAATGACGGAACAAACAAAATGACGGCGAAATCCTATATGTTCGGCAACCAAACTGTAACCAATCTGTATCAATCTGGGTGACGAGTGGGTGAGGTCGCAGTCTAGAGACCGGCAGGGGGTGTCCATACTGTATGTTAGTACTAATATACATATTATGTAGGGGTCTTAACAAATGTATATGCACTTTTTTATCTGGAGCTTGTACTCATGAAACTGAACAACTTTCCCCAAGAAACCCATGGTCAATTCACATTTATTATTTTTTAATTAAATTATCAACTGCTCAGAATACAACTTCCAACTGGTATCCGCGTATTGACAAAGTTCAATGACCGCGAATGCCCGCCACGCCGCCGCGGCGTATTCTGGCGTATTTCGCGCAATTCAATAATTTTAATTAAAAAAAACAAAAGCGAATCGACCATGGGTTTCTTGGGGAAAGTTGTTCAGTTTCATGAGTACATGCTCTAGTTAAAAAAAGTGCTTTTTTTGTTAAGACGATGTATATACTTTGCTGACGATACAAAGTAACTCAAATGACTAGCAGTTCACCTCTCTGTTTTGTGTTGATTTTGTAGACCAACATCACGCGCTACGTATAATTTCTGAAGCCGATAATTATTACATCATTTTTTTTATATAAGGTGTAACAAAATTAGCTGAAACTATTTTAACTGGTGCTTCAACCCATGAAACTGAAGAACTTTCCCCATGGAACCCATAGTCAAATCGCAAAAAAAAAATTGGCTCTCCCATACTAACTCGATCAGCTGATCAGCCAACTTAGTATGGGAAGTTCAAATTTTTTTTTTTTGAGATTTGACTATGAGTTCCATGGGAAAAGTTCTTCAGTTTCATGGGTTGAAGCACCAGTTAAAATAGTTTCAGCTAATTTTGTTAGACCTTATATAAGTAATTAAAATCTTGGAGTTCGTACAGGATTATTTTTAACTGTTTATCATTTGTTTAGATTTGTTGCGCGGAACTGCAAACAGTGATGGTTCCGTTGCCGGACTGCGCGAGCGGCGAGTGGGGACCCACCAAAGCCACCAGACTGTTCGGTCTTGTACCGATTACCCACCAGGTAAAAATTTTTAAATCATCATGATGACATATTTTTCGCAGCCCTTCACACAAAAAAGGGTCCCAGGCAGGATAAAAGCTCACCCTGGACACTTCATACAACGGGCCAGAAATTACATTTAAAAAAAACTGGTGTTCAATCTATCTGGGTGACGAGGGGGTGAGGTCGCAATCTAGAGAGCGACAGGGAGTGTCCACACTGTATGTTAGTACTAATATACAACTCCGCCAATCTAAGTTTGCACCTCGCTGGAATGCGAAGTAAATTAAATAAATGTAAAAATAAAACAATAAATGCAAAGTAAAATATAACCAACACACGTCAGCGTGACGTAATCGACGCGAGGTGCAAACTGCTTGGTCGAGTTGTATATACTATGATAAAAGGGAGGAAACATTTTTCGGAATGATGATTTAATTCCGTAAATCCGAAAGTTACTTTCGCAGTTTCAAACTAACATAAACGGCCGGAAAGGAGTTCCTTGGATGTGAAGAATGTTGTGCTTTTCGACACATTTGTAGCCAGTAATTTAACCTAATGACTGCACTTTGTAGTTTCCTTACTTGTTACTTTAAAAATATACAGGGTGTAACAAAATAGGTGTAGTTCCCGTTAACGGGTTTCTAAATAAATTGTAATAATGAATACGGGAGAAGGGTCTGGGTGTATACCCTGCGCAATGCCTTAAACAAACTACCTAAAGACTGGGTCATGAATCATATACATGACAAAAACCCTAAACAAATAAAAAATAATCTAAAGAAATTACTTTTGCATGTATCGGAGGTGCACCCGGACAGTTCCCCCGTATTAGCGGATGTCGGGCAGCATCCTACTTAGCTATAAACGCGCATTATTATTATTATTATTTTTGTGTTTAAGTTAACCTGTGTGTGTAGTGTGACCCATCAGGCGCACACAATCTTAATACTAGATTAAGCGTTCTGATGCTGTTTTTTTATATGTAAATTTAAAAAAAAAATAGTTTAAATTTAATTTAAAATTTACTCATCATACTGAACAACTTTTGTTCTACGACTTTGCCGAAAACTTAAAAAATATTTTTACCCTTCATACAAATCGATTAGCTGATCGACCGATTTTGTGCATTTTAGTATGGAGGGTCCAATTTTTTTTGAGAATTATCTATGGGTTCCTTGGAGAAAGTTGTTCAGTATGATGAGTAGAAGCCCCAGTTAACGGGACCTACACCAATTTTGTTACACCCTTGTATCTGTTTGGACGCCTTCGTGAACATCATTTTCACTTATTCCGTGGTCCCCGCAGGAGGCGCTAGTATTCGCCGGGCGCGAACTCGAGATCCAGTTCCGCATGTCGCGGGCGCTTGCCGATTTCATGGCCACGCTGCACAAGAACGGCGTGGACGAGAAGCGCCTCTCCAAATACGTACAGCAAAACGTCTCAGACGACATCGTCTCGTTCTACATCACTTTCCCTGAAGAAGGTTTGTGACACCATACAATGTATACTCCTCTAAAGTTTAACCGCCTCCGTGGCGTAATGGTTAAGTCCTTTAGCTTCACATTAGAAGATCGCGGGTTCGATTCCCGACGGAGTCTGGGTGTAAGGGCATTTTCTAAACCCGCCTGACTAGTAACACCATCTTATTTAGGCAAGTCTTGCCGCCAAGCATCAATGTTAATAGCATTGATGTGTTCAGACTTGAAGATAAAATAGCCAGTTACCCATTGCGTTGGGAAATCTTGATAAGCCCGCTTCCATCTTCAGCATCTTCGTCACTTACTTACTATCAGGTGAGATGATGCCAAGGGCTTACCAATTGTGGATAAAAAAAATGGTGTAGCCTCGCTGCCCGCGGGGCCATATACCATCGGTATGCTAGGATTAGGCGCATGCGGTGCGGCGCTTATCGATTGGTGCAAGAAAGCAGGAGGGCCCGCGCTGGTGCATACAAAGGCCGTAAGGATCACATCGTTGGGGCTCGTCCTTTAATCAGTGATGTTTTTAGCAACTTTTTAACTCTCCCCTCCACCCTAGTGTTACGTGGTGAGGTTTTAGACTAACCCCTCCCCGTAGACCTAAAATCACATTATATTTTTCTAGTACAAAGTATCTTACAAATTTTGAAGGCAAGCCGAGCCGGGCGGGGAAATCGTTTTCAGTTTAGAAATCGCGCGCTTAGCGAAAAAATAAATGCGCGAGATATTTCGCAACAACTCCGCTCCCTATTGTGATATTTCGTGACTTTCCGAACCCCTTCCCCCTCCTACGAGCCTCACGTGATTAATGGACGATCCCTTGCCTGCTCGGGGACATTGATACGAGCGTGGAGCATCACTATGCATATAAGGCCCGTGAGGCCAGAATAGGTGTGTATTCGAAGTTTTAGTTTGGGGTCACAGAACATGTTAGTCGCTAAAAGTTTGCTGTAGGGCGTAATTTTCGTATTGTCTATTCAAATAAAAAACGTATTCGCAAACCTTTTTTTTAATGAATTGCATTTGGGTGTTCTAAACAATCGAACGGATTTATAAAGGCAAACAGTCGAATTCGTTCTTATTTTTCGCCGAATCTGAACTCGAAACGTTAGAATCCGAGGACTGGTTTATCGTTTAAAAGAAAATAGATGCAGCGTGATGCCTGCGTTGTCTGGTTCGGATTATTATAGGTCATTACAACTTTTATAGGTTATAATATATATAACACAGGGAATCCTACTTTGGGGCCAGATGACCATGTGTGATTTGTCCCAGAATATTTATTTATTTAAGCACTTAAAACTATGATTTAACCAAAGACATTGATTTTCCTCCTCTTAGACGGACATTACAGGGCATCGTTCGCTCACCGCAAGTGGATCGGCAGACCCATAGGTGTGATGACTGCTAGTAATTTATGTTACTTTTTGTCATCTGTCAAAAACATTTTGTTCTAAAATAAAAATGTTTGGAAATACCTAGGCGTGACGTCATAGTTTTTCAGCGTCGTAAATGTACTCATTTTGTGATTTTGATTAATTGAAAACAAAACTTTAAATATCAGTAGGAGGGTAATTTAGTATTTAAGAGTTTTATTTTAGTGTAGTCATCATTCCATTTGAAATGTCATTGGGTAATTATTCTAATTTTGAATGTGTCAATTAATTTATTGCTAAAGGGGTGACGACAGCATCAGAAATAAATTATGAACTAAATTGCCCTCCTACTTAAACTTCGGAAAACCTTAATCGTTTTGTTTTCCATCAAGTCTTCGATTTTTAATTCACAAAAATCACAAAATGAGTACATAAATGACGCTGCAAAACTATGACGTCACGCGTACATATTTCAAACATTTTTAGAACAAAATGTCGTTTTTGACAGATGATAAAGAGTAAATCAGATGACTAGCATTTGTCATCCCTATCCTATTAATTATATTACTCCGTCACTTCCGCTTTTCGGTGGTTGGCCGTAATTCAAATGTGTGTTCCTGAATTTATAAAGTTTCCCGCCCGTACGTACCTCAGACTTTCGCGTCATCTTCGCGCAAACTCTGTGGACTTAACTTTAGATTTGAAGCAATTGGGTATGCTAAAAAAAAAATGTATTTTTTTTATTTTTTTTTCTGATGGTTTAGACCATTTTGAAAAACTAATTTGAATATTTCATTTTTTAAGCCTCTAGATATTTTTAAATATTTTTTTAAATTTTGAAACCTTGATGACGTCATCGGTTCACATTACTATGAAACGAACAGCCCTATTTCTATGACGATGAAATGAATAGGCCTTGACGTCAACTGTCAAGTCACTCAAGTCAATCATTCCCAAAGGTTTTTTGGCGGGATTTGTGGTAGACGCATTCGTAGTTTTATTTTGTTGTTTTTTCATTGCACCGGCACTAGCATTACAAATCCAACAGCTAAGGAAGCCTAAATACGTCAGACCTGGCTGTATGGTCTTAGTAACCTTTGCCTTTTCCGAAACGAAACTATCACAAAGCCAACAACGAAACGTCAAAGTCAAAATTTACTTGTCATCAAACATCATAATCTATGTATGGACAAGGCCTTCAGAGTTTAAATGTTTTTTAGAACCACAATAAAAATTGGACCTCTAATGAATATCTTACCCATTTAAGTATTTAATTTGAATGACGTTCTAATAATATTTGATTGTTTCAAACGTAGTTTTTGGTGGATGATAAATAAATAGTGCCTTTTTCAGTGCTCGACGAAAGCTCGTCCTCAAATGCAAGGTCCGTAATTGATATGACAAGTAAGAGTGCACGTTCCGTTCAGTGGTGAAATAAGGTTTTATTGTAAACTCGTGACGTCATAGGGGTCAAATGAAGGTTATTGTCCTTTTCCGATTTTTTTACGCAATCTTTTACTTTTTCGAGTGGAAAATGAAAAAATATGGCTTTAAATAAAAATATCTCGAAATGGTTTTTTTATTTTCATGGCTTATAAAAAATTTAGCATACCCAATTTGATGTCACTTTAACTTACTGTTATCAAATCAACAAACTATCGTAGAAAAACTTAATTTATGCTGACGTGACGGTTAACAACTTAGCAGAGACATAAACTTAAAAGACTTGATTCCACATATTTAGTCATGCAACACCAGGCAACCGCAATCTGTCCTTTACTGGATAGCACGGTTAATTGTGCCACACGATAAGACACAGAGAGAGAGTCATGCTTTATCTACTTTAGGGCTGGGACTTGGAATTGTCTTGGCTAATGTAAATTTTTACTGAAAAATGAGTTTTATTTCCAGGTCAATACGGTCTAGACATCTATACGCGCGAGCGAGGAGGCCCCACCGCGATCCACCAAAACGGCTCCACAGAGAAGGAGAAACATCTCCTGACACACTGCTGCAAGTACCTCATCAATAGCAGCAAAAGAAACTGATGGAATGTTCTAGAAATCACAACTTATGATAGAAACAAAAGGAATATTGATTCTGAATTGAGTTTTGTTGTAGAACACGTCAGAAAATAAGCAAGATGGGTGGATTTTTGAAATACGATAAAAATATTACTTCTGAATTGAGGTTATTCTCGAAAGATAAAAAATGTTGTGTGTACCTTTAGCAAAGCTGTAGTTGCACAACTTTTACGATAGGATGGTTTGCATACTATTGGTGAAATTTGAACAAAGAACTAGGAAATAGCCACTCGCTGCTGCACGCAATATTCACCCTAGAGGCACAGTATTACGATATGGCTTACAGTAGCGCAACGCCTTTGATGTCGCACGATGCGCCACCGGCGTAGGTACTAGCCCATACTAGCCTAGAGTTTGCCAGGCTGTGCCCCCGCCGCCCGCTGCCCCGCAAGTACCTTTCCGTTGCTCTGCGTAAGTATATTCGTTGCGCTACTGTAAGCCGCTATATTGTAATACTGTTCTAGAGGTAGCCCACCGAGAACATTGCTGATTGTGTGTACCTAATTCAAACAACAACTGATGTATCAAGACTGGTTAGGTTAGCCACCAATAGTATCGCTAGCTTTAGTGGACTTACGATACTTCCAAAATAAGCGAAGTGAGGGTTTTTTTTAAATACAGTGTAAACTCTGTATAGCGACACTCAAGGGACCGGGCATTTTGTGACGTTATTGAGAGTTTTCGTTATACAGAGAGGAATTAGCGTCAAACTAAACCAACTGGAGCTAGAAAATTTTGACGCTTCAAAGAGTGAACCGTTATATCGAGTGACGTTTTACAGAGTTTACACTGTACAAATATTACTTCTAACTTGAGGTGTTTTTCGATAGAACAAAAATGTTGGATGTACCTAATATAAATCCATTACTGACAAGATGAAGAAACTTTTGAAAGTACCAAGACTCTTTGCTTTCACCAATAGACCAATGTTATCTTTAAATTTTAAAAAAAACAGGCCAAGTGCGAGTCAGATCCGCACACAAACGGTTCCATAAAATCATACTAGATGGCGCTAGATTCTTCAAGTTTGAAAAAAACACGTTTTTTGTATGGAGACCCCCTAATTTTATCACTTCATCTATTTTTTACTATTTGTTGTAATAGCGGCAATAGAAATACGTAATCTATAAAAATTTCGACTGTCTAGCTATCACGGTTCATGAAATACAGCCTGGTGACAGACAGACGGACAGCAATCTTTAGTAATAGGGTTCCGTTTTTACTATTTGGGTACGGAACCCTAAAAATGTGGTGAAATAAAGCGAATTTTGTATTCCATGTGCTTTGGTGGCCTTAAGAAATCATACTGCCCGTCTTCCATAACATAAAAAACCTTGCACTTTATACAGGGAGACTTTTTGCTGAGCAAATATAGTAAGTGGCAAATGGAATACTCACACAATTTTATATTCTCTTTGACCCCATAGTAACTACCAATGAGAAGTCGATTTGAAACTTTTGTATGGAGTCTTGCACTTTTTGTATAGGTTCCTTGGGGAAAGTTGTTCAGTTTCATGAGTACCTACTATCTACGATTTGCCGCTTGCTAGCGAAGAAGTCAACTGCTAGACATGATTTTTTTGTGAAAATTATGATCATACAATATTTTTATACGTGTGACTTGTAATTATAAACTTAAATAACTATAATAGTAAGAAGCGTACCCAAATGTAGATATAAAGGTTATTATAATCTAGGCGTTAATAAATTCCGTCCGTTGAAGGTGACATTTTATTTTTTAATTATGCTTAATTTTATAAAATTCTATGTCAACTGTATATGGTAAATTGGATATACAGGGTGTAACAAAAAGGTGTAGTGATTGGGCTTGTACTCACATCAAACTGAACAACTTTTTTTCTACCACTTTGATGAAATCGCGAAACTCCAAAAAAAAAAATAAAAAAATGCGATTTTAGCGAAGTTGTAGAACAAAGGTTGTTCAGTTTGACGACTACAAGCCCACCTTAAAGTATCACTGCACCTTTATGTCACATCCTGTATAAAATTTATAATAATTAAATTAAGTAAAAGGTTGTGCTGAAGCAATCTGATTGCTTTTGTTATTTTTAAATTAAAAATATTATATTCGTTATTATTGTATAGAAAACTTATTTAACAGTAATTGATATTTCGTTAGTTTTGTGGCAGTTAAAATCACAACACAAGCTATCGTTTCAAACTAATAATTTATTAACTATTTTAACATCCAGTGTTCATAGGAAAATATCTAGATATGTTTGTACTTTAACGAAATCATACGCTTAGTCGACTACAATCTACAGTAGATTGCCCTTTTTTATCACACGCACAAAATGAGATATAGAAACTTTATTCTTATACATTAACTTTAAGTTAAGAGATTCATATTTTTTTAAATATTGAATTGTATTATTTTATTTAATAAATAAACACGGCGAAATGTAAATTTTATTAAATATATGGCGATTATTACTTTTCTAAATGCTCCACGAGTTTGATTTTAATTCGATATTGGTCTACAGATATGCAAGTTATTGTCAAACGCACTTAATTGGACGGCTCCACACAGTACTTCTTAAAACTATATACATGTAAAAATAATATTTTTCATAAAATCAGTAAAAAAGTACAATAAAAATAGTATCAGAAAATAAGCATAGCTAATTGAGCGTAATTTTATAAATTTAAAATGAAATGAGTAGTGACAGTAATAATACTAGTTTAAGCAAGCGAGTATACTTGTCAATCAAGACTAAACTAAATTAAGATTCATCAAAATATGCAAACAAAAGTTCTAATCTCGCTATACATTTTGAGCGTCATTTGAGATAGATCTAATAAGTAAAAGGAACACTAGCCTCTCTAGCCAGCCAGATGTTTAACATCAAAACAATGTAAATTTTTCATTTGCCTGTCACAAAAAAAATACCTGAAAAAAGTCAGTTATACAAACGTTTACACCAATCCTTTGGTGGCGTTCAAGGTGGCTCGTTGCTCCACGCCACGGATAAGAGTGCCAAGCAGTCCTTCCATCTCGTTGGCTGTCTCTCGGAGTTGGCTGTTGTCGAAGGATGATTCTGAAAGAGATATAGAAATATAATTTTACCAAAATATTCAAGACAGATAATCAAGCCTCATTTTGAACAGACAAGAAGGTAATCTTGGTCACAAAGAACAATAAACTAAAAGCTACATTTTAAAATTTTCACAATTTTTCAAGGAAATTTTGGATTTTAAATAATATTTTTTTTACATTGTCATTTGCATGTTGTCTTTAATTTTCTCTTGTGTTTTAAATATAATTTTATAAATATTGACATATGCATGCTGAAACTGTGAAAAATCTTTACTTTGGCTGAACATGAGAGCTATTAATTTTTTGTACATCTTCTTACACCATGTTTAAGAGCAAATAAAGAATTATTACTTACTTACTATTACTAAGAATGTGATATATATGTTCATAGGTAAATCAAAAATTAAACGCCCATTTTTAACACGTTTTTATTAGCTGGCTTTCTTGTCTGTCTGTTCCGTACATATTTTGCTATCCATTTTTATCTAACATCCGGACGAACTAAACGCAACATTAAACATAGCTGAAAACTAGATGATAAAAAATATTTAAAGCATTGATAATAGTTTTCCTAAGTCTATTGCATGCGCCCTACGTTTTTCGTTATAAATCTTACGAATTATAGGATTAGTGTCACAAAAATACCATAGCAACAAATAAAACATATGTGTCAGTTGGGAAAAGGTCGTTTCTCTATAAGCTTCTAAAATAATATCCAAAACAACGTGGCGACCGTGGTAGCTTCCTGAAGCTGCAATCTACATTAAAAAAATACAATGGATTGTTTGAAGCGTAAACGTACTCAACTCCGTCGCGAATTCACAAAATTGGAAAAGAAATTTTTGTCCGCATTTGACAGCGCCGATGAAGACATAGAACCTATCTTTACGACCCTAAATGGAGTCGCAACAGCCTTGTTCGATGTAGAAGCGAAATTAACGGACGCGTTTTGCGAATCGAAAGATTTCGATGAAGCTGCCTTCGAAGAGGATCAGGACAAGGCTTTGGAGTACAAGTTACGATGGGACGTGATTAGTACCAAGTACAAATCTCTCAAGCCGACACCTATCGTTTCAACTTTAAGATGTAACAGCCAAGTTTCATTGAAATCGGATGCTTCGGTCGACGTTAACACAGTGCGCTCAAATCGACATGTGAACACTAAGAACGTGAAGATGCCCAAGCTCGAGTTGGCCAAGTTTGATGGAGATGTCAAAAACTGGATACAGTTTTGGGGCCAGTTCAGCAAGATTCACGAGGACGCCGGTACTGACGCCATAGATAAATTTCAATATCTTATACAGTCGACTACAGAGAATAGCCCTGCTCGTCAACTTGTTATAAGCTACCCACCGAGTGCAGCCAACTATCCAAAAGCTATTGATGCTCTCAAGGCTCGCTTTGCCCGGGATGACATGTTGATAGAAACATATGTGCGAGGCCTACTCAGTTTGGTTTGGTCACAGTTGAAAGGTGATACTTCTTGCAATTTATCACGCCTCTACGACAACCTACAAACGCATCTTCAAGCTTTGGAAACACTGAATGTTACTACAGATAAGTTTGCCTCTATTCTATATCCGATGATAGAAAGTGCGCTACCCGAAGACATACTTAGATCATGGAATCGCATTCGGTCAAAACGCGAGTTTCCCCGTGAAGAGGTAGATGATGAACTTAGCAGACTCAAGTCCTTCCTCAGATCAGAAGTAGAATCAGAGGAACTCATAAATATGGCTCGGCAAGGGTTTTCGCAATCTGACTCAACTAATATTCCTTCCGTTTCGCAGCCAACCGCCTGTTTTGTCTCGGAAACTAAAAAAGAAGTTCATGCTTCTTGTTCAAATGCTGGAACTTATCCAATATTATGTTTGTGGTGCGACAAAGAAACTCATACAAGCACTGAATGCTACAAAGCGTCGAGAATGTCGCCAAAAGAACGAATCGAATTCGTAAAATCCAAGAAAGCATGCCTAATTTGTTTAAAACAGTCGCACATTACAAAAAAATGCAGATATTTTCCAAAATGTTTGTTTTGTAAGAAACGTCACGTCACCCTTATGTGTCAAACTCTGCCAGAGAGAAAGGATTCGTCAGAACCCGAAAGAAGATCGAATAATTTACTATGTCAACTCAAATCGACTACCTTGTTGCAAACTTAAGCGATAAAACTCATTTCGGACAACAAGGAGATTTTTGTAAGAGTACTTATCGATTCTGGTGCTCAACGTTCGTACATCAAAAAAGATTTAGCTAGACAACTAGGTTTAAAGCCCGTTCGTGTGGAGAAACTTACGCACTGCTTATTTGGTGGCATCGAAACTTGTACTGAAAATCATTCGGTCTACGATGTCTGTCTAAAAAGCCTGTGTAATAACTTTTCTTTACAAATTTCTGTTTTAGGACAAGAAAATATTTGCGGTATTTTGCCTAAAGTTAGGTCTGATGTTTTGACTGAGCAACTACGTCAGAAGGGTATAATTTTGACGGAATCGACGGCAACTCCTGACGATGTGACTCTTCTTATTGGTGCTGACTTCTCAGGTATGCTAATGACTGGTAATTTTTTACAACTCGACAGTCAATTAACCGCAGTTCAGACTAAAATGGGCTGGACGATTCAAGGTCCCGTCACGACTGGTGTCTATACGACGTCGATGATAACGAACCTTCACAGCTCTTTTAGACCAGAAATATCGGACTTGTGGGATTTAGAAATTCTGGGTATCCGGGACCCCAGCGAACAAGTTTCAAAGCAGTCTCGAGACAAGGAAGTATTACAACGTTTCAATGAAACTATCTCTGTAAATGAAAAGACCAGGTACGAGGTTTGTCTCGCATGGCGCGAAAATATTCTCAGACCACCTGAGCCCAACTACGAGGTAGCTAGGAAACGACTTCTGTCGACTACGAAGCGACTAGAATCCTTAGGTAGGGCAGGTGCATACGATGTTGCTTTTAAAGAATGGTTGGCACTAGGAATAATTGAAGAAGCCCCATGTCAAGATTCAAAAACTGGGCATTTCATGCCACATGACGCCGTAATAAAGGAGTCGAGTGCAACAACTAAGATTAGACCCGTTTTTGACGCCTCTGCGAAAGACATTAATGGTGTCTCGTTAAATAGCTGTCTTGAGAAAAGCGCTAATCTGATCGAATTAATACCTAACCTACTTATTGACTTTAGGAAGGAGGCCATCGGTGTCAGCAACATGTTAAATTCTGTTGACTGGAACAATGTTGTTGCATTTTCCAATATGAGGAAAATCAGATGGAATTTCTTGCCTCCCAGCGCTCCTTGGTGGGGAGGGTTCTACGAGAGACTTATTGGTGTTGTCAAGCAGATGTTAGTAAGAGTTCTGGGTCGTGCATTGCTTACACTGACCGAATTTTATACTGTTCTATGCGATTGTGAAGCAACTATGAACAATAGACCTCTTACTTACTTCGCTAACAATACCGATGAGCTAAGGCCTTTAACCCCCTCGTACTTTATTCAGCCTCTCAGGGGCAATGATGTCGGGGATATAGATGAGGTCGATAATACGTCCCTGAATGTGCGAGCCAAGTACTGCCAGACATTGAGGGATAATTTTAGACAACGCTTCCGCAGTCAATACATTAGTCACCTCATACAGAAGGGTTCCAAGTGGAACACCTCACAATCACTGAAGATCGGTGACGTCGTGCTCATTGAGTCCGTCTGCAAACGTTTGTTGTGGCCACTAGGTATCGTTGAAGAAACATACATTGGTCGTGTTGGACATGATCGTGTTGCGAAGGTTTGTACAGCTTCCGGCCATAAAGTGCGACCATTTCAGAGGCTGTATCCTCTCGAGCTTCATCAAGCACCCAAGGACGTTGAGGGATTAGTACCACTTACTTCGACTCAGACTCAGAAAGACACTAGCGTGGGAGCCTCAAACACTGACGTAATTGGACAACCGACTGTGACTCGTTTTGGACGTTTGTCTAGGCCACCCGCACGGTTTAATTTTATGTAATTTTGTATGTTATATTTACCCTTTATGTATGATCTTTGGACCTTCCGGTCCTCCCTGGCCGGGAGTGTCACAAAAATACCATAGCAACAAATAAAACATATGTGTCAGTTGGGAAAAGGTCGTTTCTCTATAAGCTTCTAAAATAATATCCAAAACAATTAGTTATTTAATGTAATTAACTACTTTTTAGTCCGAGAATTTAACGTGGACAGGCGTCTCGGTGGACCGACGACCTGGTGGAGGTCGCGGGAAGCCGCTGGATGCGGACAGCGTAGGACTGGTCATTGTAGATATCCTTGGGGGAGGCCACTGTCTAGTAACGGACGTTCTTCGGCTGATATGACAACTTTTTAGTCCGTTTTAAATAATATTTTTATATGTACATTACTGCGGTGATCTCGGACGAAGAATCAAGATGGACCCGACATCCAAATAATAATACCATGTGAGAACAGGACAAGCGTACAGAAAAACTCTGAGGAGTGAACATGACAGACACATTATTTTTTGTCTTTGTCATAGTTTAGCTTTTTTTTGTTGGGCACAGTTGCTATCTGTGCCCAACAAATTGAACGCGTCCGCTTGTGTCGTCATTTATTGCGAATTACAACTGATCTTCTTTTGTTTCCTGTTTTGTTTGTTTTGTTGAATGTTATGGCAAGGCAATAGTTATGGTGCATTGTTGTGTGATCGGCTGTAAGAGTCGCAGTGAGCGTAAATTAGAAAAAATAACCTTTCATTCGTAAGTATGACATTTTTTGTTTGGTGTCGTTTAAATTGTAGAAAAAATTTAGGTTTCTGTTAGATTACACAATATCAGGGTCCTAATATGCAGAAATATTATAGAAAAGTATAATATTCTCGTTGTAAAATAATGATGTATTTAGAGTATTAACCGTCTAAGTTTAGTAAGACACAACATGTCTATGTCGCGGCCTTTTTGACATCGTTTAAATTTTGTCGGGTTATTCTTAGTTTAGGGATACCAGTAGTTCAGAATATAAATTACCCATGATTGTGGGTAATCGTCAACATACGGTTAATTACGAAGTGTTGAATTAGCTTTTTACAAATATTGTTCAAAGGAGGGAAAACCAGCTTAGTACAGTAGTTATATTAATATATACGTTATAGAAGTGGTTCTGTTATTCTGTACTATTTAGTTAGTGACAAAACAAAATACAGCATTTAATATTCAGCTTTAGACATTAAGGTAACGTTTACGTAAACGTTACGTAAAACGTTTAATTGAGATGATTAATTTTTATGTTTCAGATTTCCAAAAGAAGCAGCATTCCGTGACTCATGGATAAAATCAACAGGTCGAAGAAATTGGACTCCAGGAAAAAACACGCGCATTTGTTCTAAACATTTCAATGAAAATTGTTTTAGAAGAACTCAACGTATGACATTCTTAAATGCATCCTCAGTTCCAACGCTGTTCATACACGTAAATAAATTAATCAAGCATTTGTACTTTACAATATAAAGTATATTTCATATTTATAATATTGTTCAATGAAATTTTATTTCAGAGGCTTCCAATATGTAGTGTCAACAATCAAAGAGTGGATATCCCTTCATGTGCAACCACACCTGCAAGCATTGACAAGCCTTCTTCATCCACGAAGAGTATGGAAATGGACAGTGTAAGTACCTACTAATTTTGTAAAACATATCTCCTATAAGTTAGGTAATTTAATTAGACATATGTACAGGGTGTAGCAAAATAGGTGTAAGAGCCGTTAACTAAATTCTTAAATGCATCCTCAGTTCCAACGCTGTTCATACACGTAAATAAATTAATCAAGCATTTGTACTTTATAATATAAGGTATTTTCATATTTATAATATTGTTCAATGAAATTTTATTTCAGAGTCTTCCAATATGTAGTGTCAACAATCAAAGAGTGGATATCCCTTCATGTGCAACCACGCCTGCAACCATTGACAAGCCTTCTTCATCCACGAAGAGTATGGAAATGGACATTGTAAGTACCTACTAATTTTGTAAAACATATCTCCTAAAAGTTAGGTAATTTAATTAGACATATGTACAGTGTGTAGCAAAATAGGTGTAAGAGCCGTTAACTAAATTCTTAAATGCATCCTCAGTTCCAACGCTGTTCATACACGTAAATAAATTAATCAAGCATTTGTACTTTATAATATAAGGTATTTTCATATTTATAATATTGTTCAATGAAATTTTATTTCAGAGTCTTCCAATGTGTAGTGTCAACAATCAAAGAGTGGATATCCCTTCATGTGCAACCACGCCTGCAACCATTGACAAGCCTTCTTCATCCACGAAGAGTATGGAAATGGACATTGTGAGTACCTACTAATTTGTAAAACTTTTCTCCTAAAGTTAGGTAATTTAATTAGACGTACGAACAGGATATAGTAAAATAGGTGTAGGAGAAGTTAACCGTTATCTACCCATTATACTGAACAATTTTGTGTTACGACTGGCGAAATCGCAAAACAATATTTTGACTCTCCATACAAAATTGTCTTAAATGTGTTAAAATCTGACCAGTTTCTATGAAGAGTAAAAAAAATAATTTTCGATATCGCCAAAGTCGTAGAACAAAAGAACAATATGATGGGTAGAATCTCCAGTTAACGGCTCCTACATCTGTTTTGCTACATCCTGTGTAGTAAGTAGGTATGTATAAAAAATTCAATACATCCTACATCTGTTTTGCTACATCCTGTGTAGTAAGTAGGTATGTATAAAAAATTCAATACAAAAATAACTAAAATCAAATTGATATTTTATGTAGAACATCCATTCGAACAATTGATGAATGATTTTAGTGCACACTTTTAAATAAGTACATTGGCATGTAAAAGGATTGATTTTAGTTTTATTATCATCATTGGTTTATTGTATTATCTTCATTGTTTCAGATAAAATACCCTACCGACGAAGCTGTTATAACTCCGACAGCGACTCCTCGAAAACGGAAACTCATAAAAAAAATTAATCATCAAAAAATTTTGGCGGAGTCACGGAAGAAAAAATTGGCCGCAGTTAGATCGAAATGTCGCAGACTTGAAAAAAAATACGCTGACTTGTCTGCCATAATAGAAAAACTACAGGCTAAAAATCTCATAAATCAAGAAACAGCAGATTTGTTGACTACCATTGATTGTGGATCAAATGATTTCTTACAACGTAACAAATCAAAATTTTCTCCTGAAGTGCGAAAATTCGCATTAAACTTACATTTTATAAGTCCACGTGCTTATGACTTTGTAAGAAAGTCATTCAACACATGTCTTCCACATGCTCGGACATTGGCACGTTGGTACGAAACTGTTGACGGTGAACCCGGATTCTGCGCCGAATCACTTCAAGCGCTTAAGCTACTAGTAAAAAATACCATAACGGAGCGAAAATTGATATGCGGCTTAAGTTTTGATGAAATGGCTATACGGAAATCGGTTCAGTGGAATGGGAAAAATTACATTGGTTTTGTCAATTGTGGCAGCCAACTGGACAGTGATGCTTTACCTATCGCCAAAGAAGCTCTAGTCTTTATGCTGACGTGTATTAATGGAAGTTGGAAACTTCCACTGGGATACTTTTTCATTAATGGAATTACTGCTGAGCAGAAAGCAGTGCTAGTCCAAACATCTATAGACTTGGTGAGCGAATGTGGTCTTGACATTGCTTCAGTAACTTTTGACGGTTGCCCAGCTAATTTTTCAATGGCTAAAATACTAGGGTGTGATATTGACGGTGATAAAATAAACCCCGTATTTACGTATAATGGAAAAAAAGTAGCCATATTCCCTGATCCGTCCCATATGTTAAAATTAGTAAGAAATACTTTGGGTGACAAAACATTTCTCAGCACCGAAAAAGGTCAAATATCGTGGAATTTCATTCAATCGCTGAATGAGCTGCAACTAAATGAAGGTTTGCATCTAGCAAATAAACTTAGAGGCACCCACGTAAATTTCAAAAAACAAATAATGAAAGTAAAACTGGCATCGCAGTTATTCAGCGAATCTGTCGCCGATGCAATGGAGTCATGTTATGAGGATCTCCACCTGGAACAATTCAGTAAATGCGACGCGACAGTTGATTTCATCCGCAAATTTAATACTTTATTTGACATCATGAACTCTCGGAATTTAAAGAGTTATGGATTTAAAAAACCAATTTCAAAAATGAACTGAGAATATAAAAGAATATTTAGAGAATACATATAGCTATATAGCATCTTTAAAACTAGGACCAGATAACGTACTTAAAACAAATAGAAAGACTGGATTTCTAGGGTTTTTAATATGTATCAAGACCATTTTATTTTTATATGAAGAACTAGTAAAAACAGAAAAGATAGATTTTTTATCAACTTACAAGCTGAGTCAAGACCACCTGGAAATTTTTTTCAGTGCCATTAGAGCGAAAGGTGGTTTTAATAATAATCCCTCGGCATCTCAATTTAAATCGGCTGTCAAGAGACTATTGGTTCACGGTGAATTAAAGCACCTTACCACGGGTAACTGTGTTCCCCTAAGCGACATAAACATTTTAAGTAACATCAGACCTGAAATTGCAATAAATAACACAAGTGACCGCAATCGCCTCATTGAAAATGATGAAGAAATTTTACAGTCATTAGACAATGAAGTCGTGGTTTGTAAGGATCATGACTATATAGCGGATCCTACAAGGCTAACTGAATATTCCAAACAAGTTATTATTTATATAGCAGGATTCGTTGTCAAAAAATTAGAGACTCAAATAAAATGTGAGGAGTGTTTGGCAACTTTGAGATCTCCCGAAAAGTTAAATAATACCTTTTTGATAAGGAAAGATAAAGGCGGACTGTGTCACCCTTCCAAACATGTAGTAAAATTATGTGAAATAGCAGAGGAGGTGTACAGAAAAAATAAAATGTATGGTAAAAAGGATCCGTTACACCACCTTTTACAGGAATGTTTAAAAAAATGTATAGGGATGAGGCTTTTTTCTACTGATTATCATTTTACCGATTTGACACATTATTCGCTTTTAATAAAAGCAATTTGTAAAAAGTACCTTAATTCGCGAATTCATTATGATTCACCAAAACAATGATTAAAGAAGACAATATTAGAAATGTATATACAAAACTTATTTTATTTAAAGGACAATAAAAAAAGATATATATTACATTGTTTTATTATCTCAATAGATTATGAAATACGAATCAATCAATGTTTCAGAATTTACATTTACTATCGAGTCACCTAGTCCTAAACCAAGCAGAACTTGTGCTGGATAATAAGTTAAAAAAATGATAATAAAAAAGTACACTAATAAAGATTTTATTAACAAGATCTGGGTGAATTATTATTGACCTGGTAACCCTTTTTTGCGAAGTACTTTGTGTTTGTCCCTCTCGGGGAGACGCACCTGTCGAGTCCATCTTGATTCTTCGTCCGAGGCGGTGATAGTTAATTTTTGTGCCATTAGCATTTTAAGGCTTTATGTTGATAAAGTGATTGATTTGATCAATTTAAAAAAATATGACTCAAGGCTAATACACTTTATAATTATAATAGGGATGACGACAGCATCAGAAATAAATTATAAACTCTTGAACACTAAATTGACCTCTTACTTAAACTTCGGAAAGCCTTACTCGTTTTGTTTTTCATCAAGTTTTCGATATTTAATTCATCAAAATCACAAAATGAGTACATAAATGACGCTGCTAAACTATGACGTCACGCCTAGGTATTTCAAAGATTTTTAGAACAAAATGTCGTTTTTGACAGATGATAAAAAGTAAATCAGATGACTAGCATTCGTCATCCCTATACTATAGCGGGGCCTGGTACATTACGACACAAACGGGCACATACCATCCATAGCGAAGTTATTAGTCAATATCTGCTGTAGCCTATCCAACACCGTATCCAAATCCGCGTTCAATTCCTTCATTTTGTCATTACTGGTCTCGACGGAGCGAATGTCGGCCGCGTACTGCTGCTCCGTGGCGCTGAGCGACTGCGAGAGACGATCCTTCGTTCGGGTCGGCGGCGGTTTGGGTGCTACGGATTCTGTGTCTGGAGAAATAGAAGTGTTCCATTATAAATTACTAGCTTTTACCCGCGGCTTCGCCCGCGTGGACATCCTTGTAATGACTGTCTTAGAGGGTGCGTGGTGTCACAAATCTAACGCTGCGCTATGCGTCGCTACGCCCCCGATGTGAATTGACCCTAACAATTCAATCAAAATGCTGCTATATCTATTCTACAGTATAAAAAAGTGAAAGTCAGAGTTATATAATATGACAATATACAGGTGTAACAAAATTGGTATACACTGATGAACTGGCACTGCTACTCATCTTATTGAACAACGTTTCCCGAGGAATCCATAGCCATTTCTCTAAAAAAAATTGGACATCGAAAACAGTTTTATAAAAACTGATATATTTGGATTTTAGACCAATTTTCAAAATGTTTCCTCAACTTCTGAATGACTTACTATAAAATTTTGCTAAAATAGTACATTGATGCAGCAGCCAGCAAAAGAGGCATTGATAGACGAACGTATAAATGTGGGCCGAGAAGAAGCCGAGGCACACATAGGTAAGTCCATAAATGCCTAGTTGTGGCCAAGGCTTGTATGTATAGTACTTTTCTAAAATAATTACTTTTCAAAATCAATGACGATTAACGAACCACAATAATTTTTCACGCGCCAGTGTTCATTTTTTTTTTAATAAACAGCGTTCTATTTGTAAGTCAGTTCGAAATTTAAATAAAAACTTTGATAAGTTACCTCCTTGGTTGCCATGTTTCGGAGTAAAATATAGTTCCATTTAAAATTACACGACAGATATGAGTTTACATAGTAATTTATTTGGCCGCTAAACACGACAGATATGAATTTCATACAACTTATGCCAGCCGCTGCACGCATGTAAATACATGAAATGAAATGGCCAAATGGCCAGTATAGCAATTTCGATTTATCTCGAAGAAGGTTGTCAAAATAATGCTCAAATTTCCAAGCATGTTTGAGAAAAGACACTTACCATTATACCAATTGCTAATATCATTCATAGACACCGTAGATATACTATCCGAAGTGGCATGAACGTTCACAGGTTTCAAAGCATCTCCAGACACCGTCAACAAATTCTGGTTCTCCGTCTGTTTTGAGATCACGGAGAAGTTGCCAGAGTCCAGACTAAGTACTCTGGGTTGGGTTTTGAGGGTTTCCGTAACTTTGGACTGCTTTTCTTCTATTGGAATAGGGCTGAAGAGATCGAACGCTTGGGGTCTATCAGCCTTGTCTTGTTTTGATGACTCTGGTAAGGTTTGTGGGGTGTTTGATAAGTTCTCCTATAACAAAAGACAACAATCCTTACTTAATATTATAAATATGAAAATGTGTTTGTTTGTTTGTTACCTTTTCACGCTTCAACGCCTTGACCAATCTTAATGAAATTTACTGCGTTACGAGGAAGGACATAGGCTACTTTTTATCCCGTGAAAATAGCATAGCCTGATGCAGTTCCTGAGGGAACTGAAAATATACTCTTTTTTTGGTTAATTTCTTTAGGGTGTCAATTAAATGGTTAGCATAGTATTGTTATTTCTGTGAGCAGAAAAATATAATCGGTGAGCAGAAATAGCTAATTGGTCAGCAACTCATGGTCAGCAAACATTTCAAAATCAATCAGCAATTTATGTCATTCTGGATGGCTGTAATTATTTTAAACATCCCCGTACTACACTCTTCCTACAGTGTTGAGTGGTCGACGGAGCCCCTTCGGGGCTCCTACTTCTGTGTTCTCATGTTAAACCTAACACTACGACTGTGCGGGGAGGCGAGCTTAGCTCGCCTCCCCGCACAGTCTCCGAACCTAACGGATCCGAGTCGGGGTGCTCCGCAAGTCCGAGCTCGCTTCGCTCGCTCCCGCTTCCATTTAGAACTCCCCGTACCACACTCTTCCTACAGTGTTGAGTTGCTGCTTATAGACATGTTTTTCTGCCGCTCAATCATGAAATCTTGCCGCTCAAGTAGTTATTTTGCGGACTGAATGTTTATTATGCAGTTACATTATATTTATTCCATTTCTTTAACATCGCAACGGAACAATGGATTGTGTGATTTTTTGCACAGAGATGGTTGAGGGGGTGGGAAATGACATGATTTACTAATAAGCATATCTGGAGAAAATTCATGTCCACGCTCGCAAGCCGCTTGCGGCTCCCGCACCGCGCACCTACCCTCTAAGACAGTCATAAAAACGATGTCCACGAGGGCGAAGCCGCGGGCGAAAGCTAGTATGTAATAATAGCTTTTTGCATGCGTGGATATATTTTATGACTGTATTCGAGGGAGTGTGGCGCGCGAGCGCAACCGGCTGGAATTAAGTTTTTCCAAGTTCCCTTGGAAAATATAAATTTTTTGGGAATGTAAAAGTATCCTATGTTGTTGCCTATGGTGGAGCCTTATAATTGGTTCTGTAGTTTTTCCGTGAAAGAGTTCAAACCGACTCACTTAAGATAAAATACTATAATATGCACTATTACTTGTAAACGTTACGATGCCTTACAAGGGCGCAGGGGGCTGCGATCAACGCGTTACGTAACACTGGTTATATTTAATCTAAATGAAAATCTATGATTAAAAATCAACCCTTTTTTATTTATGCTTTTTACGGGGAATCCCTTGACTGTATTGTCATTTTTATTTTATTTAATTTTTAAAGTTTTTAGGGAGGGGGGTACAGACAAACGTTACGGCGCGTTACATAGGGGGAAGGAGGTTGAAAAATCTTCAGAAACTGTGTCACGTAATACTTGAACGCCCCCTAAGGGGCTACTAATGACAGCGTCTCTTTGACAGCGTTGCAGATCAGTCTGTGAGTCAGTCATGAGTATGAGTAACGGTTTAAAAAAAAATTGAGTGCGTTTGGATGCATTTCACCTGATGGTAAGTGCCGATGCAGCCGAGGATGTAACACGCAAGCTCAAATAGTGCCTATTCACTCAGGACTTGAAGATTCCTAAATTATACGAATCGGGGAATACATACGCCGGCAGGGAATTATTAAATTATAATTACAATAAATTGTATTGGCAATGTAATGCCGAATACTGAACCTTAACACAAGCGACGAGAATACAAAATAAACACGACATATAGAAGGCGATATCAAAATTTCTTCGCTACTGAGTATATAAGGTGTAACAAAATTAGCTGAAACTATTTTAACTGGTACCTACCCATGAAACTGAACAACTTTCCCCATGGAACCCATAGTCATATCGCAAAAAAAAATTACCACTCCCATACTAACTCGATCAGCTGATCAGCCAACTTAGTATGATCTACAAGCAATGAACTACATTTTGTATTTTTTTCAAAATTTTAGGCTCAGTAGTTTCGGAGATCAGCGGGGGGCTGATCAATTTTCGTCTTCTTTAGTGAATAATATCAAAACTATTTATGTTGCAATAATAAAAAAAAATATTTGAGATCCTCATAACGAGCCCTTTCACTTGATATATGACACAGTAAGGTTTGCAAAACTTTTTTTTTAAAATTATCCCCCGATAATGACCCTTATTTAAAAAAAAATATTTACTTTGCACATCTGTGTCTGGGTCATAGGATTACACCATTCTACTAAATTTCACCTGATTTGGTAAAGTAGATTCGGAGCAAATTGACTGTGACAGACGGACGCACGAGTGATCCTATAAGAGTTCCGTTTTTTTGCACGGAACCCTAAAAATAACAAAATCTGCTGGAACGGGTTCCTGTCCCGCGTAATAGTGCCGCGAGCGAGACCTTTTGCATGTACGATACATTTGGACGAGCGAGCGAAGTTCGCCGAGTTTACTGAAACAATCTGGTGTTTGTATGAATGAATGTTTGTTCGACAATAACTAGAGTATCGTTGATCGGAACGTCGTGAAATTTGTAGGCAAATTAATGAGACAAAAAGAATAGTTATAACATGAGCCAAATCGGTCAAGGGGCTGCCTAGATACAGGGGTTGTAAATACTGAAAACATGATTTCTCTCATCACCACTAGATGGCACTAGACGGATACATCGCGCAAGTGTAAGTGAGCGTACCTATATTTTTTAAAACGAATACATGGCGAGTTCACAGTTCGGGTTGAACCACTAGTTATGCTTGTTTTTGAAAACAAGATTCGTCTTCTAGTAACGAGTTTATGTGTGCAGCAACCCGTCACTGAACCTTAATACAAGCGACGAGAGGACAAAAGAAATACGACATCTAGAAAGCGTTATTAACTTTTCTTCAGTACTGAGTATAAATACAAGTACTAACCATCAAACGATACCCGGACCTCAGGCATACCCACCTCACCTGGCGGAGATATCTCCCTTTGCTCTCGAAGACACCGTTCCTGCAGTGGTGACCCCGACGTAGAACTCCTACATTGGTGACCCCGACGTGATCTCCTACATACACACATTTGCACTGATGTTATTATATGGTACGGTTGTTACTAACCTTTACAATCTTAAGGCGATTAATCTGTGTAGATATTTGGCAGTAGTGCACGTCAACTTTCGATTTGAGGCCGTTATCCGAGTCTTTCGCCACTGTTTCTAATTGCGAAGAAAGCTCTTTCAATGCCCTGAAATAATCAAGATTATGACTGCATCAAAAATAAATTATGACACCACCATATTTCCCTCCTAATGAAATTTTAACATAACTTATTCACGTTGTTTTTTATGAAGTTTCAAATCTATATATATATAAAAGAAAGTCGTGTTAGTTACACCATTTATTACTCAAGAACGGTTGGATCGATTTCGCTAATTCTTTTTTGTTGAGTTCGTTATTGTCAGGAGGTTTTAGGGTAGAGTAGGGTAGTGTAGTGTAGGGTAGGTTAGGGTAGTGTAGTGTAGTATAGTGTAGTGTAGTGTAGTGTAGTGTAGGGTAGGGTAGTGTAGTGTAGTGTAGTTTAAGGTGGAACGAAGTTGTTAATAAAATCACAAAATGGGCACAAAAATGACACTAAAGAAGAATGACGTCACGTCTAAGTATTTCAAATAAAACGTGACTTTTAATAAATAATAACCGTCGACCTGGTGAAGGAAGGCCTTTGTCCAGCAGTGGACGTCTCTCGGTCTTGGCTGATTTAATATATAATCGAAACTGACTAGGTGCCTGGGTGACTTGATATATCACGCACAACCTAAACCCCTTGAACTAGAAACTTAAAAAACAAATTGAAAAAATTGTACACACTATTTTTTTAATTATCACCCCATGAGGGGATGATAAAGAGTGTTTAAGGTTGTATGGGAATGTACAGGATAAACCCCAGGGTTGGAAACTGGATATTTTACTCAAGGGTTGCTTATATACCACAGACATAACAAAATTACTATAATGGCTATGTTAACACGTCATGGGCTAAAGGCCCAAGAGGAGGAAGGTGCGAAGGAAGGAGGAGCGGGTGGCGGGGCGGCTGATCCCCCCTATCGCGGCGGCGACCCGCACTTAGCCACGACATAGCCTAATAAGAAGACACGTACATACATATTTGAATTTAATTTGTTAAACTTATTATTATTACAACTATTTTAACTTTATATTTTTGGTATTAAATCTTTATCACCCTAAAACAAACATTGGAGGCACCCGACGAGATACGAATCGAGGAGCAAACTGTAAAAAAAAAGGACTTATGTGAATATTGTGGAGTTGGTGAAAATTTTTACTATAAAAGTTTGGACAATAAAATTTGGAGAATAGCAGTGATTCGGCGATTAAAAGGGAAGTAAGCCCAATTTTATTATATCTGCCTGCTTTCTACATATTTGGAAACGTCTCCGAGTCTGAGCAAATTGTTATTTCTCTTTTTTATCCACCTCTCGTTTTCAAAATTCGTTTGCTTCAATTGTTCTTTTTATTTTCTTAAAATGTGTCAAGCTTAATATTCCTCAAGGCTAAGTCAAAAGGTTTATCCAGCACTAGGTTACCTACTATTGAGCTGCTTCAAGCTCCCGTATCCTAGTTCCAGCTGAATTACAAAGTTTAAAAATCTAAGGTACCTATTTTTTAGAGCTGCTTCAAGTTCTAGTACCTATCCTAGCACTAGCGTCCTATATTTTCTAAAGTACTTATGTAACTAATTGTTTCTAATCTAGAATACCTATTTTTTAGAGCTGCTTCAAGTTCATGTATTCTAGTAACAAGTGTATACTTGTACGTAATTGTCTTTAATCTAGGATACCTATTTTTTTATAGAGCTGCTTCAAGTTCTAGTATCCTCACATACAAATATTTCATTAAAAAGTACCTAGTTATTAAAAGTCTTTGTCCCAAACGGATCCAAGGCCGGCTTTATAACTTTCAGGAATTTCAAGTACACTACGGGTATTACACGACTAAAGTGTACACTAAAACAATTCCAGGTTTGCCGCTTCGACCAACGACTCTCAGATTCCTCCGAGTAAACGCACGAGCGAGCTTACGGACCACTTGTTATTGTTATCGCTTCCTGCTGCGGTGCCTCGGATCAACTGCAGACTTGTTTCGAGTTCATTGCTGCTTTGCAATACATTGCGGGCTGCGTTCATGGTTTGAATTTTATTTTATATACTACTGTCTAAATTTTTTCTTTTTGTTCATTGCTTGGCCCCATAATAATGGCAGATGAATTAAAAGGATTAGTCCGTCAAAGAGGTACTCTAAAACAAAGATTAACTTTGTTCGAAAAATATGTGGATTCCTTTAAAAAACTAGATCCCACTGATATAGATAACGTAGTTGTCAGTGAACTTCAATTCAAGTTAACGCGAATTCAAGAAGCTCTCCATGAATTCGACGATATTCAAAACAATATTGAAAGATTATCAACTGACGATGATTTAGGGTTACAAATAGAAGAGAGGGATTTCATTGAAACTAAATTTTGCAAATTAGTATCCCTAGCTCAAAACTTTATTGAAACGTTCAATAATTCACTAAACAATAATAAAAATCGAAGTCCTTGCGGAACACCGTCCATAAGTGAATGTCAACGTTCTTCTGGGGAATGTAATTCGACAAATGTTAAATTACCAACAATTAATCTTCCCACATTTGACGGCAATCACTTAATGTGGCTGGAATTTAGAGATACTTTCGAAGCGTTAATTCATCAAAATGAATCAATTCCAGCCATCAGTAAGTTCCACTATCTAAGAAATTCTCTCCTAGCTGGTGCTGCTGTCGTTATAAAATCGATCAGCTTCACATCAGCCAATTATAGTTTAGCATGGCAAACGCTCTGTGATCGTTTCAATAACAAAAGAATCCTAATCAATAACCATGTTAAATCTTTATTTAATTTTGATCAAATAACGAAAGAGTCTCACAAATCAATACGCTACATGATAGACTACTATTCCAAAAATTTACGATCACTAGAAGTACTTGAACAACCAGTATCGCATTGGGATACTTTAGTCATTTACATGATGACCTCAAAGCTAGATGGTGCTACAAGTCGCAAGTGGAAAGAACACAAAAATACGTTAGAACAGGCTCCTACACTTGCTGATTTTTTCCAATTCTTACGTAGTCGTGCCGACGTATTGGAAACAATCCAATATGGTCATATTAATAAAACTGAAAAGATTCCAAACAGGGAGTTAAAACCAACAAAGGCTTTTGTAGCTTCCCAAAATTCTAATAATCTAAAGTGTATCTTATGTAAAGAAACTCATCATCTGCACACTTGCAGTAAATTCCAGGACATGATGATATGCAACAAATTAAATTTTGTGAAAAAACACAAACTTTGTGAGAACTGTCTTCGTGTCGGTCACATTAGTTCTCGCTGTCGATTGGGTCCATGTAAAACATGTAAAAAAAGGCATAACTCCTTATTACACAAACATTCTGATGGTGTAAGTGAGGAAAACAACAGGTCTTCAAATCCTACTACTACTAATGTAAATTTTGATAGTAACCCGTCAGTATCCAGCGTAAACCTTTCTGCTACAGTGCCAAAACAAGTACTTCTTTGCACTGCAGAAGTTGAAATAATTGACATCAATACCAAGAAATCTGTCTTCGCTAAGGCATTACTAGATAGTGGTAGCCAGTCATCATTTATATCCGAGAAAATACAACAAGGAATGAATATATCATGTTCTAAAAGTAAGCCCATCTCAGTATGTGGTCTTAACAATACTGTCACTAGTACGATAAGATATTGTGATTTGCAAGTCAAATCGCTTGTAAACAATTTTAAAATCGATGTTTCGTGTTTAGTTATTCCACAAATAACTAGCGATTTGCCAAATGCTCCTGTTGATATTTCTCAACTAAATATTCCCACTAATGTCCAACTAGCCGATACCAGTTTCTTCCAGCCCTCAGAAATACATGTTCTGTTAGGAGCTGACGTCTTCTGGGAGATAGTAAAATCCAAGCAAATAAAATTGGGCCCAAATAAGCCCACATTGCAGGAATCTAATTTCGGCTGGCTCGTAGCTGGTCCTATTGATGCCACATTTAAAGGTTCTAAAGTTCACTGCAACTTCTCTCAAGAAATTCGCCAATCTCTTGCAAAATTTTGGGAACTTGAAGAGCTTCCTTCTAACACTAAATTGCTATCAAAGGAAGAAGAATATTGTGAGGCCCATTTTGTCGAAAATACTAAACGTCTTCCTAATGGTAGATTTTCTGTCAAATTACCTTTGTCCGAGGTACCTGAAAAATCGCTTGGTGATTCCATGCCTATCGTTAAAAAACGTTTCTACAATTTGGAAAAGCGACTATCGAAGTCCAATATAAAAAATGATTACGCTGAATTCCTGAGTGAATATGAAAAATTGGGACATTTAACCGAAGTCCCTCCTCCTGAGTTTGGTTATTATATACCTCATCATGCTGTGTTGCGCGAACAAAGCGAAACCACTAAATTAAGGGTTGTATTTAATGATTCCTTTAAAACTTCCTCTGGGAAATCCTTAAATGATATAATGTTAGTAGGTCCAGTAGTTCAAGATGATTTACTATCAATTTTGTTGCGTTTTCGCCAAAATCCTTATGTCGTAACTGGAGACATTGAAAAAATGTATAGACAGGTAGACATTGATGAAAACCAACGTCATTTGCAGCTTATTCTTTGGCGACCTGAAGAATCGGAACCATTGAAAGTCCTGCAACTAAATACACTTACTTATGGAACAGCTGCTGCTTCTTTCTTAAGCACAAGATGTCTTATGCAACTTGCTGATGAATGTTCAAATGAAACAGTCGCTAATGTTATTCGTCATGATTTCTATGTTGACGATTTGAACACCGGCTCAAATTCTAAAGAAGAGCTTAAAGCTATTATTTCAGGAGTGGTTGAAAAATTGAACGAAGGCTGTTTTCCTTTAAGGAAATTTCGCACCAACGTTCCTGAAATATTTCATGACATTCCAATTGTCAATCAAACACAAAACTTCTCTAAAGAGTCCACTGTTTTGGGTCTAAAATGGTCACCCACTGATGATACATTGCAATTTTCGTCTAATTATAAATCAGATCCTAAAGTAACTAAAAGAAGCATTCTCTCTGCTTCATGTAAAATATTCGACCCTCTAGGACTATTGTATGCGTGCACCATCACGCCAAAGATTTTACTGCAAGATTTGTGGCGGTTGAGTTCTGGTTGGGACGACTCAGTTCCTAATGAAATTAAGGCTTCTTGGGAAAACTTCGCTAATAGTCTTAGCTATTTGTCAGCTATCCAAGTTCCAAGATGCGTATTAAATGAAAATCCAGTTGATGTCGAAATCCATTGTTTCACAGACGCATCGGAAAAGGCATACGCTGCCAACCTATACTTAAAATCCAAAGGTCAAGTTAACTTATTATGTGCAAAAGCCAGAGTAGCACCTCTTAAACCTGAAATGACAATACCTCGTTTGGAATTGTTAGGAGCCCTTCTAGGAGCACGTCTTTACGAAAAAGTTGTGAAATCACTAAGACTCATAGTGTCTAAGTCTTTCTTTTGGACAGACTCAACAATTGTATTGGGTTGGCTTAAAACAAAACCAAAAACGCTAAAAACATATGTCTGTAACAGAATTGAAGAAATTCGTCAATTAACTGACGTGTCCGCATGGCGTCATGTATCTTCTGAAAATAATCCAGCTGATTTGGCATCGCGAGGTATAACTCCTCAAAATTTGCAAGACAGTGACCTGTGGTGGCACGGTCCTTCATTTTTGCCAAAATCAGAAAACCAATGGCCTAAATATAAACATGGTCCTGTTGAGTTACCTGAAATAAAGGTTACTTTAAAGGTAATATGTAATGAAAATGTTATTCCATTTGAAAAGTACTCAAACTTAAGCAAACTGCAACGAATTCTTGCCTATGTTCTACGATTTATAAAAAATTGCAAAAATAAAAAGGAGAAAACTAAGGGAACACTTACCAACGATGAAATACAGCAATCCCTATTGCTTCTTGCTAAACAGTCTCAACGTGAGTCATTCTCGGATGACATAAATTCGTTGTCAACAAATAAAACTTTAAATTCAAAATCAAAACTGTTATCTTTAAATCCGTTTGTTGATGAAAATGGCATTCTTCGTGTAGGTGGTCGTATTCAAAATGCATTAAATTGCCCTTATGATAAAATTCACCCAATTCTTATAGATGCCAAACATATATTCACAAATCTTTTGTTTAAACGCGAACATTTAAGATTATTCCATTGTGGCCCTCAGCTATTGCTGAATTCAATTCGTAATCAATTCTGGCCTATTAGTGGCAGAAAGTTAAGTACTAAAACTGTAAATAAATGTATCACATGCAAACGATTTAAAGGTCAAACGATTCAGCAACAAATGGGCAATTTACCTCGTTCTCGTGTCAATCCTGCTTCACCATTTGAGACTTGTGGCACCGATTTTGCTGGTCCCTTTTTAATATCCAGCCGTAAAGGCCGTGGAGCTAAAACATCTAAATGTTACCTTTGTGTCTTCGTTTGTCTATGTACTAAAGCGTTGCATTTAGAGCTTGTAAGTGACCCCACTACTAATGCATTCATTATGTGCCTAAGAAGAATGATCGCGCGTCGTGGCAAACCACGCACAATATTCTGTGATAACGGAAAAAACTTTGTGGGAGCAAGCAATGAATTTTCAAAATTATTGAAAAACTGTGACAGGTCTGTTGTTGACTTTGCAAGTAGCGAAGGAATTGATTTTAAATTTTGTCCTGCCTACTCGCCTAACTTCGGTGGAATTTGGGAGGCGGGGGTAAAAGCGGCAAAATTCCATCTTAAAAGAATTGTCGGTAATACGTCTTTTACATTTGAGGAGCTAGCTACACTTTTTGCTCAGATAGAGTCGATTCTAAATTCAAGGCCGTTAACATCTATGTCGTCAGATCCCTCTGATCTGACGCCTCTTACACCTGGGCACTTCCTGATTGGGCGACCGATGACAGCTTTACCGTCTCCGAAAACTGAGAAAATAAGCATCAACAAATACCAGCTCATTGAGCGCTTACGTCAACATTTTTGGAATCGTTGGTCCCAAGAATTTATTTCGGAGCTTCAGCATCGAGTAAAATGGCGCAAACGAAAAACAAATGTAAAAATCGGTGATCTAGTAATAATTAAAGACGAGCAATTACCCCCTATGCAATGGCTAATGGGAAGAATATACAAGCTCTACCCTGGTAAAGATGGTATCATCAGAGTCGTCGATATCTATACGAAGAAAGGAGTTATAAGAAGAGCGCTTTCTAAAGTCTGTTCTCTGGAGCTCCTTGAAAGTGGTCCTTTCAAGGGGGGGGAGAATATGTTAACACGTCATGGGCTAAAGGCCCAAGAGGAGGAAGGTGCGAAGGAAGGAGGAGCGGGTGGCGGGGCGGCTGATCCCCCCTATCGCGGCGGCGACCCGCACTTAGCCACGACATAGCCTAATAAGAAGACACGCACATACATATTTGAATTTAATTTGTTAAACTTATTATTATTACAACTATTTTAACTTTATATTTTTGGTATTAAATCTTTATCACCCTAAAACAAACAGGCTATAAGTGAGGGTTGGAGTTTGTATGAGAAAGCCAGACTTTTTGCGTTTATCACCTCGAAACTTATATGTCGGAGCGCAAGGACGTGGCGCCACCTATGCATGCGTCGAAGCACCGTGTGTTTTATCTTGAAACGTCAAGCGGTTAGCTAGGTTAGTAATAAAAGTCATCTTTGGCCAAGGCGTGGTCGGTGCGAGACCGGAACCCGGAAGTTGGTAGTGTTGGTAATTGTTTGTTAGCCAATCAGAATCGTTGTGATTATTGAACCATTAAATGACAATGAAGCCAACCTACAGAGGCTACGGCAGAGGCGCCAATTATTTCACGAGCACTTTTGATCGAGCAGCTGAACTGTCAACTTGGGAAGCCAGCCCCGTGCCGAACTCATTGCAGTCTATAAAATAATCGGTTTTCATCCGAATCATCGTGAAGCCTCGTGTTGCAAACGTGTGTGAATATTGATTGTACACTCCAAAACTTCTCAAAGACGTTTTTATTTCTTAGATCCGGCCAAAACCCTTCTAAAGATCCGAAATATACTACTTTTCAAAATATATTAAGAAACATGTGAGAAACACTACTATTCTTAACATTTTTTTATGATTATCATCCCATGAGGTGATGAAAGCGAGGGTTGAAGAGTGCTTTGGAACGCACAGGCTAAACCCCGAGTTAGAAATTACAAAGACTCCGCCGGGAATCGAAACCGCGACATCCTGATGTGAAGCGGGTGGATTAACCACTATACCACGAAGGCGGTTGATCTACCTGCGCCAAATTGGAAAGACATTGCCCATTGATATGTCTTATCCCGTGCCCCGACAGTAAAGAGGTTATGGGTAGTCAACGTTAAACAAGTTAAAAAATACCGGCTAAGTGCGAGTCAGAAACGCACACATAGGGTTCCGTACCATCATACTAGATGGCACTAGTTTTGTTTCAAAAAATATCATACTAGATGGCGCTAGCTTCTTCATGTTTAAAAAAACACGTTTTTTGTATGAGGACCCCCATTATTTTTTCACTATTTCTAATTTTTTGTATTTCTTGTTATAGCGGCAACAGAAATACATCATCTTTGAATATTTCAACTGTCTAGCTATCACGGTTCATGAAATACAGCCTGGTGACAGACGCACAGACAGACGGACGGACAGCGAAGTCTTAGTAATAGGGTCCCGTTTTTACCCTTTGGGTACGGAACCCTTAAAAAACTAATTCCATCGCAACCATTTAGCATAATTTAGTTTGTTTGTTTGTGAACTGTTCATTCTACAAAGTAAAATGCAGTTATAGGATTAACATTTACAAAGACGGACTTATCCCACACAGGGATCTCTTCCACCCAACCCTTAATTACTGAAAGGATTTAAATAATGAGCATAATTTAAAGAAGTGAAACAATAATTAAAAGTAATAAACAGATGTTTTACAACTAAATAGTCATTTTGCATTATTTTTGGTTTTTGTAATTTTTTCGAAAAAGCACTACACCGATTTTTAAAATTTATATGGGATCAACCTGGTAGCATACCCTATAGGGTACATGCATGATTTTTTTTATCGCATTTCTTGACAAAATATGAAAATTCCGTAAAAACAATGTCAAAAAGTGAAATGAAAATTTAAATCGGCCAAGAAATACGGAAGATGTTAGCATTTTCAACTACTAATTAGACAGAGAGATCCGATATGTAAATGTGACGACATAAAAGACACGGTCCATATAAACTCTTTGCTACATTCTAGAAAGAGGTAGAGATAAATCTTTAATGGCTTATATCTTGGTTATTTTTTATAGTTATCAAAAATATTTTTTGTATACCGATTCTTATATAAATGAGCTTTTATTAAAGCAAAAAAAAACACGCATATTCCCCATTGAATAACAAAAGAACAATCATACACAAAAAACACAGTCGAAATAAGAACCTCCTTTTTGGAAGTTGATTGCAAAGAGAAATACTAACTTATTCTGAGCCTCCAGTTGATTTATAATATCCTGTAGCATCGAACTCGGGTTATTCGCCGTCACACCAGATGCCTTTCCCACGGTAGAAGTGAAAATAGCCGGTTTTCCGCCTTTTTTTCTCGAGGGACCCTGGTTTTCTTTGTTTTGGCTCTTTTTGGAGCCTTTCTTACTATTCTTCCTCCTCTTTGTCTTTGTGCAGAAGAAGAATCGTCTCATGGTGGTGATGAAGCTGCCTTGTGAAGGGTGAGGCTGAAATGGAAATAAATAAAGGATTACACCACACAATTCTTTTCAATATAAAAAAACCGGCCAAGTGCGGGACGGGCCACGCGCAATGTTCCGTAGTTGCCATTATCGCGTCCATATCTAATTTTCAAATTTACAAATACAGCGGTTTAGTTGTTAGGGGGTGGGGAGTTGGGGACACTCGACTGCAACAAAATTTTGCACTTTCAAGCCTATTTTTTCAAAAACGGAACCCTAAATTATATAATGATCTTAGAAGACTAACAACTATTTTTTAAACTCCAACCAACGATACCCCACACAACTGGTTTTGACGAAAAAAAAAATCATCCCCACTTTACTTGTAGGGGAGGTACCCGTAAAAAGGTTTTTTTTACAGTTCTCTCCGCATTATTATTATATAAATAAATTAAATATTTAAATTAGTTCTTGATAGTAAAGGATATGAATGTACTCGTGATTACAAACAACTTTCCCAAAGAAACTTATGTCAAATATGAAAAAAAAATTTGGTCTGTTATACATTTTTGCCGATTTGATAATTTATTTGATCTCTTTCTTTCAAGAAAGAGATCAATCGACGAATCCAACTCGGCTGGGCAGCGTTCGGGAAGCTTCGCAATATCTTCACGTCCCAAATACCGCAGTGTCTCAAGACTAAGGTCTTTGACCAGTGTGTGTTGCCAGTGATGACTTACGGAACTGAGACATGGTCGCTTACTATGGGCCTCATAAGAAGGCTCAAGGTCACCCAAAGGGCAATGGAGCGTGCTATGCTCGGAGTTTCTCTGCGTGATCGAATCAGAAACGAGGAGATCCGCAGGAGAACTAAAGTAACCGACATAGCTCACTTCGCTAGACTGAAGTGGCAGTGGGCAGGGCACATAGCTCGTAGAACAGATGGCCGATGGGGCAGTAAAGTTCTCGAGTGGCGACCGCGCACCGGAAAACGTAGCGTAGGCAGGCCTCCCACGCGGTGGATCATGACCTGGTGAAGGTCGCGGGAAGCCGATGGATGCGGGCAGCGCAGTACCGGTCGTCGTGGAAATCCTTGGGGGAGGCCTTTGTTCAGCAGTGGACGATTTGTGGCTGATATGATGATAATTTATTATGTATCGAGGACCAAAATTTTTTTTCTGATTTGACATATAGTTTCTTTGGGAAAGTTGTTTGTAATCACGAGTACATGTATACCTTTTGTTATCTAGAACTAATTAAAAGTCACCCTGTATATTTTTGCCAAATTTCAGCTCTTAACTACTAACAGTCTAGGAACTAGGCCGCGGACAGACAGACGGACAGACAGACATGACGAAACTATAAGGGTTCCTTGTTGTACTACGGAACCCTAAAAAGAAGCATTTTGCAAAATTTGCCCGATCAAAATAATAAGTAATGAAGTGTGTGTGAACATTTGATTTAAATAAATATTTTTGAACTTGAAATTTGAATTTACTAACGGTGGTGTACGTATTTCCCTTATAAAATGCATCTGTTTGCAAAATGACAAAGTGGCCTAAAGTTGCTCTTTTCTATTGTCGCATAAAGCACGCCAACTAACTTACTAGGGAACTATCAATCTGTCCCGTCCTTAAATTAAATACACTCATGTCTTTGGTACAGTTAAATAATAAATAAATAAATAAATATTCTGGGACAAATCACACATGGTCATCTGGCCCCAAAGTAGGATTCCCTGTGTTATGGGTTACCAGAGACTGATATACATACTTATATACGTTTAAATACATACATATATAGATATAATTAACACCCAGACACAGAGCAAACAAATCTGCTCATCACACAAATGCTTGCCCTGGGTGGGGATCGAACCCACGACTCTCGGATCAGTAGTCAAGGGCACTAACCACTGAGCCACAGAGTCAGCCAGTTATAGTGGTACCAAAGACATTTAATTTAAGGACAGAAATTAAATGTCTTTGGTACCACTATAACTTGAAACTGCAATTTGAATCACGACACAGTCCCTCATACAAAGGCCACATTAATCCCCCCAAGGTCAACCACATTTTGTGAAATACTATTGTTTACGTCTTTTACTATTATCTTTTGCTCTTTCTTTCATATTAAATATAATATCTATAAATTATTTGATGATATTTTTGAAATAATTAACGAAAAAAAATGAGTTTCATTGGAACGAAATCAATGTACAAAGTCACATCTTCTATTAAAGAGTTTCTAATCCACATGTCTAAATCAAAATGAAATCCCTCCTCCACAAGTCTAACTAAATATTTGACACTGAAGTGTCGTATGTCTTGCGACTCCATGGGTATGCGTGGACTTATGGTTGAAGCCAATTCGAGACTCCAGGCACAGTATCAAGATATGGCTTACAGTAGCGCATCGCCTTTGATGTCGCACGATGCGCCACCGGCGTAGGTACTAGCCCATACTAGCCTGACAAACTCGAACCTGGCATACCCTTTGGATATGGAACCCAAAAACATACAGTCGAATTGAGAACCTCCTTCTTTTTGTAAGTCAGTTGAAAAAAAAGAAAGTTTTATGAAACACGTTTCTTGTATGGGAACTGCCCCTTAGTTTTTTACTATTTGTTATTTTTATTATTTGTTAGATGTTTGTTAGTAAATCCGCCATAACAACACATACTTTATGAAAATATCAACTGGCTACCTATTACGATTCAAAAGATATAGATTTTCAAATGTTGGACAGACGGACAGATGACGTAGACTTAGCAATACTATCCCATTACCTTTGAGTACGGAACTTTAATAAAAGATGTAAAATAAATAGTTTAAAAAAATTATATATATTTTTTTTACCTCTCCATCAATAATTTCTTGAACTAAATGCGTCTTCTTGTGTCCTCGGACCGTCAATAAGTCTTTGTCGTAAAGATAGCATTTCTCACAAAAATACACTTCGTTACACTTGGAACACTTGAATTTGAGGACCTATAAAGAAAATTTGAAGTTTAAAGATCAAAACTCTTGTAAACGTTGTTAAAGTGAGTTAAACATGGTCCAATAGGGTAATTGAGTTATTTGAGTTACTTTTTATTATCTGACAAAAACGAAATTATGTTTGAAATAGCTAAGTGTGACGTCACAGTTTTTCAGTTATCGATGTACCAACTGAGGATGTAATGTTATTCTTAATCACTCTAGGAAATGGCGTTCGCCAAATGAGCGAGCGAGAAGTCCAAAGCTATAGGTAAGACAAGCACATACTTAGAACATCACTAAGATATTTGTATCTACATTAAGCAACACAAAATTATAAAATTGGTTGATTTTACAGAGTATGAAAATTAACTAAAGTTTGCACAAATATGTGGGTAGAGTTACCTGTATGAGTGGCTGCAGGCAAGAGCCAAAGTTGTAGCTGACACCAGCGCTATTCCTGCTCGATATCACCCTCTGCAAGACTGACAACCATCAAGTCACAACACTGCTCTGAGCACCTCCTGTATAAGTTGCTGCACGCAAGCGCCACAGTTGTAGCTAACACTAGCGCTATTCCTGCTCGATATCACCCTCTGCAAGACGGGCAACCATCGAGCCACCACACTGCTCTGAGCACCCCAAGTAGTTACCTGTATGAGTGGCTGCAGGCAAGCGCCACAGTTGTAGCTAACACTAGCGCTATTCCTGCTCGATATCACCCTCTGCAAGACGGGCAACCATCGAGCCACCACACTGCTCTGAGCACCCCAAGATGCCACGGCTCGTGCGCTCATGCCTAGCATGCCCGCGCTCTGTGGGATAGACCAATATGGGAGTAAATTGAATTTTAGGAAAGTACGATTTTTTGAGAAAACGAAGAAATAGTGTAAGTGGAAACTAAGAATGAACAAAAAGGCAATGAATTCATAATTGTAACAGTATCTGATTTATGTATTTTGTGGACCAGAACATTGAAATTTACTGAAAAGTATTGAGAGCAAGAAGGCTTCACAGCAGTCAAGGCATTCAAAACATATAGGCATATAAAAAGAAAACCGAGAATTTGGGACATAGAGCATTTTTTTCAAAAATATGCAAGCCTTGAAGCCGTGGTCTGGATGACAGCGGGGAGCGGGGCGGCAGCGGCGCGTTCAAAGGAAACGCCCGCTACCGTCAAGTCGGCTCATCAATTAGCCCCATTGTCCAACTTTGGAGTTCAAAAATATTGCGAATTTAGTATGGTTTCCTAGGTTGTTCAGTTCCATGAGTAGAGCCTATCTTTTAGGCCGCGGTCTGGATGACAGCGGGGAGCGGGGCGGCAGCGGCGCGTTCAAAGGAGCCGCCCGCTACCGTCAAGTCGGCTCATCAATTAGCTCCATTGTCCAACTTTAAAAATAGGCTCAAAGATAGGCTCTATACTAAATTCGCAATAGTTTTGAACTCTAAAGTTGGACAATGGAGGATTATTGATTTGTATGAATTCTCCAATTATTATTACAACTTTTTAAATTCAGTATAGATTCATCAGAGAAAGTTTTTCAGTTTCATGAGTAGGGTCTACCATGAACGGCTTTCACACATTTAAAAAGCACCCTGTATATTGAAATTATCATTATCATATCAGCTGATGGACGTCCATTGCTGGACAAAGGCCTCTCCCAAGGATTTCCACGACGACCGGTTCTGCGCTGCCCGCATCCAGCAACTTCCCGCGACCTGCACCAGGTCATCGGTCCACTGAGTGGGAGGCTGCCAATGCTACGCTTGCTAAACTTAAGTGGCAGTGGGCGGGGCACATAGCTCGTAGAACGGATGGCCGTTGGGGCAGTAAAGTTCTCGAGTGGCGACCGCGCACCGGAAAGCGTATATTAAAATATCTATTATCAATATGTACCTTATCAAAACACGCATCAACATCACCCTGCAACTGGTCACAACTGTTGCCCAAATACTCAGGCAAAGCTGCCACGTGGTTGAGCAACGCTGCCAGCCTCTTCGGCGTAACGCATCCGTTGTGGTCCGCGCAACAGTTGGCCAGAGCTGCCCATTTGTCGGTTACTGATTCCTCACTCAATACAATGAGGAGTGTTTTAGCTGCTAGAACTCTAATTGGCTGTTTCCGTTCCCTGGACAAAAGTTTAGTGTTAAATAAAGTAGTAATTATTACTGATAGACAAATATCAACTTATTAATTTTCTATTAGCAATAATTTTTACTTTATGTAATAAGATATGTTACCTAGTTGATCTAACAACCGTCATCTGTGATCTTTCTTCCTCCTGTCACAGACACACACTCTTACACACACACCAATACACACACACAATGTTCTGTTATCTGTTCTTTGTTTATATTATTTGTCTTTAATCCTTTCGTTTCTACCGATTGCTTTAACGGTGAAGGAAAACATCGTGAGGAAACCTGCACACGCCTGCGATGAAACTCGAAGGTTGTGTGTGAAGTTGACCAACCCGCACTGGGCCCACGTGGTCGACTAAGGCCTGATCGCCCTAATTCAGGGTAGGCTCGAGCCCCTCGGTGGGGACGTATATGAGCTGGTATGATGAATCCTTTCGTTGTCTTCCACTTCTTGTAATAATTATAGTTTCTGTTAAGTTGCTTAGCCGCAACCTGTTAATATAGTTTTATGTTTATGTTCTTTTGACCGCCACGAGACAGGCCTAGCCTAGTGTGGCGTCACAGTTAACTTGTATTTATTAGATAACTTCGTAAATAATTTTGTAATGTCTTTTATGTCTTATATTAACTTATTATTTATCTATCAACAATGATTTTTACTTTATATGTTACCTAGTTGAGCTAACAACCCTTATCTGTGATCTTTCTTTCTAATAAAAATTATTTTTAATGCAAACTTAATCAGTATATTAATATATTTATTTATTAAAAAAAAATGTGCGTTTGACTGCACCTCACCGGAAGGTAAGTGTCGATACAGCCGAAAATGTAACACACAAGCTCAAATAGTGCTTATTCACTCTCGTCTTGTAAATTCTTAAATTATATGAATCGGGACTTCCACTCCTTGGCCATTCGCATAATGAACTAAGAAGCAAAACACTTCGTGCGTAGTGGAATATTAACGACAAAGGAGTGGAATGGCCGATCCGTCCCATAAGTGAGAGCAGTACTCCATACATGACCGAACTTAATGCTTACTGCTTAATGTTTTTTTTTTTATTCACAATTGGTAAGCCTTTGGCATCATCTCACCTGATGGTAAGTGACGATGATGCCAAAGATGGAAGCGGGCTTACCAAGATTCCCCAACGCAATGTAGAACTGGTTATCTTAACATTAAAAGCAACATTAGAAGCTGCTCTGGTGTGAAATAAAGTCTCACCTCAAGAGGATACCGAGCTTTTTGGCAGCCGTTTTTGCCTTGGATTCAATGTATGTCCCAAAAACCAGAGGGGGGAAAAGTGATTAATAATCTCGGATACGGTTGTTAAAACTACGCCAAGGAGCTCAAGATTATAATGTTAAAATGTTTTTTTTATTATTAACAAGCTTTTAATAAACGCATTGTGGAAAAGCTTATTCTAACTACATGTACCTTGCTTTGTCCTGTCTCTAATTTATCTCCATATAGAATAAACTAATGATGATGATACTTAATGGGCAAAAATTCACGAAAAAATGCTATTGCATTGCTATTCAGCCTACTTTAATTGATGGATGATGATCATCATATCAGCGAAATGACGTCCACTGCTGGATATAGGTCTTCCCCAAGCTTGGGGGAATTGTCATAATCAGGGGAATTGTCATAATCAGGCGATCGCAGTTTGATGGCACAGTACTCGGTAAGGATGCTGCTGCCCATCCTCTGGTTCGTTCCCTTACAATGACACCCTCGGGAAAAGATGGAGTGGTGTATTCTAGGGCCGCAACCACAAGCCAGATATAAATCATTAAAATCACAGAAAACATGTCTTCTAGGGCCGCAATCACAGGCCAGATACATATCATTAAACTCTTGGAAACAAAAACTCACTTGTCATAAACGTTCAGCAGCAGATTGATAAGCAGGTCTACTGCTAAGTCAACATCCCCAGCGAACAGGCCTTCCTTCAGTGCAGCAAAAAATATGTCAGCAAGTACCGCCTCCAGCTCCACCGTGTCCAGGGACAGGCTACTCTCGGACAGGCTGAGCTGGTGCCGAGCAAACACTCCAGAGCTGATGCGGAGCGGTGGGACTAGAAGCAACAATTAAAACTGGTCCATCAAAAAGGTGCAGTTATGCTACATACACCCACCCGCTTAGTAGTTCACTGGTTGGTGACTGGAAGGAGTATGGCTCTATAAGGCATAACTATTCAGTTATAATGATAAAAGTATATCAATTGGGGGAAAAGTGATAAATAATCTCAGATACGCTGATGATATGAATCTCCTCTCACAATCCAAAGAGAAAAACTTGAAAATTAAATTCGTACTTACCATCAACCGAGACAAGACGAAGATGATGATAGTGGACCGGGCTAAACAACATGGAAATAACTTGCAGAATGTAGCTAACTGCGAGGTGGCGCAGAACTATATCTACCTCGGTTCTACTATATCTAACATGGGAGGATTTGAGCACAAAATCATATGACGTTGTGCTATAACCAGGTCAGCAGTAGAACGGCTGGGAAGGATTTGGAGGGACAGGAGGATCACGAGGAAGATGAAAGTAAGAATTATGATATGCCTGGTCTTCCCAATCATTTTTTATAGAGCGGAAACTTGGTCCCTGAAATTACAGGAAATGTGGTGCTGGAGGCGTCTCCTAAAAATACAATCCTGAAAGAACTTCACTTCAAACACCAGCTTTTATCAACTGTGCAACTATGAATACTGTTCTTCGGTCACATCTTAAGGAAGGAGAACTTGATGGAGCGTCTGGTGGTCCAGGGCCATGTGGAGGGCAGGCGAGCACGCGGCCGATGGCCAACTATAATAGACCTTATCAAAAAAGTAACTGAGACAACCTTGGTACAGTGCGCACCCAATGCATCCAACTGGCAAAAGTGGAAGTATATTGCCAGGACCGCACTCAACAATATCGACTCCGAGTTACAACTCTAGGTGCCACATTTGTGCAACCACGATCACTCTGTCAAGAGTGGCCGACTAAGAAGAATAATGACAATATGCAATTCAATGTTTAACTAATATAACAATATATGTTGCATCTTACTTGATATTTTAAATCTCAGAAACGCAGTTGCTAAGCCACTATAGTAAACCTGACATAGTCGCAAACAAGCACTGTTACAATGTAGATATCGCGGCCATCTGGTTAAAAGCTGCCGTTTGACTGAATGGCTAGCCCGTTGATTGAATGGCGACAGTCAATTAAATGACTAGGCCAAACGTTAATTGAACAAGCGTCAGTCAACGTTCAACTAGTTGGGTGATTGTAAAGGTGAATGTTGATTGAACAAGCGTCACTCAACATTCAACTTGTTGGTTGATTGTAAGCTGGCTCTTTGAACATGGCGGACATAAAATCCCTTACTAAAAAGGTAGTTGACAAAATTCTGTTTTTTCTTAAAAAAACTATAAATGAGCAAGCGTAGCGTCGAATAAAGGTGTCAGTGATTATACAGTCACAAATCCTCGCGAAGTATGGGTAGCAGAATGCTTTACAGAAGAAAAAATCATCTTTTTTTTATCAGAGTAAATTCGGAATATCCCATTCAACGACTTGGCTAAAGGACGTTCAGCAAAGTTGAACATTACATTCAACGACTTGGCCAGTTGTCCTTTATTCATTCAATTGACTGTCGCCATTCAATCAACGGTCTAGCCTTTTAATCAAATGGCAGATTTAACCAGATGGCTGCAACATAAATATTATATCATCCATCATACAGAACAATGACGTCAAAAAATTACATCATTGAGTGTTATTGTTACAAGATTATAATGTAGAGCTTACAGTCAAATAAAACGGTTTTTGTACAAGTTAATTGTAATTCAGTTCTTTTTTTGAGTGCTAGAAAATTTTCATACTTTTTAGGTCTTAGGTCAATTGGATTTGTAAAAAATTCATAGATTTTCTGTACAAAATGTTCTATTACCAACAGCAAATATAATTTTGTTTTCTAAAATATTCAAACCCTACTTTGCGCGAGTCCGACTCGCACTTGGCCGGTTTCTGTTATTACAACTCCTTCCTATCAAGGCCAACAACCACTAATAGCACAGCACATCATAAAATATAATTGATAATGATAACACCTTAAAAACAAATGATTTCAATTGCAACTACTACAATGTTGCTATTTTTTCGGGGTTTTGTAGTCAACAAGGAACCCCTTATACAGGTGGCGCAATAGAATGTGAATATTCATCATCATATCAGCCAAAAGATGTCCACTGCTGGACAATAGCCTCCCCCAAGGATTTCCACAACGACCAGTCCTGCGCTGCCCACATCCAGCGGCTTCCCACAATCCTCACCAGGTAGTTAGTCCACTGCGTGGGAGGCCTGCCTATGCTACGTTACAGGAAGCTTCGCAATATCTTCATGTCCCGCATACCGCAATGTCTCAAGACTAAGGTCGACCAGTGTGTGTTGTCAGTGATGACATACGGAACTGAGGCAATGGAGTGAGCTATGCTCGGAAATTCCCTACGCGATCGAATTAGAAATGAGGAGATCCGCAGGAGAACCAAAGTAACCGACATTGTTAACAAAATCTCTAAACTAAGGTGGCAGTGGGCAGGGCACATCACTCGTAGAACAGATGGCCATTGGGGCAGTAAAGTCCTCGAGTGGAGACCGCGTACCGGAAAACATGCATATGCGTTATCATTTTCGCGAAGTATCCTGCGCGCGGTAGTAACGGAATATTATACTGTTGGATAGCGTGTGGTGTTTTTAGAAGCCATGGGTCAGTTTGAGTTTGAGCATCGCGTATTTTGCGTCCGTTCGCTTTATAAAAACGGTAATCTTTACATCGCAACTAGGCGACTGTATTTCTCTGAATATGGATTATAAAAAAATGTTTAGAAGAAACTGGTTCAACATTTAAATAACGTGCTAAAGGCCGTCCAAGAACATTAAGGTACGAAGAAAGGGTTGAGAGGGTGAAGCTTTCAGTAATAGAAAACCGTTAACGTTTTTGTAAATATTTTTGAAAAAAAAATTTTAAGGTACCTCCCGTACATGTAAAGAGGGGGTGAATTTTTTTCGTTGATATACCCTATCGTGTGGGGTATAGTTGAATAGGTCTTTCAAAACTTTAAACTAAAGTGCAAATATTTTTTAGATTCAAGTCAAAGTATATTTCCAACTGAAAAATAATTTTGTTTTTCAAAATATACATTTATATATTGAAGACTACGGAACTCTTTGCACGAGTCTGACTCGCACTTGGCCGGTTTTATTTAATATTCATATCAATTCTAGTTTCACTTTAAGGTTTGTACTATAGTAAGACATGTCTTGTTGACACTTGGAAGTATTATCATTTGTTTAACTCCTTGAGCGTTTTTAGGAATACTGTTAGGCCTGAAAAAATGTCTCCGTTGAGCATTTGGTGCTAGTCGAGTCTATATTCTATGGTCATCCATGACTCAATTACGCTCAGGGCACTTTAGCGGAAAAATTGAATTATGCTCCACGGGTTAAGATAGAGCAAATATAAAAAACCTTTCAAACCAGTTAACCCTGATTTTTTTATTTAATTGCATGTGTTTTATTATCCTTCTTCTGACTTGAAAAAAATATTTTAATCTAATAAAAAAATTAAAGTTTTGGGCATTTTAAGAGCCAGTAGGGGCTGGCTCAATTGTTATTATTATGTCGTAAAAGGCGCCCAATTTTTTAATTTTTAAATTTTTCTTATTTGGAATCTGTAAGAGCATCGGTGACATAACGGCTACAGTTGCAACATAATAGGCGAGCAGCTTATAGCTAAAACCCGATCTTCCTAATTCAATGTGGGCTCGAGCTCCTCAGTGGGGACATACATGAGCTGACAATTATCATATCAGCCAAAAAATGATCACTACTAAGGATTTCCACAACTATTTATCTTGCACTGCCAGGTCCACTGAATGGGGAGCCTGTCTACGCTACGTCTTCAGGTGCACAGTAGCCACTCGAGAGCTTTACTACCCCAATGGCCATCTGTTCTATGAGCTACTGACACTTAAGTTTAGCAATTCTGAGAATTATGTTGGTTACTTTAATTCTCTTACAGATCTTCTCATTTCCTTTTCGTTCATTCAGCAAAACTCCGAGCATAGCATGCTCCATTGCCCTCTCTATGAAACCCATAGTAAAATCCGCACTTAATATAACAAGATATTCTTCTCAATAAAGTACTTGTTTTCCTTATATTTCTCTACAGATCAAAGACATGGACTGTCAAAGCCACCATGAGACTTCATATTAGACTTGAATTGATGTATAGAGATGTGGTATTGGCATAAAATGCTGTGAATCCAGTGGACAGCCTTCAGACATAACAACTCTATTCTAGTAGAGCTGAAAATCAAGAAGCGCAGATACTTGCCACACCTGCATGCTTAAATTCCTCTATTAGATTGTGTAGAAAGAGCCACAGCCATCCAAAAGCAAATTCCCATGGGCAAAGTGAGGGGAGGAGATAAAGGGGCCTAGCACCAGCCAGATGGTGTGATCAAACAAAGCAACTATAACTCCACCTGCATGATGCTATCCACACCGCAGCTCATCTACCTGACTTGACTCATGATGATCACAATCCCCAATCCCTGGGGGTTACAATTTGGAGATAGAAGATAGAAGAACACCTATTGGTTGGAGTGCACTTAAAAGGGCTGCTATATAAAAAAACTATCTGCTCAAGAGCACTGCAACCAATACATTCTGTGAAAATTTGAGCCAGCATATTTCAGTATACACTTACAGCCACAGCCCTTGTCGAACGGATGGACAGCGTAGGCTTAGTTATTACTAAAGGTCCCGTTGTTACCCTTTGGGTACAGAAACCTATAAAATATGATGTAACACAAAGTAGACTTTAATTTAAAAGTACCGCTCACCTCTAAGTTGCCTTTGTATAGCAAATATTTTGAAGGCTATCCGGTAGGCACTGTACTTGATTCCACTATATTCTTCGAGAGATTCCATGATTTTCTGATAGTGAGGATGATCATAATGCTGTTTTCCCGTCGATTCGCTGTAAAATTAAAGTAAACTCAGCTATTAACAGCTATGTAGTCAGCGAGAGGGCACAAAAATACGAATGCAATAAGGCCTACTTACTCGACGTAACACGGGTATCCTGCTTCATTTTCAACTTTTTTCCAATTCATTGTAGTTTATTTGAGGAATCTCATTATGTGTTGTGAGTTAACTTTCACTGTCACCGAGTGTTTGTGTTAATGTAATGAAGAAATTAGAAAACACAAGCCAACGTTAAATTATTCAAAAATGACAGCCACAGCACAGATCACTACTATATGTAGCAATGACAGCCACAGCCTCTAGTATTACAAAGTACTCTGTGGCCACCAAAGTCAATATAATAAACTACGTTTTTAAGAGTCGGGACTCCCATACATAGAAAGGAATTATAGCTTTGTATTGAACGCGTACGAATACTAATACCAATAGAATAAAATGAAAAATGGCAGCCCTACTTATATTCAGTTTGGTCTTACGACGCTGCTGCCAACATGAGAAACTGATAAAGACTAGGATAGAGATGGGATGTCGATGACAGAGAAGGGTGTCAAGTTCGATAAAAAGAATAATATGATGCAAAATAATTTTGCAATTAATTTTCATAAATAAAAAACTCGGTAAAATTTAAACGTTTTATTTACTGCAGATAATTACAAATTGTTAGCAGCCTCCACGAGCACTAGCGCCACCAACAACCGCACATGAGCGATGAGATAGTTATTTATGTATGAATTAATTAAATAAAGCATTTCTAAATTATAAATAAATAGTTACAAATAATAATCGATAGACATTTGGTTTGTCATAGGTTGATTTGTACTATTAGTGCCATCTAGCAATGTAATCTTGTAACTCCACTTTATTGTTGTAGTTTGTATCTGTAAATTGTCAATCGATTTAGTACGAGGTAGATGGCGCGGCCGTCGCCGGCCGTTGAGTTATAAAAAGAGGAGCAAGTCATTACCAACCTGCATTTTCTTGATGAGCTGTTTTCAAGTTTCGCCCTGCCCGAATAAACATCGAACTACATCTACGAGTTTCATTATTACCTACTTCTGGCGTTTCAAAATCTATTTAACATATATTTCGTTTCTTTTAAACCTACTTCATATAAGTTCACAATTAAATTTTTAACCTCCGACATAAAAGAGGGTTGTCAATAGTTTGAATTTTTTGCTGTGTGTCTGTCTGTATATTTATTTGTATGTGTCAGTGGCATTAGTTCCCAAACGGATGAACCGACTTTAATGTGTTTTTTTTACTCTAAAAGACTGGGTTCAACTAGAAAATTGTTTCAGTCGTTCAAAGATTATCAGCTCTTTTCCTAGTTGGTTCAAGGATCTCAACCATGGATATACAGGATGTAACGAAATTGGTGTAGGTCCCCTTAATTGAGGTTTCTACTCGTCATTCTGAACATATTTCTTTTCTGGCAATGCTGAAATCTAAAAAAAATTAACTTCACACAAATCGATTAACGGATCGACCAATTTTGTGCATTTTTGTATGGAGGGTGAATTATATTTATTTTGAGAATTGACTAGGTGTTCCTTGGGGTAAAGTTGTTTAGTATGATGATTAGAACGCCCAGTTAACGGGTCCTACACAATTTTTTGCACCCAAAATATTCTACTTCTTTTCGTCGGATTGTTTTGAAATTTTGTACACGTATGTAGACTTAATTACTACACAACAGCATTTTAGACCTGATGTTGCAGATAACATAACCAGAACACAATCACACTCTTGAAGAACTTGCAGCAAACAATATATGCTTGAGCTTGTTTTAATCAATGTTTGATTCTAACTACAATGCAGCGGTGATATCATGATAAGTTGAAGTTGCAGCCAGGTTATTCAGATATCCTTCCTCAATTGTGAACCAATGTCGATGATTATTTTTATAGAGTGGCTTCCAAGCTGCAAAAGTAAAAACAAAATAGAAAAAAATATTATCTTAGAACATAATAACCGGTGTGATTAGGGATTACTTACCTACTTCGTTATGACATTGTTTTTGAAGTTATTTTCCAACATCGAAATTTTAAAGTTTAATATATTAATGCAGGGATCATTCTGAAATAAAAATTCATTGCAATTAATACACGTAATAATAATCATCATAGCAGTCGAAAGATGTCCAATGCTGGACAATGGCCTCCTCCAAGGATTTCCACGATGACCGGTCCTACGCTGCCCGTATCTAGCGGCTTCCCCCGACCTTAACCAGGTCGTTGCCTACTCTACATCTACGTCGCCACTCGAAAACTTTAATGCCCCAAACTAATTAATAATAACCAGAATATAAAAATCAAAATATCGATATTTACTTATCGATAAAAGTTCGTCCACACTATACCTATTGCATTTGGTTTGGTAACAAAATTTTTCGTAAAACTTGGATTAAATCTCTTATAAGAAGGTTAAGGACAAGTTAAAGAATAAAAATAATGAATTAATAATACCTTTTTATCATCTAAGGGAAATTTCGCCATAAACGTACGTTTTGTATTGTTAGTCCGGCTGGCAAGAAAGAGACATTTGCACAAGGTAGAAAGAGACAAACATAGTTCGTTGTTATATTCTCTTTGATTCGTAACAGTTTCATATAAACAATTTTCTCTATAGAGTTTCGCTAGGCTGGTGGCCACAGCCACACAGACATTACAGAGTACTGTCTTTGTATTAAGTAAGTCAGACATGTTTTTATTCTACAATCTACTCCGCTGACCTGTGCCGCTGACAAAGATGATTACATGTCATATTATTATGGCAGTAGGTACATGAATACTCCATGGAAGAACGGTGACTTTCCGTGTACGTGAGAGCTCGGGCGCTGGTGACCTTGAGCGGAACGTAACGTGTAAACCGCTAGGGTTGACACCGGAATGGAATTTAGAATTGTGCCAAAGCAGATGTATACAGGGTGTAAATGACAGGTTATCAAAACTTCACAGGCATGATCAGTCCATGTAACTGAACAACTTTCCCAGGGAAAATGAGTGTGAAAATTATTTTTTAAACTTCCATACGAAATGCACGATTAGCTGACCGCAGTTACTATAGGAGGTCAAAACAAATTCGTTTCCGCACACATGTTCCTTGGGGCAAGTTACTCAGTTTCATAGACTGATCATGCCTGCTAAGTTTTTGTCAACCTGTCATTTAAACCCTGTATGTTATGTAATTGAAATAACTATACAGATAAACCTTTTATATTAGGCTTTATTTAACATAAAAATTACACGAGTTGTTTTGTAGACATTATATGACATTTTATCACAGTTGACACTAAACCAATTTATTCTCTTGATTACCACGAAGATTGCATATCATCTCATTCTCCCATGCTCTTTTGTTAACTACAACTCATAGTCTTCTAGATATAGTGGTAATCTTCTGTTCCTGCCTGATCTTCTGATCTCTACAGAAGAAGGCGTTGGTTCGGGGTGATTACTAGTCTGTAGGTCAGACTCGGGAGCATTGATAGGCGGGCTTTCGGCCTCCGGGTCGGTCCCGCTTGCGTGATTCTCTGTCAAGGTATTCTCGTTCGAGTGATTCTCTGTTAGAGTATTATTCTCGTTCGAGTGATTCTCTGTTAGAGTATTCTCATTTGCGTGATTTGTGTCAGGGTATCCTCACATTCAGCTATTGCCTCTCCTTGACCTTCGACGGGTGCAAGATGCCGATTCGATACAGTGGTCTCTCGTCCGTCTCTTAATCTAACAAAAGAATAGTCAGGATTAGCCTGCAGCAGTTCAACTTCTTCTACGACAGGTTGATACTTATTGGTCCGGTTGAATCGGCGCATCAGAACTTGGTCTGTATTAGTGAGCCATGTCGGGATGCTGTGACCATTCAGCGACCTACGTGGGTGCGTGAACATTCTCTCATGCGGCGTAGAGTTAGTGGCTGTGCATAAGAGCGATCGGATGGAGTGGAGGGCCACATTTAGAACATGTTCCCAATTCTCAGTGGGCATATTGTGCGAACGCAGAGCAAGTTGGACTGTTTTCCATAGAGTGGAGTTCAATTTCTCAACCTGGCCATTTCCTTGGGGGTTATAGGCCGTCGTTCTGCTTGTTGCTATTCCACGTGAGTGTAAAAATTCTCTTACTTCTGATGATAAAAACGAAGTTCCCCGATCGGAGTGAATGTACGACGGAAATCCGAATATCATAAAGATGCTGTTTAAATGTTTGATTACCGTCTTGGCACTGAGATCCGGACAAGGGAATGCAAACGGGAATCTAGAGTAATCGTCAATAACGGTGAGTATGTACCGATTATGGGTCCGTGATGGAACAGGTCCTTTAAAGTCAACGCTCAGGCGTTCCATAGGAGAGGTAGCCTTTAGCAGCTTAGGAAGCGGATCAGGGCTCTTGTAGTACCTGGGCTTGATTTCGGAGCATATACAACAGTTAGCAGTCATCGTCCTCACTTCGTCGACAGTGTATAGCAAGTTTTTTATCTTCAACCAATGATACATTCGAGTAACGCCTGGGTGACATATGGTTTCGTGGAGCGACTGGAGTCTGCTTCTTCGAGATTCCATAGTGGCGCATACTCTAGAAAGGGCGTCGGCTGCGTAATTTTCTTTACCTGGTCGGTATATTATATCATATTTATAAGATGCGAGCTCAAGTCACCACCTTTGAATCTTTTCATTTTTGATTTTGCTCGTATGCTTGGCATCAAACATAAAAGACACTGATCTCTGGTCAGTAATAAGTTTAAATGGTCTTCCTATAAGAAAATGTCGCCATTTCTTTAGAGCTTCTACTATGGCATAGGCTTCTTTTTCAATCGCAGAGTGATTCCGCTCGCTTTGATTGAGTGTCCTAGAGTAGAAAGCAACAGGTCTCGAATCTTGCGACAGAGTAGCAGCGATGGAGTGCTCTGAGGCATCGGTCTCAACAGTAAAAGGCATATTGTCATCGATTGCATGAACTGCTGACTTTGCAATTGTATATTTAAGTTCTTCGAAACATTTCACTGCTATTGATTTCAAAGGAAAAACATTCGAATGAGCCAGAGGATGTATCTTTTCGGAAAAGTTTGGGATCCACTTAGAGTAGTGGGCAAACATTCCTAGAATCCTTCTAAGACAGGTAGGATCGTTCGGCGGAGGCATATTCAGCAATGGCTTAAGTCGCTCACTATCTGGTTTGATAACGTGATTGGAAATAGTATAGCCAAGTATGTTAATAGTATTTTGTATAAACTTGCTCTTTTCTTTGTTCAGTGTTAGGTTGTACTTTTCCGCGGCTTTAAGGAATCGATTAAGGTTCTCATTATGCTCCTCTTTTGTGTTGCCACAAACAGTAATGTCATCTAGGTAGGCATAAGTCCCGTTTAGATTTTCGGTCCTTATAAGCCAGTCGATCGTTCTTTGAAAGCTGGAGACGCCATTAGTCACACCGAACGGAATACGACGAAACTGATATAGGTTTCCACACGCCTCAAAAGCTGTATACATTTTTTCGTAAGGCAGGATTGGCACCTGATGATAGGCACTCTGTAAGTCTATTGCACTAAAAATTGCATATTTGGCCACCTTTGTTACCATTTCTTCTATGTTCGGTAACGGGTACGCATCCAATTGAGTATATTTGTTTATAGTCTGAGAATAGTCAATAACGAGTCGCTTCTTGTGATTCGCATTCTTAGTAATCAGAACTTGTGCTCGCCACGGAGATTGACTTTCTTCCACAATACCTTCTTTTAGTAACTTCTCGACTTCTCTCCTTATAAACGCGTGGTCATCCGTGCTATACTTTCTCGATCTGATGGCTATCGGCTTGCAATCTGCAGTGACATTTGGAAATAGAGGTACAGCTGGAACGGAGGCTGCAGCCACACTGCATACCTTCAAGGTATCTTTAGGACCACCAAAAGCAAATTCGAGCGTTGAGTGTGATTCAAGTACGTCGTGCCCTATAATAAGGTCAGCGCAGAGATTCCTCACTATTAAAAGATTTACATTCTCGTACAAGTTATCGCCAATTTTGATATTTTGACATGTGAGACCGTTGACCTGAGATTTGTGAGAGAGAGAAGCCATTGAGATTGTTTGATCGCATCGTTTCTTCTTGAGTTGGCAAAGATTTGCAAAGTCTTCATTGATGAAGCTTAAAGAGCTCCCTGTGTCTATCAGCGCTTCAGCCCGAATGCCCTTGATGAATGCTGAGACCATGGCTTTTCGTAGTGACGTCGGTGCTGCAGCTGTTATGCAACCGCAGTGGCCACACTCTTCTGATGGTGTTGTCAAGGCGGTAGTCTGGTTCTTGCTGCGACATACCTTGCCATAGTGACCTTTTCTGTTACAATTAGAACAGGTTACATCTCGAGCTGGGCAGTTCTTGCGTAGATGTATAGATCCACCGCAAAAAAAGCATTTCCGCTTAGGGGTTGATGCAGAAGCAGCAGTAGTGTCCGCATCTTCATCGATAGTTCGGGGCGCAGTAGTATTATCAGTTTTTACGATGGAATATACTTCTGGGGCTGATACAAAGTTTTCACAGTTAGTTTCCGCCATTTCCATGGAGAGAGCCTTGTTATAAGACTCGTCCAATGTCAGCGTCAAATTTTCTAACAATCGTTCGCGTATCTTCTTAGATGAGATCCCCGCTATGAACGCTCCTCGAATACTATCGTTCTTGTTAGTTTCAGCGTCGACGCTGACATACTCACAGTCTTTTGCTAATAGCTTTAAAGCCTGAAGGTAAACGTCGATTGTTTCGCCCGCGTGCTGTCGTCTAGTAGAGAGTAAATGCCGTGCGTATATTATGTTTTTCGGCTTCAAGTATAACTTGTCTAGTGCAGCCATCATTGAGTCGAAAGTTGAGTATTCACTTACGCTGGCGTACACTCTCGGTGTGATATGGTTGACCAGGAGTCGAAGCTTGGTTGAGTTCCATATTACTTCCTGTTGAGCTGCGACATCCGCTGGTTGCTGTGCAGCTAAGAAGTTATGGAACGTTATTTTCCAGTGCTGCCATTCTTTTGCGCTGTCGAGTCGCAAGTTCGTGGTAGGGTCAACATCGAACTTATCTGGTCTTAGGAATTTTTCCATTTTATGTTAAATAAATTGAAATAACTATACAGATAAACCTTTTATATTAGGCTTTATTTAACATAAAAATTACACGAGTTGTTTTGTAGACATTATATGACATTTTATCACAGTTGACACTAAACCAATTTATTCTCTTGATTACCACGAAGATTGCATATCATCTCAGTAATGTAAACCTGTGCAAGGACAATTAAGTAGGAAAGTGAAAGATAGGTTCAATTTATAATCAAATTTTAATATTTACAAATTGCTTAATTTAATCAATTTTAGGTTTTTTTCTGTTTTTCTTATAATTTTTATTATCTTTTACAATGGAGAAAATTCGTAAACGAATAAATTTTTTTTAAGAAAACCAAAGGGAAGCATTCGCATGACATATTAAAAGTTTCCTGTGCCATGGCGGCCAACAAGTTGTTCCCTGTATTTTGGAATAAATCATTTTTATTAATCATAGTCCTTAAATCTCTTTTCAAGTGTCTTCACGAAGTTTATGAAGGTGATGTTATCAGGCCTACTTTGTTTTTATTATATTGTTTATAATAGGTATATTTTTGATTTTATCAGTTTGTTTTTTATTATTACCATAGCCGTAAACACAACAATGATGAAAACCGGGCATGATTACTAGTGCTTGTAGGTACTCGTAGCTCAGTCCGTACGTGCGGTGCGCAATACTGACATGAGTCACGGACACTAGCTAGCTGTTAGCTCGCTCGCTCGACTCAGCCCTCGACCGAGGCGGTCTCCAGACCGCCAGACCGCCAGCACCACGCCCCGCGCGCCGCGCAAGGCCTCCGCGCCGATCCAGACACCCACACATAGCCGCAAGCGATTTTACGAGCACACATGCTTAAGTGTCACTTCTTTTCACGGTAGTGTATTTATATTCTTTGACTAGGGCCGCTTATAGTATTCCATTAAGTCCATGGCAAAGAATATAGTGGCCCTACCTAACATCACGCCAAAGATGACCATTCGTAGTTCTTTTTTATTAGTTTAAAAAAAAATTAGTGCCTTTGGCTGCACCTCACCTGATGGTAAGTGCCGATGCAGCCGAGGATGTTACACGCAAGCACATGTCTATTCATCCTCGTCTTTAAAATTCCTACATTATAAGAATTGGGGAATAAAACGCAGAGCTTTGAGTCAAATAATTTATCTGTACTGTATTATTTACTATTAAATTTCTAGCTTTGAGTACATTATTTCCTGTAGTAAGTCCTTTAAAGGATTAATTATTATAACTATTTACCTACCGTAGTAGTAGTACTTCTTCATAGAACTATTATAGACTATTAGTACTAGTAATAATAGGTCATCTTTGGTACGGTCGGGCTCGGGATTTTTAGCCAATATAATAAGTCTATCTTTCGCGTAGGGGAGAGAGTACTATTGTTGGCCCCTGTGCAGTGATTGGCACTTGGAGCTAACTATGCAAATATTGAGAAATTCTGGCAGTCAATATGTAAGCGAATGTTATTAAATTAATTGCCATTTAATTATTGCCAACACTGGTAAGTGGTTTGTGTGATTTCACGAGTAGCAACACCGCAAAAAAATAATATTTTCTGTCAAGTCTTCGAGTGCTACGATTTCCTGTTTTTCTTATGAAAGTCACTCCCGTGACTGACATGACATTGGCAGAATTCTAAAAGAGAAGCCAAAAATGAATAGGTACCGCTTAGACAGGGTAAGTTTTTCCGCTTTTACCTAGTATTTTTATGATGAGTCGTGTTCGACGCGTTGTTGTTTTTTTTATTAATCGACGGAATGTTTTTTTATGATTTAATGCAAAAATAGTTAAAAATCCTACTGGAAACATACTTTTAAAGTGGGCCAATCATCACTGTACCTCACGTTTGTATGAAAGTCTAATTGATTGGCATGAGAGCCAATCACTAAAAAACTATTCCACAGGAAACTGATATTTTAGGTATTAAATCAAGTAAGAATAAAGAATTATTTTGAATAGTATACATATCTTTGTAATAATCGTATTATATACAAACGTTGATAGTGCCAATAATTGTAGTTATTAAGCCATTGGCATTGCCAATCTTTATTTTATTTTAGGGGCCAATCAATGTACCAATGGCTGATTTGACGAGTAGTGTTGTATTCACTTTCTTACCCGACTGCTAAAGATAGGAGGATCATGTTTTGGGTGGTATGGTATATTACTTATATACATAGGTATGTAGCTTTCGTTTGTCTATTTTTAACCGACTTCAAAAAAAGAGGAAGTTATCAATTCAACTGTATGTTTTTTATTTCTATGTTTGTTACGCGATTATTCCGTTAATTTGTAAACTTATTTTAAAATTCCTTTTTTATTTGAAAGAGTATAGTCCTAAGGTGGTCCCATTATCACCAGGTCAGGATCTGATGATGGGTTCTCAAGGAAATCTAGAGATCCTTCAAAATTATAGGCACGAGTGGCATGTTTTATACATTTTCGTCTTTTTTATCACTAAAATAAACTATATTTTTTACAAAAAATAAAAACCGACTTCAAAAATAAACTTAAAAGCGAAAAATATTCTTCTCTATTATATTCAATATTCATTAATTTCCCAGCGCTAATACTCTTTGGGCTATATTCATTGGTACACCACAAATACAGTGATTAGCATTGCCAATCATTATCAGGACCGTCTTTAACCTATTGGAGGCCCTGGGCACATTAGGATAATGGGGCCCCTATGACTTTTACAGAGCACTATTTTGTTAGAATAGACAAAGAAAGTAGATAAGCAAAGTTCTAGATTTTTTTACAGCCTCATTGAAAGAATAGATAATAATTAATAATATAAAAAGCATTCACAAGTTAATGCTTAAAAATCAATGTTGATTGAATAGGTTCTGGATTCGAATTATTTTGGCTTTCTTTTTTGCATTTACTTTAAAGGTTTTTGCTACGAGACTTGCGAATAATCGATAAAATAATAAATTTTAAACATAAAACATATTTTGAATTAAATTTTTATTGTAGTTACTTTCTTAATTTAAAAAAATGGCCCTTAAAAACCCATTTTTTTTAAATATTTTTTCTTAGTCAGGAGAACAATAACAAAGGACATGCAATTATTTTAAAAAAAACAAGGGTAAGTGAGTTAAGTCAGTTAATTCAAACTTGGCGCTTCGTTCGCTTAATTCAAATTTGGCGCGAGTCACCACCTACAATAAAAATGCAAATATTAAAAATTGTATTAGTTCACGGACGATATTTTTTAAGTACTGAATACACTATTTTAGTGTACTCATCATCATCATCATCATATCATCCGAAAGACATCCTCTGCTGGACAAAGGCTTCCCCAAGGATTTCCACGAAGACCGGTTCTGCGCTACCCGCATCCAGCAGCTTCCCGCGAGCTTTACCAGGTGATCGCTCCATCGAGTGGGAGTCCTGCCTATGCTACGTTTTCCGATGCTCAGTCGCCACTCCAGAACTTTACAGCTCCAAAGGCCATCTGTTCTACAAGCTATGTGCCCCGAGCACTGCCAATGAAGTTTAGCGATTCTGAGAGCTATGTTGATTACTACGGATCTCCTCGTTTCTGATTATATCACTCCAATTAAGCACGCTCCATTGCCTTTTGGGTGACCTTGAGCCTTCATACGAGGCCTCTTAGTGGCCATGTCTCAGTTCCGTATATCATCACTGGCAACACACACTGGTCAAAGATCTTGCTCATAAGAAACTGCGGTACTTGGAACTCAGTATACTATGAAATTGTATTTTTGTATTATTAAATTTATTTAAACATGCTGAAATCGCAAAGCTTAATTTTCGGGCGAGAGTAAAGCAGCTTCGCGCATGCATAAACTAATAAGCAAGTAGGTTTTGCAGTCAGTCAATATCGTTTGAATTTTTCGAAATGGGTATTTTTTGTTGGTAAATATCGGCTATCGTTTGATGAATTGGCACGAAAGGGGGCCTCATCGATCGCGGGGCCCTGGGCACGTGCCCAGAGTGTCCAGTGGGAAAGAGGGGCCTGATCATTATACTTCTATGGGTGGCAATGATTGTGTTAGAAGGGACCAATCATAGTTTTTTCGTGTGTTTTTCTCATTTTTTAAAATACTCAAATAAAATCATATTTAACTCCAAATTAGGTTAGAGGCTCAACTTTAGAATCTGCAACACCTCAAATTGGATTGATATTGGGTAGGGGGAGGGGGGACTGAAGTGAACCCCCCCTATGAAGAAGGATGCGCGGAGCCTCCTCCATTTTGAGAAAAAAATATTGAAGTTTTGTGGTTATGTACGAACAAAGATGACCTATAATTATACTTTTTATGGTTTTTGAACCCCCTACAAACCTTCGGGAGCCGAGGGGGATGTGGGAGTATGGGGAAAGCACGCGGGTCCGACTTGAGGGCGGACAAACTTGAGGGTAACAAATCGTAAACAAAACTAGGGGGTAATCAGTCAAGTTAAAGTCAATTTGATCCCAAAGATTCATAATAAGGGGTCCGCCAAGCGTAGCCCCCGCCGCCCATATCGAAACCCAACAAACCTGAAAATGAAAGCGGGAGCGAGCGAAGCGAGCTCGGACTTTCGGAGCATCCCGACTCGGATGCGTTAGGTTCGGAGACTGTGCGGGGACAGCTCGTAGTGTTAGGTTTAACATGAAAACGCAAGGGGCTCCGTCGACTCAGAAACCCATCTTAACACTGGAAAGTAGATGAGCCTTGTTTTTAATAGCCGTAGCGATAATGGAATGGACACGCTGGAAAGAAGACGAGCTTTTCGGAAGGCGTAAAAGTCGGTGAGCTGTTTTTTTAATAAGCGGTAGCGATGTTCGTAACGCATGAAAGTCGGTGAGCTTTTTTTTTAACTCGTTACGCGTTAAAATCGGAGTTAATAAGCGGTGGCGATTTTTCGACCAAAGACTACCTGACAACCGCGGGGGGGGAGTGATACCAGAGAGTCCCCCTAACCCCCTATCCTCCCCCAAACCCCCCTTTTTTGTGGTGTTGCATGTTCTAAAGTGCTTGTTGTTCGATGTCGTGTGAACCGAAAATAAATATTTTTCAGTCGATATTATTTTCTACAAACATTCAAAGTAAGAAGTTTGCATAAGGTGCCAATCATTGTACCCTCTTCCCTACATAGTGTTCGTGACTCCTGGGCCCATTTTATTACATGTTGTAGATTTTGTATTATAATATTGTAAAACAACAAAAACATGTTTTTCAAAAGGCCTCGATGCCAGTATTAAAATCAAAAATTTAGAGGTGTGACCCGTATGATCCAATGAGTTGAAACGGAACGTAGAGACATACACATGAGAGTGGTATGAGCACTATGAGACATACAAGTTTGTTTTCTTTGCCGAAATTGAAACTGTCACTTACTTCAACCAATCAAAAACGAGATTGTTTTTTTTACGTTTGTCAATTGACGTCTATTGACCAATAAAAATTCTGCATTTTGTTGTAATTTTTGTATCCATTTCCTTTCTGTAAAAGAGACGCCATTTTGCAAGCGTCACTTGGCGGCGTGTCGAACTTCGGCGTTTTTCCGACTAAAGGATCCACGCAAAACTTGTTATTGTTTTGTTTTCACGTACTATGTCGTATCAGTCCAGTGTAGCCCAGGATTCATTGGCTGCCGCACAATTGGAGATGGCCGGTAACCCCAACGCGTTGGCGCTTCGTCGCCCATTCGACCCGGTGGCGCACGACCTGGAAGCTAGTTTTCGGTTAACAAGGTTCGCCGATCTAAAAGGACGGAGCTGTAAAGTGCCGCAGGAGGTTTTGGGAAAATTGGTTGAATCCCTGCAGCAGGACTACTCGCAGCAAGATGACCAGTTCATGCATGTGGCCATCCCGCGTATCGGGATCGGTCTGGATTGTTCGGTGACGCCGCTCAGACACGGCGGTCTCTGCTTGGTGCAGACCACTGACTTCTTCTACCCCCTAGTCGACGACCCCTACATGATGGGTAAGATTGCCTGCGCTAACGTTCTAAGCGACCTTTACGCGATGGGCGTGACGGAATGTGACAATATGTTGATGTTGCTGGGTGTCTCCACGAAGATGACCGAGAAAGAGCGCGACGTAGTTATTCCCCTTATCATGCGTGGCTTTAAAGACTCTGCACTCGAAGCTGGCACATCTGTAACAGGCGGCCAAACTGTCATCAACCCTTGGTGCACTATTGGAGGGGTCGCCACCACCATCTGCCAACCTAATGAGTACATTGTGCCAGATAATGCTGTAATGGGTGATGTTTTGGTATTGACAAAGCCCCTTGGCACCCAAGTTGCTGTAAATGCTCACCAATGGCTTGACCAGCCTGAGCGTTGGAACCGCATCAAGCTTGTGGTTTCTGATGAAGATGTCCGCAAAGCCTACCATCGCGCGATGGACTCCATGAGCAGACTGAACCGTATTGCTGCACGCCTCATGCACAAGTACAATGCTCATGGTTCCACTGATGTGACTGGATTCGGTCTCCTTGGACATGCACAGAATTTGGCATCACATCAAAAGAATGAAGTATCATTTGTGATCCATAATCTACCTGTAATTGCAAAGATGGCTGCTGTGGCCAAGGCTTGTGGCAACATGTTCCAACTGCTGCAAGGCCATGCCCCAGAGACTTCTGGGGGGCTGTTGATCTGCTTGCCTCGTGAGCAGGCAGCTGCATACTGCAAGGACATTGAGAAGCAAGAGGGCTACCAGGCTTGGATCATTGGGATTGTGGAGAAGGGCAACCGCACTGCCCGCATCATTGACAAGCCCCGAGTCATTGAAGTGCCAGCCAAGGATTAAATTGAATAAGTTTGAGACATTAAAATTAACCCTAAAATACTTTCTTCATTGACGTCAGTCAGCTGGATACCTAAATCTAAAAAGATATTGTGAAACAATTTTATGCTATGTATGATTTTGAAAATTAATTTTAAGATTTAAAAACAAAGGGTTTCTTTCCTTCTACTGATTATTTTTTACTGTAAAATAGCAAAAGGCTAATATAAAAATCAATCTAGAAATTACTTAAAGGAAAACTTAATCTAATGTTTTGGTGTTTACTGTATAAGTAGCCTCATTAAATAAGACAGTTCCAACATTGGGTGCAGATTATCCTAGCAATTGTTTGCAGCCTTGTTTTATGTTAACCTTTCTGCAATTTGTGAATTAAGTATAATAATTATTTAGAATAAAGTTATTTTTCAGTCAATTTTGTTTTATTTTATAATTGTCATGGGAGAGAACAGGCAAAGCAGAGATGAAAGTGGCTCAGGCTGGGATTAAACTGAGTAGAAAAACCAAAATGAAACATTTTAAAATTGATTTCTCTAAATTTTGCTCAGTTCATTAATTATGTTGTAACACTATCTGACAGAGGGCTGACCCTGGTGAAAACATTATTGCTTATAATTTTATCATCGACATCATATCAGTCGAGAATCATCCACTGCTGGACAAAGGCCTCGCCCAAGGATTTCCACGATGACCGGTCCTGCGCTGCCCGCATCCATCGGCTTCCCCCGATCTTCACCAGGTTGTCTGTCCACTGCGTGTCAGGCCTGCCTACGCTACGTTGTCCGGTGCGCGGTCGCTACTGGAGAACTTTACTACCCCATCGTCCATCTGTTCTATGAGCTATGTTCCCTGCCCACTGCCACTTCAGTTTAGCGATTCTATGAGCTATGTCGATTACTTAAGTTTTCAATAATATCATTAAAAAAAATTGCAGTTGGCTCTAAAATTAACAACTTGTATAAACACAATACCTAAAAAATCAAACACCTTTGTCCTAGGGTGAATTAGGAAGTGACCAATTGTCCCCAAGATCTCTATGGTTTAAAAGAAATTACTTTCAGGGGAAAGTTGATTTGCCTTCTCATTCTCATCCTGAACTACATCCGTCACGTCTACAGTCATTCTGTGTATAATAGGTACTATATGTCTCTAGGCCTGATTGCCCTAATTCATGGTATGCTCGAGCCCCTCAGTGGTGTATTGAGCTGGTACGAAGATGTCTGTTTACAATGTTCGTTTGTCACATGAATGTTTAGCCTGGATGGGAATCGAACCCTCGGCCTAGTAGGCAGGCGCTCTTACCACTAGGCTAGGTCAGTCAAATACATACAATTTTATTTAACTCTTATCGGGTCGTTTAATAAATCTGAATTATCTAATCTTATTTTTTTTTCCTTATACAAGAGACATTGTACTCGACATAAAGCATTTTTATTTATTTATTTACACTGTCTTCCCTCAACCACTTCAGGGCCCTATGTACGCAGGCAGAGAGAGAGAGATCATCAGGGATTCATTCAACAGAAATAATCAATACATTAAATTGCTGAGTGAAACAGTTTATTGAAGATAATTACATACATACACAGACAATAGAATTTGGATAAGACCACTTTTCTTCTTAATGTTATAAAGGTTATGAAACTATTCATTTGATTTTGCCTTCACCAAAAAAATATTTTGTAATGAGCGAAACTTTGTCCAAACTAAATTGTATGTATAGTTTTATTGAACTAGGTGATTATACTTAATTGATACATGGAATCAGCTTAAAACCATAATATAGGTTGATGCTTAAAACATATTGAATGCTCAACTTACCATCAGGTGAAATGATGCCAAGGGCTTATCAATTGTGGATTTAAAAAAATAGATTAATTCATAGAATATTAAATGAAATATATTAGGTACGTGATACCATAGCTAATACTAAATTGCCAAAGAACATTCATATTGAGCTAAGGGCACAGATGAGATACTAGTTACTTCGTAACTAAGGGTCACTAAGTAAGAAGACCTCTGCACAATCACAAAAAAAGTGAAATCATAATCAAATTTCTTTGACTCTAATGTGTTTAAAAGAAGTTTTTATTTAGTTTATTATTTTTTTGTACAGAGACCAGCAGCAGCACATGAAGCTAGACACTTTGGACTTTGTACCGTTCTTATGCCGTTATGTACACGTATGGATCTGAATTGCATTACGAGTGTCTAGCTTGATGTGCTGGCCTCTGTACATACTTAGACCCTAGCTAAAAGACCACAAGTTCATAATCACAACCCATGAAATTAGAATAACAATGTAAGAAGGTAGGTACTTAGTGAAATTAATTAAAGTAATGAGTGAAGATATAATCATGGTTACAATTTTGGAAGTTGGGGAGTGAAAAACCACCACAACAGGAATGGCACTTCTATTATATTGTCAAAGTCTAAAGAATCCATACAGCCGACCAACGGAGACGACCACTCAAGGCAATAGTGCAGGGGCCGAGGGGTGAGATAGACGTAGAGCCCGAATTGCTATAGTCACTGTTGTTTAGTCACTCGGGACAATCAATTAAAGGTAGGAAAGAGCAGGCAGAGAAGTGTGGACCAGTTATGACCAGTTATGACCAGTGATGTCGGCTTGGACGCAAATATTAAACGTGTTGGACCACTGTAAGGATTCTTACACTGTGACATTGTTTCGTTAGATTAAAATTTTGCCAAAACACATAAAATAAACATGTTCTGTCAATCAATTGTGTATTTCATGCAAAATTGGTGGATAAAGGCGATTACGAAACTTTACACACTCAATACGGGCTGTAACTCAAGTGGACATGGTGCCATTTCAGTTGAGTGGAGAGTTCAGACATGGTCTCTTGCGCGGTCGACTCTCGTCACCGTTTTGTTCAATATGGGTTTGGTCACGTTTCTTCGGAGAGTTGTTATTCTGAAAAATAGAAATGCATTATTGGTAAGGGGCTTCTGTTATTGCATTTACAATTTTTTGGCATTGCCTTGAAGGAAAATGATAAAACAAAATCACTCTAACGAGGACCCGTGCTGCTCCACAGCATTTTTTAAATTATTGAGGGTTTAAGAGGGTGGGCGGCGGGTGAGAATGTGCGCTTTGAATGTTCACACCTAGCTTCCCTCCAACCCAAGTGGGCAATAGCTCAAATTAAATAGATTGTTCCAGCCAGTGTTCATAAACCAAAATGAATAGCGTACTTCAGTTAGGGCTGGAGATATTGAGATAGAAAGCATGAAAATTGTGTTTCGGTATAACTTGAGAAGGACAAAAGTTAGGTGATTTTCAATGCATGATGCCAATTAGTGCATTTCTTTTAAAAAAATTAAGCAAATCTGTTTGATAGAACTGCCGGACGGACTCGAAATTTCATATCTTTTTATTTATTTGACAAGGGCGAAAGTTAGGTGATTGTCAATCCTTGGTTACAAATCTATGCATAAATACCTTTCATTTAAAAAAAAATTGGAAAATCAGTTTGATAGTCCGACCAGACGGACTCTTATTAATTTTAATATTTTTTATATATTGCAAAGGGCGAAAGTGATTCCAATGCTTGATGACAAATATGTGCATCAATACCTTTCATTAAAAAAAATAAGCAAATTGGTTGGATAGAACGGCTGGGCAAACTTGTATTCCAATGCGCTAGCTACTTGCGGGGGTGATTTCCAATGCTTAATGACAAACCTGTGCATCGATACCTTTTATTTAAAAAAATAAGCAAAATCGGTTGGATAGAACAGCTGGACGGACTCATGATGAGTCATCATTGCATTAGATTTCATCAAACTATTCAAAACTTTTAATATACAGATTTTAACCAATTTTAAAAGATTTTAACTGTCTCCGTGGCATAATGGTTAGTCCATTCGCTTCACACCATGAGGTTGCGGGTTCGATTCCCTGCGGGGTCAACTATGTTAGACTTGGTTTAGTTGGTGGTAAGGCATTTTCATAGCCCGCCTGGCTAGCTACCAGCATCTTATCTAAGTCTTGCCGCCAAACATCAGTGTTAACAGCATTGATGTGTTCCGGCTTGAAGATAAGATAGCCACATCCACATTGCATGGGGGCATCTTGGTAAGCCCACTTCCATCTTCGGCATCATCGTCACCTACCATCAGGTGAGATAATGCCAAGGGCTTACCAATTGTGAATAATAAAAACATCATCGTCACCTACCATCAGGTGAGATAATGCCAAGGGCTTACCAATTGTGAATAATAAAAACAATATTTTTTTAATACATCTAACAATAAGTGCATAGAACAGGATGGACAGTGCATATACAGGAGAGGACAGATATCCTGCAGTGGCCTAATAATTTATGTATCTTTTTTATCTAATATAACTGGCATCACCTCACCTGATGGTAAGTGACGATGATGCCAAAGATGGAAGCAGGCTCAACAAAATTCTCATTGGGGAACTGGATATTATCTTCATGCTGGAACACATCAATGCGTACCAGCCACAACCATCGTCGTGCAAGCTGTGTCAGATTCAAATCCATCTCACACAGTCAACTAAAGTACATTACTTTTCCAACATTGTGCAACATTTGTAGAATTTTTTTTGTTTACCACATTGATGTTTTGGCCGCAAGATGTAAATAAGATACTGGTAAGCTGGCTAGGCAGGCTACAAAATACCAACCAAATAGACCCACCTGATGAAGCAGGTGGACTAAAAACTATGCCAAGCAGGCAGTGGACGTTAATACAATAATAATTTGTTTATTTACATATTGTATTAAACAAAATATGTAATACACTGTACATATTGTATTAAACAAAAATGTAATACAGTGGGTCGCAAAGAAAATGGGTTGATAATAAAAAAAAATGATCTGTTAAAATTTTTAAGCAATCCTTAAAAAAAAATTAAAGTTTATTACATTAAGAATCGCCCTGATTCAGGGTAGACTCGAGCCCCTCGGTGGGGACATATATGAGCTTTAATGATGACATTAAGAATAAATGAAGGAATAAAACCTTTTTATATTTTTTTTGGTGATTGTATTAAAAACCATAAATAAAAAATAAAGACAATTTTCAAAATTTGGAACCATTATTTTTACTTTTGTTTATGTTCTTTCATATAAATAGAGCATTTCTTGAGCAGAAATTCATTATTCTGATCAAATTTAGTTAAAATCATGTCACTAACCCCGGAAGAATGTACCAGAATTCTGACAATGCTTGAAGACTGGCGCAGTCAGTGTTATACAGCGAGAACTGTTGGTATGTCTCTATCAACCTTTCAAAGAATGCTCCAACAATTTGAAGAGACTGGATCCAATATTTGCAGACCAGGACCAAGGCCGAACACACGACAGCGAGGGAGAAACAATATTGAGAAATCAAATTAAAACACTTGTTAAGTCAAAAATCACCTTCAACGTGTTGGAGGGAGCAATCTGAGCATGTGTATAGTGAGGTGGCGTCTTGCTAAAGCAAACTTGAAGCCATTTGGACCCGCCAATGATCCAAAACTTGAAAGGCAGCATCAAAATTCAAGACTGAGTTACGCTAGAGAACACAAGAATTGGACTCTCAATGACTGGTCAATTGGTATTGGTATTGGTAGTGGGCTCCCGTTTCCTCATTTAGACTCTTTTTCGGTCTTTTATGCATGCAGGTATGGTTGGCTAGTCCAGCCAACCCAGCTTCTTCCAGAAGCACAGAAGTCGACATGACTGGTCAACAGTTATGTTTTAGGACAAGTCGAGATTCATGGTATACAAGCACAATGGGAGACAAAGAGTCTACAAAAGACCAGGAGAGCGCTATAAACAAGCTTGCATTGGAGAGAAAGTATCATATGGCAGAGGCTCCATGTATGTGTGGGCTGGAATTTCTTCCAAAAGCCGCACTGAGCTAGTGATGATCGAAAATGGAACTTTAACTGCAGAGAGATATGTGTATGAAATCTTAAATGAGTATGTAATTTTTAGTAAACAAGACCGCAATCTATATGCAAGATAACGTCATCCCAGTACAGCTCAGATAGTGTTTGACTACTTTGACTGATGTCACTATCGCACACATGGAGTGGCCAGCCTGCACACAGCCCAGACTTCATTGAGCATGCCTGGGATGAACTAGGACGACGTGTACACCAGCAATTTTCTCCTCCAGTCACGCTTCGTGGCCTGAAAGAAGCACTGATAGATGAATGGGAGAATATTCCTCAGCATCGACTCAGAAATCTGGTGGAAAGGTGTAATAGCCCATGGTAGTAATACAAAATACTGAAATGTGACACATTTGAAACATTTGACACTGTAGCACATTTTTCGAAATATAGGGAAAAATTGTCATTTTTACTTAACCTTAATTAATTTTAAATAATCTAAATGAACTTTATAATCTTCAACTTTTATGACTTATTTTTTGTTTTATTTAAGCACTTTAAAATTGTCTACAATACAGTTTTCATTTCGTAAAGCTAGTTACAATATTTTGGAAGTTATTGAGGTTTTTGTTACCGACCCGTTTTCTTTGCTGTCGAGTGTAGTTGGTGAGTTACAGTCAAAAACACTCAAATTTTTAATAGAAAATAAGTTGACATACATAAGTAGTGAAAAGTTTGTGGTACTTACCTTTTTCTCCCATTGCTGATGCAGGTATCTTAGAAGAATATTTGTCTTTTCTGTCACTATAACTGAAAATGAGAAGGAAACATTACTACATTATGATATCCATGGCACAACCATTATGAATGATACATAATTGACTTAAAAACTTATTGGAGTGAATTAGATATAATGTGAAAAAAGCACGGACGGACCCCAAGTAATAACAAACATATCGACGAATACGTACTGTGCGTTGTGTACTTACTTTGTTCCGATGGTATGTCCTTGGTAGGGAGGTAAATCGACGGTCTTTTTGAACAGTTTCTAATGCCGTGGTCCGTATTAAAAAGTGTGAAGTTGTGCTTGTCGTACGACGGTAGATCCTTCAAGAATTCCTTGACCGACTGTCGAAAAACAAATTATTTGTCGTCATCAATAAAAAAGGGGGTCTCCAAGGTCCAAAAACATGATACGCATACGCATTACACTCACTTTAACACATAAAACTGAAAATTAAGATTCTTACCATTTTTTGTAACCTAGTGATATGGTTTAGCCACACTTTTAAACAACCAATAATTTGCTACAGCAAAGAATAAAGGCAAAAATCAAAAATAAAGTTATCAAAGATCGCCATTCGCCTCGCGCAATAGGTAGGTTTTAAATTCTTTTTGTGCGCAATCAGATGGATGTTGGATGGCAAAGAGAATAATCACTACGTTTTAAAACTGTCACACACGGGCGCTATTTTATTTAAAGATACTCGCAGACGCTCCTCACCCATGGTACGGTTGGGTGGTCCGGTTAACCTATAGGAATTTTTCCATGGTTCTGTGAAAATATTTATCTGTGGTGTGGTATGCTTCAGTTATTACGAAAAAAAAAGTACGGAACCCAATAAAAACTCTACAATTCAGCAATGCCATCGAATCTAAAACATTTGATACGTAAGTAACTGTGTGCTGGTACCGACCTAAAAAAAATGTAAGCCCCAAATTGTTGTTTAATGTTGTGTATTTAAATATAATAATTTTAAAAGGATTGAAAGCCGGCCGGACTAACAATACAAAACGTACGTTTATGGCGAAATTTCCCTTAGATGATAAAAAGGTATTATTAATTCATTATTTTTATTCTTTAACTTGTCCTTAACCTTCTTATAAGAGATTTAATCCAAGTTTTACGAAAAACTTTGTTACCAAACCAAATGCATTGTATCGATAAGTAAATATCGATATTTTGATTTTTATATTCTGGTTATTATTAAAAAGCGTCGGTGGCTAAAAAGCGTCGGTGGCTCAACCGGTAACGACTCGGTCCATCTAACCAGAGGTACCGGGTTCAAATCTGGACGGCCAATGTACCAATGAGTTTTTCAAAAACTTACGTACATACTTACCGATTGCTTTAACGGTGAAGGAAAACATCGTGAGGAAACCTGCACACGCCTGCGAAGAAACTCGAAGGTTGTGTGTGAAGTCGACCAACCCGCACTGGGCCCGCGTGGTTGACTAAGGCCTAGTCGCCCTGATTCAGGGTAGGCTCGAGCCCCTCGGTGGGGACGTATATGAGCTGTAATGATGATTATTAATTAGTTTGGGGCATTAAAGTTTTCGAGTGGCGACGTAGATGTAGTGTAGGCAACGACCTGGTTAAGGTCGGGGGAAGCCGCTAGATACGGGCAGCGTAGGACCGGTCATCGTGGAAATCCTTGGAGGAGGCCATTGTCCAGCATTGGACATCTTTCGACTGCTATGATGATTATTATTACGTGTATTAATTGCAATGAATTTTTATTTCAGAATGATCCCTGCATTAATATATTAAACTTTAAAATTTCGATATTGGAAAATAACTTCAAAAACAATGTCATAACGAAGTAGGTAAGTAATCACTAATCACACCGGTTATTATGTTCTAAGATAATATTTTGTTCTATTTGTTTTTAATTTTTACAGCTTGGAAGCCACTCTATAAAAATAATCATCGACATTGGTTCACAATTGAGGAAGGATATCTGAATAACCTGGCTGCAACTTCAACTTATCATGATATCACCGCTGCATTGTAGTTAGAATCAAACACTGATTAAAACAAGTTCAAGCATATATTGTTTGCTGCAAGTTCTTCAAGAGTGTGATTGTGTTCTGGTTATGTTATCTGCAACATCAGGTCTAAAATGCTGTTGTGTGGTAATTAAGTCTACATACGTGTACAAAATTGCAAAACAATCCGACGAAAAGAAGTAGAATATTTTGGGTGCAAAAAATTGTGTAGGACCCGTTACATGGGCGTTCTAATCATCATACTAAACAACTTTACCCCAAGGAACACCTAGTCAATTCTCAAAATAAATATAATTCAGCCTCCATAAAAAAATGCACAAAATTGGTCGATCCGTTAATCGATTTGTGTGAAGTTAATTTTTTTTAGATTTCAGCATTGCCATAAAAGAAATATGTTCAGAATGACGAGTAGAAACCTCAATTAAGGGGACCTACACCAATTTCGATACATCCTATATATCAATGGTAGAGATCCTTGAACCAACTAGGAAAAGAACTGATAATCTTTGAACGACTGAAACAATTTTCTAGTTGAACCCAGTCTTTTAAAGTAAAAAAACACATTAAAGTCGGTTCATCCGTTTGGGAACTAATGCCACTGACACATACAAATAAATATATACAGACAGACACACAGCCAAAAAATTCAAACTATTGACAACCCTCTTTTATGTCGGAGGTTAAAAATTTAATTGTGAACTTATATGAAGTAGGTTTAAAAGAAACGAAATATGTTAAATAGATTTTGAAACGCCAGAAGTAGGTAATAATGAAACTCGTAGATGTAGTTCGATGTTTATTCGGGCAGGGCGAAACTTGAAAACAGCTCAACAAGAAAATGCGGGTTGGTCCCGTGGATTTCTTCTCGTTGCCCCCGAAGGGGGCGACGGGGAGACGTCCCCGAGGCATAGCCTCCTTGACGTGGCTGCTTCCGCCGTCCATTACGATGGATGGGTCCTTGGGGGGGGCGCAGGGCCCTTGGCGGCCTCTCTAGCCCCGGCTGGGGCGAGCAGCTGCTGAATTACTTCCAGGGCGTGCAGGAGGTCGCGTCTGGAGGGCATCTCGGTGGTACTGGCAGCAGTGGGGACGGCGGAAGCAGGGGCAAGGTGCCTCTTCTTCCTCCGGCGGGTTCGTCGTTTCCTGGGCTTCGGTGCGGGTGCAGCGGCCGAGCCGCTCAACACGGCGGGCGCTGCCGGTGTGGCGCGCTCCGCAGTGTCGGCGGGTGCTGCAGGGCGAGAGGCGGTGGTCCGGGCGACTGTGCCGGCCTTCCTGTTCCGGAGCTCCCTGCGGAACGCCGGGCACGAGACGTGATTGGCGGGATGCGGGCCCGCGCAGTTGGCGCAGGTCGCTGGGTCCTCCCGCGGCCGTGGGCAGTCCTTCGCGGCGTGAGGATCGCCGCAGCGGACGCAGGCTTGCGGGAGGTGGCAGCCGTGGGAGGAGTGCCTGAACCCTTGGCACCGGTGGCACTGCGCGGGCCCCCGCTTTCCACGCCAGGCCTCGATGGTGATGCCCGGCATGAAGAGGAGCTCCGTGATGGTGTAGATGGCCGTCAGGTTGGTGGTCCGCCGGATCTGCACGTAGAAGATACATCCGGGGCGTCCTGCACGCGCCCGGATAGCCTTGACGTGCTCCGCCTCGAAGCCGTGCTCGGCTAAGGCGTCGACGATCTCGGCGGGCTCGGTGGTGGAGGGGAGGCCACGGATGGCCACCTTGAGAGGCCTCTCGGCCGGCAGCGAGTATGAGAACCACTGTATCCCCGGCAGTGAGGACAGGTACCGCTGCACCGTGCGGTACTCGTCACCGTTGTCGGGGATGAAACGGAACCCCTTGCCATAGGGGCGGGCGCTGGGAGCTCGCCCGAGCTCCTCGGCAAGCCTCTTGAAGTGGGTCGGCCAGTTCGGAAGGGACTCCACTACCAAAGGAGGGTAGCGGTCCTTCTTAGGCTGGCCGACGGTGGCAGCGGGGGCAGCGGCGGCGGCGCGCGGGGGCGCGGCGTCGCGGGGTGGTGCGGCGGCGCGCGGGGGCGCAGCGACACGCGGCGGCGGGGCGGCGCGCGGCGGAGCGGCGTTGGCGGTGGCGGCACAGGGCGGTGCGGGGACGCGGGTTGGCGCGGCGGCGCTGGGCGGCGCGGCGGCGCGGGACGGCGCGTCGGCGGCGGCTGAGGGTGGCACCTTTGCTCGGTCCGCGTATGTGGGCCGCGCAGGGGGGGCGGCGGTGGAGGGGGGCGCGGTGCGCCTCGGGGCCGGTGCGGGCGGCGGCTGACGGGACTGCACTCGTGGGTCGCGGTGCGACCACGGCGGCAGGGGGTCTCCGTACTCGCCGCAGCGGCGCTTCGCTTGCTGCTCTGGTGAGTCTTCCTCTCCGGGGCTTCGGAGGCGTCTGGCGGGCTTCAGCTGGAAATCCGGCACCGTGTCTTTGACGACGGCGGTGCAGACTTCCAGGTCCAGCGGGATGTGCTGCAGCTCCGAACACGCCGCGTGGAGGCAAGCGGCGGCGAAGCTGTCTTCGGAAAATGGTGGCTGCTCTGTGGGGTTCTCCAGTAGATGGCGCTCGCGCTCCATTAAGTGCGCCGCCATCGCCCTCAGGAGCTCCTCCGACCCGATCCGTGATCGGCACATGCGTGCGACGACCACGGTGTCGACGTCCAACGCCGACCTGGGCGAGAGGGGCTGCGGTGGGCGGGTGCTCGCGCTCTCCATGGAGGCGCGGTCCTCCGTCGGGGCTTCTTGTTGAGTGTCGTCATGCGGCGATGACGACCGGGACGCGAGCGGTGACCCCGAGTCGGAGCTCGAGGCCATCTCGCTGGCTGGGATGCGACGCGATGCTCTGCGGCGGCGCGGCTGCGGCTTGTAGCACACGGGCGGGCCCATGTGCTAGTAACGGCGGCTCGCGGGCAGCGGGCGGGGATACGGGTGCGCGAGTCTAGAGGGGCGTTACATGCCCGATCAACCTTCCCCCTGAGTAGACTTTTGAGGATAACTCAGGGTTCCAGATGTCCAGGCAGTCCCAGCCCCTCAGCTGCGGCTTTACTTGGCGATCCCCTCCGAGCAAGAACGCACGGGCGCGACTACCCGCACTATTAAAAAAATAGTGAGGGTAGATTGCAAAAAAGTTGAGGCGACTCCGGGCGCAAGTCGATTCGACAGTCCGTATGGCGAATCCGCGGGTTGGTAATGACTCGCTCCTCTTTTTATAACTCAACGGCCGGCGACGGCCGCGCCATCTACCTCGTACTAAATCGATTGCCAATTTACAGATACAAACTACAACAATAAAGTGGAGTTACAAGATTACATTGCTAGATGGCGCTAATAGTACAAATCAACCTATGACAAACCAAATGTCTATCGATTATTATTTGTAACTATTTATTTATAATTTAGAAATGCTTTATTTAATTAATTCATACATAAATAACTATCTCATCGCTCATGTACGGTTGTTGGTGGCGCTAGTGCTCGTGGAGGCTGCTAACAATTTGTAATTATCTGAAGTAAATAAAACGTTTAAATTTTACCGAGTTTTTTATTTATGAAACTTAATTACAAAATTATTTTGCATCATATTATTCTTTTTATCGAACTTGAAACCATTCTCTGTCATCGACATCCCATCTCTATCCTAGTCTTTATCAGTTTCTCATATTGGCAGCAGCGTCGTAATCGTGCCATTTTTCATTTTATTCTATTGGTATTCTGTTCGTACGCGTTCAATACAAAGTTGATGGGAGTCCCGACTCTTAAAAACGTAGTTTGTTATATTTTCTTTGATATCAATCGTACCGCACTCGCTATGGAGTTAATAGCGAAAGAACATGGGCCAGACGACGAAACACCTGAAAACTTTTGTGTTTTTTTTTATTTGTTTAGCTTTTTCCCGAGCAGATTTGAAGGTTTAACAAGCGTTACGTTTCAAACGTAACGGTGTCGGCATAGTTAGTTTGTTTATAGAGTGTCTACTTTTTCTGAAAATAGATCGAAAAAATTGAACCCGAGTGTTTCATTTTTGTGGGCTATTTACATAAAAAGTTTTCAGGTGTTACCTCGTCAGGACCAACTTCAATAGTCAATCATTCCTTACTGAATGCGTTACGAATAGTGTGAATTTTAAAATAAGAACTTATTTTTAAGTTACTGAAAAATTTTTCAGCTTTCAAGCCTCTTGGAGCTACGGTACAGACCACGAAACGGTCGTAAAATAAGGCTTAGGATATTAGGGTAAGCATGAAACCTCCCTGGCAAAGATGACCTATTCCTTGGTGTGACTCTTTGAGTGTGCTTTGAGTATACATACAGAATGTACCTCAAAGCTGTGACCTATTTCTATGCGCTTGAATCCTCTTTTAAAATTCTATTTTCACAAGTCTGATTAAGATTATTTATATCTATTGTTATTACATTTTTTAATTATTAGAAAAAAAAAGTGGCAAAGTGAACGCACATGAGCGGTAAAATTAATTTGAGCACAATAAACTGGCAGGTCGCCACTCAATAACTTTACTGTCCCAACGGCCATCTATTTTACAAGCTATGTTCCCTGCCCACTGCCACTTCAGTTTAGCGATTCTGTGAGCTATGTCGGTTACTTTGGTCGCCTCATTTCTGATTGGATCGTATAGGGAAATTCCGAGCATAGCTCGCTCCATTCACTGAAGAAATTATGTTTTTAATACAGTTTTACGAAAAGTGATACTTAACATGTCAGTTTCATCATCATCGTCATATCAGCCGAACGCGGTGGACTGACAACATGCTGAAGGTCGCGGGAAGCCGTGGAAACCCTTGGGACGGCCTTTGTTCAGCAGTAGACGTCTTTCGGCTGATAATATAGAACAAGTATATTGAAAACATAATTTCTTCAGTGAACAGAGCCGGGTCTCCAGCGCACAGAAACAAAAATAGGTTTTAAAACATTGAAACATTTGGGACAGTTCACACAAAACATTTTCTTTATTTAGTCCATTTCAATTTAATTATAGGTTCCTTACAACCCTTCAACACTTGTGTTGTTTTGTTATAATGTGAACTGAAAATTGTAAAGAATAGGTAGGAAGGAACATTAAAGAGTAGTATTATGGCAACAATGTCTAAATAAAAAAAAAGTTTACATTTGTGTGGGAAGTGGGAAATTCAAATTTCGAACGAAAGAAATCCAAAACTTTGTAGAAGTAAACTTAAAGTTTTCCATTTATGATTTCCTTAAAAAATGTGCAGTTTGGTGAACTCTAATTTTAATAGAACTTACAATCCTACTGGCAGACAGAATGCTTTGTCGGCTATAAAGCGTCTGTTGACTTCGCGCGACACTGAAGCGCAAAACAAAGCTTGCGGCTACCTCGTGGATGTAGTCAGCAGATACGGCAATAGTTCCCACGAAAGTTCGCAGCTGGTCCAATATTTGCTGGACAATGATATCACAGTTTTTCTGTGTGAAGCGATGTCTAATCTGGACTTTTCACTGTTTAGGTATGTTTTTGATTCCAATTCGAATTTAATACCAACGGAATAAGGATAGAGGTTTATAATTTTCTAGGTAAGTATTACACGGTATTCCAAGTTTTTGTAGCAAGTGTAGGTTCACAATAGGTAGGACGCTATATTGTAATACTGTGCAATAGGTACTTAGGTAATGTGCGTTTTTCCATAAGGCTTGTGCACAAATCACGTGAGGTTCGATAGGGGGGAGGAGGAGGTCACGAAAAAATCACGACAGATCACGTTGGGGGAAGGGGGATATAAGGAGACCTCACGTGTATTTATTTACAGTGAACGAACAAAGAAAAAATCTACCACATGAGTAGATAGTAAATAAATCTTCACTTGTTATAGACTTCAAAATAGCAAGTCTATTTTACGAAATATTAGCGCGCGTGGCCTCGACCGTTATATACAATAATCTTAAAATTAGGTTGAATTAAAAAAAAATACATGTGAGGTTATGAGGGGGAGGGGGGAGTAGCCAATAACCTCACCAAATACCACCAGGGAAAAGGAGGGGGTCAAAGAGTAGGTAGCCGAAAAAACCTCGCGTGATTTGTGCACAAGCCCTAATAGCCGGCACGGCACTAAACACCGGCAACGGCCTGACTGCCGGGGAAGCAAAAATCTTTGAAAATATATGGTGCGTCTTTCCACTGACCGTTAAAGGCGGCGACACCACCGGCCCAATGGAAAAACGGAATCCCGGTATCGTGCCAGTGCCGTGCGGGCTAGTGGAAAAACAGCTAATGTTTACCTACTTATAGGTAGGCAGGTAGGTACCTACTAGGATTTCGTGCCAAGAAAAAATAAATAATTAAAATTGTTTATTTCAGATAATTGTGATATATAGTATGTTAGTAGAACTTATAGTAGGTTAGTTACCATAAAAATAATATACAAACATAAAGGAAGAAAGAAGACGTGCCAAGGACGATCAAGGAAATGAGTCACTAGTTTCCGTGATCACCCTCCGCACAAGGCTCCTCCATAGCGGCGAAGTGCAGCTATTAGTTAACGTCTTCAGGATGGTGTTAGTGCTGTCCTGTTAGTGTGTATTCTGCGGATCAGGGATACAGTTTTCTTGCGAATGACGGCTGCACAGCCATCAATTTGGTACTCTGCAAACATCCCTGACGCACTACAGAAGCGGGGCAGCCCCATCATCATCATCCTAAATATATTTGTTATACTGGACGCGCAGGGTGTCCAGCGACCGTTTGGTATAACTGACCCACAGATTCCCCGTGTAAAAGCTCTGGCAATATGCCTTAAAAATCGTAACCTTGACGTCCTTCTACAACGGGAGAATCTGCGAGCCTACATGTTACCCCGACCGCTAGAGCCCGACGCATAGTTTCAATATCAGCATCATCTTTAAGGTCGTCGGTAATGATATGCCCAAGATATTTAAATGTTACACGTTTTATGTTCATGCCATTTAGGGTAATATTTAGTGCGTGTTCTGGATATTAAGCGGCGGCCCCAAACACCATGCATTCCTTTTTTTTCATTATATATGAGCCCATACTCGGTCGCATATGCTTCACAGACTCTCAACATCTCTTGAAGGCCCCCCACCAATCCAATAGGTAATGTAATTAATGAGTCCAGAGGCGGATTTCCCATAAAGCTCCGGCCAAACGACGACGACACGGGGCGCGTCTGCTTACCAATAATCCCCATCGCAATGGAGGAACACATCAATGCTGTTAACATTGATGCTTGGCAGCAGGACTTAGATAAGATGGTGATAGCTAGCCCGGCGGGCTTAGAAATGCCCTTCCACCAACCAAACAGAGTCTTACAAGGTTAGACTTCGCTGGGAATCGAACCCGCGACCTCCTGATGTGAATGTGTCCATTAGGACTTAACCATTACGGTACGGAGGCGGTATTTAATATCTCAAGTGACGTCACAGGTCCATCCTATCCTGCCTGCGCCTCCTCTGGCGCTCGCGTCGCTTCTTCGTCGAAGAACACGCAGCACATTCGATGACGGCGGTCCTACGAGGGCTGGCTCACTACGCGGCTAGTGATTCGTTAACTGCTGTTGATGCCTGCCTACATTTCCTCTGCGATTTACTCAATGGGTAAGTCAAATTTTGACTGGGATTCGTCATTTCAGTATGTGTGGGTTACTTATACATACGGTAGAGCGACTGCACTGACACCGAAAGAGGCGTTACGGTGTTGCGCTTGTAACTCAGAAACTATAAAACCGAATTGTTGTAAATGTTGTATGTGCGAATAAACTAAGAAGTTCGGCCCAAAGCGATGTTCGGCAAAATGACAGAGCTCGTGATGCCGGCGATTTTTTGGCTCCAACACGATCTAGAACTTCGGTTATAATATAAGTATACGTAAACTAGAATAGGGCCATCCCATTTCTTCTCGTGGGTGACGTAAGAGACGACCGAAGGTCAAGACACACGGACTGCAAGCCAGCTGCGAATTCGCAGTTTGGATGCAGTTAAAGCGCAACTAACTGTAGAAGAACTGCATACAAACTGCAAACTTGCAGCTGGTTTGCAGTCCGTGTGTCTGGACTGGATTTCCCATAAAATTATTACCTTTACCCCGTCACTCGGTCGAGCAGGCGAGATAAGTACCTACACATTGGAGCGGCCTACAGGCCGCGGTGCGCTCGTCAGCGCTAGAATGCCGTACAGTCACCGCCGCAATTTGCGCGCCGCCCGTGTACGCAATTATAACCGCTAAGTCGAGCGCCTTAATACCCATGTCTCCGTGTATTGTCTGACAGTGGGAAAGAGTAGGTGAATAAATGCGTAATCACCACGCTTGGCAAGGGCCTGCCTAGGGTCCAGACACACGGACTGCAAGCCAGCTGCAAATTCGCAGTTTGGATGCAGTTAAACCGCAACAGGCCGCGCTACGCTAGTTAGCGCAGCGCTAGAACGCCGTACAGTCATCGCCGCCATTCGCGCGTCGCCCGTGTACGCAGTTATAACCGCTAAGTCGAGCGCCTTAATACCCATGTTTCCGTGTATTGTCTGACAGTGGGAAGGAGTAGGTGAACAAATGCGTAGGTATATTCGTTTTATCAGGAAGTGCAATATCACTAGTATCTCATCTGTGCCCTAGGGACTAAAGGGTTCCCAACCTTTTCTTGATCAGGGACCACTTTAATATTATTCTTGTTAGCAGGGACCACTATTTGTAGGCATAATAAAAATAAACTGTAATAATCAAACTGAAACTTTAAATGAAAACTCAATAGGAAATTACTTAAAAAGAAATAATAATATTTTAGGATATATGTTTCATATTTCATGACTAATATTGTTACTCAAAGCTACACGCAAATCATCACTGACTTTCAAACGATTTCTCGCCTTATTTTTAATTACCAACAAAGCAGATAATCCTTGTTCACTAAAATAAGTTGCTGAGAAAACCATAAAATAGCGCAAGGCGATTTCTCGAAGTTTAGTATAAGAAATTGCTTTTTTACACCAAAACGACTCAAGTGAAATCGATTCAAAAGCATCCTTGCAGTTTCTGTGATTTTGGAACTCAATGAGTTCTTCCTGGATTCCTTCAGTAACTTCACCAGCGTCCGTGCTAAAAGTTTTACGAATCAGTTTTTGATCAACTTTAGCTTCTTCGGTATATTCTGTGAGGTAACGATTGAATTCATCAATCAACATTAGTAAATGAGTCTTTTTACTAGCATCATACATTTTGTCTTCCACAAGTGCTTTTAATGTAGGTATAGCAGAATAATTATTTAATTCAATTTTACGTAACCATAAATAAAAAAATAAAAGCAAATAAAATAAAACCGCGGAGTTTATTTTTAAAAATGAATATAATTGCGACGTTTTCAAATTTTTATTTCCAGAACCTTGCAGTTGCATATTATTCAATTTATTTAGGTATGTGAAAATATCACAGGATAAGCGAAATTCAGCTGACATGCCGGATTAGTGAACTGTTTAAACAAATCATTAATTTTTTTGTCAACCAGAAAAACTCTACCTCTGCTCTCAATTCATATAATCTTCCCAACATATTACCTTTCGATAGCCATCGAACTTCTGTGTGAAATATAATATATAGGTATACTACTTTGCCATAGATACGATCCCGCCAAAAGACAAAAACAGAAATAGACGCATTGAAAATATTAAATTAATGTCGGCCCGAAAACGATCATTTTTAATACCTACGGAAAGGGTCTATCAAAACAAAATGTTCACTTACCTACATTATTTACGAACAAATTTAAGAAATTAAGTTAAGAAAAACGATCAGTGTTAAATGATTCACTTCCTCGTTCAGTTAAGTAATAATATAATTATAACTATTACTGACACTCAGATATAACAAATGACAGCGCAAAGCGTTGTTAATTTCAGCCCCGGCCCCACCACCCGCGCTCTTTTCACTCACTGCACGGCGACCAACGGCTTACCGCCCGCTAAATTTAAAATCATTCGTGGACCATATTTTGGCTTCTGCGGACCACTGGTGGTTCACGGACCACTGGTTGGGAAGTCTCTTTAGATTAGTTACTAAACCGAAGGATGGGCAGCAGCGTCCTTTCCGCGTACTATGCCACCACATCGCGTCGCACACCGCGATCGTCAAACCGCTTGCCAAGCGTGGCGTTTACGGTAAGACCCCCAAGTCGGAGGAGGCCTATATTATTTAACTGCAAGTCCATACATAGCTACGCATATGAAACAGTTAAGTAAGGAAGTTGATATATTATTAACTCTACAACTCAGAATACACAGTATTGAGAGCTCTAGAAACGTGGTTGCTACCTCACGACTTAGAATTATTGAGTAGTATAGACTGTAAATTTTGCTTATACAGCAAAATCCTTCGTTGACACATCAGCAGGTGTTTTGCGAGGTTGCAACTGAAATTTCCCAATGTGACAGTGGTGAGCGGTTTAAGCGATAGAATTGCAACAGTGAAAATAACATTAGATATGCGTGATATTCTAGTTTACATGTTTACATACCGACTGACGAGATAGACAACCTTGCCGAGTTTACACCATGCTTGGCGTGGGTGAGTGCTTTGATTGAAGAAGCGAAGTACAGATGGCATACATCCTAGGTGACTTTAACGCGCATCCCTATGCTAAATTTGGCAAAGAACTAAAGACTTTTTGCGACGAGCAACAGTGGATATGTGCTGATATCAAACGATTGGGCATTGATTCCGGCACATCTACGAGTACGCACATTTAACATTTAACCGCCTCCGTGGTGTAATGGTTAGTTCATTCGCTTCACACCAGGAGATCGCGGGTTCGATTCCTGGTTAACTTTGTAAGACTTGGTTTGGTTGGTAGTAGGGCATTTTCATTGCCATCCTAAGTACCACCATCTTATCTAAGTCTTGCCGCCAAACATCAATGTTAACATCATTGATGTGTTCCGGCTTGAAGTAAGATAGCCAGATCTCCGTTGCGTTGGGGAATCTTGGTAAGCCCGCTTACATCTACGGCATCATCATCACTTAACATCAGGTGAGATGATGCCAACGGCTTATCAATTGTGGATAAAAAAAAATATATAAAAAAAATACACTTTTATTAGTGAAGCGCATGGCTTCCGCCGGTGGTTGGACCACTGCCTCACCACTGAGGCGGCGTGGGAGAGTATTGTAAACATACATGTCATGGTCGGACCATTGTCCTCTGCATGTAGTTTGTAATATCGGGAAGGTGACAGGCGGTGTTGGCATCGGCGGCAACCTTAAATAAAATTTCGAAAACCTAAAAACTTTTAGGTTCAAGCTTTTAATATTGCATTGTCACGCGGTATCCGTATGCATGCAAAATTTCAGCTCAATCGGAAACCGGCAAGTAAGTCAAATTTAACTTACATGATTCCACCCGAACAAACATACATACATTGCAAGATAAATAAAAGCTTGTAAAAAGATAGTGTGCTATGGGGTTTGAAAAGCCCTAAAAAAATAGAAAATTATTTTAAATTCTGTAATAACAAGTTATTGTTTATTGACGTTTTTGATAGTAACAAAAATGCTTGTTTCGATATAGAAATATTTCTGACTTTTACAACAGTATTATATCAATATTACAAACAGGAGCTCGTGCTATTTCCTGTTCTCACTCCGATAAGGGTAAGAGTAAGAAGTCCAAACGAGTTACAGGGTGGAACCTTCATGTTAAGAAGTTTCATGATCTATATAAAATGAGTTTTGCCTGCTGGTAAGCCATCCACATGGCAGGTGTACGATAAAATGAACAGCAGTTGAAAGAATTTTAAAAATAAGTTAAAATGGTGCCAAGGAAACGAAGAGAAAATTTAATTAAATATTTTGGCAACTAGCCGTAAAGACAAAAAAAAATGTAAAATTTTGGAAACAAACTAAAAAGTCAAGTTACAAACCTAATATGCCTGTTTACAGGATCAGACGCAGATAGCCAATATATATGTTCGCAGGTTCAAAATAGAGCCTCAACCAGTGCCAGAGAGGGTCCTCCAGGAGGCAGAAACCGTAAATTCTGGCTTGTCCAATAATACGAAAATCTTGATCACCCCTAACGACGTCATGAAAACGCTCCAGAAAATGACTCGCGGTACATCACCCGGACATGACGGCTTCAGCCTCGAGCACCTCCTGTATGCTGGCGGTGCGCTTAGCGCAAAATTATGCTCCTTGTATTATTTATGTCTTAAGTACTCTTACCTTCCGCCGAACTTAATGAAAACAAGTAGTTGTACCCATCGCTAAAAACAAAACGGGTGACAATCGACCTATATCGTTGGGCACCGTGGTGGGAAAGGTGCTGGAACGTCTGCTTTATTTATTCATAATTGGTAAGCCCTTGGCTACGTTAGTACTAATATATATACTGTGCCTTGGCATCATCTCACCTGATGGTAAGTGACGGTGATACCGAAGATGAAGCGGGCTTACCAAGCTTCCCCAACGCAATGGAGATCTGGATATCTTATCTTCAAGCCGGAACACATCAATACTTTTAATATTGATGTTTGGCGGCAAGACGTTAGATAAGATGGGGGTAGCCAGCCAGGCGGGTCATGAATATGCCCTACCACCACCCCGAACTACTGAGAAATGTAAGAATAGATGATTCGCTGTTTGGTTTCCGTCCCGGTCTCTCAACAGATTCTGCTATAATTAGTTTAAAACACACTATCAACGATGTAAACCGCTAAACCACAGTCTACGCATTTTTCCTGGACCTGAGCCGCGCGTTTGACCTAGTGAATCATGATAGTCTTTGGGCCAAATTAGGTGGCTCAGGTGTACCGGGGTACGTGGTGAATCTTTTGAGGTACTGATACGGGAACCAAACTAATTGTGTTAGATGGGGTGACGCTACATCTAATTATTATAAATTAGAATGCGGTGTTAGCCAAGGTGGACTCAGTTCTCCGGACTTTTTCAACCTTTATATCAACGACTTGATCGTGGGGCTGAGAGGTACCAAGATTGGTTGTCACATGGGCGGTGTATGTGTGAATAGCCTGAGCTATGCTGAGGATATGGTGCTTCTTATCCCCTCGATCAAAGGCTTGAGAAAGTAGCTTTCAGTCAGTGAGAATTATGCTCATTCTCACGGATTGAAATATAATTCTACTAAAACGGAGGTCATGGTTTTTAGGGCTGGTAAGGGTCCCGATAACGTGCCAGATGTACATTTGAAAGGTTCAGTGGTTCGGGTGATGTCTCAGTTTAAATACCTGTAGCACATCCTTACCGAAGACTGAAAGGATGACAAAGATATAGCGCGGGAGAGAAGGGCACTTTCTGTCAGGTGTAACATGCTCGCGAGCAGATTTGGCGGGTGTAGTGACGAGGTTAAACTTACTCTATTCAGTGCTTATTGCCAATGTTTCTATACCTGCCAACTCCAGACCAACTATAGCAGAAAGTCGTGGAGTACCATGAGTGTGCAATACAATGATGCTGTTTGCGCCCTCATTAGGCTGCCTCGCTACTGCAGCGCGCCGGGCTTGTTCGCCGAGGCGCGGGTGCCTGACTTCTTTGCTTTGATGAGAGCACGCGTTGCTTCCTTTTGGGATCGCCTGCGTCGCTCTCACAACACAATAATTATGCAAGTAGTGAACGAGGACCTGCACTGCAGCAGGCGTCCGTCACTTGCTCAAGGCCACGCGTTATATGCCTACCGCTACGCGTATCGGAGACGATACAACGGACAGTAGGTTGACGCCTGAGTGCTCGCACGCCACATTTACCGCTCTGACTATCGAAATGCCGAAACCACGCAATTATTGTGCAGTGGATGGGTGTCACAGTCAAAAGACAAATGAAAATTTGTCTTTTTTTTCATTGCCGAGAGACGAACAAAGGTACCTAAGTTAATAGTATTTTAAATCTTTTGTTTTTTTCGAATTCCCTTTTCTCATTCCTTTACAAATTATCATCATTTATTCCTTAAACTTAGAACAATGGTGGGTAGGTACGTACCTACTATGTTAATCGTTGTAAATTATGGATTTCAGGTATTATTTATGTGTTTTTTTTATATATAATTAACAGTTACCTACTTAATGTCAGAACATAGTATGTACCTAGGGTCGTCGTCGTGATTTAGAATGTAGTATATCATAGAATAGAAGTACTAATGCGCCGGCCACTCGGTAGCTCGGGAATAAATCTTCTTCTATCACAACTGGTTGCCATAAAAGATTAAAAAATCCTAATAGACAACTGGTTGTGAAACACAGTTGCGATGGCGGCCGAAAGGCTTCTATAGCTGTAAATAAACCGTTTAAAACCAAAATACCATAACGTCATCGAAATAACTCCATCAAGCCCCGCCCCCCCGCGCGCGCCGCCGACTTTTATTACCAGGACGAATGTAAACGAAAAAATCTCAAGAACTTAGCACAGATTACTAAATAGTTACTTCGTAAACTATAGCTTGCATTCACAAGCCGTTTTTTGTTATCTACTAGATAGTAACAGAAAAACTATTTTCGTTACGTTTTTACCTAGATTTCACTTAAAATAACAATAATTCAAGCTCACAATGAGGCCCTCTTGGGGAATGTTTTTGCATGAATAGTAGGTATGAAATTCTCCGTCAACTCAAGTAAAAAGCCAACTTTGATTGATTTTTCTCCGCTTTGCTCCTGTTTCCCTTTTGATTATTTGTTAAAATTATTTACGAGGTTTCGAATATTTTCGACATTAAAATTTATTAATCGGGAATTCAGGGAAGGGAAAAAATGCATCTATCATTTTATTGAACTCAAACATATTTGATCGACAAATATAAAATATTTTCTACAACATTCGTTTCATTACCAAAATCATCATAGGTACATTCTACAACCCTAGCACATTCGCTCGATGACGCGCTCGTGGGTCGCGTGGGCAAAACAATCTCAACTCTCTGTATGCTTAGTTATGGCACATTTCTTCTCGCTGCAAACAGCTGGTATTATTATTAAGATTTTGTAGGCTAATATAGCGTAGGTATTTAAGCTTTTGTATGGGAGTGATGTATCTGTTACGAAGTAACTATTTAGTAATCTGCAGTCCAATTTTCTCATGTTGGCTGTCTGTGCATCGCAGTGGGAACAAGAAAAAAAAACAAGTTGACGATACGCGATAGTTATATGTACTGTACATAGGTATACCTAGTTTTAGTTTAAAATTTTAGTTTTATTTTATCGACGTCAGTTTTATTTGCTGTATGTGTGTATTCTTTGTTTACTTTATAAAAAAATGTGATTATGGGTCTGCTGCCTGTAAGAGTAAACGATTTCTAATAGCCTAGCTCCTAGGCTATTAGTAGTTAAGAGCTGAAATTTGGCAAAGATATATATAATAATAACGCGGAGAGCTGTAAAAAATTTTGGAAAAAAACAACTTTTTAAGGGTACCTCCCCTACACGTAAAGTGGAGATGATTTTTTTTCTCGTCCAAACCAGTCGTGTAGTGTATCGTTGTTTAGAGCTTAAAAAATAGTTGTGAGTCTTCTAAGACCATTTAATAATTTAGGGTTCCGTTTTCAAAAAAAAGGGCTTGAAAGTGCTAAATTTTGTTGGAGTCGAGTGTCCCCATCCCTTAACAACTAAACCGCTGTATTTGGAAATTTGAAAATTAGATATGGACGCGATAATGGCAACTACGGAACCCTACATTGCGCGTGGCCCGACACGCACTTGGTCGGTTTGTTGTTTAAATACGCACCAGTTTGCTTGCTTGATCATACGCGAAGTCTTTGAACTAATATATTTTTCCTTTCAGCATCAGTAGCAACGAAACTACATCAACGCTATCCCACCAGAGTCCTTACAGCGCTGTGCAGCTCTTAGCATGTCTAAAATCCCTCGCACCCCGCATCAACACCATTCCTAACACCGTACTATCCAGCGCTATAGTGCTGCATTCCCTCATCGCATACCAACCAGATGGCTTAGACCTGAACAGCAGCACATGCACAGCGCTGGTGGAGGTCTTGAATCAGTGGTTTTTACTGCTGATGGGGGCGCTGAACCACTCTATGCTGACTGGTGACAAGAAATGTGGAATGTTCCTTTTGATTATTTGTCAGATTGGCATCGAAGTGCTGAGGTAAACAACTTTTTAATGTTATCAGTGCATAGTCTTTCCCTTCACTGCTAGGCCATGGGTCTCTTACTAAACTGGCTAAGGTTAGGCCATACTCTACACACAGGGGCCGAATCCGGGTTGGTGAACGTTGTAGGGTTAGTGGCAAACCTACATATTTGAACAGAAGAATCCGCTCATCTCAATATTTTACTTAGATTTTCTTCATACAAGCAAAAAGTAGCGCCATCTGACATAATTCGTACGAACTAGCTTGGGCGAGAGTTGACGTCAGTGCCGCGATAAAAGAACCTTGGACTTGGCAGAACTGTCGCTTTAAAAATGCGTTTATTTTAATTTGTTTAAAAGAAAAAATACAATGTAAGGTTATTTAGCGATGATACGATATCCCATGTTTCAATGTCATTAAAGTACTAATAATGTCATTGATTAAACCTACCCTACACTACCCTACACTACACTACCCTACCCTACCCTACACTATCCTACCCTACCCTACACTACCCTACCCTACCCTACACTACCCTATCCTACCCTACACTACCCTACCCTACACTACACTACCCTACCCTACCCTACATAAAAACCTTCTCCTGACAATAAAGAACTCGACAAAAAAAGAATTAGCGAAATCGGTCCAGTCGTTCTTGAGTTATGCGCTTACCAACACATTTTGCGATTCATTTTTATATATTAGACTAGCTGTCCCGGCGAACTACGTACCGCCTTACATTACATTACACTGACCTACCCTACCCTACCCTACACTACACTACACTACCCTACCCTACCCTACACTACACTACCCTACCCTACACTACACTACACTACCCTACCCTACACTTCACTACCCTACCCTACACTACTCTACCCTACACTACACTACCCTACCCTACACTACCCTACCCTACACTACTCTACCCCACTGCTCTACCCTACACTACACTACCCTACCCTACACTACCCTACCCTACATACCCTACCCTACACTACTCTACCCTACACTACACTACCCTACACTACCCTACCCTACACTACTCTACCCCACTGCTCTACCCTACACTACACTACCCTACCCTACACTACCCTACCCTACATACCCTACCCTACATACACTACACTACACTACCCTACACTACACTCCCCTACCCTACCCTACCCTACACTACCCTACCCTACCCTACACTACCCTACCCTACACTACACTACCCTACCCTACACTACCCTACCCTACATACCCTACCCTACATACACTACACTACACTACCCTACACTACACTCCCCTACCCTACCCTACCCTACACTACCCTACCCTACCCTACACTACCCTACCCTACACTACACTACCCTACCCTACCCTACATAAGAACCTTCTCCTGACAATAACGAACTCGACAAAAAAAGAATTAGCGAAATCGATAGAGCCGTTCTCGAGTTATGCGCTTACCAACACATTTTGCGATTCATTTTCATATATTAGATAAGCTTTTCCCGGGGAAATTATTTTCACTCAATACCGATAGATCGCAGAACAGACACATTTATCAAAGTCCATCTATTCTGAAGGGACATGTAACCATCGCATCGTCGTTAGGATACTGCCAGCCCAGTATCCTGTGATATATTACTTAAAATCAGCGTCGGAGACAGTCTTAACTAGATAAGTACCTACTTATAATCTATTAACCAACACAACGCTACAGATAACCAACCAATTTAATTACAGGCCACACAGTCTAGATTTAAATAACATGGAACTAATTGCTTTCACTTTTATTCAGACTTATAAAACTACTGCAGTGCGGCAAACAGAAAGCCGATTTCGTCCACGCTATCTTGGCCGACGATCACGAGATTGCCGTACTGAGGCAGTGTGCTGTAGAAATGAGTACCACGGTCCAGCGAGTGATGTCCGAGCTGGTCGTGTTTGTTAAGGTTCGTACATTATCCGGCTCGAAGGACCATACGCAAATAGGTAAAGTGCCTTTGTATGAATCTCTTAATGGTGAAATACAACTTGCATTTGGCAGTGAAGGTTACCGCGAGAACAAAAAATCTATAAATAGAAATGGCTTATTTCTTAATTGTCTTCAAACACAAAGAAATCTTGGTAAAATGATAGTTTTAATGTAATTTTTTTGAAAGAATGAGAAGTTTTGAGGTACTAGATAGATATCTAAAGACTAGTAGATAAATGCAACCGACATAGCCGTCAGAATTGCTAACGTTAAGTGGCAGCGGGCGAAACACATAGCTCGTAAAACAGATGGCCGTTGGGGTAGTAAAATCCTCGAGTGGCGATTGCGCATAGGAAGACGTAGTGTAGACAGGCCTCTTGCTCGATAGACCTGGTGAAGGGCGCAGGAAGCCGCTGGATGAGGGCTGTGCAGAACCGGTCTTTGTGCAAATCCTTGAGGAAGCCCTTTGTCCAGCAGTGGAAGTCTTTTGGCTGATTGATTGATTTCATGTGTATTTCACCGCATAAAAAGACACTTTTTTTCTGTTTTCACCTACCTTTTGAAAGCATCGGTGGCGTAACGGCTAGGCCCTCTTTATAGAGTGGTTCGAATCCTGATGGCACGTACCAATTTGTTTTCGAATTTCGAGTAGGTTTATCCGACGGTCTTACGGTGAAGGAAAAGATCGTGAGGAAACCTGCACATGCCTGCGAAAAAACGCGAAGGCTGTTGTGTGAAGTCGACCAAACCGCACTTGGCCTATGTCGTCAACTAGGCCCGATCACCTTAATTCAGGGTAGGCTCGAGCCCCTCGGTGGGGACGTATATGAGCTGATATGATCATAATGATGATAGAATCTAACTGCTTACTATTAACAAGTCGTTTAACAGTAAAACTAAAGCTGGATTTAATTTTTTTTACGTGTTTAGGAAAATCAAAACCAAATTTCTACCGAAGAATATGGAGTTTTCCTGAAATTTCTGCTGAATTTCTTGTACGAAAACAAAAGGTCGGAAATGACTCTTCATTTCTGCGATCTCCTGTTTGCTAAAGGTTACCTGGCGTTGCTTCCTCAAGCTCAATTAGTACGGTAAGCATCATACTAATTTAGATATCTACTGTTTCGCTGAATTTCTTATACAAAAACAAAAGGTTGAAAATGACCCTTCATTACTGCAATCTTTTGTTTGCTAAAGGTTACCTGGCGTTGCTTTCTCAAGCTCAAATAGTACGGTAAGCATCATACCAATTTATTAACTGTGTCGCTGAATTTCTTGTACTATAACAAAATTCGGAAATCACCCCTTATTTCTGCGATCTTCTGTTTTGTATATTATTTGCTAGCTTTTGCCTGCGGCTTTGCCCGCGTGGATATCGTTTTTATGAATGTCTTTGAGGGTGAGCGGTGAAGCGGCTCGCGAGCGTAGATATGAGTTCTCCCCAAATCCTTTGGGAACTTTTACGGCCTATTCTTCTGATTAGCTGTCTATGTCACTTTCCACCCCCTCTACTATTTCTATGCAAGACATCAGTGATCACATCACGTCAATCCTTTGCTCCGTTGTGACGCCGACGACGTGCGCATACGTCAAAATGTGTTTTCCCCAGATCTCTCGGAACTATGTCAGGCTTTGTTAATTAGTAGTCTATGTCATTTCCTACTCCCTGAACTATCTCTGTCAACAAACTGTTGCTCCGTTACGATATTAAAGAACTCAACCAAACAAAGCATTTTTTTTAGTTCACTCAGGAACTGTATCAGATTATTTACACCGTATAAAAAGTAGATATCCTTCTCCATGAAACAGGCTACGTGCATCCCAAATTTTGACAAAATTTATGTAACTAGCTGTTAAAGTGTAAGAAGGTAACAAACAAACAAACACTTTTGCACTTTTATAATATTACTAGCTTTTGCCCGCGGCTTCGCCCACGTGGACATCGTTTTTATGACTGTCTTTGAGGGTGAGTTGTGCGCGCGCGACCCGCCGAGCGTGGACATGACTTCTCCAGATCCCTCAGGAACTATATCGGGCTATTCTGACTTGACGTTACAAAGTAAAGGTTACCTGGCGATGCTTCCTCAAGCTCAAATAGTACGGTAAAAATCATACTACATACCTAATATAGATTTTCCTGAATTTCTTATACGAAAACAAAAGGTCGGAAGTGACCCTTCATTTCTGCGATCTCCTGTTCACTATAGGTTAGATACCTGACGGACGGTAGGCATCTTTTCTAATTGATGCAGGTATATAAATTAGAAAAGATAGTTATTTTATTTACGATCAATTGTTTCCTCGGGTGTTCAGTACATGGACTGGCTGGACGTCGCGTCGATCAAAATACTTAAACTTATATTAATACAAGGTGAATTTTTCAAAGGTGGATGAGCACACAACTATGTATGTCATGGTTCGGATCAAATTTGACACTTTTTGCTGTACATTTTTTTTAAATGAACGGAACACTCTTTGGACTTTCCATAAAAACTAATCACATCCTCCGTAGCGTAATGGTTAAGTCCATTAGCTTTACATCATTAGGTCGCGGGTTCGATTCCCGGCGGAGCGTAACTTTGTAAAACTATCTGTTTGGTCGGTGAAAGGGCATTTGCTAAGCCCGCCTAGCTAGCTACCACCATCATATAAAATTGATGACAAGGGTTTACCAATTATGAATAAAAAAGCAGCTTCGTCCATGACATGACAAAAATGATGATAATATGCGTGATGGATGACTTTAAACGACTTAAAAAAAGGAGAAGGTTCTATGCTCAACTGTATAGCGGCCGAAGCGATTTTTTTTATGTATGTTTACCGATTTCTCTGTCAATTGTAGAGCGATTTTAAAAATTTGTTTTTTATTCGAAAAAGTATACTCCTGAGGTGGTCCCATTGTCACCAAGTTAGGATCTGATGATGGAATCCAAGGGAAATCCAGGGCAACCCTCAAATTTTATAGGCACGTATATATGTTTCATATATTTTCCTAAACATATTCAGACTAGCTTTTGCCAGCGGCTTCGCTCGCGTGAACATAGTTTATGTGGCTGTTTTCGAGGGCGCGCAGTGCGCGAGCCGTAAGCATTGGCATTAAATATTTAGGTAGGTATTATATTTTCAGATTTTTTAATTAAAGTTTGAATTTAAGTAATTTATTTTATTTTTGTAAGGAACGAACAGTTTTACAGTAATGTTCCTTACTCTTTGCTTTTCTTTACATGGCATAAAATAATACTACTACAGCTACTCATGAAACTCATTGTGAATAAAAAAAAAGAAAAAACTTGGTATTTTTGAGAAATTAATATTTTACGAAGAAAATATCATCAGTTTCAGGCGACGCATTGGAAACTTTGGTCGCAGGATCTCCATTTTCCTCAGCAATTACAATACTTATGAAAGTGATATATACATATTTTGTAACCTGATTCTTAATTTCAATGACTTCAATTGGTCAGTTGCAGAAAGAAACACGATTCGTTAACGTTTATAACAGAAAAAATATTAAAACAGAGATTTGCATTCTACAGGCAAACCAGACAGTTTTAAACCTCTTAATTGTCTTATTCGATTAGTCTTAACACATACTTTAATATGCCAGTTGGATTTTTAAGAAATAATTGTAGTTTTTATCTGAAACGGTAAATCATAGAAAAAGTGCAAAAGTTTGGTTGTCTTCTTTACTGTTTACACGTAAAGAAATTATAAAAAAACCGAGTTCAAAAAAATCAAAACAAATCAATATGCATTAAAAATTAAAAATAATAATTCTGTTTTCCGACAATGAAGGTCACACATAATACACCTTAAGAAATGTAATTAGAATGATTGCCTCATGTTGCAATGCAGCAACGAACGTAAGCGCATTGTAATTTGATTACAGACAGAAATTCTGCCACAGATCGCACTCTCACTGTATGTCATTAAGGAGTTCCATTGATCATTATATTCGACTACAACAATTACTTGACCTTCACGACGTTACAGTAGGTTATTCAAATATCCTGAGAGCCCATAAAAGATTCGGCCGAGTATCGTAAATCCTTACTTTGTCATAGATCCCATAATCATAACCTAACCAAACTTTCATCAAACTACCCTTGAATTACATCCTTTCCAATAAAAAAATAATCATAGTAAGTAATCGGTTGGCGTGATATTGAGTTACTGGTCCATTTGTCGCGCACATATTTAATGCAAATTTAAGACTTATATGGTTTTCTCATGGATGCCATTGTCAGAACTGGATCAAATTGAAATAGGATCACACGGGAAGCACCAGCTTTCAAATAAAAAAAGAGTCATCAAATTAAAAAATCGGTTCATCCAGTCGCAAGTTCTGAGGTTAACACACATAAAAAATAAATACAGTCGAATTGAGAACCTCCTGCTTTTTTCTGAAGTGGGTTAAAAAACAGAGACAACTTTACTGTTCCAATCAATGCTTTGTTGGTCGATAAATAAATTTTAATAATAAAAAATAATAATGCGTCGCCTTAAGTCCTTTCAGAGTAACTGAAACAATTAGTGACTTCGGTTTTCAGGCAAGACGTGACAATCTGCAAAGTGAGCACTCTAGTCCTGGGTGAGCTGCTGACGGCACTGGCCCAGGGACACCTGGATGTGGCCGCCGAAGGAGGTGGTGGGACTTGCGCGAGGGATATTCATGTAAGTATCTATCTAAAATACACAGTTTTTCAAACAGAAATTGGTGGGTTTAATTTTGTAAAAACGTGGAAAAATCCCATAAGTTAGGCAACTGAAATCAGTTGAGCAATGAGAAAAAATCAAGAGGTTGAGCAATAAGGAATCAATTTGAAGGCCTAACGGCAAGCTCTTACGGTGAAGGAAAACATCGTGAGAAAACCTACACACGCCTGCGGAGAAACTCGCCCTAATTCAGGGTAGGCTCGAGCCCCTCGGTAGGGACGTTTATAATGCACAATGGTTAACCATTTCATCTGATTCGTTATTGTTGTTTTTTTTAGTTGTTTTCAGGTCTAATGTATACGTATGTTTATTATTCCACTATATCCTAAACGGCTTGATGTATTTTAGAGTGCGAGAAATCTTTAGATTCGTCTTGATTCCGTGAATGACATAGGATACATTTTACCCAACTTCCCAAAATTATGTTTTGTTATGTTTTCCTGCAATCGAATACTTATTTTTTTATTAGTTCGTTAGGTTAGGTCCTGTCTTCCAGTACAGTGGGCGCGACAAAATCTTACCCCCTCATTATCTCGTCGTCATCATCATCATCATATCAGCTGAAGGACGTCCACTGCTGGACATAGGACCTTAAAGGATTTCCACGTCGACCGGTTCTGCGCTACCCGCATCCAGCGGCTTCCCGCGACCTTTACCAGCTCATCGGTCCACCGAGTGGGAGGCCTGCCTATATACTCTACGTTTTCCGGTGCGTCTTATTATCCCGTCAATTACCATAAAAATACGACTAGCTAGGTATAAAAACGACAGCAAAATGTTCCCACGGCACGCATGTTGGCCCAACTGGTAACCTAAAACTTCTTTTCACACACTTCCAGATGGGCCTAGTGGAGTTGCAGTACGGGATAGAGAAACCACAGAACATTGGCACGCAGTTGCAGAAGAGTCAGCCATACAGTCTGCTGATATACATTTATTTCTATTGCCAATCTTCAGAGAAGTATATACCTCTTGACTATTTGACGTTAATTTACTTTCATATCATTATGTCAACTGGAAATGGTCCACTATTGAACATCACATTGTAATTGCCCGATCCTGTCCACATGCATCAAGCCCAGACATGTCCTGCGAGCTTCACTAGATTCAACGGTTCACCTCGTGCGGGGCCCTCCACGTCCAACACTCCGTCTTCCGGCCCGCTGTATCCACTCGAGAACCTTTCTTTCTTCTTAGCAATATCAGCTCATATACGTCCCCACCGGGGGGCTCGAGCCTACCCTGAATTAGGGCGATCGGGCCTTAGTCGACCACGCGGGCCCAGTGCGGGTTGGTCGACTTCACACACAACCTGTGAGTTTCTTCGCAGGCATGTGCAGGTTTCCTCACGATGTTTTCATTCACCGTAAGTTTGTCTTCTTTCTAATAATCGGTTACTTATCAATTATGCTTTCAGAATTGCTAAACTTTAGTGGCAGTTGGCGGGGCACATAGCTCGTAGAACGGATGGCCGTTAGGGTAGTAAAGTTCTCGAATGGCGAACGCAAACCGTAGCGTAGGCAGGCCTTCCACTCGGTGGACCGATGACCTGGTGAAGGTCGCGGGAAGCCTCTGGATGCGGGTAGCGCAGAACCGGTCGTTGTGGAAATCCTTGGGGGAGGCCTATGTCCAGCAGTGGACGTCCTTCGGCTGATATGAGAAAAGATAAGATAAGATAAGCATTTATTCAGAGCCCACACAAGAGCCATCAATCATGCGGTTCTCGTTAATTCTACTTTAAACATACTTATTCGCATATTGATTCATGTAAAAATATTTTTATACATACGTCGCCATTCGCGTTACGACGGGATGTCGCACGGACGGATTATTATGCGGACAGTGATGGAGTGGAACTCCTTGCCTGCGTCTCTGTTTCCCGACTCCTATAATTTGGGGATCTTCAAGGCGAGAGTGAATAGGCATTATTTGAGTTTGCGTGTACCAACCTCCACTACATCGTCACTTACCATCAGGTGAGATATAGTCAAACGCACTAAAATTTTTAATATATAAGGTCTAACAAAATTAGCTGAAACTATTTTAACTGGTGCTTCTACCCATGAAACTGAACAACTTTCCCCATGAAACCCATAGTCAAATCTCAAAAAAAATTTTGAACTTCCCATACTAAGTTGGCTGATCAGCTGTTCGAGTTAGTATGGGAGAGCCAAATTTTTTTTGCGATTTGACTATGGGTTCCATGGGGAAAGTTGTTCAGTTTCATGGGCAGAAGCACTAGTTAAAATAGTTTCAGCTAATTTTTTTAGACATCTTTTACACAAAGGTACGTCACTACTAATATATATATAATATATATCTTAGACTCATAACGTTTATCTGTATCACATTCGGTCGATGCTATCGTTCGTAACGTTAGTTATGTAGGTAATGCATTATCATCATATCAGCTCATTTACGCCCCCACCGAGAGGCTCGAGTCTACCCTGAATTTGGGCGATCGCCAACTTCAACATAGTCAACTTCACACACATAATATTCTTAGAGTTTCATCACAGGCGTGTACATGTTTCCTCACGATGTTTTACTTCACCGTAAGAGCGTCGGATAAACGTACATGAAATCTAAATTTGAAAACATAATACACATTGGTGCGTGGAAGGATTCAAACCACAACCTCCCGGACAGGAGGTAGCTGCCCTAGCCGTTACGCCAACGACGCTCTTCATTATCATCGTAGCCGAAAGTATGATGCCAGGCTTACGAGTACCAATAGATTAAAAATAATTGAAAACGCTGAACACATTAAAAAACCGACTTCCATCGCTACAACTTAGTACAATTTTTGGTTTTTGTTAATTTTCTGATAAAGTAATAAACCGATTTTGATAAAACTTATGGGATCGACTCGGGCGCATATCCTATCGAATAAGAAAAGAATCATGAAAATCGGTTTACAATCTGCGAAGATATCGCGTAACAAATATACAAAAAAACATACAGTCGAATTGAGAACCTCCTCCTTTTTGGAAGTCGGTTGAAAAGACGCCAACTGCTGGACAAAGGCCTCCGCCAAGGATGACTACAGCGACCAGTCATGCGCTGCCTGCATCTAGCGGCTTCCTACTCTACGTCTTCTGGTGGGCGGTGGCCGTAAATATTTTTTTAATAAATAATTACAAATATTCTGGGACAAATCACACATGGTCACCTGGCCCCAAAGTAGGATTCCCTGTGTTATGAGAACCAGATATTGATTTAAATACTTATATACGTTTAAATACATACATATATAGATAGATATTTAACACACAGACACAGAGCAAACAAATCTGCTCATCACACAAATGCTTGCCCTGGGTAGGGATCGAACCCACAACCCTTGGATCAGTAGTCAAGAGCACTAACCACTGAGCCACCGAGTCTGTCAATTACATGTAGGTACTTGTACATGTGGTTTTGTTTTTAGCCCAGAAGAAGCGACAGGACCTTTACTGCCGTACCTGGTGGAGCATATCCTATGTCTCCCAAAGTCCTTCAAACCTCCTGCTTACATCATCAAAGCACTTTGGCTTGTTTTTGCCGTAAGATATCGATACTTATTATATAGCATCTTTTGTTTCCATTACATGACTATTACATGATTCCTACTGCTCAGTATTTTATCTTTCTGCCCATACGATTTTCTTTACAACCTCAGGTACATGCTTTCATTTGAAAATATTCAATTGTTTCGTATTCTTGTCAGCAAACCCTTTTATTTGATACCCTTAATGTAGGAGTGAATTAACAAGAACTACTCATCCATATTGGGTGTGACGCCATGTTGGATTTAGAATTACGTTTGAACCAAGCATTGTCATCCATACTGAACGTGTATGCAAAATTTCAGCTCAATCGGTTGAAGATATCTGCTTCAAAATTGAGTTGCAAGATTCCACCCGAACAAACATTCATACATTGCAAGTTAAATAAAAGCTTATAAAAAGGGACGATTATGAATCCAATGTTAATGCAAGTATCAAATCAAATTGGACGAATGTAGAAATGATACAAAATTTTCGAAATTTACTTCAAGTGGCTAATATTTTCCTTCATAAACGTTATTAAAGTGAAAATTTTATTACATCGTCTCACATTTTTTCGTCTGTGTGTTGCATGTCGCGTGACGGTCGCTTTCGTCTGACGGTATGATCGTTTCGTCCTCTGTAAAGTTTCACTTTTACCGTGGTTTCGTAAAACCACTCACTTACTTTTTTGTTATTTAGGTCTAAGCCAAAATCCAGACTTTAAGTAATACCAAATGTATTAAATAAACGATCTCTGTAAATTGAAATTCTTCAACAGATGTCAACGATATCAAACGGGTCCCTACATTCGCTGGATCAGAGGGTATATTTAGAGAAGGCAAATGCCCACCTAGTAGAGCTGTTACATCCGGAACCATCAGTATATTATACACACAACCCTGCTATACTGCTCTGGGCATTCACATCTCAAAGGATCCCGCAATACGTGAGGATTCACGTTGTAAGTACAATTTTATTACTTATTGTTAATAATTTGTACCTACTACCTACCTAAGCCAAGATACTCAAAACCAATGACGCTGATTGCTGCAAAATTGCAACAGTTTAAGGCGATTATAAGGGCAAACGAACTTGCGCATAGTAACTAATAAGTAATCTGTGCTTGCGCGTTTGGGCGGAGCTTAAACTTAGCAAGGTGTTTAGGTGTCCCTCCCCGCGCAAACCGCGCACCTACACGATACCAAACACGCGGTGCAAAGCGGAGCACAGAAGCGGCGTATTTTTAAGAACATGTTCTGACACGACGCAAACAAATGACTTCAATTTAAAAAAAAAACAAAAGAGAATAGATTCTTTTTTTTATTATCATTATATCAAATGTCTGGGCTATGCCTGCCAGTATTTTTTTTTCTTTCCAAGGAGAATGTAGGTATCGCATTATCACTTTTTATTGAACACCCCTCGTGAATTCATTAAGCTTATTCCAATGAGCGCAAACACGATACCTATGCTGTGAGTTGCTGAGAAGTTGGGTATCCTACAGATTCCAGGAGATTCTGCAGCATCAGATTAAGGTTACCATGTTCTATCTAACACCTATTCATTGAGACTATTCAAATGAACCAAAGCACGATATCTCTGTCGTGAGTTGGTGAGAAGTTCGATATCCTGTAGATTTCACGAGATGCTGCAGCATCATGTCAAGGTTACCATATTCTATCTAACACCTATTAATTGAGACTATTCCAATGAACCCAAAGATGATACCTTTGCTGTAAGTTGGTGAGGAGTTGCGTATCCTGCAGATACCAGGAAATGCTGCAGCATCAGGTCAAAGTTATCAAGTTTTATCTAACACATGTTCATTGAGACTATTCCAATGAGCCCAAACAGATACTTTTGCTGTAAGTTGGAGAGGAGTTGGGTATCCTGCAGATACCAAAAGATGCTGCAGCATCAGTTCAAGGATATCACGTTATATCTAACACGTATTCATTGAGACTATTCCAATGAGCCCAAACAGATACTTTTGCTGTAAGTTGGCGAGGAGTTGGGTATCCTGCAGATTACAGGAGTTGCAGCATCAGGTCAATCTTATTACATTCTTGTAATATCATTTAAGTAACAGGACACCAAATTTCAAATCGATCAGACCTGTGAAAGTTGCCCATATTCCTTCATCACCTAGACAATAGCTGATGATCTTCAAACGGCTGAACAGTTCTTCATAAATTATAGGTATAAACCTCCTCGATTACGTCAGCTTTAAAAAGAAAGCCGTATTATGATCGGTCCATTCGTTTAGGAACTACGATGGCGCAGACAGACACGCAGATACACACGTTAAACTTATAACACCCGTCTTTTTGCGTCGGGGGTTAAAAACTAAGAATAACAACAACGTGAATGACACGTTGCAGTATGCATACAGAATTGATTTTAACACAATTTTGATTATAGTTCATTCGCTCATTTAACCGCATGTTTGACGGCTTCCGACAAACACTCTGTCAAAGATGCCGCTCTGAGTTCACTCGTACGCCCGCCGCGCCGCCGCCGGCGCGGAGGTCGGCACCTTTGACAGTGTGTGTCGGGAGCCGTCAAAGATGCGGTTAAATGAGCGAACGAACTTTATGGTTTATCCCTGCTCGTTAGCTATTAACTGTACCAAGTACCATTTTCCAGCTATGTCAGTGGCTCAAAACCGAAGACTCTCTTCCCGAAGACCTAACAACCGAACCGATCGTCTGGGAGCTACTCCTGACAATCCTTACACAGAGACAGAACCAAAAAGTCACCTCCAATTGTATGGAAGTGCTTCACGCAAGCTTGGAAATGGGTGACGATGAGGAGAGGCAGGAATTTGCCAAGATGCTATGGGGCAGTCTTCCAGGGGTGCTCTCAAAGGCATTGATAGATTATGATTGTGACATTGGTAAGTACAGATAACCTTATAAAATAAAAAAGAGACGTAAATATCGTAAGTTGGGTCCGGAGTTATAACTCCGGAATTTACTACAGTAAAAAAGAAACACAGGATCACCACCATTTGTATGGAAGCCCTCCATGAATGCTTTAAAATGGTATAGGATTTTGCAAATATGCTGTGGGGAGGTCTTCCAGGAGTCCTATCGAAGGTATTGATTGATTATCATTGTAATGATGGTAAGTACAAAAAGTATAAATTTTAGGTCCGGTCTTATTGTTAGTTAGCTGTTTCCCGCGGCATCGCCCGCGTGGACAAGGTTTCTATGACTTTTCGAGGGTGCGCAGTGCGCGAGCCGCAAGCAAGTTAATCCAGGTCATAATTTCCTACCTACCAAATTTTAGACAGATCCGTTCAGTAGTTTTCCCGTGAAAGAGTAACAAACATACATCCATACATTCTTAAAAACTTTCGCGTTTATAATATTATTAGGATAAAGAACGCAGGATCAAGGATCCCTTCAAAGTAAATGATGAAGTGCTAAATATTAATTACTAGCTGTTTCCCACGGTTTCACCCGCGTGGACAACGTTTCTATGACTTTTCGAGGGTGCGCAGTGCGCGAGCCGCAAGCGGCTCGCGAGCGTGGTAAAAAGTAGCCTATGTCTGAATCCAGGTCCTAATCTGTCTACCTACCAAATTTCAGCCAAATCCGTTCTGTAGTTTTTGCGGGAAAGCGTAACAGACAGACAGAGTTACTTTCACATTTATAATATTAGTAGGGATAAGTAGGGATTCGTAGGGATTGTCGTATGATCGGCCATTGTTTACCTCACTCAATCAGTGCCCTAGAAAAACTAAGAACTCTGCGTCAAAAAATCAATTCCGACGAAAAAATCAATTTTCTACATAATCACAATTTCTGCATTATTTCAAAAAAAAAATTTTGGTTCTTGTATTGTTATAAACGTATGCATATTGAAGTTATTTTTTTCTGTCAAGTGTTAATTTTTTTATACAAGTACCTAGTTCTATTGTAAGTTGTTTCAAACATGTAGGCAACCGGGATAAATAAATAAAAGAGCAGAATAAAAAGCAAGATTCTAGTTCAGTAACTAAAACACAACCTGAGGCTGGGCTGTTAAGTTTAAAAATTAAAAAAAGATCTCAAGCTAGAAGTGATGCAAAGGAAAATATAAAAAAGACGATTTCTGCAAAGTGTGCCATGAATAGTACATTCACCCCCCTCCCCCCCAATTAATAGACTGAATATAATTATACACTTGACGAAAGTGGACACATGAGACCTGGTCATCCTATACGGGGTGAGGGTCATAGGGAAACGTATAACGGACATAATTAAAAAAAAACTTAAAATTACTGATCTCGACGAGATTTTCATTTCGGATGACAGCTGTCAAACTTAAAACCACCATTACTTGGTAAATATTAATCCTGGATTACTATGTACAGAAATCACAGATCTTATCGAAATCTTAATTTTGAATGACGCTGGCAAACTTTTTGATTGTGGCAACACTATTACTGCATCGCCATCACAGATGTAAATCCACTGTAAATCGCCATTAGTCGTTGAAATTCGACTGTCATTGGTTCGGCAGCAATCGGCAGCGTTCGCGCTTAGTCGTTTTAGTCTGCCTTCGATGGTTCTGATCAGTATCGCTCGCTAATAGGATTCTGTTTATCTTCATTTCTTTGTAGTAAACTGTTGTATAAATGTTTTATAAGCTCGTGTTTTATCTCCCTAACACTTTTCAGAAACCAACATATGCTACCTCCTAGACATAGCGACAACCTTACTCCCTCTAGAACTAGAGCAGGCCACCTGCCTTAAGATAGCCGTGCTCATCACCACGATATTCTCGAAGACCTCTCTAGAACATTCGAAAGACGCCGACAGTAGATACCACTACGAGTACGTGTGTTTGAAGCTGTCTCTGTATCTGCTGGGGTTGGCCAATGAACAGAATGACAATAAAGGTAAAGAACTGATACCTATTGAGTTGATACTTATTGTTAGTTTAATCAATTGAACTAGTGGTTGTAAAATCGGTAGGTTACCTGTTGAAATCTTTTAGTTTGCCATTAAAACCTTTTTGTTGCGATTAATAGCTTTTCGCCCGTAAAAATCTTTTTGATTGCCATTAAAAAGCAACGAACCGACAACAACTAACTAAAACTGTTATTTTCGCAGGTAATTGAATTTTGTAAATAAAATTATGTTCGTAATAATAATTTGTCTATTATTTTGTGCTAGAAATTTTAAGTACGTCAGTACACATACAAAACAGTAAAAATGTTAACCCTCATTTTATTCATTTATTACACAAACTTTTTAAAGCTCATAGTTCTGAGTACGTCCCATTACTTTCTACACTTATTGACATCTAGTGTGAAATAGTTGAACTACGTAGTGACATCAATATGTCGATGTTAGGTCGCTAGGCGAGTAGTTTTGCTACTAACCGGCAGATGGAAAATTGAGAAGCGGAGCAGCACACTCAGGCACGGTAGAAAGAGTGGGAGATACTTGTTCCTCTCCCTTCCCCTCGATCTTACGCTTTTTCGATCAGCATCACGTGACCCTGACGCGAGTTTGGAAGTTTTTACCCATCCAACAAAAAGTGCTCAGCGCCGCTAAAGAAGTTTTCACTTCAAAAATTGTTGTTATTAAATATTTTCGCCCGTTTAAATCTTGTTAGAAGCCCGATAAATTTTCGTTTAACATTAAAATCATTTGTGTTGACATTAAAATCTATTCGCATGTTAACATATTTTAGTTTGCTGTTAAAAAAATGTTGTCATTAAAATATTTTCACCCGTTAGAATCTTTTCGCCTGTTAAAATCTTTTTGTTTGCCATTAAAACCTTTTTGTTTACAATTAAAACATTATTGCCAACCTATTCGCGTTACAGAGTTAGTCCTTTTTTACAGCTTTCAGTCATTCAGTGAGTCAGTAATAAGACTATTCGCTTATAAGAAGGCTCAAGTCACCCAAATGGCAATGAAGCGTGCTATGCTCGGAGATTAACTAACGTGATCGAATTAGGTAACGCGAAGATCTATAGGAGAACCAAAGTGTATACGTAGAAGCTGGAGGGAAACAGCTCGTAGAACAGATAGCCATTAGGCCAGTAAAGTTCTCGACCGCGCACCGGAAGACATTGTGGAGGCAGGTCTTTCACTCGGTGGGCCGACGACCAGGTGAAGGTGGCAGGAAGCATCTTGGATGCGGGCAGTGCAGAATCGGTCGTTGTGGATATCCTTGGGAGAGGCCTGTATCCAGCACTGGAGGTCTTTCGATACATGGTTACTATTTATTACCTCAAAAGCGGCAATGTCTGCCTAGCTAGGTAGCCAGAACCTAGACAGAAATTTGCCGAGAATGGGTCCACCCACACTAAAACAGTGCCGGTTCAAAAATATTTCAAAGTGCCATCACTTCAGGCGAACCCAATGAAAGTTTTTTTTTTAAATTAGAAATTTGAGTGCGTTTGACTGCAACTCACCTGATGGTAAGTGATGGATGATACAGTCGAGAATGGTACAAGCAAACTCAAATAATGCTTATTCACTCTTGCCTTGAAGATCCCCAAAGTCTAGGAATCGGGAAACACTGACGCAGGCAAGGGGTACGTTTGTATTGTACTACTGGCGCCATCTAGTGACGTGTTGTAATCACTAATTGCCCGAACAGCGTCAAATGGTACTCATAGGTTCTAGGTACTCATAAAACTGAAAAATTTTGGAAAAAAAGGAAAGGAAATTTTAAGTTTATTAACTGTAGGTACAAACGGAGCAAAAACAATTTTGGAATTTTTTTTTGATCCTTTTCTTAAATTAATTTTAAATTCTAACTTGGTCGCTTTAGCCGATGTTGTTTCTGAAGTAACAATAACTTATAAACATAGTTAAATTGCCTTTTTTTCCGACCTTTCAGCGGTATATTGCATGTTTCAAGTTTTTCAAATATCCAAGTTTCTGGCGGTAATATTAAAGATTTTCGTTATTTTTCAATTACTCCTAGACGATAGAAAACCCAAGGTTAAAAAAATATCCTTATTGTTGATGATGTTCCTTAAAGTCGAAAGCTATTAGAAACACGATAGTGCAGATTTGACTCGAAAATAATCCCAAAGATAGGTCTACACCGTTACTTTCAACTCTAGTTATGACTAATATTTTGTAGTATAAATTTTACAAAGTGAGTAATGTTATTATTTTTTATACTTTCATTGTAGTTTTTGATTGAAACTTAAAACCATTGAAAAAGTAAAAAAAGTGTGGTTATTTTCTTCACTCTTTACTCGGAAAGAAAACGATAGACACAACTGTTTCAATCAATACCACGTCTTAAAATTATTTTACGGCGGCACCTAATTTTCAGAGGTCCTTACGCGGTCTATGATTGTCGTCAAAAGGATCTTAAATTATTAATTATTATTTTGCTATCTGCTAAGCTAAACTACGAAGTCCTTGAAACTACATGATTTTTATGCCGCAATTTTCTACAATTTCCCGCCGCCGGGATGACGAGGAATAATGTCGCAGCCATAATGTCGAATTAGCCGTTTCATAAAACGGCGTGCCGCATTGAAAAACGACGCTGTTTTGTTATGCGGCTAACTCACGTTCAGCCGGATTTCAATTCGGCTAAAATGAAGTACGCCGTGTTGTATAAGCGTGACGGACGGGCGCACACATGAATGGACGGAATTGAGATGATCGGCTTTTCAGTATGTTTTAATGATATGTGTTTTCACGAAAATTGGAAAAACTTTTTTGGCGATGACAATACTTCCTTACGTACGTACCGTACTACGGGGTCGAGAAAGTAAAAACTCCGACTATAACCGAGTAGGATGGCGCCCCAGTAGAACAAGACATGCTAACCGAACCTAACCTAACCAACCGTCTGTCCGTCCTTCCAATTAAACAAGTTTTCACGAAAATTGGAAAAACTTTTTTGGCGATGACAATACTTCCTTACGTACGTACCGTACTACGGGGTCGAGAAAGTTTAAACTCCGACTATAACCGAGTAGGATGGAGCCCCAGTAGAACAAGATTTGTTAACCGAACCTAACCTAACCAACCGTCTGTCCGTCCGTCCAATTAAACAAGTTTTCACGAAAATTGGAAAAACTTTTTTTGCGATGACAATACTTCCTTACGTACGTACCGTACTACGGGGTCGAGAAAGTTAAAACTCCGACTATAACCGAGTAGGATGGAACCCTAGTAGAATAAGACATGCTAACCGAACCTAACCTAACCAACCGTCTGTCCGTGCGTCCGTCCAACTCGGTTTTAATCTAAGTTTTTTAATAGTCAACCCTACATTGCTTCTTTCTTAAAATGAAGAAACGTCGGACGTTGTAGAACGTACCGTCCTTACAATCTGGCTGAAAGTGAGGTAGCCGCATTACAAAACAGGACTTTTTCAATCCAGCAGTGCGCCTACTTGTAATACGGCTTGTTATACGACATATGGCTGCGACATATACAGGGTGTAACAGGGTCCCGTTTAATTGGGGCTTCTACTCATCACACTGAACATTTTTTGTTCTACTCAAATTCAAATTATTTATTTTAGATAATCAATCCATAATGTGTTAGTAACAGACATCTTATAAAACTTTCTATTTATTTTTACCCTTGATACAAATTGATCAGCTTATCGAATAATTTTGTGCATTTTAGTATGGAGGGTAATTTTTTTTTGAGAATTGACTATATGTTCCTTGGGGAAAGTTGTTCAGTATGATGAGTAGAACCCGCAGTTAACGGGTCCTCTACCAATTTTTTAACACCCTGTACACACCAAGTAGAAACAAATATGAACTTATTCTGTAAAAATTCAAAATTCTTTGTACACTGCAATTTTAAACGTCAACGTGAGGCGGATAGTGTCTGTCACTCGTACATGGTCATGGAAATCCTTGGGGGAGGCCTTTGTCCAGCAGTGAACATTTTCCGGCTGATATGATGATGAAGATGTACATGGTCTGAACCATAATCAAAATATTAATGTTTTTGACAGATAATAAAAAGTAACTCAAATGAGGTAGTGTAGCATCAGATCAAGCAATTTAACCGCATCCGTGGCGTCTATAAGCTTCACATCAGGAGGTCGCGGGATCGATTCCCGGCGGACTCTTACTTTGTATGACTCGTTTTGGTTGGTGGAAGGGCATTTTCTAAGCCCGCCTGGCTAGCTACCACCATCTTATCTAAGTCTTGCCGCCAAGCATCAATGTTAACAGCATTGATGTGTTCCTCCATTGCGGTGGGGATTATTGGTAAGCTCGCTTTCATCTTCGGCAACATCGTCACTTACCATGAGACTATACCATTAGATTATACATTTATAGATACTTATTACGATATTTTTCATCAATTTAATTTTATTTTCTCAGTGTTGCTGACATACATCAACCGCGCGGGCTTTCTGCCGAGTGTGTTGCAGGCTACCAACAGTCCTGATAACAGAGTCGCTTGCGCAGCGCTGCAGCTGCTCTCCTGTTTGGTCCAGTCTTTCACCAAGAATAACTTCCAGGTATAGTCAATGAGAGCGTAGATGGCGTAACGGTTACGGCCGCTACCTACTGTCCTAGAGGCCGTGGTTCGAATCCTGCCACTACCCAATATGATTTCGAATTTAGATTTCATATTTACGTTTATCCGACGCTCTTACGGTGAAGGAAAACATCGTGAGGAAACCTGCACTCGCCTGCGAAGAAACTCGAAGGTTGTGTGTGAAGTCGACCAACGCGCACTGGGCCCGTGTGGTCGACTAAGGCCTGATCGCCCTTATTCAGGGTATGCTCGAGCCCCTCGGTGGAGCAGCTAAGATAAGACAGTCAAATCGGGTGATTTGACCAAACATTTGCCAAATCGATTCACAAGGATTCCCTAAAAAAGATTCAAAACCTCCCACCAAGCATCACAAAGAAGGTATAAGTTACGACGGCGCGCGCAGCAAAACGACTGCCACTTTACACTCTCGTAATATACTCGTGGGTACACTCCACGCATATGTAAACACCATGACAACCCTGTCACAACACTCCACACATATGTAAACACCATGTAAAAACCCTGTCACAACACTCCACACATATGTAAACACCATGACAACCCTGTCATGGTGTTTACATATGTGTGGAGTGTACCCACGAGTATATTACGAGAGTGTAAAGTGGCAGTCGTTTTGCTGCGCGCGCCGTCGTAACTTATACCTTCTTTGTGTTGTTTGGTGGGAGGTTTTGATTCTTTTTTAGGGAATCCTTGTGAATCGATTTGGCAAATGTTTTGTCCAGAGAGTCGCTTTTGTTAGCAGCTGGAGACGTTTTGCAATATTGTCGGGTTATCAGTACTCCTCATAGCTCCACCCATTTTCTGAAGAAGCACCCAGATCTTTCTGCTCGAATGTGTGAAGTCTAGGCCCTCTACTTTTTCCACCCATTTCTGTCGATGGGACTCATCCAGTGCCGCAATAAGGTCGTTGGCCGCAGTTTCACTATTGGTGACCAGAAACTCCTGGTTGGCTTCCTCAGCCTCCTCGTTCCAGCCTGAAGTGTATTTCTTATGGCCCCCTCTTGGGATATGCCGATGCGCGGCACTGAGTAGAACCCCACAAAACCTACTATAGTTTTCTGCTGTACGCTTTAGCCACCGGATAGTGGAATCCATCTGCTTCTCATAGGAATTCCAGTTGCCTTTGCGAAAATTCCAGCGAGCTTTTGGCACTGACTTCACGAATGGTACTTCGATGAAGGCTTGGCGATGCTGACTTCTCGCAGAACTTTCTAGTTTCCTAAGAAATGCAGGTAAGGGATTACCAAAATGGTCTGCTGATGTAAAACAGAAACCAGGGTTAGTATCTCACTTCCAACGACGAGCCGAATGAAAGGATCCCCTTTCCTTTGGGTCAAATAGGAGCTGGAAATTCTCTTTTTCAGCCCAGACTGCTAGAGAGGTGTATTAGTGTCATTGGAGGTGTAGCCCTGTAACACCTTTGATAATTGTGTCAAAGCCCTCATCACTATAAACCACTACAACTATGGCTCGTACTCCCTCATCATATCAGCCGAAGGACATAGGCCTCCCCCAAGGATTTCCACGACGACCGGTTCTGCGCTGCCCTCATCCAGCGGCTTCCCGCTACCTTCACCAGGTCATCGGTCCACCGAGTGAGAAGCCTGCCTACACTACGTTTTCCGGTGCGTGGTCGCCACTCAAGAACTTTACTGCCCCAACGGCCATCTGTTTTACGAGCAATGTTCCCCGCCCACTGCCACTTAAGTTTAGCAAATCTGAGAGCTACTCGTATGTCGGTTACTTTGGTTCTCCTACTGAACTCCTCGTTTCTGATTCGATAACGCAGAGAAACTCCGAGCATAGCACGCTCCATTGCCTTTTGGGTAACCTTGAGCCTTCTTATGAGGCCCTTACCCGCAATGAACTCTCCCGCTGGACTGAACAAACGATTTGTATGGACCAGAGGGATGTACCCGCCTCTCGGACCCCGCACTGTCTAGACGTCTCCGTTGAACGACTGTATGGATTTTTAGACTGTGTCGTTTCTATCATTGGGCCTGTGCGATGATGGGCGAGACTGGCAAGGGGTCGTAACAAATGGTTTAATGGCAGAAAACACGACAACAACCCATATCATCCCTCTGCTGGGGACACGGGTCTCTTCCCAGAGTGGGATGATTCCCAGATTATCTTCCCAGATAGACTAGTAAATAACATATTTTGTTCCTTTAGCCAAAATCAATGCTGCAAATCCAAACGCACCTTATCATCAAGTCTCTCCGTCGGGACAGTACCAGTGAGCGCGGGGCTTCACTGCTGGAATTTGTCTACATGTTACTGAACAGTGGACGTGGACCATTAGCTTTGTCCTGCCAAGTGGAGGAAGGGAGACACTGTGACGTGCTTCGAGCGCTGATGTTCAGGATTCAGCTGATGCTTTGCTGCAGGGTTAGTATCTAAGAATATATTTTGTATATAGTATGCAATATAGAACCCTCTCAATGGGAGAGTTTGGCAGCAGAACGGCCAGAATGGCGCAGAATTATGAATAGGCAAGTGCGCGAGTTTGACGATCAGCGTGAAGCTGACCTTGATACCAAACGCGACCAGTTAAAGGCCCGACCATACTTAAATGCCCTCAGTGCGCGAGGAGTTTCGCTGCGAAGATTGGCTACATGAACCATCTTCGAGCGCACGCGCGGCAAACCGACTAGGAGTCGAAGTGGTCGCCATGACCGAAATCGGTCGGATAGATCATCATCAGTATCTAATTATCTCGTCGTAATGATACCATACTCATCAAACCAAACTACTTACTTTTGTTCTACAACTTTGCTGAAGTCGCGAATTTCATTTTTGATTTTTCACATAAATCGGTTAGCTGATGGGCCGGTTTTGTATAGTAAGTAAAAAAAATGCGAATTGATCATAGGTTTCTTGGAGAAAGTTGTTTATGTTACAGCCTGTATAACGGTCCATTTGAAATATCTAAAGATAATTTGAGGCGGTGGGTATTCAGCTCATGGAACTAAACAACTTCTCCCAAGGAACCTTTACGCAATTCGAAAACTTATTATGGTCTTATACTAAATTGATCATGATCATCTGATAGCGAACTTTGAACGACAGGTCAATTTGTTTTTGAGAATTCAGTATAGGTTCTGACTAGGTATTAAAATGCCATAATTTACAATTTGTAAAAAGGCGGAAATTTGTTTTCCAGATTTTAAAGTTAGACCAAATATAGTGGGGTAGGATTGATGCGCTTGAAATTATACTGAGGAAACGGAGAATATTTTCACCTAGGTGCAAAACGTCCAAGTATGAATTATCAAACGTTTGTAAAATATATAATTTAAGGTTCAGTATCAGTGTCAGTATAATTCGCGGCGTATAAGTTGAATACAAATGGCGGTCATTCGCGCAGTTAAAGTCGACGCCATAATTCGAGAGACAAAATTGACAAGTAAATGACAGATAAAGGGTTACCAGGGTTAGACGAAATTAAATAGTGACGTGGCCGATATCGATAGACAGTTTCGACTCGACTTTATGGTTTACTAAGTCGGAATTTTTGTACAAAGTCGGGAATATTGTTGTTGCAATAAGGAACTTTCCAGGCTCCGTTCCTTGAAAAAATCATAGATGGCGCTGTCTAGTGTACTTAGCAAAGCGAATATAACAAAGTTAAGGTTTTACTAGACAAAGACGACCTTTTATTCCCCATATGTATTATATAGGTCTTTACGTTGTACTTTTTTACCCTGATATAACCGCCTCCGTGGCGTATTTATTAGTACATTTGTTTCTCACCAGCAGGTCGCGGGTTCGATTTCCAGTGGGGTCAACTTGTAAGACTCGGTTTGGTTGGTGGTAGGGCATTTTCTAGGCCCATCTTATCTAAGTCTCGCCGCCAAACATCAGTGTAAACAACATTGCAGTTCTAGAACATAGCTAGGTACTTGATGGTATACAATGCAATACTAAAAATTTAATAACCTTTGAATGAGTACAGCTTTTTTTCCCGTCCGTTTAGCTTTACGCTTCTCTAGCTCAGCTTTAAGCGCGGCTTAGGTCCAAGAAAATAGCAAAAAACCACATACACAATTGCTCGCACGCGAATAAATGAAATGAGACTAACGAATGACCAACCAAAGAAAGTAATAATAGGTCATCTCTGACCAAAGCAAAACCACACCCCGGACACTCCATACAAACGAGCGAGAAATGATATACATAATTATAACTGACGTATCTATAGGCAAGAATGCAAGTAGGGTTGAATCACACCGGCGGTATTGGTCACGAAATGTTTGTTAGTTATTTACTGAATGCAACAGTGTGAATACTAAACTCTTTTTTTTCATACTTTTCTGTTGTAAACATACACCGTTCGAACAAAAAACACCACTTTCCGAATACACCATACACATTATGAGACTAAAAAACATTGTAAATGGTAACTGCGATGTGGACGTATGAATTAACACTGAAAACTGCTATTATTTTGTACATCTTTAAACACTTTTTCCATAAAATTGCGAAATTGATAAAGGATTTTGTCACAGATTAAAAATCGACATGATAGTTTTGTTGGTTTGGTATAGAGATGGGACGAAGTGAATGACTGAATGAATGATTTTGAACTGTTGTTGCGAGCTGAAAATTGATTGTTGATTCCAAAGGTTTTGAAAAACTTCGGGGTGACAAATCAAAAACTAGGGGGTAATCTTTTTTGTTAGGTAGTCTTTGACCGACAAATCGCTACCGCTTATTAAAAAAAGGTCATCCACTTCTCTGACGGGGTGACAAATCGAAAACTAGGGGGTAATCTTTTTTGTTAGGTAGTCTTTGACCGACAAATCGCTACCAAGGTCATCTACTTCTATGACGCCGAAAATCGCTACCGCTTATTCCAAAAAAAGGTGTAAGTCAATTTGATCACCAAGATTCATGATATGGAGTCCAGGGGGCTTAGCCCCCTCCACCCATTTAAAACCCCCAACAACAAACTCGGGGCTCCTACTTCTTCATTCTCATGTTAAACCTAACACTACGACTGTGCGGGGAGGCAAGCTAGGCTCGCCTCCCCGCACAGTCTCCGAACCTAACGGATCCGAGTCGGGGTGCTCCGAAAGTCCGAGCTCGCTTCGCTCGCTCCCGCTTCTATTTAGAACTCCCCGTACCTCACTCAGGGACCCTATATTATGAATCTTTGGGATCAAATTGACTTAGACCTTGACCTTGAAATGACCTTGACCTTGACGGATTACCCCCTGGTTTTCGATTTGTTACCCCCAAGTTTGTCTGCCCTCAAGTCGGCCCCGCGTGCTTTCCCCGCCTTGATACTCCCACATCCCCCTCGGATCCCGAAGGTTTGTTGGGGGTTTTAACACCATATTATGAATCTTTGGAATCAAATTATACAATCAGTAATAAGTCATCTTTGGTCCTACATAAACTCACAAAACAAAGACCAAAGAGTACCTAAAAATACAATTTTAAAAAATTCATAACTCAAAAACCACTGGTTTCCTAACCTTGAAATTTGGTATGGATGTTCATCTAAAGCCTATCTCTTACCAAAATAACCGCAGACTGCCAAATCGATGTACCCTATTGTACAGTTGAGCCCAAAGATGACCCAATTTTTACCTCGCAACAACAGTTCAAAATCATTCATTCACTCATTCACTTCATCCCATCTCTACACCAAAGCAACAAAACTATCATGTCGATTTTTAATCTGTGACAAAATCCTTTATCAATTTCGCAATTTCATGGAAAAAGTGTAAAAAGATGTATAAAATAATAGCAGTTTTCAGTGTTAATTCATACGTCCACGTCGCAGTTACCATTTACAATGTTTTATAGTCTCATAATGTGTATGGTGTATTCGGAAAGTGGTGTTTTTTGTTAGAGCGGTGGTTGTTTACAACATAAAACAAGTATGGAAAAAAGAGTTCAGTTGGGCCTTTACGTTCGGTAACTGGTTGGTTTTTATGCTTGTTAACGAAATCACAGCGGCGCGCAAAGTGAATATAGTCAATAAAAGTGCTTGCGTAGCTCGTCCTTTATGTTTGGTACTCAATCTACAGCCAATCTGAGTGACGGGGGGGTGAGGTCGAATCTAGAGAGCGGCAGGGAGTGTCCATACTGTACGTTAGTACTAATATATATACTGTGGCAAAACTAACAAGTGTGAATACGAAATTAAGAAAAAAATCTCGGTTTTTCCAAATTGTGGTCAAATATTACAACGACAAAGAAAACACAATCCACGGTTTGTCCCTGTCGTGCCTGAATATTGCATCATGTGTAGGCATAATTCTTTTTTGCACATTTCCAAAAAAAACGTATTTTATAAGTCAATTTATTTATATTTTGTTTTATTCGCAATAATTGGTAAGCCCTTGACATCATCTCACCTGATGGTAAGTGACAATGATGCCGAAGGTGGAAGCGGGCTTACCGAGATACCCCAAAGCAATGCAGAGCTGGCTATCTTATCTTCAAGGCAGCAGTGATGTTTGGCGGCGACACTTAGATAAGATGATGGTAGCTAGCCAGGCGGGCTTAGAATATGGCCAACCACCAACCACCGAGTCTTTCAAGTTGATCCCACCAGGAATCGAACCCGCGACCTCCTGGTGTGAAGCGAATTTACTAAGCATTACGCCACTGAGGTGGTTATATCAGTGTAAAAAAAATACAACGTAAGGACCCATATAATGCATATGGGGAATAAAAGGTCATCTTTGACTAAGTAAAAACTTTAGTTTGTTATATTCGCTTTGCTAAGTACACTAACCACAGCTCCATCTATGATTTTTTCAAAGAACGGAGCCTGGAAAGGTCCTCATTGTCATTTTTACGTAGAAAAACGATATCCTTAGTATAGATCACTCAAACACTTGTACTCGTTCCACAAAACCAATTAGTTTCGCCAACCGGTTTCGCTTAGACTGTGATTGGGAATATAATAAGGGGGTTTTAAATTTGATATTTTTCAAAACAGCAAAAACATGTTAAGGTCATTTATGACCTATGCCGCGTTTCAAAACACAATAATTTCGTTCGAAATAAGCTCAAAATTATTGTTTCGGAACGAGGCTTAGATTGTATAATATTGACTTAATAGTTATTAAGTCTATTTCTAGCTCAAAGTTTGTGGTTTCACCTGACTTCAAAAAAGGATGTTTTTATTTCAATTCGTAAGGTTATGGTGTACCGAGTCGACCGACTAGCTAAATTAATTCTGCCTCAAGAATTGTATGAAATATTTCCCGGCATCAATTAATAATAAATTTTCTTAGTATCTCAATCTACTCCGTACTCCTATTCCTATCTCAATCAGTATTATTACACAAGTGTCAACCCTGTCAAGATTAGAAAGAGATGCAATTTGTACTTGCATGCATCTTGTCACTTTGTATGGAGTGTCGTAGTGCTACCTTGGTAAGCGCACTCGATGCCGGCCATAATGTCACTCGGTCAAATATACGTATAGCGGATTCAAGGTGAGGCCAATCAAAACAAACTACTTAAATAATCGTCGTTGGTTAGTATTTGCACTTCCTTTAATTATATCTTATATCGCTATGTAAAATATTAAATTAATTTGTTTATGTCACCGTAACTAATAGATAAATAGCACTGGTATCCAAAGCCGTATTTTTTTAAATATCGATACGAACAGCATTACCCTGACTATGGCAACACTTGTGCAAAATGAATTGTCAAAGTTGTCTCTCGAATTATGGCGTGGACTTTAGGGAGCGCGCGGGTGTAGCACGGGTTACTCGGTGGCCTGGCGTCCCTTGGTGGGTGCGCGCGACCCCCGGGTCCCGTACTTCGATTGAGACCTGAAAATAAGACACTGGCACTGTTTAACTTACCTAGATGCCGCGATCTATACCTTTGTTAAGACCCTATAAGTTTTGTTAGCTCACACAATAGAGATGCCGAAAGCATGAAAAATAAATTATGAACTCTTGATCACTAAATTGCTCTCCTATTTAAACTTCGGAAAACCTTACTCGTTTTGTTTTCCATCAAGTCTTCGATTTTTAATTCATCAAAATCAAAAAATAAGTACATAAATGACTCTACAAAACTATGATGTCACGTCTAGGCATTTCAAACATTTTAGAACAAAATGTCGTTTTTGACAGATGATAAAAAGTAAATCAGTTGACTAGCATTCGTCATCCCTATTACGCACACGACCTTTCGAGAGCGCGCCACGTGGCTGGGAGGCCTATCTAATAATACTCCAGGAGTCACTAGTATCTTATCTGTGCACCAGATCATTTCGGTTTTGTAAATCGAGTTAATAATCTCCCCAGTGGCTTCTATCCGTGTTTGCCCTACCTATATGTTAAATATTACATGCGAGATTAAACATGTATGTACATAAACCTCAGGCGACAGCCTAAATAAATAGTTTATACGATAACTAGCGACCAGCCCCGGCTTCGCACGGATGCAATGTAGATACTATATGGGACAGTGTGGAGTGATTAATAATTTTATGATTAGTCTATACTACAGGATATCTTTGTATACAATGTTACCCCCGACCGCTGCCAACCGGGGCGAAACGTACGTCTCGCCAGCCGCTGTGCCTCCGCATTTTTATATCTCTGCTTCTAAGATTTATCCATTTAATTTTTAATGAAATGCTGTTAAGGACAGTTTTGATCTACATAAAATGTACAACGTATATAATGTATTTAATTGGATTAAGAATACTGTATTGTATAAAATAGCTCGGTAAATAACACATATTTTTAATTTTAAAGATAAAAATGGTTACTGTGGGTTATCCTTAGGAGATAAATATATCCCATTGCGGACTTTTTATCGATGTTTTTAAGATATACTATTCCGTAGTACATTAATTTGATCCATCTCAGGTGTAGCCAGCGTTTGCAATTTAAGCGCACAAAAATATGTTTGTCAAGACATCACATTACAAATCTTTGAATTTTTCGGCTTTTCTGTACTATAATATATACGTATTATACACATAAACCTTCCCCTTTAATAACTCTATCTACTACTGAAAACTGTATTATAATCGGGTCAGTAGTTTAAAAGATCTAAGCGAACAGACAGCGGAAGCGCCTTAATTTTATACTATGTAAAGAAACGAAGAAGAAAATATTACAAATCTTTGAATTTTTCAGTTTTTCTGTTCCATAATATATAAGTATTATACACATAAACCTTCCCCTTTAATAACTCTATCTACTACTGAAAACTGTATTATAATAGGGTCAGTAGTTTAAAAGATCTACGCGAACAGACAGCGGAAGCGCCTTATTTTTTTTCTTACTATGTAAAGAAAAGAAGTAGAAAATATTACATATCTTTAAATTTTTCAGTTTTTCTGTACCATAATATATACATATTATACATATAAACCTTCCCCTTTAATCACTCTATCTATTGCTGAAAACTGCATTAAAATCGGTTCAGTAGTATAAAAGATCTAAGCGAACAGACAGCGGAAGCAACTTCATTTTACACTATGTAAAGAGAAAATATTTCATATATTTAAATTTTTCAGTTTTTCTGTACCATAATATATACGTATTATACATATAAACCTTCCCCTTTGATCACTATATCTATTGCTGCAAACTGCATTAAAATCCGTTGAATAGTTTAAAAGGTCTAAACGAACAGACAGCGGGAGCAACTTCATTTTACACTATGTAAAGAGAAAATAAGAAGAAAATATTTCATATCATTAAATTTTTCAGTTTTTCTGTACCATAATATATACGTATTATACATATAAACCCTTCCCTTTCTATCTATTGCTGCAAACTGCATTAAAATCCGTTGAATAGTTTAAAAGATCTAAGCGAACAGACAGCGGGAGCAACTTCATTTTATACTATGTATAAAGATAAGTTGAAGAAAAACTTAAAAACTTTTAGTCCCTTCAAGTCATTAATTTCAAAGAGTTTGTATACTCATAGGCTATTTTACCGTATAAAAATAAATTATAAGACACTGTTCAATAAATACCATTTCTTCTAGAATAGCAAAACTTGCTCATTTGAAATATCAAAAAAAAAACATATTTATTAAAAACAGCAAATTAGGTCGTTAAAGACTATGGCACTAATGGCGTCACTATGTCAGTAACGCGAACAATTGCAGAACAAACTATCGTTTTTGACAGTTGAGAAAAAGTTACTCAAATGACTAGCAGTAAAATACCGTATTGTTCACAGTGCCAAATGTGAATATAAAAATACTTGGCTCCAAATTCAAGAAAATGCGAGCACAGTATTTCCTATGATTCCATTGAAAGTAAAGGACGATCCTCGATCCTCGTTTCCTACTACAAAGTTTATAATCAGATCAACTTCAAAATACCAAAAGGCTATATTTTCAATCGCACCCCTCGAAGTCGCTTTAAAATCCTTTGCAAGATTTACAAACTAATTATCATACGAAGGTTAACAGGGGCATAACAAGAAATGTCACACATGAGTCGTTTTTAAACTGCGTATGGCAACACTTAGGTTTTCGCGCGTATTTTTAAATGATATAAACTAAAAAGCGCAAATACAATCAGTCCTTCGTGGCATCGATTATTCATAACACGGTCCTTAGCGTAAAGGAACGTAACAAGGAATGTCCAGACACCTTATTTAACTGATCCGTGGTCCAAACACATGCCAAAAGGTTGATTTATACCTAAAACTAATCACTGTTATGTAAACTTAAATTCCTAGTAATAATTTTAAAGAAAAAGTGGTTTCGAACATTAATTACAGATAATCTCATTATTATGACATTTCTTGTTATGCCCCTGTATCCTTATACATACAAGTTTAAATAAAAGCTTCTAAAAATCAGAAAGAGGTAGATTAAATTTTTCATATAAGGAGTTCCTCTGTTAAATAAGACATGGTAACCGAATCTACTTTTAGATAGTATATCTAAACTCAGCAGTTAGAGTCAATTCCTTGATTGGTTTTTGATTTTGTAACATTATTCCTGTGAAGTAAAAATACAACTTTAGGCTGAATAATGGTCGGCTGCTGCTAATAAACCTGTTTTTTTTTCTACTTCCAGGACTCGAAACCTCAATCCCTAGCTGGATGGAAGACACTAAACTCCATCTACAAATACGCCATCATTTACCAGAACGATCCAAAGCTGGTGGAAGCTCTCACATCTCAACCTTGGACCCACGTTCTAATACAATTCCAACTAACCCAAAACGTTACCGAGGAATTCTTAACATTTGCGAAAAACTGGTTGATGCTATTAAAAGTCACATTGCAGAAAAAATACGAGCAGAAAAGAGTGCAGATGTGCAAATTCAGTTTGGTGATCAAAACTATGATGAAGCTGAAGAAAAGTTTAGCTGGTGATGGGGAATTGAAGGATATGAAAGAGAATGTTTTGGTAATTGTAGGGGATATTCTGGATATATCTAGTGTTAGATATAACTAAGCGCATTGTACTGTCAGGTTTTCGTAATCCTTGATGCAGATTTGTTGATCGTTAGCTAAACAGATGCTATAAAAAACCGTCTATCTTAGACATTTCTATATTTGTTTCAAAATCTAATGATAGAGAAAGTCGTTAAAATTTTAATTTAGGTAAGTGAATATCACTCCATAAGAATAAAATATTTACATTTTTGTACAGGCTAAATAAAAAATACACATACAGCGTCAAAAAAATCGCAACTCTATTTTTTGTCAGAACATTTTTATAGAAAAGGATGCTCTAAATACGAACGACTACTTTTTTAAATGAAGAAAACAAAAAAAATATGAATAAAAAGTGGTATCAGTAGGTTAGATCTCTAGTTACAAGTTTGTCGAAGAGCACAAAATTCTGCAGAACCACGGGAACTCAGTAGACTACTCAGAAGAGATCATACGGTAAAATAAAAAAAGCCCAAATGTGAATAAAAAAAACGTAAATTTTCCATGCATTTCGCAGAAAGAATATGTTCTTTGTTTCCGAGGATCAATAGAATGTTGATCACTTTGACAAACTTGTAGCCAGGAATCATCCAGGATTCTAGCCTGCTGATACCTTTTTAGTTGTTTTTTTAGTTTTCTTTATTAATTGTACAGGTTGTAACAAAATTGGTGTAGGTCCCGTTGACTGAGGCTTCTACTTATCATACTGGACAACTTTTGTTCTACGACTTTGCTGAAAACTTAAAAAAAAAATTACATTCATACAAAACGATCAGCTGATAGACCGATTTTGTGCATTTTAGTATGGGAGGGTTTAATTTTTTTTGAGAATTGACTATGGGTTTCTTGGTGAAAGTTGTTCAGTATGACAAGTAGAGACCTCAGTTAACGGGGCCTACACCAATTTCGTTACACCCTGTATAAGTAATCGTGCTTATTTGGAGCCCCCTGTTGTATGAAAATGTATCGAGGAAAACAAGTTGGTGCGATTTTTTTGACGTCGAGTGTAGTAATGATACATGATAGTTTTTAAGTGTAGCCATACTCTCAATTCTGTGCTCTGGTAGACACATACTTAACTTCTTACTAAGTTTGTTTTATCTTTCTAAATGAACTATTAAAAATCAAAGTTATTTTTTTATTATTTCATCCCTTAAACACGTCAAAGTAGCCGCGTAACTTTAATTAGCTTTCTATTTCAACGATTGCCCAAAATATTCCGGAACTACTTTCAAGGGTACTTTCCAAAGGACGAGAGAAATTATAGCATCAGGTGCCTTATGCGCGTGCGCCTGTCTGGAATGGAAATGAGAATGAAAGCAAACAATAGATCCTATTAATATATTTATCTATGCACACCGATCGAAACAAAACGTATTTGTATGCCGGCTTCGATCTTAAAGGCATTTTGTCATTTTAATTGACTTATTTGCATTAACTGCAGCATGGAAACAAGACATTATTATTGATGTGCAGTTTTCGCACTGAGGTTTATTTTGACAAATTCAATTTCATTTTGATTTTTATAGTTAACTAGCTGTCCCGGCGAACTACGTACCGCCTTACATTACATTACACTGCCCTACCCTACCCTACCCTACACTACACTACACTACCCTACCCTACACTACACTACCCTACCCTATACTACTCTACCCTACACTACACTACCCTACACTACACTACCCTACCCTACACTACCCTACTCTACACTACTCTACCCCACTACTCTACCCTACACTACACTACCCTACACTACCCTACCCTACACTACCCTACCCTACCCTACATACACTACACTACACTACCCTACACTACACTACACTACCCTACACTACACTACCCTACCCTACCCTACCCTACACTACCCTACCCTACCCTACCCTACCCTACACTACACTACCCTACCCTACCCTACCCTACCCTACCCTACCCTACCCTACACTACCCTATCCTACACTACACTACACTACCCTAACCTACCCTACCCTACATAAGAACCTTCTCCTGACAATAACGAACTCGACAAAAAAAAGAATTAGCGAAATCGGTCCAGCCGTTCTCGAGTTATGCGCTTACCAACACATTTTGCGATTCATTTTTATATTATAGAAGACTAGCTGTTTCCCGCGGCTTAACCCGCGTGGACAACGTTTCTATGACTTTTCGAGGGTGCGCAGTGCGCAGTGCAGTGAAAAAAGTAGCCTATGTGATAATCCAGGTCCTAATCTGTCTACCTACCAAATTTCAGCCAGATCCGTTCAGTAGTTTTTGCGTGAAGAAGTAACAAACATACACACTCACACACTCACAAACTTTCGTCTTTATAATATTATTAGTGTGATATGATTACCGAACAAAAATGTTAATTTATTTAAGTGAATAATTTTCTTCTTGTTATTAATTATTGTTTAGTCTTAAAAATAATATCACACTGAATAAAATACCCAAAATAAAACACCTAAAATACCTAAAATTAAACAAATAAAATACTCAAAATAACCCGTCCCTCGTCATCCCCGGTGCAAAGGTGCCCATAACACTAGCTGCATTTCCGCGCTGAATAGCTTTGGACAGCCTCTGCACCAGAAACGATCCGGACCGGGATTCAAAACCCCTCTGAACTAGGCGACGCCCTATCCCCGTCAAAAATCGACGTGACTCCACACTCCAGCTTCCCGCTCCTCAATTGTATTCTTTAAAGAATTCAGGCATCTTATTAAACAAACTCTATCTAAACAGGAAACGAAGACAGTAAACGATACTTTAAAATGTCAAGTTTCCGGTGACGAAGTATACATATAAATATCTTGCATAAGCTTTTCGATAGATCTTAAATTATAGCCAAGTAATTTTTTACCGTATAATATGTACTGACTCAGTCTATTTTCAATTTCCGGTTTTAGTAATAAATAATTCACGATATTTTTAAAAAGTGTGTCATAAACATTTTATTATAATTCATAATTTTTAACACGTGTATACGCCTATAAGTTTATTAAAATTTCATGCGTGCAAGTGCAAGACATAAAAATTATGTCATACACTGTTCAAACGCCTTTTTATTATACAGAGTGTAACAAAATTGGTTTAGAATCCGTTAAATGGGGCTTTTACTATCACACTGAACCACTTTTCGCAAATCGAACAGCTGATTAACCAATTTTGCGCATACAAACATATATAACGTTGAATTACCTTTTTTCTAGAATTGACGATGGTTTCCTTGATTTGTTCAGTGCGATGAGAAGAAGCCCCAGTTAACGGGTCCTACACCAATTGTGTGTATAACACACTATAAATTGTGAATACACTATTTGGGCTTATAAATTGTAAATAATTAAAAAAATCTTTATACTTTAAACGCTTATATGCATATTGTGTGATTCATACTAACTTTTCTCATAACTATAACATGACCTTATATGAAGATAAAATATTGACTACCAAACAGAAATCACCAAGCATACCTACATTTACATTGATTTATGTAAATAACAGTACCTACTCGTATTTTTAAATTTCCCGAAGACATCAATGATTTTTCAATTTTCAAAAGGAACCTCTTTCCACCTTTCATGACTTCTACTCGGCTACAAAAATAGTTGCCGCTACAATAATCCCGAGATCACAAATGAGATACTAGTTTGTTTTTTTTTTGGCCTTCTATTGTGTTAAGCCACAATAATTCCGCCAATGTCAATGTAGAAGAAAAATGACAGTGAGAGATACTAGTTACTTCGTAAACAAGACCCCGATTTATACCTACAAGTTTACGGGCCCCCTTTTCTCGAGCCCCTAAAACCCCTACTTTTTCCAAGTCCACACTACCATCAAGTTTCCGCAACCCATCCCGCGAATGCGTCCGCGCAGTCACCGCTCAGCCACAGACGTTTCCAGCGCGCTCGCAGTTTTCTCGAAATTATTGACAGCTAACATAGATCGTGTAGTGACAGTGATGCAAAGTGTATAATATAGATTGCTGTGCTTGTCATAATGTTTGTGTGTTTCGCCGGTGGGAGGATTAGAGGTAAGTTATGCGTATATATTTTATTACCTATACAACACTAATATTGCAAACTATATTGAAGACGCTATTAGAACAGTTTTCTGAAAGTTAAAAAAATTTAATTACTGAAGTTTTCATCAAATTTTTATACTATTAGAAAGACGTGGTCAATACTCGACTGTTTAATTTATTTCTGAAATCTGTTTTTTTTTGTAAAATTAAAAATTCGATAGACAAAAAACGCTTTTCTACGACTACAAAATAAAGCATGCTTTAAAAATATATTTATTTTATTCAACAACTAGCTTTTGTCTGCGGCTCCACCGACGGCGTGAATATCGTTTTCGTTTAAACAGATATACAAAAACTCCATAGACAAAACTACTTTTAGTGTTTCCCGCATTGTACGACTTTACGTGCAGCTTTTCCCATTTTTCTCGGACTAATACATACTTTAAAAAAAAATACAAATTGTTCCAGCCGTTCACAACTGATGCGCTTACCAACGAACATAATTTAATTTAAGCACAATTATTATGCAAACTCGGAAATCGAGAGACCCTACACTCATACACTATACACGGATCTTCGGAAAAACGGGGCTATTTATCTGCACAACTCGTATCGATGCGCGATCTAGCCACTGCACTGGCTGGACGCGCTACTAACCACTAACGGTGCATGTTATCATGCGTGTCCTGTTTGCACCATCAAACGTTTAATCATCGTTGCCACTTTAGTAATTTTCTCACTAGATGTGGTGATTTTTCGATGCAATCTAGCAACAAAAAAATTCGACGTGTCATAATATTAGCGACCTTTTAAGCACACAATACATTTAGCGACAAAATCGTCAATTTAGTATTGTTTAGTACTAATATATATACTGTGGTATTGTTCTGTTCTAGTGCCTTTTTGGACATTATTTAGCAACATTTAAAAAGTCGTCTGGCAACACTGTGTTTAATGTGGTATTTACGTTTTAATTAAAATCATTAGGTTGTTTGTCTGTAAGGCAGAGTTTGTAAGTCTTTGTTCTTAAGTTTTGTATTTATGATTTCTGTAAAATATACTATGAGAGACTCAAATTATTTTTCTTTCTTTATACCTTTTTTAACGAAATTGATAAGTATTCCGCATTTTTTAAGCCCGCCTGGCTAGTAGCTACCACCATCTTATCTAAGTCTTGCATTTTTTAAGCCCGCTTGGCTGCTACCACCATCTTATTTAAGTTTTACCGCCAAACTAAGACTTACGTTGATGTGTTTCGGCTTGAAGAACAGATAGCCTGTTCCCTATTGCGTTTTGTATGGATGATTTTTAGAACAGACTCTTAAAAATACTTTGAGAGACTCAAATTATTTTTCTTTCTTTGCCTTTTTTATCGAAATTGATAAGTATTCCGCATTTTTTAGCCCGCCTGGCTCTACCACCATCTTATCCAAGTCTTACCGCCAAACTATAACTTACCAGTGTCAAAGTATATATATTAGTACTAACATACAGTATGGACACTCCCTGCGTTAGAAAATCTTGGTAAGCCCGCTTCCATCTTCGGCTAGCCAATTTTTGATTAAAAACGTAAATGTTAACTGTATATTAACAATCCCTAACTTATGTTATACATATCTCAGAAAAGTGACTATTTTAATATTATTTAAGTTACATAATGCTATGTGTGTCTGTTAGCCAAATTCCTGATAATTTTCCACTAAAGATCGAATGTTAAGTTATCGATATAGTGTTTCTTTAGTTGGATAATTTAATAATTTTTACTGACGACACAGATGGAGAATCTATCAACCTCATACATTTTCATGTTTAATTTATTAGACAAAATAAATTAAGCGTAACGCAACGTAATCACGCGATGATAAATAACCACTTTAAAGATATTAGTAATTGTTTTGTTTTCACAAAAAAACATTAAGTCAACATCCTCGTTAAGATGATCAACGTTTTTGTCATCTTTAAATAGAAAAAATGGAAAGCAAGGCGTGATCGATTTATCTAGTTTCACTTTTATTGTTCTGAGGGGACTGAGATTCAATTTTAACGGTTTGTTTAATATCATTTGACTTAACGGTAAAAAGTTTTTCTATACAAAACTATTTTCAAGTGGACCAAATCTATTTTAATATAATAAAAACTGTAACGGGTCCGTGTCTGTACATTAAATATTTTTGGAAAATAATAACTGTAGCGGATATTATTAACGATATAGAAGTCAAAACAACAATTTTTGGAATTTTTGTCTGTATGTTCGCGCATCACGCAAAAACTACCAGGCCGATTTTGATAAAATTTTGTATGGTGGGTCCTTATAGCCCGGGTTAACATATATGATACTTTTTACCCCGTAAAATTCAAGAGTTCCCGTGGGACAATTCAAAACCTCCACGGGGACGAAGTCGCGTGCACTGCTTGTAGAAAATATAATTGGCTTCGTTTCGATTTCACTACATTTATATTTTCTGTAAAAGTTTTCTCTGGGTATGATACATTTTCATTTTCACTTTTGACATAAACTACATAACTAACTAACTTGTTCCCGCGTCTTCGCACGCGTCGACATCGTTTTTATGACTGTTTTTCAGGGCGAGTAAGCGGCTCGCGAGCGTGTCCCAGAGTTTTCTCCAGAACCCTCAGGAACTATATCGGGTTTTTCTGATTAACAGTCTATGTCACTTCCCATTACCATCCGTTGCTTCATAGCGACGCTGACGTGCGCGAGCGTGGAAATGAGTTTTCCCCAGATCCTTTGGGAACTATGTCAGGATATGCTCAATAGTAAATTATGTCATTTCCCACCCCCTCAACCATCTCTGTGTGAAAATTCACAACTATCTATTATTACGTTGCGATGTTAAAGGAATGAACCAAAAAAAGAAGTTTTTTTTCAGTTCACTCAGGAACTGCATCGGACTAAGCTATTTACACGGAATAAAAAGTAGCCTATGTCCTACAGTCCTTCCCGTGATACTACCTGCTTGCCAAATTTCATCAAGATGGGTCAAGGTGCTGAAGCTTGAAAGGTAACAAACAAACATGTTTTCACATTTAAAATATTATACTAGCCGTCCACCTGCGGCTACACCCGCGTTGTTTTCGATTTTCCCGGCGTAAAAAGTAGCCTATGTTCTATGCCAGGACCTAACCTATTTGTGTGCCAAGTTTCATCCCGATCCGTCCAGTGGTTGAAGCGTTAAAGAGTAACAAACATCCATATATACAAACCTTCACATTTATAATATTACTAGCTGTCCCGGCGAACTTCGTACCGCCTTACATTACATTACACTGCCCTGCCCTACCCTACACTACACTACCCTACACTACCCTACACTACACTACCCTACCCTACCCTACACTACCCTACCCTACACTACCCTACCCTACACTACCCTACCCTACCCTATCCTATCTCTCAAGTTGGATCGAACTGCACATGGTGTGCAAATTTTATTATAATCGGTTAAGTGGTTTAGGAGTCCATTGAGGACAAACATTGTGACACGAGATTTATATATATTAAGATAGTAGAATTAGTATATTAGTATTAGTATATATATTAGTACTAACATACACTATGGACACTCCCTGCCGCTCTCTAGATTGCGACCTCACCCCCTCGTCTCCCAGATTGATTCAGATTGGTAAAAGTTTGGTTGTCGAACGTATAGGATTTCGCCGCCATTTTGTTTGTTCTTTCATTCGTTTTTTTAAATGTCATTACTGGCCCGTTGTATTAAGTGTCCAGGGTGTGGTTAGGCCATGTTGGTCTATCCGTCTGACCGTCTCTCCGCGGTTCAACTCAGAGACTCTTTGTACTAGAAAGCTGTAATTTGGCATGGGTATATATACATACATACTCGTATTAATCACGCCGATAGTGTTAAAATCATCATATCAGCCACAAATCGTCCACTGCTGGACAAAGGCCTCCCCCAAGGATTTCCACGACGACCGGTCCTGCGCTGCCCGCATCCATCGGCTTCCCGCGACCTTCACCAGGTCATCGGTCCACCGCGTGGGAGGCCTGCCTACGCTACGTTTTCCGGTGCGCGGTCGCCACTCGAGAACTTTACTGCCCCATCGGCCATCTGTTCTACGAGCTATGTGCCCTGCCCACTGCCACTTCAGTTTAGCGATTCTGTGAGCTATGTCGGTTACTTTAGTTCTCCTGCGGATCTCCTCGTTTCTGATTCGATCACGCAGAGAAACTCCGAGCATAGCACGCTCCATTGCCCTTTGGGTGACCTTGAGCCTTCTTATGAGGCCCATAGTAAGCGACCATGTCTCAGTTCCGTAAGTCATCACTGGCAACACACACTGGTCAAAGACCTTAGTCTTGAGACACTGCGGTATTTGGGACGTGAAGATATTGCGAAGCTTCCCGAACGCTGCCCAGCCGAGTTGGATTCGTCGATTGATCTCTTTCTTGAAGTTGGAACTACCTAGCTGAACTGTTTGTCCCAGGTATACATATTCGTCAACAACTTCCAGTGTAGAGTCTCCAACTTTTAGAGGAGTGGGTGCGACACGGACATTTAACATTATTTTCGTCTTGTCCATGTTCATTTTAAGACCCACTTGTTGAGAGACCTTTCTGAGGCCATCGAGCATTGTGCTTAGGTCTTCCATAGTCTCAGCCATGACCACGATATCGTCAGCGAATCGGAGGTGGGATATGTACTCGCCGTTGATATTGATGCCGAGTCCACCCCAGTCCAGAAGCTTAAAAACATCTTCCAGGGCGGCGGTGAACAGTTTCGGAGATATAACGTCTCCCTGTCTCACCCCTCGCTGCAACTGGATAGGTTTCGAGTTCTGGTCCTGGAGGCGAACCGACATGGTGGCGTTTTCATACAGACACTTCAACACCTCGATGTATCGATGGTCAATTTGGCACCGCTGGAGAGACTGTAGCACAGCCCAACTGCCAGTGTTAAAATAAAATCTTAAAAATAATTTTTAGGGTATCTCTCCTAGACGTAAAAGTGTTTTTTTTTTCATCCTCTTGTCTATCCCATGGAGTGGGATGTCGTTCTAAAATGTTGCGGGCATGTCGAAACCATTTTTTGAATCAGGGATCTGTTTGCGAAATATGAAGCTTGGCGGTAATATTCCAGATTTTCGTTATTTTTGACGCCAATTACTCGTAAACGATAGAAAACCCAAGGTTGAAAAAAAATACCCTTATTGTTGATGATGTTCCTTAAAGTCCTTTGACTATTAGAAACACGATTGAGCAGTTTTGGCTTGATAGAAAAAAATCCCAAAGATAGGTCTACATCGTTACTTTCAACTGTAGTTATGATTAATATTTTGAAGTATAAATTAAAAAAAATATACAACAACATTTGCTTAAGATAATACAAAGTGAGTAATGTTTTTTTTTTATATTTTCATTGTAGTGTTAGATTGAAACGGAAAACCATTGAAAAGGTGAAAAAGTGTGGTTATTTTTTTACATTTTACACATAGAGAAAAAGACAGAGACGACTGTTCCCATCAATACCTCGATTTAAAGTGCAAATTTTTGTAAGAGCCAAGTGTCCCCACGCTGCCAGATAAACCTTTATTTCAGGACATCTAGAAAAAATTTGACATGTCAATAATTTTTATAAGGAAAACTATCACAGCTGTTTAGGCTTTCTTAGTTTAGGAGTAATATAGTCGACCATTTGGATATAGATATACATTTATTTTTGAAAAGACTACGTAACCCTACATTGCACGTGGTGCGACGCACACTTGACCACCTTTTTTTCATAGTATTTGGACTTGTGATGATGTCATCACTTTTTAACATTTGAAAAAAATAAAAAATAACCTGTGATTAAAAAAGTAAATAATACTCAAATTTATTTCTTAATAATTTTAAACAAAAAAAAGAACGATTTTTTTTTCTGGGATGCCATCATCATATCCTGGTTTCTTTATCATGGTACCAGCCTTGGGATATCTCCTTTCCATCAAAAAGAGAATCATCAAAATCGGTTCTTAAACGACGAAGTTATCCGTGAACACACATAAAAAATATACATATAAATTTACGGTCGAATTGAGAAACCTCCTCCTTTCTTTGAAATCGGTTAAAAAGTAGTCTATGTATTCTTATAATTTTATTATAAAGGCGAAAATGTGTTTGTTTGTTTGTTACCTTTTCAAGCATAAACATTATTAACCAATCTTGACGAAATTTGGCATGAATGTAGCCTGTATTATGGGAAAGGGTATAAGTTATTTTTTATCTCGTGAAAATAGCATAGTCCGATACAGTTCCAGAGAGGGAACAAAAAAAAACTCTTTTTTGGTTAATTTCTTTAACATCGCAACGGAACAATTTTATATAAAAATACCTTCTTTTTTATGCTATGCCAATTCAGGTCAACCAAATACGTCAAAATTAAAATGAGTTGAAAACACGCAAATTTTTACGTCCGACTTAAGAATATTGTGAAGCTGCGTCTTTTCATACAAACGGCGTTAACGATTTTCACCACTTAAATGTTAACCGATTTTGACGAATTTTTGACAGGTTGTCAGTCAAACAAAAGCTATACTTATTAGTTTTTGTTTTTTCGATAAAGTTAATATGCATAATTTTATTTTCCTTCACGTGTTTTCATACCAAAACTAATTTCGGCCATTTTATGTTTATTTATAATCAGTAATTTAAAAAACGAAACGTATAAGCCTAGCTTTTGTTCTGACTGACAATCTATCAAAATATAGGCCAAATCTGTTACATTAAGAGGTGAAAATCGTTATCGCCGTTTGTATGAAAAGTCGAATTTTCACCGTGGGTTCACAGGCCTCTTAAGAATATTCTGACGTAAGAAATATAAAGCGCTAGAGGAATTGTAACGTTTTCTTTATATTCATCATCATCATTACAGCTCATATACGTCCCCACCGAGGGGCTCGAGCCTACCCTGAATCAGGGCGATTAGGCCTTAGTCGACCACGTGGACCCAGTGCGGGTTGGTCGACTTCACACACAACCTTCGAGTTTCTTCGCAGGCGTGTGCAGGTTTCCTCACGATGTTTTCCTTCACCGTTAAATCAATCGGTAAGTATGTACGTAAGTTTTTGAAAAACTCATTGGTACATTGGCCGTCCAGATTTGAACCCGGTACCTCTGGTTAGATGGACCGAGCCGTTACCGGTTGAGATTCTTTATATTACTACATATTATTTATATCTCCCCTATACTTTGAAAGGTGCAATTTAGCTTTTAGCGCCATTACGAATAGACAAAGAAACAATCCTTTAGGGCAATTTTGTTGGAAACCACTACGTATGGTCAACAGTTGGAACAGTTTACTCAGAAGTAATGATACTTGCTTCGGGGTTCAATAATCTGGGGTTCGATTCGAGAACACAGTTGTTTGTAACCGGACATACTCTTAAGATACAATGAGGTAAATCCATAGGAGTTTCCCCACGTGATCGAATTAGAGATGAGGACATCCGCAGGAGATCCAAAATAATTCATGTAGGTCACAGTGGCAGTGGGCGGGGCACATAACTCGTAGGATAAACCGATAAGGCAGAAAAGTCCTTGAGTGACGACCGCGCAACGGAAAGCGAAGCTTTGACAGACCGATGACCTGGTGAAGGTCGCGAGAAGCCGTTGGATGCGTGCACTGCAAGACCGATCGTTGTAGAGATCCTTGGAAGAGACTTCTGCTCAGACGTCTTTCGGATGATATGATGATGATGATTATTAGATAAAAATTATGAGTCTGAGGGTTTATAATATTTTACAGTAACATGTTTTGTTAAAATAGTTTAAATTGGAAGAAGTTTATTATTTAGAAAATAAATAATTAATAAGAACATTCACAAAGTTGAGTATTGAGTAGTATCTATTTATTAACATCATACAAGTATGAATTACATTCACATAATTCTACATAATATTAACACCGAACTAGGCCAAGCCTGTTTCATAGTATTACAATATAGCGGCTGACAGTACCGCAACGAATGTACTTACGCAGAGCAACGGAAGGGTACTTACGGGGCAGCAGGCGGCGGGGCACAGCCTGCCAAACTCCGCGAGTTTACCAGGTTGGTTACAGGCTAGTATGGGCTAGTACCTACGCCGGTGGCGCATTGTGCGACATCTAAGGCGTTGCGTTACTGTTAGCCATTTATCATGATACTGTGCCTGTTTGTAAGGGCCAGACTAAAAGTTTACTAGACAGAACAGATGCTCTTACTGCGGCAGGAAAGACGTGTAGTCGTCAAGAAGTCGATAATATTAAGGCAGTGATAATAAGCCGACGACGACGCTTCAGTCTTGTTCAAAATCACTGTCATGAATCTCTTTTATTGAGGGTTAAGATCATTCAATCCGAACAGGTCAATACGTGTTTTAATAATATCGACCGTAAGTCTATTCATTTTGAGTTCAAATCAATGCGGGCTTCAACGTGGCTGTTACGTTGAAACCAAACGCCCAATTCTCGATTTTTATTTATTATTTTGTTACTATTCATCTCTTTCAAATAAGTTTTAAAAAATAAGTTCAATTAAAATGAAAGGTCTTAAAGTCACCGATTTTTGTGTGTTGGTTTCATTCAATATTAACTATTTGTTTTAGAGAAATTTTGCAATTAATGCCAAAAACAGGATCTACAGTATATTTTTTACATCAAAAGTGGTAATATTTTTAAAATTGTATTCAATTAACTCGGTTTTTTATTACTTTAAGTATATTATATATTTCTTCCATGGTGATAGCTTTACACAGTCTTTCAATAATTTGAATTGAATATTGTCATTAAGGCCTTAAGATGGGTCACTTAAGGCCTTAAGCCGGACAACTCTCAGTATCGATCAAATAGTACCTAGTTATATCTACGTATGGTTTCTGGTGATACATGGTCTGTGTACTCAAGCTCGACATAATCTACCACAGTCTGGCAAGGGTAATAGTCGGTGGCTTCATATCTAAATCGTGATTCGTTTGTAATCAAAGTGGATTACCTATTTTCTGCAACTCTTATTTCTACTTATTATAACTGAACTAGATTTCAAGAAAGTTTCAACTAGAACGCCAGGGTTTTCTTATCTTTGCCTGTTAAAAACTTTGTTGCGATGATTTTTTAGGCTTCATATACGTCCCCACCGAGGGGCTCGAGCCTACCCTGAATTAGGGCGATCGGGCCTTAGAAGACCACGCGGGCCCAGTTGGTCGACTTGACACACAAGTGCGTGTGCAGGTTTCCTCACGATGATTTCCTTAACCGTAAGAGCATCGGATAAACGTACATATGAAATCTAAATTCGAAATCACATTGGTACATGGCAGGATTCGAACCACTACCTCCCGGACATGAGGCGACGGCCCTAGCCGTTACGCCACGGACGCTTATTTTAATTTAAGGCTAAAAAATAATAAATGATTCAGGACTAACTATACTTATCAGAGTGAAAGTCTACAACGACTATACAACACGATTTGTTTATGAATCTTATAGATATTTCAACAGCTCACTATTACACGGTATGCGCACACGCATATGCAACTGAATACAGATGTTAATCGAGCTAAATGGCTGCTCCTTTTTCGGCCACTAATTGTAATTAACTTTCCCTAGAAAGTATAGTATAGGGCTTAGTTGAAGTGTATTGCATTCGATATGCTGTAACTGTAAGTGTCGTTTAGCACCTTTATATAAGGTTTATGGCGTATGAGGTAATCAGTGGAAGTGGTTATTGGACCATATTGGCCATTAAGGTTCACTGCACGCGCATGTGTGTTTATTATTATTATTAGATAAGTTATGACATATTGGCATGATATGGGGACATCACAATCACATTAAAAAAAGATCTTTAACATAAACGTACTGCTAAAGAAAATTAAAAAAAAACACAATTGGTAAACCCTTGACAACATTTCACCTGATGGTAAGTGACGATGTTGCCGAAGATGGAAGCGGGCTTACCAAGATTCCCCAACGCAATGGGGAACTGGCTATCTTATCTTCATGCTGCCGGAACACACCAATGATATCAACATTGATATTTGGCGGCAAGACTTAGATAAGTAGGTCGTAGCTAGCCAGGCTTAGAAAATGCCCTACTACCAACCAAACCGAGTCTTACAATTGACCCCGCCGGGAATCGAACCCGCGACCTCCTGTGTAAAGCCAGTGAACTTTGCCTCTGAGCTACGGAGGCGGTTATTTTTTTATTGAGGATCAAAATAAACAGTTACATAGTAGTAAAATGTTAAAGTATGTATCTAATGTGTTGTTATACTTGTTATTAAGTAACCAACGACGTTGATCACAGTTAAGATAGAAAATAAGGAATGGAAATATTAAATCATAAACCTAAAACTATTTTAAATTAATTTTAAATATATACAGTCGTCCAACGGAGAGGACAAGACAGATAGTGTGGGGTTCGAGAGGTGAGACGGGGCAGGTCGAGCCCCAATTTCCCTAGTCATCATTCGGGACAGTTCATTCAGGCGGCGGTGGAGGAGAACGTGGCCAGCGACTAGTGGTGTCGAGTGTGATGAAAACTACCTCCGTGGCGCAATGGTCAAGTCCATTAGCTCCACATCAGGAGGTCGCAGTGTTAATGATTCCCGGGGGATTCTAACTTTGTAAGATTTGGTTTGGTTGGTGGAACGGCATTTTCTACACCTGCTTGGCTAGCTACCACCGTCTTATTTAAGTCTTGCCGCTAAACTTCGATGTTTAACAGCATTGATGTGTTTGCGGCTTGAAGATAGCCAGTTCCCAATTGCGTTAGGGAATCTTGGTAAGCCCTTTGATCTTCGGCATCATATTCATTTACCATCAGGTAAGATGATGCCAAGGGCTTACCAATTGTGAATAAAAAAAACATAAAAGGTGTTGGACTACTTTATGGATTCCTAAACTATATGATGGCACTTCATACCTGATTAAGATGAAGCACATACGAGCTAACCTTCCTGTGATATGGGAAGACCCATGCCGAGTCCCTAAAGGCTAATAACGATGGATATTAGTTGGAAGACTTAAATCTAGTTTCACAACTTTGTGCATATGATGACTACTCTAAGATGACATCAAAATAATAATATGACATTTTTTTTATATTATTATTATTATTTTTACTATTGTGTTAATTTTTGCATGCTTTGACAAAAGCGAATCATGTGATACATTATTGTTATATCTTTATTCCCACTCAATTTAATACCATGTATTCGAGAAAATAAATATTATTCATTAATTCATTCATTCAAGTGTACCTTCGTTTTCCATTTGTGAACCGTTGTACACTTTTCGGAATTGAAACACGCACCGATTCACATAGAAAGAAACCGTGCCACTCGTCACGTATGTCAAGTTCTATAATAGTTAAGTCAAAGTATATATATGATATATATTAGTACTAACATATAGTATGGACCCTTCCTGCCGCTCTCTAGATTGCGATTGCGACCTCACCCCCTCGTCACCAAGATTGATTCAGATTGGTTCTCGAATGTATGGGATTTTGTTTGCTCCGTCATTTGTTTTTAGAAATGTCATTTCACGACCTTTGTATGCAGAGTACGGGGTGTGGTTAAGTCTAAGTCAACTTAGACTTACTAAACTAGATACTTTTAGCCTTTGAGTATACATTCTGTAGGTAGAATGTTTTATCATCATATCAGCCGAAGGACGTCCACTGCTGGACATAGGCTTCCCTGAAGGATTTCCACGACGACCGGTTCTGCGCTACCCGCATCCAGCGGCTTCCCACGACCTTCACCAGGTCATCGGTCCACCGCGTGGGAGGCCTGCCTACGCTACGTTTTTCCGGTGCGCGGTCGCCACTCGAGAACGTTACTACCCCAACTTTACATCCACCAGTCGACCACGCGGGCCCATACTCGTTTCTGATTCGATCACGCAGAGAAACTCCGAGTATAGCACGCTCCATTGCCCTTTAAGTGACCTTGAGCCTTCTTATGAGGCCCATAATAAGCGACCATGTCTCAGTTCCGTATGTCACCACTGGCAATATACCCTGGTCTAAGACCTTGGTCTTAAAAAGACACTGCGGTATTTGGGACGATTAGGTAGAATGTATACTCGAAGTTTAAGCTAAGAGCCGGCTTTAACTACTGGTCAAAACAGGTGAAGAAACTGAAATACCAACAAACTGACATCTCAATCCATGATATGACGCTGTATAGACTATATAGTCCTTTTTGACTATTTTAGGATTTCTATTATCTTGGGAAGATATTCTTATCTTAGGTTTTCGAGTTGCATGAAAAACTGATAAAGTCACCTTTATTTCCATTTTCACGACACACCCCTTTGTTATTGATGTTCCACCTATCCGCATGAAGCGTTACGCATCCTCATCTATTATGCGGACAGCGAAGGAGTGGAATTCCTTGCCTCCTGAAGGCGAGAAATCGGAGAGCAAAACCTTTTTTAACCGAATTCCAAAAAGGATGAGCTTCTAAATTCGACTGATGTTTTTTTTTGTATGTTTGTTACGCGATATCTTCGCAGATTGTGTCTGCCAATTGTGATTGCCAATTTTCAGTATTCTTTTATTATTCTTTCTATAGGATATGCTGCCAGGTTGGTCCCATATAAATGTTACCAAAATCGGTGTTGTGCTATTTAAGAAAATTAACAAAAACCAAAAATAATAATTTTATTCACAGATATATTTTTTTTGTTTTTCGCACTAAACCCAGCATTCATTTGATTTTCATTTATTCATTTATTTAATAGTTTATTCTACACAGGATACATAAAATACATTACATAAATCTAGCAGACCCGGTAAAGAAGAACGTTCTTTTTTCTTTAATCTCTCAACTAAATATTGTACTGTTTAGTTCATCTTAATAAACTTTTTTTTTTGTATTGATGTAAGTTTTTTATTTCCCTGTTAAACCACGCTTTAATTTTCTGCTTTTATTCTGATTATCAAATACCTTCGAATGAAGGTATAAGTCTTAAACAAAGTTTGACTAGTGTATAACTCTGTGCTCTGGGCATAGTCGCACAGTTCACAACAGAAATTCAAATAGTAAGTACACAAAACAAAAGAAAGTGTTCGCAACCAAGTACGGTAGTCAGTACACTGATCACGGCCGCATGGAAAGTGATGTCGTCATCGTCATCAATACACATTGACATGCGGCGCAGGTCATGGGCAAACGATGACATTAGATTTTCAAAGTGAAAAAACTATCATTAGTTTTAACAACGCTAGCCGAAGGCTAAACCACACCCTGGACACTTCATACAACGGGCCAGAAATGACATTTCAAAAAAGGAATGATGGAACAAACAAAATGGCAGCGAAATCCTATACGTTTGACAACCAAACTGTAATCAATTTGTATCGATATGGGTGACGAGGGAGTGAGGTCGCAAGTTAGAGAGCGGCAGGGAGTGTCCATACTGTATGTAAGTACTAATATATATACTTTGGCTAAACACAGACACAGCAATCGCTCTGGAATGGAAAAAACAACAAATTCTGTACAAAACAGTTACTCCCACAGATATCCGACTATATTTTTTCTTTAATAGCAACGTTAAACACATATTGGAATATATCTACACTAATTCCACATAAAATAAATAAAACTGCGTTTATAATTGTGTAAATAACTAGTCTGCCTGAAGATGGTGTTCGAAACCGGTCGCTGAAAAATTATAGACCCAGATTTATTTCTTTTATGTGGAACTAGTGGATGCCCGCAGCTTCGCCCGCGCAGATCCCGATTATTAGGAATTTCCCAAAATCCTTTCTTAGCGGATGCCTACGTCATAACATCTACCCGCATGCCAAATTTCAGCCCGATCCGTCCAGTGGTTTGGGCTGTGCGTTGATAGATCACTATGTCAGTCAGTCAGTCACGTTTGAGTTGTATATATTTAGAGATTAGTGTAGGTATATACCAATATGTGTGATGTAAAGTTCCACCAAGAACATATAACCATACAACATATCACCTGGTAGTAAGTGACGATGTTGCGAAGATGTAAGCGGGCTTACCAAGATTCCCCATCGCAATGGGGAACTGGCTATCTTACCTTCATGCCGGAACACACCAATGATATCAACATTGATATTTGGCGGCAAGACTACAATGAAAAGTATCAACTAGCAACGTTAAACGTTTATTACGATAAAAGATAATTTGACAGCGCTAAAATCGCATCAACTTGGTTTAACTTTGCTACACACTCGTAAGGTTTAATGCCTCTAAAACACAGGCGTGTCTTTTTTCCGCTAAAAGGAGTCCATTCACCTTGACTCCAACTCTCCGGAATGAACCGATTCAGATATCTGACCACCTGGAACTCCTCGGCGTGGATTTAACACCCAATCTTAACTTCGGTCGTTACATTGAGTCCAAGGCAAAAGTTGCTGCAATGAAGCTGGGCATTCTCTCTAAAGTGAGACGGTACTTCACACCTGGACAGCTGCTTACCTTGTATCAAGCACAGGTCCGCTCATGTATGGAGTACTGTTCACACTTATGGGATGGATCAGCCCGCTATCAGCTGGATACCTTGGACGCCATCGACCGACGCGCACGGAGACTCATTGGTGACGACGAGCTAGTCAATGACAAGCTCCAAAGCCTTGAGCATCGCCGCAAAGTCGCCTGTCTATCGGTATTCTATCGAATTCATTTCGGAGAGTGCGCGCAAGAACTTCACGACCTCATTCCCCCTGCTCCATTCCACCGTCGGTCAACGAGACGCAGGGAGGGGTTGCACCCCTTTGTTGTTGATGTTCCACCTTTTCGCACGAATCGTTACGCTTCTTCATTTATTATGCGTACAGCGCAGGAGTGGAACTCCTTGCCTGCGTCAGTATTTCCCGATTCCTATAATTTGGGGATCTTCAAGGCAAGAGTGAATAGGCATTATTTGAGTTTGCGTGTACCATCCTCGACTGCATCATCACTTACCATCAGGTGAGTTGCAGTCAAACGCACTCAAATTATTAATTAAAAAAAAAAAAAAAACACTTTTTGTTTTTGTTTATTTTATTATATAAAAGTACAGAACCGATTTTGATAAGATTTATATGAAACCAACCTGAAGGCTTAACCTATCGAACAATAAATAATCATGAAAATCGGTTTACGATTGTTCAAGAAATCGCGTTAAAAACCGTGGGTTTTGTACCACCACACCTCTCTACACAACTATTACAATGATACCAATTGACGCATCAAAAGATTAGAAGAAAACAACTAGAAAATTCTTATAAAAAATTTAACCATTTATTGTGTTGGATGGCGATCGTTCTATGCTGAATCATAATGGTTGATAAATAGTGAATTTTATGGTATCTGAGAGCTTACAAATCTGTGACTAGTTCGCAAATTTTGTAGTTTTTTAGAGAATGAACGAAAATACACATCAAATGTCACAAAGGAAGTCTATACACTCTATAAAAACTTAATGAAGATAATGTCTTATTACACATATAAAGTTTCAGAAAGAAAGACATCCTTTTACAACTCGAGATAATAAATAATAACATAAAAACATTGGCAGTTTTCACTAGCAAACAAAGAAGGAACCTAAATTACTCTATAATTATATCTATGACCTATTTCTTCTTAAGTAAAACATTAATTACGAAACAGTAGCTCTATGCATATCTTTATACACGATCCTGAACTATATAAACTTATCTACGGTATTAATGTCGCATATTTTAAATTTGCATAACTTTTATGTATTTTTTTTTACATTTTCATTTCCTAAGACCCTTAAAATTAACCCTTACCTCTAAATTAGAAAGAAAAAGACTATTTTACTTATATTATTTGACCACGAGGTGGTGTCATGCAATTGCCAGATACTAATAGTAGTACCGTACTTCCGTCGGAATTTCCCTACTCTCAAAACAATACTTTGTCCTGTTAGATAACGACTGCACCATACGTATTATTAATAGTGGAATTCCCGAACTAAAAATATGTAAACATAAAACTTTTTAGATAAGGTCAGTCGGGCCAATGGAGAAAGAAAAGATAAGCTAGAGAGAGGACCTATTTGGAATCTGAAGATTGTCTGAAAATTTCATCGAAATCGGTCCAGCCGTTTTGGAGTCTATAAGGAACATTTTTTTTTAAAAAATTATGTAGCTATTATCGATCCGACTCTGCAATGATCTGAGAACAACCGGACTATACGCTGTTATCGCCGATTCCGGGTACATCAATGTACAAGAGCTCTTTTCTTGTCCTTGGAGTTGGTTTCTGGAACTTTGTGCCACCTGCTGTTTCAACTGCTGCTTCCCTGGATGAATTCAAGACGATGCTACAACCACTTACTTGCTATTGAGCAAGCTAAGTCGCGAGTACATAGTTTCTGGTGTGTGATGTGCTGGTAGGGCTGTCAAGTGTTATATGATACAATACTTTTTGTAAATCGTTTTGTTTCTGTTTTTTTAAATGCCATGAGTTTTATATTATTTTTGTCTTTATTTTAAAAAAAAAGGTTGAGCTAAAGCTTTTGTATTTTGTAATGATAAAGCCTACTCGAGGGTAAGCAGGCTAAAATCTTAAAATATTAAAAATTTTAAATACAGAACATAATTATAAAAAGCGTCTGATTATGGAATCTATGTAAATGGAGAGGCATCAAGATTTAATTAATAAAAGGAAAGATACAGAAACCATAGATAAGATCTACCATGATTTAATTAAATTAAAATAATCTTTAAAAAGTACCGTTGTTACCCTTTCTTGGTTAATTAGTTGGAAATTTAAATTTGCGTTTGTATTCATGTAATTTCAAAATTTGTAATTGTAAGTGTCTTTTAAATTTTATGATTATATTTATGTAGTTCAAAATTGACAACCCTGGTTATCTGGGTAGGTGATTTGAATGACTGACTGTATAATTTGTAATATTACCAACTGTACATAAGACCAGTGTTAGCACACGGTTTTGGCTGTCAGTTGACCAATAATAAGATTTATGAACGCATTGTTCATGTGACTTTATAATTTCTTAATATTATAGTGTCTTATAACTAACGTTAAGATAATTAAAGTTAATGAATTAATTAATTAAGTTACATAGTTGGACTCACATGAGTTTATTTATTTTAATATGGTTCCAAATTTAACGGACAAAACAGGTTATAAGTATTCACCGCTATAACCTGTCCTCAGAACATTTTTTTTTGTTTAAAGTTTATTTACTTAAATAAACGATACATATTTTTATTACTTAAGCTAAGTAAACAAATAAGAAAACCTTATAATCTCTTTTTTAGTTATTTTAATCACAGCCCTGATTAAACAAAATCATTAAAAAGGATTAAAAATGATTTGATTTGTAATCATTTTGAATAATTTTTAATCGTTCAAATCATTTCTAATTCTTATGAGCGTTTAACATGTGATTTACATTCAAATCCTTTTATTATATCAGGGAGGCTGTAGTTATTAGCACTTGAATCCAGTCTATCTCTGTTGTGCTATGTGAAGGAAAAAAAAATGTTCCTTATATAAAAAATGGTCCTCTCTCTCGCTTAACTTTTCTTTCTCCATTGGCCCGACTGACCTAGGGTCCTTTTTACTTTTAAATTGCATATTTTTAAGAACATTTTTCAAACAACTATCAAATGTCCACGTAAGCTATTTATATCTTGTTATTGTATTATAGGTACATCGCATTTAATAAGTGTGGTTTTCCTTAATAAATGCGATGTACCTATGCTGACCACTCTTATCTAAAAAGTTTTATGTTTACATATTTTTAGTTCGGGAATTCACATGACTAATATAATGTGTGTGTTACAGTCGTTATCTGACAGAAAAACATCCTGTTTTGAGAGTAGGGAAAATCCCAAAGTTCTGTCATCCACGGATTGTAAGTACATTCACCATCAACCAACTGATCTATCTCAACCAGTTCACGTATTTTGGGTACCAAGAAGCTAGAAGCTAAGAAGCTAGTGGGTGTTTGATAGACATAAAATTAGCATATGATTTGACTAGGTTAGGGATCATCTATTTTGAATGGAAATTATTTATTTAAAAAAATGGTCAGATTTCAGACAAGTTTCGTCATCAAATAAATCCTATGACAAGCAACAGACATCAACGCAAGCGACAGAATTTTTATTTTTTATTTTATTTTTAAGTTCGGACTCTTTAGCGCGAGTACCTGTGATTCACACTTTGACGGTTTTGACTATTTTTTATTTTATGTTAATTTAATTAATCGTTTAGTTAATTAATCAAACCAAGTTTTACGCTTGTACGTATTGCCGTTTTTACGATAGAACTAAATCAAAGATACATCTAAAATACCTATAAAAACACGTTTTTTTAATGAGGCCTTTTGTATGAATCACAGCAAGCTTTACGCTTGTACGTCAATTACAAAATCACCCCCTCTTAAATTTAAGGGAGGTATCGTAAAAAGATTTTTTTTTCAACCTTTTATTGTACCACTTTGTCGGCTTGATTATTATGTATACTCATGCCAAATAACAGCTTTCTATTACTATTGTGCTCTGAGCTAAGCCTATATTTTATTAGGTATAGTATTTTTGATTTAGCTATTGTAAAAACGATAATACATACAAGCGTGAAACTTGGTATGATTATAGTACTAATCCTGAAGTAAAACAATAAATAATAAAAACTCACCAAGTGTGTTTTGTACTCGCGCTAAGGCGTCCGAACTGAATAATAAAAAACATGTTTCTGTCGCTCGCGTTGATGACTTTAGTTTGTAATGTGAATAGGTATCATTGTCATTGTTATGTGGAGAGTTGTGTAGATACGGAATCCTCGGAGCATAAGTCCGACTCGTACTTGGTCGGGTTTTTCAACCGACTTCCGAAAAGGAGGAGGTTCTCAATTCGACTGTATGTTTTTTTATGTGTGTTACCTCAAAACTTTTGACTGGGTGAACCGATTTTGATGATTCTTTTTTTATTTGAAAGCTAGTGTTTTCTTTGTGGTCCCATATAAATTTTATCAAAATCGGTGTAGTACTTTATTAGAAAATTAATAAAACCTAAAAATCTTAATACAAAAATTTACTAAGTTGTTGCGATGGAAGTCGGTTTTTAACGTGTTTAGCGTTTTTGTTTTTTAAATTACTTTGAGTACCAACCTATTAAAAGACCCAGAAACCCTTTCACGGGGATAGTTTTTATGCAAAATGTAGCATAACATTTAACCATAAATATACCGTATGCAGTACTACCTACTTTTACCAAGAAACAATGGACAATATATGACAAAAGCACTTCCCATAGGCTCGAAGTCATCACCGCCAGTTTTTATTGTGTATAATCGAAAGTGAAACATTTTTGCGATGATCTGAACTCTTGCGCAGCGGCAACGACCTGAGCTTGTTTGAACAATTAGCGTGACTGTGAAAAACATAATTGCTGTATTACTTGTTTTGCCTAACTGTAGAATACTGATTAGTAATATTTGAGTTAACAAAGTTTGCTCAAGTTTGCTCTTGAGTCTTGCAATAGATACAATACAATACAATATCATATTCTTTATTGCATCACAACATAAAAAAAATGAACAATATAGAAGAAAGCCTATACAATAGGCGGCCTTATTGCTAGGTAGCAATTTCTTCCAGGCAACCTTTGGGTAGGGAAACAGCGATAAAATAAGTTAAGGGGCGGTGCAATAATTTAAAACAGAAAAAAATGCAAATAAACAGTTACACATAAAATACTTATAAAAGTTATACAAATCCGGACTGCCAATATGTACCAATGAGTTTTTCGAAACTTACGTACATATACTCACCGATTGCTTTAACGATGAAGGAAAACATCGTGAGGAAACCTGCTCACACCTGCGAAGAAACTCGAAGGTTGTAAGTGAATTCGATCAACCTGCACTGGGCCCGCGTGGTCGACTAAGGCGCGATCGCCCTAATTCAGAGTATGCTCGAGCCCCTCTGTGGGGACGTATATGGCTGATATGATGAAATTATCAATAGCTCCGAAATTAGTTTGGAAACACATTAAGATTGCCTCTTGTCATTAATAGTAGATTTTTAACTAAGGGAAGAAAGTGACCCATTTCACCCGTAATACTTCTGGCACTCGAACGAAGTGAGATTTTAATTGAATTTAAAAATAAGACGTACCTCAATTATCATCGACTCAGTGGCTGGCAATTAAACAAAAAAATCCTTCGCACCCTAGGGATGAAAAAAAATACTTTCCACCCTAGGGATGGAAAAACAACATTTCCACCCGGCTAACTACTCATGAAAATTAAACTTTTCGGACAGGAGAGATGAAAATTTTATTACACCCTTTTTAATTTTGACTTAAATTATAATTACAAGGTATAGATCAAGGTGACAAATATCAGCCATACAAAAGACATCAACGAGGTCTACAATGCTACTTTTGACGTAACTTATAATTACAAGGTATAGATCAAGGTGACAAATATCAGCCATACAAAAGACATCAACGAGGTCTACAATGCTACTTTTGACGTAACTTATAATTACAAGGTATAGATCAAGGTGACAAATATCGGCCATACAAAAGACATCAACGAGGTCTACAATGCTACTTTTGACGTAACTTATAATTACAAGGTATAGATCAAGGTGACAAATATCGGCCATACAAAAGACATCAACGAGGTCTAGAATGCTACTTTTGACGTAACTTATAATTACAAGGTATAGATCAAGGTGACAAATATCGGCCTTACAAAAGACATCAACGAGGTCTACAATGCTACTTTTGACGTAACTCATAATTACAAGGTATAGATCAAGGTGACAAATATCAGCCATACAAAAGACATCAACGAGGTCTACAATGCTAATTTTGACGTAACTTATAATTACAAGGTATAGATCAAGGTGACAAATATCGGCCATACAAAAGACATCAACGAGGTCTACAATGCTACTTTTGACGTAACTTATAATTATAAGGTATAGATCAAGGTGATTCGATCACGCAGAGAAACTCCGAGCATAGCACGCTCCATTGCCCTTTGGGTGACCTTGAGCCTTCTTATGAGGCCCATAGTAAGCGACCATGTCTCAGTTCCGTAAGTCATCACTGGCAACACACACTGGTCAAAGACCTTAGTCTTGAGACACTGCGGTATTTGGGACGTGAAGATATTGCGAAGCTTCCCGAACGCTGCCCAGCCGAGTTGGATTCGTCGATTGATCTCTTTCTTGAAGTTTGAACTACCTAGCTGGACTGTTTGTCCCAGGTATACATATTCGTAATTCATAGGGGGGGTTTTGCCGTAATCGCCACGCTTGGCAGGCGGGTTGGCGATCGCAGTTTGATTGCAGGTGTGTTGCAATGCACGGAAAGACGCTGCTGCCCATCCTCCGGTTTTAAGTCCCTTAGTCGCCTCTTACGACACCCATTGGAAGAGATGGGATGGTCCTATTCTTAGCCGGCAACCAGACGGATGCGTGATCGAATCAGAAACGAGGAGATCCGCAGGAGAACTAAAGTAACCGACATAGCTCACAGAATCGCTAAACTGAAGTGGCAGTGGGCAGGGCACATAGCTCGTAGAACAGATGGCCGATGGGGTAGTAAAGTTCTTGAGTGGCGACCGCGCATAGGAAAACGTAGCGTAGGCAGGCCTCCCACGCGGTGGACCGATGATCTGGTGAAGGTCGCGGGAAGCCGATGGATGCGGGCAGCGCAGGACCGGTCGTCGTGGAAATCCTTGGGGGAGGCCTTTGTCCAGCAGTGGACGATTTGTGGCTGATATATGATGATCAAGGTGACAAATATCGGCCATACAAAAGACATCAACGAGATCTACAATGCTATTTGAGTCTTTTCTAAGTGTTTACGCCGCGGTCGGTTATTCCCAGTAATTACCACTGGCTCCGAATTCGTCCCCAGTGGTATCAAGGTGACAAATATCGGCCATACAAAAGACATCAACGAGGTATTACCACTGGCTCCTGATTCGTCCCCAGTGGTATCGAGGTGACAAATATCGGCCATACAAAAGACATCAACGAAGTCTGCAATATTGAGTCTTTTCTAAGTGTGTACGTCACGGTCGGTTATTTCCAGTCCTTACCACTGGCTTCGGATTCGTCCCCTGTGGTAGCAAGGTCCCGCAATCCCATACAAATGTTCAAGAATATATTTTTTTTAATTCCAAGATTTATGATGTTTTTCGCATTAACAGAAATCTATGACCCTCTACCATCATCGACTAACTTTGATTCACAAGCTCATCCAAAAATTCGAACTTGATTTTTTTTATACAAAATTGTTGGATAAATTAGTATGGGACTTGAGACACCCTTTTGACAACAATCATTATTTTTTGTTGCAATTCATTTGTACTTTTTTAACTTTTTTTATTTTAATGGAAAGATGATAAAATAAGGAAGTTTTTATCGTATTTTGCAAGTCAACTATATTTTAGTTTTTTTTTGGAAAATCAAAAAACGCTTAAACAAATGCGTTTTACATACAAAATTGAAAAATTAAATGGGCTTTAACTCGAAAACCGTTGATTTCCGACCCCCAGTTAATATGACTTTTTTTGTTCTAAATTAGATGTAGTTTATCCCCTTATAAGGATTTGCACTACTTACAAGTCACCCTGTATATACGATCGAATTGAGAAACCTCCTCCTCTTTCGAAGTCGGTTAAAAACACCTTACTTAGTTACGCAAATCAAGTCATACTTTATACAGCGCGCGCGCATAAAATATGAGCCACTGGGTGAACCGGGGTAAGTAGGGCGTCAAGTCAACGTCAGGCTCTCTCAAACCGATTCGCTACTCATTTCATTGCTATTAGCTCGGGTACTTCCTGTATATGTCGCAGGCATACTGTATATTTCGTCATTCAGTGATCGGAATAGGTAGAATATAAATACCTACCTAAAGTTCTCAAGAAGGTATACCGTGTATTATTTAAAGAATAAAATAAGAATATCTCATAAGAATATCTATTATAAAGATCGCAGATAACACAGGATAGCTAATATTAATATAAGATAAAAAAATATATAATTTATTTTGTGGTTCTAACAACTCCCATGTTATACCTTCATGCGAACTTTAGGTATTTATATTCTACCTATTCCGATCACTGAGTCATTATACACACGGACAGGCAAATGTCAAGCAAATTATATAATGACGAGGGCGGGCACTCCTTGACAGTTGAATCAATCAAACCTGACCGAAACTATTATTACAAATTGCCTGACGTACAGCCTGACAGTTTACATACGGACGAATTATACAATTTGCCTGACCGTATTTAAAATGACTAATCATACAATTTGCCTGCCACATATATACCTTATCGTATTTTTAGGCTTTCTTATCGGGTAACGGGACCTTTTACTAAGCCTAAGCTGTTTGTCTGTCTGTATATTTTAAACCGCGATTAGCAGCTCGTATTTTTTTTACAGAATATTGGTTATTTATTATAAAGGATCTACTAACAAATAATATGTATAAGTTTAAAAAAAAATGAAAAATTTAGTGGGATCCTCATACAAGAGATGTTTTTGTTTTATGTTTTATACTTTATTATAAAAAAAACCGGTAAAGTGCGAGTCAGAATAGCGCACAAAGAGTTCTGTACCATCACACTAGATGGCGTTAGTTTCTTCACGTTTAAAAAAACACTTTTTGTATGGAGACTATAACTTTTTCTAATTTTTAGTATTTGTTGTTATAGCAGCAACAAAAATACTTCATCTGTGAAAATTTCAACTGTCTAGCTATCACGATTCATGAAATACAGCCTGATGACAGACGGACAGACAGACGGACGGACAGCGAAGTCTTAGTAATAGGGTCTCGTTTTTACCCTTTGGGTACAGAACCCTAAAAACCTAAACACTCCGGGAGTGCCGACAGAAGTAAAAACTTTTTACAGTTTTATAAGTTTTGATCCTCCGAGTGTTCCTGTCGGTGTCGGTAACGGTACGAAGTAACTAGTATCTTACCTGTGGTAACGGTCTAAGTTCTAAGTTCAATGGTTTTTTCCCATCTCAAAAAACAGTTTTATAAGTTTTGACCCTCCGAGTGTTCCTGTCGGTGTCGGTAACGGTCGCGAGTTCAATAGTTTTTTCCCATCTTAGAAAACGCCCAACGCGTCTAAAGAAGATTTCATTTCAAAAAGTCTCATCAATAGGTAGAAAATTACGATAACCGCCTCCGTGGCGTAATGGATAGTCCATTCGCTTCACACTTGCAGGTCGCGGGTTCGATTCCCGGCAGGGTTTAACTTTGTAAGACTCGGTTTGGTTGGTGGTAGGGCATTTTCTATGCCCGTCTGACTAGCTACCACCATCTCACCTAAGTCTTGCCGCCAAACATCAATGGTAACAATAGTATATAATAATATATAACTGCTTACATACAAAACGGAAGTGATAATTAAGTAATTTCCTATTAACAAACATTGTAAAACAAGATCCATGTACACTGATACCCACCTTAGTAATTATGCAGAAAGTTTTGGTGCTCCCAAAATAAAAACTATCTAGCGTAAACGATAGAAAACAAAGAAATACATAGGTAATTATATTTTACGTACAGTTTTACGTTTGCGCTTATTAAGGAGAAACTATAGCTACTCACTCACAGAGGGAGGAAGTGACGAAAATTGTTCAAGAAATTTTTGTTCAGTTTCTGTCATACTGTATACGGGAATCCTGTAATTCGCAACATAATGATCAATTAAAACAACCCATCGTACAAAATACAAATCGACTTTTATGAAAAACTAGCTGTCCTGGCGAAGTTCGTTCCACCTTACACTACACTACAGTACCCTACCCTACACTACCCTACCCTAACTACACTACACCTACACTACACTACACTACCCTACCCTACCCTAAAACCAATTATTTTTTGACTGTTATTTTTTTTATTGATGAATATTTATTACTTACTAGCTGTCCCGGCGAACTTCGTTCCACCCTACACTACACTACACTGCCCTAACCTACACTACATTACCCTACCCTACCCTACACTACCCTACCCAACACTACACTACCCTAACCTACCCTACATACACTACTCTACACTACCCTACACTACCCAACCCTACACTACACTACACAACCCTACCCTACCCTACACTACCATACACCTACACTACACTACCCTACACCTACACTACACTACCCTACACCTACACTACACTACCCTACCCTAAAACCTATTATTTTGACTGATTTTTATTTTTGGATTTCGAGCATTTTCATATTTATTCACCTTTTAAACCTTCTCTGGACTTCCACAAATAATTCAATACCAAAATTAGCCAAATCGGTCCAGCCGTTCTCGAGTTTTAGCGAGACAAACAAACAGCAAAAAAATATACTTAAGTGTATGTATAAAAACTCGAAGGTTGTGTGTAAAGTCAACCAAAATTAATTTTTTTTATTGAATTCCGAGCGTTTTCATATTTATTCACCTTTTAAACCTTCTCTGGACTTCCACAAATAATTCAATACCAAAATTAGCCAAATCGGTCCAGCCGTTTTCGAGTTTTAGTGAGACTAACGAACAGCAATTCATTTTTATATATATATAGATTATCCTATTCCCGACGAAGACAAATGCAAAACACAAAAATCATAAAAATTGGTACAGCCGTTCTTGAATTATAAATCGTGTAACTAACACGACTTTCTTTTGTATAATATATGATAAATACCTACTTTTTTAAACACGACCATGGCCATTAGTTCTTGATCTGAGGACTATGTTATCATTCAATATCTGGTATACAGAATAACACAGAAGATACAGAAAAACTCACATAATCGAAGCGAAACAAATCCTCTATAAAAAATGAGGCATATTTTTTTAAAATTTGATAGTCTTGACATTTTGTCGGTTAAAATGATAAGAACGTCAGTGGCGCAAAGGCTAGGATCTCTACCTCCTGTCCGAGAGGTCGTGGTGCGGACCCTGCCACGTGTTTTCGAATTTCGATTTCATATGTACGTTTATCCGACGCGCTCTTACGGTGAAATAAAACATTTTTTTTGTTCACAATCGGTAAGCTCTTGGCATCATCGTGAGGAAACCTGCACACGCCTGAGAAGAAACTCGAAGCACAGTATATATATTAGTACTAACGTACTCGAAGGTTGTGTGTGAAGTCGACCAACCCACACTGGGCCTGCGTGGTCGACTAAGGCCCAATAGCCTTAATAAGGATGACGAATGCTAGTCATCTGAGTTACTTTTTATCATATGTTAAAAACGACATTTTGTTCTAAAAATGTTTGAAATACCTAGAGGTGACGTCATAGTTTTGTAGCGTCATTTATGCACTCATTATGTGATTTTGGTGAATTAAAAATCGAAGACTTGATGGAAAACAAAACGAGTAAGATTTTCCGAAATTTAAGTAGGAGGTCAATTTAGTGATCAAGAGTTCATAATTGATGATGTTGTCATCCCTATTCAGGGTACGGTCGAGCCCCGCAGTGGAGACGTACATATATGAGCTGATATGATGAAAAAGCTTTCCTCCGGAACCCACATATTGGAGCGAAATAGTAGTCTATATAAATAATAAAAATTTGTCTTTGATAGTCTTGACATTTAATGAATTTGAATTTATTTACTTCTAATTAATTTAGCTATTTATTAAAATGACATTTTACACCCTTTTAAGCCACGGCGAAAGTTTTTATTATCTCTAAGATCTTTTTATATGTCTATGTTATGCAATAAATGAGTTTGAATTTGGCTATTGTTTTTAATGTTTCATAATAGTACATAGTACTATTAAAATCATCTTTAAAAATAGTCCGAATAAGTTTTTAGGAAAAAAAATTAGAAAAGTTGCCCGGGAAATAGGAATGTTCCCAAAAAAACTGAGTGATTTTTTCTATGTGATTTTTGTAGTTTGTCAGAGATAAATTCAAGACTCATGTCAAAAAATGCTTGTGCTCTAGAGGATATTATAAAATAATAGATTATGTAAATGACAAATATATATAATATGTTGATTCTATAACAAATACCAGTGAGACTGTAATCTGAATCATGACATTATGTAAAAGACAATAAGTTTTTTTTACTATTTAAAAGTGTGTGTAAACACCTATTTCAGATAAATTATTTTGATTTGATTACACAAGATTCTAACGAAAACGATATCCACGCAAGCGAATCTGCGGGCAAAAGTTAGTCAATAATATTAATTGATCAGTGTACTATTAATTATAAGGGTTCCTTTTTCGTAGTCAGTCAAAAAACATACAGTCGATTTAGAACCTCTTTTTTTTATAATGAGTAAAAAGTGGTAACCAATGACATTTTGCCACTTGTGGATAGAGTTTCTTTAAAACATAACTTGAGGAAAAGACATAGAGTTGCATTTCCTACAAAATTATGGAATAAACGACGGCGTACGAGTGCCGGAAGCAGAACTGATTGCTAGAAAATTGTCGCGACCATTTCCCATGAAATTATTACCTTAGGTATCTACGAGTCTATGGTAAGTACAGAAAGTTCCCTAAATTCGGCGACCTTAAGTGTATACTTGTTGTTGGAATACAGGGTCAGTTACTGAGGGGATATGAGTGTACTAACTTAAAAGTGGGTAGATCCAAAAATTGAAAGTGAAATCTAAAGTGTATTTTAAACATTGCACGTAGATAGGTAAGTGGTTTAAAATTACTAGTCATATTGATGTAAAATTGTATTTTGTTATGCTATATATTATGGTAGGCTTATAAAATTGTAAAGTGGATTTTGGATGACTGGCAATATTTTATAAAAAAAAACAGACTGCATAAAAACGTTACGTACTTATCTTTTGGGGGGGGGGGGGGGTAAAAATGTACACTATGTCACTTTTGGGATCAAGACGAATCTAACGACACCTCGCACTCCAAAATCCGTCAAGCTGTTTAGGCTATAGGCTCAGCTAAAGAAACTGATATACCGCCTCCGTAGCTCAGAGGCAAAGTTCACTGGCTTTACACAGGAGGTCGTGGGTTCGATTCCCGGCGGGGTCAATTGTAAGACTCGGTTTGGTTGGTGGTAGGGCATTTTCTAAGCCCGCCTGGCTAGCTACCACCATCTTATCTAAGTCTTGCCGCCAAATATCAATGTTGATATCATTGGTGTGTTCCGGCATGAAGATAAGATAGCCAGTTCGCCATTGCTTTGGGGAATCTTGGTAAGCCCGCTTCCATCTTCGGCGACATCGTCACTTACCACCAGGTGAGATGTTGTCAAGGGTTTACCATATGTGAATAAAAAAAATATAAAAAAAATGACATAAGTACATACATACGCACATACATACGTATGTATATACACGCGAAAAACATTACAATGTGATTCTCTCTTTCTCTTATCGTGTAGCACAATCCGTACTAGCCAAGGCATAGACGGCTTTTGTCAATACACCTAAGACCATTTTCTTTTATTAATATTTACCAGCTATTTTAAACGTTCTTGATTTACCACTAGATTTTGCTCGAACATCGTCTGCGTGGATAACTGAATATGACAAATAATAATTTAAAAAAATGAATCATTTGAGATCCTAGATGCGAATAAAACCACTTTTGGAGTAACTAACATTGCGAGACAGACGCCCACGCGCTTGAACTGGAACGGAAAGTTTTCCGGGATGAGAATCATTTGAGATCCTAAATGCGAAAGAAACCCTTGTGGAGCACCTATCATCGCGAAACAGACACTAACGCGCTTGAACTGGAACGGAAAGTTTTTCGGGATGACGTTGTATGCCATCCAAACCAATCAACCACCATACCAAAACAATTTTCAGCTTTAAGCTATAAATTATAAATAACTTATATAAATTTTGACAGCTTTCATGCAATTTTGCGCAAACGAACTGCCTCCTTGCTGAGCAGGTTGCGCATCAGCCCCAACAGCATCCTGAAAGTTATAGCGGAGAGATACGACTCCCAGCTATTTTCACACTTCATGCATGTACTGGTTAGGCAGGCACCTCATGCCTACCGTGGTTAAAAATGTGTGAAGTGTGAAAATGGTTTTATTCGTAATTATTGTTTTTTGTTTGTTCTTATTCTTTGTGTGTCTAATTAACATTAGTCTATAAGCAACTTACTAACAAAAATGGACTGTACTAGTTGTCTGAATAAATAATGATTAATAATAATAATATAATGCATTTAGGAAAAACGGCTGTCACATACCGACAGACTTGCCAAAACTTGGTAAGTTCATATACGTCCCCACCGAGGGCTATGCCGAGGGGCTCGAGCCTACCCTGAATTAGGCGATCGGGCCTTAGTCTACAACGCGGGCCCAGTGCGGGTTGGTCGATTTTACACAACATTGGAGTTTCTGCGCAGGTATGTGCAGGTTTCCTCATGATGTTTTCCTTCACCTTAAGAGCGTCGGATAGACGTATATATGAAATCGAAATTCGAAAACACATTGGTTCGTGGGAGGATTCGAACTACGACCTTCCGGACTGGAAAAAGCGGCCCTAGCCATTACACCACCGACGCCCTTGCCCTAAGTGACAAAATTTAAAACCGGCATTTAATCTAAACGAAACTTTCGACAGAATCAAATACCTACTTAATAGTTCAACATCATCATCATTATATCAGCCGAAAGACGTCCACTAGCTCTGGAGCTTAATATTTAATTAAATTTATTTATCTAATTGTTGATAACACGAAACAAGCACGCAAACATGATTACACTTATCTTCGATTACTTCTAAACGATTTAAAACGTCAATGCGTGAGTTATTATGAACCATCACAATCACGAACCAGCCTAAAAATTACAGATTCATAAATTACACGAGATCTCCTGCAGGCGCAGACTAAATTAACGACCACTTAAAAATAACTTTTATTTTCACGTGTTAAAGTATATTTTGGTGAGTCTGCTCTCTGGAGCGAGGTGGAGGCATTAAAAATGTGGTCCGCAGTATTTTCTCGCGGCGAATAGCTGGAGTGAAACGTGTCATGGTCCGCGGAGCAGGCACGAATGCACGACAGATGCACCGATTCTATTCTAATGCTTACGATGTTCTCTTTACTAGTCTGTGGAGATAATAAGAAGGTTGGGGTAAACGTCTTAATGAGCTTCACTACGGTCTCTTGATTAAGGTATCTACAGGGTGTAACAAAATCGGTGCAGGAGCCGTTAAGTTGGGCTTCTCCTGATCATACTGAACTACTTTCTCCAAAAGACTCATAATCAATAATAATAGGTATGACGACAGCACCAGAAATAAATTATAAACTCTTGATCACTAAATTCTCAGCCCTCCTACTTAAACTTCGAAAAACCTTACTAGTTTTGTTTTCCATCAAGTCTTTGATTTTTAACTCACCCAAATCACAAAATGAGTGCATAGATGACGCTGCAAAACTATGACGTCACGCCTAGGTATTTCAAACATTTTTAGAATAAGATGTCGTTTATGACAGATGATAAAACTTCACTCAGATGACTAGCATTCGTCATCTCTATTGACTTCCTGTCAATCCTTGGTTTGTTCCTCCTCTCAGCTGTGATATGACATTTGCTTAACTTTGGCAGATCTGTGCTAACCAGCTTCCAGTATGGCCCACAGACTGGGGTTTTTGGATGCCAACGAACAAACAACAAAAGGAGTACCTATTTGTAACTTAAAGTTTTGGTCGATAATGTAGCTACTGCTAAACAAACTTGAACTTTATAAGTTCTACATGGAACAAAACATGAACATGGTGGTCGGGGCACATAGCTCGTAGATTAGATGGCCGTTGGGGTAGTAAAGTTCTCGAGTGGCGACCGCGCACTGGAAAACGTAACGTAGATAGGCCTACCGATGACCTGGTGAAGGTCGCGGGAAGCCGTTGGATGCGGGCAGCGCAGAACCGGTCGGCGTGGAAATCCTTGGGGGGGCATATGTCCAACAGTGGACGTCCTTCAGCTGATATGATGATGATGACATGGAACAAAGTACACAACCTAACACAAAAAATTGCATAACTCTTTAGAAATGTTTCAAGTACCATGCCAAAAAAAACAGTGAACTTGGTCTTGGAAAAAGTATAGATATGAAAACCGCCACCCGCTATTGCCACAGACTGAGGTGATTTTTTGCCAGCCCATTTCATAGACAATCCATTGAATATACTTATCAAAGGTAGCATAGACTATAAAATGTTTTTTTAACGAAAACTAGATCCTAAAATTGTTATGCGCTTACCAACACATTTTGCGATTCATTTTTATATATTAGATTATGATGGGTAGAACTCCCAATTAACGGTTACTGCACCAAGTTTATTACACCTGTGTACAAGGGATAATAACTTTAAATTTAATGTACATAAAAACATTACCCCCTCTTATTTGGGAAGTCGGGTAAAATGTATCCTATGTCACCCGTGAGTATTTTAAACATTGTACGTAGATACGTAAGTGGTTTGAAATTACTAGTCATATTGATGTAAAATTTTATTTTGTTATCCTATATAACCGGCCCCGTGGCGTAATGGTTAGTCCATTCGCTTCACACCAGGAGGTCGCGGGTTCGATTCCCGGTGGGGTCAACTTGTAAGACTCGGTTTGGTTGGTGGAAGGGCATTTTCTAAGCCCGCCTGGCTAGCTACCACCATCTTATCTAAGTCTTGCCGCCAAACATCAGTTTTAAAAACATTGATGTGTACCGGCATTAAGATAAGATAGTCAGTTCTCCATTGCGTTGGGGAATCTTGGTAAGCCCGTTTCCATCTTCGGCATCATCGTCACTAACCATGGTGAGATGATGCCAAGGGCTTACCGGTCGTGAATAAAAAAACATATGTTTTTCTTGCGAATGTAATAAGGATTGTCACGTCGGTTCTTAGCTTATTTATTGATTAGTCATCGTAAAACAAGTCATAAAATAATATTTACAGTTGTTTCCCGTGTAGGCAATAGGGAAATTTGGGGTTTTCAAGGCAAGAGTGAATAGGAATTATTTGAGGAAGAATACATCGTCACTTCCCAACAGGTGAGACATAGTCAATGAAACTCAGATTTTGTAATAAAAAAATACTACAAACATTGACTAACCTGGTGGCGTAGTAGTTTGCACTTCTGCCCTCTTTTTTTATTACCAACTGTGAATAAAAAAAATGGTAGGCTTATAAAATTGTAAAGTGGATTTTGGATGACTGGCAACATTTTATAAAAAAAACGTACTCTTCTTTTTTGGGGGTAAAAATGTATCCTATGTCACTTTTAGGATCAAGACGAATCTAACGATACCTCGCACTCTTAAATCCATCAAGCCATTTAAAAGATATCATCGAATAAAGTCTCGTTTTTGTGGACAGTCGTGTAATGAAAAGATATCTGGCAAAATTTTGGCTGCGGCTTCTACTTGTGAAACTGAACAACATTCTCGAAGAAACCCAAAGTCAATTCGCAAGACATTTGAACCCCTTATACAAATCGAACAGTTAGTTGATTACCCAATTTTGTATGGAAAGTCCGAAAAATTTGGGTGTCTTGGAGAAAACTGTTCATTTTTACGAGCGACGAAGGAGTGACGGAGGTATTGTGATGGCAAAAAAAAATCGAAGTTGAGATTTTGATGGGGATCGATTGTCTTACACTAATAGTCTGAAATACAAAAAAAAAACCGGCCAAGTGCGAGTCGGACTCGCTCACCGAGGGTTCCGTACCATCACATCTCTGGACAAGGAACCTTAAAACTTAAACGGTTTGATTATTTTGGAATATGCACTTTATTTAGATTTGTCTTGATCCCGTGAGTGACATAGGATACATTATTATTTTATGTAGTCGGGTTTTTAATTTTTAAATAATTCCAAAGTTATATCAGCACTTGATACAGTGTGTAACAATATTGGTGTAGGTCCTGTTACTGGAATTTAATTCATATTTAGAAAAATAAATAATTAACTCTTCATACAAAAAAAAACAGCTCGTTGACCAATTTTGTATGGTAATATTTTTTTTATAACATAACATTCAATTATAAAAAAAAACATAATTTCAGAGATAACTGGGTTCAGTATACGCATTATGTTCGACCAATACGAGTATTGTAGTGAAAATCGATAGCTATCTGCGTATCGATAAAATCAGTGTGGTCTCGAGTCAACGCCCCTGACCGCGCGAGATCATTCCACTCTTATAGTTATATGCGTGTCATGAATTTTCTCTCTAACGAGTAGGCACCAGTTACTTTGCGCAAACTCCACACGGATGACAACTTAATATACGCGAAAAACACATTCTTAAATGTGCGCTAGGTGATGATAATTTAGTAGTTAATTCATGCAAAGAGCTTGCACAGCAGTTTTTTTTTTATAATGGAACGCGCTTTTTTTTTAATAATAATCATAATCATTTATTGGTAAAATATATATTACATATATTTTACAAATATACATTGTAGTGAACCACTTACTTAAAATAATTAAAATATTTGTTTGATGATATACCTATGATATATTTGTAACAAGAGGACAAAGGGGTTGTGACATTTTTGTATGGAACCGTAGCATAGTGATATATACAGGGTGACTTTTATTTAGTTCTCGATTACAAAAGGTATCCATGTACTCGTGATTACAAACAACTTTCCTAAAGATACTATATGTCAGATCAGAAAAAAAATGTGGTCCTCGATACATAAAAAGTTATCGAATCGGCATAAATGTATAAAGGACCAAATTTTTTCACGGCAAGTCTACTTAGCCGTTATAGTTTTCCTTTAAAATTGATTGTATGTCCTACTATTTAAAAATGTATCAGATGTCCTGAAATAGTGGTTAATCTTTGGGGGGAAGCACTTGGCAAAAATCTCTAACAAAAATTAGTACTTTAAAGCCTAATATTTTCAAACGGAACCCTAGATCGAAAAATTGTTTTAGAAAACACTCAATAGTTTTGAAAGATCTATTTAACAATACCCCACACGATAGGGTACGTTAACAAAAAAAATCATCCCCTCTTTACATTTACAAACAAAAATTAGTACTTTAAAGCCTAATATTTTCAAATGGAACCCTAGATCGAAAATTGTTTTCGAAAACACTCAATAGTTTTGAAAGATCTATTTAACAATACCCCACACGATAGGGTACGTCAACAAAAAAAAATCATCCCCTCTTTACATTTACAAACAAAAATTAGTACTTTAAAGCCTAATATTTTCAAATGGAACCCTAGATCGAAAATTGTTTTCGAAAACACTCAATAGTTTTGAAAGATCTATTTAACAATACCCCACACGATAGGGTACGTCAACAAAAAAAATCATCCCCTCTTTACATTTACAAACAAAAATTAGTACTTTAAAGCCTAATATTTTCAAATGGAACCCTAGATTGAAAATTGTTTTCGAAAACACTCAATAGTTTTGAAAGATCTATTTAACAATACCCCACACGATAGGGTACGTCAACAAAAAAAATCATCCCCTCTTTACATTTACAAACAAAAATTAGTACTTTAAAGCCTAATATTTTCAAATGGAACCCTAGATCAAAAAATTGTTTTAGAAAACGTTCAAAAGTTTTGAAAGATCTATTCAACAGTACCCCACACGATTGGTTACGTCAACAAAAAAAAAACATCCCCTCATTTTATTTAGGGGAGGTACCCTAAAAAAATATTTTTCAAGATTTTATTTTAACCACTTTGATGGCGTAATTATTAAGTATATACGCACGTCAAATTACAGCTTTCTAGTGCTAATAGTCTCTAAGCTACACACTTACAGGCAGACAGGGCAAAACGATAAGGGTTCTTTGTTGACAACGGACTCTTAAAAAGGTGAGGTCAGAATCTAGAGAACGGCAGTACTTTGCCACAGAGACAAGCATTAATTATGGTTGAAAGAAAAATAGCCGGAAAAAGCATGTCACCAGTGGCCTTAATGTTTCGCTCTGAAACAAAAGCATAATTTTTGTAGGTAAGTTAGTATGTTGTCTCCTCTTTTGACACCGGATACATTACGCTCTGATTACGCAATTTTTATCAGAGACGTATGAATACCATACAAAAATTGTATGTATGTTCTTTTGTTTTCTCAAACAATACCTGCGCCACTGAGTGTGCAATACTACTTAGGCTAATCCTTACTTATAATATTATAAATGTGAAAATGTGTTTGTTTGTTTGTTTGTTACCTTTTCACGCTTCATCGCCTTGACCAACCGTAATGAAATTTGGCATGTAGGTAGCCTGTGTCACGAGGAAGAACATAGGCTACTTTTTATCCCGTGAAAATAGCATAGCCCGATAACGTCGCAACGGAACAATGGACTGTGTGATTTTTTGCACAGAGATGGTTGAGGTGGTGGAAAATAACATAATTTACTAATAAGCATATCCTGACATAGTTCCCGAGGGATTTGGAGAAAATTCATGTCCTCGCATCGTGCACCCTCTAAGACAGTCATAAAAACGATGTCCACGCGGGCGAAGCCGCGGGTAAAAGCTAGTATTCAATGAAACGTTAGTCTGTCAACGAAAATTCGTTAGGGGTACTAAAAACTTGCCGGTTTACAGCCTGTCAAGCGACAATAAAGCTGGATCGAGGCACACCCCGAACACTGCATACAACGGTCGTGAAATGACATTTCCAAAAACAAATGACCGAGCAAACAAAATCACGGCGAAATCCCATACGTTTGAGAACCAAACCGAGGGGGTGAGGTCGCAATCTAGAGAGCGGCAGGGAGTGTCCATACTGTATGTTAATACATGTTGTATTTATATGCACTTTGATCGAGCTCAATTATTACAAGCATTAATTAATTAATTTGCTGTGTTAGTTAGTTTGGGCTAAATCTTGGAACTTAAAATAGAACCACTTCCCAGTTTCTGATTGAGCTGAAATTTTGCATAAACGTTAAGATTGAAACACAATGCATGGTTAGCCAAGTGACGTCATTCTAAATCCAATAAGGTGGAGTCCCAAAGATGGCGGAACAGTTGTTTTTTATGCACCCCCATGATATGAGTATCAAATGAATGGGTTTACTGATAAAAACAGACTAAGGGATCAATACTGTAAGCTGTGTAATTACTGAATATATATATATTATTTCTGTGGTTATTATTTATTATAATATTTATGTTACATATAAGTATTATGTACTTATATATTTAACTTTTATTTATTTCTTAATTACTATATTGAATTACCGTTTTATGTTTATTTTTATTTATATAATATTTATTTGTTTTGATTTGTATTTCATATATTTATGTATATATGTATTATTTAGTAAATTTTGCAGCTACCCGCATTTAGCCTTTTACCTACCAACTCCTACCGGTTACCTTAAGGTTGCCTGGAAGAAATCGCTAAAAGCGATAAGGCCGCCTTTGCACTGTACATTTTTAAATTAAGTTTCTGTTAAGTTTTTTGGTATGCAATAAAGAATATTTATTATTATTATTATTATTTTAAGGTAAGTTTTTTTTTCTCAGCTTTTTGCTGGTTAAGCCTGTAATTACGGGCTATGCCAAGTAATTACAGGGTGTGAGTGATATTATATTATTATTATTATTATTATTATTATAAGAATACGAAAGAATTAATTTTTTTTTATAAAATAAAGCTTGTACCTAAAAGCTGTTCAGTTTTTCGAAATTTTTTAGTTATCACGTTTCTATACCACATACATATGTGATCGATCACTGGCAAGACACACTGCTTGTAGATCTTTATTCCCCTATTTTACTAAGCTTTTTTGATGTGTAACATCTTTGCTCTCGCTTTCCTGCAATTTGTGGGAGTGATTTCGTGAAATGGGACGGAAATGTGTAACAGGAAATGCGAACGTTTTTTAATCCTCGAAAACTAAGGTCGTCATAGCCATGCCGCCTAGTGTGATGGCAAAGGCAAAGATGACATACTACTATTCGAAGGGTCGGCCCGTGAATGTATACGACCCGATAATTAATTAATTTCATAAGTATTTTGTCACATGTTACACATCATATGCGAGTACTGTAGGTCTCGTTTTTTTTTTAGGGTTCCGAAGTCAACAAGGAACCCTTATAGTTTTTTTTCACTTTCACCTATCGTCTGTAATCAAATCTTGCAAGGTTTTGATCCACTTCTCAGTTTTCGATTGAGCTGAAATTTAATTTAACATGAAACTGATCTGATGATGGAGCCGGAAGCTGGCCATAGTTACTGTGTAATGAAATGACGCAATCCCACCAAGCTAGGGCTCGTTTGATTTTCTTCACAAGGGCTCTGGTCCTAGACGATACCCAATGGTCTGATGATGGAGCCGGAAGTTGCCCATGGGAACTCTGTAATTAAATGACGCAACCCCATCGAGTTTTGGCTCGTTTGATTCGTCTTGACAAGGACTCTGGTCCTAGATGATGTCCAGGGTCTTATGATGGAGCCCAGAAGGTGGCACCCTGGCTAAAAGCTAATACCTAAAAGGATTTAGGTTTTTCTTGGCCTGTTTCTACATCATATTGTTTGCATATTTTTTTAGGGTGTTTTTATTTTTATTTTCATTGCCACAACCGTTTTACACAAAGACTATTCGCACAGCATCGCAGAACCGGTCGTTGCAGAAATCCTTGGGGGAGGCCTTTCATTCTTGTTTAAAAGCGCGATTGTTATTGGTTTATGTATAGGTATGTTGAAGTAAAACTAGAGGCACTAAGCGCGGTTGCGAACTAGACTGTTCTTTATTACCGCGTAGCGAGAGTTGCTATTTATTTAAAGCGTCGTTGCGAGTAATTCATCTATACTAGTACTACTATTATCATCTGTGGTCTGGGTAGGCCTGCCATCACCTAAATTACGGACCCCGGACAAAAATTTCAAAAATCCCGGACATTTGAGTGAAATAAAATGTTTTACCGGACGTGCTTTTAAAAAAATACAAGAAATTGACAACATAGATCTAATTAACTCAAACCTCAACAAATTAAACGCTCCATCAGCTAATCAATAATTATACATTATTCTCTATCTAAGTGGTATTCTGGTTGCAAAAATAATTAGGAACTGAGCCGAATTTTGAACAATGATATGCTTTAATTAATTGTAAATCATTCAATTAAACGGATTTCCACTAACACAAATAGTGTCCAGTTATTACCCGGACACCAATTAAACCCCGCCCGGACGCCCTTCACACTAGCACAAATCCGGGGAAACCCGGACAGATGGCAGCCCTAGGTCTGAGGAACGTCTCGTTTCTATATCGATCATTCTACTTTTGAAAATAATCGTAGAAAATACTGTGTTCGCCTTTTTTGAATTTGGAAACATTGGTGTCACAAATCTCAATAATGCTCGACCCATTAATACACAACCCATGTACAGAGGTCGTTACTTTAACTCGTGTCATTGACTTAATTATACCTAAACATTTTTTTAGAGAGTGATTGTGATCTAGTCATGTTCAGCTTAAGACCCACCACCAAGCGCCACTAGATAGAGCATTGAGTGTTGTCTTAAGATTTTGCTGAAGCTCGGATTTTGCTGAAGCTCGGATTTTGCTGAAGCTCGGATTTTGCTGAAGCTCGGATTTTCCGTGCCGACAAACCTTTGCCACCGGCTCAAGCAAGTTCCACATCCGTCAGTTTGGTTTCAGCCTAAGCAAAGTATATATATATTAGTACTAACATACAGTTTGGACACTCCCTGTCGCTCTAGACTGCGACCTCACCCACTCGTCACCCAGATTGATACAGATTGGTTACAGTTTGGGTGCCGAACGTATAGGAATTCCCTGCCATTTTGTTTGTTCCGTCATTCCTTTTTTGAAATGTTATTTCTGGCACGTTGTATGAAGTGTCCAGGGTGTGACCTAAGTCTACAATGTAGACTCTACATTGTCTGTTTTCTCTGCAAAGTGCATTGTGTCTTCACTAGTCATTTGTCACGGGGTGGACGCGATACGCCTATTACACGCTATGGTGGATCCAGAATCACATGTCGTGGTGTTATGTATGCAAGATAACATAATACGAGGAAGATACGTGGTTCAAACCAACTGGAAAATAACTTAAGAGGGGGTATTTTAGAAACATTACATTAAAATATTGTTTGTAAACTCTTTATTGACATGCTGAATACAGAACACAAAACAGATATGTCTGGTTTATACCAGAATTTATAGGCGGACTTATCCCTTACGGGATCTCTTCCAGTCAACCTAATAACACGACTTTACTAAAACAGTGTAACAAATAATAAGTGTAAATTTAAAATTAATTATATAGTTAAAAAAAACTCATGGGACATAATGTAAATCACATATTAATACTAGTTTCGCACTTAGTTATTAACCATTAATTTTTAATAATATTTAATTTAACAAAAAATAATATGTATTGCTTAAACATAATAATGCAGAAGAGGCTCAGTCTCAACTAACTCCCTGACTAGTTAAAAAGTCCTCCTCTCAGGACGTGCCCATGACGCTTGCTAAATAAATAGTAATATATATAATAAATATTATAAAATAAATAATAATAATAATAAATACATATGTATACAAGCTCAGGATTCAGTTTTGGGACTCCACATCTTAATAGATTTTAAACAAACATTTTAGAAATCATCTTTATCATATCAGCCGAAGGACGTCCACTGCTGGACATAGGCCTCCCCCAAGGATTTCCACGACGACCGGTTCTGCGCTGCCCACATCCAGCGGCTTCCCGCGACCTTCAGCAGGTCATCGATCCACCGAGTGGGAGGCCTGCCTACGCTACGCTTTTAGAAATAATGTATCTAAAATCCTTAAAAATACATTAGTATCTGACTGAGGACTGACCTAAGGCGCAAACACAATTGCTCATAATGTCTTCCTAGAAAAAAATCTCTCTAAAGTCGATAGTGTACTCAGATAACTCGTAGGTTTTTTAAATTCACAATTGGTAAGCCCTTGGTATCATCTCACCTGATGGTAGGTGACGATGATGGTAACGCAAAGGAGAACCTACGGGGAAGAAGTCGTCGGCAACCTACGGGGCTACTGGACTTCTTAGAGGAGCTTGGCTGGCAGTGATGCTGGCAAACCACAAAAAATGGGCGCATTGGTCGCCTGGTTGCGGAAACCACCCAGCCCTTACTAACTAACTAACGCATTCGGGAACTGGCTATCTTATCTTCAAGCCAGAACACATCTATGTAAGACTGAGATAAGATGGCGGTAGCTAGCGAGGTGGGCTAAGAAAACGCCCTTTCACCTACCAAACCGAGTCTCACAAAGTCAGACTCCGCCGGTAATCGAACCCGCGACCTCCTGATGTGAAGTTAATGGACTTAATTATTACGTCACGGAGGTGGTTAAAACACAAAGCCTGCAAAATTTAGTACCTTTGAAGGTGACCAAAGGATACTAGTATAACCATTTATATATAGTACATAAAAACCTTTACTTCGTACCACCTTACACTACACTACATTACCCTACCCTACCCTACACTAAACTACACTACACTACCCTACCCTACCCTTCCCTACACTACACTACACTACCCTACCCTACCCTACACTACCCTACACTACACTACCCTACACTACACTACACTAAATTACACTACCCTAACCTACCCTACCCTACCCTACATAAAAACCTTCTCCTGACAATAACGAAATCGACAAAAAAGAATTAGCGAAGTCGGTCCAGCCGTTCACGCGTGATGCCGGGACCAAGGGAAATAGGGATTCATTTTTATATATAGATAACCCATGACTCTATAGATCTAGTATGGATCTACTTAATTGATCTATTGAGTTATAATTAAATTGGATCTAAATTTAGGATTAATAGGGATTCATTTTTATATATAGATAACTCATGACTCTATAGATCTAGTATGGATCTACTTAATTGATCTATTGAGTTATAATTCATCATCATATCAGCCACAAATCGTCCACTGCTGAACAAAGGCCTCCCCCAAGGATTTCCACGACGACCGGTCCTGTGCTGCCCGCATCCATCGGCTTCCCGCGACCTTAACCAGGTCATCGGTCCACCGCGTGGGAGGCCTGCCTACGCTACGTTTTCCGGTGCGCGGTCGCCACTCGAGAACTTTACTGCCCCATCGGTCATCTGTTCTACGAGCTATGTGCCCTGCCCACTGCCACTTCAGTCTAGCGATTCTGTGAGCTATGTCGGTTACTTTAGTTCTCCTGCGGATCTCCTCGTTTCTGATTCGATCACGCAGAGAAACTCCGAGCATAGCACGCTCCATTGCCCTTTGGGTGACCTTGAGCCTTCTTATGAGGCCCATAGTAAGCGACCATGTCTCAGTTCCGTAAGTCATCACTGGCAACACACACTGGTCAAAGACCTTAGTCTTGAGACACTGCGGTATTTGGGACGTGAAGATATTGCGAAGCTTCCCGAACGCTGCCCAGCCGAGTTGGATTCGTCGATTGATCTCTTTCTTGAAGTTGGACCTGCCTAGCTGGACTGTTTGTCCCAGGTATACATATTCGTCAACAACTTCCAGTGTAAAGTCTCCAACCTTTAGAGGAGTGGGTGCGACACGGACATTTAACATTATTTTCGTCTTGTCCATGTTCATTTTAAGACCCACTTGTTGAGAGACCTTACTGAGGCCATCGAGCATTGTGCTTAGGTCTTCCATAGTCTCAGCCATGACCACGATATCGTCAGCGAATCGGAGGTGGGATATGTACTCGCCGTTGATATTGATGCCGAGTCCACCCCAGTCCAGAAGCTTAAAAACATCTTCCAGGGCGGCGGTGAACAGTTTCGGAGATATAACGTCTCCCTGTCTCACCCCTCGCTGCAACTGGATAGGTTTCGAGTTCTGGTCCTGGAGGCGAACCGACATGGTGGCGTTTTCATACAGACACTTCAACACCTCGATGTATCGATGGTCAATTTGGCACCGCTGGAGAGACTGTAGCACAGCCCAGGTTTCGACTGAATCAAAGGCCTTCTCATAGTCCACAAACGCCAAGCATAGTGGCTGATTGTACTCTTCGGTCTTCTGTATAATCTGCCGCAGCGTATGTATGTGGTCTATGGTACTAAAGCCTTTTCGGAAACCGGCTTGTTCGGGAGGCTGGAAGTCGTCAAACCTGCGTGCGAGACGATTCGTAATGACTCTCGAAAACAGCTTGTAGACATGGCTCAGAAGTGAGATGGGTCTGTAGTTCTTCAGCAGAGTGTTGTCACCCTTTTTGAAGAAAAGCACGACCACACTTCTGTGCCATGCCTTAGGCGTTTGTCCCTCGAGTATAACGGAATTAAATAACTTCTGAAGAGCTTTAAGTACCGGTGTTCCACCTGCTTTCAGAAGTTCAGCCGTAATTCCATCATCACCCGGTGCCTTGTTGTTCTTGAGCTGTTTGAGAGCCATTCTAATCTCGTACAGGCTGACGTCCGGGATATCTTCGGTATAGTGTCGGGTTAGTCTGGCTCTTGGGTCTTCAGCCAGATCGCTGACAGGCAAACGTGTGGTCTTGTACAATTGTCCATAGAACTTCTCAACTTCTTCCAGCAACTCAGTCTTAGACGATATGGTCTTGCCGTCCTCAGTCTTCAGCTTGGTCAGTTGGCTTTGTCCAACAGACAGATCTCTCGCGAACACTTTTGAGCCTTTGTTGTGCTCAATCGCCTCTTTAATACAATTTGTATTATATTGGCGTAAATCGCGAGTTAGGGACTTAGAGATCTGCCTGTTTAGTTGCCGATACTGAGTAGCGTCTTCAGAGGACTGCAAAACCAATCTGCGTCTTTCTTCCATGAGGTTGCTGGTGAAGTCGGAGATTTTTTTGGTTCTGTTTGAACGGCGAGTTTTAAAAATCTTAGACCCGACCGTTTGAACAATTTCCACGAACCTGTCATTATAATCGTCCACATTCTCGCAGTCTCCTAGGCATTCGAAACGATTGTGCAACTCGAGCTGAAAGCTCTCGGGGTTTTGGAGCTGGATGGGCGCTGGTCGGGGCGTAGACTTCATCAGTCGACATCTTTCTAGCTTGGTCTTTAGATTCAATGTGCCTCTGACCATCCGGTGATCGCTTCCTGTTTTGACTGAATTGATCACGGAGACATCATTGAATATTTGCTTCCTTGTCGACAAGATGAAGTCTATCTCGTTTTTTGTTACGCCATTGGGATGCAACCATGTCCACTTCCGCTGTTTTGACTTTTTAAAGAAGGAGTTCATCATAAAGAGGCTCTCCTTCTCCATAAAGTCGGCCAGCATCTGGCCACGTGCATTTCTTACTCCATATCCAAATTGCCCCACTCTCAGCTCACCATCGCTTCGTTTGCCCAGTTTCGAGTTATAATTAAATTAGATCTAATAAGCAAAAAAAATGACTCAATAGATCTAGGATCTACTGAATGGATCTGCCGAGAACGAACGCTTAATTTACGTAGTTAAGTCAGCCGCAGCAGGAAAAGTTTCGTACAACTGTGCTCTACCATTTACAACATAATAATGATTGATACAAGCAGTGACAATTTATGCCCGAAAACTAATTTTTGAGAGCAGACGTATTAACACGGCTTTCAACTTATCCTCCGAAGACAAAGACAGAAGTGAACAATTTCAAGTTCTCTTCGCTTGCTCATTTCTTGTGCATTGGGCGTCATCGGGGTGTGGCAGATAAAGCTCTGGGCACAAAGGAAAATTCCGTTCAAAAGAAAATTTATTAATCAGATTACTTCAGATCATGTCGTCAAATTCGCTAGAGACCGGTTTAAATACTCACCGTCGTGCCACGTTTTTTTATCCACAAATGATACACCCTTGGCACAGATTATAAAATAGTTACTTCGTAACCCTTGGCATCATCTACCCTGATGGTAAGTGACGATGATGCCGAATGTTCCCCAACACAATGCAGGAACACATCAATGCTGTTAACATTGCATTTCGCTACACTTTTAAGAAGGTGGAATGGAATACTCCCTACCACCGAGTTAGAACATGCCGGAAAAATAACTCGCGTCCTCCTAGTCTATGGATTACTTTTCATACAAACGGAGTTAGCGACTTTCAACTCTTAAATGTTAACCGATTTGGACCAATTATTGATAGGTTGTCAGTCAGAACAAAAGCTAGGCTTATAAATTTTTGTTTTTCGATAAAGTAAAAAAGTTTGATTTTATTGTCGTTCACGTGTTTTAATACAGAAATATTTCGGTAATTTTTTGTTTATTTATAATCAGTAATCTAAAAACGAAACGTATAATAAGCCTAGCTTTGTTCTGACCTACAACCTATCAATAATTGGTCCAAATCGGTTAACTTTTAAGAGGTGAAAATCGTTAACGCCGCGCCGTTTGTATGAAAAGTCGCAGCTTCAGAATCTTCTAAATGCGACTGCTTAACCGATACAACCTCTCTAGTTTTTTTGGGGAGCCAAAGGGTGCCAATGGGGCCCTATTACTAAGCCTTCGCTGTCCGTCCGTCAGCGGGCTGTATTTCATGAACGGTCATAAGTAGACAATTGAAATTTTCACAGTGTGTATTTCTATTGCCGCTTTAATACAAATATTAATATTAAAACATGAATCTCCGGATCGGACATAAGTATGTGTGTGACTGTTAAACCAATTTTCACCAATTGTCTGTTTCAACTTATTTTTTTTATTTTTTTCTGTGTGAGCAATTAGGGAAGCATAAAAAAATCGAGTAACAGCGAGCAGGTATCTTTAGCTCTTTAGGAACGGTGCGTCCTACTGGACGAGACCGATAGAAGATATCTCGGCCAGGCGAGGTGGTATGCCTGAGGTCCGGCCGTGGACCAATCGCTGATGATTGGTATCTGTATAATATACTCAGCGCTGAAAAAATTATAATAGCGCGGTCTAGATGTCTTATTTCTTTTGTTTTCTCGTCGCTTGCGCTAAGGTTCAGTGGCGGGTTACTGCAGTTAACACCACATCTCCATAATTACAAGTATTATTTTTGTCTAGCCGACACTTTAATAAAGATAATCAAGAGTGATGAGAGATTTCCCATGAACTTATTATAGGCCTATTATTGCAAACCTCCATTGTGTAACATCCAATGTTAAAAAGTTTTAATTGCGTAACACACTCGTAATAAACAGATTAAAATTGTAACTAGTGCTCAGAATTTATTCGGATCCAAAAGTAAGGACTTAACTAAACTCGACGAGATTTTCTGTGAGTGCGCATCAAAAGATTAGAAGAAAACAACTAGAAAATTCTTATAAAAAATTTAACCATGCGCACTGTTTATAATTGTACAGGGAGCGTTAAATGAAACACAGATGTTATCCGAAATGATTTATTATGGCTGAGTAATGGCATTTTCGTAAACAAGACATCACATCAGGTTCATAACATATATTCAGTGGATTTTGATATTCTAAAACATGTAGGCGCTAAAGAATGACCATTTATTGTGTTGAATGGCTATCGTTCTATGCTGAATCATAATGGTTGATAAATAGTGAATTTTATGGTATCTGAGAGCTTACAAATCTGTGACTAGTTCGCAAATTTTGTAGCTTTTTTAATACTGAACAAAAATACTGAATAAAATAGAGTTTGTAGGTCTCTAAGTATATTTCTTCTTTGTTTTCTACAAACTGTCGGTTTGATATTCTACATCCTTTGGAGTGACTAAGAGACCGAACATAGTTACAATGCTTGAGACCATACGACCGATAGTTTCTAAGATAGATCAATGTATCGAGAAAATAGTTATGGTCAACAGAAACAGTCCAATGATGAACGAGAAGCTCAAAGTTATGGATCAGGTTGATGCTGAACAAGTGCTCAGATATTCCACGTTTTCGGAAAACTTCGCCCAGTCTTTAGAGAAGACCATTGACCATCACCTTAACTGTCTTATAGCAAAAATTAAAATGCCTGCTTTAACAACCAATGAATTGATGCTAGAAAACGTTAAAATTATACACCAACTCATGAGTGCGTTTTTAATGACAGTCCTTACAATGACTGGCAAAATAAAGTAAACCAAAGTGTAAAGGAAATGTGTTCTACTTAGTGAATTTAAAAAACTAGTTCTGTAGCATCGCTATGCGTCTGTACAAAAAATATATTCTATGCGTCACGTGTACTGTTATTTTTGTGACCTTATTTCAGAGCAAACTGTATATTAATAGATAACATATTATTCGCTTGCTACCTTATCGACTGAAGGACTATGTTTATTCTATAGTCAATAGCGCTAGCTACCGAGACCAAAATATACCAAAGTCTCCCTAGCGTAACATTTCTCCACGCCATAGTTGTCGATTATTTATAGTCCAGAAATTTCGCGTTATAACCAGAGTGTTTTATTACATTGGTGTGGGCCTTTATTGATCGTAAAGAGAATAGACCAACGTAATATGACTTCCTCTCTCTCTCATAACAACGCGTTGGCTGCTCTTGGTATAAAAACACACATACAAAGTTTCTGATAGTAAACCGCGGCCGGCGGGCGTACAATAAGCAAACGTGCTCAAGGGGAATTGAACGTTATTTTCACATTTATGAGCTTATTGTGAGTCAGGATAGAAACAATACTACTACGCCGCAATGCAGGTGAGCGTACAATGTTGAATCTTTAGATTATTTGACTGAAAATCAGTATGAGGCCCGTAAGGTGATTTCAAGGCTACTTCAAGCGCTGCGTCACTGATTTCACGCACAATTATCAGTTTGGTCTATTTAATTTTCCAGTTGGATGCCAAAGAGTATCAATATGCAGTAGTCCGTTTTTTTGAACAACCTTGTGAGGATATCGGTGAATTTGTCTGTGTACCACATTCTTGGATACGAGTACGCAGAGTCGACAACGAGCAGAGTATCGTCGCGTATCCTTATGTTTGTCCACTACAGCGTTAGAGTGGCCATAAATTGTTGCTAATTTTGCACGCCTCATAAGTGGAGCGTTGAGATAGTGCTCTACTCTCGCCTTACAAAAATCAAGTGATTTTTTGAACTAAAAGTGTCTCTATTTTATTTTCTATCGCCCTTATATAATAATATTTACACATGAATATCAAGGAAAATCACAAGTTTCAACACTTATGATATTTTTAATTTGAATTTCGTTCTAAAAAAATTCCCAAAATTCCCGGTACTTAGGTTTACTCTAGTATTTAGTGACGCGAACTCGAGGGCGCGTTCATTCAACAGAGTACCGAATTAACGAGTTTTGATTTTTTATAAGAATGAATGAAAGAAATTAATTAATTAATTAATTAAGAAAGAACGCGTGGGTAAAATTCAAAAAATAGGTTGAAAACAGACAGCCAATTGCAATGTCACCCCAGTCAATTTTTTGTGCTCGGAAAAAATTCCGGCGCTTGCTGGGTATATAAAGGTCGGCAATCTGGTCTAGACTTTTAGTTTTTGCTCATATTATAGTGTTCATTTCGATCTCATATTCACGTAAGTTTTTTCTTGTTTTATCGTAATTTGGTGCTTTTCAATTTCGGAATTTTCGGTTTTATCGTTTGAGATGATACAAGAGTGATTTTTGGCTTACAGATAACTAGAAAATGGCCAGCGTGAAACTGTTACTGTGCCTTATAATTTGCACGGGAATTTTAATGGTAGTCCAAGCAAGACCAGCTGATTCAGTAAGCACTTCAAATAAGGATCTAAGTCAATATTGCCACAGGATTTCCGATACATGAATTACAATCTGGATTTCATAGCCTTGAGGTAAAGTCATTTAAATCACATATATGCACCCACCCCGAATTGTAACCTAATGAAAGTTCCCGTTCCTTCTGCCAAATTGATACTAAATTTTTATAAATATTTTAATCTTCTATTAGATACAACTGAGGGGATATATATATATATTTATATATAATAATATATATCCCTCTCTTTTATTACTAATAGAAAACAAAATAAATGTAAATATTTCTTCGGACAAATTTACAAAGAATTCTTACAAAGAATTTACAAAGAATTCTTATCATAACTTTCTCTGGTCAACCTTTTATCTTTTGGACGGAGTTTGTTTGAATTAATAAAACAAATTCTCAGATTGGATTGGCTCTGACTATAACTATGCCAATAAACGTGTGATTGGTAGTAAGCTGTACCAATTGTAGGTGGTTCAATTAATTGAAACCATCTTTCTGTTGAACTTGATCTCATTACTCAGTAAACGAATTCCGTTTTGTATCAAGTATCACATTGTAATTAAAAAATATTTACAATTTGCATAAACAAAGACTATACCGACTCGTTTTTCAAGTTATCATATCATTGCGTTGTTGCGTCCGAATGATTCACAACAAATCACGTAACTGTGTCTGACAGACGTCTCATAATTTAAATTTCTCTCTGTTTTGTGTTAAGACTTAGCTCATTTTTTAGTGAAGTGTACTAAAGTTCTGACCTAGTGCCTTTTCGTCATGTCCTTGGAAATAATAATTGATAGTAAGTACTACGAAACTTAGCTTTATTTGAACAAATCTTAGCTTTAGTGTCCAAGTATAAACAACTGGTTTTCTTTATCGATCAACGAACTTTGGCCTTGAAGCTACGAAACAGATGTAAACTGTTTATTTGTCTAGGTGTAAGAAATCGTCAACAAATGACGTATTTATCACCTGTTATGTTTCTTGTGAATAAAAAGTACACAATGTTATGATTTGTTTCATTTCTTGACCTTACATTTTAAAGATAACAAACTAATCTCTAAATAGAAATGCAAACAAAGAGATCAATATTAGAAGTATTAGAAGTAAGTGTCCTTATGATGACCTGCAACAAATAATCTCATTGATTTTGTTTGCTAATGAGAAGAAAGTTGTTTATTAGTTGATAGAAAGTTTTTAGAATTCTCACCATCATTCCGTTTGTTTCGAAGACGATACATGCGTTTCGATGCTTATTTGAAAATCCTAAAAAAAAAATATAAGTAAATACATTTTCATAGTGTGTAAATATTTTGCAGGATACCAACCGCTTAATTCTCCGTAACATGCAGTTACGTGAAACAGGGTCATTGGCAGCACTGCGAAGTTTTTTCCTGAAAGCAAAATATTTACAATCTGATGCATCTGGGAAAACAATAATTACATAGCATTTGACGTGAATTGTATCAAACAACAACTTACTTAAGGTAAGAAGATATTGTGTGATAAGGCATTTCTTTTTCGCTCGTCAAACCGCGGTTGCACAATATTCTTGATTTTCTCCGCTGAAAATTTCCACCCTGATTTCACGGTCGTCTATCGGCAATACAACGTCATACAGGCAAGAACCTTTCTTTTTTCTGAAATGAAATCCGGTTGAATTTCTATTTCTTCTTTGGAAAATTAAAATTGTTGTCGCACTTACTCTTGAGGCACTTTTTCGAACACATAGACACAGCCACGTCGGATCAGCTTAGCAGGTACGTTGTTAACCTGTAGAATGTACGAGGATCCAAAATCACTGATAATCTTCTCCGCTAGATAGAGCACAAATCCTTCTATCCCTTGGATTGGCCAATCATTGGGAATATGGATGTTGCGCTTCAATTCCACATAAACGATTTCTGCGTATTGTACTTCCATTTCTCCAGCCCAACCCGAAAAACGAACCGTTGGCACGATTGTTTCAGATAAACTGGCGACAGTTCGAGCTTCCAGTAACCTCGTGGGCGTGTGTATACTCATCAAATTTTGACTAGGCGATTAGTTCACCGAAATTGTTAGCAAACAAATAACCTACGTCGTGTTCACGTTGCTATTAATAGTACGAAGTAAAAGACTTGTAAATGCTTAAAATTTAATACTTACAAGTAATCTTTTACTAAATTAACTGATGAGATAGCAACACTTTTGAAACATGATGCAATGTACTGCGCGATATAAATACTAATGAGACCGCAGCCTATTATAAAAAAAAATATGAACGCGAGAACGATTAAATAAAGTCCAGCCGTAGGACGCAATGATGAACTTGAACAGTGGAGTCCATTTTTCTTCCTCTCATCTGGTTCGACCTCCACTCTGTAAGAATTCCTGGAGTTAATTCTCCGAAACTAAAGCCACTGATTACTTTTTATAGAATTTCACTTACACCATAGGCATTTCAGTGCACAGAGCAGGAGCGACTGTCGGTACCCAAAAGAATCTGTCTAATGACATGATAGCGCAGATCAGTACAATTTTATAGGGAGTATTATAAGGAAGTAGCCTACGAGATACAAAACTAAAGGAGGGTGTGATACAAGTTCAAAATAGAAGTCCATGAAAAATTAAAAATTCAAAATCTTTGGCCCAAATCCAATACACACTTCAATAAAATCGATGGTTTATAGTCTTGACTGACAAATATCGTGAACTGCGACCGTAGGTGCCATCCAAGGACTAAAGTGTATATTCACCTGCTTCACTACGCATATCGCACATTGACGTCAATCCGCTTAAAGTAAACAATTGTAGGTCGCTGGTTCACTGCTCGTTGAGATAGATCAGTTCCACACTTTTTGCGCTGTTATCAAAGCCAACGATAGTGAAAACAACTCGATAAACAGTTACGAAGCTAATGGCCGCTCGCACATGTAAAATGTCACGCGTTGTAACCTTGGCATTCCAAAGGGCTTGAATGAACTGATGTAAACATGTGTGAACTACAAAAAGTGTGCCAAGTTTTAGCAGCGAATATGTGTGCGGAAGTTCGTGGAACTATATAATCTTTATTATTGTTTAAGTAATCAATGCAGGTCTTTTAATCCGGGACCAAGTGTAAAAACATCAATTAAACTTGACACTGGACCTTGGTATCATGTAGGCCTGACAACGCCTACATTGTATTTTATTTTAAAAACATGTTCACGCGCGCGCTTCATGATGTAGCCCAGATATTACATATTGTGTGTAATTTAGTCATATTATATTTCAGGATAGCACTTCAGAAATCGAGATCGAGGTTTTGAAACTGCCAGTAACAATCTGCGTTTGTTGAATCGTGGACTTAAATTGCAATGGAAGGTACTGTAAGGACTAACACCCGAGATAAACAAAGTACAACTTTAATTGAACCTGAGCGTACTTATGACCATTTCGGGCGAAAATCAATACATGTCGCAATCCAAGACCAGGAGAATTCCGTCAAGATAATAGAAACCCTCGTGGAAAATGGTGAAGATATAAATGCCAGGGAGCTTAGAACAGGAAATACTTTGCTGCATATCGCAGTAAAGACTCAAAATTACCAACTTGCTGAGTGGCTCTGCAGGCAGTCTAGTATCCAGAAAGAAGCGATCAACTTCAATTACGCAACTGCCTACAGAATAGCCTTCAAGGCGCGGGATTGCAGGATGATGCAGCTTCTGAGGCTCAATGATGCAGCTTACGTTAATTTTATAGCTGATAGACTATCTGATGACAGCTCGTGAAGCTTTTGTCAACAACAGTGAGTCATACTGAGCAAAACTATGATTTCTGAAATTGATACGTGGAATGTTAAGTTTGTATTTATATAGCTTGTATTTTATTGTAATTTGTAATTAGACCTAATAGCAGTAGAATTAGTTCTGATTAGATTAAAACTATTTTTAGACAACAATTTTTTAATAACCTTCTACATCAAATATCACAAAAGTAATTCGACTAAATGCTATCACGCCTAACTAAAAAATCTGGTTTCCTCTTTGGCTCTTTAGTTAAATCTGGAAGCGATTTCGTTTTACGTTTTTCTGGTCGGCGTGGAACTCTACAACAAAGACCAGTTTTAGAATATAAAATATAACTAAGAAGCTTAAGGTTCCAATAGTTCAAGTATAAAAGATTTCTACTTACATCCCTTTACAGCAATTGGCACAGAAAGCAAACAATCTCTCGCGCATTGTCTGAGAATTTTAATCTTCGAACAAAGGAACTAACACCCGCGCCCTGTGGGACGATTACTTTAAAACTAATCCTTACAGAGTGTTACCAACCAGGATAATTTGTGATAAGGAAAACCACTAAAATAATTAGCCCAAGCTATCGGTACTCGACTGTACCTACTTGTATTTAAATATTAAAAATTAATGCGGTTTTGTCGAAGCGATATCAATACACTGTTTTTCCTGCTGTTATTAATAGCATGTTAACTTATTAAATTAATATTAAAACCCTTCTCATATAATTAATCTAGTAGATCATTCAAATCCATTTTGAGCTGACTGAAGCTTATAATGGACTACAATACTATAAAAACGACAGTTTGTAGGAAACAAAGAAGAAAAGTACCTAGAGACCTACAAACTCTATTTTTGTTCTGTATTTTTATTCAGTATTAAAAAAGCTTACAGACTTTTTCGTGAAACAATAGAATACTTTATAGAATTTAAAAGATCGTTGGTATGAAAATATTCAGTGAGACATCGATTAAATATTGAGTAATCGGTTTTTTTTTAGTTGTGCTTTTATTAGTTGTGAAGAGGGGGGATATATAATATTATTTTATTTAAAAATAACAAAGAATTACTATAGTTCAGTAATCAAATTCTAACAAGTCTCTACGTCAAAAATTTTTATGGAAATTATCATCTTTTTGTTTTATATATTTATTTATTTATATATATCCCCCCCTCTTTCAACTAAAGAAAGACAAAAAATATTTTTTTTTATTTCTTCTTTTAGTTGCTAGGGGGGGGGGGTATATATATTATATAAAATATAAATATAATTTTTAATTTGTCTTAAAAATCTTGTAGCTTTTTAGAGAATGAACGAAAATACACATCAAATGTCACAAAGGAAGTCTATACACTCTATAAAAACTTAATGAAGATAATGTCTAATTACACATATAAAGTTTCAGAAAGAAAGACATCCTTTTACAACTCGAGATAATAAATAATAACATAAAAACATTGGCAGTTTTCACTAGCAAACAAAGAAGAAACCTAAATTACTCTATAATTATATCTATGACCTATTTCTTCTTAAGTAAAACATTAATTACGAAACAGTAGCTCTATGCATATCTTTATACACGATCCTGAACTATATAAACTTATCTACGGTATTAATGTCGCATATTTTAAATTTGCATAACTTTTATGTATTTTTTTTTACATTTTCATTTCCTAAGACCCTTAAAATTAACCCTTACCTCTAAATTAGAAAGAAAAAGACTATTTTACTTATATTATTTGACCACGAGGTGGTGTCATGCAATTGCCAGAAACCAATAGCAGTACCGTACTTCCGTCGGAATTTCCCTACTCTCAAAATAATACTTTGTCCTGTTAGATAACGACTGCAACATACATATTATTAATATAAAAAGCACACGGAGAAAAAAATATAGTCAGAATAACTATTCAAAGTTATAGTTAAATTAGTTAAATGACGTATCGTTGATGTAGTCAACTGTTTTCTAGAATTGAGGATCTGTATAGCCAATTCAGCGATACAGATCCTTAGTTTGACGAAACAGTTGGCTATATTAACGATACGTCTTTTAACTAATTTAACTATAAACTTTGAATAGTTATTCTGACGATATTTTTTTCTCCGTGCACCCTAGGTCAGTCGGGCCAATGGAGAAAGAAAAGATAAGAGAGAGAGAGGACCTACTTGGAATCTGAAGATTGTCTGAAAATTTCATCGAAATCGGTCCAGCCGTTTTGGAGTCTATAAGGAACTTTTTTTTTTCCTTCACATAGCACAACAGAGATAGACTGGATTCAAGTGCTAATAACTACAGCCTCCCTGATATAATAAAAGGATTTGAATGTAAATCACATGTTAAACGCTCATAAGAATTAGAAATGATTTGAACGATTAAAAATTATTCAAAATGATTACAAATCAAATCATTTTTAATCCTTTTTAATGATTTTGTTTAATCAGGGCTGTGATTAAAATAACTAAAAAAGAGATTATAAGGTTTTCTTATTTGTTTACTTAACTTAAGTAATAAAAATATGTATCGTTTATTTAAGTAAATAAACTTTAAACAAAAAAAAATGTTATGAGGACAGGTTATAGCGGTGAATACTTATAACCTGTTTTGTCCGTTAAATTTGGAACCATATTAAAATAAATAAACTCATGTGAGTCCAACTATGTAACTTAATTAATTAATTCATTAACTTTAATTATCTTAACGTTAGTTAAAAAACACTATAATATTAAGAAATTATAAAGTCACATGAACAATGCGTTCATAAATCTTATTATTGGTCAACTGACAGCCAAAACCGTGTGCTAACACTGGTCTTATGTACAGTTGGTAATATTACAAATTATACAGTCAGTCATTCAAATCACCTACCCAGATAACCAGGGTTGTCAATTTTGAACTACATAAATATAATCATAAAGTTTAAAAGACACTTACAATTACAAATTTTGAAATTACATGAATACAAACGCAAATTTAAATTTCCAACTAATTAACCAAGAAAGTGTAACAACGGTACTTTTTAAAGATTATTTTAATTTAATTAAATCATGGTAGATCTTATCTATGGTTTCTGTATCTTTCCTTTTATTAATTAAATCTTGATGCCTCTCCATTTACATAGATTCCATAATCAGACGCTTTTTATAATTATGTTCTGTATTTAAAATTTTTAATATTTTAAGATTTTAGCCTGCTTACCCTCGAGTAGGCTTTATCATTACAAAACACAAAAGCTTTAGCTCAACCTTTTTTTTTAAAATAAAGACAAAAATAATATAAAACTCATGGCATTTAAAAAAACAGAAACAAAACGATTTACAAAAAGTATTGTATCATATAACACTTGACAGCCCTACCAGCACATCACACACCAGAAACTATGCACTCGCGACTTAGCTTGCTCAATAGCAAGTAAGTGGTTGTAGCATCGTCTTGAATTCATCCAGGGAAGCAGCAGTTGAAACAGCAGGTGGCACAAAGTTCCAGAAAGCAACTCCAAGGACAAGAAAAGAGCTCTTGTACATTGATGTACCCGGAATCGGCGATAACAGCGTATAGTCCGGTTGTTCTCAGATCATTGCAGAGTCGGATCGATAATAGCTTCCAGGTTCTTGAGAATACTAACTTACTCAATATCTTTACCAGCTAACGACAGCACTGGCTTCTCACTGCTATCTATGAGGATAGTACGTTTAGACAAACACCAAAAAAAATGTTAGACACGAAATTCATGATGTGTGAACGGAAGATTAACACTTATTTTTTTTTTTTTCTTCTCCTCCTCGATAAATTTATTTATTCCGCAGTCTCTGCACCACCTCCAAAATGGGCTGAAATCGTACACTCTGCCACAATTGATACATGTTTTTTTTTGGGACTCCATTTGACCGGAATGGTTGCAACAATATGAATCATTTCGACCCTCCGTCTCCGTTTAAATAGCAATGCTTATCAAAACTAGGGCTACCACTTTCTCATAACATTTTTTTTTGTTTAAAGTTTATTTACTTAAATAAACGATACATATTTTTATTACTTAAGCTAAGTAAACAAATAAGAAAACCTTATAATCTCTTTTTTAGTTATTTTAATCACAGCCCTGATTAAACAAAATCATTAAAAAGGATTAAAAATGATTTGATTTGTAATCATTTTGAATAATTTTTAATCGTTCAAATCATTTCTAATTCTTATGAGCGTTTAACATGTGATTTACATTCAAATCCTTTTATTATATCAGGGAGGCTGTAGTTATTAGCACTTGAATCCAGTCTATCTCTGTTGTGCTATGTGAAGGAAAAAAAAATGTTCCTTATAGACTCCAAAACGGCTGGACCGATTTCGATGAAATTTTCAGACAATCTTCAGATTCCAAGTAGGTCCTCTCTCTCGCTTATCTTTTCTTTCTCCATTGGCCCGACTGACCTAGGGTCCTTTTTACTTTTAAATTGCATATTTTTAAAACCGTTTTTCAAACAACTATCAAATGTCCACGTAAGCTATTTATCTCTTGTTATTGAAGTGTGGTTTTCCTTAATAAATGCGATGTACCTATGCCGACCACTCTTATCTAAAAAGTTTTATGTTTACATATTTTTAGTTCGGGAATTCACATGACTAATATAATGTGTTTGTTACAGTCGTTATCTGACAGAAAAACATATTGTTTTGAGAGTAGGGAAAATCCCAAAGTTCTGTCATCCACGGATTGTAAGTACAGTCACCATCAACCAACTGATCTATCTCAACTGATCTATCTCAACCAGTTCACGTATTTTGGGTACCAAGAAGCTAGAAGCTAAGAAGCTAGTGGGTGTTTGATAGACATAAAATTAGCATATGATTTGACTAGGTTAGGGATCATCTATTTTGAATGGAAATTATTTATTTAAAAAAATGGTCAGATTTCAGACAAGTTTTGTCATCAAATAAATCCTATGGTGTATTAAGGTTCTTTCGAACAATAGGTATTTACAGAGATGTGGCTTATTTAAGATACAAGTAGCTCAAATACAGATACCTACAAGATACGTATCTTATATATAAGATACTTTTTTACAAATTCATTTTGTATCTTGTATTTAGATACCATTCGTTTGGTCTCTTAGTATTTCGTAAATACTATGTTTGCTAAAATACATTTAGTAATAATTAGTTATGCAGATATTTTTTCACTTCCAATAAAAAATAGTGACACAATGTTTGTAGAACTGGTTTTACCTCAAATCTCAATTAAAACCTTATAAATATAAATTTTGACCTTATAAATATAATTGATCTATGTAAGCCCGCTTCCATCTTCGGCATCATCGTCACCTACCATCGGGTGAGATGATGTCAAGGGCTTACCAATTGTGGATAAAAAAAACATAATTCATGTAAAAAACTTAAACTCAATTAAAATTGTGTTTTCTTTCAAAAAGTATTTTATCTTTAAAAGGTATTTAGAATATACTCGTATTACATATTTTGTATCTAGTATTTCCGATATCATTCCAAAAGTGTCTTGTAGTATCTGGTATCTGAAATACTTATTTCAATAGTATCTTGTATTTTCCATGATAAGTTTTGGCTGATAGTGCCACTAAGATTTATTATTGTATTTCGTGAATATATTTTCAAAAACTGAAAAATTTAGTTTATCTTCTAATTGGTACGACAAATCAAATCATTTATTACGGTTTCCGTTCCCAAAGGGTAAAAACGGGACCCTGTCACCAGGCTGTATTTCATGAACCGTGAGAGCTGGACAGTTGCAATTTTCACAGATAATGTATTTCTGTTGCCGCTATAACAACAAATACTAAAAATTAGAAAAAGTGAGTCTCCATACAAAAAAACGTGTTTTTTTTTAACGTGAAGAAACTAGCGCCATTTAGTATGATGGTACGGAACCCTATGTGTGCGGTTCTGACTCGCACTTAGCCGGTTTTTTTCTATATAGGTACATTAAGCGTCGTCGGCGGCGGCGTTTATCCGATGCTATTACGGTGAAGGAAAACATCGTGAGGGAACCTGCACAGTCGCAAAGTCACAAAGTCGAACAACCCGCACTGGGTCCGCGACTAAGGCCCAATCGCCCTAATTCAGGGTAGGCTCGAGCCCCTCAGTGATATGATGTCATTAAGCACTGTTAAAATGTAATTTCTTACTATCAATTAGAAATTTAATTAGAATTAGATTATGTCAAAAGATAAGTTATAAACTATTATTTGCGGGTAAATTTTCCAAATTCCATAATCGTTTAAGTACGAGTTTGCGATCCTATAATAGCCTGTCATGTCACGATTCTCGGCAGAATCTTACTTTGTAAGACTTGTATGGTTGGTGGAAGGGCTTTTCTAAGTCCGCTTGGCTAGCCACCACCATCTTATCTAAGTCTTGCCCCCAAACATCAATGTTTACGGCATTGATGTGTACCGGCTTAAAGATAGGATAGCCAGTTCCCCATTGCGTTAGGGAATCTTGGTAAGCCCGCTTTCATCTTCGGCATCATCGTCACTTACAATCAGGTGAGGTGACACCAAGGGCTTACCACTTGTGGATTTAAAAAAAAAAACCTAGTACATTAATCATCGTTAATATAGTACATTTAACTACGTCATTCATTCATTACCTTTACAACACTGAACTACCGTTGTCCAGCTTACCCATAACTTTCACTATCATCCACATGTGTCATTATTAACCTCATAACGATATATGGTTATGTGTTTTATGGTATCGAGAGGACTTTGGTACCAAACTTTTCGTAATTATTTTAATTTTTTTCGACTACGTACCTACTGATTAAGTTTACAAAAACGACTTATGTCAAATCGATCGCGCAGTGTAACTTGTGTAATTTTATATAATTTGTGCATGCTGATAATAAACGTTAGGTAGTTACTATTTTGCTAACCCAGTGTTTAAAATAAGAAGATAAGTAATTGCTATTTGAAAGTCTAAAATAAATAAAAAAATTGCGATTTTTAATTATTCATAGCCTATTGCAGAGCGTCGGTGGCTCAACCGGTAACGACTCGGTCCATCTAACCATAGGTACCGGGTTCAAATCTGGACGGCCAATGTACCAATGAGTTTTTCAAAAACTTACGTACATACTTACCGATTGCTTTAACGGTGAAGGAAAACATCGTGAGGAAACCTGCACAGGCCTGCGAAGAAACTCGAAGGTTGTGTGTGAAGTCGACCAACCCGCACTGGGCCCGCGTGGTCGACTAAGGCCTAATCGCCCTGATTCAGGGTAGGCTCGAGCCCCTCGGTGGGGACGTATATGAGCTGTAATGATGAATGATGAATTATTCATAATGACAACTGAAGTTGTGGGTGTACAAAGCGCTACCTAATTTAAGTAATTTAACCCTCTACCAGGCCGATAGCCTCTATTAATTTTTGAGTAAGAATGTTCATGGAGCCAATAATTAAAATATTTGCGTAAAGCAGTGAAAGCGAAATTTTTTGAAAGATATCAACTGACGTGTAGTTTGCGGTTCATTAGAAATCACTTATAGTGGTAGTATTGTTTGCTCTGGTCACATGTTATGTACACACAATGTAACGATTTTTTTGGCGGGATTTGTGGTGAACGCATTCGTAGTTTTATTTTATTGTTTTTGCATTATTTTCTGCTACACTTTTGTTTCAAAAAGTGGTGCGTTTTGAAGAAAATTGTCTGGTGCACGTGAGCAATCTGGAGAACAAGAAAATAAAATGAAGAAGAACGTGAATACCCGACTTGCACTGGGTGCAGTTTTATAGACGTCGGTATACTGTTACCGGGTGTTCCACCTCAGACTGAGGCTACTGCAAATACTGACAAGAACTTCAGAGAAGATTTGTAATGCACTGGCACTAGCATTTCAAATCTAAAAAGAAACGAAGACAAAAAATGAAGACTGTCTCAAAAGGACTTGTACCCAGAGACGTTAATATATTCTAACCAACCAAACCACAATGTAACCAATAATGGTTATAATTGGAGATGAAACTGCCACTAGGTACCAATTTACACAAAGCCCGATACACGTAACAGAGCTCTTTATTGCAGTTGCATGCATACTGTATCTTATGTGGCTACTCTATGACTGTGGTCGCAATGGTTACGTATACAGACTAATACAGTTTAGGCTGTGACCAGTCATATTGGTTGATTTGTGTATACGTTCGATGACATGGCTAGAAAGTCTACAAGTTTCTAGCTCAAAATGGGAGAGGCAATAAATTCATACTGCCGAATGATTCCGTGGAACAACGTATGTTAAAAACGCTAATCACGTTAAAAAAACCGACTTCCGTCGCAAGAACATAGTACAATTTTGCATTAGGGGAGAAGGAGGCAGCTTTGAATAGGGGCAGGATTGAAAAAATCTGTCATAAAACCAAGGAGTTTATAGGTAAATCTGGAGGCCACACTCTAAATACCTACTTGAAGCAAAGAAATATGGCCTTGAAGTTTCTCGTTACCGCTCCGTCTCTTTCTAATTAGGAGGTATGAATAAGACGTGTATATGTGAAGCTCTTGCTCACACTCGCTAATTGAAAAGAGACGGAGCGGTAAAGAGACATTTCAAGGGCATATTTCTTTGCTTCAATTAGGTATTTAGAGTGTGGCCTCCAGTTTTACCTATAAACTCCTTGCATAAAACTTATTTCTACGAATATTTTAGCAGAAACCGTTTTAATAAAATGGCAAAACCGTTTTATTACGTCATCCTACCATTTTCTTGTAGTTTGACAGATGACACCAGAGATACACGGCACGTTTGTTTTCGACAGCACAAACGAAACATTTCTCAAAAAAGTTACAAGGGTTTCGTAAAAAAACATAGTGTGCTATGGTAAGTGCAATTATTGTCAACAAACGGCGAATATATCTATGCATTTACTCGTGTGTTATTCCGGACTAACACCCATAAAATTTGTTTTGGCTTTCGACTGATTTTTTTGCAGGTTAGGTTTGGGGCAGTTTTGAAGAAAATACGTGGGGCAGATTTGAAAAAAAAATCAAAGGCGCCCCAAGTTTGAACTGAGCTGAGGACATTAGTAAATTTTTAGAGGCACATTTGAAAAAAAATACTATTGTTTTTCTTTATGCAAATAATGTATGAAATCCTATTCTGTAATACATTTTCCTTCATTAATTTACTATAAAATATTTTCACTTCTTTAAATTTTCGGATTAAATCTGTAGGGGCACTTTCGAATTTTTTTTCAACTTTTTTCCGTTTTTTCTGAATGCAAATAATTTAGATAATTCTATTCTGTAATCATTTCCCTTCATTTTGTTAACAATTTACTATAAGCTATTGACACTTCTTAAAATTCATAATGTGGTTATTGATTTATAATTGCTCTACTATAGTTTTGATCAAAACTAGTTATATGTTACGAAAGCTGTTTTCTTGCAAATATCTGCTGCTGGATCAGTAACGTAAATCTTGATCGATCTTTTAATAAATGAAAACATATTAGAACACGGTATTTGATTTTATTTTTAAAGCTATTTCAAATGTGCCCCAGGTCACATGTATAACAACATGAGCTATGAAAAATCAAGTTTATTTTTTTTTCTAGATTAGTAACATGTAGTTAAATTTTGTTGAATTACAAATTGAAGTAGTTATTTAATATATATATTGACCTATTAGCATTAAAAATAGCTATTTCAAATGTGCCCCGGGTTGTTTCAAAACTACCCCAGAAATGGGGCAGATTTGAATATTTGACTTTTCTCACATGAACGTGAATTTCTAGAAAATAGAGTGTGCACTGAAACTTTAATTATTATGAAGTATGTGATATATTATCAAGGTTCTTATGCAAAATTATCGAATTCGTATAATAAAATAAAAAGTTACAGTTGATTAACAAAACAACTTTCAAAGGTGCCTCCTTCTCCTAGTTTTTGGTTTTTGTCAATTAAAGTACTACTAAACCGATTTTGATAAAATTTAAAAAGGACCTACTCAGGATCCTATCGAATAAAAAAAGAATCATGAAAATCGGTTCACAATTTGCAAAGATATCGCGTAACACACACTCACAAAAAAACACACAGTCGAATATTAAACCACCTCTATTTTGGAAGTCGGTTAAAAAGCAACATAAACAGATTAAAACCGGCCTAGCACTCCAAGGGTTCCGTACCACTACCAAATTATATATATTAGTACTAACATACAGTATGGACACTCCCTGCCGCTCTCTAGATTCCGACCTCACCCCCTCGTCACCAAGATTGATACAGATTGATTGATTGGTTATAGTTTGGTTCTCAAACGTATGGGATTTCACCGTGATTTTGTTTGCTCCGTCATTTGGTTTTCGAAATGTCATTTCACGACAGTGGTATGCAGTGTCCGGGGTGTGCCACCACACCTCTCCACACAACTACATAGTATAATGTCAATGATACATATTCACATTACAAACAAAAAACATCAACGCGAGCTACAAAACTATGCTTTTTTCCTTAGCGCTAGTACGACTTTTATTTGTCCGATTTTTATTATTTGTTGTGTTACTTCAGTATTAGTACTTTATTCACGTACTAGTAGTACGTACTACATTTACGCTCGTAAATTTTTACGATAGAGCTAGATCAAAAACACTTCTAAAGACCTATTTGAGGACCCCCCTTATTTTTTCACTCTTTCTAGTTTTATTATAAGTACATATTTTTGTTATAATATTTAAACGCTTTCTCTCCCCGTCGCACTGAACTCCAGCCGACTGTGCTTCCGCTGGAGATTCTCCTGCCACTTCGCTCGTGCCAAGTGAGCAGAAAGGCTTTCATTTTATATCCGAAAATAATCACACTAATATTATAAAGGCGAAAGTTTGTGAGTGTGTATGTTTGTTACTTCTTCACGCAAAAACTACTGAACGGATCTGGCTGAAATTTGGTGAGTAGACAGATAAGACCTGGATTAACACATAGGATACCTTTTCCCACGGTCGCGAGCCGCTTGCGGCTCGCGCACTGCGCACCCTAGAGACGTCATAGAAACGTCCTTATTTCGAACAATAGTTATAGCGGCAACAGAAATTTATATTCTGTGAAAATTTCAACTGTCTACCTATTACTGTTCATGAAATACAGACAGACGTACAGACAGCGGAGGCTTAGTAATAGGGTCCCGTTGGTCACCCGTTTGGTGTACGGAATGTACGGAATCCTAAAAAGTAACTTTACGGAGCTGTATTTTTAACCGACTTCAAAAAAGGAGGAGGTTCTATGTTCGACTATATATATATATTTTTTAATGTATGTTCACCGATTTCTCCGTCAATTGTGGACCGATTTTCAAAATTCTTTTTTTATTCGAAAGACTCCCGAAGGGGTCCCATTGTCACCAAGTCAAGATCTGATAATGTTATCCCAGGGAAATCGAGAGCAAAGCTCAAATGGCACTTATTAGGTGATTCATATGTTTTCTAAAGCTATTAAAATACTTGCGTCTGTTAGTCATAATCTCATGTTGATAAGCTTATGTAGGAAGGTACAACTCCTTAACGGTTAGGAGTTGGAAGAAAATTCTTTCAATATTATACATAGAAATATACGTAGGTATGCATAGACCGATAGGTTGTATTCTTTCAGGTTATTCAGATGAGCTGATGATGGAAGCCACTGGACTCTGTATCTGTTAATGAAACACATGTATTATGATTTGATAATTCCTTTTAGTGAGTAGGTGATTGGGTTTAACGTTGCTAGGTAGATAGCATTATCACTGAAAATAAAGAAAACAAAAATAAAAGTTTAAAAAAACTAAAAACCATCTTCCAAACGAAATTCACTCAAATGTATAAATTAATGTTTTTATACTTAAATACACAACATTAACTAACAATAACGAAATCAAAGGTGGGTACGAATTAATTAGGGGCTTTTAATTTTTTTTGAGGTCGGTACCAGCACACAGTTAGGTACTTACGGATCAAATGTTTTAGATTCGATGGTTTGCTGACACCAACCTCAAAAAAATTGGAAGCCTCTAATTTAATTCGTACCCACATTTGATTTCGTTATTGTTGGTTAATGTTGTGTATTTAAGTATAATAATATTATTACATACTTTTGAGTGAATTTCATTTTGAAGTCAGTTTTTAGTTTTTTTTTAACTTTAATTTTATAATTTATTTAATAACAAGGTTTTGCCCGCTGCTTCGCCTACGTTTGCAACAATTTTATGACTATCTTTGAGCGTGAGAGGTGCGCGAGCATAGATATGAGTTGTCCCCAGATCCCTCGAGGACTATATCGGGCTATTCATTACCATTGGCTGTCTATGTCACTTACCTCCTCTACTATTTCTATGCAAGGAATCACGTCCATACGTTGCATCATTCCGACGCCGACGTCGTGCGCGATAGTGGAAATGAGTATACTAGTCTGTCATTTTCCATCCCCTCAACCATTTTTTGCAAAAAATCACAACAATCCTTTGCTACATTACGATTTTAAAGAAATTAACCAAAAAAGAGTCTTTTTTAGTTTTTAACGGGATAAAAGTAACCTTTGTCCTTCTCCATGATACAGGCTCCATGATACGTGCATGCCAAATTTTGCCAAGATTGGTTGAGGTGTTAAAACGTAAGCAGGAAACAAACAAACACATTTAACCGCCTCCGTAGCTCAGAGGCCAAGTTCACTGGCTTTACACAGGAGGTCGCGGGTTCGATTCCCGGCGGGGTCAATTGTAAGGCTCGGTTTGGTTGGTGGTAGGGCATTTTCTAAGCCCGCCTGGCTAGCTACCACCATCTTATCTAAGTCTTGCCGCCAAATATCAATGTTGATATCATTGGTGTGTTCCGGCATGAAGATAAGACAGCCAGTTCCCCATTGCGTTGGGGAATCTTGGTAAGCCCGCTTCCATCTTCGGCAACATCGTCACCTACCACCAGGTGAGATGTTGTCAAGGGTTTACCAATTGTGAATAAAAAAAAATAAAAAAAAATCACATTAATAATATTAAAAGTAACGATTTTACAATATAACCGATCGATTCCATTAAAGTTCAATATCAATTTTGCAACTGAGTCTAAGCTTGAACTAGACACAACGTTAGATGAAATCAATCAAGAGATCAGATAGTTAGAGCTTCGTTCGTCGTCAAAATAAGTGCAAAGAAATCTTCAGCCGGTTATTTTTTTCTAAATAAAAAAAGTATTTGCTTTGGTGGCAACCCTAAAAAATCAAGATAGGAATGTTTATTTTTTTAGGGCTGCCACCGTAGTAAAAAATACTTTTAATATTTTATTTTAGGAAAAATCTGAACAACAGGTTGGCAAGGAGTTACGTTAGCAAAAAAATATTCACCTCCTCTTTACACGTAGGGGAAAAAAATATCCTTTAAAAATTATTTTTTTAAGATTTATTCTACGATTTGTCGGCGTGATTAATATGTATAACTATGCTTAATTATAGCTTTCTAGTATTTATCTTCTCTGAGCTAAAGCCGCGGACAGACGGGCAGAGAGACATGGTAAAACTACGTTAGTACTAATATATATACTTTGGTAAAACTATAAGGGTTCCTTGTTGAACTCCGTAACTCTAAAAAGGGTCTTAACAGACAGACAGACTGGACAAAAAGGATAACGAAGTAATCCTATAAGGGTTCCTGTTTTAATTTTGAACCCAAAAAACTACTACCAATAAATTTATTTTAGTTACGGATATGGGATCTTTAAAGAGGTCCCATTGAATGGAAGTTATCTTCTATGAAGCCTTGTTAAAACAGGGTTAAGAAATACTTTTACTTTTTATGTAGGTAGATATCAGCATTTTTTCAAATAACGTACCATCACGCACCTTGTCATGCTTTGAATACATAGCCATACAATTTCATGCAAAATGTTCTTGCATCAAACAAGACAAACCCATGTGAAACACCATGGCCACCCATACATTACCCACATACAAACGCGCGCATTATACCAAGGAAAGTGTAGCAACATTTACACACCATGTTCTGTTCATATTCAGAATCAGTAAGTACTCATTGACTCATACATGTATTATGTATGTATGACTATAGTAGTCCAGGATCAATAGTTTCCGAGTTAAGGCGGCTTTAAGTTTGACAGCTGTCATCCAAAATGAAGATCTTGACGATATCTATCATTTATCTTATACTACTTCACCCGCGTGGACGTTATGCGTGAAATGTAATCCAAATTCGTTCAACCATTTAGGCGTAGATCAAACATACGTGCGACGCTTGCGATTGTCGGAGTCTCCTAGGAATGTGAACTAAAAATATTAAGTTACGGATTTTATTTTTTACTGCTGGAAAAAGGGAGTGAAATTGAGTGGTATAAATTGTCATTACGTTTTTAGGGTTACTAACCCTATTACTAAGACTTCGCTGTCCGTCCGTCTGTCTGTCTGTCTGTCCGTCGGTCACCAGGCTGTAATTTCATGAACCGTGATAGCTAGACAGTTGATATTTTCACAGATGATGTATTTCTCTTGCCGCTATAACAACAAATACTAAAAGTTAGAAAAAGTGAAAAAATAACATACAAAATAAGTCTCCATACAAAAAACGTGTTTTTTTTAAAACGTAGAGAAACTAGCGCCATTTAGTATGATCATTCGGAACCCTATGTGTGCGGTTCTGACTCGCACTTGGCCGGTTTTTTTTATATCTTGTCCATGTTCATTCTAAGATTCACTTGTTTAGAGGCTTTACTAAGGTCAACGAGCATTGTTCTTAAGTCTTCCATGGTCTCAGATCGGGCCCGAAGCGCTCCCTGCGAGGTCGGAGGCCAAGCTCCGCGTTGAGCGAATCCCGGAGCGTTCCTGCGAAGCCTCGCATTGTGCCTAAGTCAGCGAATCGAAGGTGGGTGATGTACTCGCCGTTGATGTTGATGCCGATAGACCCCAGTCCAAAAGCTTAAAAACATCTTCCAGAATGGCGGTGAACAGTTTCTGAATGGCGGTGAACACTTTCTGAGATATGACGTCTCTCTGTCTCACCCTTCGCTGCAGCCGGATAGGTTTCGAATTTTGGTCCCGAACCAACATGGTGACGTTTTTATACAAACACTGCACTTCTTCGCACCCCATGCCTTGCTTTTACCATAACCGCTAGCAGAGCCAGAAATCACGGGGCCGCCGGGGACTATTTTAGAATAAAAACCTAATCAATTAATTTTAAATATAAAACCCGGCTGCATATAAACATTACCCATATGTTTTGGGCTTTCAGGTAAATATTATGTATCCTATGTCACGTACGAGATCAAGACGAATGTAACGACACCTCGCACTTCAAAATACAATACATATTATATACACGCGAAAGACTTCTTTCTATTTGGGCCAGTTGGGAAAATAATGAGTTAAAAATGAAGTCATTTATGAAAAAAAAAAGACAATTTACGATTTCAGTGAGGTTAACCCAGGAGTTACTTTTACTATGACCCAGGTGATTCAAATTGTAGGCTAGACTCGTTAACCGCTCGGCTAGGCACACTTCTGAAGTGTTTTGTTAAAAAATGCTACATAGTAGGACTAAGATATAAAGGCGAAAACTTCTCAATGTTCCTTATCTAATTTATGTTTGATCATATAATGTAACCTAGTTTTCATTAAAAAATAAAAATATTACGCAGAATTGCGTCGTGACAGAAATTAACAAAAAGTTAACAGCTACCCCACGGGAACCACTTAAGAAATCGCAATAAAATGTAGCTTATATGTTAATCCAGGTCCTAATATATCTTACTTAACAAGTTTCATCTAAATCCGTTCAGCGGTTCTTGCGTGATTTCATAACAAACATCCATCCATCCAAACTTTAACGTTTATAATATTTGTAGGATAGGATTATAAAGGTCTATCTTATATACGAGTATCTAATATTATTTACTCTTTCACGCTTACTGGAACAATTTTCCTGTAATTTGCGCATAGAGCTAAAGTGCAGAGAGCAACAAGTTACACTAAAAGTGTTACACTTTTAATCCCGGGAAAAATGCAGTCCCGCGGGACCTGGAAAAAACCCCTCACGTTTGCGCACCACACAGTAATAAAAACTCAAAAACCGTCCAAGTGAGTGTCACACCGCGCATATTGTATAGGTTCCGTAGGCATTAATTAATTCATCAGTCGACAAACGTCCACTGCTGGACAAAGGCCTCCCCCAAGGATTTCCACGACGACCGATCCTGCGCATCAGAACTAGTGAGTACCCGCCACATCACCCGCATGGGTATAGTGTGCGGTGGGCAACTCGCAAGCGGCTCGCCGTTTTTTTACCTATAACCTTCCCGGGCGTGTGCGCAACAACTGTTAGATATTTTTATATATGTAGTACATTGATAAGCCCTTGGCATCATCTCACAATGGCAAGTGACGATGAAGATGGCAGCGGGCTTACAAAGATTCCCCAATCGTTGTTAAACATCTATGTTGTGGTGACAAGACTAATAAGATGGGTGATTTTAAGTTTTTAGGTCAGTTCAAACGCCGCAAGGGGACACCTTGCGTTGTTGGCAGCCTAAATATAAAAAATATGTTCTTAGAAAACTACTATTATTTATAAATTATTCAACATGGAGATCATTATCGTAACTATTTTTGTGCCATTAAGTAGGCTTCAAACATGTAAATTTATGACGCTGTTTGTGACGTATGGACGGACGAGACAAACGAATAGGTTCCTCGTAGGGACTACGAACAAAACCCTAATAACTTTAGAAATTAATAAAAAATTAAAAACCCGACTGCATAAAAACTTAATCCCTATTTTTTGACCGTCCGGATAAACATGTATCCTATGTCACTCACGGGACAAATCTAACGACACTTCGCATTCCAAAATCCATCAAGCCGTTTAAGCTACAGGGCGTGCCAAAGAAATATACATATATACATACACTCGAAAAACATAACCCTCCTTCTGGGGCAGTCGGGTAAAAACAATATCCACGTAGTAGGGTAAAAATGCTTCGTTCAATTCTAGCACTATCACCTATCTCGTCTATGTATCGTACGTACGGTTGCACGCTAGTTGCACGCATAGCACGCACATAACATTTACTTTGCCGTTGTCTGGTATATTGCTTGATTCGTTGCTAACGCTACTTATCTCGTCGGCACACCGCACGTTCATTCACGCAACACACTTGAGCTAGAAAGTGACACCACGCGGCGCATACAACAAATTAGCTCCGGATTTTCCTGCGACGGACACTTTTCCGAGGACAGTTTCCAAACTGTAACTGTTGCGTTGATTGTGACATTTCTATGTAATGCGTAATTTGTATTGGAGATAGTGTGTTGTACAATTGTAATGTACCTATATACCTACCTGGGGAAAATGGTGGTAACAAAGTTGCGTGTTGGATCTACCGTTTCCAGTGCATAGGTGTAACAGCTACGTTGCTCGTTAAGGCGAGGTGTTGATTGGAACAGTTGTCTCTGTCTTTATCTTTACGTGTAAAGAGTAAAGAAAATAACCACACTTTTTCACTTTTTCAATGGTTTTTCGATTCAATCAAAAACTACAATGATAGTATAAAAAATAATAACATTACTCACTTTGTATTATCGTAGCAATTATTGTTGTATATATTTTTTATTTATACTTCAAAATATTAGTCATAACTAGAGATGAAAGTAACATGAGATGAAAGGTGTAGACCTATCTTTGGGATTTATTTCCATCGAACCAAAACTGCTCAATCGTGTTTTTAATAGCTTTTAACTTTAAGGAACATTATCAACAATAAGGTTTTTTTTTCAACCTTGGGTTTTCTATCTTTTAGGAGTAATAAACGTGAAAAATAACGAAAATCTGTAATATTATCGCCTATAGTACCACATATGAGATACTAATTACTTCGGTAGTACTGTGGTAGGTACTCCTCTAGCTGACCGTGTAGTTTTTTTTTCGCGATTAGTAAGCCGATGGCGTAGTTGAAAGCGGTTTCATCAAGATTCCCCAACGCAATGGGGAACTGGTTATCTTATCTTCAAGCCGGAACACATCAATGTTGTTAACGTTTTTGATTGAAACGAAAAGCCATTGAAAAAGTAAAAAAGTGTGGTTTTTTTTCTTTACTATTTACACTTAAAGAAAAAGACAGAGACAATTGTTCCAATTAATATCATATCAGCCGAAGGACGTCCACTGCTGGACATAGGCCTCCCCCAAGGATCTCCACGACGACCGGTTCTGCGCTGCCCGCATCCAGCGGCTTCCCGCGACCTTCACCAGGTCATCGGTGCACCGAGTGGGAGGCCTGCGTACACTGCGCTTTCCGTTCCAATTAATACCTCGTTTTAACTGTGTGATTTGTAAAAACATACACAATAAATGAGTCTGTGCTTATTTTAATTGTCCAACACTTAACATTTCCTTTTACAAGTTTTTGCTGCAATAATTATCTCAGGTTATGGTGCGTTTATAATTCTAGAAGTCTAAATTACTAATTGAGTACCTACTTTCCTAAGAAGCTACTAATATCTCCCCACTTTTTGATGTGTAACATCTTTGCTCTCGCTTTCCTGCAATTTGTGGGAGTGATTTCGTGAAATGGGACGGAAAAGTGTCCCATGAGACGGAAATGTGTCCCAGGGAGTCGCGTTTTTTCAGGCTTTAAAAGCGCAGAAAAGGCAAAGGTATCTATGACCATGCAGCCTAGTCTGCCGTTTCTTTGCCGTTTTTTTTTCAGGCTTTAAAAGCGCGGAAAAGGCAAAGGTATCTATGACCATACAGCCTAGTCTGCCGTATCTTTGCCGTCCTTTCATAAAGTATTTTATCACATGTTACACATCATATGCAAGTACTGTAGGTCTCGCTCGAATTATTTTTAAGAAAGATAGCCTATGGCAAATAGTTAGATGGGAACTTTTCTACTTTATTTCTTGGCAATAAAGGCAAAAAGTCGCTAGGCGGGTCGTTTGTTGATTATACCCATTTAGATGCGTAAAATTGTTGTAAGTTACCGTGAGAATTATGACAGAATTTGAGGAAATCTACGCTCGACCCGGAGTTCCGTTCTATATACCCGTACATTACATTTCTTTTCGTGTTTTTATTTTTTCTCAGTTTAGTTTCTCATATAATTAAAGAGGCTCTAGCTAGACATAAAGCGATGAGGTAAGGTGTACTTAGTTCCATTTTGAACATTTTGAAGATGAGCGTGTAACAGGTAACATTTTTTTTTGTTCACAATTGGTAAGCCCTTGGCATCATCTCACTTGATGGTAAGTGACGATGATGCCGAAGATGGGAGGGGGTTACCAAGATTCCCGAATGCAATGGATAATGCAATGAATATATGTCATCCCGGGATTTTAAAAATCGTAAATTATATAGATACTTTCATTTTAATAGATGAAACAAATTATATAGGAAAGCAGGATGAATTTCTGAAACGATATGTACGAGTATAATCATGGATATCAGTATACAGTGCACTTGCATCCAACCACCAAAAATGGTACACCACCCATCCCGTACATGACCATGATATTTTAAAAGCTTTGTCTAACCAACCACCAAAAATGGCACACCACCCCTTCCGTACGTGACCATAATATTTTAAAAGCTTTGTGTAACCAAACACCAATAATGGCACACCACCTCTCCCGTACGTGGCCATAATATTTTCAAAGCTTTGTGTAACCAACCACCAAAAATGGTACACCACCCATCCCGTACATGACCATGATATTTTAAAAGCTTTGTGTAACCAACCACCAAAAATGGTACACCACCCATCCCGTACATGACCATGATATTTTAAAAGCTTTGTGTAACCAACCACCAAAAATGGCACACCACCCCTCCCGTACGTGACCATAATATTTTAAAAGCTTTATGTAACCAAACACCAATAATGGCACACCACCCCTCCCGTACGTGGCCATAATATTTTCAAAGCTTTGTGTAACCAACCACCAAAAATGGTACACCACCCATCCCGTACATGACCATGATATTTTAAAAGCTTTGTGTAACCAACCACCAAAAATGGCACACCACCCCTCCCGTACGTGACCATGATATTTTAAAAGCTTTGTGTAACCAACCACCAAAAATGGCACACCACCCCTCCCGTACGTGACCATGATATTTTAAAAGCTTTGTGTAACCAACCACCAAAAACCCTGCCGTACGTGATCATAATTTGGAAGTAACAGGATACCTAATTTCGAAACGAACAGTGGAAGTTGCTCACATTAATTCATCAGCTAGAAAGAGCTTATGACTGATGATGATTATGAAGAATCACACTAAGAACATTCCAGATGTGTCACCTTTCAAACAAATGAAAAAACCATCAAAATTGGTCCATTCGTTTGGGAACTACGCTGCCACAGAGACACAGATATACACACGTTAAATTTATAAAACGCCCCTTTTTGCGTGGGGGGGCTAAAAACAATAAATATAAAAACCGGCCAAGTACGAGTTGAAAACGCGCGAAGGGTCCACAACAATTAGATAATAAGACAGATGTCGCTCTTGTATTGTCTTTTAGATGAAATGAATAGTTATCATTGCAGTAGGTAGTAGTTCTAGTAGTTCCCCGCTGCAATACCAAATTCTTCTACAACTCGTTCACTGTTGAAGCTGCGAACCTCTGGAATAAATTACCCGCCAACATTCGCGACTGCCCCTCTGTTAACTCGTTCAAAATCAAACTTAAAGAGCATCTTCTTTCCCTACAAAACGTGTAAGTTTATTTGTATATATTTTAGTAAGAATAGTAAGTATTATATTTTAAGGTATGTATTATGTATATTATTAAATTATTTACTATCGGTATGTATTATTTATTTGAGTAGATCAGGTTAGTTTACATTATATTATTATATTAGTATTTTATTTAGTATAATTTTAGGTACACATAGGTTTGCCCCCCGTCCTTTGAATTCTCATAACACCCGGTAAGGTTGGCTGGAAGAGATCTCTTATAGAGATAAGTCCACCTTTGTACATGTCCTTTCTAATTGTTTTTCATGTAAATATCTGTGTGCAATAAAGAATATATATATAGGTGGTCGTTATGTTTTTATAGTACCTTAACTAGAGGTGTATGGTGCTAAGGAACCCACGGTGCGCGAGCACGACTCGCACTTAACCGGTTTTTTCCTTTAAATATAAATACGGCGGTGTCATTGGTTAAGAAACGAGTGTATTGACTTTTTATTAATTTCTGATTTAATAACGAAAGTGTGACTTTATATTGATTCCTGCTTTTATATCTAAATTGTGACTTTATATTAATATCTGGTAAAAGTATCAAAAGTGTGACTTTATATTAATTCCTGGTTTAATATCGAAATTGTGACGTTATATTAATTCCTGGTTTTCTATCGAAACTAATCGAAAGTGTGACTTTACATTAATTTTTGGTACATTACCTATCTAAAGTGTGACTAAGTATATCAATTCCAAATTGTGAGATTAGATTAATTCCTGGTTTAATATCGAAATTGTGAATTTATATTAATTCCTGGTTTTATATCGAAATTGTGACTTTATATTAATTCCTGGTTTAATATCGAAATTTTGACTTTATATAAATTTTTGGTACAATATCTAAAGTGTGACTATATAAATTTCTGGTTAATATCGAAATTGTACATTAGAATATTTCTTGGTTTAATATCGAAATTGTGACTTTATATTAATTTCTGGTTTAATACCGAAAGTGTCACTTTATATTAAGTAACTTCTGTTTTAACATCGAAAGTGTGGCTTTCCCACAGATTCCTTAATAACGGCTAATTTAGCTTCGCTTGTTTTGTTCATAATACGGCTCTTTTTGTCCGTACGTCTGTAAAGAATTAATGGTTGATACATTAAAGTAATTACTCGGACAATACAAGTAGAAAGTTCAGTTGTCAATTGTAATAAAATTGATGCCGAAGAGATTTTATTGTTTTCGAACAAATGTGCGATGATGACAGTGTATTATCGTGATGAACTTCACCCATTTTTTGTAAAATTATACGAACGATTCATCATTTAACGATATTTGGTGTTGTTATGACTTTTGAATTAGTGCTAGCGGTACGTCCAGTATTTCGATAGAAAACTGCATTTTATGTTAAAAGCATGCACAGTGATAGTTATGACCCTTTAGAATGGTTTGGCCAGTAGTGATTTTTGATTCGCCCCTTAGGGGGTGATTTTTTGGGGGTGGGGGGTGAATTACTCCTTAAATTTCTAAAACTGCTTATCTTAACCGATATTGACAATCAAGGAGTCGTTTTTGCATAATTTGAGTTTGAATTTGAAGTAGTTTTGATCATTCGAATTGAAATTTTGGATATTTTAGAGCATAGGGGTGTTTTTTTCGGTCTAAAATTTAAATATAAAATCTCATACAATAGCCAAATTAGAGTAAATTTCTGGAAACAAGATGGCGCTGATTCGAAATAAGTCATAAGAAACATATTTTGTGAAAAAATGGGGGGGAAGAGGTTTTCCTCTTTTAAACGATTGGTATCGTTTTTGACTAATTCGGTACTGCTAAGCACGAGTACTAGGTTATTTTCTATTCGCTTAAATGGATCCTGGAAATATTAAAAATAATAGCGAAAATATAATTTTTAATTTCAATGATAATATGGTCCAGATCTACAGTTTCTTCTATGAAAAGGTACAATGAAAAAGAAAAATAGACTTCAGTAAATTGAATCATTTTTTACCAGATGAAGAAGAAAATTGTAGTAACTTACGTCTGCTTTGTGCAAGAGCCTTTACACATTTTGCAAGCGGGGGGTGCACGGGAGGTGGAGACGGCGCCACTAGCATCTCTGAGTCCCGCAGTTAGTGTTGCAGCCGCACTTGTCCAGGGTCCTGCACTCTGCCCAAATACTCGGCGCAGCTGTCCACACCGGTGCCACTTGCAGTCCTGCAGTGCCCAGCCTCAGGAATCCGGCGAGGGTGGTTTGCTGTCGTCGGCCACCCTTCCCCAGGCCTGTCCTGCCTGGTAAATGGCCCGATGCACCTGATTTATTAAAGCGCCTCTGGAACGAGGTATGGCCTGGAGTGACCGGTTTAAAGTGGTAACATGTACTGCCGGGCGCCGTTCACCGTTGTAATTTCCGGGTCCTTGATTCCATAAATCTGGGTGATGAAATTTTCGACGGTACGGAGTACATCTTCTGGCAACGGGAGACTTGTTGTATGGGTCAGCTTAAAGAAAGCCTGCGTCTCTTGCTCCGTGGTCCAGGCTGTCAATGCAGTACACTATCCACGAGAAGAAAAATAGCTCACAGTGTCACACTCAGTCAAGCAGTGGAAGAAGCGGGCCACGGATGAAGAGACGGAGGCTTTCTTCAAGCTGAGCCATTCAATAAGTCTCTTATAGCCAGAAGATGTACTCCATACCGTCGAAATGTCGTCGTAAGGATGTATGGAATCAAGGACCCGGAAATTGGGAATTAGCACGGCACCTAGCAGTACATGTTTGCCAATTTAAATCGTTCAGTCCAGGCTGTACATACCTCCTTCCAAAGGCGCTTTCATAAAGCTGCATCGCGCCATTTTCCAGGCAGGACGGTTCTCATACCACCCTCGCCAGATTCCTGGGGCTAGGCCCTGCAGGGCTGCAAGTGGCAGCCTTTCTGGACTAAGGAGCCGACTGTTTGGGCCGAGTGCAGAGCCCTGGATAATTGCGGATGCAGCACAAACTGCGGATCTCAAGAGATGCAAGTGCCGCCGTCTCCAACCCCCGCTTGCAAAATGTGTGAACAGATGTTGATACAGATTGGTTTAAGTTTGGTTCTTGAACGTATAGAATTTGGCCGTGATTTTCATTTGTTTCGTCATTTGTTTTGTCTGTGACAGCGTCTACTTCAGCGCAGACGCGGTGATGTGCTGGGATTTGGCGCTATGACACGTTTTGTTGTAGGTACTGAATTTCGTGGGAATTTTTTTTTCTTACTCTTTTAACTTTGATCTTTGTTGTTAAGTTGATTCAATCCCAATGTATGAGATTAGATAAAGTAGTGTATGAAACTGCACATAACTAGGTATTAAAACACGCATGTCACTATTTAAAACCTCGCCAAGGCTCGGTTTTTAAACTCATACTCGTGTTTTATACCCCTCGTTATGCAACAGTTTTATAAACTACTATTATTGTACACACTAGTTAAAAAAATATATAAAAAAATTATAAAAACTTAAAAAACAAAACTCAAAAAAAATATTAAAACAACCACAATATAAAAAAACTTATATAGGTACTATAGCGGTACAATTTGGGCGTCTTTTATTCCAAACAACCCGATTTGTTGTTGTATAACTTTACCTATTAGTAACAATAGTTATGTCTGTCGATATTGTCAAAAGTGGCCACTCTTAGCAGTTTTGCAAAAATACCATAAAGCTAATATTTACATATATTTACATTTACATATTAGCAGATTGGCCGATGGGGTAGTTAAGTTCTCGAGTGGCGACCGCGCACCGCAAAACGTAGCGTAGGCAGGCCTCCCACGCGGTGGACCGATGACCTGGTGAAGATCGCGGGAAGCCGATGGATGCGGGCAGCGCAGGACCGGTCGTCGTGGAAATCCTTGGGGGAGGCCTTTGTCCAGCAGTGGACGATTTGTGGCTGATATGATGATGATGATATTAGCAATTAAACAATAGCTGTTGCCTCCCTATTTGCGCAAAATACTCAATGATTTCGATTAAAGTCCATAAGAATGAGTAAATTACATATTTCTCTTGGCGAGGCTAGGTGTGCTAATCAAACCACCTTAATCTTGTAACGTTACCATATAGAGTATTTAAGCTGTAAACTTCCGAAATAAAATTAAATAAAGAAAAAAAACTGGTTGCCTGTAAAGTCGGTTTACGGACGATAATTTTACGTGATAACGTCATCAGAAAACATTGATCACAAGCCGAACGCTTAGGCCGATCGTGCCTCTCTATCGTGCGTGCTGCCGGCGTCTATCGATTTATAAGACGTTATCACGTCAAAACTAAATTTTCTGAAATTTGCAATCTTAAGTAAGTGTTTTTGCTGCAGGGATACGGCGATGGCTTGCTGTAGCTGTATTGCAGAGTCTACTATTACTGGCCAGCTGCGGCAAACACCACCACAGGCGATCTATGGCTTCACATCAGGTACCTATGTATTTTTTTTTATTACATAACACTAGCTGGTTTTACCCGACTTTGTCCCCAGAAGTATAATCGTAGCTTTCTTATCGCAAACCACTTAAAAAAACTACCAAGTTCGAGTGGGACTAGTGCCACGTGGTATACTATTTAAATCATCTGTGCTATAGCACCAAGGTCACAGATGATTTAATATTACTACCAAGTATTCCGTACCCTACACAATATTAAATATGTTTTCTTCATTTAATTCAAGATCTTTACTGTGAGACTACTGAACCCTAAAAAACAAAAAATCCTTATATTTTTTAAATGTTTTTAATACTTTCCGATGAATATTAAAAGAATGTTTGTTTCTTTTTCAGTCCATACCATTATCGAAAGGCGGCTGGCGGCCAGTTATCGGATCTAATGGCTTCGTCTTCGGATTCGGCACAGCCCCCCTCCACGCCCCCTCATACAAGATCCCCGTCCCCGTGTACGATTCCTACGCCTCCTCGTCACGTCCACTCGCGGCGAGAGATGCAACCAAACTGACGTCAATCGCGCAATCTTATCGCCCAACTACCCTCAGAAGCATCGTCACCAACCACCCCGCTCCAGCTGCGAGCCAACCCATCAACACCTACTTTAACCCCTACGCCCAAAACAACGGCTTAACCCACTACAAGTTCTTCCAAAACTTCCCATCGGACAGCGTGGTCATCAGAAACCCTCACAATCCATACGCAGCGAGACCTGTTCACGGGAAATATCCTGCCAAATTTAAACAGCCTTATCCTACTCAAATGCAGCAGTTGAATAATGTCCAACCGATCCACTTTGGGCAATACCCCACTGTGAAGCCGTTGGATGTATACGGGAAACCATTGGATACTTATGCCAAGCCGACAGGCACGAAAAGCTCGGGCACGGAGGTCTTCAAGCCGGAGGTGTATAAGCTGCCGGACAGGTAAATGTAGTATTTTTTCTAATTACAGGTATAGGTACAGGATGTTAAAAAAGGTAAAATTATCACATTTTTGAGTATAGCTTTTGCTCATGAAACAGGACAAACTTCTGCAGTGTGGAGTCGCAAAAAATTTGGACCTGACATTTCAATTTACTTTAGGAAATTAAATTGAAAATACCATAACGTTACAAAGAAAGTCAATAGATAACATTAACAAAATCACAGTATTACGATATGGCTTACAGTAGCGCAACGCCATTGATGTCGCACGATGCCGCCACGGCGTAGGTACTAGCAGTACTAGCCTGTAGCCAGCCTGGCAAACTCGCGGAGGCTGTCCCCGCCGCTCGCTGCCCCGCAAGTACCCTTCCGTTGCTCTACGTAAGTACATTCGTTGCACTACTGTAAGCCGCTATATTGTAATACTGTGACAAAATTCAACACACACATATAAAAACGGCTTCCGTCATTCAATCACATCAACCACGCTTCTACACTTTTTCACTATACAATCATAAATCGATGAGCTGATTGGTCAAGTTTGTATGGTATGTCCGATTCTGCAGTTATAGAACAAAAGTTTCATGAGAGGTGGCCCTCCTCAAAACATAATATACACTATGTTACCTTACATCCTGTAAATCTTAAAGTGAATGCAAAACAACAAAATCGCAATTAAAAACAATAAAATTATCACCGTATTTGGTCGTCACCTTAATCATACAGGCCACCTCTGACATCTCTGATCTCGCTTGGCGACGCAAAGGTGCCCATTTTTATCATATCAGCTCGTATATATCCCCACCGAGGGGCTCGAGTCTACCCTGAATTAGTTTCGATTTCATATGTACGTTTATTCGACGCTTTTACGGTGAAGGAAAAACATCGTGAGGAAACCTGCACACGCCTGCGAAGAAACTCGAAAGTTGTGTGTAAAGACGACCAAACCGCACTGGGTCCGCGTAGTTGACTAAGGCCCGATCGCCCTAATAAGGGTACGTTTTAACCCCTCGTTGGGGATGTATATGAGCTGATATGATGATGAAGAAATGATGAAATCAAATGAGTCATTTGTGCTTTTGTGTGAGAGATGTTATTTACTTTTTTAGTTACTAGCTTTTGCCAGCGGCTTCGCTCGCGTGAACATAGTTTCTATGACTGTCTCCGAGGGTGCGCAATTCGCGAGCATCAAGCGGCTCGCGAGCGTGGAAAAAAGTAGCCTACATGTGAATCCAGGTCCTAATCTGTCTTCCTACCAATTTTCATCCATATACGTTTAGTAGTTTTTGCGTGAGAGTAACATAGATCCACACATACAAACTTTCGCGTTTATAATATTGGTAGGATGTTTAATGCCTTGTGTCTATTACCCTATTGTTCTTTTGTAAAAGCAATCTACAAAAAGTTGGTAATTGTATTCAACAGCGAGTCAGCGCCGCAGAACACGCAGCAAGTGAAGACGGCTCAGCAGCAAGCCGCGGCCACTCCGAAGGTCCCCGTCAGCCCCTTCCCGCAGTACGCCTTTCAGGACGCTGCTCTACAGCCGAACTTATTAGGTACCAACAGAGATTTGTTACCATAGATGGTTAATGCACTAACAAACAACATTTGAAAATCGAAGCCATTTACACACACAATGTTATAGGTAGTTCGCTTCCATTGCACCGAATGCTACAAGAAAGGAGATGCCAATTGGCATCTTTTTTTTTGCTTCACTTTTTGACTGCACGTAACGTAACCTATGTACCTCCCCTTATATGGCAGATCTCGATCGGCCCAATTAAACGATTGGCCCACGACATATATAGCATATCTCTGGGTACCAATCCTTTTATTACACAAACACATTATAATTATAGATCACCGGACACGCAAACAGAACTGGCCTTTTTTTAAATTCAAAATTGGTAAGCCCTTGGCATCATCTCACCTGATGGTAATTGACGATGATGCCAAAGATGGAAGCGGGCTTACCAAGATTCCCTAACGCAATGGCGAACTGGCTATCCTATATTGAAGCCGGAACACATCAATGTTTTTAACACTGATGTTTGGCGGCAAGACTTAGATAAGATGGTGGTTTGGTGGTAGCTAGCCAGGCGCGCTTAGAAAATGCCCTACCACCAACCAAACCGAGTCTTACAAGTTGACCCCACCGGGAATCGAACCCGCAACCTCCTGGTGTGAAGCGAATGGGCTAACCATTACGCCACGGAGGCGGTTAAAAACCTCATTACTTATAAATCTCAATCTCAATCTCAATACATAACCACCTTTTCATTTGTTAGGGTCAAATTAATGAATTTTAATATTATAGGACTAACTCTATTGCTGTGTGCCTTTCAAAATACAAGGTGATACGTTCAACTAAGGAAAAAAATAGGGATTTAAGTAAGGCAAATATGGATAAGACCAAACGACCAATACGTTCGAGACTAACGAAATGCGTGTTTTTTTTTAAACAAAGGGCTTACTAATTGTAAGTTAAGAAAACGGCCAAGTGCGAGTCGGACCACCAGAGTTTCGTACCACCACACCTCTCAACATAACTATAACATTACGCCACGGAGGCGGTTAAAAACCTCATTAGAACCCCACCTTTTCATTTGTTGGGGTCAAATTAATGAATTTTAATATTATAGGACTAACTCCATTGCTGTGTGCCTTTCAAAATACAAGGTGATACGTTCAACTAAGGAAAAAAATAGGGATTTAAGTAAGGCAATTATGGATAAGACCAAACGACCAATACGTTCGAGACTAACGAAATGCGTGATTTTTTTAAAAAACAAAGGGCTCACTAATGATACCTATTCACATCAAAAACAAAGGACATCAACGCGAGTCACAGAAGTATGCTTTTTTTCATTACATAATTTTTACTTCAATATTAGTACTATAATCACACCAAGTTTCAAGCTTGTATATGTTACCGTTTTTACGATAGAGCCAAATTAAAAATACCTCTAAACTACCTACATAAAAATCCAGGAGTCCCCATACTTTTCCACTTTTTCAAATTTTTAGTATTTGTTGTTATGACAGCAATAGAAATACACATTCTGTGAAAATTTCAACTGTCTACTTATTAAAATTTATAAAATACAGCCCGCTGACAGACAGACGTACCTGCAGACAGCGGAGGCTTAGTAATAGGTTCTCTTTGGTCAACTTTTAGGTGTTCGTAACCCTAAAAAAAAGTCCATATACACTTAAACAAACAAAGGTTTTCTTTCGACAGTTTGATATAGCTGCCTCTAATGGATTGTCACCATGATCACATAGTTTTTATTCAATTTCCAGGTACATACGGCAACTTCAACTTTGGCGTACAACAAGTGAAAGGTAACAATCAGTTCTTCCCGGCTAAGACTACCTACTTGCCACCTCAGACGAGCAAACATACACTCTTCAACTCATTTAGTTTCGCACCCAATTTTAAGACCACCCCAATTCAATTCCCCGTGACTACCCAAAAGCTACAAACATTAGCAAATCAAGTACATTTCGGATCGAACTGGAACGACTTCAAAAATGTCCCTACTCAAGCGACAAAACTAGCCAACCCCACCAAAATTGATCCCAATCTTAACAAAGGCACGTTCAAACCGAGCCCTCAAGATCCCTTTATCAAACACTATAATTCCGACTACAATAAAGTAGTGAACCATTTGCCATCAGTTCAAGCAACTACATTTGCGTACAGCAATTTCCATGATTACAAGTATCAAACGCAACCACCGCAGCAAAACAACGCAGTCTCAGACGCACTTGCGCAAAACTACTTTGAGCAACCGAACACCAATTTTAACAATGAAAAGAAAAAGCAGAAAATACACGACAGCGTCGCAGCGGGAGTGAACCACCAAACATCACAGCAATACGTCAACCCGCCCAAAACTACAGAGAAGGGGGGCAACAAAGTACCCTACAAACCGACATACGAAGTGACCGAGTCTTACGACGACATCATCACGCACGCATCCTCGCCTTCGTGGCCGGCCGCCCAGGAATCTTCCGACTACAAATCTACAGAAGAAACTGGGACAAAGCAGGAATACGAAACCTACAGTAGAACGACGACAACGCCCTTGCCAGAATTGCCCGAAGAGTTCGCCATTGTTACTGAAGGCTATGAAAACTCTTTGAGCTACGACAGTCAAGTCGAATCTCAAAGCAGGCGGCCTGTAGGCGACGATTTAGAACCCATTGGCAAACATAAACTCAAGGACTACTACTACAAAGTATCGACTCCAGCTTACGATGATTACTCTTCAAGGAAAACCAAGAAACCGAACGAGTCATCCAGTCCTCATGTAGAAGTAACTACGCATTTGAACAAGCAGAGTGATTTGAAAGATGCTCTTCCAACGTTGCCCCCTAATAAATACTTCAAGCGGCCGAGCACGTCAACACCGGCGGCAGAGCCTGCAGATAAGGACAGGGTTCGCAAGAGAAACAAGATCAGGAGACGTCGACCTCCTCTAGCCAACATTAATCGCGACAGAGATTCAACCACACGTAAATACACAACGACGACTGAAACGTCGCATGCAACTGAAGACTCACACTCATACAGGCTGAGAGTAAGACCAGCGCAAGCTAAACAAACAAGCGTGACCTCTCCTACCATCACCACAGAGTTTACTACAAGCGCCATCCCGACTATCTCGCCAACTAACCCAACTACCATTAAGAAACTGGCTAATCGTCGCCCTGTGACGACCACAGAAAAGTATGAAAGTACTATACCAAACAACAAGGATTACGATTCAAATAGAGAATCTCCCATCATGAAGATAGCCGCGTCCTCTCGCCCACATATACCAAAGATCACATCTGCTGCCTACGAATACAGAACAAGTGAAACTCCGGACTATAGTCATAAACAAGACGAAAAAGACACACCTACTAGTGACATCGCAGTTGCATTAAGTGACACTCTTAAGACTAACCTTAAAAATGATACTCCTAAAACTTTCTCGTTTCACAGGGACGCGAAACCCATCGATTCTATTGTAGAAACTGTTACTATTAGAGAGATAGTAACTGATTCCTTAAAGGATGGTAGTGAAGACGCAACTGAGATTGCTACTACAGACCACGTAGAAACTACACCAAACTCTGGGAAGGTCTTAAAGCCAAGACTAAAGAACAAATATGACCGACCTCGATTTAGTGTAAAAGATTATAGAAATAGACTAAGCTCTACAACTAGTACTACTGAAAAACCTATCGAATCCCAAGGGCCCAGATTAAGGTTTCCTCAAAGAAAAATACCTGAGAAGCTTAGTGATAATGAAACCACTACAGAAAGAAAAAAGTTCACCCCAAAAGATCCTAGACACAAATTAAATGGCACAGAAAACAATGAGCAGACAGATAAAGAAATACACTCATTCAGGCCTAACAGACAGAGACCAACAACCACAGAAACGTCTGACGGCACAACACAGAAGATTTCCTCTAGAATCCGTAACGGGGTACGCAGGCCAAAACCCACTGAGGAAACCACTGAAAATGTAAGGCCTACTACAATCAGCAAAAGACCTTTGAGAAAGAAGATCAAAGACTCTGTGGTAGGTGAATCAACTCATGACGTCACAATTACAGAAAATGCAAATGAGAACAAAAACGACATGACTTCAGAACGGACGAGATCCGAGAGTGCTATCATGAAGATAGCTGAGAAAAAACACCCAGACAATATCGAGCATTTATTTGAGCATTCAAAAAGAGTTTCAGATTTGACATTAGCTGCAAGCAAAGATTACAACACTCCTGGTATGTTTAAGACAGTTGCAACGAATAGCAGAAGAATACCGAACTATTTTACAATTGCGACAGACGATCCTATTTTGCCAATAGAGGCATTCTTCCCCCAAATTAACCAAAAGAAGGAATCGTAATGTTCCCATACTAGTAGTTTTAGTTTCCCACAAAACCAAATTATTTTCGACTGCCAAAGTAAACCAGTTTAATTTTAATGATAAGTTATCTATCAGAAATTTGATTAAAATATGCCAGTAGGATATCTTCAAAGTATTGGAAAATAATAATTATGACAGTGTCCCCAAGTACTAGCATTTCACAAACTTTAATGACATTTTCATTCTTTGGTGCTCATTTTAGTGTGTAAGTAACAATGACATTTATTTTTGTATGATGTGATGATCTAATTACTATAGATCTAATGCGCGAATGGAGAGGCATTAGACCAGATTTATAAGTGTATAGTCCAAAATGAATTAAAGGAAATAAATTAATAGATGTAAATATAATTTTACTAGTAAATTCTTAATGTACAGAGGCCAGCACATCAAGCTAGACACTCGTAATTCGATTCTAATCCATAAGTATAAGGCATAAGAACGGTATAAAGTCCAAAATGCCAAGCTTGATGTGCTAGCCTCTGTACCTACCTGAACGTACTATCTAATAGTACATAATAATATTCTAGTACTATTTATTATTTTATTACTACGGACTTAACATTTGTCTGTTCTTAAAATGGTTGTGTGTGTGATGTGTATAAGAGAAACTTGTATTTATTAGCCCCTAGATGTTAAATGTAAATAAATTAATTTTCTTAACAAATCTTGTATGCATTTTATTGGAAAATAATGTAACATTACCTTCTAAACTTCGACCAATATAACAGCTTTGGACCGGCCCTATCCATACATTAATCTCATAAAAAAATTGTTAGATAATAATGAAAGCATGCGAATTTTTTAATAGTATTTTAGATAATCTAGTTAGAATTGTATTAAAAAAAACGTTTACTTACGAATGAAAAGTGATGCCTAAACCTTTATTCGTATGATTATCGGAGCATACGAGCGTGTGACCCTCTTGGCCTCCGAAAGACCAACTGAGACGAAATCAGTGAATGCACACATTCTATAGGCATCAAAACCGTTGTTCGCATGGGCCGGTCCATAGCTGTTAATTGGTCGAAGCTTATAAAAATATGATTTATTGTACTTAGGTATGGGCTTTCTTATCCAGCGTGAACTTCTTGCGCTTGCAGCTTCATCATAGTCTGCATGCACTTTACGGCAGCTGTATGGATAGTTTTCTCCAGTTGATCTGTAAGGGAAAAAAGTTTCAGTAGATAAGTACTTTTATTTACAATTTGAGAATCCTTTGGCATCATCTCACCTGAAAGTAGATAGTGGCGATGATGCCGAAGATGGAAGCGGGCTTGCAAAGATTCTGCAACGCAATGGGGAACTAGCTACCTTATCTTCAAGCCGGACTCAGAATACAGGACTAAACCAGAACGCCGCGTCTTACCTGATGGTAAGTGACAATGTAGTCGGGGATGGTACACGCAAACTCAAATAATGCCTATTCACTTTAGCCTTGAAGATCCCCAAATTGTAGGAGTCGGGAAACACAGACGCAGGCAAGGAGTTGCACTCCATCGCTGTCCGCATAATAAATGAGGAAGCGTAACGCTTCGTGTGTATAGGCTGAATATCTACAACATAGGGGTGGAACCTCGCCCTGCGTCTCGATGACCGAAGGTGAAATGGAGCTGGAGGAATGAGGTCGTGCGGTTCTTGTGCACACTCTCTAAAATGAATTCGATAGAATACCGAAGACAGGCAACTTATATACAGGGTGTACGAAAATTGCTGTAGTATCCGTTAACTGGGGGTTCTACTCATCATACTGAACAACTTTCCCTAAGAAACCCATAGTCAATTCTCCAAAAAAAAAATGGGACCCTCCATACAAAAATGCACAAAATCAGTTAATCAAAAGATCAGCTAATCGATTTTTATGGACAGTTTATATTTTTGCGATTTCCGCAAAGTCATAGAACAAAAGTTGTTCAGTATGATGAGTAGAAGCCCCAGTTAACGGGACCTACACTAATTTTGTTACACCCTGTATTTCCCCAATTCGTAAAAAAAACCGGCCAAGTGCATGTCAGAACCGCACACATAGTATAGGGGTCGATAGCGCTAGTTTCTTCTTGTTTAAAAAAAAAACACGTTTTTTGCATGGAGACCCCCCATATTTTTTTTTACTTTTTCTAATTTTTAGTATTTGCTGTTATAGCGGCAACAGAAATACCATCATCTGTGAAAATTTCAACTGTCTAGCTATCACGGTTCATGAAATACAGCCTGGTGACAGACGCACAGACAGACGGACGGACAGCGAAGTCTTAGTAATAAGGTCCCGTTTTTACCCTTTGGGTACGGTACCCTAAAAATTGGTCTCTTCATTTAAATCGATCATCATCATCATCATTACAGCTCATATACGTCCCCACCGAGGGGCTCGAGCCTACCCTGAATCAGGGCGATTAGGCCTTAGTCGACCACGCGGGCCCAGTGCGGGTTGGTCGACTTCACACACAACCTTCGAGTTTCCTCGCAGGCGTGTGCAGGTTTCCTCAAGATGTTTTTCCTTCACCGTTAAAGCAATCGGTATGTATGTACGTAAGTTTTTGAAAAACTCATTGGTACATTGGCCGTCCAGATTTGAACCCGGTACCTCTGGTTAGATGGACCGAGTCGTTACCGGTTGAGCCACCGACGCTTACAATCTATCAGCTGTAACCAAATTTAATAAACAAACAAACAGTGCACAGCACAAGAAAATAACGCATCATTATCATCACATCAGCTGAAAAACGTAATGGACTAGACAAAGGGCTCCCCCAAGAATTTCCACGACCGCTCTTGCATTGCCCATATCTAACGGCTTCCCGCGACCTTCACCAGGTCGTTCGTCCACTGAGTGAGGGGTCTGTCTACGATATGTTTTCTGGTGATCGGTCGCCACACGAGAACTTTACTTTCCCGACGACTATTCGTTTTACCAATTAGTCTTTCGAAACTTACTTACATGTACTTGCCAATTGCTTTAACCGTGAAGGAAAATATCGTGAGGAAACCTGCACATCTGATTCTAGCTGTGTATATGAAGGTCGCGTTACACACGTCCGTAGGTGTAAATCTAAATGCCCAACACGTGACCGCGGGTGATTCTAAGTGCAATACCAAGCAACAGCTGTCTATCCCTTGGATAGCAAGGTTAATTGTGCCACACGATAAGAGATAGACCCACTGCCACTTGAGTTAAGCGATTCTGTGAGCTATTTGAATGATGCAGTAATAACTTACAAATTTTATGTTGTCCTTTGACGGGGAATCGCAGCTTCAAACTGATAGGGTTGGAGCAAACGAACACGTAAGGGCTGTCACTTTCGCCCCCAGGATACCTACGAGAAAACAATGTTTAATTTTAAACCATGTAACCCAGCAGCAATAAGTGATGGCACAGTCTAAAGAATTCATACAGTCGTCCAACGGAGACGTCTAGACAGGGCAATTGTGCGGGGTTCGACGGGCGAGACGGGGGAGGTCGACCCCAATTGCCCTAGTCACCGTTCGGGACAATTCAAACTATTTAATTAAGTCAGGCGATGGTGCATGAGAACGTGCCCAGTAAAGACGTTGGCCACTGTACGGATTCTTACACTGTGGTTAGGCAATGCTAAAAGGACCTGCTCACATAAAAAAATGTGACATACCCGGTCAAAGGCGAAGAGGAAGAACTCTCCACTCTACTCTCCACTACTTTTCACCACTCTACTCTACTCTCAACTCTACACTCCACTCCACTCTACTCTACTAACCACTCTACTCTCCACCACTATTCTCCACTCCACTTTTCTCTACACTTTAATCTACTCTCCGCTCTACTCACCATTCTACTCTCCACTCTTCTCTCCGCACCACTACACTCCACTCGGCACGGATGTCCTCCCAAACTAGGGAAGTTTAGGCCATACTACGCAAGGGGGCTAAATCCAGATTGGTTTAGCTTGTAGGGCTAGTGGCAATCCCCCCTTTGTCAGACGTTTTATAACCTCCTATAAAAGATCTCTGAAGTCTGACACGGCTCAGCGACTGCCATCTAGTGAAAGCAGTCGGCACCAACGGCCTGAAAAGTACATAAATGGTCGAGTAATTACTTTCACTCACTTTTTTTGGTATTCCTCTTGCGTGAGACAATCATCAACGTTGACACAGCCTAGCAGACAACCAGGTGGGTAGAATGAGGGGAACTGAAGGTTTCGATCTGAAATCAAATTATTTACTTGGTAAATTAAGGGCAGCCAGGAGGCTCGAGTTTCCATACTAACGTAGTTCCGCTTTAACACAAAAACTACATGACAGATTGAATCCAAACTTTGCGAATATATTGATATATATCTACTTAATATATTTACAAAGTTTGGATTCCATCCGGCATGTAGATTTTGTATTAAATCGGAACTACGTTTGTATGAGAACTCGAGCCTCCTGGAGACTTAATATTATATTTCACGTAAGTAATACATGTAATTTTTTTAACTTTCTATTATTTATTTTTCTTGTAGGGCTTATCAATACACAGGTTTTTTTCTAATTTACCCAATATAGGTATGTATATAGTAATAGTTGCTTGCGGTTTGAATCCTGCCACGTACCAATGTGTTCTTACGGTGAAGGAAAATATCGTGAGGAGACCTGCACACGCCTGCGAAGAAACTCGAACGTTGCGTGTAAAGTCAACCAACCCGCACTGGGCCCGCGTGGTCGCGATCGTCCTAAATCAGGAAAGGAGGTGTATGGAGGGGAAGTTGCTTTTGCGAGTCATAAGATAATGTCAACTGTCCAAACTTGTGAAATTAAAGAAAAATCAAAACAAAGTTACGTTAGGTAGTGGCTATTTATGTCTTTTTTAAACTTTAGTTTAGAATCTTTAAACGGATCTGTATTACTAAAAATATTGTTGTAGGATCGAGCAACACGTGTAAAAAAAGAGTTGCGGCCATAGTTAGTTCGATGGAAGGGTACATGCATCATTCCAGTCTGACGAGTTCTTATTTGGGGGGTCTTAAAACCAAGTTTAGCTATATGGGGTGGGCAATCAATATTTCCATTAAGCAAGTCGTAGAAAAACAGCATATCGAGCATATCTCGTCGTTCTTCGAGCGTAAGTAGCTTGTAGTTGCGACAACTGGCATTGTAGTTATTTACAGTTGATTTTGTGCGATAGTTTAGAAAGTTAATAAATTTTTTTTGAATGTTTTCATTGCTGTTTTTGTATATGTTATATTGTGGATACCAGATCAGACTACCGTACTCCAAAGTGCTTCGAACGTATGCATAATACAAAGAGAGAAGACAAGGTTCAGTCGAAAAGTTCTGACAAAATCGTTTAAGAAATCCTAAGCCCTTATCATCATCATTACAGCTCATATAAAAGTAAAGCTAACCTTGTTTAAAGCGTTCTGCCAAACATTTTACACCTGCAGCCTGTGGGTCAGATATACCCTCAAGGCCTTTAATGCCCTTCGCATTCAATATAATCATGGGTTTAGGATGCTGATGGGTTTGCCTCGTTTCTGCAGCGCATCAGAAATGTTTGCAGAGGCACGCACTGACTCTTATCAGAGTATTGTGCGTAGGAGAGTCGCCTCGCTGATGCGTCGCGTGCGGGACAGCCCCAGCGGCCTCCTTAACACCATACTGGAGCGGGTGGACTGCCCGATTGTGCGGCACTGGAACCATGTTCACATTGAGTCCAGGGTCGCCATGTATGGTAAATTTTAATTTCATTTTGTATTTATTTATATGTTATTGTTTACTAACATAGTATAAGTTGTACTAACAAATTATGGGCATAGCCTGAATTAAAGATAGTAATAATAATAATAATATACGTCCCCACCGAGGGGCTCGAGCCTACCCTGAATCAGGGCGATTAGGCCTTAGTCGACCACGCGGGCCCAGTGCGGGTTGGTAGACTTCACACACAACCTTCGAGTTTCTTCGCAGGCGTGTGCAGGTTTCCTCACGATGTTTTTCCTTCACCGTTAAAGCAATCGGTAAGTATGTACGTAAGTTTTTGAAAAACTCATTGGTACATTGGCCGTCCAGATTTGAACCCGGTACCTCTGGTTAGATGGACCGAGTCGTTACCGGTTGAGCCACCGACGCTTTTTAAAAGAAGAAGCCCTTATACGCTTTGTCTACTATCGTATCTATATGTGTTTCGAATATGAGCTTATGGTCAAATATTACACCTAAATCGCGAATAGTGTCAGATCTTGATATTGGGTTATTATTAATTTTGTATACGAAGGTAACATTACATTTACGACGTGAGAAAGAAATAACTTGACACTTGTCAACATTGATTGATATTCTGTTTAATTCATAATAAGTAGATAGACGGTACAGATCTTGTTGTAGTTTACTACAATCATTCAAATTGTTGACATCGATGTATATCTTTGTGTCATCTGCGTACATTAGAAAGTATGCACTTTCGAAGCAACTGTAGATATCATAAAGGTACGCATTATAGAGAAGAGGCCCTAAATGAGATCCCTATGGCACCCCGGATGGTACTGTGACTAGTTCAGATCTACAGCCACCAACCACTACCGCTTGTGAGCGGTTTTTAAGATAGGATTCTATCCATCGTAGCAAATCACCACATATTCCTATTCTTTCTAATTTTTTTAGAAGTATGAAGTGGTCCACGCGATCAAAGGCCTTTTCAAAGTCGGTGTAGACCACATCAACCTGCATACCCTTTTCTATATTGTGGTGTAGAAAGTCTATGAAAGTAGTGAGGTTTGTAGATGTTGAGCGACCTTTCAAAAATCCATGCTGTTGTACAGGAATCGCCCTCAAAATGATATTGTAAATGTGTTTATATACTAATTTTTCAAAAACTTTATCAGTTAGTGTTTAGTGATCTATCAACGCACAGCCCAAACCACTGGACGGATCGGGCTGAAATTTGGCATGCAGGTAGATGTTATGACGTAGGTATCCGCTAAGAAAGGATTCTGGGAAATTCCCACGGGAACCGCAAAAATCGGGATCTGCGCGGGCGAAGCTGCGGGCATCCACTAGTATACTATAAAAATGACTGTACTTACTGCGTACCAAAACTTCGCACTCCTACCTAATGATAAGCTTTTAAGGTAAGTAACCAAGTTACCAAAGCTTCAGGGGGTCGTTAGTGGGTACCTGCAGTCTTATATATATGTATATGTCACCGTAAGATTGTAAACTCCGTTAGATTAAAATCTAACGTGATTTATTTCGCGAGATTGTGAACTGTCGAAAGATTGTGAACTGTAACATATTGATTACAATTTCACTAGTAATATTGTAATATACTATTTACCTGCACACGCCTGCGAAGAAACTCGAAGGTTGTTTGTGAAGTCGACCAACCCGCACTGGGCCCGCGTGGTCGACTAAGGCCTAATCGCCCTGATACAGGGTAGGCTCGAGCCCCTCGGTGGGGACATATATGAGCTGTAATGATGATACTATATACTAGTGCGTGTTAACGCAAGGCTCTGTAGGAAAACATTTATGAAATTTCTGACATTTCTATTAACCTTAGTTGGTCTAATTGAGACATTTGATCCTAATAAGAAACATAATCATTGGCCTCCTAAAAATCTTTTGAGTAAACTACCCTGAATTATAATGATCGGGCCTTAGTCGCCATGTGGGCCCAGTGCGGGTTGGTCGACTTCATACACAACTTTCGAGTTTCGTCGCAGGCGTGTGCAGGTTTCTCTCACGATGTTTTCCTTCACCGTAAGAGCGTCGGATAAACGTATATGTGTATTTAAACGTATTTAAGTTTGTGACCAGATGAACTTATGTGATTTGTCTTTAAAATATTTATTTATTTACACACATGGCGATACTATTGCTTTGCGATATAGTCAGTGCAATCACCCGCATTTAATTTTATCTAAATCAGGTAACTAAGTACAGACCCATACTATACATAATAAAGTCGCAACTGCTGTAAGTGCTTTAAAAATTAATTAATTACTTTTGTAAATTGTTATCTCTACAGATTTTTTATTCAAGACTTGCTATAAATTACTTACGCTATCATTTTTGAAAACCTGCCCAGTGCGAGTCAGAACCTCACACAAAGGGTTCCGTACCATCATACTAGATGGCACTGGTATCAAGGGTTCCGTACCATCATACTAGATGGCACTAGTATCAAGGGTTCCGTAACATCATACTAGATGCGCTAGTTTCTTCACGTTTAAAAAAACACGTTTTTTTTATATGGAGAACCCCTTATTTTTAACTGTTTTTCTAATTTATAGCATTTGTTGTTATAGCGGCAACAGAAATTCATTATCTGTGAAAACTTCAACTGTATAGCTATCACGGTTCATGAAATACAACCTGGTGACAGACGGACAGACAGATAGACAGACGGACAGCGGAGTCTTAGTAATGGTGTCCCGTTTTTACCCTTTGGATACGGAACCCTAAAAATTAATACTGATCATCATTACAGCTCATATACGTCCCCACCGAGGGGCTCGAGCCTACCCTGAATCAGGGCGATTAGGCCTTAGTCGACCACGCGGGCCCAGTGCGGGTTGGTCGACTTCACACACAACCTTCGAGTTTCTTCGCAGGCGTGTGCAGGTTTCCTCACGATGTTTTCCTTCACCGTTAAAGCAATCGGTAAGTATGTACGTAAGTTTTGAAAAACTCATTGGTACATTGGCCGTCCAGATTTGAACCCGGTACCTCTGGTTAGAAGAACCGAGTCGTTACCGGCTGAGCCACCGACGCTTGTGTGATACATGGGTGTAAAAAAACATAAAATACAATAAATAAAGTAAAATTTTTTAAATCCCACACAACTAACGTGATTTTTTTGCTCGTTTTTGCTCGATATTGATAACGGCAACAGGTAGATGCTTGAAATATTCACAGAATATTTAAATATATTCACTTTAATTTTAAAGATAATGGTACGGAACCCTTCGTGCGCGAGTCCGACTCGCAATTGGCCGATTTCTTAGAATAGTCAGACTTTTTTTATTTACAATTGGTTAGCCATTGGCATTATCTCACCTGATGGTAAGTGATGAATGATTCCATTGCGTAGACCGTCAGCCCAATGTCACCTTTGTTAGCAGATTAAAAAAACATACCCGGATAGAGCACCCGGTACTGGTTTTCCAGGGCTCTGACCAGCTCCTGGTCGGGCGGTTTGGCCGTGGAGGCTATCCACAGCCGCCCGCGGTGGTTCGTGTACCAAGTCCGACCCTCGTGCCTGGCAGGAAAACAAAGGTATACAGGATGTATCAATATTGGTGTAGGGGGTTCTACTAATCAAACTGAACAACTTTTCCCAAGGAGCCTATAACAATTCTCAAAAAAAAATTAGACCATCCATACAAAAATGCACTAAATTGGTCGTTCAGCTATATTCGATTTGTATGAATAGTAAAAATGTTTTTTGCGATTTCAGCGAAGACATAGAACAAAAGTTGTTCAGCATGATGCGTAGAAGCCCCAGTAAACGATTAAAAAAAAATCATTCATTCCATTCACCAAAGGTTGGCTGGAAGAAATCGCTTAAAGCGATAAGTCCGCCTTTGCATATCATTGTGTGTTCTGCTAGTTAATAAGTTTTTCTAATTTTTGTATATATGGTGTGCAATGAAGTATATTTATCTTATCTTAAACAAGAAATACACCAATTTTGTTACACCCTGTATATTTTATTCATACTTGATAAGTAATAATGAAACTGCTAACTCAAGTTTTTGGATTGAAAAAAGCTCCTTGATTGGTTTGAACTAAGTCCAAAAATATGCGCTGTTTTACTTAACCTGACACCCATCTAGTATACGTACCGTACCCACTTATTTCTACACAAGTGTTTTGATCCCAAAATAAAAAAATATATTTGTCCTATGATGAGTCATTAATTAGTAACCTACATAGCTCACAGAATTGCTAAACTTAAGTGGCAGTGGGCGGGGCACATAGCTCGTAGAACGGCTGGCCGTTGGAGCAGTAAAGTTCTAGAGCGGCGACCGCGCACCGGAAATCGTAGCGTAGGCTCACTCGGTGAACCGATGACCTGGTGGAGGTCGCAGGAAGCCGCTAGATGCGGATAGCGCAGAACCCGTCGTCGTGGAAATCCTTGGGGGAGGCCTATGTCCAGCAGTGGACGTCCGTCGGCTGATATGATGATAATGATGATGAGTCAATTTTTAATCAATCATAAGAGTAAAGTAGATTTTAATAGCGCGCAAATAAAACATGAATAATTTGTATAAACGATTATTGAACGACCTTAATCTCGGCCTTCAATATTACAACATACTGATAGCCGTTTCATAAAATGCTATTCATAAACTAGTGACGTCAGACAGATACACGTGTTGTTGTGGGTTGCCAGACGTCAGGATTTATCCTGACATGACAGAATTTTAAGGTACCTGTCGTGATTCTGGCTGGACTTTTAAAAAGTAAACAAATCGTGATTCTGGCTGGACTTTTAAAAAGTAAACAAATCCTAATATTTATATTTTAATAGCTGATGCCCGCGACTTCGCCCACGTGGATATCGAGGGAGCGCACTGCACAATGCAGTGCAGTCTTATAATATGCCTTTAAAGATAATTTGAAGTAAGTATAAATTTGTTCTTTTAATTGGTAGCCTGAAGCACATGTTTTTTCTGGTTTATCCATAGGTACAACATTTGGTAGTTTTAAAACTAGAAACTCTTATAGTTTCGGCATGGCCGCATGTATGTCTGTCGGTATGTCACAGCGGTTTTTCTCAGACTATAATAGCTATAAAGTACAATAAACTAAAATATGTTTATAGAAAATCTGTAACCCCTATAAAAGTTATGGAAAAAAATTCTATAAAAAAAAATTTAGGATAACTGCCCTACATGCAGTGGGGGTGAATTTTTTTTTGTTCACTATCGTGTGAGGTATAGTCGATCAACTAAAGATGTGCAATTGGATGTGTTTTAAAGTTCATAGATTTTACATACCAAGTTTTATATATATACATTTATAGAAAAACTCTAGACTCCTACTTTGCGCGTGCCTCGAAACGCACTTGGCCACTTTTTTTTTGTTTTGTAAGTCTTGTGTTAACAATTTTCCTCTATTTTACAAATAGATATTTTTTATTTTAACTATATTTATTAAAATCTTAAATTTTAACTCATTTTAGAGGAGGTAATTTTAAGCTCGCGTTTAAGAAAAATGTCCGCACTTTTTTAAAATATAAATCGGACTTTTTAATTTAATATCTGGTAACCCCACGGCAAACCGAGCTTCCTTTGCGCCGCCGCTAGATGGCACTAAACGATTTAAGAACGCGCTATCGTTATTCTCGCGTCAAACATGACTAGGTTACTCCGAATAAGTTTCGACAAGACCTTACTTCATAGGATCATTTCTATAGTAAGCTCTTCAAGCGAATTTCACAATATGTGAGATTTCACAAGTCACGTTGATGAGACGTGGCGCGGTACCCTGAGCGTGAGGCGGGCGGGGGCAATCTTGCCTCCAGCCCTCGATGATCGTTCGCTCCCCTCGCAAGGGGGGAGAGTGGGGTATTGTCGCTTTCTGAGTGGCTTTTTGAAATACTTTGAATTTAAAAAACATGAAAAAATAAAACGTTACTCGATATAACGATTCTCTCTTTGAACACTTTCTGGCTCCAGTTGGTTTACTTTGACGCTAATTTCTCTCTGTATAACGAATGTCACAAAATGCTCGGTCCCTTGAGATAGTTGTACTTTGAATTAAAAAAAACACAAAATATAAAAAATATTGTTAGCGGTATCATAGAAAGGCCATGCAGTTCTTTCGCCAGTGACTCACAGTTTGATCCCCTCGACCAGTAGTGACGCCCAGGGCTGATGCATGGAGAGGCACTTCCCCGTGTCGCTCATCTCTTGGATTTCAGCGTCTTGCACCTTGGACGACACAGGGACAGCAGACCTGGTCGCAGCTGCGTAGCCCTGACCTTCCACTGATGGGTTGAACTGGTGAAGAGATCTATATTTTATTGCTGATTTTGGTGCACACTCCAATCTCACCTGATTTTGGTTGACGATGGGAGTAAAAATAAATAAAACTAAAGGCGAGAGAGGGAATAAGCATTAGGATCCTCATAAAGTGTTGGAAACACAGACATTAGCAAAGAATTTTGTTCCTACAGACAATATTTTACATGATCAATATTATTATTCTCTACCGTATTCTGGATAACAGTCTATCGGACAGTTTAAAAACAATCATTTTAATCTACTATTAAACATTAACGGGGGCGTCCTTTTCTTTTTTTGACGCAATAATGAAACGTTTTTGAAATTTATGAACGTTTTGGTATTCGCGGTTCATCGGGAAGTTAAAGGTTCAGTCGGAAATAAAATAAATCCGTTTTCTTGCGGAATCTAAAGTAAAACTTTTAAACTATTACTAAGCCTCCGCTGTCGGTCCGTCTGTCAGCGGGCTGTATTTCATGAACCTATTAAGTTAGAAAGTTGTTTTTTTTACAGAATGTGTATTTCTATTGTCCTATAACAACAAATACTAAAAATGAGAAAAAAATAGCGGGTCTCCATACAAAAAACATGTTTTTTATAGGTATTTTTGATTTAGCTCTATCGTAAAAACGGTAATACATAAAAATGTGACCCTTAGTGTGATTACAGTACTAATACTGAAGTAAAATTATATTACTTGTGCCTTATGAAAATATGTAGTCTGTGGTAGTATACAGGGCCTCCCATGGCTAAGCCACATGTAGGGAAAGTACCTTGAATATTGTAGATAGAACATTTTGCTGAAAGAAGATCTTATTTTAATTTAAAAAAACAATTTGACCTGCATTTAAAGATTTTTTTTAATAACTACATGGTTGAACCGGGAATCGAACCCGCTACACGAGAAAAAAAATTACCCTGTAGCTTTATTATACCGATCGAAAGGCTTCATCATTAGGATTATTTTTTGCTAAATAACATAATGTCAGAAATAAAAGGAAGACCATGAATTTTAACATTTTTAATTCTAAATTACTCAATTTAATTTATCAAATACTTAAAATGAGTCACATTCTGTTGAATACAAAGTCTCACTCTTTTGATTGTTAATTATAAAGAAATAATTCAAAAATGTTTTCAAAAATTCAAAAATATTTCTGACACTATGTTATTTAGCAAAAAATAATCCTTATGATGATGTGTATTTTGTTTTTCTGTCACGGTCGTTTTTTATTTTACCGGTTTCCTCACAACTGTATTGAAAAACGTTGTATGATACATGGGTGTAAAAGAAAATAACAAACTCGTGACGACGGTTATTGACCTTATTATCACCCGTGTATCAGAAATAACTATTATTGTGTCCAACTTGTACAAATGTTCGAAATTACCTGTAGTTGTGTGGCGTCGACGCCAGGCGCCACGTCCCTATCACCAGTGACACCCGGCATGGCGCCGCTTCAGTTATGACCTACGGCGCTACCGCCACCGCCGCTGACGCCGCTAATGTCAATGATGACCACAGATTTGTACTTATACGTGATAATACCTACATCTCGAGTTTCCAACTTGTACAAATGTTCGAAAGTACCTGAAGTTGAGTGGCATCGACGCCAGGCGCCACGTCCCTATCGCCAGTGACACCCGGCATGGCGCCGCTCCAGTTGTGACCGACGGCGCTACCGCCACCGCCGCTGACGCCAGTAATTTCGCGGATCTTATCCAAGTCGACATCGTGGTCCATGGTTGTATCTTCTACTATTTGACGACCTAGAAGAATATAAAAATTTTGTGAATTTGTTGTAGATATTTAAATCAGCTATTGAAGGAGTTAATTTTTTAAAAAGGATGAAATTTAGACGTTTCTCTAAATTTCATCAAAATATGAACACCACGACGGGCTCAGCGTCGAGCACTTCCAGCATGCAGGGGTGCACTTGCCTCGCGTGCTTAGCATGCTGTACAAGCTTTGTATTAGGCACACCTACCTGCCTCCAGAACTCATGCGGACGCTGGTGGTCCCAATCGTAAAGAATAAAACCGGTGACGTAGCTGATAGGAACAATTATAGGCCTATATCGTTAGCGACAATAACTGCAAAGGTGCTAGACGGGCTCCTTGATAACCAGCTAAGCACAGGTATCTGTGTCTGCATGATGCTCAGTTTGGCTTTCGAGCCGGACTTTCCACGGAGAGCGCGATATTTGCACTCAAGGAGACCGTCCAGTACTACACGCAACGCGAAACACCGGTATACGAGTACAGCTGTTTCCTAGACCTTTCTAAAGCGTTCGATCTTGTGTCCTATCAGTTGCTTTGGGACAAACTCGGGGTCACTGGTTTGTCTAGAGAGCTGGTGGATCTTATCAGGCATTGGTATGCGGGTCAGGAAAACTGTGTGAGATGGGCGGGCACGTACCGCCTGGAGTGCGGCATGAGGCAGGGTGGGCTGACGTCTCCAAAGCTCTTCAGTCTGTACGTGAACGAGCTGATCGTTGGGCTCAGCAGCATGCGGGCAGGATGTTCAGTCGATGGCCAAATGGTCAACAACATTAGTTACGCGGACGATATGGCGCTGCTGAGCCCATCGGTCTGTGCACTGAGGGAGTTGCTGCGTGTTTGCGAGTGCTATGCCGATGCTCACGGGCTCAAATATAACAGAAAAAGAGTCAGGTGATCGTATTCGCAGCGCGCGGCACTTCTCCTGGTCATGTGCCTCCCATCAGACTGTACGATGAGGAGCTATCAAGAGTCAGCCAATTTAAATACCTAGGGCACATTGTTACCACAGATTTAAAAGACGATTGTGATATCGAGAGGGAACGTAGGGCATTGACGGTGCGCGGGAATATGCTGGCACGCAGGTTCGCTAATTGCACAGATGATGTGAAGGTCACTTTGTTTAAATCATACTGTCAATCATTCTATACAAGCGGCCTGTAGGCTAGCTATACCCTTCGGGCTTTCAATGCCCTACGGGTCCAGTACAATAATGTGTTCAGGATGATGTTGAGGTGTTCAGGCATTGCTTCAGGCATGTTTGCCGCAGCCCGAATAGACGGATTTTACGCATTAATGCGCAAAAAAATAGACTCGGTCCGCAGTAGAATGCTGGGCGGCAACAACAGCATTCTGAGGGTGCTGACAGACAGACCCGACAGTGTGCTGCAGAAGCACTGGGTGTCAGCCCTGATTCACCCACACGCTGGGCAGATTTATTATATTAATTGATTTCTTTATTTTTCTTGTTTTACTAACATAGTCAGTAAATTTTTTACTAACATATCATGGGCCCACGTTGTCTGGTAAATAAATAAATTAAATTTAAATAAATAAAACTCAACATATATCACTGCGTCAAGCAATTATTAAGTGAAATGATCATCCAATACCGGACATCATATACGCAAGTCTCTTCGGGGCTCTTATCAGTGGTCCTCATGTTAAAACAACGAAAATTGTGATGTAAGCCAGTCAAAGCGTTCCGAACCCAAACCACATCCCGGACACTGCTGCAACGGTCGTGAAATGACATTTCTAAAAACAAATGACCGAGGAAACAAAATCACGGCGAAACTCTATACGATCGAGAACCAAACTATAACCAATCTGCATCAATCTGGGTCTGGCATAAAAAAAAAACTATAATTAATTACTGGTTTCGTTATATGTTGGAGAACATGAATAAAGAATGGGGACGTGTTTTGTCATTTCACCACAAACTCATTTTTTATATAAAATGTTTTTTGTATACACTCATTTTTTATATAATTTTTTTTTATATAAAAAATGAGTTTGTGGTGAAATGAAAAAACACGTTCCCATTCTTTATTCATGTTCTCCAACATATAACGAAACCAGTAATTAATTATCAATTTTTTTGAACAAATCTCTTCTCAGAAATTAGAAGGTTTGGTCAATTTCAGTACTTTGAAGGCCATTTTTTCCTAACATGTTAAGTTTGGGCAGCTAAAAAAAAATACGTGTCCGTTGTTTTAGACTACTCTGTAACATATATCAAAATAAATCAAATCGGAGTCGGACAGTTGGGTACCCTTCCTTGTTAGAGAGTATCTCCTGTTGGTACTGGCCCAGTTTCTCCCTCTCGCTCTCACTCAGCCACACACTGTTCCTTTTTCATTCTTTCATTTTATTGCCACTAAATAGGTACTGACATTACTCGGTGAATACCTGCGAAGTCGAAGGTCATCTTTTTCTCCAATCTCGAGGCATGTTTCTTAGAGTGTATCTCCTGCTGGTACTGGTCCAGTTTCTCCCTCTCGCTCTCACTCAGCCACACGCTGTTCGTGTTGAAGTAGTCACTGTCGTCGTCCGTTACGCGTGTACGTTGTTCACTATAATCAAACATGGTATAACACGTAGCCAGAATATACTGCTAATCTTAATTTTAAGGATCGTAGTTCCAAATACAGTGTGAACTCTGTAAAACGTCTCTCTATATAACGATTCGTTCTTTGAAACGGCAAAATTTTCTGCCTCCAGTTGGTTTACTATGACGCTAATTCCTCTCTGTATAACGAAAACTCTCAATAACGTCACAAAATGCCCGGTCCCTTGAGTGTCGCTATATAGAGTTTACACTGTATTGTCAAAATAGATGGCGTGGTTTGAATCCTGCAGTGATTTACGTTTATTTATATACGCTTGCGGCTCGCGCACTGCGCACTCTCCAGAAGTCATAGAAACGTTGCCTACGCGGGTGAAGACGCGGGAAGCAGTTAGTACATAATATACTTAAAGTAATAAAACATCGGCAGATTATACAGAAGACCGAAGAGTACAATCAGCCACTATGCTTGGCGTTTGTGGACTATGAGAAGGCCTTTGATTCAGTCGAAACCTGGGCTGTGCTACAGTCTCTCCAGCGGTGCCAAATTGACCATCGATACATCGAGGTGTTGAAGTGTCTGTATGAAAACGCCACCATGTCGGTTCGCCTCCAGGACCAGAACTCGAAACCTATCCAGTTGCAGCGAGGGGTGAGACAGGGAGACGTTATATCTCCGAAACTGTTCACCGCCGCCCTGGAAGATGTTTTTAAGCTTCTGGACTGGGGTGGACTCGGCATCAATATCAACGGCGAGTACATATCCCACCTCCGATTCGCTGACGATATCGTGGTCATGGCTGAGACTATGGAAGACCTAAGCACAATGCTCGATGGCCTCAGTAAGGTCTCTCAACAAGTGGGTCTTAAAATGAACATGGACAAGACGAAAGTAATGTTAAATGTCTGTGTCGCACCCACTCCTCTAAAGGTTGGAGACTCTACACTGGAAGTTGTTGACGAATATGTATACCTGGGACAAACAGTCCAGCTAGGTAGTTCCAACTTCAAGAAAGAGATCAATCGACGAATCCAACTCGGCTGGGCAGCGTTCGGGAAGCTTCGCAATATCTTCACGTCCCAAATACCGCAGTGTCTCAAGACTAAGGTCTTTGACCAGTGTGTGTTGCCAGTGATGACTTACGGAACTGAGACATGGTCGCTTACTATGGGCCTCATAAGAAAGCTCAAGGTCACCCAAAGGGCAATGGAGCGTGCTATGCTCGGAGTTTCTCTGCGTGATCGAATCAGAAACGAGGAGATCCGCAGGAGAACTAAAGTAACAGACATAGCTCACAGAATCGCTAAACTGAAGTGGCAGTGGGCAGGGCACATAGTTCGTAGAACAGATGGCCGATGGGGCAGTAAAGTTCTCGAGTGGCGACCGCGCACCGGAAAACGTAGCGTAGGCAGGCCTCCCACGCGGTGGACCGATGACCTGGTGAAGGTCGCGGGAAGCCGATGGATGCGGGCAGCGCAGGACCGGTCGTCGTCGTGGAAATCCTTGGGGGAGGCCTTTGTCCAGCAGTGGACGATTTGTGGCTGATATGATGAATAAAACATCGATAGTGTAGTGTAGTGTAGTGCAGTGAAGTTTAGTGTAGTGCAGTGCAGTGTAGTGCAGTGTAGTGTAGTGCAGTGTAGTTTAGTGTAGTGCAGGGCAGTGTAGTATAGTGTATTGCAGTGTAGTGTAGTATAAGGCGGTACGAAGTTCTGTGAAATTTTAAACTAACTAGCTATTACGATTCAAAAGATACAGCCTTTAAATGACAGACAGCGTAGGCTTAGGAATGTGATCCCGTTATCTGGTACGGAACCCTAAAAAGACGTCCACTACTGGACATGGACCTCCCCCAGTTGGGCGGTTCTGCCGTAATCGCCACGTTCGTGCAGTGTTGTGCACGCTGCTGCCCATCCTGCGGTTTCTCCATGGCTTAGTCGCCTCTTACGGCACCCTCGGGAAGAGAGGGGGTAGTACTATTATAGAGCCGTACTTTAGTAAAGATTAAAAATACATATTTGCTGGTCTTGTTTACACAAATGATTTTTTGAGCTTCAATATAACATCATCAAGCACAGTTAAGAAGATACTCTGCATAATGGGGTACTTCTCATATTGCGAGAAATATTGGTTAAATCATGGGTATGCCATATGTTGGGGCCAAATCCAGGTTGGTATGGGTTATACACAGCACCGGCCCTGGAGTAGAGCGAGAGGAGCGGTCGCTCTAGGCGCCAGGTAACAAGGAGCGTAAAAAAACCAAATGCGAAAAACAATTTCCAGTAGTAGCAGTAGCGCGAGTTATTGCGACCTTTAGCAGAGTATATATATTAGCAGAGTATACATTAACATCCAGGTTGGTATGGGTTATACACAGCACCGGCCCTGGAGTAGAGCGAGAGGAGCAGTCGCTCTAGGCGCCAGGTAACAAGGAGCACAAAAAAAACAAATGCGAAAAACAATTTCCAGCAGTAGCGCGAGTTATTGCGACCTTTAGCAGAGTATACATATTAGCAGAGTATACATTAACATCCAGGTTGGTTAAACACAGCACCGGCCCTGGGGTAGAGCGAGAGGAGCGGTCGCTCTAGGCGCCAGGTAACAAGAAGCGCAAAAAACAAATGCGAAAAACAATTTCCAGTAGTAGCAGTAACGCGAATTATTGCGACCTTTAGCAGAGTATATATATTAGCAGAGTATACATTAACATCCAGGTTGGTATGGGTTATACACAGCACCGGCCCTGGGGTAGAGCGAGAGGAGCGGTCGCTCTAGGCGCCAGGTAACAAGGAGCGCAAAACAAACAAATGCGAAAAACAATTTCCAGTAGTAGCAGTAGCGCGAGTTATTGCCACCTTTAGCAGAGTATACATATTAGTACTAACATACAGTATGGACACTCCCTGCCGCTCTCTAGATTGCGACCTCACCCCCTCGTCACCCAGGTTGATACAGATTGGTGCTAGTTTGGTTCTCGAACGTATAGGATTTCGCCGTGAATTCATTTGTTCCGTCATTTGTGTTTAGAAATGTCATTTCTCGCACGTTGTTCGAAGTGTCCGGGGTGTGCCTTTAGTGAGTCTTATTTTGTTCGGCAGTCATAAGGCGCCCTACATTACGTATCAGCTGTATGTAAACATGCGTGTTTTGTTTTGTCTACTTATAAATGGTGTAAGTACACCTACCACATACATTCAAATTCAAAAATCTTTATTTGTGGTAAATATGTTTTTCTCAAACATGTTTGAAAATTTAAGCATTATTTTTAACAACCTTCCCGAAAGTTTTATGAAAATCCATATCTGTCGTGTTTCAGCGGCCAACTCATATATGTCGTGTAATTTAAAAATGGAACGACCTTTTACTCCGAAACATGACAAGCAAGGAGGTAACTTATCAAAGGTTTCATTAAATTTCGAACTGGCTAGCAAATAGAAAGCTGTATTAAAAAAACAAATGAACACTTTGGAACGTGAAAAATTTTTGTTGTTGGTTTTTCGTCATTGATTTTAAAAAGTAATTATTGTATTTTCAAATAAAATGTTCTGCCTAGGTACTAATTTCCGCGCATTATTTGACAAAAATACTAAGTACTGTGACGTCGTCAACGAGACGCCGGGGGTATAACTCTTTTAGTATACTACAAATGAAAGTTTAGTATGCTTATCCAATGATCATCAATGATGATATTTATTGTTAAGCAAAAAAAAGATAGAAGGCTCTGTCGGCTGACTGATTATTATTAGCTTCAATGATTCCTCTTAATCTCTTGCTATGGTTTAGGGAACTCAGCCCAGACGCGCGGATAATAAAAATATACCTTTACTCAAAGGGCCTCTGTCCTGGCTCACGGTCAGCTCTCGAATCTATCTATTGTTTCAAAAAGCTTCCGAATGACATACAAAATCAAATTTAAATTAATATTCTTAATACGACTCGCGCTGGCAAGAAACTAAGCAAAGAGGCTGAGAGTAGATGTATGTAGAGACATACGATCTCTACAGTACTATACAAGCCTTGGACACAAATAGGCACTGCAGTAATGTACTATATATGTTTGGTAGCCTGGAATCTGCCGGGGATTCTTCGCACCCCATGTGTGTATGTTTTTATATGTGTTTTATGTGTTTGTCAACCAAAGGGCGCTGAAAGACAATCTCGGTCTACCCTGATCAAGGACGCTTCTGACACGACAAAACTAATAAAGTCTAGGATCCCAACATTAGTAATCAAATCTGTTAATTTGCGTGATAAAATAAAAAATAAAATCTCACTGTCGATTGGATCTTTTTTTTTAATTTTTATTGATGGATCTCACCTATTAGCGTCATATTCCAACAGTCTATTCCTGAGAGCGATGGCTTCCTCCCAGCCCTTGGGTCGATTCCTGTCCATCAAAGACTCCATCAACTTAGTACCACTCTTCGTCTTGGAGTTGATAGTCTGTTCCTCCTCAGGGGTGCACACCTGTCAAAATGTAGGAAAAAACGCAATAAAAACTTATGTACAAAGGAGAACTTATCCCTTAGAGGGATCTTAGGTAATAAACATAAATGAACTCGTATATACAACCATTGAATAGTTGAACATACCAGGTTCCCGCAGAACAGACATGGTCCAGAGCCCTCTTGCTTGCACACAATTCGACCACAATTGATGCAATTATTGATCAGATCGTGCTTCGATGCCTCGCACTCGCAGCGGTGACGACCTGATTGGAAAAATTGGCAAGAAGTAGTTTTAAAGAAAAGAACTGACTTCAGAACAATAGAAAAAAGTTACCAGACTACTGAAAAATCACGCTCTAAAAAGTATGAAACAAGAAAATGTTCGCATCTGAAATTGTTATGTACTTAGCAGACTATATTACTCCCAACGCCCTCAACTATTTCTAGTAAAAAAGTCACGTCAATCCGTTGCGCCGTTGCGACGCCGACGTGCGCGAGTGTGGAAATGAGTTTTCCCTAGATCCCTCAGGAATTATTTCCGGCTATGCTAATTAGTGGTCTGTCTTATTTTCTACCCCCTTAACCATCTCTGAGCAAAAAATCACAACAATCCTTTACTCCTTTGCGATGTTAAAGAAATCAACCAAAAAAAGAGTATTTTTCTAAGTTCTTTCAACAGCACAACTTGGCCATTCTGCCTCTCCTGCGAGTACAGGTTGACAAACTTGGTCTGGACTTTATGGTCGGGCATGGGATGATGCACAGGCTGCACCAACAAAGTGAGAATATTTATAATAATGTTAGACAAACAGTACCTTTCAACAGCACAACTTGGGCATTCTGCCCCTCCTGCGATTACAGGTTGACAAACTTGGTCTGGACTATTTGGTCGGGCATGGGATAATACACAGGCTGCACCAACAAAGTAAGAATATTTATAATAATGTAGGACAAACAGTACCTTTCAACAGCACAACTTGGGCATTCTGCCCCTCCTGCGAGTACAGGTTGACAAACTTAGTCTGGACTTTATGGTCGGGCATGCTACGAAGAACTTATCGGGCATGGGATGATGCACAGGCTGCACCAACAAAGTGAGAATATTTATAATAATGTAGGACAAACAGTACCTTTCAACAGCACAACTTGGGCATTCTGCCCCTCCTGCAAGTACAGGTTGACAAACTTAGTCTGGACTTTATGGTCGGGCATGGGATGATGCACAGGCTGCACCAACAAAGTGAGAATATTTATAATAATGTAGGACAAACAGTACCTTTCAACAGCACAACTTGGGCTTTCTGCCCCTCCTGCGAGTACAGGTTGACAAATTTGGTCTTCTTCTTGGTCTTAGCCTCGTCGTCGGGCGCTGGCTGGTCGTCAGGCTGCACCGACACAAAGTCCTGCTGCGTCTTGCTACTCTTTGAGATCTTCTTCTTCTGCTGTTTCGAAACTGAGCTGCCTAAAGAGATAAGACATTTTGTAGAATGGCATTGTGAATAATTTCAATCAACACAGTACTTTTCTATTTAGGAATAGTAATAATAAAGTACACTCGAAGTTGTTGCCAAATATCACTCGTCTAATCCAACTGGACTGATACCGCAGTGTCTTAAGACCAAGGTCTTCGACCAGTGTGTGTTGCCAGTGATGGATGACATACGGAACTAAGACATGGTCGCTTACTATGGGCCTCATAAGAAGGCTCAAGGTCACCCCAAGGGCAATGAAACGTGCTCTATTCGGAGTTTCTCAGCGTGGTCGAATAAGAAACGAGGAGATCCGTAGGAGAACCAAAGTAAACGACATAGCTCTCAGAATTGCTAAACTTAAGTGGCAGTGGGCGGGGCACATAGCTCGTAGAACAGATGGCTGTTGGGACAGAATAGTTCTCGAGTGGCGACTGCGCACCAGAAAACGTAGCGTAGGTAGGCATCGCATTTGGTGGACCAATGACCTGGTGAAGGTCGCGGGAAACCGCTGAATGCGGGCAGCGCAGATCCGGTCGTTGTGGAAATCCTTGGGGGAGGCTTTATCCAGCAGTGGACGTCCTTCGGCTGATATGATGATGGTAATAGAACATATTGTATAAAAAATCTATGAACTTTTTACAAATCGAACTGCACATCTTAAGTTGGTCGACTATTTCTCCTAAACTAAGAAAGCCTACTTAGCCGTGATAGTTTTCCTTTTAAATTCATTATATAAACTACTTTTATGATTTTATTCAAATTTCCAAATACAGCGGTTTAGTTGTAAGAGGGTCAACGGACTACCGAGTACCGTAGGCGATATACAGTTCCATTTTTTTGGCGATCACAATACCTGCTTAATACTAGTGCTTAGCGCAGGTGCCCTACATTATTCCTCGAGCGCTCGCGCGAGCTACGTGCGAAGCCCTTTTTCATAGCTATTGTATTCTACAAATAATGGAATAATAATAAAACTCAATACAGTATTAATACTTCACTTTATTATTATTTATTTAACAAAATTAAGTCTTTGGATTAACATTTTAGCATAATTTGTAAACTTCTAGAAAATCTACTTTATTTGCACGGAACTCAATCAATCAGCCTTATTTTTAAGTTCTAAACATAAAATATAATAAAAAAATACTTTTTAAGATCTATAAGGACATAAACAATTTAAATTAATTTGTGTGTTTACTCAGTATCTGCGCACTGAGGACACAAAATGGCCTGATGTTCACTGCAAATGCGCCTCAAACATTTGCTGTATTGTTTGCGAGTGCTTCGATCTCGAGCCCTGCTACAAAAAGAACAGCCACCCACCATAGATCGGCATGTTAGGCTGCGGTGGTTTTTCCGACAATCCCAAAAGCAATCTGCTTTTCAATATTATAATGCTGGGCATATTTTTCATTAATATACGACGGTCATTATGGGGACGTGCGAGTTTAAAACCAACTACTGTTTTAGCATCTTTTGCCACACCTTTAGCCCCTGGTGGACGAGAAATGATATTATGGGATCATGTACGTGATGTAGGTGGTGGTAATTTACTCCATTTACTGCCATTACCAGACTGATAACTGGCAAATTGCGACAGTGGCATATCATCTTCGGATGAGGACCCGTCTTGTCCAGCTTCTTCTGAACTATCTTTTTCGCTTTGGAAATCTTGGGGAGACTGGCATGGCACATCCTGATACACAATTTCTTCGACATGTTCCTCCTCATCACCAGAAGTGTTACTGTTTTCATCCTCCTCCATTGTACTTGTCGTTCATTAGCGTTAGCTGCCATAATCTCTAAAAAGAATGAAATACTAAATAAATATGCAAATAAATGGAGAAAAATGTATCATAACAAACTATAATTGAATTGTAAATATGCACATTAGAAGAACACATAAATTAATACAGTATATTTACCAATAAACCCGATGAAATATATTTCTTGCAAAATTCCGGAAACACTCGCGCGGGCTACCATTGTAGACCAGCAACTTCACTAACACTTTACGCAGACGACCTTATGCCGAGAGAATCGGCACGCCACTGACGGGTGCGGGGGATCTTCCTAGAGCAATACATGAAAGGTCAACACTGCAGCGCACATTGCTTACGACAGAGACGACATTATACTGGGGTGGGATACATATGTAGCCCGCGCGTGCACCTTAGTGTCTATGTGTATTTATATTCAGCATGTTTGTATTGACGAATTATGTGGACATGTTGCCTGTATTAATCACTATTACCACCATTTTTCTGCAAATAAATCATTTGTATTTGATGCATTCCGGCCATTCAGGTGGTGATCACTCAATCTGTTGTGCGTTGAATGCGCGCAACATCGCGATACATTGCATAAGAGTAAAAAAAATGAACTCAGTTCTAGAGTTACCTCAACTTTTTGTTTACGATGATTATCTTAATATGATAAACTTAATGCATGCAACCCTATCAGGCTTTGGAAGGCTGTCCCTTACACCCTGTCATAATCATCATATCCACCAAGATATCCACTGCTGGACTAAGGCGCGGGAGGCCAAGGATTTCCATAATGACCAGTCCTATGCTGCCCGCATCTAGCGGCTACTCGAGAATGTCACTAGGTTTTCACGTCGCGTCGGTCCACTGAGTAAGAAGCCTGCCAATGCTGTCTTTTAGTGTGCTATCTCTACTTGAGAACCTTACAGCCCCAACCGATGTGCCCTGCCCGTTACCACATACGTTGTTCTTTGAGCTTTGTCGGTTAGTGGTTACTTCATTCCCCCCTCTCCATTTCATCATCGGACGACAAGGGGCGGGGGGCGGTTCCACCCCTTTGTCGTTAATGTTCCACCTTTACGCACGAAGCATTTTGCTTCTTCCTTCATCACGCAAACGGCCAAGGAGTGGAATTTCCTGCAGGCGTCTGTATTCCCCAATTAATACAATTTAGGAATATTCAAGAAGAGAGTGAATAGGCACTATTTGAGCTTGCGTGTTACATCCTCGGCTGCATCGGCACTTACCATCAGGTGAGGTGCAGCCAAACGCACTCAAATTTTTAATAAAAAAAAAAATGTTTTCCTACAGATCACCTGATTTCTAATTCGATTACATCCTGTAATTAATCATAATTTCATCTGGACTATGACCACTATTGAACAAAGGCCTTTCCCAATGGATTTCCATTTAGTGCACTTCTGTAAACTTCATTAGACCATCAATCCGCCCAGTGGACAAAGCAATTCCTACTGGTATTTCATTTTATTACTGGGCAATAATAATAAGATAGTGACTTTAAGAGCACTGTAAAGTTGCAACTTATCATACAAACGGCGTTAGGATTTTCATCTCTTAACCCTTCCAGCATGTATATTAAACGAGCCGCCGGGGCACAATTGAATAGAGTAATTTCGCCGCCAGGGTGTCCGTTTGACGCTTTGCCGATTTCCCCGGTTTTCTCAGTATTTTTGTATAAAAGATAATTACTGATCTAGAAAGCTGATATATTTACAATACGTTATATTTCTTTTTTTTCTTTCTTTTTGTTCCTTTTTTGTGTACTTATTATTTTTCATTTAAAACTACCTCTTTCTAATGTATCTATTAAAAAAAACACATTTTTTGTTATTTAAAAAAAAATACAAAATTTTATGCTGCGTGGAGTGTTCAGCCGTGCTACATATTTAATTCATATTTCATTACTTAAATTTAATAATATTTTAAATTTATTTAAAAAGCTGATAAAATTTCCTATTTATTTTTTAGTGTTGGATTAGAAATCAATAAAATACAGGACTTTTAAATTCAAATTTAACAAATTTAGGCAGATCGGCAGGGAACCCACTTGAGCAGTGTAACCAGCTTAGGCGATTCGGATGGCGACATGCTTGAAGGGTTAAATGTTGTCAGTCAAACCAAAAGCTAGGTTTATAGGTTTGTGTTTTTCCAATAAAGTTAATAAGTTCAATTTTGTTGTCTTTCATGTGTTTTCATACAAAACGAATTTTGGCCATTATTTGTTTATTTTTAATCAATCATTTAAAAACAAAAACCTTCTGACTAACAACAATTGGTCAAAATTGGTCGACTTTTGTAAAGGTGAAAATCACTTTTTTGCCATTTGTATGAAAAGTCTTTTCACCGTGGGTTCACAGTCCTCTTAACACAACGAAATGAAATCAAATACAGGCCTTACAGGTAATAAAGTGAAAAAATCGGTGTGTACACATTAGAGGCAGCCTCGCCACGCACGGCTTCTGCTGAGTGTGATTCGGAAGTACTTGAAGGCTAAGCACAGAGCGCTCGGCTCGGGTTGAGCGCGTCCACATTTTAACATATGCACAGAGGCATCATTCCTCAACCCAAGGGCTGCGTCGCTGCGTCTAGTCTGTATAACTTTAAATAAGTACCTTTACTTTGGAACTTTTGTTTCACAATTTCTTGTAAGAAATTCCTGTGATGAGGGTTCTCAAAATCCAATAGGGTCTTCATGTATTCCACTAAATCAGCTTCTGATTCTATCGAAAGCACATATCTGTAAGAAAATTATGGAGAAAACACAGCATCAGACTCGAATAATTTGGACTATCGTACCTAAGGAAGATACCTACTTTATAAGGTCCTCAGGCACCTCAAAATCTAGAATCCTGGATAATCCTTCTTTGAGCCACTGCTCCATCTTAAATAAGACTTATTTTCCTCAATTATAATAATGAAAAAACCAAACGGCAAAATGAGTTTCCCGAAAAACAGAAGTCAGAAACTAAAAACGTAGTTTATTATATTCTCTTTGTCAGAAACAAGAAACAAAGCAAAGAGGATATAAGAACCTATTACTTTTTTTTCCTTCGCCCTTTTAGGGCAGGCTAAGGCTCATTGGCCATACCGCCTAGTCTTCAGTATATGTTTTTCAGTAGTATTAATTTGTAGAATTGACGTCTTCAGTTATTTTCAGTATATTTTTCAGATTACGTAGTCAAAATCTCATTATATTGGTCAAATCCAGATGTCCAGTCCATTTTTTTTGTTTACAATATCATTGTTTCCTCACATTTTTCTCCTGTCAATCTTTCTAAGTGTTCAGTAACTTTTCAGTTTTCAATATCACTGTTTCTTCACGTTCACATCATATCATTGTCTATAAACTAACCTAGCCTACATACTCTAGCAAAATGATAGCACTTTTGCTAAAGCTCGCTCGGACTTCTTGTGGGAACTCGAAACACAGTATATACACACTTTTATTTCATTAACCTACACAACAAACACATAAATGATACTTTGCTGATAAATACACTATTAATATTATACATCAAAAACCACTAAATGTAATTTTGCGGATAATAAAAGAAAAATGTCAAACTGAACGCTATAAATTCCCGCCAAAAAGTCCAGAACCTATTACTTCATAAGTATAGACACTGTGTATGTGTGAAAACACAGCTGACCAGTGTGACCATCTCAAAAATAGTGATTCTGCCTGACGCTGGCAAAAATCCGCCCTCAGAAAATTCCAAATATTCGTGACCGACTGAAGGTCAGTTTCGCCCAAAAAATCTTGTTTCGGCTATAGTTTCGGTTTCAAACAAAAATAAACCGATCCTGCGGCCGCGCCGAAACTCAAAGTTCGTGAATAGTCGCGCTTCGTTCGGGTAAAACCGTACAAAAATATTAATGCGATGAGTTATGCCAACTAGCAACAATCGTATCTTAAACGAAGACATGTTCTTTTTTCCATTGGTTGCGCTAGTTGGCATAACTCATTCTCATTACCCTTGTTTAGAAGCCAAATTTTAGTTTTTATAGCAAATTATAGCAAGTTGATTTCTGAGAGTTTACGTACATACATTACAGGTATCGTGTCTTTGTGTTCATTGAAAGGAAATATAAAACGATATTTCTTACATGCTTCATTTTTTTGCATTTAGGGTTTCGTAACATTATAGGATCACTCACGTGTCTGTCTGTCCGTCCGTCTTTCTGTCTCAGCCAATTTTCTCCAAAACTACTGGACTTGAAACTACTGGAGTTGAAATTTGGTACACATATTCAAACCACCCCGTTGTAGGTGGGCGCAAATGTTAAGTCCCGCCAAAGGCGCGGTCATACCTAGATACGACTCTGTCTGTCGGTCGTTCCAGGTGGAATCTTGCAACGGATTTTTAAGTATTTCCTGTTATCCGATCATGCTGAAATTTTGCAAACAGCCTCAGTTCCGATGACAAGATAATAAAGTACATTCAATTTTTCCGACTGTCCAAGAGTTCAAAGTAGAGAGGCTTCGATTAGTTGCTAGATCTGACTATAACTAGATAGATAGATAATAAGTAATATTTAATGTTGATTAAACAAGTGGTTAAAGAATATTTTTAATGTACATTTTTAATATATTTGTATCTATGAACAAGGTACCACTTAAACCATTGATTTTTGTTTTTTTTATCAAAACCTTGATTTTGGGGGGATTTTGGGAGAACCCGAGACGGTCATCTGGCAACACTTCCTGTGATTCGAGTTTTAAAGAGATTTTGACCAGCGATGCCAGACGTTCGGTAATTACTGTATTTGTATAGTATTTTCAAGCCCAGTACTGTCATCCATCGTGGTACGAAAAACGTACGGTAATTTTAAAAACGAACGATGCCAAAATTCAAAAAAATGTACGGTAATTTGAAATTGGCGCTTAATTAATCTCACGTCGCGGCCGCTGGTTACGCAACTAAATTTGAAAATCGTAAGTGTACAGTCTAATTATCTTATCTGTCAAGAAGTGAAACGTGGAACTAGGCTTATCGCCTCACTTTTCAAGCGACTTCCAAAAAGGAGGAGGTTCTCATTTCGTCTGTATGTTTTTTTTATGTTTGTTACCTCATAACTTTGGACTGGATGAACCGATCTTTATGATTCTTTTTTTATTTGAAAGCTAGTGCTTCCCGTGTGCTTCCATATAAATTTTATCAAAATCGGTGTAGTACTTTATTCGAAAATTAACAAAAACCAAAAATAGTAATGCAAAAATGTACTAAGTTGTTGCGATGGAAGTCGGTTTTTTAACGTGTTTAGCGTTTTCAATTATTTTGACTCGAATACTAAATATTATGACTTATTACCTAATACACATACAGTTACACTACACATTTCCTAGTTCTGTAGTATCGGGTCGGGCATATGGACCCGTGGCCGTGAAAAATCTTTTTTTATATAATATTAATCATCAATTTAATATTATTTATTATTATTATATCAGCTCATATACCTCCCCACCGAGGGGCTCGACCCTACCCTGAATCAGGGCGATTAGGCCTTAGTCGACCACGCGGGCCCAGTGCGGGTTGGTCGACTTCACACACAACCTTCGAGTTTCTTCGCAGGCCTGTGCAGGTTTCCTCACGATGTTTTCCTTCACCGTTAAAGCAATCGGTAATGATATGTACGTAAGTTTTTGAAAAACTCATTGGTACATTGGCCGTCCAGATTTGAACCCGATACCTCTGGTTAGATGGACCGAGTCGTTACCGGTTGAGCCACCGACGCTTTTTTTAAGCTTTTTTTAATTTTTTAATCATCGATTTATTTACGACCAACTCTATGATCAACTTGTGTTAGTAATCTTACACACTAGGCTTATACACTAAATTTTAGTAAAAATATTACGAAAATATAAAATCAGAAACTTCTTTAAGGTTTTATTGCCGGCACATGAACATTGCAACTATGATTCATTTAAATAGCAACAATCAAACCGGTTGTTTATGTTGGCATGTTTATATCCGGCTGGTCGGTCCGATATACTTGTAATTGTAATAAGAATGATTGCCGGGGTAGCTCAGGTTCAGGCTGCATTGTTATTAAAATACGAATTAATTCTTCAAAGTTTTATGTATGGTTCACATGACATCACATTACATAAAGAAAGAAGACATTACACAGAAAACAGATTTTGACCGTTAGCAAGGGACGCTAAAAACGAAAGTGGACGGGCAGCTTGACAGCTCGGCCGTCGCGAGAGCGCTTTTCGGCGTTCCCATTGGTTGTTGATTCGCCGCAGGCATGGTTCATTTCACGCGGCGAATTTAAAGATATAGCTGCGTTCGCACGTGTTATGTAATCTTTTTCTGGTCGATGTGTACCACATGTGTACCTACCTAAGAAATACAAGTTGTTTTGTAAACTTCGACTTGCATACAACCATCGTGTACGTACGGTAATCTTGGGGGACATTTTACGGTAATTCTGGCAACATAGTCTGGCACTGCTAGCCGCGGATATAAGCCGTCTCTGTGGATCTCGATCAAAGATATTATATTGTGACTTTTTGGCGGGAATTTGTAGCGTTCAGTTTGTCATTTTTCTTTTATTATCCGAAAAATTACATTTAGTGGTTTTTGATGTATAATATTGATAGTGTATTTATCAGCGAAGGATCATATAAGTGTTTCTTGTGTAGGATAATGAAATAAAAGTGTGTATACTGTGTTTCGAGTTCCCACAAGAAGTCCGAGCAAGCTTTAGCAAAAGTGCTATCATTTTGCTAGAGTATGTAGGTTAGGTTAGTTTATAGACAATGATATGATGTGAACATGAAGAAACTACTGAAAATTACTGAAGACGTGAATTCTACAAATGAATACTACTGAAAAACATATACTGAAGACTAGGCGGTATGGCCAATGAGCCTTAGCCTGCCTTAAAAGGGCGAAGAAAAAAGAAAGATATTATATTGTTTATTGTTCCTTTTTGGAATTTGGGCTTTCGTTTCGAATTTTGAAAATTTTGTAAATGTATGTTCATATCGCAAATTTTAGAACTGCAATTTTTATTTAACGTGCATTTTTAACACCCTCATAATCTACCATTAAAGTTTTTGATGTTACCACTCTTTGTTTACGTAATTTCGTAACCTCAGCAGGCGAGTAAAAAATAATTTTACTTACAGCATTTTCTTTTAATTCAGTCAAAATGTCTCTTTCGCCATACCTTCGATCGCCTTTCACGGATATAACTGGTGGCCTGATCTCGCACCAGTTGTTCGGCAAGTGCGAGAAGGAGGAGATGCGCTATATGGACTGCTTGGAGGCCTACGGGCTGGAACGGGGTGTACTCCAGTGTAAGAACCTGTTCAAAGACTTCCACGAGTGCCAGACAATGACGCTGCAGTTCAAGAGATTTATGGTGAGTACTTTTCCTCCATTATTTAACCTGGGATTTGCACTCAGCCCCTGCCACTGCCAGAAATTTTACCCTAAATACTTCTGCGACTACATCCACGCAAGTGAGTGTTCAAAACCTACAACAACTGTGGCAATGGCAGCGGCAGAAGCAGTGATAGCGGGAGTGACCTATTTGCATATTCGCAGCATTCGCGCTGTCCACTTCCCTGCCCAACAGGGCTGAATTGAAATGCGCCATAATTTTTTTTTTATAGTATTGCAGCCCTTTTAAGTGCACCCCTGCCCTTTTATTTTCATAATTTTTTTTGGCAGTCATCACATTTAAGAATGCAATCCAATAAATCCATGTCCAATAATTATTAGATTTATCATGTTCAGTAATTTGAATTCAGAACTCCAGAATTATATACTGGCTGGTTGGTTCCTAAGTGGCAATATTCAATCATATTAATTAAATGAGGATTCAGAATTTAGAGGTTTCCACCAAAAATACCTAATAGTAGTTGTAACAAAAACCGCTGTCTATCTTTTTAGATGGGCTGTAAATAAGAATAGTTTTGTCAGTTTGTCTAATTGTTATATTCTACTGTACCTTTCCATAAAACTAGTAGGATGTCTGCATCTTTATCTGCATGGCTTTTAAATATTACTTTGAACCTGTTGGAAAAACAATTTGAGGTATGATTTTTCTACACCCAGTCACTCATATGTTTTAAATTTTAGTTTCTAGCTTCTGTTTTAGGTTAATCTGTCAGTCATAAACATCCATAATTCTATAATAACATGTTTTACATGTCTAGATTTATTAAAAGTTATGCTTTGACCATATACAGGGTGGGTTTTTTTAAAGGTCAGTTTGGGGAATTTCTAAACTATAAGAGATAGAGAAAAACACTCTTAGGAACGAATATAAATTGTGTTTTAAAAAATAAAAGAAATCTTGATAGCTTCGGAGATATGTTTTTGTTTTAAAAACATTTTTTTTGTTAATTCAATTGTATATCACTATACAAACCTTAAATTCTACAAAGACCATAGGTCTAAAGTTGCTAGAAGTTACTTGTTGAAATTAACGTCTTAGTTTTCCTTAATAGTTATGTGGAAACTAAACTTACTGGCCAATTTTCAAATGAAAAAGGAAAAAAAGAAGAAAAAATCGGACTTAAAAAAAACAAGTTGTGTGTTTCTGTCATTTATTAAATGCATAATTTAGTCAATTAATTAGTTGTGTTAAGAATTCAATGGTGAACTAAATTGGTAAAATGCCTCATTGAGAGGGTATCATTTAAGTAACAGGAACCAAACATTGGCAATTGACTGGTATCGTAATAAATTCCCTTAAGAGAAACTCCAAGTCGCCATACTTTGATCAAAATGTTGAATAATTTACTGAGGTATGGAAGCTTCACTTTTTTGGTTTTGTTTCATTTCAATTATCCTATCAATTGGATAGTAATATGTATCTTCAATTGGGTATGCTAAATTTTTTATAAGCCATGAAAATAAAAAAACCATTTCGAGATATTTTTATTTAAAGCCATATTTTTTCATTTTCCACTCGAAAAAGTAAAAGATTGCGTAAAAAAATCGGAAAAGGACAATAACCTTCATTTGACCCCTATGACATCACGAGTTTACAATAAAACCTTATTTCACCACTGAACGGAACGTGCACTCTTACTTGTCATATCAATTACGGACCTTGCATTTGAGGACGAGCTTTCGTCGAGCACTGAAAAAGGCACTATTTATTTATCATCCACCAAAAACTACGTTTGAAACAATCAAATATTATTAGAACGTCATTCAAATTAAATACTTAAATGGGTAAGATATTCATTAGAGGTCCAATTTTTATTGTGGTTCTAAAAAACATTTAAACTCTGAAGGCCTTGTCCATACATAGATTATGATGTTTGATGACAAGTAAATTTTGACTTTGACGTTTCGTTGTTGGCTTTGTGATAGTTTCGTTTCGGAAAAGGCAAAGGTTACTAAGACCATACAGCCAGGTCTGACGTATTTAGGCTTCCTTAGCTGTTGGATTTGTAATGCTAGTGCCGGTGCAATGAAAAAACAACAAAATAAAACTACGAATGCGTCTACCACAAATCCCGCCAAAAAACCTTTGGGAATGATTGACTTGAGTGACTTGAGTGAAATAGGGCTGTTTGTTTCATAGTAATGTGAACCGATGACGTCATCAAGGTTTCAAAATTTAAAAAAATATTTAAAAATATCTAGAGGCTTAAAAAATGAAATATTCAAATTAGTTTTTCAAAATGGTCTAAACCATCAAAAAAAAAATTAAAAAAAAATACATTTTTTTTTTAGCATACCCAATTACATATTAATTTCAGGTAACTTCAACAACTTCTAGCAATTTTAGTGTACAATTTTTAGCTTGTATAGAAATATACAATCGAAATTTTCAAAAAAAAGATATCACCAAACCGATCATTTTTTTTTAAATTTCTTAAAACGTTTTTATTTTCTCTAAAATTGAGATCACGGTTCCTAATACCGTTTTTTTCTATCTCTTATAGTTCAGAATTTCCCCATACTGACCCTTAAAAAAACCCAGCCTGTATACGGAGTTATGGTACAATTTGTAAAACAAAAAACATAGTATGTAATAAAGTGTCAGGTTTTTACTTCCTCGACCCCATAGTACGGTACGTACATACGTAGGGTAAAGGAAGTATCGTTATCGCGAAACAAAGTTTATCAAGTTTTCGTCAAATATGTTCTATATCGTTAACACATACCGAAAAAGCGAATATTTCAATTCCATCTGTGCGTCCGTGCGTGCGTCCGTTCGTACGTCCGTCTGTCCGTCGCCCTTGGCTCTGGAGGCTTTAGTCCGATTTAGTTCTTTTCTTTAGTCCGATTGGGACCAATTTTGGAACTTAAGAATTTTAAATTATTAATTTTGGAACTTAAGAATTTTAAATTATTTCATCGGGGGATTATCAAAAGTTTCTTTATACCGTCAAACGGAAGAGTAGCTGTCATACAACAAAAACTGATTTTTTTTCTCAAAAACGACTCTATTTTGATGAAACTTTGCATGTCGGGGTTGCTTATGTAATACCCATTGGTCTGGGAAAATGCGTGTTTGTATGGTTCTCCTACAAATATAATTGAAACTTGTGATTTACTGACAAATGGTTGGAGCTATTGAATTTTCTTGTACGAGTGGGGTGTTCAATAAATAGCGATAATGCGATACATTCTCTTTGAAAAGAAAAATAAGTACTGGCAGGCATAGCCCAGACATTTAATAGGATGATAATAAAAAAGCAAAAATAGAAGTCATTTGTTTGCGTCGTGTTGGAACGTGTTCTTAAAAATTGATAAAATTGAAGTTCGCGCGGTATATATTTTTTGTTGTTGTTTTGTTTCACCAAAAAACCCGTTTCCCCCCCGCGCACAGCGCAGTAGTCAGATTTTTTTGAGGGTTCAGGAAGATTTTTTTTAGAAACGGAATTTTTCGTTTAGAAAAAAAATAAACAAAGTGTATAAAGCTGAAACATGAATGGTAGAAAAATAAAAAAACATTTAATAAAAGATAATTGCGTCATATACTCATTATTACATTATTGAACACCCCTAGTTTTACGAATAAGTATACCTACATTAGATTTGGCCATGCAATATGAATTCATCAAAATTATTACTTTTCTTTAAAATCCGTTTTTGCTTGTAAATGTGTAACATTTATTAATGTGAACTTAGGATCGATAGGTGTGTAGTGTAAGGTCCATAACATTAATAATAATTTATTATTACCTATCACATATTTTTGATTGTTACAGGCCATAAGGACTGAAAGAGAAAGACAAATTGCAGCGGGCAAACTCAAGGAGGATAAGAAATTTGTTACCCCTGTAATAGACAGCTACTAACAAGATAATGTATGTAATGTAGTCATTAAAATCTATTTCCCAAATTATTTTAGTTTCTTCATTTAAGTGTAATAAGATTATTCGCTGTTACATTTTCTTTAAAATTTTCTTTATTTAGGTAGTTATCCATTCACATATTAAATAGTTAGTAAATTGTTAAAAATAATAGTCCACTTTCAAAAATAAATTCATAAGTCATCATCATATCAGCCGAAGGAAGTCCACTGCTGGACATAGGCCTCCCCCAAGGATCTCCACGACGACCGGTTCTGCGCTGCCCGGCAAATTCATAAGTAAACCTGCTAAAATTTTGTATTTTCTAAAATTTAGTAGTAATTTTCACTGCACACACACTGAATGGTTTATAAAAAAGAAAAAATATATGTAGATATACGAATGACGTGCGGCAGACCATACTATTAGTATGGTCTGCCGCACGTCATTCGTATATCTACATATATTTTTACTGTGTAATCACAGTATTACCATAATTGATTATATTATGTATTTAAGTCGCCGGGATATTGTCAAAACCGCGATATTACAATCTCACTACTCTAAATTCAGTTAGATTATAATATGACGGTAAATTGTCAATCGGCTTACAATTTCACGGCCCATTCTTGTATCTCCGAATAAAACCGATGATTTCTTCTTCTGCGAAGCATTCTGCTACCCAGGGGGGGAGGCTCTCTGACTGTTAAGGCCGAGGTATTGATTGGAACAGTTATCTCTGTCTTTTTCTTTACGTGTAAAGAGTAAAGAAAATTACCACAGTTTTTCACTTTTTCAATGGTTTTTCGTTTCAATTCAAAACATGGGCTAAATCAGTAGTCGCAGACCTCATCGGGTCGTCGTCCGGGGCGAATTTGGCCCGAGTACGTGCAGCCACTTGCTCCGAGTCTGGGGCATGGCTTCATGCCTTGCCTTCACCTCACGTGGGCACGCTCTTGGACGACAATACGTTGAGGATAGCGGTAGCCCTCCGGCTAGGGTGTAGGATGTGTGAGTCACATAAATGCCGATGCGGGGCGTTGGTTGACTCCGCGGGGCGGCATGGTCTTAGTTGCAAGAGGTGTGCGGGCAGACATCCCCGGCATCATGAAACTTGTCTAAAAACAATAAAAATAAAAAATAAAAATAAACTTGAACATATAAAAAAAACAAAAGTTAGTCACCGGGAGGGATTCGAACCCGTAACACTCGTTTCTTGCCGGCCGCGTCTTAAACCGCTGGACCAGACGGACAGCCGGCCATATACAAAATTTCAGCGAAATCGTTAGAGCCGTTTCCGAGATCACAGAAATATATAATATATATACAAGAATTGCTCGTTTAAAGGTATAAAACAATAATTTTATGTCAATGTTGTGTACACCTATAATAAGCATTTGTATTAGAATAAGACTTAACTATGTTATGGAAACGTGTAATATTTATGCCGTTGGTGTGCCTTATTCAAATAAAAAAAAACCTTCAATACAAAATCTATTGAACCTAACATCGCTCGCTCATCTATTTAATGTTATTCACTTCGCTTAGTGTTATTATTGTAATGTCACTAGTGAGATTACAATGACACTAGTGAAATTTTAAGCAGTATGTTACGGTTCACAATCTTTCGACATTTCACAATCTCGCAACAATCAATCAATCTACATTTTTACGGTGACAGATACACGACTGACGCGCGGCCGACTCTATTAATACAGATACGTTTAGTCTGTGGTTTAGTCATATCTACCTAACTTTATTTACCGATATGAACAAGCCTTAAGATTTTTTACGTAGGTACTATTTCTGATATTTTGTAGGTACCTACCTAACTTCTTTGGATTTCATAAAATTATCATAAAACTCGGTCCACCGAGTTCGCGCCTCCCATCCTGCCTACGCTGCGTTTTCTCGGTGCACGCTACTCGAGAACTTTACTGCTCCCAAAGGCCGTCTGTTCGACGAGCTATGTGCCCCTATGTCGACCGATGACCTGATGAAAGTCGCGGGAAGCCGTTGGATACGGGCAGCGCAGAACCGGTCGCCGTGGAAATCCTTGGGGGAGGCCTATGTCCACGGCTGATATGATGATGATGATCCTAAAAGTCGAGGTGTTAAAAATTCCTTGGCATTTGTCACGAAGTTTAATCTAATCATAGTAAAACAACTTTAAAGTCACACAGATACACTTCCATAGATGAGAAAGGATTACTACCAAAGAGTACGGACTATTGGACTACAATTTATTTTTAGCCCTCGAAGCAAAAAGGGGGGTGATTTAAGTTTCAAATCAAATCAAAGTAATTTATTTTAAATAGATGTTTTACACTTTTAAATAGTAAAAAAAAACCTATTGTCTATTACATAATGTCATGATTCAGATTACAGTCTCGGGTAATGGTATTTGTTAAAGAATCAACATATACCTATGTCTTTGTCATTTATATAATCTATTATTTTATAATTTCCTCTAGAGCACAAGCATTTTTTGTCATTTTCTGGAATTTTATTGTAGAAACTTATACACTAGCAAGTTTTAGACCCCAGATTTTAATAACACGTTGTGCTTGTAAAAAAAAATACCTCTGCTAAGCTTTTATATTTGTTTTCGGTTTATGTCATAGGTACTTTTAGTTTTAAGCATTATAGACACTAGCGGCCACGTACGCGGTTGGCTTAGACCAATCTATTTAATCTTTTAAAAATTCCCAATAACCAAATTCTTTATATTTAGGATGGTCCAAAATTTACAAGTGGTAACACTACCTAATTAAAAAAAATTAAACAAGTAACTTTTTTGTCTGTGTTTATTTTTATAACGAGTTATGTAGTAACCTAAACTTTTTGACTTTCTCTTCGTAAAAGACTTGTTTTTTTTTGAGGTGGTAATATTATAGATTTTCGTTATTTTTTGACATCAATTACTCCTAAATGATAGAAAACCCAAGGTTGAAAAAAATACCCTTATTGTTGATGATGTTATTTAAAGTCAAAAGCTATTAGAAACACGATTGAGCAGTGTTGGCTAGATAGAAAAAATCCCAAAGATAGGTCTACGCCGTTACTTTCAACTCTAGTTAGGACTTATGACAAATAGTTTAAAAGTATAAATTAAAAAAAATATACAAACAATATTTGTTAAGATAAGACAAAGTGAGTAATGTTATTATTTTTTATACTTTCATTGTAGTTTTTGATAGAAACTAAAAACCATTAAAAAAGTGAAAAAGTGTGGTTATTTTCTTTACTCTTTACACGTAAAGAAATCATCATCATCATCATCATATCAGCCACAAATCGTCCACTGCTGGACAAAGGCCTCCCCCAAGGATTTCCACGACGACCGGTCCTGCGCTGCCCGCATCACGTAAAGAAATAAACAGAGACAACTGTTCCAATCAATATTTATTGGGAAAAGTAGTTCAGTCTCATGAGTATAATCATCGCCCAATTGAAAGTCACCTCAAACTTGTTTATAAAATTATAATACAAGTATCAAACCCTAGGGTTACCACATGAAGATTTTTTGAATTTGCCGCGTTTTCATAGGTTAAGTTACAGTAAATTTTGAAAGCAATTCTAAAATGTAGAAAATATTACAATGGCCATTAAATTTAATTTAAGTAGTTATATTTTGATCTATGAGTCTCACAACTTACCGGTCCCCCTACGTGATGACTCGTAGATCAAAATATAACTACTTATATTAAACTTAAAGGGTCAAAACATGTTATTTTCTGCTTTTAGTCGGGGATTTTTTAAATTTTTAATTAAATTTTTTTTATGATTGTTTAGTTGGTGCCTACGATTTCTCGTGGAGGTTGGGATCGAGTACAGTACAGTATAGTATAAGTAAAGTAGCGTAGTGTAGTGTAGTAGAGTATCGTATAATTTAGTATGATAATAATCCTTAAGTACTAATAATATAAATGTGAAAATTTGTTTGTTTGTTTGTTCTCTTTTCACGCTTCAAACCCTTAACCAATCTTAATGAAATTTGGTATGCAGGTAGCCTGTGTCACTGGAAAATATCAAGGTCCGATGCAGTTCGTGAAGGAACTGAAAAAAATACTTTTTGTCGCAATGGAACAATGGATTGTTGTGATTTTTTGCACAGAGATGTTTGAGGAGGTGGGAAATAAGATAATTTACAAATTAGAATATCCTGACAAAGCTCCCAAAGGATTTGAGCAAAACTCATTACCACGCTCGCGCACGTCGGCGTCGCGACGGAGCAACGGATTAAAGTGTTTTTTTGTATAATTGAGGAAGTGGAAAGTGACATAGAGTGCTAATCAGAATAGCCCGATATAGTTCCTGAGGGATTTGGAGAAATCTCATGTCCAAGCGCGCGAGCCATGCGGCTCGCGCACCACTCACCCTCAAAGACAGTAAAAAAACGAAGTCCACGCCGGCGAAGCCGCGGGTAAAAGCTAGTAATTGACTATTTTTAAATTATTTCTTCTGCAGCAGCAACGCGACCCAAAATTTCACATTACTATCTTCCTTTGTACTTTCTCCATAAATATAGCAAGCATAGATTGATTTGTTCGGACTAGCGTACGCACTTTCATCCCCTATTTCACCCCCATTTAGGACGAAATTTAAAAAATGCTTAAACAAATGTTTATTTGTTTTTTATTATGTACCTAAATACGAAGTTTCATTGTTTTATCGTCAATAATGAGGAACTCCCATGCAATTTTTCATTCTTTATTTCAAACCCTTCAAGCCTTTTTTCGCGATAAAAGTTTGCCTACCCTTCAAGCCTTTTTTCGCGATAAAAGTTTACCTATGTCCTTCTCTAAGATTTAATCTACCTCTGTACCAAATTTCATCAAAATTGGTTTTGCAGTTTAGGCGTGAAAACGTTACAGACAGACAGAGATACTTTCGCCTTTATAATATGAGTAAGTTTTTTCATTCACAATTGGTAAGCCCTTGGGATCATCTCACCTGATGGTGGCGTGGTGACGAAGATGGAAGCGGGCTTACCAAGATTCCCCAACGCAATGGGGAACTGGCTATCTTATCTTCAAGCCGGAACACATCAATATTGTTAGCATTGATGTTTGGCGGCAAGACTTAGATAAGACGGTGGTAGCTAGCCAGGCGGGCTTAGAAAATGCCCTTCCACCAACCAAACCGAGACTTACAAAGTTAGACTCCGCCGGGAATCGAACCCGCGACATCCTGATGTGAAGCTAATGTCCGTAACCTTTACGTCACGGAGGTAGTCAAAAAGTTAATCTGGGGGCACGGTAGTGCCCCCGCCAAGACGAGCCAATCGAAGCGCAAGGGCACTACTACCTTTTCTCTAAGCGCTTCGTCGTTTTTTTGAACCCCTATCACTTGGGTTTGGATTATACCAGATAAAAAAAGTTTGTATTTACCGACACCTTACCAGAAACACTCGCAGGGTCAAAACTTTGTCAACCTAGTCGTTCGTCAGGAACACTCGGAGGGTCCTAACTTATATAAATAAAAAGTTTTTACTTCTGTCGGCACTCCCGGAGTGGTTGGTTTTTACTTTTTTATAAATTAAATATATATTTCAGGGTTTTTAGTAACCCTTTAAATTACAGGATGGAATTAAGTGCGTGCAAAACGCCTAATGTGTACCCGCTGTGATTGATGATGAATAGCTTGCCGTTGGAACAGAAACTATTGTTGCCGATTACGCCCAAAGTCAATATCAGACAGCGTTCAACCTGAACGGGCACACACGTGAGCCCACACGTCGTTGCTAGTCGTGGGCAAACGCATCACTTAAAGAGCAGAGCGATTTGAATCTTCTACCTAGAAAGATTTGAATCACTCATTTAGTTCAGTAGTGCATTTAGTTCAGTAAAAAAAACTATTGTCATAAGACTCATAAGCAACTTATAAAAAGAAGTGAAATCCCACCAAAAACATTTTCATGTAAAATGTTGACGAGACCATATAGCTTGCACTGTCAAAAAGTTGTCAGATCTCATGTAGAGCCAAGCTTCTAACTCTACACCTTAATAATACAAAATATGTGGCTTGGCGGTTTCGCTACCGTGACATAGGCGTAAGGTGAAAAAAATATTCATTTTTCATTATTTTCTGTTATACAATAGTTCTTGTAGTAACGAAACGGCCAAGTCACATATTTGACTAAGGTGTTGTTTGTAAAGTTAGGGCTTGTAGAGTTAGAAACTTGACTCTACATGAGATCTGACAACTTTTTGAAAGTGCGAGCCAGACGAGACCTTGGCAACATTTTACATGCAAAAGTTTTAGGTGGGATTATTGTTATTTCAAACACAACGCACCTACATTGTTTATGAGTAAATAAATTTGAAAAATTCGATTTAAAATTCTCTTTTTAAAACGTTGTCAAAAGCTTGACAAAAAGTGACAGAAAAAGCAAAACATTTTTGCGATAGCACCAATTATAATTATTTCTTGTATTCATTTTAAAATTCTCTGCATTACTCCACAATGGCGACGTCCTTGTCTCCATTCCTTCGTTCTCCCATGACGGACATAACGGGTGGTTTAATATCGCACCAGCTGTTCGGTAGATGTGCCAAGAGAGAACTGGAGATGATGGAGTGCATTGAGGCTTACGGGCTGGACCGCGGCATACAGAGGTGTAAATGCTATATCGAAGACTACAAGGAATGTCAAACTCTTGAGAAACAGTTCAAGAGGTTTATAGTAAGTAATAGTAATAATGAACGCTTCGATCATAGATTATTGATCGAAGAATGAACGTCATATATTTGCCTGGAAGAAATTGCTACCTAGCAATAAGGCCGCCTATTGTATAGGCTTTCCTCTTAATTATTGATTTCTTTTTTTTATGTTGTGATGCAATAAAGAATATTGTATTGTATTGATAGGGGGTAATATCTTAAATCGTGACTAGAGATTGCAACCCGGTATGTTTCTCAACCCGGTCCGGCCCGGTAGCATTTGCCGCCAACCCGGCCGGGTCCGCCGGGCCCGGCCGGGTTGATGTGTTAGCGATAAAACCTTTAAAATATTTTATGAAAATTTGTTAAGAATGGAAAAAGACAATGATTCATGTTTAAGAATTAAACTTTATTTAAAACTATAATCTTAATAATCAGTCTCACTTAGTTTATAAAATTAAATCATTGGTTTTGGTAGCAACCAACTTACAAAATAAATCACTTTTACTTATAGCATGGACGGAATAGTAACATTAGTATTTAGAATAAAAAACTAATAAAACAGCCTAATGACTTGTCTTATCAACTTAGATATAGATAGATAAACTTAGAGATAAACTTTGGTAGCTTTGGTATAAACAAAACAAATTCTTATTTGCAGCAAAAAAATATTATGTTTTTTCTTAAACTTTATCTATAAAGACTACTGAGACTAGTGAGTGTTACTATTATAATTATTATAAATACTTATTAAAAGTTTTCTCTTTACTCCTTTATGTGTCTTTTTGTTAACATAGTTAGTATAGTATTAGAGTTTAGAATAAAAAACTAATAACGCAGCATAAAGTACTAAACTTGTCTTATCAACTTCGATTAGATAGATAGATAAACTTTGGTAGCTTTGGTATAAACAAAACAAATTGCTAAAGACTAAATATGTTTTTTCTTACTATTAAGACTAGTGAGACTGTTTTTGATAATTGAGCAAATAGCAAAATCGTATAATTACTACAGGCTGTACTGTAACTGTAGACAACGTAAGAACGGCAACGTCGTAGCTCGCAGCGGTTGCCTGCCGCCCATGCCAATTTCCTACGAGTTGGTGGCGTTCCCAACTTCGCGCGCGATTTTCGCGCCGCGGTTTTGGTACCTACCGGGTCCGGTCACCGGGCCCGGTAAAAATAGCCGGGCCCGGTGGACGCCTAAAAGGGCACCGGGCCCGGCCGGGCCGGGCCCGGCCGGGCCCGGATT